>OY728147.1:1870549550-1871996138 GCA_963277665.1 Viscum album
ATCTTCATAGAATTTGGGGTTTTAACTACTAACTCGATATCAAATCATTGATGTAAAAATGTGATACATATAAAAAGTATTTAGATATATTGTATTGGGTATATACAAAATCATTATAAATTAGCAGTTCTAAAATGGTTGGAAATTTTACATTTCAACACATTTTTATCATACCCCCATCAAATGTAGTGATCACGTGATATTTCCATTTTTCTCTTGTCGTAAATGGTTTTTGATTTTAATCATCTTTATTATTCATGAAAATTTTTCATTAGTTAAAGTAGTTTTCATACTCTGTAAAATTATAATATTTGAGGGTGGTGGTACATTCAATGAATATTTATCTATATTCATTTCATTAGTAAAATTATTACCTTCACATTAGCATTTAATACCTTAATGATATTCCTTTAAAAACATGAATCATTTAGCATATTCCTTATGAAAATGTCACCATGATTCCATTTTCACATTGAGTATAATGAAAGGATCATCTTCGTCTCCCTATAGTTTTTTGAATTTTTTTTATTCCATTTTAATTATATTATAAAAACTATGATATTGATGGGTAACTCCCATATAAAACATTATCTTGAGAGTACATCGAATAACATCATCACAAAAATTGATGTCCATTATGGATAAATCCGTTTTCAGTTTTTGTTTCATTCAACTATAGAATCAATAATAATTCTTTTAGGTTGGATGATAAAATTAGAAGAAACCCACATAAGTCTTATGAAATTATCATCATAATTACCAACATATTGATTATCCTTATATCGTAACATGAAAAATTGTTTCTCCATTTTTACATGAACAATGCTAGGAATGTACTTATTGAAAATTAATCTATTAAATTCATCTCACTCTGTAGATTGTATTTCTTATTGATATCTCATGTTATTTAGAAGAGTCCACCATTGATCTACTTTATCATTCAAATTTTAAACAAGAAAATTAACATTCACATTTTTTTGTATGATCATGATATTTTAAAAGAAAACACTATGTTACATATCGTACAAAATATTTCACATTGAGATTGAATGAACAACAAAAAATTATTTTTTTATATGATAGATATCACATAGACATTAATATAGAGGGTATGAATAAGAATAACTAAATTATGAAAATATGTTTTACATATGATTATATAATTACTTATTTGGTGACCAATTAATTACAAAGGAAAATAAAATCCTTTTAAAATTAAAAATAAATGCTTTTTTAAAAAAACTATTTAAATTCAAAAAATTGTGTTTATAAAATAAAAAAACACTATTATTTAATTATATTAAATAATTATATATTAAATTTATTTTTAGAAAATAAATACTATGTTTTTTAGTCATGATATATGAACAAATCCAATTTTACTCATAAATTATATATTTTTATATAATGAGAATTTTTCCACATTTTGCTGGCACACTTTTAATAAATATAAAGTTGTATTTTTTTATAAATTCTATGTGATGAAAAAAATCTTCTTTAAAAGATAAATATATAAAATTTTATTTGGTAGAATTTTTGGTAATTTTCTGATTATTTCCATGTTTTGATGAATTATGAAAATTTAAAAATTATAATTCAAAACAAATTTTCCATCTAAAAAATTTAGAGTAAAATTAGTATTTTTAATTTCTAAAAGTTATATTTGGAAAAATTATTATAATTTAATATTTTTAAGGTCAATTTTATCAACTATACAATTAATTTGTATATAAAATCATTTTAATCTTTTGAACATTTTCATTTTAATAAAAGTTTTTCGCATCCCATCAATAAGATTAATTTTAAATTAATTTTACCCAATTATGTGTTCTGAAGTTTGAAAAATAGATTCCATATTGTTAATAAGAAGGTCCAAATTATTTAAATAGGTCCCTTATATTTTTGGAAAATATGAATAGAAACATTAGTAATTTATTTACCAAATTTAGGGTAAATCAGGTAATTAATTGTAAAATTAATATTATATACATTATTAAATTTCCTGAAGACATTTTCTAATTATATTGGATGATTTTATTTTGACTAAAAACATAAGTTTTCCAATTTTATATCCTCTTAGAGGCATTTAGATGACTTTAATGCATTTATAGTATATTATTCTAAATAAAAGTCAATAATGTCATACTTATGTTTTAACAAGTATAAAATTCCTAACATAGGGTTCATTATATGATATATTTTACTATAAATAGTCATTTTAATGAATTTTTTTTAAATCATGGCAATTTATTTATAACTATTAAGTGAAAAAATATTTATCTCAAATGATGAAATAATTATGAGGAAATAATTGATTAATAAATAAAAATATCAAATAAATGATATAAAAAATGTAAAATAAATATATTTTTAAAAACAGAACATAATAAAATAATTTAATATATGAAATTTTTATGTTTTTATTTTAACATCCCAGGTAAATAAATAATATTACATTCTAATTTTTATCAATATTTTTGAATAAAATGTTAATACTACTTTAAAGTGAATGCTATGCTCGATGGTTTACCCAATACGCAATAACGAGTTTCTTTGAAATCTTACGCTGCACACTAATAATATAATAATATTATAATAGTTAATGCCTAACCATTTTAATAGATATAATGAACAGAAATAACTATAAAATGATTCCATATGTTTGTTAAATATTTTTACATTTATCCAATAAATGTTAGAGGCTTAAAATGCAAATGAATCCAATTTTAAGCATAAATCTTCTAATATTATTTAAAAGGTCGATTAAACTCCTTTTGATGGATAAACCTTTTTAAATATAGTTTTGAAAATTTTATATGTTGTATTTGAGAAAATAAAATCCTTCTTTTTAATCTGGACATCAAAATTTACTTTGTGTAAATTTTTGTTATTTTTCCGATAAAGATCATTTTTAGTGAAAATGTTGCATTTTAATTCAAAACCTCCTTTCAATCTGATTTATTTATATAGATAGATTATATTTTTAATTGAGATTAAATTTTATTTAGAATATATATTTTACCATTTAATTCAATGGTGGTCACTGGATTTAATTTCACTTTGAAATTGGACTTAAACTAGTGTCAATTTTTAATAGATATTGGTTCTTAAAAACACGCTATTTGATTTGATATCGGGAATAAATTATTAAATTAATTAATGAAACTTATATATTTTTAATTTTCTAAAGTATTCATCATTTTTGAATTTGGAATATCAAATATATCTTAGGGTGAAGTTTTGGTATTTTTCTGAAAAACATCAATTTTTGATGAATAGTGAAACCACACAGTTGTAGTTAAAGAAACTGATTTTTCATTTAAATTAAACTTTACCACTTCTGTGATTTGATTTTTAAAAATACGACATACATGGTGGTCATTATGAATTAAAATGCGGTTCAATGAGATTAAAATAATATTTTGATGAATAGTAACTTTTAAGATTTATTAATCGCGATTAGAGGTAATTAGTGTAATTTAAGGTAAAGATAATGTTATAATAATATGAAATGAACTTGAAACATGTTGTAAACTTATTGGATGGGTCATGGCCGACCAAGAAATTCCATGGGTAAACTTGGGGACCCCATGGAGCCACTTTTGTTGGAAAATGACATTAATAACTTTTTATTTAAAGTTAAAATTAAAATGTCACAAACATGTATTGTTTTACTAAAAAACATTACATGGGGTTATACAGGTCATATTTTTTACTATAGATATTCATTATAAATTTAAAAATATTTCCTAAATCATGATATTTTTTTTTATAATTTTTAGACATTAAATAAATTATTTTATTTATCACACCGTGATGATGCAGTGATTACCTCATAAATGAACGATTTAAATAAAATGAGAAGATAGGGTGAAATATAAGTCATGAACTTGTCACAAACCTATTGTATGTGTAGATTTTGAAACATAATCACCTTATCCTAGAAATATATCCTTTTGGGGCCTTTTAAATCCGAAAATCATTTTATAATAAAGTAATATTTTATAACATTCCAAGAGTGACCCTCCTCTTCTTTTATAAAAGGCCGCCACCTCTAACACCTAAGCCACACCTCTCTAGCATTTGGCTCGGCTAATCCCCACCAACTTCATCTCTCCACATCCATCTCTTCATCATTTAATCCTCACCTTTTTCAGAATTCTCTTCAAAAAACTCTTTTGGTTCAAACCAAGAGGAGTTACCCGATTTAAAGGTAATGTCTTCACTTGGGTTCTTCTATTTTATTTTGCTTCTCCAAACCCCTAAAATATTTTTATTCCTTTCTTTTGTAACAACACCAGTATCTTCAATGTACTAGGATGTTGTTATATGATGTATTTGAGCTACAATTACACACACCTCCATCTAATGGTTAAAGAACATACTGTTTCTGTGGATGGCGAATTACTGCCTCATGAAACGATGATTGTGCAATCTTCTCTTAACACCTTTCATGGTAGCAATTATGATGTCACTGTATTTTATATATGTTATATATTTTATTTTTGTTTTCCAAATTCATCTTTATTTTATATTTAAAACAAACTTTTATGCTTTTCATGTTGTGCAAATGTGATAATTTCATACGAGGAAGTGTGGACTACAACCCCCTTAAGTGATGTGACTTGTTCATGCAATACAAGGAATGTATAAAGAATTAATTTAATGAGATTATGTGACCTATAAAACATATATATTATACTGTAATTATAATATATATATCTCTCAATTATATTTATTTCCATTAATATGTCAATGAAATGAAAATAGTGTTCATGCAAACGTACGACCTACCGTCTCCATGAATGGTGATTTTCATTTCTTTTTATCTCCAAATGTTTTGGATTTGTATAAAATGAATATGTATGATATTTAAATCATTAATACTATTTTGGAGATTATTTAATTATATCTACATGGACAATCATTTTCAAACAAGATCATTTTTTACTCATGTACCATGCTTCGACAAAAACGTCTAATATGAACTCACATAATTAACCAATTATTATAACACTATAATATGTGATATGAACTGAATAATAATATTTAAAGGAGGAAATTATGAAATTATAAATTGACCAAAGTTTATTATTCAGGAATATAAATAAATGAACAAGACAAGTCGGACTTGAGGTAAGGGATCCTACCTCTCTCTTTCTTTTTAAGTACTCCATTTTATGTAACTTACGTTAAGCTACTCTTTCTTATGTTGGGGGATGTTATTTTATATTCCTCTTTATGTAAATTTTATGTTAATATTATGAGAGACCCAATTTTATCTCATCAATCCATTTTTGGATGTTTTGTGAGGAGCTATTAGGCTGCCGAATTTTCATAAGGGGATTTTCATCTCACTTTTTATTCCCATGGGATTCATGCTACAGTGGCCACTATTTACTTTTTTGTGGTTTATGTACTGCCCATTATTTTTCTATTTGTATAATATAATTTCATTTTTGGTAGTTAAATCTTCATTGTATGGCCCTTCTTTCATGGGGTGTACATTTCAAAAGTTTCCCAAATCGGTAAGTGAACCTTTCACCATCCTCTTTTTAAAAGACTTATTCTGTTATGTCTTTTAATTTACATCTTTTTATATTTGGATATGTTATTCTATATCCTTATTGATGTAAATATTATTTCCATGTGATCAGATACCATTTTATCTTTCATCAACTAATTTTATGAATTTTAAAGTGACGTTGTTAGGCTGTAGAATTTTACCAAGGGAACTTTTTAACCCAATTTTGATATCTTTGGGTTCAATATGTAGTTATTGAATATGTAATCCATTGAATATGTTTGAATGACCTTTGATTTTTTTCTACAATTAATTTCCAATTATATTGGGTGTATTTATATTTCTAATACATAATTACGAGATTGATTTATCCTTAATTTTAGGATACCTTCTTTATAAGGGATTTCATCTCATTTTACATTTCTATTGAGACTTCATTGTTGTTATTCACCAATTCACTCTTATATGGTGTATATACTATCTTTTAGAATATTATATCATGAATCCATTTATTCTCATGATATTATAAAGTTCTGATTAAATTTTATTCCTCTATTATTTTATTCAAGTGTCTCTCATTCTGTTAAAAACCCTTTAAATAAAATATCGTTGTAAATGTTTTAATGATTTATTCTTATAAATATTTCTCATTAATAACCATTTTTTAAAAATGGTCTTAAGTATTTATTTATATGGTTATTAATGGTTTAAGATGTTAAAACATTCAAAGTGGTATGGGACACTTTGACTCAAAAATCTCTTTATTAAATGTTTTAAATGGTTTTGAAAATGGTTTTTAGAATGGATTCATTATTTCAATATCATAAAATGTTATTTTATTATTCCAATGTGGGAATGTTATCTTTCCGTTATTATTAAGTTATGTGCTATAATTATGTAATAGTTCTTGGGCATTGTTTATGAAGACTGGTGGTTCGGTGATAAACTAAAGGCGGGTGAGCCCGATATAACCCTCCAATGCATTGGGTAACGCGAAGGAGTTAAACGTTAAGGTTTCACCGAAGATATTTAGGGAATATACTGTGATGGGTATTCCAAACGTAACCATGAGGGTTACTCCCTATGTAAGAATGTTATGAATGCCTCATGTTACCATTATGTCTTATGATTTATATAAGTTATTCGTAAATCTTATGATTTCATGAGGTATGTTAAATTGCTTATGTTTTATGAGTAAAGTATGATTTCATTGATTCTAATGTATACATGGAGTAATGTTTTCCTTCCATATTGTTATAACCCTTATTGAGCTTTTTAAACTCATCCCAAGTTTTTTTGAAATGTTTTTCACATGAAATAATGTTGAATAGGGTCAAGGATGGGATCATGGAAATGTCAGGCTGTCTGAAACAAGGAACTAGACATGACTCTTTCGTTCAAGTGTTTTTGTTTATGTGAAAAAAATGGTAGCTGTGTAGAAGTGTCTAATTTGTAATCTTTAAGATGTAATAGTTATGTCCTAATTCTCTAAAACTCTAAACTTAAAAATATCCTCAATGTTAATTATGCATTTAATTCAATAATAAGTAATTTTTAAGGTCGAGTCATTATAGTTGGTATCAAAGAATGGTTTAGATAACTTTAGAGGTTAGAGTGTTAAGTGAGAAGTTGTGTATAACCACAAAATTTATTATATTAGATAGAGTCATTTTTATTATTGAAGGTTGGAATGAGTTTGAGATAACTTGGATAAGTATATCTTAGTGTTTATCTTCCTGTTTAGTATATAATGATTTTTTTGATATACTCACACTGACATTTCTGGTTTTAGTAAATGGATGGATCTATTTGGAACCAAAGTGACAATGGGTATGATGGAAAATGTGGTGGTTCTATGATTAAGATACTGGATGAAATGGGGGATTCAATGAAAAATATCATGGTTATTCTAAACTATCTATCAAGAGCCACGATCATCCACTTGAACCTTGGTGAGTTCTCTAATGCATCATGTATGAGAGAACCAACTCGATATGGAATTTCAGGTAATAATTATAATGTTAACCATTAGGGTTTATATGATACTTACTTTTAAGGTAATTATGGGTTACTATATGTTTTGATGGAATATGAACGACATGAGATAAAGTTGAGGTTAAATTATATTATGGTTATTTTTGAAGATTTCATCTCGTTTTGGGGAATGTCTTAAGAATTATATAGTTTTGGAAAAAGGACAACACGCAGACCGTGTGACAACCTGTCCCGTCAGACAAAGCTACGAGAATCGAACCCACAACCAAAGTGAGACTGGTATTTATCATCTACCACTGGACTACATGATGTCCCTGGTTAGTTTGACTAATTATTTTTTTCGTTAGATGATTTTATGAATCAAGAGTAAGTTGATTTTGGGTTATCTATGGAAATTATTAACATATCCTGGATGATATGTGATTAGGTTTATTACTTTTCAGAATGAGACTTTAAGAGCAACTTATGTTATTTGGAGATAAATGTTAATTTCTACCTTGGGAGACTATGTGATTAAATCCTAAAAATATTAGGGTTTCAATCATAGTTGGGTTTACATTGAATAATTTTATGGACAAATTGTTTATTTAATGTTCTTCGTTGAACTTTGGGTTTTGTTTAACAAATTTTGGAGATTATGAGTAGTTTTTCTTTTTGTAAAAAAATATCCTTTTGGGTATTATCTGATATCATACTAAACTTTTTGGTTTGTTTTTGGATGAGATCTAATGACATGGGAAATATATAGTTCTCTTTTGTGGATTAGGTGATTCCCAATATGTTGATTATAGTACTCTTAATGCGAACAAGTCTTCCTAAATACTCGTCTTTTGGAGAAAATATGAGTTTGATTAAAGAATCTAGTAAAAGTTGAAAGTATACATTACAAGTATATTTGTTTCATTAAGATTTAGTTAATCTCAAAAATAAATTTCTCAATGAAGAGTAACATAAAACAAATATGTTTTCTGTTAACTTTTTCTACTAGGGAATAGAATACCATTTAACCCATCACAAGTTTTTGATTTTCGTGTGGTTAACTTTTTCTTAGACATGTTCACTATCACTCTCCATCAGAACATGACCCTATATTTTCTCCTCCATATCCATATATTCATACTTGTAATCCTAGTATGGGTTAACTCAGGAGACCATTGTACTTCTCTCCCTTTCTTTTAAAGTGGTAGTTTTACTGACTCTCGTTCAGATGTGGGACATTCAATGAAGTTTACATGCCCAATTTTGAAATTGCGAGGATGAAATTCCCAAAATGGGGGAAGGATGTAACATCCCAGGTAAATAAATAATATTAAATTCTAATGTTTATTAATATTTTTGAATAAAATGTTAATACTACTTTAAAGGGAATGCTATGCTCGATGGCGTACCTAATACGCAACAACGACTTTCATTGAAATCTTACGCTGCACCCTAATAAAATAATAATATTATAATAGTTAAAACCTAGCCATTGTAATAGAAAAAATGAACAGAAATAACTACAAAATTATTATATATGTTTGTTAAATATTTTTACATTTATCCAATAAATGTTAGAGGCTTAAAAAGGAAATGAATCCAATTTTAAGCATAAATCTTCTAATATTCTTTAACATGTCGATTAACTGCATTTTGATGGATAACCCTTTTTAAATATACATTTGAAAATTTTATATGTTGTATCTGACAAAATAAATTCCTTCTTTTGAATATGGACATCAAAATTTACTTTGTGAAATTTTTTGTTATTTTTTCGATAAAGATCATTTTTAGTGAAAATGTTTCATTTTAATTCAAATCGTCCTTTTAATCTGATTTATTTATATAGATAGATTATATTTTTAATTGACATTAATATTTATTTAGAATATATTTTTTACCATTTAATCCAATGGTGGTCATTGGAATTAATTTCACATTGAAATTGGACTTAAACTACTGTCAATCTTTTAATAGATACTGTTTCTTAAAAACACGCTATTTGTTTTTACAGCGGGAATGAATTATTTAATTAATTAATTAATCATATATATTTTTAATTTTTTAAAATAGGCATCATTTTTGAATTTGGAATATCAAATATAGCTTAGGGTGAATTTTTGTTATTTTTCTAAAAAACTTCAATTTTGATGAATAATGAAACAACTAAGTTGTAGTTAAAGGAACTGATTTTTTGTTTAAATGAAAATTTACAACTTTTGTGATTTTATTTTCAAAAATCCGACAGGCATTGTTGTCATTAGGAAGTAAAATGTGGTTCAATGAGATTAAAATATTTTATGGTGAATAGTAACTTTTAAGTTTTATTTATCGCGATTAGAGGTAATTAGTGTAATTTAAGGTAAAGATAATGTTATAATAATATGAAATGACATTGACACAATTCCTACCCCTATTGGATGGGTCATGGCCGACCAAGAAAATCCATGGGTCAACTTGGGGACCCCATGGAGCCACATTGGTTGGAAAAAGTCATTAATAACTTTTTATTTAAAGTTAAAATTAAAATGTCACAAACATGTATTGTTTTATTAAAACAATTTTTACATGGGGTTATACAAGTCATATTTTTTACTATAAATATTCGTTAGAAAGATAAAATGATTTCCTACATCAGGATTTTTTTTAATAATTTTTAGACATTAAATAAATTATTTTATTTATGACACCGTGATGTTGCAGTGATTACCTCATAAATGAACGATTTAAATAAAATGAGAAGATAGGGTGAAATCTAAGTCATTAAATTGTCAAAAACCTATTATATGGGTGGATTTCAATACCGTATGACCTTATCCTCAAAATATATCCTTTTGGGACCCTTAAAATCTGAAAATAATTTTATAATAAAGTAATATTTTATAACATTCCAAGAGTGCCCATCCTCTTCTCTTATAAAAGGCCCCTACATATACCACCTTACCCACACCTCTCAGGACATTGTCTCGGCCAACACCTGCCGATTTCATCTCTCCAAATCCCTATCTTCATCATTTAAGCCTCACTTCTGGAAAAATTCTCTTCAAGAAACCCTTTTGGTTCAAACCAAGAGGAGTTACCCGCTTTAAAGGTAATGTGTTCACGTGTGTTCTTTTGTTTTATTTTGCTTCTACAAACCCCTAAACTCTTTTTATTCCTTTATTTTGTAACAACAACATTATCTTCAATATACTAGGATGTTTTTATGTGATTTATTCGAGCTAAACTTACACACATCTCTGTGTAATGGTTAAAGAACATACTGTTTCTGTGGATGGCGAATTACTGCCTCACAAAACGATGATTGTTCAATCTTCTCTAAACACCTTTCATGATGGAAGTTATGATGTCACTATATTTTATATATTATATATATGGTATTTATATTTTACAAATTCTTCTTTATTTTATATTATAAACATACCTTTATGCTTTGCATGTTGTGAAAATACGATAATTTCATTCGAGGAAGTGTGGACTACCGCCCCCTCAAGTGATGTGACTCGTTCATGCAATACATGGAATGTATAAAGAATGAAATTAATGAACTTATGTGACCTATAAAACATATATATTATACAGTAATTATTATATATATCTCTCTCAATTATTTTTAATTCCATTAATATGTCAAAGAAATTAAAATATCGTTCATGCGTACGTACGTCCTACCGTCTCCATGAATGGTGAATTTCATTTATTTTTATAAAAAAATGTTATGGAATAGTATAAAATGAATATGTATGATATTTCAATCATTAATGCTATTATAGAGATTATTTTCTTATAACTACATTGACAATCATTTTAAAACAAGTTCATTTTTGACTCATGTACCAAACATTGACAAAAACGTCTGATATGAACTCACTTTATTAACCAATTATTATAACATCATAATATGTGATATGAAATGCATAATTATCTTTAAAGGATGAAATTAAGAAATTATAAATTGACCAAATTTTATTATTCAGGAATATAATGAAACGAACAAGACAAGTCGGACTTGAGGTAAGGGATCATACCTCTCTCTTTCTATTTAAGTACTCTTTTTTATGTAACTTACTTTAAGATCCTCTTTCTTATGTTGGGGGATGTTATTTTATATTCCTCTTTATGTAAATTTTATGTTAATATTATTAGAGAACCTATTATATCTCATCAATCCATTTTTTATGTTTTATGTGGCGCCATTAGGCTGCCGAATTTTCATAAGGAGATTTTCATCTCAGTTTTTATTCCTGTGAGATTCTTGCTAAAATGGCAACTATTTACTTTTGTGTGGTGTATGTAATTCCCATTATTTTACTATTTGTATAATATAATCTCATTTTTGGGTAGTTACATATTCATTGTATGACCCTTCTTTAATGGGGTGTATGTTTCAAAAGTTACCCAAATCAGTAAGGGAACCTTTCTCCATCCTCTTTTTAAAAGACTTATTTTGTTATGTCTTTTAATTTAAATATTTTTATGTTGGGATATGTTATTCTATATCCTTATTTGTGTAAATTTTATTTCCATGTGATGAGATACCATTTTATCTCTCATCAACTAATTTTTTGAATTTTAATGTGACGCCGTTAGGCTGTCAAATTTTACCAAGGGAACTTTTGAACCCAATTTTGATATCTTTGGGTTCAACATGTAGTTATTGAATATGTCATCCTTTGAATATGTGTAAATGACGTTTGAAATTGTTTACACTTAATATTCAGTTATATTTAGTGTATTTATATTTCTCACACATAATTATGATATTGATTTATCCTTAATTTAAGGATACCATCTTTATAAGGGATTTCATCTCATTTTACATTTCTATTGAGACTTCATTGTTGTTATGCACCAATTAACTATTATATGCTGTATATACTGTCCTTTAGAATATTATATCATGAATCCCTTTATTCTCCTGATATTATAAAGTTTTGATTAAATGTTATTCCTCAATTATTGTATTCAAGTGTCTCTCATTTTGTTAAAAACACTTTAACTAAAATATCATTTTAAATGTTTTAATGATTTATTCTTATAAATATTTCTCATTAATATCCATGTTTTCAAAATGGTTTTAAGGATTTATTTATATGGATATTAATAGTTTAGAATGTTAAAATATTCAAAGTGGTAAGGTACACTTTGATTCAAAAATATCTTTATTAAATGTTTTAAATGGTTTGGAAAATGGTTTTTAGAGTGGATTAATTATTTCAATATCTTAAAATGTTATATTTTTATTGAAATGCGGGAATTTTATCTTTATGTTATGATTACGTTATGTGCTATGATTATGTTATGGTTATTGGGAATTGTTTATGAAGAAGGGTGGTTCCGGGATAAACTAAGGGCGGGTGAGCCAAATATATTTCTCCAATGCATTAGGTAATGTGACGGATTTAAAAGTTAAGGTTTCTCCGAAGATATTTAGGGAATATACTATGATGGGTATTCCAAATGTAAACATGAGGGTTAATCTCTACATAAGAATGTTATGAATGACTCAAGTTACCTTTATGTATTATGATTTCTATGAGTTATTTGTAAATCTTATGATTTCATGAGGTATGTTAAACTGCTTATGTTTTATGAGTAAAGTATGATTTCATTGATTCTTATGTATACATGGACAAATGTTTTATTTCCGTATTGTAGTAACCCTTACTAAGCTTTTTATGGTCATCCCATGTAGTTTTTGAAATGTTTTTCACAGGAAATAAAGTTGAATAGTGTCAAGGATGGGATCAAGGATATGGAAGGCTGTCTATAACAAGGAACTAGACATGACTCTTTTGTTCAAGAGTTTTCATTTGTCTGAAAAAACTGGAAGCTGAGTAGATGTGTCTACTTTGAAATCTTTAATATGTAATAGTTATGTCCTAATTCTCTAAAACTCTAAACCTGAAAAGATCCTCAATGTGAATTATTCATTTAATTCAATAATAAGTAATGTTTAAGGCTGTGTCCTTATATTTATTTTAATAATTATTTGTTAAAATTTATATTGTTTTTATTTTTTTGTAAAAAAAGGAATAGTGTGAAAATTGACAATATTGATATTTAAAATTAAATATTATTTTATTAAATTATATAAAATTAATAAAAATAAAAAAAAACTAGTAAAAATTATTGTAATAAGCCATAAAATGACATCCCGGTTTCATTTAGGATCTATTTTCAATTTTATTATCACAATATTTACCCTAAAAGAGTAAAATAATGTTGTCACGGTAAGAATTTATGGGGTTAAATAAAGGTTAAAACCAAATGATATGGGTAATAATGTAATCTAAAAAATTGAAAATATTATTTTATAAGCGTATATAGAACCAATATAATACTAAATTATAAATAAATCAGTTTTCATCCATTTATAAAAGGAATATAATTTGCTATAATTTAATATTTTTGGGAATTTCAAGAGTGTCTCTCCCCTATCATATAAAAGGACTCATCTTTTTCTCAATTCATCACACTTAAAATATTATTTTTTCAGCCAATAAATTTTAAAAAAGTCTTTCTATAATCTATTTCTACATTATATAGGCTCATGTTTTGGTAGAACACCACCCTATGTGGTCTTTATGTTATAAGAAAAGAGGTTGTTCGGGGAAGAGCTGTCATTTTTAATCATGTATTTCTATTTTATTTCTTCATAAACATCCTTATAATATTATCCAACCATAATTGAATAATAAATACATAATTTAAAATATATTATTATGTTATTATGTTTTTGGGATTACCAATATTCATATCGACTACCTTAAAATGGAATATCAATTAATCCTTCATGTGTACAACAGACTGCCTCCTCACAAACCAATATCATTCATTACCATCACCATCTATCAAGACTGGTTATAATAATGGAATTATCATTTAAATATAATAGTAATTAAATATTTATCAATATGAAAACATAATATTTCATTATTTATATTTACATTTTCATGCATATAAAAATCATTACATCATTCATGTGTACGTGTGAACTATCACCTCTTTAAGGAGATGTGATTCATTTTTCATCACCACATCACATGTATTACATGTATAAATATATTTAAAGAATTAATATGATATTAATTATTTTATAATAATTATTTAATGATAATATAATACTTAACATTTTTTTGTAATGATCGTTGAAAAAATAATATAATACTCGTATGTACATATGTACTACCGTCTCCATGATTGTAACACAATTCATTTTTCATAACCATATAAAATGGATGGATTTAGAAGAATAATTGTTGTATAAAAATTATTATTATGTAATGAATATTTTTTTGTATATTATGTAATGATGATCATTTTTCCTACATATATCATACCAATGTCATTTTTTACTCATGTACCGATTAACATCCAAATTTCTAGTGTGAACATAAATAAATAATTAATTGTTATTACATGGTAATAACTGATATAAAAGGAATAATAAACATTAAAAACATTTTGTAATGTAAATAATTAACAGAATTTTATTATTCATGAACATAATGGTCTTACCTAATGAATCATACTCAACGTAAGGAACTTCATCTCAATATCCTTTCTTTGAGGCATATGCTGATGTTATACACCCACATTATTTTATAGTGCATATATACAGCCCCATTGAAATATCATATTGTGATTTTTTTATTATCATTAAATTTAATGTTTTTTAAAATTTTATTTCATCATATGATTTATTATTAAAGTATTTCAATGTTATATGAGATACTTTGATTTAGAAATATCTTCTTAAATGTTTAAATATTTAATTTAGAAAAAATTTCCCAATTTCCAATATTCTTGATATTATTTTATATCTAAATTTAGATGAATAAAAATTAATTATAAATAAAATTTTATTTTTATTTTTATTTTAATTCAAATATTTTCAAAATGAGTATTTTTAAGTATATGATACAGAATGTTTTAGTGAACAACAAATGAAAAATTTTATTCCTAACATACATAGTGAAATTGAATTTTTCACAATCCTGAATATTATATAATTTATATCCTCCTTGAAAATATTAATTTTTTTCTCAAATTAATATCCATATTTAACATGTTTTTTATTTTGTAATTGAAAACGTATTTTTAAAACTAAAGGGAATTTTAATATGAAAGTGTTTTTCATATGGGATTAAATGTTTTTTTGAAGGGTTTTATGATGAATGTGTTTTAGTCAATATGTGATTATTGAGAATTATATGAAACATGTGATCCCAATAAATCATATAGGAATGTTGATATCTATTATAGGTCTCCAATTAATTTGAAAATTATTCTATTTTCAAGATAATTATATTGTAATTTGTTCTTATGGTTATTCCAGTTTATAAGGGTTCTATAAGGGTTCAATGAGATGTTGTTCCAAGATAGTAATATGTTTTATTTATTGTTTTTGTGGGATTGTAATGTTTAATTTGATCAATATTTTTATCACATGGCACATGGTTATTGATTTATATGTCTTTTACCTTTTTTAATGCCTTATAACAAGTTTTCAGGTTTGATGATCTAGGTATTGATGGGTAAGGATATTTATATGTTATACTCATTAACATTAATTATGTAATAATACCCTAATGCACTTATTATTTTCATTTATAAAATTTAATTAATAATGATTATGTTTACTCTTACTGGGCATTTTAACTCACCCTTATTATGTTTCCTTTTTCCAACATTTTAAAAATTGATGTTGAACAATTTATGTCTATAAAGTATTTCACAAGAATGGTGTTGATTTCTTAATAGGAAATAATTAAAAACTGTTTAAATGGGATAAATTTTATTTAGTTTACCTATAAAATGTTTATATTGGAGTTTAAGATAATTCTATAAATCAATAAACAAAAATTTTCCACCAATGTGAATTCAAGTTAAAAACATGAATATGTAATGTATAAGGTATGTTCTTTATATTAGGTATCAAAGGATGGTTTAGACAACTTTGGAGATTATTATGTCTTATTAAGAGTTATATATATCATCATTGGATAATAATTTTCATTTTTATCATGATTTTAATGACTTATAATACAATTTTTAGGATTTAAGTTATGAAATTTAAGGTAAATATTATTATTTTGGGAGACTTTCATTTTTGATGTAATTATGGGTTATTAGATGTTCAGTTGAAAAAAATGAACAGTATGGGAATACCTTTTTGGTTAAAACATATTAAGGTTATTTTTTTGGACTTTTATCTCATTTATAATTATTCCATAATAATTATTGTTTTGAAAAAAAACGTCAACCACCTGGTTGGGTGAAAAAACATCACATCCTGCATGGTAGTAGAAATTGAACCCATAATCGAAGGGTACCGAGGTTGAATCACATAGCACTAGAATATGTGATGTCATGTTTACTATGAAATTGTTTTTTAAGATTTATGAATGATAACTTTTATATCCCTAGAATTAGAATATTATTTTCTAATTAGGTGAATAATGTTATTTTATAAGACATTGGCTATTTTGGGAACCCCCTATGGTAAAGGTTAATATAATAATATGGGATTTTAATTGATGAATGAATGTTGAATTTTATTTTTTTAATAATAAATTATTTTAATTTTTTACTTATGTTGATTTAAGTTATTTATTGAAATTTTCATAATATCTTGAAGATAAATAGGTCAATTACTTTTTAGTGTGAGACATGAAGATTAAATGAAATTATTTGGAGATAAATATTAAAATATTTCGTTGAAGGCTATGTGATCAAATCCGTATGATTTTTATATTTTATTTGTAGACTATTATTATTTTGGGTCATTAAGGATATTTATCTGTGGAATTATTAAAGTTGAACATTGGGCATCACTATTAAATTTCAAAAATTGATGTACCTTTTCATCATATAAAGGATTATTATTTTGGTGATATATCTTATATTATACGAATAATTTTGTTTTTAGATAATGGTCCATGGATTTAAAAATATATAGTTAATATTTTGGGGATTATGTGACTCTCTATGAAGTTTATTTGAGTTATTTAGATGTGATAATGTCATAAAAAATACTCATCGTTTGAAAAAAAAAGTGTTCAATTTATTGTGGAAATTGATTAAAGGTATAAATGTTACTTTTCACATAATATGATTCCTTATAATATTAGTCCATGTAGTAAAATAATTCCTCAAATATATAATAAGGATATTGAATCAAAAACATTATTCTTTTATTTCTATCAATGGTCTTGTGACCCATCACATATTTATGTTTTTATTATTATTAAATTTACCCTAATTGTGTTATATATGACTCACTATTAGTCTATGAGAGTTAGTTTTCTCTTCCATGTACATGTTTTCATACATGGAGACCTATATTTTTTTAATCTCAAGGTACCCTCTTAATTCTCTTTCGTTTATTTAATGTTGAAGATTCATTTATCTTTATTCCTGTGTGTGTTTTCAACAAACATATTTTTAATAGTCAAAGTCTAGTTATGAAGGATGAGTTTAAATTGAAATGATGAAATTAATTAATTTAAAAAATGGAACATCCCAATAGATTAAAAGGAAACATTATATAATACAACATAAATATATTCCATATCGATCTTAAATGAACAAAAAATATTATTATTTATTATGGCAGTTATCGAATAGCTATTATAATGGTAGGTTTGATCAGGATTAACATAATTTGAAAAATATGTTTTACCCATTAATATAAAGTCAATTAATTGTATATAAATTAATTATAAATTAAAATAAAACCATTATTCAAATAAAAGGAAATGTTTATATGAAAACTATTTAAATATGAACAGTTTTTCTTAATAAATAATCAAATCACTATTTTCAGATTATATTCTTGAAATATATATAAAATATAAGGATTAAAATTAATCATATTATTTTCTAGATATTATATATGAACAAATATAAATTTACATATCAAATATTTATTTTTCTAAAAATCAATTTTTTCTCTTTTTGATTTCCCACTTATTATAAATCTATATTCATAAACCATTATAAATTCTTATTTGAAAAAAGAAATAAATCGTCTCTGAAATAATAATATCAAAATTTATATTGGTTGATATTTTTGTATATTTTCAGATATGTTTTATGTTTTGATGAATAATAAAAAATACTGGATTTTAATTGAAAATATATTTTTCTTCTAAAAAATTCATTATTTTAAAATATATTGTTTATTTGTTTTAATATATAATTAAATTTATTTGAGATAATTAAATCCAATTTAGTTCAGTATTATAAATTTCACATTGATTTTGAATATAAAAACATTTCAATTTTTTTAATGGTTTACTTTAACAACATGTTTTCTCTCCCCAACCATAGGATTAATTTTATATTAAATTAATAAAATTATCTACTTCTAATTTTGAAAAATGGATTCCATATTTGGATTCAGAATTTATGAATTTATTAAATAGTCCATTTTATTTTTGGATAATATTTATTGTAACTTTAGTAATTTAGGTTTAATTTTGATGTTATAAAATAATTACCTAAAATGATGATCCAATAATTGATTAATTAATGGAAATATCAAATAAATAATATTAAAAATATTAAAATATATATAATTTTAAATAATTATTGTAATAAATTATATATATATATATATGACATGTTATTAATTTTCTATAAGCCTTTTTTTTAATTTATCTTGTTATTATAATTTTTGTAAAAGAAAAAATAATGAATAGTGTCAAAATTGTAATTAATTATATTTAAATATAATTAATAATTTTTTAAGATATATAAAATTCATAAAATTATAAAATTTATCCAGATTATTTTTATAAGGCTTAGAATTTCATCTTTCGTTTTTTGATAGTCCGTTGGAAATTTTATATAAACTACATTAACCCTTAAAGAGTTAAAATCAATGTTGTCATAATAAGAACTAAATGGGTTAAATTATGGATACAAGTAAATGATCAGGGTTATCAAGTGACATAAAAATTTCAATAAATTATTTTATGAGAGTATTTTGACCCATACAAATCATAGATTTTAAATAAATAAATTTGGATACATATGTAAAAGAAATTTTATTTATATCAATTTAATGTTTTGAGGAATTCCAAAAGTCCCCACCAACTCCATATTCAACTCATTGATTCAAATTTTAAACACTATTTTAATAAGACAATACATATCCTAAAAACTTTAAGAACTCAGACCTTCGTTTCCGGTATGTTATTCCTTTTCTGGAGATTTTGTAGAAAAAGTGGAAAATCTGGAAATTTTCAAAGTACACGCCCTGAAGCATGTCTCCACACAAGGCTATGTGCTGGCCATGTTCGGGCCACACACATGGTGTGTAGAGGTGATGTGGAGGATGCTTAAGGTGGAGTACGTAAAGGCCATGTACGCACCGTGTACCCCATAAGTACACTCCGTGTACTTCCTTTTTTTCATTAAACGGCCTGGGGTCATGCCTAATAAAAATAAACGTATTCTTATAAACGTTCATCGACCGGGAGCATCCGTACGACCGTGAACATCTTATGTTCCCCTATGCCTCAGTCTATTTGTCAAATCTATTGTCGTTGATTGCGTTGGAACCACAATGGTGAGCCCATCCTTCTTCTTGAGTTTCATTCCATGATTTTCCCGCTTTCACGAGATATCACGGGTTGAACGTTTTGTGTGTTTTTATAGATCTATGCCGTTATAAGGACAATCAATCCTTGTGGTTCAAGTATATTGATCTCTTAGAATCAAGGTAGGTGGTTTGTTCCTTTATGTTTGATGTCTTTGAGTTTTATGTGAAAGTTTCACCAATACCTCTGAACGGGGCATTGTATGATTACTGTTTTACACATGTTGTTTTTCTGCCTAGATTTTATGCTTGTATTGAGGTAATTTGATCGTTTTTTTGGATAATTTCTATGATTGGATGTTTTTCTCATGCCTTTTTCTTGTTATGACCTTTGGGTTTTGTTATCCTTTGGCCGTTGTACATGTTTTTCATGCCTTCTGACCATAGGATGGAATGATATTCTTGACAGGCTTGTTGTTCTGTAGAATGGTTAGCCAAGTAGCTATATAGGTGTACATGGGCCTTATAGCATTATTATGCACTGACTGGAATGGGACTGTGAGAACTTGGTGCTATAGATGATAAGGTATAGACCGAGTGAGCTTCCCAGAGAGTCTTGGATATTATAGACTATAAGCAGATAGACCGAGTGAGCTTCCTCAGAGAGTCTAGGTTATTATATATTACAGGGGATTGACCGGGTGATCTTCTGAGAGAGTGTTGGATATGATAGACTACATGAGGGTAGACCGAGTGAGCTTCCTCAGGGAGTCTTTACTTGTTGAAATTTCCGTAAACCATTCCACACTAGAGGAGGAATTGACCGAGCGAGCTTCCTCAAAGAGTCTGTGATAGACCTGAGACTATAGGATGAATTGACCGAGTGATCTTACTCAAAGATTTTCTAGTCCTTGGGGCTATTAGAGTGTCAGACCGCGTGATCTTCCTCAGAGAGTCCTTGACTACCCTAGACTATAAGGGGAATTGACCGAGCAAGCTTCCACAGAGAGTCTTATAATTGCGTAGGACCAAACCAGAGGGGTTAGGCTGAGGGCACTGCCCAGAGGGTTGTTGGTACTTCTTGGATAGGACCAGAGGGGTTGGCTGCGAGTACTTCCCAGAGGGGTAACAATTGTGTTTATCTATTTGATTCACTACTTCTTCTTGTTTTGTGGTTTGATTACTGTTTTATATCATCCTGTTACTGCATATTCATTTCTACCTAATGGTTTTTGTTACTGTTTACTGCTTACTGTACTATTGCCTCCCATATGATCACTAATTGTTAGGCACATATCATCGTGTGGTTTCCTACTATTATTTAGTCTCACACCCTGTTTGGGTCACGCTTTTGGGCCCAAAAGACTGTCTTTTCAGGTATAGACAATGGAAAGCACCCTTTGACTTCTGGTGCCTGAATGCTTTGGAGCAGGAGAGCTTGGGACCAAGATTAGGCTTTCGATGCTAAGGAGATTTTTATCTTTTATTTTGTACTTGTTTTGGTACTATTTGTATTTCCAGCATTTTGACCTATTTGGATATTTTCCTAGATATGTATCATTCATAATTTCATATATACATATGTGCTCCAGTGGTTTATTATTTTAGACTTCCTCCATTTACTTGTTCGTTGTTGTTGGATATTTACTGATTTTGCTATTGTATGTTTTGTTTACTTCCACTGTGTACTCTTCCAATGAGGGAATAGTTTCCGTACTATCACACCCACGGCCCTCGCTGCTAGTTGTCCACCTCTGGAATTTAGAGAAATGTTCTTGGGAACATGTGACCAACCGGGTACAGGGTGCCTCTGGGGGTTTCCAGAACCAGGACGTTACAAAGTGGTATCAGAGGAACTTCTTTTCTCTTGATTTATTTTTTGAAGCCTTTAGCCAGGGATAGGACGGATTTAGTACTTGGTAATAAGTTGTTCCTAAGAGTATCTAACCAGTGTATAGGGAAAAGCCATTGTACCTCGTTATTGCAGTTTTCTGGTTTGAGATTTTACGGTTGATATGATTTCACCTAGAAAGATTGACATGCCTAGTGTTGTTATAATTGTGCTAGTGCAGTTCTATTTCTGTCACAACTCGATGAGATGAGGGTATGCCATCTCATGCATCATATAGGAACTTTTTAGAAATCACATGCCATGAATTCTTTCTATTCCATCTAGGGTGTACTAGAGATTGCATGTTGTTGTTATAGAGGTTGTGTAGATTATTCATGTTGTTGTGATAGATGCTTTGGTAGAATACCTACAGTTTGATAGAGGAATTTATTCTATTTTTCCTTGCTTAAATAAACGCTAAATATTGTTTATTGAGGTGTTACGGTCCCTCATGAATCGTATCTTTGTTTCCCTTGAATATGATATGTAGGAGATGACAAGTTTTGGATCACTGGGAGTATGGGCCCTCATGGATCGGAATTTGGCACCTTCATGTTTGTTTTTCAGTGTTTTCTGGGCTTCGGTGAAGTTTCTGAGCTACTGCCCAGAAAAAACACAGAATACACAGCGTGTACTTGACTACACGCCCCGTATTTTTAAACCGTGTCACTGACTGTGTGAGTAGAAACACGGGGTGGTGAAAAAGTTTTCATAAAGATTTAGTGTACATTCGTTACACACCGTGTAGTAGTGACCCGTGTACCCAGTTGTTTCACTAACAACACGGTTCAAGTAAGCTCGTGTAGTACATGCCGTGTTGGGTACAAACATGTCGTGTAGTCTTGTTCTAGGTACCCAGCTGTGTCACAAACAACATGGGATGGTGTTATCTCTCATATACACGTCGTGTTTGTTCGGAACACGTCGTGTAAGGGTCAGTCGTGTAGCCAGCCGTGTAACTAACAACACAGGTCACCAAATCCTTTTCTAGTACACGTCCTGTCCTTAGTGACACACCGTGTAGTCTAGGATTAAGAGGGTCATGTGAGTTAGCCATGTAAAGAGACTTGGGAAGGGGAATGGAGATGAATTACATGACGTGTGTGGGGACAATAAGCCGTGTAGTCTGATGTGTTACATGACCAAAGGTGACAGAAGTACACGCCCATGTGGATGGCCTTAAGGAGCAAGCTGTGTAGTTTTTATACACACCATGTAGTCATGTTTAGTAAAACATGGGTGTTTCTTATTCATGTTCCCGTTTTGTACTATTATGTTCTCTGTCCTTGATAATCCTGATCTAATGTGTGCTTTCGATCTTTCAAAACTATGCCTCTGAGACGTCCTCTGGCCATACGTCAGCTGCCAGATGGTGATCAGACACCGAATATGGCTGATCAGTGAACTCCTGTAGAACCACTTGTTGTGCCGGCCTTTGCACCCAGAGATACACTTGTTGTTAGTACAGATACAGAGTTCTGGGAGGATTTTTTTAGGATGATTCAGACCTTTCCGGAAGCGGCGCCTCCTACCCCATCGATGGCTAAGTTGACGAGGGTTTTCCAACAGCAACATCATCCTACTTATTCATGGTATGGAGGACACCAAGCTACAGAGTCGTGAATAGAGGCCACGCTGATGATCTTCAAGAATCTGGAGATACCTCCAGAGAAGAGAGTGATGTTTCCTACTTATATTATTTAAGACACAAGAAATAAGTGGTGGGAGGTGATATCACAGTCAGGAAGCTAGTAGTGTATGACTTGGGATGAGTTTCGGTGCATCTTCTATGATTACATCTATCCAGCGACCTTTAGGGCCGACCGAGCCCGAGAGTTTATGAGTCTCGAGATGGGTACTCTTTCTGTTATGGAGTACTCGTCTCGTTGTACCGATCTTCAGTGCTTCACATCTATTCCAGTAGGTGATGAGGTGTTCTATACTAGGAAGTTTGAGGACAGTCTTAGGTAGGATATCCCTTACCAGGTGAATATCTTCAGGTTGACATCGTTATCCTAGATCGTCTACCATGAACTGATCACTGAGCTCAATCTGAGGGATTCTGGAGTAGTGAGCCAGGGCGGCTCGACCTCCAGAGCTAGTGTTCCTCCTTCTGATAGCAGGAAGCACCGGTGGGAGCTGTCTCAAGGAGATCAGAGTCGGAGGAGTGCATCTTCAGGAAGCCAGGTATTATGATACCAGTGTGGTAGGAGTGGGCATATTAGGTATCAGTGTCAGAGAGACCCGATGGAGTTTCGATCTTGTGGAAAGACGGTCCATCATCAGCGTTTGTTTCAGATATTCTCACCTACAGCTGGTGGTAGGGGTTCTTCTATGTCCCCACATACATGAGATGTATCGGCAGTTTCTCACCAGTTTGGGAACGGGAATTCTTCTGGTCATTCGGGATGAGGTGGAGGTCATGGTCTTGGTGGTCAGTCACCAGGTTACCATCGACAGAAGAGTGGATCAGCTCAGAGTGGTCCTCCAGGGGAATAGTGCTTCGGTACATGCCAAACTTTCACCGTGGAGAAGACCTATCAAGAATAGGATCTCGACCCTTCCATAGTTCGAGGTACAATCTTAGTAGCCTCATTTTTATCTTCATCCCTTCTCGATACTCGTGCTTCTCATATTTTTATCTCTATTTATATTATGGATATCCTTGGCCTCTGTATCTTTTTATCTGCTGACATTTTGACTCTTGACACACATTTGGGAATGCAGACGTCTGTCATACGTCAGTGAAAATAGTGGCCTCTTGATGTTTTAAGGTGTCACTTCTTATGGGACCTCTATGTCCTAGATATGACAAGATATGATTCCATTCTCCGTATGGACTGTTTAGTTCCCTTCCAGACAATCATCGATTTCTATCACCATACAGTGAGTTTTGTATCACTAGAGGGAAGATCTTTTCTCCATAGAGGCGAGTGGTATGTCCAGGCAGGCAGTGCTGGACCAAAGTATCATGGGCTTGGAGGAGTTACATTCCATATTTCCAGTCTTTCTCTGGATGACCAAGGGACTTCACAGTTAGAATTTCCTTTAGTTGTGGATTGTTTCGGGGATGTCTTTCCAGAGGACTTTTCAAGTTCACCTCTAAAGAATGAGGTTGAATTTTCTGTTGAGCTCGTACTAGGAGAGGCATCAGTGTCCATTACTCCTTATAGGATAACTACACCTAATTTTCTGAAGCTCAAGAAGCAGTTGGAGGAGTTGCAGGAAAAGGGTTTAATATGACCCAATACTTCTCCTTGGGGTTCGCCTGTCCTGTTTGCGAGGATGGCAGACGAAACCCTTAGGATTTATGTGGATTATCAGAAACTGAACCAGTTGATGGTCAGTAACCTATATCTCTAGCAGAGGATCGATGACCTCTTTAATCAGCTTCGAGGAGCCTAGGTGTTCTCAAAGATTGATTTGAGGCCCAGTTATCCTCAGTTGCGCATTAGACCATCAGATATACCTATTACAGCCTTCAGGAGTAGGTATGATCTATACGAGTATACGGTGATTCCATTCGGACTCACAAATGCGCTAGTAACATTTATGGCACTGATTAACAAAATGTTCAATCCATACATGGATTCCATTATGGTACTTTTTGTGGAATATATCTTGGTGTACTCTCATACTCGACACGACCATGATACCCATCTGGAGATCATTCTGAGTACACTGAGAGAGCATAAGCTTTATGATAAACTCTCGAAATGCCACTTTTGGATGGAGGAGATTCACTTCTTGGGTCACATTATCTCAGAGAAAAGAGTATCAATAGACCTAGAGAAAGTGAGAGAAGTAGTTTCCTGGGAGCACCAAAAGAATTTATTTGAGGAGCGGAGATTCCTAGGACTGGCTGGATACTACATGAATTTCATACAAGACTTTTGACACCTTGAAGCACTATTGATAGGCTTGACCAAGATAGTTGTGATGTCTTTATAGTTAGATTCTTGTGAGACATCCTTTCAGGAGCTAAAAGGGAGGTTTATGTCAGCACTGATAATAGTCTTGATAGAGTTGGGAAAGAGCTATACAGTCTACTATAATGCTTCAGGTATTGGTCTAGGAGCTTTGCTTATGCATGTAGTCGGAGTCATTGCGTACGGGTCTCGGTAGTTGAGGCCACACGAGAGAAAATACCTGACACACGATATGGAGTTGGAATCTATTGTTCAAGCCTTATGTTATTGGAGCCATTACCTTCTGGGAGAGCACTTTGTGGTGTTAACCTACCACAAGAGTCTCAAGTAAATCTTCACTCAGAGTGATCTGAATATGAGACAGTGTAGGTGGGTCGAGTGTCTTCAGTCCTTCGACATTGATCTTGCATATATGTTGGGAAAGGGAAACACAGTGGCTGATGCGTTGAGCATAAGAACTATGATTCATATAGTTCATGAGGCCAGAAGTGAGTGGAAGATTGTGGTTCTATTCTCTGAGATTCGTTTGGAGGTGCACAAAAAACAGGGGAAAACTTTTCTATATTCTGTAGCTATTACCTGTACCCTTCTAGATCGGGTACGGATGAGGAATCTATCAGAATCAGAAGGCCTAGTCCTGCGGGAGAGTGTGTCAGGAGAGGACCCTACTCCTGGATGGACAATGGGAGAGGATGAGATCTTGCATTTTCAGGGATGCGTATGGGTGCCAGCAGACATACGCGAAGAAGTGATATGGTATTTTCATTCCTTAGTTTGGGAAGTTCATCCTGGTGTCAACATGATGTATCGGGATCTTCATCGCTAGTATTGGTGTACAGGTATGAAGAGAGATGCTGCTAGTTTCGTTATGATATGTTATACTTGGAAGAAGGTGAAAGCGGAGCATCAGTGACGGACATGTCTTTTACATCAGTTACCCATTCATGAGTGGAAGTGGAATGATGTCACGATGGACTTTGTAACAGGGTTACCGAGGTCAACTTGAGGGAGTGATGATGTTTGGGTTGTCGTTGAAAGTCTTACGAAGGTTGCTCATTTTTTTCGATCAAGGAAACCTTCAGGGTTGATGAGTTGTGATAGTTGTACATCCGAGATATTTTACGACTTCATGGAGTTATACACTCCATTGTTTCAGACAGGGATGCATGTTTTACTTCTTAGTTATGGAAGGGGATTTAGAAGGCTTTGGGTACACAAGTAATTTTCAGTACAACATACCATCCCCAGACAGATGGCCAGTACGAGCATACGATCTAGGTGCATGAGGATATGCTCCGAGCATGAATTCTATACTTTGGTGGTTCTTGGGAGAAGTATATTATTCTTATGGAGTTTTCCTATAACAATAGCTTTTAGGAGACCATTCTGATGGCACCTTAAGAGGCTTTGTACGGTAGGCCATGCTGATCACCATTGTGCTGGCAGGAGGTAGGAGAGGTAGCTTTGCTAAGTCATCATCATGTTCAGGAGACTTTAGAGCAGATAGAGTTGATTCGGAAGAGGATGTCTACAGAACAGTCTCAACAGAAATCTTATCCTGATCAGCAGATATGACCTATGGAGTTCGAGGTCGAGGATCATGTTTTCTTGCATGTCGCACCGAGGTTGTGACACAAGAGGATTCGGAGAGAGGGTATTCTTTCACCACTGTATGTCGGGCCATTTGAGGTATTGGAGAGAGTTGGTCTAGTTTCTTATCAGTTTCAGTTACCTCAGATATACTAGGATATGCATGACGTCTACCAGATTTCTCAGCTCATAAGTTTCTTTTCAGACATGTCTCATGTCTTTCAACCCAAGGAGTTTGAGCTCGAAGTGGATGTGTCATTTGAGAAGCATCTTATCCATATTTTTGATCACAATATGAAGGTTCTATGTGGCCGGTTTGTTCCTCTGGTATGGGTACTATGGGAGAACGGGCGAGTACAGGATGAGACCTGGGAGAGGGAGCCCGATGTACGATCGCAGTGGCCAGAGCTGTTCGGGGTTTCTTCTTTTCTACCTCTCTAGGGAAATACGAGGATGAATTTCTTTAAGGGGGGAAGTTTTTATGAACCCGGATCTTCAATTCAGCTATGTTTTTACTTTCTAGGTCATTTTTGAGAAGAAGAGGAAAACCTGGAAATTTTCAAAGAACACGCCGTGTACCATGACGCCATGCGAGGCTGTGTGCTAGCCGTGTTCAGGACACACACATGGTGTGTCGGGGAAATTTGGAGGCTGCATAAGGTAGAGTACAAAAAGTCCAAGTACATTTCATGTACCCCAGAAGTACATGCCGGGTAATTTCTTCTTTTTTTCATTAAACGGCCCGGGGACGCGCCTATTCGAAAGAAACATCTTCTTCTCAAGGTTCTTCGACCAGGAGCGTCCGTACAACCATGAATATCCTTGGAGCCCCCAATCCTCTATCTGTTTGTAGAACTGGCCACCGTCGATTACGTTGAAACTGCAGTAGTTATATCTTCCTTCTTTTTGAGTTTCATTCCATGATTTTCCCTCTTTCACATGATATCATGGGTTGAACATTTTGCGTTTTTTCATAGATTTATGCCTTTTTAAGGAGATTCAAACATCGTGGTTTATGTATATTTATCTCCAAGCATCAAGGTAGGTGGTTTATGCCTTTCTATTCGATTTCTTTATGTTTTATGTGCAATTCCCACCAATACCCTTGAATGGGGAATTGTGTGATTACGGTTTTACCCCTATTGTTTTCCTGCCTTGCTTGTATGCTTGTGTAGAGGTAATGTGATCATGTTTTTTGGATATTTTCTATGCTTGGATGTTTTTTTCCATGCCTTGTTCTTGTTATGACCTTTGGGTTTTCTTAGCCTTTGGTGGTTCTACCTGTTTTCCATGCCCTGTGACCGTAGGATGGAATGATATTCTTGACATTCTTGTAGTTCTATAGAATGGTTATCCAAGTCGCTCTATAGGTTTACATGGGCCTTATAGAATAATTATTCACTCACTGGCACAAGACTGTGAGAACCTGGTGCTAGATAATATAAGGGATAGACTGAGTGAGATTCCCAGAGAGTCATGGATATTATATACTACAGGAGGTTAGACCGAGTGAGATTTCTCGGAGAGTCTTGGTTATTATAGAAGACATGGGATAGACCAAGTGATCTTTCTAGAGAGTCGTGGATATTATAGACCACAAGAGGGTAGACTGAGTGAGCTTCCTCAGAGACTCTTTACTTGTTTGAATTTTCCTAAACCATTCCAGGATAGAGGAGGAATTGCTAAGTGAGCTTCCTCAGAGGGTCTATGATAGACCTGAGACTATAGAAGGAATTTACCGAGTGAGCTTCCTCAGAGAGTTTTTAGACCTTGGAGCTATAAGTGGGTTAGGCAGCGTGATCTTCTTTAGAGAGTCCCTAACTACCCTAGACTATAAGGGGAATTGACCGAGCGAGCTTCCCGAGAGAGTCTTATAATTTCGTATGACCAAACCAGAGGGGTTAGGCTGAGTGCATAGCCCATAGGGTTGTTGGTACTTCTTAGATAGAACCAGAGGGGTTGTCTATGAGTACTTCATAGAGGGGTTCCTATTGTGGTTAGCTGTTTTCTTCACTGCTGCTTATTGTTCTGTGGTTTGATTACTGTTGTATATTATCATGTTACTACTTGCTAATTACTACTTGTTGGTTACTGTTACTATTTACTACTTACTGTACTATTACCTTTCATATGCTCACTGATTGTTAGGAACATATCTTTGGGTGGTTTCCTACAGTAATTTAGTCTGGCACCCTATTTGGGTAATGGTTTTGGGTCCAAATAGACTATGTTGTTGGAGGTATAGAAAAGGGAAAGCGCGCTTTGACTTCTGGTACTTGAATAATTTGGAGCAGGAGATCATGGGACCAAGCTTAGGCTTGGGATGCTAAGGAGCTGTTTATCTTTTCTTTTGAACTTTTTTTGGTTCTATCTGTATTTCCAGCATTGTGACCTGTTTGGCTGTTTTCCTAGATATATATCATGCATCATTTAATATATACATATGTTCTCAAGTGGTTTATTTTTTTAGTCTTCATCAGTTTACTTGTGCATTGTTTTTGGATAATTACTTCTTCTATTATTTCATGTTTTGTTTACTTCCACTGTGTACTCTGCCAATGAGGGAATAGTTTCCCCACTATCACACCTGAGGCACTCACTACTTCTCGGAAGCCTCTAGGGTTTGGGGAAATGTGCTTTAGTGCGTGTGACCAACTGGGTATGGGGCGCCTCTGGGTGGATTCTGAAACTGGGATGTTACAAAAACATCCTATAATCAATTTTTAAATTTCATAGGTCTTATTTTAATCATAAAAACATCCTTAGAGTTCTTATGGTGATCAGAATATGTGGATGTCTGGGGAAGAGGTATCATTCTTAATCAATCATTTATATTTTATTTCTTCCTACACTTCCATTTAATATTCTTAAACTACAGAATAATAACAAATAAAGTTAACTTAATATATTTAAATTTTACATTGAATTTTTTAGAACCTATATACATCTCCACTTCTATCAAATGGGAAATTATTTAATCATTTTTGTGTATGAATAATACCACGACATAAACCGATATAATTCATTTTCTATAAACATCACTCAAGATAAGTTATAATGATTTAATTAATATTTTTATATTATATTAATGAAATAATTATAATTATTAAAATATATTATATCATTTATTTCTTACCTTTCTTAAATAGAGAAAATGATAACTTCTTTCTGGAGTACGTGTGAACAATAACCTCCACGAAGCGATGTGATTCATTTTTTAATCACTATATCACATTTATGATATATATATAAGTATATATAAATTATTAATTTTATTTTAGTTATATTTTTATCATTTTATAAATATTAAATAATTCATACCTTCTTTTCATAATGATCGTTGAAAAATTATAAAGTTTCGCATGCTTATTTATGAACCGTTGTCTCCAAGATTGTTAAGTAATAAAAATTTCATATCCATATTTAATGGATGGATTTAAAATTATAATTTATTTATAAAAATAATAATTATTTATTTATTATTAATCTATATATCATGTACTAATAACCATTTTTATTATAGATATCATAAAAAAGTCATTTTGGACTCATGTACCGAATATCATCAAATGTCTAATGTGAACTTAAATAAAGAATTAGTTTTAGTAAAATTGTAATAATTGATGTAAAAGGGATAATTAACCTCAATAATGTAATCAAAAATTTATTTAGTTAATATAATTATATTATTCAAGAAGTTAAATTACATATATGATGAATTAGACTCAAGGTAAAGGACTTCATGTAAATCTCTTTTCATTGAGAGATATTTTGATTTTATACAGCCACCTTCATTTAGGAAGTGTATATAAAAATGATTTGACATATCAAATTATAATTTTATTTATTATCATGTTATTTAATTTTTTGTTATATTTTATTCTTTCATAGGTCTTATGATTAAAATATTTCAAGTTGGTATGAGACACATTGGTTTAGAAGATTGTTTTATGTTTCTTAAATATTTAATTTCAAAATATTTTTTTCTGTATCAATATAATTGATATTATTTTCTATGTTATTTTATATGAAAATAAAATTATTATAAAGTACATTTTATTTCAAATTTTAATTTGATTCAAAGGTTTTTTGAAAAAATATTTTTACATGTTTTATATTGAACATCTTGAGAAAAGAAAAATGGAATTTCATATTCTTATTATACACAGTGACAATGATTTTTCCATCCCCTTGAATATTATTTAATTTCTATCTTCCCTTGAACAATTTATTTTTTTCATAAATTAAAATACTTATTTATAATCATGTGTATTTTAAAATTTAAAATGGGTTTTTAAAAAAATGGTATTTCAATGTGAATGTGTTTTTCATATGGGATTAAAAGAGTTTTTCAAATGGTTTTATAATAAAAGTGTTTTATTCATGATATGGTACAAGAGTGATGTATGAATATTTTGATCCTAATATAGCTTATACAAAGGGTGACCCCCTATAATAGATTTCTAATGCATTGGGTAATGATAATAGTTTTTGAATAATTATATTGGATGTAAATCGTATGGTTTTTTCAGTTTTTAATGGTTCTGTAAGGATTCTATAATGGTGTAATGAGATGATGTTCCAAGATAAAAAATAGGTATTATTTATTATTTCATTGGGATTTTAATTATCAATTTATAACAATTTTTTCCACATGGATCATGGATATTTATTCTTATGACTTATTTTATTTGTTAATGCACTATGTAATGATTTCGTGTTTTATGATCCTAGTATTTATGGTTATGAATAGTCATATATATTACTCATGTAATTTTATTTTTTCATTATACCCTTATGAACTAATTATGCTCATTGATGACAATAAATTTCAAATGATTTTGTTTACCCTTACTGATCATTTGACTTCAATCTTATTATGTGTCCTTCTTCCCAATTTTTAAGGAATAATGTTTTACAATTTATGTCTATAAATTATTTCCCAATGATGATGTTGATGACCTGATGTGAAATAATAAAACCTAGGTTAAATGGTTAAATTCTAATTTTATGACATGAGATTTTTTAATGTAGAAGTTTTTCCTAATTATGTAAAACTCTAAACTAAAAAGATCCTCCAATGTGGATTCTGGTTCAAAGACATTAGAATATATAATTTTTATGGCTGATTCTTTACATCCAAACTCTAGATAATAAAAAATACCTATTGAGGTTATTCCTGTGTTGTTTATAAAGTATATGAACTGTAGACCCACTATATGATGGTGGGAATTTACACTTGAATGAAACAATAGAACAATTTTCCCTCCTTTTCTCATTTGTAAGCTCAGTATGATTCATATATGGAGAATTTTTTGTTATAATAGAAAAGATATTTTACATTTGTTCTCCCATAACATTTAGATGATCATAAAGATAATTATTTCACTCTCCTATGCATTCAAAATTAACATGATTCATTTGTGTTGCATCTATTGACTAAAACTAAAATTAATAGTTTGGGTAGAAATATTATTAGTAGAAAACAACATAATCATAAAATATCATTTATAGGATTTTTAAATCCTGAATAAATAATATATGAATCCTTATGTATAACCTAGGTCATTCATGTTCATTACATAACATTAAGATATTCTCCCAAACATAAACTTATCCCCAGGGTTATTACTAAAGCTTTAACATCTTAGTTTCCAATTTTTATCTAAACCCTTCTCTGATACCAACTATAGTGACCCAAACTATTAAATCATAAATATTACAAATTAATTGATCAATATTAACTATATATAATTTGGATCCATGATCGAATCATTTATGACAAATATCATTAGAAACATACAAACATTAACAACGGGTTTATAAAATATCTACAATACCTTTCAATTAGTTCCCCATTGTTTGAAAAATTCATATATATAGAATATATAATACATATTTTAATAACCTAGGTAAGGTAAAAATAAGAAATGTATGATCATAAATGATCAGTAATGATAAATGAGTGAGATATTGGTAATCACGTAAGAATAACATGATCATAAGGGTATATAAACAATATTTTAATGTGTCAATACAATATCCTACATATGAAATATCATAATCATAGTTCACAAAATAATTCTTGGTTGTTAATTAGACATGAATCATAAAAAATCAATGAACATGAACTATGAATGCTCAACATATTCATAAGATATAAAATTGTGTCACACACATAACAATAGAAAATCATTTCCTTTGTATTTAAGGATCATTTTAAAGGATATCATATTAGAATTTTTTCACTCCACAAACCATCATTGAATTATTGTATAACTCCTAAGATAATAACAGTTGAAAATTCCCTTATTGAATTGGGTTCACTCCCCTTTCTAGTATTATTTATCTCATGGGATATAAATTATAACCTAATTAATTTGAATGATATATATCTCCCATAAATCACAAAATTAAAATCATTCACATATTTTCCATAAGATCATCAAAAATTAATCATATTAGTACACATGAGAAGAAATGGGTCTCATAAACATTTCATCATAACATAACACAAGAAAAATAAATGGGTTTCATGAACATTTCATATCTTAATGATAATCATAATCCACCTAAAGGAATTTTAAGGATGGAATCATTTGACCATATCCCATTAAATAATTATTGACATCAACGTATGTTATATTTTATGTAAAATTATTTTGAAATATCACTTAGAATAATTCGTGAGTAAAAAAGCCATTCCATATTAAAATTGGCTCTTTTTAAAAATATATGCAACTATAAAGGAAAAAATATTTATTAAAAATTATCCTTGTAAAAATATATTATAATATTAAATGAAAAAAATTAATCATAATGTTTGAAAATATATTCTTTCCATATAATTCAAAAAAATATTCCTCTAATAATTATTTGGAAAATTCAAATAGCACCTTATTTGGAAAATGACAAAAAATTACATTTAAACCATTTTATAAGAATTAAATAATTGTAAAAAATGAACTTAAATAATCATACAATAATTTTAAAACCATCAATAATAATTTTTTAGAAAATATATATTTGGAATAAAAATATTCTCAAATAAAGAATCAATCCTAAACGATCCAAAATATTGATGAAATTTGTGTATTTAAAACATTTCATCTTGTCCAACATTAATCATACTTATTCAAAAATATTGTATCTTAACTACAGGATTGTTATATATATATATATTTATATTAAATAAATATAAAACTATATATGTAATCCCAAATATTATTTAATTATTTTCTTTTATTAAACATTTAGTAATAATAATTTTTTAAGATCAATTTTTTGGTGATAAGTACTTTTTTTATTGAATTTTTTTGGTTTGGTATTTTCAGGCCTTTTAATTTCATTAATATTAAAAAAAATATATAATGTTAAAATTTTTAAAAATATTATATACATAATTATAGAGATTAATATATTATATTTAAAGATAGATAATTTATTACACCATTCATGGAGATGGTAGGTCGTAAGTTTGCATAAATACCATTTTTCAATTTTCAATGGATATCACAAAATAAAGGTAAATATTGATTCACCATTATAGAATCATTACTATATCATAAATATCATATATATTAGTTAAATTATATTTAATTACCATTCATGAAAATTATAAATGGAAAAATAATAACAACACTTTATGGAGGTGGTTTTTCTCATCCATACACAAATGATATTATCATTTTTAAAAAGATTGGATGGTAAGTATGCAGATGTGATAATATAACAGTAGAATTATAATTATATCATAAATATCATATATAGAAATTATACCCATCATGATATCCATCCATAAAATGTTGTGATGAAAATTTAATGGTATCATTATGTGGATACGGTAGGCCCTGCATACCCATGAGTAATACATTGAATTTTCATTTTATGTGATTGAGGGTGTATAATGGTGTCTTTATAATCATAATATAATTTATGAATATATAGTTTAATTAAATTATTTTTTTTTAAAATAAAATAAAATTATATGAGGTAAAGAAAAGAAGAAAAGAAGGTGATCAGTTAACACGATTACCTCTTATTTGAAATGATTCCTTTAGATATCCTCTAAATGTCTCTATGGATGGTATTTTTGGACATACATGAACCTATAAAATGTATATATATAATTTTATAAGGTAAATTGTTAAATTTCGATTGATCTATAAAGAACAATGTTGTGTGAGTTAGTGATGAATATGGTGCCCTGTTACAACTGAGTTGAAGGGTACTTCTATAATTTCAAAAAACAAATTAAAAAAGTCATTATTATTATATATTATTCCAAAAGGGAGTTGATTAAAATTAAATGTAATATATGGTTTTAATCACATCAACCAATAATATTTAGAAATTTTTTTGATTAATTTTAAACATTATAATTTTGATTAACCACAAGATAAAAATTTTAATTTTCGCTATGGTAATGACTTTTTTTAATATTAAAGGGTTGTAAATTTAACAAATAAGGGTTCAATTGACACATAAAAAGAAAAGATATTTCATTATAAACCATTTAATACCCAAATTTTCTTATTTAAATATTATTATAATTTTTAGAAAATTAAATAATTTTTTTGATAAAATATCATTATTATCAATTTGGACACTATTAATTTAATTTATCATTAAATATATAAATATAATGTATAAATTATAATATAATGATTTATATTCTCCCTAATAAGTCGTATATGCTTATAAATTTCATGGTTCACATTAACACGTTAAAAATATGTCACTTGTAAAATGTTTATAATAATTTATTATATATTCTTATTAAATCAACAAATATTACATCTCTGATTCTTAAGAAATTAATGTCATTATATAATCGCTAAAAATTTTAAAAAAAATATATCCTAAAAATAATTTTATTATTCTCATTTTATATTCTTATAACTATCCATAAGATATGTTTTCCCTATGTGGCCTCATAAGAAAAATTAAAAACAAAGTGAGGGACATTTTATAACATTCTTTTCTTTAAAAAATATATATGTCATTTTCAGGGGAAAAATTCCATTAAAAACTAAATTTTGTACTTATGGTGTCGACGGTGGAATTCAATCAATCATATAAGAATTAGTATTACAATATAATTTTTTTTCACTAATTTGAAATCAAGAAAAACACAATTTATCCATTATGGAGGTGATAAATTTTACCATAGTTAATATTCATAATGATAAAAACATGGCTTAATTAAAAAATTATATCCATATAATTATATATATATAGTTAATTTTATTTATTTCAATACTTATAACTAGAAAAAAATTCTTTGTAAATTATTTATGAAAAATGTGAAGATAACATTCTTTTGGAATAATATATTTTAAGAATAAAATTGGATTTATTATAATCCTATTCTGAGAAAAATATTTTCTTATTCATCAAAATATTTTATAAATTAATTAATATATATATATTTTATTACAATATGTTATAAAATAGTGATGACATTAATATATTAATTAAAATAAGTAGTTCACATAAATATAATTTTCCAGAAAAACATCAATTTTATTTTTAAATAATTTTTTATTTTAATTCAATTCATTTGATAATGAATTCTTTTTATTAATTTGTAGAACAAAAAAATTTCATAATTAAGTTATTACTATTCAAAACCCCTAATGAAACTCCTATGAGATAAATATCAAAAAATATTTTAATAAATTTTCATGGTGTATAAAAAATCATTATTTCATGTAACACTAGCAATCAAAGAAAATAAACTATTTGAAAATAAATATTTCATAAAATACATATAGGGTTGTATCTGAAAACAAAAATAAATTTTGTATGTTCATAATATGGGTGATTGAATACTATCCATCCTTTTGCTGATGTCAGTTCTCAGCTACTTTTGAGTGTAAAAATTGTAGTGGAATCATGGATCATAGGTTACAATGAAATTCTACACTAATTTTTTATAACATATTGATAAAAAAAATATGTGTCCTAAATAATTAGAATATTATATCTTGTAAAATATAAATAACTTGATACTTTGTGTAATGGAGATGTCAATTTTTTGATGAATAATGGGGTTTTCCATCCAATAAATGAATATTATCTTCTTTTAGGTGTTAATATGAAAATAATATCAATTGGAAAAGTAGATGAAACTAGTTTTTGAATTGAGTTTGTAAAATTAATAATGTTTCATTGTTCATAGCCATGTGTGTAAAGGAAAAAACATTATATATGGCCAAAAGGGTAGTTCAAGTTATCTTTTTAAGGACAATATCCTCTACTATTTTAGATATCTGGAATTTCTAACAAGGATGCATAAACAAAAATAATATAAATGATTCTATTGAAAAAGTCAAGACAGATATGGAAAATTAATAAAAAAATATGTTTTTAGATTCTTGAAATAAGAATAAAATGAAATGTGAACTTTACCATATGTGGGAGAACACTAAAATAAATAATGTTTGAACATATTCATAAATATTTATAAATAACATTAATAGATAAATCACATGTAGTTTCATAATATTTTTTAAAATTCGTTGATGGATCCATTTGGAAATTATGAGAATACTTCCAGATGGTAAATGAGGTTTTTTTTCTGGCCATTGATTAGTTGAAATCTATGGTTGGAAGGTAGAATGTATGCATGTTATATTTTCTGAGGTTGTACAATGGAGGTGAGTCTATTGGAAGAGGAATATAGATCATTTATATAAATAGGGGTAATAAAAATGAAAATACAGTTTATAATATTCTAGGTAAAAATTTTGTATTTTAAAGGATAACTAAAATAATATTTGAAAGGTCCTATAATATGATGCTTCATTCAAAAATTCCAATGGTTTTTTGGGTGGAACTAGTATATATGACAACATACATAATAAATCACAAATCACTATCAACAAATGGAAAGGAAACATTAAATTTTATATGGATAGGATGAAATTTAATTTAGCTCCGTATAAATTCTTTATAAGATTATCTTTTGTTAATGTTGATGTAAAAGATATAGTCATGAAAAAATATATAATCAACACATTCTTTATTATTCTCTATGGAGATGAAAATTATAGTATTTGAGATTAATATTAATATTAAATAGGTTTCCTCAAAATTGAAATGTAATATTTAATGAGATGTTATTTTACAAGGAAAAGATTATAGAGACCACTTATATTGTATGTAAAGACTAAATTTTAATCAATGATTATTTGAATGGAGGTACTAAAAGGACTCATAATTCAAGGAACTTTTATTTATCTAAATCTTCCAAATGTTTTATAATTTTATTTTAAATTTATAAAGGAGTTAAAAAATTAAATATTAAGTATTAAAATATATATATAATTAAATAATTTATAAACTATTGGTTCTCATTATTGGTGTATTGAGTATAGAAATATTGAGTGTCTATTTATAAATATATCAAAACTATATACTACCTTTTTATATTCTATAAGTGTAATATGTCTGGTATATTGGTATAGAGCTAACTTGATCATCATTATTTTAAAAAAATGGTGGAGAATAAGATATTTCAAAAAATTGGAAAGCCTAAAATATAAATTTATGTGAGATTTTTTCATAATGTATAAGATAATTTTTTTACATGAAAAACACATGAGAGATAATAGATTTTAATATAGGAAATAATTATTGTGATATTAACTATGTTATCTGGTGAAAATATTAATCTCATGGAATTAGATTATATAAGAAAAGGATGTTGGTGAATGATTTTAATATAAATAGTGAATTAACATCACAGAAATTTTTTCTATGAAAGTAAAATGTATTAGTTTTGATCTTTATGGAGCCTTATAATTGTAATCAATTGATTTAAAACATATAAATTTCATGGGTATATATGGGCATATATCATTATGATTCATCCTATTTGATTTATTGTTAAAAATTATAAAATAATGGTGTGAAAACTCAAGAGAAGTCTCTGTGGAATTAATTTAGGCACAAGGTCATCGAACCATCATTTTAAACAATTCATGGAAAATAATTATTTAATAGAAAATATCTCAGATCAATTTTTATAGTGTAAGTATTAAAATTATGGAAAGTTCTTCATTTTATATTCACACATGGATGGAATTCCTTAAGTGGTTTCAGAAATCCACTAGATTCATTAGCTGAAAATGATCATTCAAAAATAATTGAATTTACTAATTATGGGGCAGAAAATAAGATATTAGTCTATATAGTCATGAAGGATAATAGTACATAATGCTTCTGTTGGTCAAATTAGAACACCGAATAGGGGTTAATTGAGTTCCTAAAAAATTCTATTTTAAAACATTTGATTAAAAATACCACAATTAATGAATAATAATCCCAGTTAACCAAATTTAAAGACTTATAAGAGTTTTTAATGTTCAATCAATTTCTCAAAGGATTGATTAATTCTATGTTAAACAAATTTGAAATATTTATATACCTTTTGAATGTAATTTACTAAATCAAAAATAGTTAAAAACACTGTCTATGATTAAAAATCAAAATAGAATTTAGTTTTCTGAAATATGTATGAAAATAAAGAAAACTAAATTGGAAAAATAGAGGAGATAAAAACACGAGGTTTAGTCATAAGAAGAGGCATAGTCCTCCTCACATGGTGATCACATGAAACCAAATACTTTATAATAATAAACATGATCCACCCCCTGGATTGAGTTTATCAATTACAGACAAGGATATCCAGGTCAAATAGTCATTATCCATAGTTGTTTTTAGGAAACAATATAAAACAATTCCCTAGAGAGACCACTTCCATAGAGATACATTGGATAAAAATTATTCTGAAAAATGAGTGAGTGACGGTATCTTGTATCCTCCAGCTTAGCTTAAGAAATAGTGTCTCTTTATGATACAAACACACACAATGATAAAAAATTAATGAAAATGTACACCGTAGATCATAAATAAGGGTAAAGGGTTTTGAATATTATATGGGTTGTTCTTGATGCATCTAGAAATTGTGCCTGAAGAAGATGAGAATCTTGATACCTTTTGTGAAAATAGAAACAAAAATAAAGTGTCGTGAATTCTATGAATTTTGGTTTCTAGCTAAATGATATGCACTTTAGAAATACTATTTAGTTTAATTCTTTACTACAAGGATGTTCACACTTCTGAACATAGAAAGTTATTCATTATTTTCATCTTTGTAGGATGGGAATATATATATTCTTTTTGGTCTGGTTTGTCAAAAATTTATCTATTTAGACACCAATTTTTTTATTACAGAGTTTTTTCCTTTGGCCGATAATGAGCATGATCTCCATCATGTGCAGGTACCTCAAACCTCGTGCTATATACTGAAAATTTTCAAAAGATCATTATTTTTATCATTATTCTTAAATAGATCAAATAGAAATGTTATTACTATTTTTGATTTCTTATGGTAGAGGAATAAATGACTATATCAAGAATGCTGCAATAGAAGTGTTGATACAGAAGAGGTGACTTTTCATTTGTCGTTGAATGGTGTCTTGAGACCGGTGTCTCAGAACCTATGTCACATGCTTTATGATAATTCTAGAATTATGGAATTGTGTATTACAATGGTGTCTTGTCCTTTGGGAGAATTCTGAACAGGTAGGTCACTAAAATGGTGACTGAATCATATGAATTGTGCCTAGTCCTTTGTAAAAATTCTGAACTTTAGGAACAATATATTAAGTATAAAGACATAAAATTTGAGAAAATTCCAAAAATTAGGAATGGTATCTGGTCATTTTTGGAAATTCGGAACTAGTAGTTCAATGAAACTGTGACTCAAACATTACGGACTTTCAGACTGAACAATGACTCTAAGTTCTCTGACCACTAACTCATACATAGTAAAATATTTTCAACCTATATTATGAGTTAATACATAACCGAATAGATTAATATTAAAAATAAACAAAATGAAACAAGATTAATCATTATTTTTTAGCATTAAAACTAGAGTAGTAAAACAATCTCCCCCTTTTTGATGATAAAAAATCATGGCATATACAACCAATACAAAAGGATCACAGTAAAGGATAAATATTTTTCTTAACAAACCAGAAATATTATGTGAAATCAGTACATCAATAGATATAAATTAAATTCATCATAGAAGAAATAATATCAAATCAATACATTATATTATCAGAGTATATATATGAAATATCAGATCTCATACTCATATGTTAGTGTCATAGATTAAATTATCAGTAGTATAACTTCATATAGTAGAGCATGTGAATACCATAAACACTGTTAGTTGATTTAAATTCAATCTCTTACTTATCCCCCAATTGGGATTATCAAAAATAAAGTATGGAAATTTATTTAAAGAATAAATATAAAATATCATCAAAAAGTGAATAAAAGGTTGAGAATAATTCATTGAAGAAATCAATATAGTATAATCGCAAAAAAAAGTAATCAAAACATATCCAATCACATCATCTCCAAGTCATCTAACTTATTTACCTTATGAGAGACCTTAGGTGTAGATGTAGTTGGTGCAGAAGTGGTAGTGTTTGGAGGGTCAAAGCGGATACAAAGGGGAGGTTGAGGCACTCCTTTACGATTATAAGGATAAAGGATTAGTTTGGAGGAAGACTGAGGTAAAGGCTGCTAAGTATGGACAGTTTTGATCTAGATCAGATCCTGAGTAGGGGTCATGGTAATGGGTGTAAAGGAAGTAGATTTATATGTAATAAGGCCAGGTCTCATAGGGGTAGCTACTGGAGCAATAATTTATCTATTGTGATGGTGAATGTATGGATTAAAAATATTAATAAAATCTCTAAATACATCACCACCATATTCCATATAGTTCTCAATGTCATCCTCGGTTTCCTTTAACATTTCTATAATAGGGGTAAAGTCCTTCAAATTCTTCACTTTCTTCTCGAATGCTTGATTCTCTAGAGGTAGCCTCAAATTTTCCACTAAATACATTTAATTATTGGTGAACTGGTGCTTGTTATATATCTTCTTAAAATAGATACCCACATACATTGAAATTAATGTTTGTGCATTACTGTAATCTTTTGAGTAATATCTAATAATGTCATGCACAAGTTCATTGTGCTTCTAAATCTAACCAAATATTTTCTGATCAGAACCACCATTCAAATATTTATGTTTTTCCTTTACCATTGATCTATTCAAGTAACTATACAAATGTTGATGGGTCTGAGTAGAAATAGTTGGAGCTAGAGCAGGTAAGGTGAATTCATTAACCTTTCAATGAACTATTTCTGAAGATCCTTTATATTGATCTGTCAGTAGAGTGATTGAATACACAAGACCACTAATTTCATTGGACAATTTTGTGTTGTTATTAACCACTTAATCAACCACTAAAATATGAGATACATCATTTCCTAATGTAATATCAACATCAGCCTCACTTATATTGGAAACCGTATCTAGAGTATGAGAATATTTTATGTCCTTCCTCATCTTTGTGAACAATGATTTTATATTCCACAATTCATCAATCTACTATTTTTTTCAATACTTCCCTCTTGTATCACATGAATCATCTTTGGTTGATTTTTCTATACTAACTTATCAAGAGGAATTCTAACATCCATTTCACTGAGTTTAGTCACAAGATCATTTTTTTAATTAAGAATCTTTTCAATTCTTGATAATATATTTTATTCAAAAGCCATTAAATTTTCTTGAATCTCATAGTTTGGGCTTCTTTTTTCATGTGCTGGAATTGGTAGTATATCTTAAACAACATCCACTTCTTTATATATGATGTGTTTGAGTTGAAACATTGTTAATATGACCATTTCCTCAACTGAGGATCACTGAGAGACATCAACGTCAAATATCTTGGAAACTTGTACCATGCATCTACTAAACATGGATAAATAGTGTTTTGATCTTAAATCCCTTAAAATGAAGTTTTTCTACCCCTCGAATGATGCTTCCATTTTTGAATTATGAGACTCCATATCTTGAACTCTTTCAAAAACATCTTCCATCTCTTGATGGACTTAATTTTTATCTACATTTACGTCTAATTAAACATCCTATTCAATAATTTTTCTAGTAGGTAAAGATACATATCTTTTATTTCTTGTATTATGATTTGATCCATTACCCTAGGTGTTCTAATTATCCTCATTCTTTCCTATTCTATTATATTTTTCAAATTCATCTATAGTGGCTTCTCTGTTTTCAATTTCACATTCTTCATGTTTCTCCTTATCAACAACTTCTCCCATAGTAGCTTTTTCCTCATCATCACCTTTATCCTTTGCTACATCATCACATTCACCACCATCCCTATCAGAAAAATTATATTTTTCAACTTAAAATTCATCTTCTTCATCTGAATATTCAACTATTTCATCTGGTTCTAATCCAGGGTCTGTGATATACGTGGGTTTCTAGGGATGTTAAAGAGGATTAAAATCCACATAGTCCTTTTCATTATCATCAACCCTTGACTTATTCTAGGGATTCCAACTAATCATTATCCATATGCATATTTCCATAGACAAACAAAAATCATAATCATTAACTGTTTCTTCATTTTCCTTTACCAATTGTTTTTCTTATTGCATTGTAGAAATAAATCATGAATTGAATAGGGAAGTGAATGTTGATTTTTTATCAAATGAAACATATGAAGGATAAGATATTTTCACAAATTTATGTTATGACCATTTTTCATGAGATATAGACAGAACAAATATTGATGTATCAAGGTATCAAAATCACCATTCATTGGATAGATAATATTTTGAATAAACATAAATAACAATCTAGTTTCTCCATCTAACCGAGCAGCAATAGGATTTCTCTTCGTTAAATTTTCATTTAAATCACCCTAAGTCTTTTCTAGGATAAAAATATCACATGTGGTTGGAGGACCTTAATAATGATCATCAACGATATCCTCATGTAGTAAATTTAAAAAAGTCTCCCAAATCCATGATGAAAAGGAAAATAAATATCCAATTACCCAACATCTAACTATGAAATCATCATTACCCTTTAATGAAGACGCATCTTACTAATAATCATAAAAACATGATTTGGGTAAAAGGGAATCTTTTCATTAGTAAAATACTCTAGCCAACCCTACTCATCCAGTACCCTAAGAACAAGATAAATACTCAAAAAACAAATTTTCACACACTTCCTTTCCCAATTCAATTACCTGTTTTGTGAGACTATGGTTCAATGGTTCCTCAGGAATTATTATTGGAGAACTTCTCAGTCTCTTCATCAACTGGAATTTTTCTAGGGGTGAAGAATATGGAGAATCCAATATTACCATTCCCAACATGGAGAGAGGGTTTTGAAGATAACAAGGGGTTCAAGAGATAAGGTTTATGTGAGATGTGATATAGAGTGACCAACTATTATCATTTTTAGATTTTATCATTGTAAATAAAAAATGTAGTATGAATAAAAATGAAATCAAGTAATTAAAACTGTGATGCTAGAAAATTACTAAGTATAAAATGGTGATTCATAACGCTGATTCCTTATAACATTTTGTCAATAGTTTCATTACAACCATGTCCCATAGAATAGTGATACATCAACAGGTGAGGCTGCTGACAGTGAGACAGAAATCTGTGAGACATAAAGTGGTGAGACATATACCAGTGAGATATCAAACACTTACTCAAAAGTGATCATACCTAATTCATTTATGATGTCTCACATTCATTAATAATAGAATGGATTATTCAAAACTTCTTCAATTTGATGTTTTATGATAATTATTTATAAATGAATGTCACTTTTTTATAATGATATCTCAAAAAGTGTTGTCTTTAATCAATATATTTGGTTCTTGAGAGAGAAATTTTATTTTGGAGATATTAATTGAAATTTTGGTATGATTGTTTATAGGGACATGTCAAAATTGATATTCATAATCTATCCATGTGTGTTTAATCTACAAAATATGAACAGAAAATCTACCATCAACTATGTATTCACCATCCACTGTAGATAATGCAACAGAATTTTGTTTTTTACAACACTATGATACTAGTGACTTTCCTGAATAGTGACATGTTCAAGAGGTTCTTTTCCTATCTTAATTACAACCGCTGAAATTATTATCATCGTAGATAACTAAGTCAAATGATTTTCCTCTAGGATATAATATCCCTATGTTGATAGTATGGTTGAGGTATTTTAAAATTATTTTAAAAGTCAGAAGATGTGACTCTTTAGGATTTTATTGAAAATGATAACACATATATATACTAATCCTAATATCAGGTTGGTTAGAATTCAAGTAGAGAAGATATACTATCATACCTCAATAATTATTTCGATCAATAGACATTCCATGTTCATTAAGATCCAACTTACAGGTGGTACTCGTTAGAGCATGACTACTTTTAGTGATATCCAAACCAAAATGTTTTAGAAAGTTTTTATTATATTAACATTGATTTAAAATAATACCTTCCTTATTTGAAAAATTTTACATTTCAAGAAATAATTTAATTTCACCTATTAAACTCCTTTAAAATTCATTTTCATAATTTTTTAAAATTCAATGCATAAAGTATTATCTTAAGATTCAAAAATAATATCATCAACATTGATTTGAACTACCAAAAAAAATTTAGAAATTATTTTTATAAAAAGGGTAGGATCAACTAAACCTTTTGTAAAAACTATCGAAAAAGAAAATTATTTATCATGTCATACCATTCTCTTGGAGATTATTTCAAATCATATAAATCAATTTTTAATTTAATTACAATATTTGGAAAATGGGGATTTGTAAAACAAGGATGTTGTTCAAGAAAAGCATACTTAACTATATACCCATTATGGAATTCAATCATGAAATCCATTTTATAAATTTTTAAATTAAAATATACTGAATAGAATAACAAGAATCTAATGGATTCAGGTTTGGATATAGTTACAAAAGTTTCTTCATAGTTAGTTCCTTCTTCTTGATTTTACCCTTATTCAACCAATATGCCTTATTTTTTACTATGGTTTCAGCTTCATCCACTTAATTTCTATACACCCATTTTTTTCCTATGATCAAGTTATCTCTCATTCTATCTACTACTTTCAAAACATTATTTCATTCAAATTGATTTAATTCATCTTGAATATTCATTACCTAGATTTCATCGTTGATTGCATCATTTATGTTTTTATGTTCAAGTAGTGGCAAGAGGGCTTGATGTACAACCCGATTTCTTAGAGAAGTTGTAGTTTTAGTCTTGATATCTAATTCTCCAACAAAAACATCTAAAGGGTGGTTCGTAAGAGTTATATAAGATCTAGAAAAATAAGGGATAGTCACATATGGTTCATATTTAGTATCAAGATCACTATGTTTAGAGTCTAGTGATTTTCTAAATCTTTATTGTTTAATAGATTTCTTAACACTATGGTAAGGGGGAATATAATTTATGTTTCTATTGGACAAATCATCCTCAATTTTTTCACGATGGGATTTAGGTTCTTGTCGATTTGTTTCATTAAATTTTATGTGCATTTATTCTTCCTTGTATTTAGTTATTTTATTAAAAAAATTATGGGATTTTCTGGAGGTTGAATAAACAAGGAATATTATTTCATCGCATTTGGATGAATTTTTTTGAAGGTTATCCTCTATGTTAGGAATATAGACATTGCAACCAAATACATTAAAGTGACTAACTTGGGTTTTTCTATTGTTCAAAAATTCAAAGAGGGTTTTATTAAGGATAGTTCTAATTATGAAACTATTAATATAACACGTTTTAATTACATTTTAGGACCAAATGTAAATAGTTAAATAATATTCATTAAGAATACTTTGAGTTATTTCTTGTAATTTTCTATTTCTTCATTATATAACTCTATTCTGTTGGGATGTCCCAAGAGTAGGGAAGTTATTACTATAGCCATGTTATCAGAAAAAAGATTAATAATATTTATTTTAAAACACATGGTCATGGTCAATTCTTATGTATTTAAATCTAATACCACTTATTTTGTTCTACTGTTTTAGCATACTTGATAAAATGTGAACATGCTCCACTTTTTTTGATAAGAAAAAAGTCAAAATATACCTAGAAAATTCATCTTGTATAAAATACACATAGTTTTTCCAACTTAAACATGAAACATATCAAGGTCAAAAAAAATCCATGTGAAAACATTCAAGAGGTTGAGAAGTTGAAACTTCATTCTTTGGTTTGAAATATTTTTTTTTCTTTTTTGATAAGGTTTATAGACTTTGTCATTTGGAAATTTTAGATTGGGAAGATCATTGAATAACCCTTCCCTTTCATGATTTCTAAGTGAGAGATTGATACAGTAACCTAATCTCGTATTCCAAAGTAATGATTCTTTACGAAATACACTTAAGAAAAAGAAATTGAGAAACGAAAGAATCCATGTTTATAACATAATAAATCTCACTTCTAAAATCAGTAAATAGTATCTTATTTTTTGAATTAAACACATTACATGCATCATTGTCAAATTTATCATTGAAACAATTAAGACATAAGTACAATATAATAAGTAGTTTTTTAATTTAATCCATCAATAAAAAGTACATTGGAAATTAAAATTGAATTACGGTTATTGATTTGGCTAAGTATAATTATTTTTCCTTTAGAATTGTTACAAAAAGTGACTTTTCCACCAACAATCATTATAAGATTATTGAATATAGATTATTCCCATATCATGTATCATAAACATTAACTATCCAAGTAACATAAGAATTTATAAAATATCTTTATGCATGCTTCCTATAAAGATAATTCAAACAAGAAAATATTTTTGTGCCCAAACGTTTTTGGGTCAGGTACTATTAGTAATTAATGATTTTGGAAACCATACTTTCTTTATGGGTTTCCTAAAAACTATTTTTAGAGGATTGTAAAAATAAAATCTATTTGGTCTATAATTAATAAAAGAATTAAATGATTTTCTACTAAAAGAACATGCAGTATATTCCTCAAATTTATGTATAAAGCTTAATTTTCATGATTTGGAAAAAAAAATTATTTTCAACAATGTTTCATTTTATGAGATTATAACCTGTATCATTAGCATATTTTGGATAAAAAAATTTCCCAATAAATTGGATGAGAGTTTTTTCTATTGGTATATTTTTCTAATTCCCTTTTCAAGTAGTCATTTGATAATTTTATATTATTGTTTTCTTTGTGAAATTGAATTTTTTTTCACACTCTATAGTTAGATCATATTTAACAGTATAGGTGATAAAATGTTGTTTAATCAAAACATTATATTTATATTTTAATTCATTCTATGTATTTTAATTAATTTTGCAGTAATCTATCATTGCCTCATTGTTCATGTTTTTATAATAAAATTAATCTTCTTAATGGAAGGATTTTTTTGTACATGAGATTCAAGGGATACCTCATAAGTGTTTTTCAAGAATAACATGTTATATTTATCACCTTTATCATCAATTCAATAATCTAACTCACTGTAGATATCCTCATAATCACTTTAATTGGCCTTTATTATCATATTATACCTTTTATCCGTGTCCTCATATTTCTTTTTATATATTAACTTAGGAAAATTGGCCATTACATGTCCACTTGTCTTACATTCATAACAGAATATATCATTTGATTTATCACCTCTTTTAGAGTCCTTTTTTCAGTTTACCATGTAGTTATACTTTCTTTTGTATCTAGGCTTCCAAAAAAACTTATTATTTCTATACAAAAAATTTATCCTTCTGTCTAATTGATCCACTATCTCATCACTGTTAGATGATGATTCTTAATTTATTGAACTTTACAAATGAGTTTAAGCCTTTTACTTTTAATTGTGTTGAGAATAAGTGGTCTTATAAGACACTACCTTTATGTTTGGTTCATCATCAACTTTTTTTTACCTAAAATTCTTAGTCTTAGATCATCAGCTTACCTATCATATCCTTTACTCACAAAGTTTTTATGTCACCAGATTCTCTTATTGATACAAAACTTCCCCTCCATCTGTCTGGTAAACATCATATAATTTTCATGAATTTTTACTTAGTTGTAATAGTATTTCTAAGAGAGATCATAGTATTTACAATTTAAATTGTCTCGTGATACATGTCACTTATTGGTTCATCGGTATTCATTTTGATGTTATATTATTTAATAGTATATGTTTTATGTATTTTTTTCTTAACACTATTGGTTACTTAATGTGAGATAGCTAGATTATCCCAAATTTCATGGGCTCTTTTACATGTAGAAATCCTATTGAATTTTTCATCTCTTAAAGAACAATATAATGCATTCATTGATTTTCAGTTGTTATTATAATAATTAATGAGTGGGTTATACCATTTATCTCAGAAAGTAGCCGAAATATTATATTCATCTACAATGGAAGACCAGATCTCAAAACAAATAGATTCTAAATGCATTTTCATCTTAATATTCTATTATGAATAATTAGTTCCATTAATGTAGTGAGGATTATTGGTAGCAACACCATTCTTTCTATTATCCATAATAAATAATAAATAATAATTTTTTAAAGAACTAAAAATTTAGAAATAATAGAAATTTAGAGATCATTAAAGCAAAACTAAAATATCAGTTGAAAATATTTATAAAATCTTTGAAAAAATTGAAAATATAAGGTTAAAAACAATGTATGACTCCAAATGTTGGTTGGAGTATGGGACTCAAAAGGGGTGAATTAAGTTCCTATAAAAATTTCTATTTTAAAAAATTGATTTAAAAATCCCCCAATTAAATTATATACAACATAGTTATCCCAATTATTATATTAATAAGTGTTTTGAATTTTTAATTAATTTCTCAATGAATTGATTAATTTTAAGTTACATATATCTGAAATATTGATATAACGATATAAATTAATTAACTAAATCAATATTAGTTTTAATAACTAAATTATATTAACTATTGAAGTAATGTTAAATTTTTAAAATATGTGTGAAAAAAGAGAAAACTAAATTGAATACCATAGTGGATAAAAACAGAAGGCTGAGTCTCAAGAAGAAATGTATTCCTCTATACATGGTGATCATATGACACCATGATGTTTATATTAATAAAATTTGTCCACACTATGGATGGGGGTTCTCAATAGCACATAATGTTATACATGTCATCAACACCTATACCATCTTTATTTGTGGGGAAAAATATACAACCATGCCACAGAGGGTCCTCTTCTATAGTTATACTTTGGACAAAAATGATGTTAAAAAATGAATGGGGGAGGATATCTTATATCATTCATCCTAGATTAGGATACAATGTGTGACTATGAAACATACATTCATACTACTCAAAATGTTGAAAAAATGTACACAACATAGAATAAATAATATGAAAGGTTTTAGAATGAACTGTGAGGTTTTTTTACGCTAATAGACTTCTTGGATGTTGTAGATGATAATCATGAGTCCTTTTGTAAAAAAGGACAGAAAAATAGAGTATCATGAATTCTTTGTGTTTTGGTTTCTAGTTTGATGAGATACTCTTCAAAAATACTCTTCACATGAATTTGATGTTTTAAGGATGTTCCCACATCAATTCAAAGTAATCTCTTTCTTGTTTTCAACGTAGCAGTATGGTCGTGCATATCATCTTCTTGTTCTTGTGTGTCACACATTAATCTACCTACAGATCACATTTTATTTATTCTTGAGTGTTTTCATCTGGCCGACAAGGTCCATGATATTCATTATGTTCAGGTACCTTGTACCTCGTACTGGCTACTAAAAATGCTGTAAAAGATCATTAGTCTTATCAGAATCAATAAATATCTCAAATATGATCATTAGTAATAATTTTTAATATAAATGGTAGATGAAGAAATGACAATGTCTATAATGGTGGCATAAGATAGGTGAAATATGATCAATGACTACAATTTTGTCCCAGAATGGTGTTTTAAGACTGGTGCCTCAGGTGATATGTTTTATACTATAGGAGAATTATAGAATTCATGAGTGGTATCTTAGACATTGTGATTTTTTTTCCAATGACTTAATAAAATAGTTTATATTTCTTTATGAGAATTCCGAACTTGTAGGTCACTTAAACAGTGAATGGATCATATTAATGGTGTCTGGTCCTTTTTTTAAATTTATGAACTTCATTAACGATGTCTTTAGAATAATGAAAAAGTCTTTTCGAAAATTGTGAAATTTCAAAATAGTTTTCAATACTTTTTGAAAAGTCTGAACCAATAGATCAATGCCACAATGACTCATACTTTACAACTTTTCATACTAAACGGTGACCGTGAGTTCTCTGACCGATGACTCTTACTTAGTAAAATATTGGCAACCTTGATTATATGGTAATACATAAAATAATAGATTATGATTATAAATAAACATAATTATACAACATTAATCATGATTTATGATCATCAAAACCAGTGGATTCCAACAGCTTGATTACATCTCATAACTATTAAGTCTAGAATATAATTGAATTATTTTACAAGAAGGGGTGTAAGTTAGTTTTGAATCTTATTTTTTTACTCTTCAAACATTAAATGAAACAAGAACTAAGAATAGAGGAAATGTAAATTCACATAGGGAGAATATCAAAGGAATCAATGGTAGCAAGACTCATGTATGAATGTTTGTTCACATGATCAGATATTTATGATGTAGTGGTAGTTTTTCATCAGTTTTATAAAATTAGGTAGAGAAACTTGTAATATTAACCTTAAAGGTGGATTTTTTGTGTATTACTGTTTATTATATTTTTAATTTTATTTATTAAAAACCTCTACCTGTGTAATTTAACCGTTATTGATTCCCATATGATTTTTGTTCTAGAATGTTACCCTAAAATTTCCGATAATAGTGGAAAGGATATCTAAATACTACACCTTCTCTTATTTTTCCCTTCTAGATGTAGTGTGTTTCATTATTTCATGAAGTTGTGATGTATATTTGTTTATTCATAGTCTTCATTTTTCTTCTCTGATGTTATTGTGTGTTAGATTAATAGGTGGATGTGCATGAAAGGAGGAAAGATCAATGTTTGTTTTCTTCGTGTCCATGTTTTTAAAATATGATGGGGATAAAATGTGTAGTTGTGTTTTTGATGATCAATGAAATTTTTTTTATAAATATGGGGTGATTTTGTTGTTATTTTATTTGTTATGTGACAATTGATATATGGTTTCATTTGTATGGATATTATTAAGTGGGAATCGAAGGATGGGAGAACCACGATATATTTCATTAAAGTGTGATGGTGATTAGATTAAAGAGAATGTGGTTATGAGAAATATTATTTATTTAAAATATCTTTATACTCTCTTACTATCCCTGAATTTTTTATTCTGTGAGTCGTCTTTTATAAGAATAGATTATAGTTGACTTGGCATCGGTAACCAGTTAGATTATCTATTTATTCAATATGGAATTAGAATTATTCATAAAATATTTAATGAGAGTATTAGGGGATAATATAGTTATATATACTTATAAACTCAGTCATATATAAAATTAGGTTTCATATATATGTTTGGTAATCGAAATGGACCATGATAGCTCATATAGATCACAATATGAGTCAGTCACATGGACATTGGAGTTTAACTTTATATTATATTTTTTATACCTTTATTTCAATATAAAATTTACATAAATTATGGCATTGTAGGTTATTTATCACTTTTTTATAGAGTTTATTGGTTGTTACTATCTGTTCCTATGTTTCATGTGGGTTACTTCTCCAATGCATGTGTTTCTAACCAATTGTGGTAGTCCATGACTCACGAACTATCAATGGGGGAATATAAGGGTTACATTCATATTCATTTTCAACCTATGAGAGTTTTTAGAGGGGTCATGAAATAGAATTTAAACCATAAAATGATAAAGTGGTAGTGGAATTAAATATAAGAAAAATGGAAATAAAATAAACCCATTTCTAAATTCAATACCAAAAATCCATCGATACAGTTAAAATATATTTTTTAATGTCAATGAGTGACCCAGATATATTCGAATACTATCAACTAAACTACTCAAACAAAAATATATAAATTTATTCCTTATTAAATAATTATTTTGAATGGTTTATATGTACTTATTAATGATTAATCAACGTAGAAAAATCATTTAAAATACCTATATCCCAAGTCACACTATCAATGAAAACTGAAATCATTTAAACTATTAATGATGAAAATATAAATTTAACTAAATTATTAATATTCTATTTCATTCATCAATTTTTTTATAGGGGTCATTATAGTGCAACCAATTGGATATTTTCTTAATTGTGTATCTATGTCCTCTAAAAAACCAAAACCCATTGTTAATAACCTTTATCACATTTAGGATAAACTAGTATGTTATGGTGTTAATAATAAAGGTATAAGAGATAATGTAGAGGGCTTGTGTTAAAACTATAGGATCACAAAAAAAATTTATATAAGAACCATTATTTTTTGAAATTTTATATAGTCTACGGGGATGCACTTGAAATATAGTAATTTATACATATATTTCAAAAATATTTGAGTAATCTATATGACTACATTTTATGTAACCTTCAAACAAAAAATCTTCCCTAAATTTTGTCTTATGAAATAGTTAGTCAATGGTATCCTACATGTATGATATGAATTAACTTTAGTGATTCATAGTAGTTCTAATTGAATATATCTTTATGATTCATGGAATTACGACACAATTGAATCATTTAATTTGATTTCTCACCATAGCCTATATGATATATACATATTGTAAAATATCATATGCATAAAAGGAATAAATTTTTTACATTTATATATATATATATATATTGTATTCTAATTTATTACCATATTATATTATGTGATATCACAAATATTGAAGACAAATTTCCTTTATTATCCCACTTGTACTAAATTATAGAAGCATTTTATTTTAGTTAAACTTATATTGTATCATGTAATATGAATTGTTAAAGGATATACATTACTATATTTAGATATTTTCCATAAAATTTTTAATTTTTTTTCAATAACTTTACCATGTATTTCATCTTATGAAATAACTTATGAAAACCTATTCTAGTACTCTATTTTGGTAAACAATCTAAAAATCATTAAGTGAAGATCATTGATTCAAAAAATTTCAACAAATAGATACCACACATTTATTACACATTGGGACCCTGTAGAATTAAAAAAACAATGAACCAATAGATATACATTATATGAATATTTTGTTCTCAACTATGAATCAATTATTCTTAAGATACAAAGTAATGCATATTTATCTTCAACAAACACATGTTTCTTTGAACCTATGTCCTTTAATTATATCATTTGATGGTATTAGTTTTCTTATGATCCCTTTTTCTATAGAATTAAGTGATTAAAGAACACTAAGTAAGTCAAACCAATATATTAAATTCAATGGTTTAATACTCCTTCAGTAAAAAATAATCAGGTCGATGAACACAACTAATGTTATTTATCTAATTGATGAGCCTATCACATTTCCCCAATAAAAGTATAAAATAACATCATTTTAACCATTTATGTTTGGATATAAATATATTCACTTTATCTGAATTAAAGGATAAAATTCTATAGTAATAATATTAGAGGAAAAACCACATATTGGTTAAGCTCCAATAGATTATACAATTAAGAACAAATCACACCACCCATAATTAGGTATTTATGTAGGATAGAGTAATAATGGAATCAAATCACGATGGTTCTCATGTCATGTATCTAACTATCCACTATTATTATGGAATAAAAATATAATCCATGAAACCATAGTATAGTAATGAAACATTTTATGACACTCTATGTGTTATAATTTGATGGTTATCGATCTAAAAAAAATGTTGTGCTTCGTGAGAAATTTTATTGTCTTGATACAAGAATCATACCGACACTAACCATAACATTTATTCACAACCATTAATACTTTATTTAGAGTATTAATATTTTTATAAATCAACTTATTACATTTAAAGGTCAATATACATTACAGTTAAAAAGAATTATATCAATATATACATATATGGAACCAAAGTGAAACCAAGATAAATGGAAGATTAACTTTGAAATTATATGATTCATTATATATTCTTAACCACATTAGGAATATTTTTTCAAAAAAATACATAAAATATACATCAAAAAATATTTTTTGACTTTTATTATACTAGTTTTATTCGTTCCATAATATGAGTTGTATTATTAAACACATTACATATCTATGAAATTCTATTATTCTCCTTATGTGACCACTTGATAAAATTCCCCCACAAAATTTGTCTATTGATGAAATCTATGAAGTAAATTAGACTGAATACTTGATAAGCTTCAGAATCATATTTTTAATATTAAAATAAAAATACACATTAACTATACATCATCAAATTTTAATATATTGATATCATAATTTTTTTTCTTATAAATACTTTTATATATATTATCCTTATTATTGAATCCCTTTTTCTTATTTTTCCATGAAATATTCTAGTAACTAATGTAAATATTAGATTATGTCATTTCAATTAAATTATAATATTATTTATGATGTTTTATTAAAATCAATTTTTTAGGGTCAATAAATGTTAATATTTACATTGATTCTTTACCATCATATCAAAAAAATTGTAATGATGTGGAATTATATTTATACAATTACTGGGATAATCTTTTATTAATTATTATAGAACTAATATGTCTCCAAATATTCACTAAATATCAAAAAGGAACTATACTCCCTTTGAGAATATTAATCTATTATACACTAACACTTTTCATATTTGATAAATATATCATTTTTTATTTAATCGGAATATTTAAAATATAAAATTATTTCTCTATCAGATATGGTATTTATGTGTTTAGAGTATCTTTTCAAAAAAACATAATTAAATATTACACTGTTATAGAACTTATAAAAAAAATTCTTTTAAAACAATATTGGAAATTTGTAAAAGAATATCCAAAACATTTATCACTCACAACACTGGGAAATTCCATTCATGTCATGTTCATTACAATAAATATTACTTTTAAAATTTTTAGTAAAAAATCATAAGTACCATATTTTAAAAAATTGAATATTTTTATTTCTTTTTATAAAAATTATAAAAAGGAGTAAAAATGACATTAAAAAATATTATGATGATATTAAAAAGAGTTTTTATTTTTATTAAACAAATCATTGACATGGAAAAAAATATTCCTTAACAAATATGATATATTGTTTTCTTTTATTAAAAACATTACTCTATAATTTTAAATACCAAATACAGGAAATAGAAATATTAAATGAAAATTTAATTAATTACCTTATTATAAGATAAATCCTTAGATTATTGAGAGTTAGATTATGATATTTTATGATTGGAATCTTATTTAAAAAAATCCTAAAAAACAATGAGATTCTTACATAAAACCCTTATTGAAATGTAAACTTTTGAATCGTTGGCCTCATGAAACAATAAATTCAAATTAACTGTTAAATATCATGAAAATAATGATATTAATGATATAAAATATCCAAGTGATATTATATACACCTTTTAAACACCAATAGGTGCATAACATCAAACATGTGTCAATGAAACAATATTGGGACAAATAACCCTCAATTATTTTGTATTTTGTATATTAAATACTCATGAAATGGAGTTATATATATATATATATTAATACAATTAAATTTCATGATATTTATCATAAGATATGTTAATGTGTATTATTTACTGAACTAAAATGGAAAAGGGGGTGAATATGGAATATATATCATCGATATAAAAGTGAGATGATAAATCCCCTTACCTTAGGTACTTTCATGATATGTATGCATTAAAAATTCTTTAAAATTTTTATTATTTACTTATTCCATAATCATATTAATGAATAAATTATTGTGTTTTTATTTTCTATAATTCGCAATTATCCTTTTAGTAACATTATCATTATTAAAAATAAAATCTAGGGTGAAAATTATATATTTTTATATATGTTTTTATCTGATGGTTCCTATAATTATTTTTAGGGAATGATTTACTAATATAATGATTATTAATAATCATATAAGTAACATATTTATTTATTATATTACTAAATATATTTATTTTAATATATATAAAATTGTTATATATAGAAAAATTATTTACAAAGCTCATGGATACGGTAGGTCATACAAACACATAAACATTATTTTAATTTTCTAATTAATGTAAGGAAAGAAATTTGAATACTATTTTATAAATTAAAACCATTATTTATATCAATAATATCATATATATATATATATACACATAATATATATCCTTATTTCTATCTATATAAAACAAAAATAAAGAACAGTTCACATTGCTTCGTAGAGGTGGTGGCCTATACCTATATATGAGTGACATTATTATTTTCCAACATATTTGAAGGTTTGAATGTAAAAATAATATTATAATTTTGGAATAATAATTACTACAAAAATATTATATAAAATCGTCACACCAGTAAAAATAAAAATCCTTAAAATCAATGATGGAAAATTAATTGTGCCAATACATGGAGGAGGTAGTCCACAGGTACGTATGTGTCATACCTTGACATCCCATTTTATGGAATATAGGGTGAATAATTATGGTTAAAAATCATAATATAATTTTAGTATATTAATGATAATGAATTTATTTTTATATAATTAATAACTCATATTTTGAGTAGGTAGAGGTTGAAATATATTGAAATAGTTCAGGTAAGACAATTATATCTCCTCTAGTTGGTCTCATTTAGATCATTTTTTAAGTACACATGAATATATAATTTTAGAAGCATTGAAACTATTGGTCATTGATGGGGGGTTTAGAATTTATATAGAAAGAAATTGGTTGATCTATATTTCATAATTATGTGTAATAAAGAGAGTGAATTGGTTTACTTTTCGAATGAAGGGAAAGTACACATATAGAATTAATAAATTTTTATTTTATAATATATTGATTTTCATGGGTATGATGAAATTTGTGGACATAATTTAGAATATAATATAGGTTATAGTTTAAATAAATTATTAAAATAAAATTTGAACAATTTTATATAGTATTTTATACCTTGTCTTTTCATTTAACCCCTTAGTGAACATGTTTTAACCATAAACATGGTAACAAATTTACCAATCTAAAAGGGATATGATATTACATGTAAGGTAATACTTGGATCATAAATGGTAAATGGTATGAAATTTTCGAACCTATATCATAATAATTAGACTCTTTAAATAATTTTTATAATTTATAAATAATATAAAAATATAATTTATCATGAATCATCATTAATGTTATTTGGGACACTATTAATTAAATTTTACATTAAAGACATATAGATTACGATTTAATGATAATATAAACTCTTTAAAGAATACTGGACATTTTTATTTCCCAAAAAATTATTTTTTCACATTTATACTTACAAATAAAAAAAGTAATTATGTGTACAATTATTTAATTTTCTTTTTATGCAACTCTTATAAGTAGTGTGTCAGCATTGTATAAGTATTTAAGTTAATTATATAAGTAATAAAAATTAGAAATAAAATACCATACAATATTTAATTTCAATATTATCACAATAGAAATTGTTATTCCTTTAGAGCATATTTTTATCCCTACATCAATGTGTATAATAAATTTAAAAGCAAGAGAGTGTCATTTTATATTTATATTTACTTAAAATATTATAAATGTAATTATAAAAAAATGGATCAAAAAAGAATTATATTAGAAGTTAAGATTTATATTATAAAATTAAATTCATATAATTAAATAAATAAATAAAATTTTTTGATTTTGATTTCATACCTTAGAGTTTTGATGTCGTTTTACTAATTTTACCTTTACCGATGTGAAAAAAATTCACACTATTACTATTCATAATAACCATAACTATAACTAACATATTTTAAAAAAAATAACCTAATGATTTCATATACGGTATAAATTTTTAAAAATTATAACTATAAAAGTGGTAAAATTAATTTATTTTTTAAATTCATAAAATGCAATGAAAAAAATTATTAATGAAAGAAATTAACTAATATCAAAATCATGAATTTTACTAATTAAAATAGAAATATATATATATATAAATAAAATGCATTATATTTCCCATTATAACCAATTACATATTAAAATGGGACTTTAAAATTAATTTATTTATTGAAAAGAAATTATAGTATTTGAAAAATCATCATTTTTCATTATTTACTGGAAAATCAATCATTTCATAAAAATAATAAAATAAAATAAAGTTGATTTTGACATGATGATTTAAAAAAATATAATTTCAAACACTAGTATATATTAATTATAATTTATATATACAAAATTAAAAAAACATTTTTGACAAAAATCCATTTTTGATGAAAATTCATTTTTTAAGAATAAAATGACTTCACTAAAAAATGAGTTCTTATTTTCTCGGAGTTTATAGAAACGTTTGAATTTAGTCGGACCATTATACATATATTTCATAATTAATTTAATCATATTCATACACACTAATTCAGTATCTAGATTATAACAATAACACTTAAATAATTATATTTTTATAATATATGAAAAATTATATAATGCTTGGTGGTGCATGTTATTAAATATATCAATTTTTTTAACCCATGTTTTTTTGGTGTCACATTCTCACCCATTAGATAAATTCCTTGTCAAAAATCGCCTTCACCAAAAAGGAGGGAAGGGATAACAGATTTCCAGAACCTTCCTTCTTTAAGTTGAAGGAGAGATAATGACCCCCGAGACCCGCCTTCAATAGGTCTCGGAGTGGCGACTAGCACCAAGGGTATAGAATCGCACACAAGATGGAAGGCCTTACCCTTTTTATTTTAATAGGATCGTGAGATAAGATTGCGACCCCAACAACACCAAAGTTGAAAGTAAAGGTAAATCCAAAAGAAACCCATTCCCATATGCATGTTCAATAGAAAAAGCCAGAATGTACTAGGTGTCTACAAAGGTAAAGTACCAAAAGCAAGAAAAAAAAACAACTGCAATGGTCCCAACACCAGAGCTAGTATGGCCCTATACGATCGCTGATGTCCTCCTAGAAACCTGAAATCAAATTTTTATAAGTAGGGTGTGTATACAAGTGTACCAAGTAGGGAAACCAAAGACTCTCGTGTACAAGTGGGGAGGCATTCAAATGCCCTGTGAGAAAGGAGACATCCAAAACACCTAGAAAGGAAAACTAATACACCCAAACCACACAAAGCTACACTCCCCAAATAATGCAAGTCATGTAATTTATAGTAATAGAACATCGATGTTTGGGTACCTGGTGCCACTTACCCAATTGTTATTAAAGACACCCTATGCATCGAACCAATCCCTACATTCTCACTACAGTCCCACTGCCAAACCCCGCCCGCACACACCTGAGCCATAACCTCACCACAGTCCCACTGCCAAACCTCACCTGCACACACCTGGGCCATAACCTCTATCATGCCCACTGACACCTATGCCACAACCACCACGCGTAACCACACCAGGAAACACCTGGGTCAGAACAACTACTGCCACGCCGGGAGACGCCTGGGCCTCATCCCGAAGACACTTGGGAAACAACCTGCCTGCAAACACCTAGGCCAACCACCACAACTACCCTGCCCGAAGATTATTGGTCTAATAATGGACTTCAGGCTATCACAGCCTGCCCGAAGAGTCTAGGAGTATTCATTAAAGGGAGCAGAAAAGGAGCTAATAACCAGCCACTCATAGGATTTTTGGAAAAAACACCCTCCCCATCAAATGGGGTGTTCAGCACTAAGTGATCAACATGGGTGGGGCACGAATAAGAAACATTAGGAACATAGTATATATATAGGTAACAAGCACTCAACCCAAACTTGGGCTCCATGACTAACCCAAGCACGAACAACCAAGTCTCTACTCATAGAAAGCATTCTACTCACAACCGAGTCAAAACTCATTCCCATAATCAATTTCCCAACAAACCCATTTTTGTTTTTATGTTCTCGTGATCTAGTTTAGGTAAATTCTACACTATGGGGAAAATAACATGAACAAGTAGAATCCTAGGGGAAAAAGTTTCCTCCAACATCAATTTAAACATTCACACACAGTTCTCTTTTAAATTCACATCAATGTGAGATCCCTCCAAGTAATGGAACCTAAGTAGGCTTCAAGATACAGCCCCAACATCCCGAGAAATATGGATAAAAAGGTTTCACAATAGAAGAGGATTCTACCGGAGTTCATGATATAAGTAGAGCAACCACAACCCCATATTCACAACCAGCAACCATGCTATATCAGAGGATCTCATCCTACATCACCCCATAAGGAAACAAATAGAACAATTCACCTACTACCAAAACAGAGTAGAGAAACTTCCAGGTTCAAGAACATTATTTATCTATTTCCTCTTTCTGTTAGTTAACCGGGGTGACCACACAACGTTTTATGTTCACTAGGAATCCTTTTAATCCACAGGGTTTACATGATTTACCAATTTCCATTTTTCACCATTTAATCATCACATAAGGTAAAAGTTTATTAATGCATAGAGAAAGACCAAAAATGATCATGATTTTCATTATGCGTAAACACATACAGTTCACAACATATTGCAATATAAAATAATACAATAGAACATCGATCACACTCCATCATCCATTAAAAGTACGTTTATTATCTTTGGTAAGGTTAGGTTTTATCCATACGCGGTTTGGCAGTTATGCATGATGGAATTAAGTTGTTATTTAATATCCCCAATAGGGGACAATCCTTGGGATTTTTAGGAATTAATAATGGGATTTTAAATGGGTTTTAACAACATCAAAAAAAATTTGAAACCCCAAAAAGAGGCATTACGAGAAAAACTGTAGAAGAGAAACCCGACAAGGATGGGTGACACCAATCATTCGTGTCAATCGCTCGTGCCGATCAGTCGCCCTGATCGGTCACCCCGATCAGTCGCATACCGAAATGACATCCTGTCACCGAGACGTCAACCATAGGATCCTAAATTTGGCAAAGGGATGGACCATGAGGGTCCGGGTCATTACATCAGACACCTCTCAAAGCATTCTCGCCCTCAAAAATTTAAAACCAGACCTGCAGAAAGGAGGGGTGTCCGAACAACTGACCTGAAAGATACCTCTCAAGAGTGAACCCAAACAATTACAATCACCGTAAAATAAAGGATTAAACCATCCGGTCATGTGGTGAGGGGTTTCCCTTACCCCATGTTAAGATACTATCCACATTGAGTGGATCTGAGTCGCCCGCACGGGTTTAGGTGCATCAACTATAATGTGTCTTAACTAGGGATTAGGTCCTCCCATCCCCACATATTAGGATACTTCACACACATGCACAAACAAAATCTACACATTCCATACCTAACATGGTAAATCGTTTCGTCACAACAAGTACAAAATAAAATAGTACAAAACTCAAAACATCTTTGGGTATTGGGCACACATATGTGCTTCTTGTTCCCATGTACTTTCTCAAACCTACCATGCCTCCACAACACATGAACTAATGGAATGGTTCATCCATGAAGCATCTTCTCCCCACGATCCTCGATCATCAATGGTCGCTCCACGAATGTTGCATCATCTTCAATATCTGGATCTCCCTAGTCAAGGATGTGTGAATCGTCATGTAGATACCGAAAGAGATGGGACACATGGAAGCCATCATGTATCCTCAGTAGCGGTGGTGGTAATGCTAGCGGATTAGCCACTTCTCCGACCAACCACAACACTTCAAAGGGTCCGATGAATCTGGGAGAGAGCTGTCTCCCCCTTACCGAACCTCTGTTGTCCACGCTAAGGGGAGACCTTCCATAACACATGGTCTATGACCTTGAACTCTAAGGCTCTTCTCCTATTATCATCATATGACTTCTGGAAGACCTGTTCCGCCTTCATCCATTCTCGTATAAGATAAAACTTCTCTATCATGTTATTCACTTCTTCTGGGCCAAGAACAATCGCTTCCCAAACCTCAGTCCAACACACGGGTGAGCGACATGTCCTCCCATATAATTCTTTGAATGGAGCCATGCCAATGGTAGAGGGATTGATATTATTGTAGGTAAACACTACCAGAGGAAAGTGTCACACCCAAGATCCCCCAAAATCATGAATACATGCCTGTTGCATATCCTACAACGTCTAAATGGTTCACTCTGTCTGTCCATCTGTCTGGGGATGGAAAGTAGTGCTAAGACATATATAGGTGCCAAAATCATGTTGCAATCCCCTCCAAAATCTGGAGGTAAATCATGCATCACTATCTGAGAATATGGATCATGGAACTCCATGAAACCACACCACCTCATCCATGTACCTTCATTCTAAATCATCCACTACACTCGAATCCTTGATTTCCAGAAAGTGGGCCGATTACGTCAACCGATCCACCACTACCCAGATAGCATCATATCCTCCTAAAACCTTTGGTATCCCCGTGAAAAAATCCATCGAGATTTCTTCCCACTTCTAATCGTGAACATCTAAAGGTTGCAACAAGCCTCCTGGGACACGTTGTTCAGCCTTCACCTGCTGACACACTAGGCACTATGCTACGAACTCTGTTGCTGCCCATTTCACCCTGGGCCACCAAAACTATCTCCTCTGGCCATGGTACATCTTGGAAACCCCTAGGTGAACTACTAGGGGTGAGTTGTGGAACTCACCAAGAACTATCTCGTGCATCTCCTCCGGAATGAACAACATCCCTCAGAAAAGTATATAATTTTGACCATCCTCTGTCCACCCTTCCGGAGTATCACCTTGGTTAACCTGGTCACGTACCACTTCGCTATCTATGTCTCCCCAATAATACTCTTATACTTTCCGTAATAGAGAATACTACACTATCATCTGATATAGGCAACCTCTTCCACCGTCCACCCTTGTATCCAAGTGCAGGGCAACCAACTCGTCCATTTCCTTCCAAACATCTACTGACTCTCGAACCACAACCTTATGCGACTTATTGCTCAAGGAATCAGCCACCACATTCCCCTTTAACAAGGTGTAGAAAATCTCAATGTCATAGTCCTAAAGGGACTCCATCCACCTTCAATTCCATAAGATCAGGTACCATTGGGAGAAGACATAATTCAAGCTCTTGTGGTCAGTGAAGACCATGAAGCGCTCCCCTACGAGGTAGTTCTGCCACAACTTTAGTGCAAATACGACCTCCACAAGCTCCAGATCATGGCTGGAATAGTTACACTAATGGGGACGTAACTACCTAGACCTATAAGTGATGACCCCTTGCCACTGCATCAACACATATCTGAGGCCTTGCCCTGAAGCATCACAGAACACGTCATATGCTTCCCCTTCTTCTGGAAACCTCAGTAGTAGGGCACTAACCAACTTCTCCTTCAGATAGCTGAAGGCTACCTCGCACAACTCATCCTATATGAAATCCTAGTCCTTCTTGATCAAGTCTGTCAAGGGTGCCGCAACTCGGGAGAAGTTTGGCACTAACATCTGGTAGTAACCTGCCATCCCAAGGAAACTACGAACCTCTGCCACGTTCTTGGGTGCTTCGCAAGAAACAACCTCCTCGACCATCGATGGTTCCACTGCTATCCCCTTCTTATACACCACGTGCCCAAGTAAAATCACTTCTCGCATCCATAAATTGCACTTGGACAACTTCCCATAGAGTTGGTGTTGTTGGAGGACCTCTAAAACCATTCTCAGATGCTTTGTGTGATCCTCTTTTTATCTTGAGATGATCAGGTCGTGGTCAATAAACCCGACTATGAAATTTTCAATATATTCCTGTAATACGGAGTTCATGAGCCCCATGAACATAGCTAGTGTGTTTGTAATGCCAAACCGAATGACTACAAAATAAATGAACCCATATATGCACCTAAAGGAATTCTTTGAGATGTCTCCCTCCTTCACCCTCACTTGGTGATATCCAGACCATAGATCGATCTTTTATAACCAACTTTCTCCCCTCATCTGGTCAAAGAGATCGTCTATCCTTGGGAGAGGGTAGAGATTCTTGATTGTCACCTGATTCAGCCTCCTGTAGTCTATACATAGCCTTAGACCACCATTCGCCTTCTTCGAAAACAAAATAGGAGCACACCACAGTGACACACTTGGCCGAACAAAACCCTTCATCATCAGATCATCAATCTGGATCTGCCACTCCCATAACTCTGAAGGTTCCATTTGATAGGGGTCCATCGAAAATGGGTGAGCACCAGGTTGCATGTCTATCCCGAACTGAACCTCACGTCGATGGGGCAGACCTGCCACCTCTTTAGGAAAGATGTCCATAAATTCACTAAAGATTCCTGGGACTTCCACCATTTTTTCCTCCACCTAATCCACTGATATCTCAGCTAGTATGGAGAGGAAGGGTTCCACTCAATTTCTTCTTCCCTGGAAACACTGCTCGCCGATAAAATCACATGGTGGCCACCCAAGTAGGAAAACAAAACCCTTCCTCGGAAGAAGTCAATGAAAACACATATAGAGAATAGATAGTCAATGCCTATGAAGACCTCGTATGTCTATATCTGTAACAGTTGAAGATCCATGATTGAATGATGTGGCCCTATCATCAGTCTACATCCTCTAAAAACATACAACAAGTCGGTCTGTCCTCCGACTGGTGTGCTCAACACCATTGGCACTGAAATTCTATCAGTGTCTAAACCCAGATCTTGGTCCATAATTGGTGTAAAAAAGGAGTGTGAAGAGCTGGTATTGAACAAGGCATATGAAGGGGTACTAAACAAGCTGATCGTACCTCGAACGACCTCTGGAACTACTGGAACTGTAGCCTCAACTGCGTGCAACTGCCCACACCCAGCTCCTCTACCTCTCGGCTATTGGACACCTCCCCGACCATGCCTGGGTCAAGGTCCTTGAGGAGTGCCATGAGGTCATCCTCCTCCTTCAATTTCGGTCCTTGGCGGAGCGGGAGCACGTTTCCGCTGCTGCTGCTTCAAAAAGGGCCTAGCCATGAACTACTTCTGCTGAGGTGGGTGCTGGACCTGCCCACCCCCACCGTACTGTACACTATCTGGGCACTGGTTTCGAAGGAGACCATGGCTGCCATAGACGAAGCACCTCGGTCCCAGGCCCGAACGGAAAGGCCGAGTACCGGGAGACTGAAACTGGAACTGTTGCGGCCTACTCCCTGCTGGTCGAAACCTAAAGGGTCCTGATGTTGGAGGCCTTATGCTGACAGCCTTCCCCTTTGAAAAGACCAATTGGATCCCCTCTCGTGACACACCTCCCAGTGTGTGCATCCTCTCCACCACATCATCCTTCTTCTTCACCTCTAAGTATGTCGGTAGGGTGAAAGGAGTAACATCGTACTGAAGAGAAGGTTAGAGTGCCTCCTCTAAACGTCTCAACCGAGACTCCTCATCAGGAAAGAGGTCTGGAGAAAAGAAAAGGATAACCTTGAACTTGATCACCAAATCTCTCACTAACATACTCCCATACTGGAGGGAGTGTAGCTCCTGCCTCCTCTCAGCCTTCATCGTAGAATAGAGGAATTCTGCCTGGAATTCCTTCTCAAAATCAGCCCATGCAACCTCAGATTTCCTCTTCTCTCCAAGATAAAGCGTCCACCACTGACGCGTTGCTCCATGCATCTAGGTGACAGCCATAGGAATCCAGTACTCCGTCGGATCTCGAATCAGGCCGAAAGCGATCACTAGTTCCTCGAGCCAGCTCTCCGTCTCCATATCTGAGGTGATGCCCTTGTAATTCCCGAGGCTATATCGCTGAAAGGCTCAAAGCGTCTTCTTCCAATGATTATCCTCCTCCTCTCGGTTGGTCCTCTTTCGATCAGCCAACTCAACCTCCTGGGCCTCGATCGCCCGCACTACTTGTGGTCGCCTCCTAGGTTCCATAGCTGCAAGGTAATCAAGGAATTCCTAAGCCCGAGTAGTGTCGAATATTTTTCCCAAATTTTCTTAGACTCCTTTATATTTTGAATCCCCAAGACTCCGATGAAACATAAGAACACATGATTCATGTACCTTTCCTAGGGTCTCTACCCTGCAATCAGTGTAGCCTCACTTGGTCGTTCGGTTGGTCCAATGTCCTTACATCGGATCACGGGGGGGGGGGGGGGGGGGGGCTAAAATCTCGTGTCCTAGTCGGTCTTCCCTGGCCTAATTCACGCACCAAGGTCACCCAACACTCACGCCCTATCACCCCATGAAATCCTCACTGTGCCTAATTATAGACTCTATCCTATCTCTTAACCTGCCCTTTGATACCATTCTTTCATGACCCGCCTTCACCAAAAAGGAGGGAAGGGGCAACCGATTGTCAGAACCTTCTTTATTTAAGTTGAAGGAGAGATAATGACCCCTGAGACCCGCCTTCAATAGGTACCTAAGTGGAGAATAGCACCAAGGGTATAGAATCATACACAAGATGGAAGGCATTGCCATTTTTATTTTAATAGGATTGAGATATAAGATAGAAAACCCAAAAACACCAAAGCTGAAAGTAAAGGTAAATCCAAAAGTAACCCATTTCCATATACATGTTAAACAGTAAAATCCAGAAAGTAAAAGGTGTCTACAAAGGTAAAGTCCCAAAATCAAGAAAAAAATAGCAACTAAAATGGTCCCAATGCCCGAGCTAGTACGGCCCTGCACGATCCCCGAAGTCCTCTACGAAACCTAAAAGATATTTTATATACATCGGTGAATATAAAAGTATACCTAGTAGGTAAAACTAAAGACTCTCTTGCACACGTGGGGGGGCATTCTAATGCCCTGTGAGAAAGGAGACAACCAAAACACCTTGTAAAGAAAACTAGTCCACCCAATACTCACCAATGCACACTCCCCAAATAACGAAAGTCAAGTAATGTATAGTAATAGGAAATTGATGTTTGGGTACCCTGTACCACTTTTCCACTGGTTATTAAATACATCCTATGCATCAAACCAATCCCACTATTCTCACCGCAGTCCCACTACCAAACCCCACCCGCACACACCTGGGCCGTAACCTCACCGCAATCCCACTACCAAACCCCGCCTGCACACACTTGGGCCATAACCGTTATCCTGCCCGCAGACACCTAGGCCACAACCACCATGTGTAACCACACCTGCAAACACTTGGGTCAAAACAATTACTGTCACACCCAAAGACACATGGGCCTCATCCCAAAGACACTTAGGAAACAACCTTCCCGTAAACACCTCGGCCAACCCCCACAATTACCCAGCCTGAAGATTCTTGGGCTAATAATGGACATTAGGACATCACATCCTGCCCGAAGAGTCTTGGGATATTTTAGAAAGGGACCAGAAAATGATCTAATAACCAGCCACTCATAAGAGTGTTGGGAAAACACCCTGCCCATGAAATGGGCTGTTTGGCATTAAGTGCTCAACATGGGTGGGGCACGAATAAGAAACATAAGAAATACAGTATATGTATAGTAAACAATAACTCAACCCATCCTTGGGCTCCATGATTAACCCAAGCACGAATAGCCTAGTAACTACTCATAGAAATCTTATAAATCACAACCAAGTCACAAATAATTCCCAGAATCAATTTCCCAATTAACTCATTCTTGTTTTCATGTTCAAGTGATCACGTTTAAGTAAATTATACACTATGGGGAAACTAACAAGAATAAGAAAAAGCCTAGGGGAAAAAGTTATAGCCAATAACAATTTAAACATCCACACCCAGTTCGCTTGTAAATTAACATCAAAGTGAGATCCCTCCAAGTATTGGAACCAAAGCAGGCTTCAATTTATATCCCCCACATCCCCAGAACTATGGATAAAAGGTTTCACAATAGATGAATATTCCACCTGAGTTCATGATATAAGCAGAGCAACCACAACCCCATATTCACAACCAGAAACCGTGCTACATCATAGAATCTCATACTCACCCAGATCACCCCATACGGAAACAAATAGAACAATTCACCTACTACCAAAACAGAGTAGAGAAACTTCCAGGATCAAGCACATCATTTATCTATTTCCTCTTTCTGTTAGTTAACCGCGGTGACCACACAATGTTTTATGTTCACTAGGCATCCATTTAATCCACTAGGTTTACATGTTTAACCAATTTCCATGTTGTAGGCATTTAATTGTCATAAAAGGCAATAGTTTATTAATGAATAGATAAAGACCACCAACGGCCATGATTTTCAGTAGGCGTAAAACCATATAGTTCACAATATATAGCAACATAAAAGAATACAACAGAACATCGATCATACCCCAACATCCATTAACAATCCATTTATTATCTTTGTTAAGGTTAGGTTTTGTCCATCCTATATAAATAGTAGAGTACCCACCCCGCATGATACACATAAAAATGAGATGAAGGAAAAATCCCTACTTAATTGATCAAAGATCGAAGTTCTTCTCCACGTGCCAAGAATCAAGTAAAATCATGACTCACATGAGAGGGAGGGAGGTAACTCCATACGCACTAAGAAGAAAGGAATCTAGCCAAGAAGAAGAAGAAGGAAGAAGAAATTCTCATTCGTTATATAGATAAGATCCCGTTGTTATGGGATATGGGAATTTTGAATGCCTGGAAAGTCATATAGCGGTTTCCTATGCGGTTTGGCAGTAACGCACAATGGAATTAAGTTGTTTTTTGATATCCCCCATCGGGGAGGTTCCTCGGGATATTTAGGAATTAATTATGGGATTTTAAATGGTTTTTAAACCACTTGTAAAAAATGTTGAAAAGCCCAAAAGAGGTGTTACGGGAAAAACGGTAGAAGTGAAACCTGCCAAGGATGGGTGACACCGATCGGTCGCCCTGATCGTTCGCACGCCGAAATGATGTCCTACTACCGAGAGGTCACCCCTAGGATCCGGAATTTGGAAAAGGGATGGACCGTGAGGGTCCAGGTCATCGCATTCCTCCCTTATAATTATCTCCCCTACTTTATTGGAAACAAATGGTTTCCTAAAATAACTCATAATCAGTTTCCCAGATAAGGAGAAAATTTGTGGTATGTTAAATTATAATCATTGGGGATAAAAATAACATTCAACGCCTAATATAGTGTTATATAAAATATGGTACCAATAATTTTAATGATCACACAACTATAAATCCATGTGGGGTGAAAACCCATCAAATCATCATAAATGAAGGTAAAAAAGTAACATTCTAATTTCAATATTCTTTCCATAATTTTTAAATTTAATCTTTCACTATCACAATAAAGAAAAATAGAACATATAAAAACATTATTTATTTAAATTTAATAATCACAACACCACCCACTTTTTTCCTTTGGATGATTTTGACATATATCTTAATCTAGGAATTGAATATTCAATATTATGTTCTTTTAATCCTAACACAGTAAATATAAATTTTAACAAATTACAGGATCCCTAAAATAATGAAAATTTATTACGTCGTTACCGAAATATTTTCCAAAACAAATTTGGTTTTCATATGTGATTCAATATGGAAAAATATAATAAATTAATATCTAAAACCTCAACGATAACAACCAATGTTTAATTTAATAAATTACTTAAATAGAAAACCTTAAGACACCTCAAAAATATTTCTAACCAATATTAAAACACAAAAATATAAATAGTTTGATCACATAAATTTCACAATATAATCTTAAACATTTATCATTAAGACTCGTAAAATATTTCATAAATTCCCACATCAAATATGTGAATACCATGATCATATATTATCCTAAAAGATGAAAATCCATTACCAAATTAATCATAATCTGCATAAAATTTTAATGGAATAATAAATGATTCAAAAAAATTACACTATATATATTTTTCAAATAAAATAATAGACTGTGGAAGATATTTCATTAATCTAAAATATTAATCAGAGCACTTTTTTATCAAATCAATAATCAATTAAAATGGAATTTATAAAATCCATGTTACTTAATTAGTATTAATTATCTCTTTATCACATGTAAATATTATTAACTTAACTTCATGATCATATTAAGTGTTATATTTACCTTAATCATGTTGTTTAAAAAAATATCACCATATCACTAAATCAATTTTAATGTTTGTTAGTATAAATCAAAATATACATTAAAATACATATGTAAAAGATAATTTAGATTATCCCTTATAGATTTTTTGAGTCATATTTGACAAATATCATTGATATAACACTTATAAAATACAATTCATAAATAACAATATATATATAATTCAATACATTCACTTAAATGGTTTGTATAGGGTATGTTCATAACTTTTCTAGTAGTAACCTATATGAATATGTCTTTGACTATGATAATTCTCAACTTATGCTCAAATAATACATTGAATTACAAATTTTACATTAGGATAAAAATCATATTTCTCTATCATTATAAAACTAGTATTCAAATCACTTCATTATTTTACTGCTCAATGACAATCCATTATACACTTAAAATATTTACAAGTACCCATAAGAAAATTTCCCAACTTTATATATCCACACAACAAGGAAAATTAAAATATAATATTTTCTCCTCCACAGGGTTTTATTAGGACTTTTTTAATTCCGTATTTATTTTCATATCTAAACCATTAGATTAATGGGAAATTACATTCTCCATTTCCACCATGATAGAGAAACAAATCATACCCGTATATCCATGGATGACACTTTTAATAATTCCTTTTAGAGACATAGTATTAGGACACTAAATAAAACATCAATATTACATTGAGGTTGAATTACAATACCAAAATCATAGCTCATAATTCATGTTAAATTATGTTTATAGGTACTAATGGATCTTTCTACTTTAGATCACGGAATAACATGTCTATATTCATATGATGAATATGGGGAATGAAATAATTTATAAATAATCACCTAAAAATGCCACACATAATGGAATTTGTTGCATCTTGTTTCCTTGAGTTCTTTATAATATTCCATGATTGATCATATTCTCTTTCCAAACAAAAAACTATTATACGTTTTTCATGTTCTAAAAAATATATAATAGATATAATAGTTTTAGTGATATGGATCCATTTTTGAAAAACATGGGTACTAATGGGCCAATTAATAGAAGGATGACGTATCCTCATGAAGTTCTATGTAAAACAATGTTCCCAATCTCACTAGTATAGAATCACAATATGAATCATAGATTATGAATTTCAAATAATAATAGAAACATTATTTTCCATTTCAACTCCCTTATTTTTTTTTAAGAAGCACAATCTTTAAATTGAATATTATATTCCAAAATAACATAGTTCCCCTGGTCCCAATCAATTACTAAAACCAATCAGAATATTGTGAGGAACAACATTCATATTCAGATACCATATAATCACAAAAAATAATTAAATATTTCTATAAACAAGTACACATTCCTTTAAACCTATAAGATCATAGGTTTAACCTATGTCATTCAAGAATATTATCTATTCAAATATTTCTTATTATTTTATAAAGAAATTGTGAACTAAACTAATCGTAACCCCCTAATATTTTCAAAATATGTTTAAAGTAAAGAAAGAGTCCTCGTGAACCATAATTGTAGTCAAGATATACTCTACCAACTATTTTCATGATTTATATGGCTAGATGAATATTTCCAAAAATAATGTCTACACGTAGTATCTTGATAGGGATGTATTATTTTGAAAACTATTTAATTTTTAAGTCAATTTTATTTTGATTTCATCCAATACATATAATTATCCTAGGGTAATCAATAAAGATCCCTAATACTAATTTCTAATGATTTAATAAACATATCTCTAATACCCATTATTATTAAAGACGCATTTCTAACATATTATTACATGTTAATAGATGAATATTCAACATATTTTACAAATACATTCCGAGGGTCAGTAATTGTTATTTTTATTATATATCTCATATAAAATATCTTTATTTCATAAATGATATTAAACATATCTTAAAAAATATTCATAAATTGTTCACTTTTTAGTAATACCCTACTTATAATTATTCTTCATAACCTTATGGAGGAAAATAAGAAAATTAAACATAAGATTCTTATTAAGGGAAAATAATGGTGGTATCAATGGTCTCATAAGCATAACATGAGCTTAAGGGTATAAGAAGTTGATATTAACATTTTTAAAATTCATACTAATAATATCATAGACAACTATCATTAATCAAGGTACAAAGCATAGTATTTCATGAGACATGATTCATAAATAAATCAAATATCATGATACACGATATCATAAAATTGGAAAACCCAATTTATAATAAATATAATCATAAAAATTATTTCATTTTCCCAATATCACTTCCATGAAATTAATAGTTGGTTTTTTTCACTCCCCATTCCATCACCCCTTATTCATGGTTCACTCCCAAGACTACAAATGCAGAAAAAGTCTTTATTGAACTGGGTTCACTCCCTAATCATGTGGTTATTATCCCATGAGATATCCATCATTAATTAATGAGTTGGAGGGAAATATAATTTTGGGATTGCCTATTAGAGAATAATAAATCGTTCATGTTTGTTCTTTAAGTACCTAAAACATTCATCGAATATCATTACCCATGTAACATAAATTGATTTCAAAAATAGTTAAATAATTCATCACATCATAACCCATGGGAAATTAATTTTTTTCCAAAAAATGTCACCATAATAATCATAAAACATAATGAGAAGAAATATTTATGGTATCCATGATTCATATTTATATAAAAACATAAGTTTCATCCAAGGATGTTATGATTAATGAAATTTAATGAGAAGATCACATGGATTATTTCAAGAGGAAAATTCCATTTTCATTTTGATAATACTTCATTAAAATATATAAATATCCAAAATATCATGAATAAAATTTCCATTGGAAATAAAATTGGAAACTTATACTCAAAGAATCTATATATAGAGTAGTTATTAGAGCAGGAAATTTCCTACTTCCCAACTATGTTAAAATTAATATTCCTTTTCAAATTTCCAGTAAAATTTCAAGTGTACCACATTTAGAAAATTAAAATAATATCCCATTAAAATTATTTTATAAAAATTAAAACATTGGTAAAAATTAAATTAAAAACTATTATAAGGGTATTATTAAAATTATTGACAAAATTTAAGATAAATCATATACATGGGAAAAAAGGGTCTCTAAAAAAGAAGATATAATGCCTAATTTTATTAAAAATTATTTCAAAAATATTTTTCATAAAATACAGGGGAAAATTTAAAAATTACATAAAAATTATAGGAAAAACAAAGAACCCTTTCCACTTTGGTAATATCTGAATCCAAATATCATGAATGATAGTGAAAATATGAATTTTTAATCATAATAGTTTTCACTCTAATTTTTCTAAAATAACTTCTTGGAAATATATACTTCAAAAAAAATGAAAAAACTATGTATATGCAATATGTATCATTGAAATAAAAGTGAGATGAGAAATCCCTTTACATCAAGTATTTTATTGTTTCGTATGTATTTAATCATTTAGTATAATAAATATATAATTATTAGACACAACTTTCAAAACCATATTCATTTAGAAAAAAATATTTAAAGTTCCATTATTATTTCTAATTATTCTTTTTTCAAAAATTCATTCATTAAAATGGACATTCTTGTGAAAACATTTACATTTTTAATGCATTATTTAGTTTGATGGTTATGGTACTTTAACATTTTTCATGATTTAACAAAATAAAAAATATTCATAATTATATAACTATAATATTTATTCATTATATATATATAACCATTTAATTTATATATAGAGACATGACTTATATTATCCATGGAGATGGTAGGTATTATCTACATGAGATTGCTATTTTTATTTTCTAAAAAAAGATTTAATAGAATATAAATGTTACTTATAATTAAATAACAACAAATATATCATAAATAACATATATATAAACTATATATATCTTCATTTCATATCATTTAAAACAAAAATGGAAAACAAATCAAATTTTTCTAAGGAGATAGGAGTCCACATATACATTCGAGTGATATTATCATTTTCAAATGTATTTGTATATAAGAAGGTAGATATGATATTATAATTAAAGAATAATAATTATGTTATAAATATTATATATAAACATAAATCAATAATAAAAACCATCCCTGAAATTTGGATATTGAAAATGAATTTTATCCCTATATGTAGACTGTAGTCCACATATATGTATGAGTGATAACTTCACTTATCACTTAGTGAAAAATAGTTTTAATAATTGTGGTTATATAATCATATTAAATAATTTTATATTTCGGATAATGAATTTATTAATTTTTAGGAGTGCCATATTTTTTTGAAGGTATAAGAAGAAATAAATTGAAACATTTCATGTAAGATGATTACCAATTCTTTGCTTGGACTCTAATAAATAATTTTTTTTAATAACCTCGGAATGGTATGTTCGAATAACCATCACCTATAAATTGTGTCTAGGGGAGTTTTTAAGATAAAATAGTAGGTATTGGTTGATCTACATAGATCAATGTGGTGCAATGCCTATAGGGGATTGGTGTCCCTTTATATAGAAGGGGAAGCACATATATAGAATTAATAAATAAATTTAAATATATTAAATTCATTTTCATGTGAAAGTGGAAAAATGTTTCAATAATTTATAACATAATATAGTATAGTGTAGAAATAAATCAGTAAAATGAAATCTATATAGTTTTATGTGGTATTTTAAATCATTTACTTTGGTTTAACCCCTTAGTTACATATTTTAATCATCACAGCACTAACGATATTTTCACTTTTAAAGAGATATAATTTTATTATAAAGTAATAATTCTATCCTAAATGGATTAATAACATTATTTGAAACCATAATTCATTTCTATATTCCCCATTCATGATTTTTATTCTGGTTATATAATTTAAAAGAAATTATTTTTCAAAAGATATCATTAATGACATATTTCTTCTAATAATTTAATTTTACATTTAAGACCACAAAATAACAACTTAATTTGAGTCTAAAATAATTATAAATAAATAATTTTTCTTTATTAACTATAAAATTATTTTTGGAACCATAATTTATCCATAAAATTACTTTTAATGGTATTAAAATAATTTCCTTTTATTTTCCATAACTTGTATAATCATTATGTCTAAGTTTAAAAAGTGTTCAAGGTAATTATATAATTGGTAAAAATAATAAATAAATTTCCAGAATAAATTTAATATAATTATTCTAAAAAATAAAATTTATTATCATTTCCTAACATTACTTATGCAAATGTGGACATATAAAATAATCATAAAAACAAGAGAGTGAGAATTTGTATTTTTCATTACTTAAAATACTATATATGTCATTATAAAAGGAACATGGTACCAAAATACCATATATTAGAATTTGGAAGTGAAAAGGTCTAATTAGTATTATCAAAAGAATCTAATCCATGTTTTTGTTTTATTTTATGACCTTATCACATAGTTTTAACAATATTTTAAATATTTTCCCCATACCATGTTAGAAAATATTTTTTATGGTTAGTATTCATAATGAAAAAAATAATAATGAATACATAACAAATTTGATCATCCTTATTCAAAATATAATCTCATTTTTTATATATTAAAAATCTATGTTTTTTTGAAATAAATTGTAATATTAATCTATTAAATGCAACTAAATTATTAATTTTTAAATGTTTTTTCAAATATAAAAAATAGCATATACCAAAACCATGAGTATTACTAACTAAAATGAGAATAATTAAATTATAAAATATAAAATGTGCAATATGTAAAATTAATTCTAAATCAACAATATAATGAAACATTTACTTACTTTTACTAATAAAAATATAAGAAAATATCTGAAAAATCGTTATTTTCCACTATTAAATAAAAAATCAATCATTTCAGAAAAATACAAATAGTTCGCCCTTAGGTGAATTTGATTTGATTATTTCAGAAATATTTATATAAAAATCATGTAATGTTATAATAAATAAATTTAATATTTATCAGTAATCCTAAAATATATAATTTTATTCATTATAAAAACATTATGATGTTTTTAAATCAAAAACAAAATAGTTTCATTAAATTCTTTACTTATAAGGATTTAATTAAATAATTAATTACCAACTAATAGAATTTCAATTTTAAATAATTATTTTGATTATTTATTTTAGTACGTAAAATTATCCATATAATATATTTTAATAATTTTCAAAAAATAATTATTTTTTAATGAATAGTGAAAATAATGATTTTTATTAATATCATTATTTTCATTTAATGAATTTATAAATTAAATTAAATTATTTATTATTTTTAAAGTATAAATATATAATTAATATTATTTATAATACTAGTATATTTTTTAAATAATTTTATGTGATAATTTAGTTTCCAAACATTACTTATAAATGAATTTATTTTTGAAAAACTGTTCTTCATCACGTATTGTGGGGTTAATTTTAAATTAAATACTGCAAAATCCATTTTCATTTTGAAACTTGATTCCATATTTTGAAATAGGGGGAAAAGTTTGGTAAATATTTCCCTTGTATTTTTAGTCATTATTAATAATAATCATAAGAAATTTTGGTTACCGTTATAAATGTAAAATGGGTTAATTATTGGTAAACAAATGTGATAAAAATTATAATTAAACCCTAGAAATTTAATTAAACTTATTGGACGGTTATATTTAATCCATAATTCTTCAAAATTAGATTATATGATATTTTTTCAATGGCTCATGATTTTTACATTCATGATATTTCATAAAATGAAATGTAAAAAAATATCATGCTCTATCTTATATTAACTTAAAATGCTTGACATAATGAAAAATTGAAATTTTTTTAGTTTATAAATATTTATTTTAGATATAAATTACTTTTTTATAACAGGTTACATAATTCTTAATTTTTTGTTATGATGTAATTTTTTAAATGACAATTCAACACTGATACATTATTTAATCAATTAATATATAAATAAAATAATGGATTTTAAAAAATATAAAAATAATTTTATTTGACTGAATAATTGTGTTATATTATTTTTTATAGATATAAATTACATATTAGGGAGTTTTTAATTCATTATATTATAATTCAATTGATTTCTGGTAGTTTTAAAATTTAAATTAAAGGAATAGATCAAAAATTGACATCAATTTTTTTTAATAATATTTCATTAAATGATATAATACTCCAAAAAAATACATTTATTGTCTAAATGATTATTATATATAATAAAGTATCTACCATATTCCATTTATGATCAATTTTATTTCTAGTGACTATATTAATCGTTGAATTTAAAAAACAATGATATCATTGTAATAGTCAAAAAAGGATAAAACGGGTTAAAAAAGTTTAGGATAACAATATAATCTAAAATTGTGAAAATTTAATTAGAAAATATTATTTATACTCATAATAATATTTTCAAAAAATATTATCAATTTTGGCCTATTTAATGTGAAAATTAATTTATATTGATTTTATACAATAAGAAATTCTTACGAGGCCCCTCCTACCTATTATAAAATAGGATCTCCTCTCCGCTTTTAATTACAAAAAAATAGATTATCAGAAAATATATTCTAAAATCTATTACATTTATCCCTACACATTTTTTATATTCTTTTTTTTTTATAATAATTCAATCCTAAAAAATCATTTTGTGAAATATTTAAGAGGTTGTCTAGAAAAGAGATATTGTTCTTAACCAACTCTTTGTGTTTTGTTTCTTCTTCTACCTACATTAAATATAATCCAACAAGTATGAAATAATAAAAACAATATGTTACATATACATAGATGTTGTTTTTTTATTGTAATAAACTATATCTTTCTCCTCTTCCCCCAAATTTTAACCAAAACCATCTTTTATGTGTACGGTAGACTACCGCCTCCGGAACTGATATAATTTTCTCCCATAACCTCCTCTTAAGGAATGTTTTAAAAAGTATTTTATTTATATATATGATATTAATAAATTATTTATCATAATGAGATTTAATATATCATTTATTACATTAACTTTCTATTCAAAGAAAAATGATAATGTCATTTGTGTGTACATGTGGACAACCACCTCCACCAAGGGATGTGATTCTTTTTTCATAACCACATCACATGGATGATATATATGTCAATATATACATCAAATAATTTGGTATTAACTATTTTATTATAATTTTTTAAAGACAAAATAATACATACAATATTTCTATAATGATCTTTGAAAATTGGAAATGTCACTCAAGTGTATTTACAACTTACCATCTACACGATTATAATATAGATAATTTTTTATATTAACATTCATGGTTAGTTATAAAAGTATAATTTTTGTATAATTTTCTTAATTATTTTATGAGTTTTTATTATTTATATGATGAAATATAGAACTCTTTTACCATTTTCAACATACCGAATTCATTTTTGACCTATGAGTTGAATATCATCAAAATGCTTAATTTGAAACTAATTGGTTAAGTCATTGTATATAAAATGCGATTAAAAAAATAATGAACATGAAAATGCTTCTCAATAAATGAAATAATTAACATTTCGTTTTTATTGATGAAGATAAATAGTATACAGTATGACTCATAGTCAAAGTATGGGACATTTTTATATGAATAATCTTTTAACGTATCCCTTATAACTCTTTCCCATCAAGGTTAATATTAAAAAAATTAAATTCAGGATATATTTATATTGACATGTTATAATTATAAAAAAATTTATATCCCTTTTTTTCTTCATTCCAGGGATTTAAATTTCAACATTTTTACAAAAATATTTTACATTATTTACCAAATACAAAATAAATGATCGATTTTAATGTATATTTTCACAACAATATTTTCCACCACCATGACCATTATTTTTTATTTTTCGTAATTAATTAATATACCTATTTTATTCAATGAAAACCCCTTTTTCCCTTAACCTGGATAATTAATATTTTGAAAATGGGTTATTAAATTGAATGATTATTTCGATATCAAATTTTTTCATAAACGTAAAAATAAATATTTTATTCATGATATAGTCCATAGATGATTTCCAAGATAATGGGTGAGCCAAATATAGATCATGATAATGAGTGTTCATGATATGAATTCTATGAGTGGGTCACCCAAATAGTACTCCAATGGATTGGGAAATTATTATGATCTTGGGAGAATTATGATGGAAGTTAATTGTATAGTTACTCTAGTTTTAAGGATTTTGTAAGGGTTCTATATAGGTAATGTCCCACAAAATCAACATGACATTTCTATTCTTGATAATCTATTTTTCTGAAAGTCATTTTATTTTAAAAATATATATGATAATAATAAATTATTCAATGGGATGAATAATATATTTTTGGGTAACGTGTATTTTTTTTAAAATAATTTTTTATGGTTCTATTTATTTATAGACACTGAAAATATTATGATTTTACTATAATATTTTCTTATGATATATTTTTTGTAAAAAAATTTGTAGAAATGATATTTCCATTTTCAATTAAATAATTTTTTTATATCAAGGATTATTATGTTATAGGAAAATTTCTTCTTTTGATTTAAGGGTTTTAAAATAGTGAAAAACAATTCATTCTTCATTTTATGTCCCTTACTAAGGCTTCTTTTCTCATCCCACATTTTTAAAAAAATATTCACAAGATTTTTGGATGGTTAATGAAAAGTAATATTTTATGTTAATAGTAATCAATAAATTTCACAAAAATAAAAATATTTTTTATTTTCAAAATATTTTTTATGGGAAAAATAGATACTAAATTAATGTTTACACATTTTAATAAATATGATTTTAGGTTAGGGTAATTAACTAAATCTCTTAAAATGAGAACCATAATAATATTTAGGAATGGTCTTCTACTAGGGTGGGTGGCAGGATTCCCGCCAACAAGGTCTAACTACCAATTTATTCCTCTAATATAAATCAATTATATCCCACTTAATATCATTAAAAAATAGTATAGTTGGTATCAGAGAAAAGTTTAGATAACATTCAGGTTAGAGATAATATTATTAAAATACCCCAAAAAATATTTTACATTATGGTTATGTTTAGATTATATAGAGTTTAAAGATTAAAAATATTATCCATTTAAACTATATCTATTCAAAAATGTTTAATACATAGGACACAAGGGGGGATAAATTAGAATGTCCTTGATGTGATAAAATACTTCCATGTCATCCACCTTTAAAGGATGGAATTAGAATATAGTTTTTTATTCCTAAATTGAAAGATATTATAAATAATGGTGGTACCCTCTGAGAGAGAAACTATGTTCAACATATATTAACATGTTAATTGGGAATAATTTTATGATAATAACCTTCTTATTGTCAGTGGATCATCTAAACATGTGATAGGTGTAGGATGGATTAAGGCGTTAGATAAAATATTTTATATCCTGGATTTATTATAGAATAAAATTTTAAAAATGGTTATTTATCATTTTATAGGAGACTCTGAACAGTGGTGGTTAATAATTATGAATATAAAATAAAAACTAAGATATTAATGACATGGTATTGTATTGGTTTAAAATTAATTTCCTATAAAAATATATTCAAAATGATGTTCAACATGGAATGGAATGTCAGTTTATGGAATTTTGATAAAATGAAGATCATCTTACAACTACATATGAAGAAAAATAACATGATTGGAATTTTACATTCCAAATTTTATCCAATAAATTGATAGTAAAACTAATCATTTATATTGAACATTGAAACTAACATATCAAACATCATTGGATTTCCATAAATTCAATAGTAATGAGAAACCCATTTCATGTACAGAGATGAAAGAAATTTATTTTACTAATGATTTTGTATCCCATAGGAATAAATAGAATATAATTTATAAATGGTAGGAAATTTAGAAGCATCCATAAATGAAATATGTAGGTAACAAAATCCAGTTCTCATATTGTTATTATTGTATTCGAAATAATTCTAGAAAATCTATTATAAAAATCATGCAAGTATTTCTGATGTTGAAGGTTTGGAAATGTGACTCATAACTATAAGTAAAATGATAAAAAAAAATTAATAATAATCCGATAGTATTTTTTTAATTATAATTAGTTGCATTATTATACAAATGTTTTTCCAAGGTTAGTTACACATGGTAAAAATCACTAATACCAAAAAAAAATGTGTAGAAAATTCATTTACATCTATTACAGTTGTTGTTAAACATTTAAATGAAATTGTTACAGATTTGTTTATTATTAATTCAAATTATAACAATACTCTATTTGAAATTAGATCATTACATGCCTTAATTTATATCAACTTTTTAATTAATATGGTAATATCACCACAATAAAAGAAGATGTATATTTTGTTGAAAATTCTTGGTGGGAATATTAAATCTACCAATATTTATAAGAATGTTATGATTGTTATTTGTGGGATGGTCTTTCTTGAAAATATTGTTTTACTAAAAATAGTAGATTTTGATATTATTTTGGGCATGTATTGGATTTTATTTTATCATGATATTATAGATTCTAAATATAATTATGTTTTATTCAATGATTTCATAGATTTTATTTCCTTCTAAGAATTTGATAAATTGATTCAATATGGATATTATGGTTTCCTATATCATATTATTGAAAATAAAGAAAATGATTATATTATAATTTCTTTAATAGTAAATCAATATATGGATATATTTCTTATTGATTTTCATAGTGTCATTTCTTATTGGTATGTTGAATTTTATATTGAATTTTTACCTGATTCCAATAATTTTTCGAAACACCCTATCAAATTTATCAATTTGATCTTTTTAAATTGAAAACAGATTTGTATGAATTTCTAGATATTGGTTGTATTCATCATAACACATCTCCATGGGGTTTTAGAGATTTATTTGATAAAAAAATCATTTAATGATAATTTTCATTGATTATAGAGCATTGAATAGATGAAATGTTAAGAACAATTAATCTTTTCCTAATATTGAAGATTTATTGGATCAGATTTAGTGAGTATAGTACTTTTTAATGATTTAACATAGGTTTGGTTATCATTATTTGATGGTGGAGGAGGAGTATAATATGAAAATGGTGTTTCTGACTAGATATATGCATTATGAGTTTGTAATTATTCCATTTTGGTTTTATATTACACCAGCTATATGTATGGATCTTGGTAATAGTGTTTTTAATGAATAATTTGTTATGTTTTTTTAATTGGTGACATATTTTTATATTCTCAAGTCACAATGATTATGAAATACACTTATAAATGGTTTTGAAACATAAACTGAAAAGTTGTTTTATGGATAATTTAGTATGTTTTAATTTTTGTTGCAACAGATTTTTTTCCTTGGCCTTATTTTTTATAAAGATGGTGTTACTATTAAACCTTCTTAAAAAGAAATTTAGGATTGGAAAAAAACTATAAAAGTCACATATATTCAAAAAATTTCTTATATTATTAATATATTAATGGGGATTTTCTCATTTTTTTTCTAGATTGTCTAGCCCACTTACTAATTTATCCTAGTGAGTTAAATTTATCTAGTTGAAATAATTTGATAGTTTTTTGATGAACTTAAATTAAGATTTATGAATACAAAAGTATTGAACTGCTTCTCTCTAAGTGGTGGTGTTTTCAACTGCAATGACACTTCATTGTAGGGTCCAGTTTGTTTCCTAATGCATAATGATCCTATAATTACTTATGACTAATGGGAACTAAGTCCTCTTGTGTTAAATTATCATAAACAATATCCCTAATGTGTTCATGTAGTTTTCTATTTAATAATATCTAGAAATAATTTATATTGAGGGAAATGTGAAATATATACTGGTCACAAAATTTTGAAGCATATATTTACATAGAATGTACCAAACATGTGGTAGATAATATAGCTATAATTTATTATGGATTATGACTAAACAATTTATTATCATCCTAGAAAACTAAACATTGTTCAGGATACATTGAATTTTTAAAATAATGTTCCAATATTAATTTAACTTTCATAACATGGACCTTTAGTTAATGATATGATGACTTTTCTACTAGATATTATGCATACAAGAACTTCCTATGATTTGTTTTGGGAATCTAAACAATCATATGAGTTATAAATAATTAAAAAAAACTTGGAATTAGGATATTATCTTAAAGTAAAGGGTAATTTATATTATGAAAATTAATCTTCTAGTGTTTTATATTGATCAAAATGGTTTTATAAAAAAACAAATGTTTATATGTTCTTTATTATTCATAGATAAATTATAAATATTTTTTGAATCTCATAGTTACCTATTTTTTTCAAAATTGCAGTGCTATGTTATATTGATAACAATTGGAGTATTACATTTTGGATGGAATGAAAAAACACAACATAGAAATTTCCATAATTTTTTTTTACTTCACAATAGGTTAAATCATATTGATAATTACTCAAAGGGATAATTCACCCTTTTGTAGTGGATGCATGGAAATGGAAAAATCTATCCAAGGATTTGAGGGTGGGATTTAAAAATACATTTCAATGTAACAATGTGATTTGGATTTTATTGATATAATAAATCAAAATAATCATTATTTTCTCATTTGAGATACTATGTCTTTATATTAATATTCACAACTATACCTCATGGTTATATCATCTTATATAGAATTCCTTATTCTATTATATATGGCCATTATCCCAGATCGATATTATATTTTTAGAGTGGACGTAAAATGTTTTTGGGAAATGAATTAAATTTTAATAAAAATTCTTATCCTCAATCATCATGACAAGCCACATGAGTACCCTCTATGATAATATTTTTTCATGTTTAATTGATTACCAAGGATGTTGGGATCAACATCTTTCATTAGTTGATTTTTCATAAAATAGTAATGTATATACCAATTTACTAATGTCATCTTTTAAGGTATATATATGGAAATTAGTGTCAGGATCCATCATTATTGGATGATGTATGATAAATTATATTAATGAGACCATAATTGGTAAATTAAATGGTTATGAATGTAAATATTATTTAGCAACATTTTATGATGACCCATGGTAGGAAGAAGATTATGTGGAAAACTGGAGGGAATAGTTTTCTTTCTAGGTATGTGATTATGTTTCTCATAATGTATCTCTAGGGAAATGTGTGGTTCATTTTTGTAAAAATGGTATTCCGTGTCTATATTTCATTGTCCCACTGAAAAATTTTGTGAAAGTGAGATCACTTTCTTTCTAGGTGGACCTCCATCCGAGTTTATCCAAGGTATATAATGAATATCATGATTCAATGTTAGGAAAATATGTTCCATATTCATCCCAGATTTTGAGACCTAATTTAGTTTAAATGGATGACAAATTTTCATATAAGAAAGAGTTGGTTCATGTTATTTAGTGAAAAAGGAATTTTTTTAGGAATAAAATGATTAAATAGGTTATGATTTTGTTGAAAACCCATATGGTTGAAGAAATAGATGGGGAATCAAAAACTGCTATAAGGGAAAAATATCTTCATTTGATTAAGTGATGAATAAAATTATAGGGATGAAATTTCCAAAATGTGGGGAGAATATGAAAATCTAGTTAATCATAAAAAGATCATTGTCATATGTATTGGTATTATTGAAATATATTGTTATAATCATTATAAAAACATTAAGTAATTTTTATATCAAAAAGGATATATATTTATTAATCCATATTCTTATAGGGGTTTTATTTATATTTAATTTCGGAATTATCGAATTTGAATTTGAAAAAACTAATTTTATTTTATAATTAAACATTTAAAAATTATACAAAGATGAATTTCTAAGATTTTTCAAAAAATATTGATTTTTTAATGAAAAGGGGAATGGATTGATATTTTTTGAAAACTATGTTTTATTTTGAATTATTTATAAAGAAAGAAAGCATGTATTAGTTCTATAATATGATTACATACTTTATATTATGACTGATCGAATTGTATTCATTAGAAATAAATTTATACTTTAATTCTATATAAAAATGTTGTACATAGGACTTCCTTTTTCTAAATATTTCTTTTTCGGCTTGTTTGATATGATTCATTTTAAATCTAATTCCTCCACTTCTATGTTTAGAAACACAAAAAATGGATTATATATTCCAAATAAAGAGGCCAAAATTTGGAAAATATTTCCTCATTTTAGTTGTTATAAGTAGTAATCATATTAAATTTTGTTACCACTATAAAGATAAAATGAGTTAATTATGGGTAAAAATATTGTGATGTATACTAAAAAGTAACCCTAACATATGAATTATTTTTATAGGTAGAGTATTTTCTGCCAATATTAATCTAAAATTAGAATATATGTCCTTTTTTCATATGGACCTCATTTTTTCCTTTATAATATTTTATGAAAATAAATGTAAAAATGTGATTCAATTATTTTTATACTCTTACTCGAATGGCCTAAAGGCCTTTTTTATAACCCTTCTATCAAGGGATGAGGGGGAACCCTTACCAGGCCCATAGGTTTAGAAATTACCTGACCCATAGGTCTTAAAATATATACATAGAATACATGGAAATCATTCTCCCCATCATCATTATTATGATATTAGCTCTCCACCATCACAAGGATTGTTCGTCTAGGCCACTTGTGAAATAGCAGGCTGGTACCGATAGATATTTCATAATCTCTATTTCTGAAAAATCTACTTATCTTCTACTCTAGTGAATGCACCTACTTGGAATCCCCATCTACAGTCTGCTCCTTGTAGAGTCTGTATGATAATTTAATTACAATTTAAGGTTTCTTGAAGGCCTTGAGGTTCCCCGAATGCCTTGAGGTGGCCCGATAGCCTTACTGGCCTGATGTACATGGGTGTCTTGAGGGCCTTAAAGGACCCAACACCCAAACCAGTGGCGCAAAAGGCTAAATAGATGAATAGTTTTGGCCGTTATAGTACCGAACATTGCTTGCTATAGTACCTTCTATAGTACTGTTATAGTAACACAGACATTTTTCCTCCACCCAGTTTTGAATTTTTCTCTATTGGATGCAATTTTCGTGTCCTCACCAACTAGGCTGAGGCTCTTGTGCTATTATATTCTCTTTAATTATTGATATTTAGATTAAAGGAATGTATGTATAGTTGTTTACAAATTTGAAATATAAATTATTTTACATTATCATGGTAATTTATTTTTAATTTTTAACAATGAAATATTTAAATTAAATACATACATCACACTGATAAAATATTTATTCAATTAATAGAAAAATAATGTAAATTATTTAAACATGATAACTTTAATATGATTAAAATTAATTTTAGTTCTTCAAGATTGATTTAGATAAAAAAAAATTGAGGTGTTAGTGAATTAAACTTGAATTAAATTGTTTTTTTAAAGTAAAATTAATTGAATTGTTCCAAAATTGAGTTTAATATCATTTTATAATAAATAATATTTTATTATAATATTTAAAACTCAAAAAAATCTATGTCTATACAAGTGATTATTATATAGTTTAAAATATAAACCATGGTCCATTTGTGGTATAATTTTGAAACATCCATCCTCTCTTCATTTTTGAGAGTTAAGAAATAATTTCTATTGGGCCTTAAGATAAATCCCCAAGGAGCCAAAGGTAGGAAATAAATTCCAAGGGCTTCAATACAATTGGGGGTATATTTCCCCTTAGATTAATAAAAAAACCCAACCAAACATGCCATAAAAAATGAACACTACATGATTCATGATAACAATGAAAAACAACTCAAATTACTATCAATGATCTTGAAAATAAAACCTAACAGAAGACCATACTGTAAGACTACCAAGCATCAGGTATACAATGGAAGAGATAACTAACAAATCCCAAAGACCCAAAAGATATATCTCCATAACTCTAACATTTTTCATGCTCCAATGCCACAAAACCTCCCAAATATCATATCGCATCACTAAATAAGTGTGATATTTTACCTTTAACTATGTCATAATAATTAACATATGAAAAATCAACAATGTTACAAAGAATGTGTGACTAATAAAAATCAATAGGCATTCCTGAAACTACCTCCATACTCACACTCATATGATATAACATGTTAGAAAATTTATATAAAATATTATATATAAAATAAATTTGAATAGTTTATTTGAAAATATAAAACAGTTTCTATACCACATAGTTTACATGGAAAATCCTCCAATAATAAAGTTAAATAGTTTCAAATTCCTTTGAGCATACCCATTTAATGATTCACAAACACACACGCACACACACACACATATGCATGCATCTCTGATAGTTCCACAATCATGATTAGTTTCTCATCCATCCATAAAGTCATCAAAAAGTGGCCAATCTCATTGTTACCTAATGACACACACCCCTAATCAAGGAACACATCCATTTGTATGCCAATAGTACATTCCCCTTATTCCAAGGCTCATTGAAATAATGAACTCACAAAAAATCATATATTCCATCTCCATTTCAATACCTTTCAAAAATCCATTATTTTACTACTAAACATTAAACAAAGCCATGTTTCATGAATCAAACAAACAAGAATTTTAAAATATAAATTTCAAAACCAGCCCATCAAATAACCTTCCAATACAATTCCACAATTCCAAAAAAATACTCAAACCATCACTAAATAGATTGCTACCACGCTTTGGACATAAATAGAAGAGTCGGATTAAAGTAATTAAAACAATTTGAAACAAATCAATTAGGTTCTAAAATGAGTATTCAAGAGTGAATCCACATAGCTCATGAATTATAGAGAAAATATTGATCATTATGAAAATTCACAAAAAATGGGGTTGGGTATCTAAAAAGCTACCTTAGATATCTTACCCTGACATCAACAAGGCAAAATCCAACCCTAATAGTCATCAACCAAATTAGATCTATTCAAGTAGGGCTATATATAATATATCTAAAAAGGGAAGAAACTATATCTTTGAAAACCGATGAAAAACAACCACAAATGAAAAAATGCTAAGGAAATCGGGCTCCAACACATAACCAATTCATTCAGATCACTTCTAGTTCGATGGGGAAAGGTTCCACAACCCTTGAGAGGAATAATTCATAAGTTGTGGCCAAAATGGAGAAAAAATGATGGGTTAAAAAATAATCTTTACCAAGATCCTCTTTTTTATGATATTGTTTTAAAATTGTGCCTAGTTAATCACATGGTTAGTCAAACTATGTAATATTTATGATCTAACATCTGCCCCAAAGAGAATATTTCATTGTTTGTTTTCAAGGTTTTTTAACCTATGTGAAAACCATGAAATATCGCGCTCTACCAAATAAAATGGGTTCCCTCAATTGCCACTTGGTCTATCCAAATTCTACACCTACCCAGAATCACATGTCACAATGTTCATAGTTTCCAATAAGAGTTTCATTGTCTTCACTAACAATACACCAACCATTCACCAGTTTAAATTCCCCAAAAACATTCCAAAAGAATAAAAAATTCCCTTAAACTTCATACAAACACAACATAATCATAACATCATAATTAAAGAGTTACTTACTAGAAATAGTGAGTAATACATTATCCAAAATATTTTATTTTCTGTCTTGGGATACTATAAAACCAATGTCTCTCTAAATGTTTTCATTCCATTGGTCTTTCATTTCATCTCACATTACCAATTCTCTTTCTAAATATGACATTGTTTCTACAAAACCAACAACAGGCCGATTCTCTTCTCACCCAATACATTCTCTTACACATTCACAATATCCACTATCACATCCCCAATAAAGCATCATGCTCTAGTTCAGCATGATCCCATCGGATCACATGGTCAGGATCATGTAAATACTATTTCAACTATGATACATGAAGTACTTTTTGCATAACACTAAACAATGGTGGAAAATTCAACCAATATTCCACCTCATGAAAATGTTCTTATATCTCAAAAGGGTCTATATACTAAAGAGAATACTTTCCATGATTCAAAAAATAATGATTTCCAAACCGCAGAGAGATCCTCAAAAACACATGATCACTCACCTAGAATGAAAACAGTCATCAAAGATGATCGGTGTACAATTTAGAATGACTTGGAGCTATCACCATCCATTTCTTGATCAACAGAATCATCACTATTGTTTCTTAGGTAATTCTTAGACCAACTATAAAAGTTTCAGTTGTTTACGTACAAAAAGTTAGAGAATGACAAGGACTCTTATACCATGCTAAAAAATAATCCATGTGTATCGTGGCTAGATGATTATTGTTATATTATAACTCCAATAATGGTATTTTCACTTCCCGTGAGCCTCCAAAATCCATTACACAAGCTTGTATCATTTATTCTAATGTATATATCACCCATTCTTAGTTCCCACCCATTTGAGGATGATACATTGTACACATAGTCAACTAAGTTCTAAGGGATTGTTGTATGTAATTCTTAAAACAATACAAAAACCTCAGATCTCTATCTAAAACTACTGATCTAGATGCATTATTCCCCTTTAACACTTCTAAAATATAGATTTTTGAGAGGTCCTCCACCATATGGGATTCAAAAATATGGATGAAATTATTTGACCTTTTGTGCCTATCCACTATCACCCATATGAAATCATTTTTACAAACTGTTCTTTGTATACCTATGACATAATGAATGGTTATATTCTCCCATTTCTAAACCTGGATAAGTAATTAATATAACATACATACTAGTCACTGATGCACTTCATTGACCTGATCACATGATATTCATCTTTAAACAAAGTCATTACCCTTTATTGTCATAGCATCACAAAAAATGTGCTTTCAAAACCCTGTAAATATTTTGAATTCTAGGATGAATGTTCCACCTTGAATTATGGTAGACATGAAGAATTTGTTCCTAACAAGCCATTGGTATGGAAATAAAATTTCGGAACCACAACACTTAACTTTAGTCTATAATCTATCCGTAAATGGTCTACCCAACATTGAGTATTCACCTCATAGAAACACATTATGAATCAGATGTCTAAGAATCTTTAACCATCTCAAACAGATCATGAATGAATGAAACAAGAATGAAGACTTCAACATCACCTCAGTCTTCACATTCTAAGTGCATATCAGATATGACAAGCATAAACTACAATTCATCTGAAGCTTATTTTCCCAACTGGACATGCGAATTTCTATTTAATGCATCCACAAACAAATTTCCCTTAACCGGTGTATACAATAAGTCAATGTCAAACATTTATAGATAAAAAATACATCTACTTTTTTATAGCTTCAAATACCATTGTGAGAAATATGATTCAAGCTGCACATAAATTTTCTCACTAAATATGCAATGATGCCAAATCTTCAAAGAATAGTCTACAATAACTAACCGAAAATTGTGTGTTGGTTTGTTATTATCTGGAAACTATACCTGTATTGTGCCATAAGCAAACAAATGATCTCCCGACATGAGAAAATATCCCAACCCAAATCCCAAACCATCATAATAAACTACATAACCTTGTCTTAATTCGAGAAAAATCATTATTAGTTCTGATGTAAGAGAAATTAATTCTCTTGAAAAGACATATAACATTCCTTGTCTCATTGTATTGGATAATTATTCATTTTAAAATCTATCATAGGTTACATAAATTGTGAAAATTCAAGTATAAAACATCATTAATAACCAGTTAGACCAAGGAAACTAAATATATTGAAGACATTATTTTGTGGTTTCCAAGAGATAAAAGCCTCTATCATTTTTGGATTCTCCAAAATACAATTTTCAAATATTACATGTCCTTGGAAATATAACTATTGCGTAAGAAAATTACACTATGAGAGTTCGAAAATCATACTATTATCTTATAAGATTCCCAACACTATCGCCAGGGGTTTCTCATGTATAACACTTATGTTAAATACACCAATATGTAATCCAAAAACACAATAAAAAATAATATAGATACCTTTAAAATAACTTAATCATCAATTCCATAAATACTTTTGTAGTAGTTTTAAGACTGAAAGGCATAACCACATATTCATAATGGCCATATCTACTCATAAAATTTTTCTTTGGAATATTCTCTTTCAGAACATGTAATTTTTGATATCTTGATCTATATCCAGTTTTTTAGACCCAATTAATTCCCCTCAGTTGATCGAATATATCACAAATTTATGGAGGTGGATATCAATTCATTATAAGAACATGGTTAAGCTTATGATAATCAATATAAAGAAAAATATTTACATACACCGTTTTGAAAAAAACATCGGTGCTTCCCCTGAAGACTTAATATGTTAAAAGAACCCTTTGATTTATATCTCTTACAACTACAATTTTAACTCCCTTTATTGTATTGGAGCCATGTGATATGATGAATGAGAAATAGGACTAGTCCCTTGAAGGATATTAATCATAAAATCCACGTCTCACAGTGGGTGGAACCCCTAATAAATTTATTAAAAAAACACGTAAAACTATTAAAAAAACCTTTAGGAAGCTTCTATTGTTGATCTCTTCCATTAATAACAAATTCAAAAATACCAATTAGATTGAGATCATTTCAACTACTTCTTTCAACAAGTTTTCTCACCTATCGTCACATTCTATTCCTATCTAAAGAGATTCTTGACAACATCATCAGATGTAAAATGACCTCATCATGTATAATAGTCAATGTGAGCCTTCAATGTTGTCAAACAATACATATCTAGGATTATATCATATATATCCAACTCTAGAACAATGAAATATCATTTCAGTTAAACATTATCAATAGTTTTAGAAAATTCAATACACATAAAGGCTCGACAAACTCTTAAAATAAAAGGATCATGAAGTTTCAATATAGAAGGAACCATCTCTATTGTCAAAACCAACAAATATATAGAATGATATTAAATAAAGGAATGTTATTTAACCATATCAAACAAACATTTCATAAGGGTAAAATTCAAAATAATCGAACCATGCACTGTTTATGGTCCAGATTGATCATTTGTAAATACTTTCTCATCTCCATATAATTTCAATCTTAATGAACTTTACTCTTAACTTCCCTATGGAGATTTTCCTTACTGAGGATTTATGGTATTCCGTGAATCAACATGGATAGATCTATTTTTACTAATGAGATTTATGTTTCAACACTCACCTCATCAAAGCATACGACGCCTGTGAGACATTAAAATTGTCTTGGACACCTGACATCAGAGAAATACAATAATAGCACTGATGATTCCCAAAATAATTTAAATTTACGCTTTCTATTTGTGCTAGTGTACACTATTGATTCAATTTACGAATGAAACATATTGGAAAAATCCATATTTATTATTTAGACTTAAAGAAAGATTTACCGACCCATCATTCAGATTTTGATTCTTCTTTATAGATCAGAAATAGGCTCCCTCTTCCTCTTTCTCCCATCATTATAGTTCCCTTTGTTTACCATAGGTATCAACATGCTCCCTATACATGTACCTATTGATATTAACTTTTTTGAAGCATCACTCTATTAACTATCCTTGTATAATATGTTATACGATGCATGGAAATATTAAAGTGAATCTCCATCTTCAGCCCTATTTCAAAGATGGTTGCCTTCAATGATGTATTATAGTAACATCTAGTTCAAAGAGGCCTATTTTCATAAATTTATCCATGTACTCTAACAATGTGAGGATATATAATTTCCATATTATTATGTCTTCCATTCTTACAATCCTGAATGTATGTGGATAGAATTTCTTTTTTCAATAATTCCTCAAAATTCAGGAATGTAAGGCATATACCTAATTTATCCTGAACTGCTATTTCTCATCATTTTCATTCAATATCCTATTGCATATATGTCACTATAATGACATTGAGATCTGTTGGTGTGACAAGGAAATTGATGATATGATTCATCCAATTCACTCACACATCTTCCATCTCTGGTTCTGAAATAACCTCAAAATATTGTCGGATTCTATTTTTGTAACTAGATGGAATAATCCACTATACATAGTTCATCCATCCCACACCCTCTATCTAAAGCATGAAAAGATTCGACTATACTCTGAACCATTTGTTGGTAAACCTATTGGTCAGTATAAATAACTTTCTTATCAGTTTCCTCTGGTTTGTTTTTTTGAAACTTTCGGAATTCGATTTTTGATAAAGACATCAAATTCCATAAATCTCACTCTGTAGAAATAGATGGCTTAACAGTTTCAAATTCTACCACATCACAACTATGAATAAAATTATTTACCAATTTTAACATTTTCAACATTAAATTTTTTTTGAAAATTCTATGACAATTTTGACAATAAACCATTTTTAAAATAACACTTTCATTCTTTTTTTTTCAAAATAACACATTTGAAAACATTTTTCAATACTTTTCAACATTAGAATTTTTTCACCAACTCCAAAATCATTACCCAAAATATAATATTCACCCCATATTGGAATTAATTTAAAAAATTCATGTCATTATTATCTTATTATCTAAACCCATGAAAATGATATTCTAAATCCTATAATTGTTTCCAAAACACATATGTACCCATCTCCCTAGTAACATAAGGTTCAACATAAAAAGGATAGGTTCCTAGTTTTATAATCTATATTTAAATTCCATATAATAATAATACTTTCTACCAACCCGACATAAGGAATATACAAGAATTAATTTCAACTCCCAGATGGAAAAAATATATATGAATCAATGACTAACCAAGACTAGTACCACTAGAAATTCATGGTACAAACAAATTGATACCATTTATCAAAATGAAATATGTACCATCCATGAATAATACCACATTAGCATCCCACCCCTCGTAATTTTCTTGAGAATATTTGGAATTTATACATGGCATTAAGAGACATACTCAAGGCGCCAAAGGCTGTAATAAATGCCAAGTGATTCAATACAATCGGGTGAAGATTTTCCTTTAGAAATAAAAAACCCAAATAAACATACCATTGAAAATGAACACTAAACGATTCATGTAAAAAATTTAAAATATCAAATTAATATAATTGATATAAAAATAAAATCAGTATAGTGTACTGCAATCAAAGACTACTAAACATAAAGTACACATTGGAAGATATAACAAACAAAACCCAATTAATCCAATGATATAGCTCTATAACTCCAACATGATCCATGATATAATCCCACAAAACTTCCCAAGTATTAAGATGAACCACTAAAGAATTGTGATAATTTACCTTTTTCCTTTCTCCTATTAAATACACCTACAAAATCACCAATGTTCCAAATCATGAGTGAGTAATAAATTCTGTAGGATTTCCCCAAGTGACATCCCTACTCACGCCACTAAGTTATAACATGTCATCTCATTTATATAAAACAACTTATATAAACCACAAATCAAAACTATTTATATATAAACATATAACAATTTACATAACTGATTATTTCCAAATAAAAGCATCCATACAATATATTAAACTGTTTCACATTCATTATTGGCATACACATTCCATGATTCACAAACAGACCCACACATTCTTGATTCGTTGATAGTTCTATACTGATGAGCGGTTTCTCATACATCAAAAATGTCATCTCAATGTGTCCAATATAATTATTCCTTTATGAAACATTCCCCTTATCCATGTTCACATCTTTTTTTCACCACAATAATACACCCCCTTGGTTCATGGTCACACCAAAAGCATGATCTCACACAAAACCATCTATGCCCAATCAATTTCCAATTAACCATTTTAATACCTTTTAAAATAACTATTTTTATTGAAAAAACTTATAAAAACATTTTATCATGATTCAAACAAACAACCATTTTAAAACCATTTTATCTATATATGTTTCACAACAATTCCACAATTCCCAAAATAGTGATACCATAACTAAAGAGGTTTTTACCATGATTTTAACATAATTTTCATAATAAAATTCATGAAATTAAAACTATATAAAACTATGACATCAGGTTCTTACCTGATGAATCAAGGGGGAATCCACGTACCAAGAGAATTATTGAAAAATTGAAGAAATACACAAAATGACCCACAAAACTAGGTTAAATCTCTAAAGACATTCCTTGGATCTCTACCAATAATATTAATAAAGAAAAATGTATCCATGATTAGAATCAATCACTATATATCTATCCACAATAGATATGATCTAAGAATATACGATTTGTATGAAATTATATCTACGAAACCCCAATTAAAACTACCATAAAAGGGGACTTACCAAGGGAATCGAGCTTCAATGCAACATGAATCACCATTGAATTAATTTTTATTCATTGGCGAAAAGTTCCTAAACCTTTGGGAGGAATAATTCACGAGTTAGGGAAGAAATGAAACAAAATGGGGACTCAAACTTAATTATGAGCTTGATCCACATTTTAAGGATCGTTTTTTAACCATGCATGTTTAGTATAAAGGTTAGTCAAACCGTATGCTAATCGTGCACAAGGCTCTCACTCAAGGAGAATATCACATGTTTGGATCACATGGTTAGCCAAACTGTAGTCTAACTATGCAAAAAACCACTATCCCACATTACACAGTTTCTCTTGGGTGGCCTCATAGTCAGGGAAAACTATGCACCTAACAGTGTTCCTACCTAAAATCCCTTCACCCACTATGCATGGTTTCTTAAATGAGTTTCATTATTTTCAGTAACCACGCGCAAACCAGGAACCTTTAGAAAATCCCCATAAATATAAAAAAATTATTCCAAACCCTCCCAATACTCACCAAAAAACATTTATACATAAAAAATAATTTTTTACTTAATTGGATCGAAGGGTTACAAAAAAATACCTTTAATTGTAAAAATAATGACCCATTAAGAGTAAACAAATGATATCAATCTATTTGTTAGAAAGTGTAAATACAAGTAAAAAAATATAAAGGTACAAATCTAATATATATACTTCTCCAAAAAATAATTGTATTACAGGATTTGGACTCATATTTATCTAATATAAAAATATTATTAATATTTATTTATTTTAATTTGAAAATAAGTTTATATTAATATAACACTTTATGAAATTCCAATAGTTCCCCTTAAATATCTTATAAAAGGTACCTCTTATCCTATTTTATATATACATCCAATAACCTTTTGTATTGTATAAAACCTACAAAAATATTTTCATTACATCACTCACCATTTACTGGAATCCATATATTAATCATAAAAAGAACCTATGAAAAATTTTGGTGTAAACATTAAGAGTTGTTTGAATGGATATAAAATTCATAACCATGAATTTTAATTTTTCTTATTATTCATCAGTCAATTATTTTTCATCCATTATTAAATAATAAAAACATTATATTCAATACACTATTATTTTGTTATGTTAATTTAATAACCTATACCCATCTCACATTGAATCCAAAGGGAAATTATAACATTGTTCATGTGTATGGAGGATTACCTCCTCACTAAATTATGTAATTTTTTTTATTTAACCTATTATTATAGAATGATATAATTATTAATTTAATTTAAATATATTATAATCATTAAATATTTATCATTTTGAAAATATTATATGTCATTTTATTTCATACATTTATATTTAGTGAAAAATAATAACGTTGTCTGTGAATACATGTGCATTATAATCCCTACATAGCAATGTGACACATTTTATCATGAAATCACAATGGTAATTTATATATAATTATATTTTAAATAAATAATATGTTATTTATGATATTATTATCATTATATAATAATATATTAACTAATACCTTCATTCAATAATGATTATTTAAAAATGGAAATATTACTCAAGCACGCATGACCAACAGTCTCCATGATTGCAACATAATTCACCTTTCATAAGAATAATTAATGTTCAGAATAAAAAGTATAAATGATGTATAGAAATTATATTTATTTTAGTATTATTATTCTACATATGATTTAATAAAAACTGATGCCACAATATCCAACTAATCAGAGTCATTCTTGACTTCTGTGCCAAATATCGTCAAAATGTACAATGTGAACTTAATTGATCAATTAATTGTATATAAAATTGTATTAAATAAAATAAAACCAAAATTTACATGATAATGGTTCCTAGAAAATTGAATAATTAAAATAATTTTTTTATTCTTCTGTATAATGAATATACATGACGAGTCGAATGTAATGTAAGGGACATTTTAGAAAATATCATGTAGTAATTTATCCCTTCCAACTCTTTATCTTCCATGTCTATATTTATAAAATTGTTTTATGGATATATTTATATTTAAATAGTTGAATTATAAATAATCTGTTCCACTTTATTACTTCCATGTAATGGTTTTAAAAATTATTCTATTTATAGAATGTTTTTAAATTATTTACAAAAGACAAAAGGAATGTTTAATTTTATAAAATATAAGGACAATGATCTCCCTCCACCATAAAAATTATTTGATATTTTTTTCATTTATAGTCATAAATATATTCTCAAATAAAAAAACATACTTCTCTTGTTCTTATAAATTTATTTTTTGAAATGTGTTTTTAAAAGGAAAGTGTATTTTGATATCAAAAAGTTTTTCCATTTGGGTTTAAAATATTTTTTAAAGTGTTTTATTCACGATGTGATCCTAATATTTTGATTATTATAACATGTGATCCGGATATGGGTCATGTTTATGGGTGAGCGTCATAAACCATATATTAAGGTTTTACCTAGATAGAACTCCAATGTATTGAGTAATGATTATGTTCTCTGAATAATTACGTTAAAGATAACTTTATAGTTATTCAAATGGTAAGGGTTCTATACATGTTTTATTAATATGATGTCCCAAGGAACCTATGATGATTTTATATCTATTATAATTACATTTTATGGATATTATTTTGTTTCAAATGTCATCAAAATAATTTATTAACACACGATTATTTTAGAATACATTTATCTTCAAATAATTTCATACATTACATCATATACAACACTAAGTATAAACAAAACAGGATATAATATTAAAATAATATCATGTTACTATTATAACTATCATGTTAGAGTTGATAATATGAATATGAATAAATATATTATTAAAAATTTATGGTCACATATGTATATAACGAATTCATTCTTTTCCAATTAATTTGAAATAAAACTAAAAAACATTTGAAAATAAAAACAGATGACTTTATGCTTATATTTTTTTACCTCAATAAATTAAATTTATTACTACTAGATAATTATTTTAAATAAATTAATAAATTATAAATTAAATAAATAAAAATTATATAGATAAATTATTATTATTAATGGGATAATAATAAACCATGTTTTCTAATAAATTTATTTTTTTTTCAAAAAAGTTGTTCTCATCTTGTTTTAACTTTTTTTTTAAAACTATTTTTATTCCAATTATATTTTCAATTAATTTGATATAAATTTTTTCATATTTGGAATCAAGAGGTTCAAATTTGCAAAATATCCCCCTTTTATAGGTAATATGAATAGTAACTTTGGTAAAATTAATCACTCTTGTACAGGGTAAATCCAGATATTCTATGTGGAAAAAGGTATAAGACCTTAATTTACCATAATAATTCTTATTGCATGAATGTAATTCAACCGTTATAACCATAATCTCTAATTTTATTTCTTTAATTGAAACATTCCAATTAAAATTACCTTAATAGTTGTTTAAAGAAGAAAACATACAAAGTGTCACTCTCATAGTTTTAAGTATATTTTTTGTGTCCACAATAGGATAAAAGACAAAATGAATGAATATAATTTTCTATATAGTTTACAATTAAATTATCATCATGATGGTATTTTATTTATACTATTTTAGTGATTAAATAATTACAATGAATTATTTCTCAATGCTAATATTGTATTAATTCAATTAATAGAAAAATAAAATAAATGATTTAAAAAATATTAAAATTAATATAATTTGAGTGGTAAATAGTTTTCCACTAATTTTTTAGATCAATACAACATATTATTTATCTTTAGATGGACTATATTCAAATTCCATTTTATAATTTATATCTATTAATTCAAATTAAATGTATAGTGTAAAAATTAACATTAATGTTAATGTGTCAAACTAATATAATATTATATTTTTTAGAACTCATAAAAATAATGAAATATGAAAATTTGGATTGGATATAGTCTAAAATTATATCCATTGTCCATTTAACAAATAATTTTTAAATTATAAGTAAAATTATATAACTTTAAGTGTAAAAAAGATTTTACTATTATTATGCTTAAATTTTGTTAACCGTGAAGTTAATAAAAAGGAAAAGTTTTAAAATGAAACACAAACCTGACAAAATTTTATTGATTGAATGGATTTTAACCCTGTCATACAATATATTCAAATACATATCTATTGTGAATCATTTTTCTTGATAATAATATTATTATAATTTAATATTTTATGAAATTCCAAAATTTCTCTGCCGCACAATTATAAAAGGTCACTCCTCCTTTCTCTTCTTCACAGAACATTTAGCCTTTTACATTTATGATTCCCTAAAAATCCCTTCCAAACATACTTATCTACATTTTATAGGTAATTTTCTTCCCAATATACCATACCTAGGATCTTTAAGTGGAGATATAATCGAATTTTTTTTCAAATAAGAGGTTATCAACTTAAATATTCCAAATATTTTTACTTCTCCATTAACTCATCCTAATATATAGTATTTATCATAAAATAATAAATAAAATATCCTAAATTTACTTAAATTTTACTGGGATTATAAATCCCCATTATCCACCCTTTATCCCATCAAACAAGAAGAGATAGTATTGATCATGCGTATGTACGGGTAAACATCTCCACATAACGATATAATTAATTTTAGACCATAATTTTCCATTGAAGGGTATTATAATTGGATTAATTTTTATATATGATAAAAATGGAAAAATTATTCTTCTGGGATTATAATATTATAACTATCTTTTTCCATTTTAATCATTTGGAAAACAATAATGTCATTGTGTGTATGTATGGACTACCACCTCCTTGAACTATGTGATTTATTTTTCATTTATAGATTACATGGATGGTAATAATGATATATTTATTTATTATACATGATTTATATGATATAATAATCATTCTAGTGTGGTGAATTATTTATTCCATTCTCTTATTATTTCTGTCGAAATGAGAATATAATGTTCTAGTGTATGTATGGACAATTGTCCCATGAATGGGATAATTAATTCTTACCTATTATATGAATGATTATAAATATATATATAATGAATATAGATTAAATTTATATCATGTTTAAAATTATGGATGTGATGGTAAATTGATAAAAAAACAAGGATTGGAATTAACAAACAGAATTTCTCTAGAAAAATGAAATAGTTAAGACCCAAAAATGATAATTTTAATATGGAATTAATGATAAATTAGTGATAAATGTTATAAATATTTCATCCTATCTTAGAATATACAAATATGTTCCCAAATACAGTTGTCCACATGACCTCTAGTGCTTCTCCATGTAAGAAAGATATTTTTTACTTGAAATGAGGGTCAATGGTGACTTCTTGGAGAGACTATTCTGTCATGAGTCAGTGTGTAGCATGATAGTAAATATTAAATGGGAAAGAATGGAAAAAATAATAAACAAGTAGAAGAATAATTATAATGATCATCTAGATTAATAAATAATCTTAAAGAATCTGAATCGAAAATATATACAAAAATGGTGATGATGATCTTGTAATGTAGCTATACAAAAACATGTACATGTTTAGCAGGGGAATGATTCGTATGGAATATTCCACAAAAAATTAAAAATAAAAAAATCGATATATTAGAATCATGATCATGGGCTTAGTCCATGGCTCTCATGCTCTATCCAAGAACTAATAATCAATCAATAGAAGTTGGACGCTTCCCATATACTATAATTTTTATCTCAATGCCTTTTCAGGTAGCAAGTCCGTCTTGAGAAGGGTATGAGATATACTTAGTAGGCACCAATAATGATGTCTATATTAGTCTATTTATGTATGATTAATTTTGTTCCAACAATAATAAATTCAAGGAAATAAACTAATATATTCCTCGGATAGGGTTCTTTATGGGTATCCAACTGGCACTACCAGCTTCGACATAAGACGAATGTTTATAAACCTAGGTGATCTATACAGATATGATATAAGTGAAACAAAGGGGTAAATATAAATCATGTTTTGAGAATATATTGAACCCAATAATGTGAATTTTCTTGGTAGGTGACACTTATGATTTAATAAATTATATTTTTTTGGAATAATATAAAATTTATCTCTACAACTTAAATTAGTGGAATCATGGGAACATCCATGGAAAACCATATCAAGGAACCCAAGTATTGCACTATAAGTGAAATAAATACAAAACAACATAAGATTCCATCTATGGAGATCTATAAATGGATTCCCGAGTATCACTCATAGTATAGTGTAACTATATTAATATCTGAGCTCATGCTAGTTATGTCATATAAGAGAATGAGTATATCTCCTTACATGGTATAATCATTTATGCATTGATATCATTCCCTATTCAACCCCTATGGAATTAGTATCACTCATATGGAGGTAAGTAAAATATATGTGAGCCCACAAAAAGAATTCCAACTATATCGGTAAGAATATTTGAAATTCAATTCAAAATTATAATTATAAACCATGATGACCATGTACAAGGAGATTTTTGAATGTAATCCCATATATCTCTCTTAGTATTATATTAAGGATATATTTATATATTAGCAACTCGAATAATTTAACAAGAATCAAAATCATTACACATTGTTCATATTATGAAATATATCTAATTCAATCATTTCAAGATATGGGATAAATCACAGGGTCTTAATAAAATGACAAATCAATTTTTATTTCACATTTTATGATTACAAGGAAAAAATTCCTAAAATGTGTTTTAATTTTTTTTAACAAATGGTCTTATCGGCCGTTAAGGAATGGAATGCCCATGGGGTGGATCATGTCAAAGATGCCAACTAATGGTGTTCATTCACCATTAGCTAGGACCATATTAATCTTTGAAACCAACTTAATTTAATTTAACAAAACATTTGGTGTTTTCTCTATATAAACACCGAATAAGGAAAAATGGTGAATGTTATAAAAGTAGTGGTAAATTTTAGAAAATATGTAGACCACCTACTATAGACTCATAACAATCTCCACATCTAGTATCAAGCCTCAGATCAAAATAGAATGGAAAAAATTATAATAATAGATCAATGCCCAGATAATATGAAAAATTATCTAACATAAAAATAGATCAATATATGGGAAGATAAATGAATGACAAAATAATGTTGATTAGATCTTTTACATCAATAGATTCAACACACCCGATGGTGATGAAAACAGAGGTCAGGTAAGAGAATGGATTCCAAGTCCAATGATAAGATGTATAAGAGCCTCACATGAGTCTCTATTAGAGAAAAAAAGGATTAATAATGTTTTTGTGTTAAAAAATTTGGGGAAAAATAATAATTTTTGTAACTTTTAATGTATCACATGGTTTGGTTGCATAGTTGGACAAAACATGTGTCGACAATGCTCATGGAACTTCCCAAGGACACCCCTCACAGAGACCAGGTGCATAGTTGGACAAACCCTATGTAGACCATGTGATGTGGATCTATTAAAAATTCATACAACATTATATGGTTGTGAGGACCTTCTCGAATGGTTTTAGATTAGAAATTTTGCCTCCTTTTATGAAGTAATTTACTTTAACAGTTGAGTCACACAGTTATCACTAACCATGTTCTAACCATGTGTCTTAGTATAAGTCCTCAAATTCTAAAGCTCCAGAGTCTAAATTATCCTCAGACACTTGAACAAAACTCCTTATAATATTAATCACATTATTAGGAAAAAATAAATGGTTTTTAAAAGTAACATAAGTGTTTGTGCATCACTGAAAAGTCGTGACGTTACAACCTCCCCTCCATAAAACAACTCATCACCAAGTTTCCCTTCTGAGGGTGGTAATGTGTCATATGGGAAATGTTCCAACCACATAGCACATACATTGACCTCTCACTACAATGTCGCATCATGTACATATTTTTTCTACTATATCACACAGACTAGATGAACAATCCTTCAATTGAGAGACTTCATTCCGTAATCAATGATACACATTAGATGAGCCCCAAATAATCAACCCATCCCAAGCTCAATATCATTAGGATCAAATGAATGAGATGTATCAAAATGATAATAGATGAAATAACTAGAATACATCATGTATTGGATGGTACCTCAATGGTAACTACAACTGATAGGATATCATATCGAATCTATTTATAATATCGAAAGTCCCATCATAATGAGATGATTGTTTTCTCTATATTTGTATCAGTCTATAACCCAATATTAATAAAACTCATAGAAATAATCAGTGTCCCACCTCGAAGTACGGAGGTCAGTGATGGTGATCAAAATAAGTCTTCTTCCTAGGTTGATCTTTTGTTAAATGTTTCTAAATTAGTTTCACTTTTTATGATGTCTTCTAAATATGATGAAGACCCATTATTATTTCCTCAAATACCCCTAACAAGAAAAGTAGGAACGAAATAGAAAATAATAAAGATAATTTTTAGGATCCATCTTAATTGTTTTCTAAAATCATATATTATAGGAAAAATAAAAAATGTAAATGATTTTTCTATGATTCATTCAATCAAGGATACATTCCTGAATAATTTTCTCTAATACCCATATCATCCACATGGATGGCACATTTATCAATAGGTGACACAATATACAAAAGATAACATTTTGACCAATTTCATTCTAAAAACTATACCAGAAATATGATGTAAACTGGGAATCTTGAACATGTTTGATAGAAAAGGGAACACCATAGAGGCATACAATCTCTTGAATTAAAAACCTCCCATGATCATCAATTGAAAAGGTCTCTCTGATATGTAGGATGAGTGATTCCTTATTCAACCTATCTAAAATCACCTACAATACATCACTACCTCATGAGTATATCAGTTACCCTATCATGAAATATCTTGTGACATCATTCCATTTCAACTTAGGAATAGATAGAGGCTTTTGACGTTCATCATGGTTTTGGTTCTAATCATGTACATACTGATTATTGGAGCACTGAGTGATAAAACATTCAGTATTTATCATCACACCCAACCACCAATAAAAGTGATGTATGTCTCATAATATCTTAGTAAGCCAATGGTGAATTTCCCAAATAGAGGCATGATATTTCAGAATCAACTCCCCTCATATGTCTGAACAATTGAAAATATATCCATGGAAGAATTGTATCTCACTCTCATTGATAACCAAACTAGGAGATATGTTCTGACATAATAAACTCTACCTTAGGATGAGGACTTGGGGACTGATGGGTATCTCATTTCTAAGAGTTCCAAAATGGAGTATTTCACTTATAGTGATACAAAAACTAGTTTTCATAACACTCCTAAACCTCTTAGTGAATCTCAAAAAATAGATCCATTAACATCCCCTCACTACTGGCCTCCTTTATGGATTCTGTTTTAGTAATCCATCTCCTTGCATCAACTAACGCATTACCATTACTAGTGATAATAGTAATATCAAAATTGAAGGACTTTATGTATTCAACCCACATTTTTTATATAATATTTATGTCAAGCTATGTGGAGATGTATTTGAGATGTTTCTAATGTATGTATATAATTATTAGATCACCCAAAATATAATTTATCCACCACTATAAAACCTTGAACCACAGCTACTAGATCAATGTCATGTGTAGCGTAATTACGCTCATGAAGTCTCAGCTATTGGAACCCCTCCTCCACAACTCAATCACCCTATATCACAACATATCTAATAAATATTCCTAAAGAATCATAATGAATTATATAGATTCTTCCTAACTCATATGGAATCAATATCATTTCTAAAGTCAGTATCCAATTCAAATGATGAAATTCTATATCATCGGCTTCGAGCCATATGAATTCACAACATCCTTATTCAATCTTATAAGAGGCACTACTAGGCATAAGAAATCTTGGATGAATTACATGTAATATCCAACCAACCATAGAAATTTTTTTATGAAAGATAAATTATTGGTTTTTCCCATGGAAATAATGGCACTCTCCTTCTCTGGGTCAATAGATATTCCTACCATTGAAGTTATATGACTCGTGACGTAAACCGTATCCATCAAAAAGTGGAATTTTTGGAACATAGAATATAGCAGATTCTCTCTTATTGTATTCATAATGATCTTAATATGGTTGACATGGTCATGTTATGTTATATAATACACCAAGATGTCATTCATTAATACTTCAAAAAATGAATCTATGTACATGAGGGAAATCTGATTAATTAAGTTCATGAAAATTGCGGGAGAGTTTGTAAGGATGAAGGGAAAAACCTAATATTTATATAAGCCATATCTGCTTCGGAATTTCATAAATGTCATATCTAATGGTTATAAACGCACCTGATATTAACCCAATATCATTTTGATATTGGATAACATTGTAACTCCTCAACATGGGGAAATAGAATGTCTATACGAAGCATTGGAAACCATTTATTCACTATATTTTGGTTCAACCACCGGTAATCCATACACAACCAAAGGGTATCATCCTCCTTATTGTAAAAAAGTACAGGTAAACCCCATGGAGTGGTATTGATTCATTTAAAACCATTTCCCTCTAAGTCTTCGAACCACTACTTGAAACCATCAATCTCTGTAAGAGCCTTCCTATAAGGAGGAATGGTCATTGGTTCCACTGCTATGACAATCTCGATTGTGAAATCCACCTATCTCACTAAATATAAATTAGATAAATATTCTGGGGAGGAATCCCAAAAATGATCCACCACATGATGTAATTCTACAATCCATGTTCACTAATGACTATTGAAATGACTAGACATTTGGAATTTCTCTCATCTCATCCCATGATACTCGGGTCTACCTTGACACACATAGATATCCCATTCACCATTATGGATATATATTTTTCTATAGGGTGATGTAAATGACACCCTATGGTGATAAAAATCACCATGCTCACAATATGTGTCTTGAATTTACATAATGATAATGATATGGAAAAGATCATCTAAAGGGTGATCAAATTACACAAGAAATGTATCCCATCGATATCAAGGGGAAAGTCCTTATACTGACGTATACTCTCTTATTGGATCCCTAGTGATGTGTTTAGAGTCATAAAACCAAAGATGTACTCAATATTGAGGCCCATACATTCCATAATTAACACAAATATAAAATAGTTTCATGTACCCATATCATATATTTTATATAATAAGGTTGATACTACTTGAATAAACCCACATATTGCAGAAGGCCCAAGACTCAGCCCCATAGGTGTAGGATACACTGGATAGATATATCCATATCCCTAGCCCTATCATGAAAACTAACCAACACCCTGACATAAGTGGAGCCACTAATCCTTTACCTGATAAAGGGTTTGGTACAGATCTCTTCTCACTATATAATGTAAGTAACATATAGAATAAATGATGAAGGTGGCCCATTCTTCCACAACTTCAGCACTCGATCGGGTTCCTCGTAAATTGGGGAATTTTATGACTAGCCATGCTATACTATAAGAACACCAGATAGCTTTAAATGATTTTCATCTTACTAGAACCACCCCACATGAACCCTAAAAATAATTTTTACAACATTTAGACAAACCCTCCCTATACCTCGTATTCGAACTATAATGTATTACATTTCCTGCCACCCTCATGTTCCTCTCTATTATGAGATACAAATTCAATATTTATAAAATGGTGGTCAGATGTAAAATGATCACATGTGATTGGATGGAGTGAACCATCCCATCTTCAAATAATATCATAGTCTTAAAATCATCAGTGGTAAGATTTGGACAAAATGATGAAACTAGTTGAGTAATTCATCAATGAAAAAAAACCTTGTTATATATGCATAAAATCTCTAGTGTGGTATACTCCTAACATTTATGGGAAATTATCAATAAAAGGATATTTTTAAATCTAGACAGACCATACAATGAGATTCATAGCATGGGTGATGACATTTCACCAACATTTGGAATAATAATGAAGCTCATAGGTGGCGAGCTTGACCCTATTCTATGAAGGCATGTCCAAATGCTCAAAGATAGAAAACATGGCCTTGAGACATGAATCATCATCGTAAAGAGTATCATCCCCTAGGAAGGTGGGAGGTTATTAATGTTGGAAATCCCATGTCAATCTACCATACTTGGGGCTAGTTGTGGAGATCCCATTATAGAAAACATAAAGAGGAAGAAACTATATTGGAATGGAGAATAGGCGCCCAATCGAAGATCAAAAGGAGTTTACTCATGTGGCAATATAGTAGGTAACACTGCTGGATCTGGTCCCACAAACTCCAAATCATTGTCGTCACCACCCTCTTGGCATATAACTGAATAATGTCATGGTGTAAATGCTCAATAATTTCCATGGGAACTTCTTGGATAATATTTAACAATAGATATAAATTAGTGAAAGTAATAAATGATAGGTACATATCCTTCATATAATGAGTCACACCTATCTACCTACTCCCAATGCCAGGTCTAGATGATGAGGAATGTAAGAGTGTTGATAGGAAATATTCACTATTTCCCACTTATAAGGTTCGACCAGGGTTCAGGTCTCACACAACATAGTAGAGGTTCATATATATGGGGTGTCAATTGTAAGGTATATAAGAAAAAACCCTTTACATTTCAATTGGTATCCCTATTTTTGTTAACCATTTAATTTTTTATATTTAATTAATTGAATTCTATTCTAATTAATGTGGATATATATTCCTCAATATAGTAAAATGAATCATCATTCTTAATCTATAAAGGCATATACTTCATATAAATTGAAATTTAATGTAATGTAACTACAACATGACTTTTACGTCTGAGAATAGAACATAATAGCTCAGGTATAGTGATTTCATTGAATAAAATACCATTCCCAATTTATAGAAGTAAATTATGAATTAATTACATTTTTCATTAATCAATCAAATAAAATAATATTTCATCCCCTAGAACTAGAGGTTCAAGAATCAACAGTGGTATAATTGGTTAATTAATGTTTCATCATAACTATATGTGGTAAAACACCAATTATATTTATTTATGAACCTTAATTTATTCAATTATGTTATCCCTAAAAGAATAATTAGCACATTTTAATTTATAATCATCATGGAACTCACAAAAATCACTTTAAATATAGGAAATCCTTGTAGTATGGTAAATATATAATGAAATAATACATGAAATTTGATTCCTCTAGGGCCTAATAAGATACATGAGATGATACCTCATTGTTTTTCTAGTAAAAGGAAAAGAAACAGTTAATAATAATATCAACAACAATAATAAATTCACAAGACATGTGCATCACCCCAATGTGAAATCTATACAATCATAATAGGGAAAATCCATAACATCAATAACACATCCCATGTAATTCTATTTTCCCCTATACATGGAAAAAATTCTCCTAGGAACAACCTCGTTATAAAATTCTAATGTTCCATGTCCCCAGTCTAATTTTTACACAGTAAAAAAACATGATTCTGATACCGCTTTGTAGCATCCTATCCCAAAACCCACTCTGTGGTTCCATGAGATGGTTGACCACATGACCTCAAGCATGCCTCCCCATATATCAGATGATACCAACTAGTAGTAAGGGCCAAGGGTGAGTGTGGGGAGAATATGAACATAGGATTCATAGTGTATCATGGTGCTAAATATTAAAATTTAATTTTCTAAAGTTGTAACAAATAAAAAGTAGAAATATTATAAGGATCATATTGATAAAAAATAAATAGGTAGAATCTAAATCCTAAATAGATTCAGAGAAGATGATGATGCTCATGTCATATAGATACACAATTAGTGGTACATTGGATTTAAGGGAAATAGACATATATCAAATGTTATAAAAAACAGACAAAATAATCCACTACTATGATCTTGACCATAGGCTAAGTCCTTTACTCTCATAATCCTTCACAATAATGAGAATCAGGCAACAGAAAACAGATACTTCCCTTTTCCTAAACCTTCAATAGTGAATTGTACTCGTGTACCTAGAGAATCCCATATAGGTTGTGAAATATAAACTGTAGGCTACCACCAACTATTTCAAGATCAATTTTATCTTTTTATAGACAATGAATATTGTGCCAATAACAATAAATACAAAGGAACATATAAATAATTTTATTGGATAGAGTTTATAATGGAAACTCGAACTAAAACTATGTACTTCCTACTAATATATATGTCTCTAACACATGGTAACCTATATAGATATGGTATGGGTGAAATAAAGGGGTTATTAAAAATCAAGTTTCCATATTTAACTAAAACCAGACATGTGATATTTTTTAGTAGTTGCATAATTTTATTTAATAAATTAGATTTTTTTAACTCATATAGAATGATTATCTAAAGATTAAATAAGAATTATTCTAAAACTATCCATGTTAAACCTTAATAAGAAACCCATGTATCACATCAGGTATAGAAACCCTACTTATCATAAATTACTATTACTTAAATTTAAAGACAAACAACTTAAAATAATTACACAACAAGGATCCAAACATATTGTTTCTTAAGAAAATTATCATCAAATATTAAATTTATATAATAAAACATAAATATTTATTTAATTCCTTATTCTCGTGATTCTTATTTTTAATACCCCCGGTTTCTGGTATGTAACCCTTAAATAATGATTTTAATGGTTATAAATGTTAAATGTGATGAACGAGAATTTCGGGAGAACATTGAATGATGTTTTGAGGAAAAGGGGAAGTCGCACGGGCGGTGCACGGTTTGTCTAAATCATGTGGCCAAACCGTGCATAGTTTTTCTTTTGAGGCACCAGCTACCACACAGTTGGAGCACGGTTTGGGAGACTATGTGAGGAGTTCATGTGTGGGTCTGCTGAGGTAGTGGCTAACACACAGTTAGCACACGGTTTGTCTAAATCTTGCGAACTAACTCTGTGGGCACATAAATGAGATCATGAAAAGTGGATCTCACACGTTTTTCCTCTAAGTGGCTCGTTTTTCCTCTAAAGTAGCCATAACTCGGGATTGTTCTTCTCCTTATGCCAAATAAGGTTCTCACATCATTATCTAGGTGATATGACATCTTTCCTTGGAGAATCAATGCCGGATTCATGAGGTATGCGATCGTTCTTCATTGTTCATGATCAGTTTCTTAGATCTACATTGATATAAATCTCTTCTTCTCACATTTCCTTAGATCTACAACCATTATGGGTAGATATAAGTGTTTGGATTCCAAATATGATGATATTTGGTCTTGGTATTTCTAGGATAAGAGATCTACGATGGGTTTTTGAAGAATTAACCCGGTTTTCATGAGTGTTCTTTGTTATTTGTGTTGTTCGTCAAACATTCGTGGTTAGGGGCTTCTTTCTCAACTCCACTTAGTATAGATAATTGTAATTCTTTCAAATTGAATGTGTGGTGTTGAATTCATTGTAATATGGTTTTTAGACACATGATATAAACCTTCTTGAGTGATGGTTGTGAAATCTGGAAAATAGGGAATTATGGATTGTGTGCTTTGGTTCTTAATTTTAAAAAACAGATTTTAAAATTGGGATTTTCTGGAATTGGGACCCATGGTTGGTATTTGATGTTTTCAATAAAAGGGTAATGTTTTATTGAAGTTAATTGGGGATTTGAAATTGGTTCGGCATTGGTTTACAATAAAAGCTTTGTTTTGTAGAAATAGTTTGGATTTGAAATGGTTTGGCATTGAAATGGTTTTTTTCAGAAATTTCTTTCAATAAAAAGGTTTTTTTATTTAAACGGATGTTTTGGCATGAATTTTTAGGAATTTGTGGTGTGTGTTAATGTTGTATATACAGGTCTTGGTTAAAATATGACATTGTTCTCAGTGAAAAATGTTTAATGGAACATGGGAATTTCATATAAGGGGCTTTGTTGATATATGACCTTGTCCTCGGTGCCAAATGGTTTATGGCACATGGGAAATAATTACATTGTGAAAACTTTGTAGATCGATGAGAAACTGCTCATGAGTATGGAACTATCATAACATATCATGCATGGATGTTTTCATGGGTTGGGGAATGGTTGGGTATGCCAAAAAAGAATATTGTGAAATGGTTCTAAATCTTGTTTAGTTATTTTTCTAGAAAAAAAAATAACAGGCTGGAAAATTGGATTCAATTTCACTTGTATGCTTTTGGTTATTAATGATTTTAGGAAACTTGTTTATATATTGTAATAAACTGTTTTGAAAAAAAATTATATAAATTTATTTATGTAATTTTTTCTAAATCTTCTATTCTATCGGAATGAGTAGGGATGCCATTGGAGAAAACCTACTAAGTTTTATACTCCCCCTGATTTGGAACATTGGTGCTTTTGCAGATGCTATTTTCTGGGATAGGTGAAAAGGTATCGTTTCCCATGATTTTACCACTACCTCATGATGATTTGGGTTGTTCGGTGATTGTGGAGCTTGGAGTGTGGGGAGTATGGAGTCTTGGTGTCCTTTTAGAGTCTTGAGTTTCTTATCCACTGTATACTTTGAAACCTAGTTTGGTATTCCGCTATTGTGCACGTTGATGTGGGTTAACATAAATGAAGTTGTTTAGCTATATTTCATTTGATCATGAATCATTATATGAATGTTTGGTTATGGTTGGTTGGTTTATTGGATTAGTTCTTAAAGGATAAATCATCCCCCACTTGTATTTGAAACCCTTCGGCCTTTATTTCCAGCCTTTCACATCATGGGGATGTCGCTTAATGCCCTGTAATGACTCGTTGTACTCTCAAGCGAATGAAAATTAGTGGGTCATTATAAATGGTATTAGTTTTGTCCTTCCTTGGTGGTAAAAATGGTCATCAGTGTTCTTGGTCTTGGAGTTATAATTCCCATTCATATATTCCTAGGGATGGAATCTTAGATAGGAGTAGGAATGTCTGAACCTGAAATTTATATCATAATAGGAAGTAGATTACCCGTTTATGCTAAACTTCCTGTTACCAGAGTGTTTGGTACATAACTGTTTTGGATACACTTATAAAAGGCTGGATATTTCATTGTCATGGGTTTATCCAATGAGATTAGCATGACACACATTGTTGAGGAATGACATCCCACAAGGATTGCATATCTCATTGTGAAACATGATTTATGATTTTGTGCAAGGTGTGAATTTTTTGAAAAATATTTAGATATTGTTTTCAAGTGAATGATTTTGAAAACAAGATATTTGGTTTATTTTGAAAATGGGATGATTTTCCAAAAGAATTATTAATGTTTTAAAAAAATTGAAAATCGAACAATTTCATTGTGAAATCAATTTTGTGATAGATGATGTGATAGAATTTAAAATGCTAAGTCGTCAGTTTCTTGATAGTGAGATTGATGGAGTTTTTTGTGTGTTTAGAAATGGTACCTGGTAGGCGTTGTCGAAACCAACCTGAAGATGTTGCGGAGAATGTGGTTGCTCCTGAACCACGGGTGAACCAAGACCTGGTTCAGAGTATTGTCCAGGATTTTCATGTTGTGGATATGGGGAACCAGAGGAATGAACCAAGGCATGTGGATCATACCATCCAATTCCTGAATAAGAATCCACCGAACATTCGTGGTGATGCTGAACCCGAGAAGGTGGAGGTGTGGCTATGTAGGATGAATAATATATTTGATTTCATCGCACACCGTCAGGGCTCAAGGTCAAGATGGTGATGCATATGCTAGAGGATATTGCATGTTAGTGGTGGGATTTATCAGTGCAGACTAATTTTGATGAAGGCCTTACATGGGAGTATTTTGAAGAATTTTTCAACAAACAATTCTTTCCTCACACGTTCAAAATCCAGAAAACAACTTTTGAAGTATGAGAGCATGTTTGTCACAGAGTATGTGGCCATGTAACACCCAGATATTTTGTGAGAAGTAAATTTTTTTATGTCTTCGGTTATACGCAACATATAAGGAATCTTTCATGGCACACAACAGTAGCTTGTCTTGCGTTAAACGCAATCACGACCTTCCTCGATAACGTGTGTTGTACGCAATACCAAGTTCCACTAAATAAAGATATATTATTACAATATTATAAACTAGATGATCTGAATAGTATTAACTGAATTTTCAATTTTATAACATTATTATTTATCTTACATATTTTCTATAACATTCTATGAGAACAAAATAATTTTTTTTGTGTAAAATAAGTATTTTTAAAAAAATGCAGATTTACAGCGTTTTGATGGCGCACCCACATTAAATATAGTTTTTGAAATTTTTATAAGTTTAATTTGAAGAAATAAAATTCTTCTTTGGAATCAGGATACAAAAATTTACTTTTGATAAATTTTTTATATTATTCTGATAACTTTCATATTTTAATGAATAGTAAAAACACGCTATATTTTAATTAAAAACAACTTTTTTCATCACAATAATTTAAATGGTTAGATTATAATATTTAATGGTTTTAAAGTATAAATAAAATATATTTTTACCATTTAATATAATTTATGTCATTAGCATTAATTTTACATTGAATTCATAGGTAAAAACATTTCAATCTTCAGCAATGTTTAAACTTTTAAAAACCCGTTTGCTTAACAACCGGAATAATTTTAAATTAATTACTACAAATTCTGTGTTTTGAATTTTGAACAAATGGATTTCATATTTGGATTCAGTAGGTCCAAATTATGTTAATAGGTTACTTTTATTTTTTGAGATTATGAATAGTAACTATGGTAATTTTTATTTACTGCAGTTAAAGGTAAATCATGTAATTAAGGGTAAATATAAGATTATAAAATTACCATAACACTTTCCAAAATCCTTTTGGATGAATAAAAGTCTACCCATATCACCTAAGGGTCGGACTATATTCATTTCATGGACTTTTGACCCTGAAATAATAAAATTATTATTAAAACCAATGAAAGTGACAACATGTCACTCTCTTAAATCTTATAAGTATAATAATTTTAATTTAGTGATAGACTTCATGAAACATAGAACATGAATTGTTTCAAGAAAGCTATAAAAATGATCTACATAATATGAATTTATTTATAATTTTTATGGATTAAATAATTATCATTAATTAGGACACAATAGTGATGTTGAAATTATTTTACTGATTCAAATATCAAATAAATGATTTTAAAAGTATTAAAATAATTATTATATAAACTATTTAATGTGCTCCACTAATTTTATACATAAATATGACATGTTATAAATCTATTAAATCTTTTATTTCGAACATATATTCTGTGTATAGTTGATTTAAATTCAAATAAATTAATAGTGTCAAAATTGACACTATTGTTATTTTATAAAAAATACATATTATAAAATCGTTTAAAAATAAAAAAAAATATTTTAAAATTATAATTTAAAATTTATATGGTCTAAAATCTTATAAAGTTTAAAATTATAGACAATTCACAACATATAAGTAATTCTTTATAATTATTTAAAATTTATAATATTATCACGACAAATAAAATTAAATAGATTATATAAGGATAACTCATGTTGATAATGTTTAAAATAAATTCCCAACTTGTCTAAATTTTATTGGATGATGATATTACAACCCTATCTCATATAAGATTCTTATTTCAGTCATTTTTTAAGGATTTTATGTGGGGTTGGAATTTATTATAAAATAATATTTCTTATAATTCCCAAGGAGCCCCTCTCCTCCCTTATAAAAGGGAACCTCCTCCCTCCCCTCCTCACACCACATTGAGCCTTCAAGCTCGTCCATAACCTTCCAAATTCTCTTCAACACATCCCTAGAAACATCCTAGAGGTCCTGCTCTTCTTCAAAGACCAATCATAGTTCCCTAATAGGAGGTTTCAAAGAGGCGTGTCGATGAAAAGGTAATATCTTTACCAATTCATTCAAATTTATTTATTCTTCTAATTATTATTATTTAGTTGTTTCATTATAAAGTAATAACATCAGTATCACTCATATACTGATATGTTTTAATAAATATGAAACAACCCTATTTCACCTTCTATCCATCCTACGGAAAATGAAATCCTCGCACATGCGTACGTACAGAATACCATCTCCATATCGTGGTGTAATCTGATTTGCACCACCAACTTAATTGTATGTGTATAATGGTGTAATGAATAACTATATATGATTGGTGTAAAATTATATTTATTCTGAAATCGTATAAATACGCTTCAATACAATTCCATGATCATGGGAATGATATCATCTCCCATGCGTACGTACGGCCTACCATCTCCACGATGTGATGTGACTCGTTCTACATGATCTTCATTGAATAATGATTATATAAATGAATTTAATAAGTAAATATGATATATATTACACTAATACCATTCTGGAAATGAGGTATCTATAACCTAAAAATAATGATATAAATTTATTCGACAAAACACACATAAGAACATAAAGCAATAAACACCTGAATAACAAGTAGCAATGAAATATTACTAATAAGAAGCTAAGAATATGACCATATATGATATCATAACCATGAGTACGATTCTGGAATAAGTAAACGACATTAGTTAAATTATTATACAGGAGGTTCGGACACGTACAAAGCATATCAGACCTAAGGTAAGGAAAAATCTCGCAATCTCATTTTTATCCGAGATTGTTTATACATCAAAATTTAATGGGGAATATTTATCATCCACATCCATGTTTCCACAATATGTAATATATTTTCTATCCTCCTACAATTTTTTTTAAATCCAATATTACTCATTGGTGAGTTTTAGTAAAATATATGAAATGAATCTTTTGTTGTTTTTCGTACAAGGTACTTTTTTACTTTTTCGGCCAAAGTACGAGAAGAATGTTATTTTAACACATACGGCATGAATGGATTTTTATGATTTCATAGAACATTATTTCCATGAAGCTTCCTTTACATGTTTTCATGTTTATTTTTAATCAACTTCTTTTAGTTTCAAATTGTTTAACATGTTAAGAAATGAATAATGTTTTTGAAGTAGAAAGGATATTTTCCTCATGAATGGAGTTCAAGTGTTTCATCAAAATTATTTTCCATCAAAGATAATATAGGGTTCTGTCTCTATCCCTATTTATTACATTGATTTGATTGTGTTATGATGGAATTAATTTTATGATGCTCTTTTACCTTATATGGATTATATTTTGATGGCATGATGTTTAAGAATCTCATTTTTATTACATGGGTTATGCTATGATGTATGATTTATGATTTTGTGGCACACATAATAATGGTTTCATTATGAGATGGGTGGGACCTATAATTTAATCCAATTCATTGGGAAAGTATTTATATCTCAGGAGATAGACATTGCTGGAACGACAAGTTAATCTGGTTCTGTGATACAGGACTGGAACGAGGAGTGAACTTGGTTCAGTAACAGACTTTGTCCGCTATGATAGTCTTGGAAATGAGTCTTGACTAAAATGAAATTATTTTCTATGAGTATGTGTGTATTCCACAAAGTTTAATGTTTTATGTTATGATTATTGGGATTACATTGCACCACTATGATTTATCCCATATTATGATATTATGATCTCTTATACAGGTTATGATATTCAAAATGTTGTGTTCTTATGAAGACGATATTATTGATATTTATTTTGTTTAACCTTACTGAGCATTTGATCTCACCCTTTGGTATGTTTTCTTTTCCCCAGGTCATGAAGAAGGGTATTAAGTAGGATATTCCAAAAAGGGACTCTAGATATGATGATATAAGTGGGAGACAATGTAGATGATTTATGAACCAGTTCTTTGTGTTTCCCAGTTTCTAAAGAAACTATACCTATATGGTCCTTTCATAGTTTTTTCATATGTTGTAATAAATGTGGTTCAATATTGAAGTAATAACAATGTACGTAATGGGTCGTTATAGTCGGTATCCGAGGAAGTGTATAGTCAACCTTTGGAAACTCGAATGTGAAAGCCCTTGTATGAACCCTAAGGATATGTCTAAGAATAGAACACAATATTAGTGTTTTAGAAATGGCCATGAATAACCTATGATAAGACCTTAAGTGTAAAATTTTATTCTTGATTATGTGGTTTTCCTATTCTGATTAGCATTTCTCACACTATTCCTATTGGTTTTAGTAAATGGCTGGAACCCAAAGGAACGATGTTGATGCTGAATGCGATAGGCAATGCAATGGTTGTCCCCCTGATCAACCAAAAGTTATAGGAGCTGGAATGAAAAATCTTGCAGTCGTGCTCACACAACATTCTCAAGAAATGAACCACGCAGGACTTTCAAACGAGAAAAGGAAGGAGAAACATTTTGTTGAATCTGTCATGAGGCAGCATCCACCTTCATTCAATGGGTCTTCTGATCCATTAGTGGCTGGACAATGGATTAGTACCACTTAAAAGATATTTTCAGTTCTACAATGTTCTGAACATGACAATGCTATCTTAGCAGTGTATCGTTTGGAAGGTGATGCTGATCAATGGTGGAGTCTTATCAAGAATACTAGGTAAGGAGATGAAATTGAGTCCATGGAATGGGACGAGTTCAAGAACATATTTTTCAATAAGTACTTCCCTCGTATTCTTCGAACAAAGATGGAGAAAGAGTTTCTTTAACTGAAGAAAAAGGATGATGAATCTGTTGGTACCTATGAAGTAAATTTTAAAAGACTTGCAAGGTATGCTTTCGGAATTATTATCCCACCTGAGAGTAAAATCGATCGATTCTTTAGTGGCTTAAAACCAAGTCTTCGACGGGCGTTAGCCATAAGGGACTTCAATAGCTACGAGGAAATTGTTCAATGTGATCTCAAGTTTGAGATGGAGATTGGAGTAACCCATCAGTCATATGGGTTTGATAAGAAGAGGAAAATGGAATTCAAAGGAAAATCTAAAGACCAAAATGAAAAGAAGATGTTTTTCCTTTATTCTCAAATTGTGGAAAGAAACATGGAGGGGATTGTCTTAAAGGGACAAGCAATTTTTTTAAGTGTGGAAAAGATGGTCATCGGGAAATTGAATATCGAAATAATGCGAAGAAGATGTCTAATGATGTGAACAAAGAAAGGGATACCCAGAATGCACCTCCTACACTTCAATGTTTCAAGTGGAAGGAGATGGGGCATTATTCCAATCAATGCCCAAATCCAAGGGTTGTTGATTATGATCAACGTCAACAAACTCTTAAGGCCAAAAACAAAGGAATGTAACATGTAATTACTATCGGCGATGTGGAGTACGATAATGATGTGGTGAAAGGTACACTTACCATCCAATATAAATTAGCAAATGTTTTATTTGATTCTGGATCCACCCACTCTTTTATTTCTAAATAATTTTCTAAGGGTATCTCCATATTACCTCAAAAATTAGTTGTTGAGTTATGTGTGACAACTCTTAATGGCACGAAGGTCGCATCAAAAGTGTATAATTATTCTCCAATTTAAGTTTGTGGGAAAGTGCTTCCAGCAAATCTTGTGATCCTTACTATAGTAGAATTTCTTGTGTTTCTTGGCATGGATTGGCTTTCTTTATACGGAACTCATATCAATTTCCAAAGAAGGGAAATCACATTTAATATTCCCGATCAATCTACTATCATTTATCGATACAATGATGAATATAACCTTCCAATGGAAATTTCTTCCATCTTATGGGTCTTGATTCCAATAAATGAAGGTTGTTTATGTAAAATGGTTGGAGAGAAACTCACGATTAAGAATGCACCTATTGTACGAGATTTTTATTATGTCTTTCTAGAGGAACTGCCAGGTCTTCCACCAAATTGTGATGTTGAGTATTCAATATAACTCATACCGGGTGATATTCCCATTTTAGACACACTTTATAGAATGGACCCAATTGAGTTGCGGGAATTGAAGAAGAAACTCCAATAGAATCTTGATAAAGGATTCATACGCCCTAGTGCGTCACCTTGGGGAGCACCTGTTCTATTTGTTAAGAGGAAATATGGATCAATGAGAATCTTCATTGATTATAGGGAACATAACAAGATCACTATCAATAAAAAATATCCGCTCCCATGCACTGATGACTTATTTGACCAACTAAGCGGAGCTCAATTCTTTTCCAAGATTGATCTTCATTCAGGGTATCATCAATTAAGGGTTAAAAAAGAGGATATACCAAGGGCGTCTTTCCGTACAAGGTATGGACACTATGAATTTATATTTATTCCATTTGGTCTTACTAATTCCTCTGCTATCTTCATGGATCTAATCAATAGAGTATTTAGAGACTATCATGATCAGTTTGTGGTAGTCTTTATAGACGATATTCTTTTCTATTCAAAGATCAGGGAAGAACATGAAGATCAATTGAGAATTGTATTTAAGACCCTAAGAAAGGAGAATCTTTATGCCAAATTTACCAAGTGTGAATTTTGTCTTCAAAATGTTGCATTTTAGGGTCACATAATCTCAAAAGAGGGGATATTTATGGATCCAGTAAAAACAGAGGTATTTGAAAGATGGTAGAGACCAACAACAATAACTGAGATCCGAATTTTTCTTGGTTTGGCTGCATATTATCGACTTTTTGTGAAATATTTTTTCACTATTATCTAATCCCCTCACCAGGTTGACTCGAAAAAGAGTTAAGTTCGTGTGGACGGAGGAGTGTGGAGAGAATTTCAAGGAGTTGAAAAGAAGTTTATCTAGTTCACCTATGCTCACACTACCATGTAGTGCAGAAAGGTTTGTGATCTACAGTGATTCATCCAAGAATGGATTGGGGTTTGTTATCATGCATAACAATAGGGTGATAGCTTATGCCTCACGATAGTTGAAAATCCGTAAGAAAAATTACCCAACTCATGATTTGGAGTCGGCTGCGGTAATCGTTACATTAAAGATTTGGAGGCATTATCTTTATGGTAAAAGGTGTGAAATATATACTGATAATAAAAGTTTAGACTATATTTTCACACAAAAGGAGATGAATATGCACCAAATAATATTGTTAGATCTAATTAAGTATTACGACTGCTCAATTCATTATCACCCTGGGAAAGAAAACAAGGTGGCAGACGCATTAAGTCGACAAGACCATGCTAGCATATCCATGATGAGAATCAAAAAAGATCCAATATTTATGGATTTAAAAAGGATGGATCTTGGAATTATAATGGAAGGGGAAAATTCTTATATTTCTCAAATGAATGTTCAACCATCTATTCATGTGAAGATTAAAGAGACACAAAAAAATATGTAGTGTTATAAAATAAGGTGAGAAATGTTCCTGAATTCAACCTTGATTGTGATGGGATAATAAGGTTTAGGAATCGGGTTTGGGTTCCTCACATCCCAGAATTAAAGAAGGAGATGCTAGATGAGGTTCATAGTTTTTCATTATTTATTCATCCTAGAAGCACGAAGATGTATAGGGACCAAAAAGAGTAATCATGGTGGGATGGAATGAAAAGAGATGTTGTTGAATATGTCTCTCGATGCATGATTTATCAGCAATTTAAAGCTGGGAGACTAAAGTCTAAGGGGATGTTACAACCATTACCCATACCCAAATAGAAATGGGAAAACATCACTATGGACATTGTCACTGGACTTCCTAAAACATCTAAAGAAAATAATGCTATCTGGGTTATAGTTGATCATCTTACGAAGTCGGAACACTTCATTTCTATTAGAAAATATTTCTCTCTACATCATCTTTCCTAGATATCTGTAAATGAAGTGGTAAGATTGCATGGAGTACCACTTTCCATTATATCTGATCGGGATTCAAGGTTTACCTTGATGTTTTGGCGAAGTCTTCAGCATACTCTAGATACAGAGTTGATTTTCACCATTGCTTATCATCCTCAGAAATACGGTCAGTCTGAGAGAACAATTCAAACTCTAGAAGACATGTTGGGAGCTTGCTCTATAGATTAAAATGGAGGTTGGGATCAACACCTACCTTTTGTGGAATTTTCTTATAATAATACCTTTCACTCTAGCATTCAGATGGCTCCTTATGATGCTCTCTATGGAAATAAATGCCGAACTCCAACTTGCTGGGATGAATTTGCGGAAAGAAAGCTATTAGGACATGATCTTGTTGATGAGATGGCAGCAAAGGTCAGATCTATTCAAAAACACATAAGAGCAGATCAGAGTCAACAAAAACGTTATGTCAACGACCGAAGAAAAGAGCTAGAGTTTGAAGTGGGTGATAAAGTGTTCTTACGAATAGCTCCTTGGAAGAGAGTAATGTGATTTGGAAAGAAGGGAATGTTGATACCTAGGTATATCGGTCCTTTCAAAATACTAGATTGTGTTGGAAAGGTATCTTACCAATTGGTGCTTCCACCAAAACTCTCTCAAGTTCATGATGTGTTCCATGTATCTCTCCTGAGAATGTAAATACTAGATCCTTCACATGTACTCAGCTCAAAGGTTGTACCGCTGGAGAAAGATCTTTCTTATAAAGAATAGCTGATAGAGATTATGGATCATAGCAAAAAAGTTATACAGAACAAGACCACTCAATTTGTAAAAGTTTTATGGAGGAACCGCCAACTATAAGAAGCTATATGGGAGCTTGAGGATATGATGAGGGAGAGGTATCCTCATCTGTTTGTTACGAAGTGATGAATTTCAAGGGCGAAAATCATTTTAATAGGGATAGAATGTAACACCCTGATATTTTATGAGAAGTATATTTTTTTATGTCTTATGTTATACCACCATCAAAGGAATATTTCTCAGCACACAACACTAGCTTGGCTTGCATTACAGGCAATCACGACCTTACTCGATAGTGTGTGTAGTACGCAATACTGAGATTCACTAAACTACGATATATTATTATAATATTATAAACTAGCCGTTTTGAATAGTATTAACTGCATTTTAAATTTTTTAACATTATTATTCATCTTACATATTTTTTAGAACATGGTATGAGGACAAAATAATTTTTTTTGTAAAATCAATATTTTTCAAAAAATGCAGTTTTGCTGCCTTTTGATGGAACACCTACATTAAATCTAGTTTTTGATATGTTTATAAGTTCAATTTGACAAAATAAAATTCCTCTTTGGAATAAGGATATAAAAATTTATGTTGGATAAATTTTTCATATTATTCTGATAACTTTCATATTTTAATGAATAGTAAAAACACGCTATATTTTAATTCAAAACAACTTTTTTCATCGCAATATTTTATATGGTTAGATTATAATATTGAAAGGTTTTAAAGTATATATATAATATATTTTTACCATTTAATATAATGTATGTCATTAGAATTAATTTTACATTGAATTCATAGGTTAAAACATTTCAATCTTTGGCAATGTTTTAACTTTTAAAAACTCATTTGCTTAACAACAGGATTAATTTTAAATTAATTATGGAAAATAATTTGTTTTGAATTTTGAAAAATGGGTTCCATATTTTGATTTAGTGGGACCAAATTATGTTAATAGGTTAATTTTATTTTTTTGAGATTATAAATAGTATCTACAGTAATTTTTATTTACTGCAGTTAAAGGTAAATCAGGTAGTTAAGGGTAAATATAAGATTATAAAATTACCATAACACTTTCCAAAATCCTATTGGATTAATAAAAGTAGACCCAAATCACCTAAGGGTTGGAATAGATTCATTTCATTGACTTTTGACCATGAAATAATATAATTATTATTAAAACCAAAGAAAGTGACAACATGTCACTCTCTTAAATCTTATAAGTATAATAATTTTAATTTAGTGATAGTATTCATGAAACATCGAAAATGAATAGTCTCCAGAAATATAATATAATTATCTACATCATATGAATTTATTTATAATTTTTATGTGTTAAATAATTACCATTAATTAGGACACAATAGTGATGTTGAAATTATTTTATTGATTGAAATATCAAATAAATGATTTTAAAAGTATTGAAATAAATATTATATGATCTATTTAATGTGCTCCACTAACATTATAGATAAATATGTCATTTTATTAATCTATTAAATTTTTTTTCGAACATATCTTCTTTGAATATAATTTTTAAATTCAAATAAATGAATAGTGTCAAAATTGACCGTATTGTTATTTTATAAAAATTACATATTATAAAATCTTTTAAAAACCAGAAAATATTTAAAAATTAAAATTAAAATTTATATGGTCTAACATGTAATAAAGTATACAAATATGGACAATTGAAAGCATATAAGTAATTCTTTATAATGATTTAAAAGATATTATATTATTACCACAAATGAAATTAAATAGATTATATAAGGATAAATCATGTTGATAATGTTTAAAATAAATTCTCAACTTGTCTAAATTTTATTTTCTGATGCGATTACAACCCTATATCATCTAACATTCGGATTTTAGTCATTTTTTGAGGTTTTTAAGTGGGGTTGGAATTTATTATAAATTAATATTTCTTATAATTGAAAAGGTGCCCCTCTCCTCCCTTATAAAAGGGCACCTCCTCCCTCTCCTCCTCACACCACATTGAGCCTCCAAGCTTGGACAAACCATGCAAATTTCTCTTCTCCACTCCCCTAAAAACATCCTAGAGGTCCTGGTCTTCTTCAATGACCAATCTTAGTTCCTTAAGAGGAGGTTTCAAAGTGGCGTGTCGAAGAAGAGGTAATATCCATTACCAATTCATTCAAAATTATTTCTTCTTCTACTTATTCTTATTTAGTTGTTTAATTATGAATTAATAACATCAGTATCACTCATATACTGATATTTTATTATAAATATTAAACAACCCTATTTCACCTTCTATCCGTCCTACGGAAAATGAAATCACCGCGCGTGCGTACGTACGGAATACCGGCTCCACGCCGTGGTGTAATCTGTTTTCCACCACCACCTTACTTGGATGAGTATAATGGTGTAAAGAATAACTATATATGATTATTGTAAACTGATATTTATTCTTAAATTTTATACATACACTTCATTACAATTCCACAATCATGGGAACAATATCATCGCTCGTGAGTACATACGGCCTACCATCTCCACGATGTGATGGGACTCGTTCTACATGATCTTAATTGAATAATGATTATATAAATGAGTTTAATAAGTAAATATGATATATATTACACTAATAACATTCTAGAAATGAGGTATCAATAACCTAAAAAGAGAACAAGAATTTATTTGACAAAACACACATAGGAACATAAATCAATAAACACCTGAATAACAACTAGCAATGAAATATTACTAATAAGAATCTATGAATATGACTATATATGATATCAAAACAATTAGTATAATTCTGGAATAAGTCAATGACATTATTTAAATCATTATACGGGAGGTTCGGACACATACACAACATATCAGACCTAAGGTAAGGCAAAATCTTACAATCTCCTTTTTATCTGAGATTGTTTATACTTCAGAATTTACCGGGGAATATTTATCATCCACATCCACGTTTCCTCAATATGTAATATTATTTCCATCCTCCAACAATTTTTTTAAATCCAATATTACTCATTTCTGAGTTTTATTAAAATATATGAAATGAATCTTTTGTCATTTTTTGTACAAGTTACTTTTTGACTTTTCCGGACAAAGTATGAGAAGAATGTTTTTTTAACTTATAAGGCATGAATTTATTTTTATGATTTCACAAAACATTATTTCCATGAAGCTTCCTTTACAAGTTTTCATGATTATTATTAATCAACTTCTTTTAGTTTAAAATTTTATGACATGTTAATAAATGAAAAATGTTTTTGAAGTAGAAAGGATATTTTCCTCATGAATGGAGTTCAAGCGTTTTATCAAAATTATTTTCCATCTAAGATAATATAGGGTTTTGTCTCTATCCCTATTTTATACATTGATTTGATTATGTTATGATCGAATTAATTTTATGATGTACTTTTATCTTATATGGATTATGTTTTGATGGCATGATGTTTAAGAATCTCATTTTATTACATGGGTTATGCTATGATGTATGATTTATGATTTTGTGGCACACATAAGAATGGTTTCATTATGAGATGGGTGGGACATATATCTACATCCAATGCATTGGGTAAACATTTATATCTCAAGAGATAGACATGGATGGAATTGCATGTTAATATGGTTCAGTGATATAGGACTGGAACAATGAGTGAACTCAATTCAGTATTGGACTTTGTCCGATATGATAGGCTTGGAAATGAGTATTGACTAAATTGAAATGATTTTCTATGATTATTTGTTTATGCAGCAATGTTTCATGTTTTATTTTATGATTATTGGGAATACATTTCACCACTATGATTTATCCCATGTTATGATATTATGATCTCTTGTGCAAGTTATGATATTAAAAATGCTATGTTCTTATGAATATGATATGATTGATATTTCTTTTGTTTACCCTTACTGATCATTTGAGCTCACCCTTCTGTATGTTTTCTTTTCCCTAGGTTAGGAAAAATGGTATTAAGTAGGATATTTTAAAAAGGGACTCTAGATATGATTAAATAAATGGGAGACAACATAGATGATTTATGAACCAGTTGTTTATGTTTCCCAGTTTCTAAAGACACTATACCTATACGGTCTTTTCATGGTTTTTTCATATGTTGAAATAAGAGTGATTCAATTTTTATGTAATAAAAATCTCTGTAAAGTATGGGTCGTTATAGGCTATGTTGATGAATTTAGTACATTTTGCACCAAAGGTTGTGACAAGTGCATATTTGAAGGAAGACATCTTCGAATCGGTGCTAAGGCAGGAGATTCGATCGAAGATTGTGGTGCTCTGTATTACTAATTATACAGAGATGCTTAACATAGAGACTATTGTAGAATGTGATATCTTGTTATCGATTGGAGGAAGAATGATGATACCTACAGGAAAATGTGGGAAATCAACTGCTGGGAACAAGAGGAAAGGGGACACCTATTTCCATGGTGCAAGTGAAAATCAAAACCCGACAGTTGGATCAGTAAACCTTCCTCCATGCCCCCAGAGCAAAGCAGGTTGTTTTCAATGTGGTTTGCTTGAAAAAATAAAGAGAGATTATACTGAACAACCTAAAGCATGTCATAATTGTAACAAGATGGGAAATCTTCAGTGCTATTGTTGCAGTTCTTCACGGTCAGGTACTCGAGACACTTCTCAGCTATCGTAAGCATCATATGCTTCGACTGCATGAGGATAGTAGAATCCATCTCGTCCGCAGAACAAAAATTGCCATGATGATTCAAGAAATACCATGACATATCAACCAGGGCAACCTCATCAAGCAAAAAAGGGGAACAGTATAGTGATGAATAAATTGTATGGAGCTGAGCATATGATGTTTGATGATCAGGCTAGACCATCTACAATAAGTGGTACAAATCTTTTGAATTATACCTTTGTGCATGTGTTGTTTGATACTGATGCATCACATTAATTCATTCATTCTCGTTTTGTTGACTTGCTATATTTAAAACTAGAAATGATGACTTCTGTTTTGAAACTAAAAACTCATCTTGGTGAAATATTATGTCAAGCCTTTGTCTGTAGAGCATGTGCTATAACTGTTGATAGAGCTGAGCTAAAATGGGACTTCTCGATTTTATATTTGGATGTCTATTATTTTATCCTGGGTATGGATTGGCTGAAAACATTCAAATCTCAAATTGACTGTTATAGGAGAACGGTTTGTTTCAGGATTGAGGACGGCATAGAGCATCTCTTTAGAGGAGAGAGGATCGTAAATAATGATGCAAAGATCTTGTTGGAACTAATGGTGGGAACGATGTCTTACCAATTGGTAGTGTTGACTTTCGCATCAATGGAAGAGATCGAGGAAAATATTTTTCCAGCTGTTGTGGATCAATTTCCTAATGTCTTTACCAAAAACATCTTAGGGTTACCACCTCTAAGGTACGTGAAGTTTATGATTGATCTCCTTCAGGGGACCAGTCCTATTTCCCTTCCAAATTATAGGATGGAACCAATAGAGTTACATGAATTGAATGTGTTGTTACAGCAGTGGGAAAGAAAAGGGTTAAACCGGACTAGCACGTCTTTGTGGGAATCTCCGGTGTTGTTTTTGAAGAAGTAATATATAACTCTATAGTTGTGTGTTGATTATTATAAGAATAACCAAGTTACGATAAAGAATAGATACCCACTTCCACGTATTTCTGATCTATTCGATCAATTAATTGGAGCTCAGTGGTTCTCCGATTGACTTGTGATCAGGATATCACCAATTAAAATTTCAGAAGGAGGATATTCCAAAGAATGATTTCTGATGTAGATATGGACACTATAAATATGTATTAATGCCTTTAGGTATAACAAAATTCACCAACAGTCATCATGGAATTGGTGAATTAGATATTTCTACAATATTTGGATTCTTTTGTGGTGGTGTTTGTGGACAGCATTTTGGTTTATTCACAGACAAGGACTGACCCTGAGGTACACCTGGAAACTATGTTATAAATCTTGAGAGATCCTTGTTTGTATGCCAAATTATCGAAATATTATTTTTGGATACCGAAAGTACGTTTCCTTGGCCATGTCATTTCTGAGAAAGGCATTTACGTTTATCTTGAAAAGATAGAAGCAGTTATCTCATGGAAACCACCAAAGAATGTGTTCGAGATATGAAGTTTTCTAGGAAAACCTGGTTACTACTGATGATTTGTGCATACTTTCTCTTGACTAGCTTCACCAATGAAATCTCTGAAAAAGAAGAATTATCCATTCTAATGGATAGAAGAATGTGAAAAGCCTTTCTAGGAACTAAATGTTCGGCTTACATCGGTAACCTATCATGATTTTTCTAGAATCAATACAGGCGTATGTGGAGTATTGTGATGCTTCAGGATCAGGGTTGGGTTGTGATCCCATGAAAAGAGATCATGTGGTTTCTTATGGATCAATGCAGCTGAGGGTTCATGGGAAGAATTACCCAACACACAATTTGGAGTTAGCTGCAGTCGTCCTTACTTTGAAAATATGGAGACATTATCTTTTTGGTGATAAATTTAATGTGTTTATGGATTCAAAAATCTTGAAACACATTTTCTCACACTGATATTTGAATCTAAGGAAAATTAGGTGTTTGGAGTATCTTCAAATGGTTGACCATTACTTTATGTACACACCGGGGAAAGGAAATTCGGTGGAGGATGCATTGAGTAGAAATTCATATGCTCAGTTGAAAAAATAAGCTTCAGATGAATGGCAGTTGATATCATTCTTATCCAACATGAATTTGGAATGTAATGACCAAGGTGAGGTTGTAGTTTTCTTTTCAGATACGCTTGTTACACATTTAGTAATAATGATCGAAGAGACACCAACATGTGATGTAGAATGTCTATTTGTAAGTTCAAAACTCAATGGTGGGGAGACCATTGGTGGATGGAAAATTGGTAGGGGTTTAGTTTTGTGTTTGAGAGATCTGATGGATGTACCTATGGTTTTTAGGAACAAATCCTTCATACATAACACTATTCAAGATGTGTTGTATATCCAGGTACACAGAATATGTATAAGGCATTAAAGGCACAGTTTTGGTGGCATGACATGAAATGAAAGGTGGTTGAGTTTGTCTCACGGTGCGTAACTTGTCAGCAAGTTAAATCATAACATCATAGACCATCTGGTATGTAACAATATTTTCCCATCATAGTTTGGAAACAAGATAAAATATAAATGGATTTTGTTACAGGTATTTCTAGAACGGTTCAGAAACAATATGCCATTTGGGTGATAGTAGATCATATAACCAAGTCAGCCCATTTCATCCCTATTCGTGAAACTCATACGATGGAGGATATTACAAAAATTTATATCTTAGATGTTGTAAAGAGGTATGGTGTACTGGTGTCTATATTCTTAGAGAGAGATCTCAGGTTCATATCTCATTTCTGGAAATCATTACACCAAGCCCTTGGAACTCAGCTGACTATGAGCACCGCGTATCATCCTAAAACGGATGGGAAATCCAAGAGGATGATACAGACATTAGAAGACATGTTGTGGGCTTCTATAATTGATTTTGGTGGCTCATGGGAGGAGCATATATCCTTAGTTAATTTCTCATACAATAACAGCAATCAATCCTTGATACTCATGGCTCAGTTTGAAGCATTGTACGGGCATCCTTATCGTTCTCCATTTTGTTGGGTGGAAACGAGTGAAACATCACCATTCAGGCCAAACCTTTTCCATGAAACCACACAGAATATCCATTTGATTAGAAAGTGGAAGGATACAACTCAGAGTCTTCAAAAATCTTTCGCAGATCACCGTCTAAAACCATTGTTGTTCGTTGTGGGTGATTATATCTTCTTGAGGGTCTCTCCAAGGCATGGACATCATCGTTTTGGGAAGTAGGGAAAGTTATCTCCTAGATAAATTTGCCCTTTTGATATATTTAAATGGGTTGGAGAGGTGGAATATCAGTTGGCATTACCACCATGGTTCAGTTCAGTGCATAAGGTGGTCCATGTATCCCAGTTGAAAAAGTATCAGCCTGATCCTGACCATGTGATCATACAGGATCATGTTGACCTAGATCCAGATGCTTCATTGAGGAATGTGGATAGCCAAAAGAATGACTTGTGTGTAAAATGTATCAATCTAGTGCGGGTTTTATGGAAGCATGTTCAGATTCAAGAAGAGACTTGGAAACCTAAAAAAGAAATGAAAGAGCAGTGGCAAGAACATTGTTTGGCCAACAAGTGTTGTCTACATTCCGAGGACGGAAAGGCCAATGGTGGGGAGAATGTAGTACCCCTGTTTTCTGGTATGTTACCCTTACTTGATTCTTTTAATCGTTATAATGGTTTAAGGTGATTATTGGGAGATTCAGGAGAACATTGTATGAAGTATTGAGGAAAAGGGGATGTTGCACTGGCGGTGCACTGTTTGTCTAAACCATGCAGACAAACCCTGCATATTTGGTCATTTGAGGTAGTATCTCCCACACAGTTGGAACACGGTTCTGGAGACTATGTGAGGAGGTCATGTGAGGGTCTGTCGAGGTAGTGGATAATGCATGGTTAGCGCACGGTTTGTCTAAACCATGTGAACTAACCATGCAGGCACTAAAATGATTTCCTAAATAAGTGGACCTCACACGTTTTTGTCTTTAAGTGGATCGTTTTTCCACTTAAGAAGACATAAATCGGGATTTTTCTTCTCCTTAGGTCAAACAAGGTTCTCCCATCGTTTCAGATGTGATTTGAATGCTTCCCGTGGAAAAACGAAACCAGATTTTTGAGCTATGTGATCGTTCTTCATCATTCTTAATTGGTTTCATAGATCTACTTAGATGTACATCTCCTCTTGTCTCTTTTCCTTAGATCTATTCCCTTAATGGGTATATCTAGGTGTGTGGATTCCAAATATGATGATATTTGGTCTTGGTCTTGCAAGGAGAATAGATCTATTATGGATTTTGGAAGAATCAACCCGGTTTTCTAGAGCGTTCTTCATTTGCTGTGGTTTTCATCAACCCTTTGAGGTAGGAGGATTCATTCTCAACATCACTAAGTATAATTTATTACCATACCTTCAAATTGAATGTGTTGTGTTCAATATATTGTGATTTGGTTGTAAAACACTTTTTGGAAACCTTCTTGAGTTATGGTTGTGAAATCTAGAAAATTGGAGATTTTGGATTGGGTGTTATGGTTCTTAATTTTAAAATTGAGATTTTAAAAAGGGGATTTTCCGGAATTGTGGCCCACTGTTTGGATTTTGTGTTGTCAAAAAAAGGGGAATGTTTTATTAATGTTAATTGTGGCTTTAAAATAGGTTGTTCTTTGGTTTCCAATAAAATATTAGTTTCATTGAAAGAATTTAGAATTGAAATGGTTTGGCATTGAAAAGGTTTTGTCGAAAATGGTTTACAATAAAAAGGTATTTTTATTGAAAGGGATGTTTTGGACTAATTTTTTTGGAATTTTAGGTGTGTTTTAATGTTTCATATATAGGGTATGGTTGAAATATGACCTTATGCTCAATTCCAAATGTTTAATGGAACATGAGAATTTCATATATTGGGCTTGGTTAAAATATGACCTTGGGGTGAGTGCCAAATGGTTAATGGCACATGGGAAATAATTACTTTGTGACGGATTGGTAGATCGATGAGAAACCACTCCTGAGTATGGACCTATCACAACGTAGCATGCATGGTTGGTTGCATTTGTTGGGGAATAGTTGGGTATTCCAAAAAGGAATATTGTGAAATGGTTCTAATTCTTGTTTAGTTATTTTTCTGGAAAAAAAATTAATTGGCTGGAAAAATGTTTTCAATTGCACTTGTATGATTTTTGTTATAAATGGTTTTGGGACAGTTGTTTATATCTTGTTATAAACTATTTTGAGAAAATGTTTCATATAAACTATTTTATGTAATTGTTTCTAACTCTTCTATCCTAGTGGTGTGAGTAGGGAATTTATTCGGAAAAACCTACTGAGTTTTGTACTCACTCCTACTTTTCCACTTTGGTGCTTTTGCAGATGCTATTTTCTGTGATAGGGGAAAATGTAACATTTCCCATGTTTTTAGCACTACCTCATGATGATTTGGGTGGTTCGGGGATTGTGGAGCTTGGAGCTTGTGGAGCATGGAGTCTTGGTGTCCATTGAGGGTCTTGAGTGGCTTATCCATTGTGTACTTTGATACCTAGTTTGGTTTACCATTTATGTGTACTTTGATGTGGGTTGACATATAGGAAGTTTCTTAGTTTTCTTTAATTTGTTCATGAATCATATATTGAATGTTTAGTTATGGTTGGTTGGTTTATTGGTTTAGTTCTTAAAGCCTAAATCATCCCCCCACATGTATTTGAAACCCTTCAGAATTTACTGGCAGCCTTTGGCATCATGGGGATGTCTCTTAAGGCCCCGTAATGACTCGTTGTACTCTCAATCAAATGAGAATTGGTGGGTTATTACATTATTGGTCCTTGAATTCTCTTTAGTACATGTAATCACCTAAGGATATACCTCAAAATGGGTGAGTTAAAATTCCAGTAAGAGGATAAAAAATAACATGAAATAATATAAAATGTGGTGATAATAATCAATATAATCATAAGATATTTATATCATTATAATCATGTGAGAAATCTTTATGGAATTTTTTGGAATGTGAAAATACATTAAAATGAAATATCTTGTTTTATTGTTCAACTACCTTACATTATTTTGAACAAATATAGAATCACGTTCATCCATATGTCACTTTATCTCATGTGGTTCTTCACATTAATTAAAGCATTATGGAACTATGTAATTCCATGAACACCCATCACATCATAACATTTATGTTTTACTATATAATTCCAGGTGTACACATCAAATCACAACATTTACATTATCATGCATGCCACATATAACATATATCAATATTGAACATATAATAACCCACGGAATGGAATAGGTTTCATCTAATAATAATACATTCATAAACATTGGGTTCCCAAATAGAATAGGGTATAAGATAGACTATTTAATAATCATTAACTTGGAGAGAAGGAAACAATATTCAGAAGTAAAAGGTGTGTTTTTTTATAGAAGAGTTAATTTGGAAGACATTATGTTTTTAATAAACTCATGTAGAAATCATTTTTGTCCCGTAATGGGAAATATAATTATGATGAAATTATTTCTATGTAATAACCACAATTAAAATGTAGTGAAAGAAAGAAAACACAAAGAAAGATAATTATGTTCGAGAAATCCCCTTACCTTTTTTCTAAAAAAAATACTTCACGATAATATCCCATATAATCACATTATATTAATTAATTACCAATTAAAAAAACATTTATACAAGAATTTTATTCATTATGTTTTCATTAAGTTTTGTTATCATCCTTTTGATGAGTTATAGAGTTTAATTTCGTCATTTGAGAGCACTCATTTTCAGGGGTTTCTTGATCAGTTCACTTTTATTCATTGATATAAGTTCATGTAAAAATGGATAAATATCATGAATTTTTCTTATATGTTATTAATTATATTATAAAAATTCATCGATCTTATAATTAATTTTTTATACATTGAGGATGAGTCCTTAGATAAAAATTAATAATGATTGTTTTATGTTAATTTTTCCAATTTTCAATCACAACGAAATTGTTTTTTATCATTTAGTATTGTGTATAATTGTTAGTTAAAGAACATAATGATGGTTTTCTCATAAATATTATAATAATTTTTTGGCCATTTAATGGTTTTATTAACATCCTTGATGACGTTTAAGGAAAGTGAAAGTGCATCGCCAACGATGTGTTCAAATTCACACATCACAAGCGACAATTTATTTTATATAGTAAAAGGTTGAAAGGGATGACTTTAATGATAGATATTCCATTAAAATTATATAATTGAAGTAAATTTATTGTAATGGAGTAGTAACTCTATTAGGAAGAAGGTAGGTGGAGAGAGAATAAGAAAATAAATGAAATCAAAAGGAATTTAAATGAAAAATAGAGAGGATTTACCTCTTGAATTCTCCACTTGAGATCTTCCAAAAGGTACCTAGGATTGGACTTTTTATGATCCCAAGAGCTCATAAACGTGGGAAATATGGATAGCGAAGAGTTGTGGTCAGAATTTGGGAACTTTTCAAATCTTGAGATTTGTGAGGAAAAGAGGGTGTGAGGTGGTAATTATAGTGGACGAGAGGGGTGTTTTCATATTATTGTAATCATTAGTTTATTATTATGATCATGAAACGAAATAGTGAAGATTTTTTTCAATAAATATCGTAATTAGTGCGTGTGAGTTTGATCCAATGGTCACTGACATCGTCCATGCCTCATGAATGACTCAAAAAATCTCATTTTTATCACTTGTAAAAAATTATCCTATTTTACAATTCACCAAAAATTCAAAATATTTTAAAAAAATCCAAAAACCACACCCTAAACATTTTTTTCTATGAATAATTAAAAAATGAACATCATTTTATGAAAATAAATTTCGGAATAAGATTAATTTTATTTTAAATTAAAATCATCATTTAAGTAGAAAATATAGATTTTAAATGAATAACCGATTTTATGACACTTTAAAAATTTACATAAGGTATCATAAAGTTATCATAAAATCATAAGATATAAAAATATTAATTTAATATTATATTTTTAATAAAATAAATTTTATTTAAATTTTTTTTAATTAATCATAAGTATAATTAAATATTAACTACTTATAAAGATACCGACACTTAATTAATAATATTCAAATTATTTAATTTCTTATACTATGACAGAGTTATATCATATATTCACTTATAAGATGAAATAATTTTATTTGTACTTTAATGGGTGTGGTTACTATTCATTTGGATAGTTTATAGTTCATAAGGTTCATATTACAAATCCTAACCTCATGTTACTATTTCATTAGTATTGGTTCATTAACTTCTAGAAATACAACTTATTTCATTATTTATTCATTTATAAAGTTTTTTTTATGGTATCTAGGTAATTTTGTGTGATTTATACTATTTGAAATTACTATATGAAGGGGGAAATGAGTTTGATAAAATTTTTGGTCAATGAATTCATCTCCCCTTTTGAGATTTCAGCCTTGAAATTTCGTTTTTCATAAACAGGTGAGGGTACTTCTCCTTCATCCCCTCCTCTATTTCCCAAGATGGTTATTTATAGTTATAGTTCCTCCAAAACACGTTCACAATGTGTGTTTCCATGTTTCATAGAACATTATCTCTTTAGTAAAAAATCATTACTGGTTACTTCTCATAAGAGATATCATATTCCAATGGTACCACATCTAAGTTCAGTACATGTGATGGATCTGGTATATACTTCCTCAATAGTGATACGTAGAATACATCATGAACATGGGATCTATTCAGTGTAAGTGTATCAAATAATCCATCGATCCTATGAGTATTAGGATCTTAAAGGGCCCAATGTACCATAGGTTTAGGTTTTCTTTCATTCCAAACCACAAGACTCTCTTCCATAGTGATATTCAAAGGGAGAATATTTCTCCAATATTGAAATCCTAATCCCTTCAATAGTTTTTAACATACATCTTTTTCTGAACATAAACATCATTGATGTGTTTTTGGATGTCTTGAACCATCTCTATCATCTCTTGCACAAGATCTTTTCCTTGTTTCTTTCTTTCACCAAATACAACCCTTTAGGTTGGTGTTCTACATCTCTTCCCATACAGATCTTCCTAAGTAGCAATCTAGATACTCAAGTAGAAGGTATTGTTGAATGAGAACTCAAAAATGGGATATACTGATCCCTTTCCCCATTTAATTATAAATTTAATCATCTTATAATATCTTTGAATGTCTAAATATTCCTTTTTATATTGTCTATCAATTTGGGGGTGATAGGTCATGAGGAAATTTAATTCAGTACTCAAAGAATTCAGAAGACTCCTCCTGAACCTATATGTGAACCTCAGATTAGGATCTAAGACAATCAAGATTGGAACCAAATTAATTCTCACTTATTCCTTCACATATATCTTATAAATTTGTTAAATTGGGAGATCTTATAGAATAGAGATAATGTGGGTAGCCTTGGTGAGTCGGTCCACTGCAACCCATATCACATTATTGCATATGGATTTCTTTGGGAGAGTCGTCAAAAAATCCATAGTGACATTCCCCCATTTCAATATGGGTATATGAAATGGTTTTATCATACCTTTGTACTTATATCACCCGGTTTTAACATGTTGACATATCAATCGCCTTAATTTATACTTTAAAATCTTCTTCTTCATGTTGTCTCACCATAAATATTCTCAAATATCAAAATACATATTATTACTACCGATATAGAAAGAATGTGAAGATATGTGAATTTTCTAATAGATACTTATTTATCACGGGTGATGAAGGCACACAGAGCCATGTTCCGAACCAAATGACACCATCATCATAAATTTAGAACTCTTTCAACTTACCATCATTTATTGTATTCACCTACTTTTGTAACTCTTGATCACCCCTTTCTCCATCCATAATCTTCTCATAGATATATGGTGGGGAATTAATTTTCTAAAGGTAGTATTTTTTCCCTACCATTATTATTTCCAACTCCATCATTTGTTTATCCATGAATATAGGGTCTTTTTCAATCCACCACATGGATAGAGTAGCAGTTTTTTTTTCTGCAAAGAGCACTATATACCTTGTTTTCCTTTCATATATGATATTAAATAGATAATTAATAGTCATTGATTAAATATAATTATATCCTTGGATGAACATTGAGATCCTATTGTTTGAATATATACTTTATGATCTTCTAGTTGAAATATATATATATTCCAAACTTCTCAACATAGAGGTAGTGCTGCTAGATTTTCATTGAAAAAATCACACCTACTATCTCCATATCTTATGTCAGGTAGTTCATCTTATGGATTTTCAAATATCATGAGTTGAAGACTATTAAATTATAATTTTTCATAACTACATGACCCAAGACTTTGTTTGAAGCATCACCATATATGACAAGACAATCTACAATTTTGTTAATGTAAGTATAGGTGAAGTGATAATATATATCTTTAGATCATTGATGAATTCTTAACATTCTTCAATCCATACATACTTTACCTCTTTCCCTATTAACATAGTTAGTTGTCTTTAAAATCATGAGAAATTTATCAAAGATCATCAATAGTACCCTACTAGACCATGAAGACTTCAGATTTCAGTGACACTAGAGGGTCTGGACCATTCCTCAATTCCCTTTTTATGGTTCCTTTAAATTCTATCATTTGGGATCACAAGTCCCAGGAATTTATTTTGGTGAATCCAAAAGTCGCACTACTTGAACATAGAGTAAAACTTATCTTTACTTAATGAATCCAACACAATCCTTATATTTTCCTCTTGTTCCTCCTTGATCATGTAGAAGATGAGAATATCATCGATAAACACCACTAAAAATTTGTCAAGGTAATGTCAGCGGACACTATTCATCAAATCCATGAAGATTTCACGGGAATTAGTAAGTCTAAACTGAATCACCAAAAACACCTAGTAACCAAACATTATATGGAAGGTAGTCTTATATATATCTTATTTCTTAACTTTTAGCTTATGATATCCATAATGGAGATCCAGAATTGTGTATTACTGATCTCCTAGTAATAAATCAAAAAAGTCATCAATCCTTGTAAGAGGATACATGTTTTTTGTTGTGATCTTGTTTATTTCCAAATAATCAATACACAGCCACATATATCCATCATTCTTAAATAAAAATAAAACTGATTCATCCCAATGTGATACACTAGGGTGTATGAGCTCTTTATCCAAATTCTTTTTCTACTAATTATTTAACTCCTCTAGTTCTATATGGGCTATTCTATAGGGACTCTTTGAGATAATAATACTTTAAGGTATGAGTTCAATTGATAACTCTACCTCATGATTCAGGTAGAGTCTAGGTAACTCTTCAAGAAATGAATCATTATATTCTTTCATTATGGGAATGTCTCCTAGTTTGGTAAACTCTGTTGACTGAACTGTTTGAGTGGGGTATTCTTCTTCATAGGCAACCAAAACCCACATCGTTCAAGTATTTTATAAATGAGATTCATAATCTTCCTTGAATTTGATGAAGATCATGGGACGTTTTGGAATATTGAAATATATTTCCTTTTCCTAACAGTTGATATCTTCTCTATATAAAATGATCCAATCCATTCTATGTATAGCATCTAATTCCCCCAATAGATGTATTATGAGCTTCGCTAGAAGAATGTTCCCGCATAGGCCAATAAGAGAAGAGTCCAACACATAGGTTGAGATTATTGAACCACATATTTTTTTTATATATCTATACTTTTATTTTTTTAGGATTCGATTCAATAGTTCTAGAAAACCTACTAGATATAAAGTAATGTGTAGAATAAGAATAAAATAAGACTTTTCCATTATTGATTGAATATGAAATGTACCTTGTATGTATTCATTTTATTTCTTCATATCCGTATTAGTTATGGAATAATTCATCCATTTATCCTTTGGATTTTGTGGATGATGATGTTGATTACCCATAAGAACAAGAGGTTTCGTAATCTAGCTTTCATAGTGCCCTTTCTCCCTATGGTTATATCATTGGACCATAGGTGGTTCCCACCTTTACTCCGCCACATTATCATTATTCGATGTGTATTTTTGAAAATCATTATCTTGGTGTCCTTCAATCCCACACTTGAAGCATTTTCACATACCCTTGAGGTAGTTCCCATGATACCTCTTCCAATATTTCTGATATGTGGCTAGTTCAGTTCCATTTTAACCATTCTCATTTTAACCTATATCTTGACACTTCATCATTCATTTCATGTCATCGTATCCATATCTAATTTCTCTAAAATCCATCTCCACAATGAGAGAACATTTAAAAACTTATTCATAACTCCAAAGTCTTGAATTATTATAGCCTTTCAAAGGTGTGGCTTTAAACCACTAAATAATCTAACAATATATTTATCCTTTTTTATAACAAATCCATAATAATTCCTTGAAAGACATGGTAAATTTTCTTCATAGGTTGTAATATACTCTCGTTCATTTTTCTTTATCTTTATGAATCCTATCTATGTCTTGGTAAAAAGAGTTTGAGGGAAATACTTTTAAATAAACATTATCTTATAGTCTTCCAACTCCATCTCTTCAATTTCATCCCTCGGCATGGTGTTCTTAATCCAATCCCACCATTTATCAACCTTTCCATCTAGATGAGAAACAATAAGATTCAACTTCCCCATCTCAGAACATTGATGAACATAAAAGATCTTCTCCATTGATTGGACCCATTTCTCTGCAACTAGTGGATCAGAAGACCACTAATCATCGGTGTTCGTTTCCGCATAAAAACATGATATTTAGTTTCTCCCTCTTTAGTAAAGGAGTTAATTCCACATTATTCAGGTTATTGTTCTTAACATAAGGAAACATGGTAAGAATCTCTATGAAATTTTGAACACCACCTCTCAAAGGATTATGGATGTCATTTGGGTAATCGATACATTGTCCCTCATGCTAGTTTTTCCCTAGTTTCTCCTAGTTCCCACCATTTTATAACATACAAAATTATGAACAAAACCTAAGTAAAAAATTCACCAATAAATAATTTATTACATTCTGAAATTATGTATAATGGAATATATTGTGGGATAACAATGTTTATAATTTGATAAAACAATGCTTCTTAGGTACTTACTTATTCTTATTCTCATACTAAGGTTTTTCACCACGGTTCCCTAATCCCAATTCACAAAATAACTAAACCATCCTCTGATATGAAATATAGAGACCCTTATTTTATTACATTACTATTACATAAATTTAATGTCAAAAAACATTAAATAATTATACAATGAGGATCCAAAGTATTAGTGACTTTTGAAAATTATGTTCATATATATCATTTAAAGAAAAACATAAACATTTATTTGATTTCTTCATCTCTAGCTTCTTATTCTCCCTTGAATTATCCTAAGAACAAGTAGTCACTTGAGGATATAAACAAAAAAAAGTAAGCTTACAAAACATTAATAGGATAGATAAGATCATGAAAGAATATAACTTGGGTAAAAATAATCATGTCTCTTCAAAACAGAGTAATAGAATCATAATCATTAGATGAAGAATTAAGAAAAGTCTTGGAATGCGGCAATGCATAAAAATTAAACATCATGTCTTAGTGGTCAACTACCCCACATAGTTGTGAAAAAAACTAAAATGATGTTCACATATTTCAGATTATCTTAAGAGTTTCTTCACATTACCTAATTCATTGGAGTGCTATATAGTTCCAAGAAAAATCCCCACATAATAAAATTTACATTGAGCTATATATTTATAGTTTCACCAATCACATCACAAAATTTACATTATCATGCATTCCACATAAAAAAAATTAAATATTGAACATATAATAACCCATGTAAATGAATGGGTTTGATTTAATAAGAATAAAATCATAAACGTTGTATTCCCAAATGGAATATGGAATAACATACATGATATACTAGTCATCAACCATGAGTGAAGGAAACTATCATAAGAAGTAAAATGTATATTTTAAAAGAAGAGTTATTTTGGAAAAAATTTTGTTTGCCATAATCTCAATAAAAAATTTATGACAAAGACATGTAGAGATAATTATTATAGAATTATTTTAAAGTAATAACCATACTAAAAATTTGGGAAAGAGGGAAAACCCAAATAAAGATAGTTGGGTTTGATAAATCACCTTAGATTTTTTCGAAAAGCATCCTTCATATTAATATTTTTTATAATCACATTAGATTTATTAATTAATAATTGTAAATTCATTAATACATCAATATGATTCATTATGGTTTTAGTATTTTTTTTATGGTCCTTTGGATGGGTTATGGAATTTAACTCCATCTTTTGGGAGCACTCATCACTTGCATTCATGAATGTATTATCATATAAAATGGGTATACATATCTAGAATTATTATTAAATGTTATTAATTATATTAACTAAGGTTAAATTAAATTATAAATAATTGGGTTATATACCATGAGGATGAATCATTAGATAATAATTAATGATGATTGTTTTAGGTTAATTTTGGCTGTTTTTCGATCATAGTGAAGTCATTTTGTTTTGTCATTTATAATCATGTATAAATTTTAATTATAGAACATAAATAGGGTTTTATAATATATATATAAGTATTTCTTATGACATTTATGTTTTTTTATTACCATCACTAAGTAATTTACAGAAAATGAATGTACATCCCCCATGATGTTGGTAAATTGACATATCAGAGGCGATGATTTCATTTTCATTATAAAATAGTGAGAGGGAAGATTTTAATGATGTATATTCTATTGACATTATATAATTTAAGTATATTTATGCTAATGGAGTTATCATGCAATTTGGATGAAATGTGGTGAGGATAGAATAAAAAATAAATGAATTTAAAATGAGTTTAAAATAAAAAGAGAGAGGATTCACCTATTGAATTCTACTATTTAGATCCTCCAAAAGGAAGCTAGGATTAGTATTTTATGAGACCAAGAGATCTTGGATGTGAAGAAGGGGGATATGGATGTTTTGTATTCATAATTTGGGAATGTCACAAATCTTGAGAGGTGTGAGGAGAAGAGGGTGTGAGGGGCTGTATTTATAATGGAGGAGAGGGGGTTTCTTATTATATTAATAATCAGTTTATTATTTTTCTCAGGAAAAGATATTTTAAGGATTATTGTGACAAACAATAGTAATTAGTTCATGTTACATCCAACCAATGGTGTCTTATATCATCTATGACTCTAATAAAAACTCAAAAAACTTGTTTTTTAAAATTTTTCATAAATTATCGTATTTTACTATTCAAAAAAATTCAAATATTTTAGAAAAATCCCAAAAATTCACCCAAACCATTTCTCAACATTTAAAATTCAAAAATTATCTCTATGTTATGAAAATAATTTTATAAATATGAGTAATTTAATTTTTAATTAAAATCATCATTTTTCTAGAAAATACAGATTTTAAAATTATAACCGATTTTATAACACTTTGAAAATTTAATTAAGGTATCATAAAATTATCTTAAAATAATAAGACACAAAAATTATAATTTATGAAATTAAATTTTCTTTTATTTTATAAAACTAATAACAAAAGTTAAATTAAATATTTACAACTTATAAAAATACCTAAAATTAATTAAATGTTTTTAAAATAATTATTTTCTTATAATATTATATTTTTTATAATATTTTCAATTATATTATTAAATAAAATATTATTACTTCCATGGGTGTGGCTACTATTCCTTTTTTTAGTTTACTATTCATAAGGGTCATGTTATTATTCCTAAGGTAATGTTATTATTCCATCAGTATTGGTTTGTTAACTCCAAGAAATTATTATTATTTCATTAATTATTCATTTAGGATGTTTTTATTATGGTATATAAGTAATTTTATGTGATTTATAATATGTTTAATTACTATAATAAGGGTTAAATTCCATTGATAAAAATTTGTGTCATTACACTAGGACCATAATAAATACACAACACCACAAGAATTTATCCAATGTGATCCATAAATGGAATCCCAAGTATCCCTCCTATCATGTTATACAAAAAAAATTGATCCCATTCCTAGCATCTCGCATAGGGGACTATGTGTCACTCATGTCCAGTATATCCATCTATCCACCTAGGTCATCCACAATGTCCCCCAGGGTACTAGTATCCCTTATACCCTGAACTAGAAAATGACGAGTGATATCATCCAAATAAATACAAGTATCACTCAGGGTGTATTTACAATCCATTTAAAAATTATAATCATTAATCTTGATGATCCCTTACAAGTTTTTACAGAAATGGAATTTCATGATTTTCTTTTGGAATGACATTATGGATAGATTTATCTCTCGTGAATTCATATTATTCATCAAGAATAAAAATTATAACATTTTTCCAAGCTAAGGAATTTATTTAATTTGGTTCTTTCAGGTTATGGGCTTAAATACCTTCCATCAAATTCTAAGTTTCATTTCATTTATTACAAGTAAAACACACACCAATGGTGGTTCAGCAATTTATGTAAAAGGGTATCATAGGACCTTAGGGAATGGCACACCCATGGGGTGCCTCATGTTAATTAAATCATCCAATGGTGTTGATTCACCATCATCTATGAACATATTAATCTTGTAAATACATTTAATATAATTTCATTACCATTTTAGTGGCTACTCCAAAAAATTCTGTTATGTTGTACAAAGGATAATATTATAAAATTAATGACACTTTATGGAAAAGAACTAAATCACCTTCCTTAGAATCATATCACTATCCTTATCTAGGGTCAGACCATGAATCATTCTATAATTGAGTAAATCATAATAATAGATCAATGACATGAAAATTGGATAAATGACCTTACACCAATATTGGAAAAAACATGGTGAGATAAATGAATAATAGAATCAATTGGACTAGTGAGAATACCACTATGGATCCAATGAACCTTAAGATAATGAATATGGAGCTCAGAAGAGAGACTAGTTTCAAATATTAATGAGATTATAATGAGGAGCTTCTTGTGAGTGAATTCAATAAAAACATTTTGGTGGTAGAATGTTATAGGGTTAAAAACATTCAAGGGGGGAAACATAAATTTCACCCACTATTAAAGGGGAATATGGTTTGGCCTTATTGTTCACAAAAATGTGCACCAACTATGATCAATGAACTGCCAGAGGAAACCCCTCACATCGGCTAGGTGCACAGTTAGAATAACCATGCACATCCCATATAAATGGCTATTTTAAAATTTTATTCAACATTGTATCAACATTTATTTCATCTTTCACGATTTAAGAAAAACTGTGCAGCCTCATGCAAAGCACTATATACCCCACATGGTTGAGTTTCATGTTCAGCACTAATTATGTTCTAATAGTGCGACACAGTATTCCTCTTCAAATTCGTGTTCTATGGGCTTCTAATTATCCTCAAACTCTATTTAATCAGCCCTTATCCTCTAAAAAACAATATTAAGTATAAATGAGAGGATTTTAATAGTAACATATATCTATATATCTCATTGAAAATCTAGGATGTTACAATAAATTTATTTTATGTGATACTATATATATTTAAAATATTCTAATATGTGTGTGTAATAGATTTAAAATTATTATAGAGGAGTTTCGAATTTTTTTGAGGCAAATTTAAGTCAACATAAGGTTTTATCATCTCATTTTATCTTAGTTGGGACATAAGTTATATTATGTACGTATATTCTTTTATGAGTTACCTATACTTCCCTTTGATATGTTGTATCATGATTTTTCTAATTTTCTATATATATAATTTTCCATTTAGTTTGATTCATTCATGGGGACAACGATTCAATTTTTAGCATAAATGTAAGGGTTTTACATCAAAATATCACAATTATTTGTGATTAAGTTTCCATATTAAAAATATTATAATCTAACTCTAAAAAACTCCTGATATTTCTTAACTGCTTATTTTTTTTCTTTATTAAAAGTACTTTCCTTTCATTTTCATCACCTTATGTACTAATGAGTGTGAAAATATGTTTTTATAGAAAAAAATTTTATTTCAATTCAATGGAAAAACCATTTTCATCCATATACATCTTCTGAAAAAATGTTTTCAATAAGGTTTTTACCATTCTCCTTTTAGTTTTAAAATCACTTCTAGCCACTCTATAATTTTTACAAAATATTTTTAAAAGAAAAAATCCTATAATTTTCTAAATGTGGAACATTTTAGTTTTTCTAGAAAGGTGTGATAGTAATATTTGATTTTAACATATATTGAAGTAATTAGATATCATATTATAATGGCTAATAAATAATTTGAATCAACCATTAAAAATTTACAAGGTTAATTTTAATGAAATTTTTTCCTCAATGTTTGGGAAAATTTTATGTTTTTAAAAAGGTAATCTCAATTTGGAAAGGAAATTTTCCACCAGAAATTTTCATGTGATCCATTAAAGAAATTTTTCATCAATTATAACATCATTGAGGTTACTAATGATTAATTGGAGATATGATCCAATTATTCAAAAAAATTTCTCTGGGTGGTTTATGAATAAAATGATGAGATGTTTATGAAGCTCATTTTTATTCACTAGGTTATGTTATAATGTTATGATTTATGATCTTGTGTAATTTATATGAATGAATTATTATTATGTAAATTTATCATCCATTAAATCACTATAATTATTTTAATAAATATAGATAACTCATGAAATAAATATGTTATGTGTGAACGTGATTTTGTGTTCAAAACATAATGTATTGATATGGATTAATTATCTAAATTATTTTATACGGAATTAGTTTTCAAGTCTGTAAGTTTAAATGTGGACCTAATTTTATTATCCTTATGTTTATTGAATGACATTTATTTCATGTTTATAATATTATGTGTGGACTCTGTTTCATATCCATAATTTTCAATGAGGTCCTCATATCTTGTATGTAACTTAATAAGTGAACTTATTTCTATTTATACCAGATCACAATGTTATAATATTATGTGTAGGCCCCCAAAATAATTTTTTATTTTAATGTTATATAATTATTGATTATTTCTTTGATTCCATCCAGATTTATGGCATATTAACTGCCATGATTTATTAAATACCTCATGATTATGATCATTGATATTAGGGTTTGGTTTTAAAATCTTAATAACATGTTCTCATATCTTTAAGATAATATTATGTTTAAGTGATCATTTATATATCCCTTATTTACCCATACTGAGCATCTGATCTCATACTTTTTTTGTTTCAGTTTCCCTATGTTATAAAAAAATTAATAATGGTATTTCTAAGAAGAGTACTATTTGGGAAGATCATTTTGGGTGATTTATAAGATCATTTATAAGAATATGTTTAACATTATATTATCCAAAAATATACTTTTGTGATTATGTAGTGGATCATAATATTATATATTTAATGTTCATAAAAATCATATTGTATGTATATTTGAAACTTTTGGGTATAACAATTGGTATCAAAGAGGGGTTTAGATAATATTTATTGAATAGGATTAGAGAAATCTTGAGAAAATCTTATGGAAAATTTTATAAATTTGATAACATCCCATAGTCTTGGTAAGGAAGAAATTATGTGGTTTCCTAGTAATAAATCATTTTCTAGATAATTTATGTAGATGTGGTATTGGATTAGATGCATCTAGGGGTAATAAACCATAAAAGAGTTGGTCGAGTATATCTTGACAATTAATCTAGGGAATGAACATGGTTCCCTTTTTAGCACACCGAGCATGAACTCTCAGAGGATATTCATGGGTTAACTCATATTTTCTTCATGAATGATTATAAATTATTTGAATTGTTAATGACCATGAATGACCAATTTGTTATAATCTAGAAATAATTATGAATAATATTCATGAATATATGATTTTTCACATAGAATTTTGTACCCTGATAATTACACAATATTTTTGGGTTTAGAAAATAGAAGGAACTTGATTGTATCATATTAACTATGAATTTGATATTCAACGAAATGGACATCTACATGAGAAACCACGTGGATTAAGATAGGGATTGAAAATCATTTTCCTATGATCACTCAACTCTCTTATATTGTATGTTATAATGCGTATTATGTTGATGTTATGAATTCACCATGGAATGAGAATAATGTTATTGAATATTTATGTGAAAACATCAGCCCACCATCTACGGTTTTTATGATCCACTACTTACTAATAAATGCATTAGTGAAATGAAAAATATTTTTTCCATTATTCCATGCTCACACCATGAAAAACGTGTCCTAGAAATCTATCATTTTGAAGGAAGAATAGATCAATGATGGAATGTTATTAAGAATACATGAATAGAGTATGAAATTTACTTCATTTAATGGGACACGTTTATGAGGATATTTTTTAGTACGCAATTCCCTCATAATTTATATGTAAATAAAAAATTAATTACACGATCTTTAGACGAGGGATGATGAATCCACTTGGGTATATGATAAAAAATTTAAAAGATATGCATGGAATTTTTCTTGTTTATTAATTATCCATAAAATAATAATATATCAATTATATATTGTCTAAAAAAAAGTCTTTTATGGAAATTATCCATATTGTAATTCAATAAAAATAAAGAAGTAGTTTGATGTGAACTCAAGTGTAAATAGAAGATGGAAACCCTAGTGGATTTTGTGAGAAAAAAATATAAGATAGAGATTCATTGGAACTCTAGTTGTATGTCACATGGATGGGGGAATATTTTCCAACATCCTACCTTCTGATATTGTAGGAATGAGGACATAGTTTAATGCTTTAAAAGAAAAGGAAAACGTTTCAAGTGTGTTAATCATGGATATTGATCAAAATACTGTTAAAGAATTGTAAATATGCTAGTCAATGAAATTAATGGATTAAGAAATCGATAGAATAAACCTATCATACATTAGTTTTATAAATTTTATGAGTTGGGTAAACATTCAAATCAATGCCCCAATCTAAGGGATAAAGAGGATCGTAGGCCATAATAACCTCTATAGTTAAAATACAAAAGGAAATACTATGAAATCCAAATTGATTGAGTGAATCATGATAGGTAAAAATTATCCTCCACATAGTGTTGGGGATTATTGTTGAAGATTATGTGAATAAACCCTATGAAAACTATATCCCATTATGAAATTTTATATGATTATGAGTATTGAATAACTCTCTCCATATAGATCCAATAAAAATTTATGTAAGAGGGAAATCATAATTTGGAATCAACTTATAATCATATATTAGTACAAGGATAAACCTAGTGGAATTATATTTAATTATGATAGGATCTCAATTAAGTATTAGTGGGTGAATTATATTTTGGAATCATTATTGATTTTACGGTGTCTTTATTTTGTAAAATGATTAGGATAAATACATTTTATGTATGAAAATTTATGATTGATTAGAATAATATCATTATAATTTTTATGTTGATTATGGAAGGATACGAGGACATGTAATTCTAATCCATTGTGTTTCAATTTTTTTATTGACATTTTTTGCGGTAGCCTTATGGAAAACTATTTATGGTATGTATTAAAATGAACATTGGGTTATATCATTGAGGTTTTTGAAATAAAAATATTTTATTATTTTATAGTGGGTAACTTGAGGTGATTATTTTGGTTTTGTTAAATATTTAAATGTATAATTAATAACTAATGAATCTTTTATTCATTAAAAATTAATTTCACTCCTTCATGTACAAAAATCATCTTAAATAGTAATCGTTTTGAGAAAAAGATGATGTTGTGATCAAAATTGTTAAAAGGAAGTAATTATACATGTCAAGTATATATATCTCTGTATATTGTTAGTCTAGATGGTAATGTAATTACTAAAATCTAGGAAAAAGCACTGTGAAACAAAAATGTGGTCATATTATCTTCAAATTTGATTATTTGATGGTCATTTTTCACACATCGATATTTTTTAGTCGTTATCATTCACATGATATTTCCCTTTCTTGTGATTGATATTCTCAATCACTTTTTATCATTTTATGAACATTATGTTTTCCTTCCCTCAATAAATTTTCACATCACAACAACTATCACCTATTTAGAAACCATGATTCCTATAATAATAGATTACCTTTCTATTTTTCATTTCCTTTTTTCAAGAGGATATTATATTAACCATTTTTAAGATGTGGGTAAAAAAAATATTAAACCCTTGATTACAATGATATTTTAAAATTGTGTTGAATTTTTTTTAAATGGGGACAATTTCACAGTCATTTATTATAGATATATTTCACTTTATATAATTTTATAGCATGTGTTACATGCAACCCCAAGTATAAATGAATCCTGATATTTAACTAAATTATTATTATCATAATTCCATTTCCTAGACATTAGATTACAGGTTATGAATAGGCCAAATTTATTTAAAAAAACATATAGTTATATATATATTATATTAAATCATTTTTCATCATTTAATTAAAAAAACTGAAATAAAAATTTTGAAAAAAATATTTTATTCCCACAATATATTCCAATATTAATAAATTAAATTAATAAATATTATTAAATTATTTTAATGAAAATTATATATTACATTTTAAACTATACTTTTTGACATTCAGTTAATATTTTTTAGGCATGGGATAATAACAAAACAATTTTTAAGAAAAAGAATGTATTTTTCAACAAAGCGGTTTACATTGAAATTTCCAAATTTATATTGACATTCATTTTTTCCACTTATAGGTATTGAATTTTGTAAAAATTATTCTATATTGGGCATTGAGATGATAAATTTTGGTAAATATTTGACATTTATTATATGGAACATTCTTTAAACACTGTATAATCTAGATAATTCCAATATAATACACTACATTAAATTTAAAAATATATTTTAGGTTTGTAGTTTTAAAAAATTAGGAAATAATTAATAAATATATAACCACATTCATACAATGTATTTAATAATAATATAGTATCCATTTCTTCCATAAAACAGTTTTTTTAATAAAACACGAATTCTGTTCACGAAGAATCATCACAATATTAAGATTGGATTCTTATTTTCTCTTTTCAATACTTAAATGATGTGAATAATATTTTAAAGCATTGTATGGTCATAAAAATATCGATACGAGATATAAAAAATAACCTACTATTCAATGAATACTTATAAACATATGAAATCAGTTTCCCAAAGTTCTATGTCTCACCCTTAAATTTTCAAATATTTACTTTTTAAAAACATGATATTTCCATAAAATATAGAGAATATAATTAAAACAGTAAAGATAACATGGGGAATTAATTATATAAGATTATAACCCTTTCATATACCATATTAATTATAAACCTCACATATATATTTCCATGTGTACCCTACGTCAATTTTATAATGTAACTCTCATTGCTACATTATTGTGCAATCGTCACTATTACACATGGAGAAACGATACAATCGACCCCCAATATAAACATACTCAACGCATTGGAGGTAGATTTAGGTCCCACCCTTCATAATAAAAAAATATATATAACCAGAACATAATCATAAAGACAAACTACATGCATCATAAAAACATTCTGTTTGGTTTTTTTAAAATATAATCTTAATAGATTATTTTTAAAGAAGACCCCCTTAGCTCAGTTTAATCTTACGTCAAACATGTTAAAAACTTCTATATAATGTTAAAAAGAGATTAATTAATATATTAAATAACCCTATTAATATTTATAATTACTTATATGATCTTTTTATAATATATTTCCACCCATTTATTAGTAATATTTTTTTATTTTAATTTTTTGGGTGAATTTATTTCATGGTTTCATCGTAGCTTCATTATGGATTTTCTGGTAGAATATATGAAAAACTAAATAATTTGAATAAAAATGTGTTAATATTTTTTCATAATTTTAAATTATATCATATATAATTTCTCTTTTGATATGAGGATGAATCATTAGATAAAATATTGATGAAAATGATTTTATTTCTTTTGGTAGATTTTTTACGACCATCATGAAGTAATAATTGTTTAATTAATATAATGTTTATATATTGGTTCTATAAAATTAAATTAATGATAATATGAATAATAAAATATTATTTAACCTTAATAATGTATTTATTACCAACCTTAAAGGAGGTAATGGAAAAAAAAGCATATTGTCCATAATGGCGGTAAAGCGACACATCACAGACGATTTTGTCATTTATAAAATAAAATTGATAGGAGAATGAGTTTGTGAAGATTAATTTTCCATAAAAATAATAAAATTCCAGTATATTTTAGATGTTATATTTTTCATGCCACTCGGATAATTTTAGGTGAATATAGAATAATAAAATAAATGAAATTAAAAGGAAAATAAACAAAAATGGAAGAGGATTTTACCTCTTGAATTCTTCTTGTTGAGACCCACCTTAAGGAAATTATTTTTAGATATTTTGATAGACCAGTAGGTTTTCTAAGTAGATAAGTGGCATGGAAATGGAATTAGTAATATATTAAACAAGATGTAGGGATTATTGTTTTGGGGAGAATAGCTGGGGAATGGTGGTATTTATAGTCGAGGAGTTGAGTGTTTTTTAATTATTATATTCATTATTATAATATTTTCTCCCAATAATATGAATATTTTGAGAATGATCAATAAATTTTTTTAAAAAATAATTTTCATTTATGATTACGGTGAATACATCAGAAATAAATCGAGAAATATTTTATTTAACTTATATTTTATATATACTGTAAATTATTGTTGTTTACTCTTCACAAAAAACTCATGTATTTCAGAAAAAAAATAAAAAATTCATACATACTATTTTTTAATATGTAGAATTCAAAAATGAAATCCATTTAATGAAAATAATTTTCTAAATATTTAAAGTTTAATTTTTAATTAAATTCATAATTTATTCTAAAATTCCAAAAGTAAAATTATAAATAATTTTATAACTCTTTAAAAAATTAATTAAGACTTCATAAAATTGTCTTCTTATCCTAAGAAAATAAAAATATTAATTAATTAATGTATTTTATGAATGTTAATTTCATTTTAAATAATTAATTTAATTATAAAATTATAAATAAACATTTATATTTCAAAAAAATAACAACATTTAATCTATCAAATTCAAAACATTTTTTTTAATAATTACAAGATACAAATATATCCAATTTTTTTTTTAAAATACCTGAATTTTATTTATATTTTTATATATGAGGATACTATTCTATTATTATAGATTTTTTATTTCACAACCCATCCTTGGGACCCGTGCCATGACTACCACAAGTCTGTCTTCCATAGGCTAGGTGCTGGCGACTAGCACCAAAGGCGTAAAACCCTAAGCTGGGAAAGAATTGCCTATATTAAACATAAACACACACAAACAGAGCACACGTCTGGAAGCAAAACACTAAGCAATAATGTATACATAAGAAGTAATGGAAAGGAAAAGGGGCCGGAAATACAAGCCCCATAGTAAAGTACAGGTAAAACATAAAGCAATGACAACTGCAAGCATGTAAAATAGCTAATGGGTCATCCTCCGAGGTTCCTACCTGAAGGGTAGGTACAGATGTCCACATCAGCACTCCATGTCTGTCCGTCCACTCAGTGAACCGTCCCTCCGAGTGGATCACCTATGGGTACCATCTATTCCTGCTACTCTGTTCCTCAGTCAGCAATGTCAATCTTCAGCAACCAACACAACGAGGTGCGGGCATAGCCCGTGTAGGGGTGAGTATAACGATACTCAGAAAGGACCCTGATACCCTCAAGGTTTAACATTATCCAACAAGCATAACCACAAAATAAAGAATCAACGGATAACCCTTAATTAGGTATATTCCCATATATATACCTAAGTTATCTTGTAACCAATATAAATCATGATGTAAACATAAATGACAATGACTCATCTGAGACAAGGATTTCATTCAAAGGGGTAGTAGCAAGTAACATCCACAGTCAAACTGTCAGAACCTCATCTACTAGTGTACTCCCCCTCAATAGTGTTTTGTGGGCCTTCTGCGTCACACAGAGTGCTTCCCACTATCATTGACTGTTGTGGTACTCCTCCTATCGAGTATTGTGGGTATGCTGTGTCACACAGAGGCGCTCCCCACTGTGGGTCTGACATCCTCACAAAGAGGCGCTCCCTCCTCATAGCCTACTAAGGTACTCTTCCTGTCAATTATCGTGGGTCTACCATGTCACACAGAGGGGATCCCCCCGTTGGGTCTGTTGCATCACACAGAGGCGCCCTCCATAGGGTTAGTCGAAACACTCCGAGTCGAACGGTCAGCAGTCGTCAGGTATCAGCCAGCTACTAGGTCTTCGTACTCCGCTCGTTAGTCTCCAGGAGGATCCGCTCCATGAGCCATTGTTCGATAATTCAACTATCTCAAAGTCCCAAATATAAGTATATCAATGGTCCGCCTCTTCAAAGGGATCTCAACACAACAAAAGGTGCGTCAATCGGATGCTCGTTCCGTGAATTATTGGCATTTCTGTTTTTGGGGATCGGTTGGTTTTTAGGTTCAAACCAACCCAAACATACTCCAACTATGTCCAATCCTAAAGTGGGGTATACCAAAAGAACCGTCTTTATCTAAGCTTTCTGTCGCCCTAGATGGTTCGTCAATCAGACACCCAAAGCTCAAGATATGGGCGAAAAGGTGTATTCGAGCTAATCGGGTCTGGACTGCAGTCCGACCCGGTATACAAGTCTGGCTCAGTCTTGAAGGGAGTGGCCTAGACCGTGGGGTGGCCCAGCCTGAGACGATGGCCTGTACCGAGGGGTGGTCCAGCCCAAAGGTGGCCCAACCCGAGGGAGTGGCCCGGCCAAGTGGGCGGCCCGACCCGAAGGTGACTCGGACCGAGGGGGCGGCCCATCCCAATGGCGGCCCAGTGGTTCGGTTGGCCTGGTGGCCCAGTGACCCGATTGGCCAGGTGGCCTAGTCGGCCTGGCAGCTCGGTCAGCCTGGCGACCCGGTGGCCTGGCGGCCCAGCGGGGTCCGCCTTAGCCGCGACCAATGGGGAAACCATGCGCCCCCTAGCTTCCCGAATGGCATTTCCGTTCAGGGGTGAGTCGAACCCAGTTCTAGGTAGTTCTTGTCCAGAACATGTGGGACCCACTATGTCCCGCTCCTCCCGGCTGGTCATGTGATCAGACGCTCGGCCTGCTCCACCGCGGCACGCTCAGTTCGTGGCTCCGTTGCACCGCACGGCGCGACGGTGTTGCACCGCCTCCTTTGTGGCCCGCTCTGGCCGTAGTTCTGCACTGCTGGCACGGAGCGACGGCGCCACGCCCCTCCGCTGTAGCCCACACTAGTCACGGCTCTCCTCTTCTGCATAGTGTGACGGTGTCGCGCCCTTCTACCTCAGCGCAGCCTAGCCGTGGCCCCTTTTCATCCACATGGCACGGAGGTGCCCAACCCTTTCGGCTACACGGCAGCCTTTCACCATCAGTTTTTCATGCGGATTTCCCGACGCCATCCACCATTGCTACATCTCCGTCATCGACAAATAATATCAATAAAGGGGGAGGTTCGGGCCGTGTTCATGCAGTCTGAGACCTCCCCGTTATGGTATCGTCATCCGGCAATTCACATTCCTTAAATACAACATCAATGAACATAAACAATATCAACTCAAATCTCCCAACCTCGTATGAAAATTATCGTTGATGAATTTGCGGAAAGGCGGCATCAATTCGTCAATATCGGAAGATGATGATGATATCCGTCGATGGCGGATGAGCGATCAGATGTGATGAAGTTGAAGATGGCATTCTTCATGGTCGACTCCTCTCTTTTCATGGTTGAAGATCGAAGAAAGAGTTCATTGTTCTTCATTGGATGATGAAGAGTCATTCTTCACGTTCTTCGTTGAGAGGATGGAGTTCTCCAAGTTCTTCCAAGTCCTCTCTCAAAGTCCCACCCAAATAAAAGTTGCCAACCGAAAATAAAATAATAGGCTATCTATTATTTTAATGGTTGGAAATGATTCAAATGGATTCAAAAGGAGTATAATTAATTTGAGAAACATAACCAAATAAATGAGGTGGGTTGGATAAATTAAATGGTGGAGTAAGGTGAAGAGTTTTCTCCCACATAAATGGGAGGCTATAGGAGTTTTAAAGCATGTGTGGGCCCCACCGAGGATATCCTCCCATGGGAGGTTACGTGTGGGCAGGCCCCACTAACATAAACTCTCATGGTAGGTTTTGGTGTGGTGGCCCCCACCTCTTACTTCCTCTTGGAGGTTTTAACCACTTCAAAATAAAAATATGTTAACACTTATTTTTATTTACCTTAATTAAAAACCCCCCAAAATCGAATTTCCCTTCTCGTTAGAACGCAACTCCAGTGAAGGTCTCACTAAGCAATCAATGACTCTGTGATTCAACAGTGCCCTCAGATTTCAATTCTGAGCACTGGTTCAAAAGATATAAAAACCCCGGTTGTATGTTAATTGAACGTACCCGAACAAAACATCAGAAATTGATTTTGAGCACACTCGGCCTTAGAATCAAGTACCCTTAGTTTTTTCAGACTCGAAAAATTCCCATGTATTTATGAAAAAAACACCCATGGAAATTTGAGGCCTTTATATTCTCCTCACCTTAGGGATTTACATCCCCGTATGCTAAAACTCAAACTAAGGGAACAAATCGGGTTACTGAGCACGCATCCGAGCCTCTCTTTTCCATGTGCTCTTTTGGAGGTTCACGTGCTGCTAGCGAATGCGCTCCAGAGGTATCGACCGTCCATGTAGGACCCACTCATGTTGATCCTCAATCTCTAATAAAACCTCCATGATAGTCGCCCCGTCATCGATGTCCAGCTCCCCGTGGTCAAAGATATGGGAAGGGTCATGCACATATCTCTTCATCTGGGATACATGGAAGAAGTCGTGCACCTGGTGCAACCGAGGTGGACGAGTTGAGAGGTAATCCACCTCTCCCACTCTGCTGAGAACCAGGAAAGGTCTGATGAACTATGGAGATAACTTTCCACCTCTGCCAAATCTTAGTAGACCTCATCGAGGTGAGAACCATAGAAATATGTGGTCGCCATACTTGAACTCCATATGTCTTCGTCTCTTGGCAGCATACGACTTCTGTCTAATATGTGCAGTCTTCATCTACTCCTGGATAATTTTAAACTTCTCCATGGTAGCGCATAAAATCTCTGGTCCTACTAGTGATGACTCCCTTATGTCTGTCCAGCACTGTGGTGATATGCAAGGTCGACCATTCAAGGCCTTAAAAGGATCCATACCGATGGTGGAGTGATAGCTGTTATTGTTGGAAAACACCACCAAAGGTAAGTGGTCCTCCCAGCTACGACCAAAGTCAAGAACGAATGTGTGAATCATGTCCTCGAGGGTCTAGAAGTTCCTCTTGTTCTGACCATATATTTGAGGATAGAAGGTGGTGCTCAGTTTTAATTGTGTCCTGAAAGCCTCATGAAACCCCTTCCATAGCCGAGAAGTAAATCATGTGTCACGGTCGGAGACAATAAAAGAAGGTACTCTATGTAAACGCACTATCTCCTACACGTAGAGGCGTCCCATGCTCTCTACTGATTCCTGCTCTCAGATCGGTAGGAAGTGGGAAAACTTGGTGTGTCGGTCAATCATCACCCATAATGAATCATGACTCTTGGATGTACATGGAAGACCCATCACAAAGTCCAGGGATATCCCATCCAACATCCACTCTGGTACCTCTAAGAGATAATACAAGCTTGCTTGTACCTAGTTTTCTCCCTTCACTTGCTGACAAGTGAGTCATCATGAGACAAACTCAGCTACAACCTTCTTCATACCTGGCCACCAGTGTTGTCGTCAAAGGTTCTGGTATATCTTCACCATTCCAAGATGTACCGCTAGAGGGGAAGAGTGGAACTCCTTCAAAACATCCTCCTAATGTGCTACTAGAACCATGGTACATCCTCTGAGGAGGATGTTGTGCTCCACACCTTCAGAAAATCCATCAAGTGCAGGCCCTATGGATATTTGAGCACGTCGTGTATCACAGTTAGCATCTCCATGATGCACCTCCCTAACTCGCTGAATAAGTAAAGGAGTGACTCTAAAAGACTGTAGAAAGGTGTCCCCATCTCTATCCACTAAGGATATCTCTAAATCATCCAGCTACTATATCGCCTCTCCTAGAAGTTGTATACTAGTTCTCCTACCGAGTGCATATGCAACAACATTCCCCTTCATAAGTGTATAGACTATCTCGAAATCACGGACCTGGAGGAACACAATCCAATGTCGTTGTCTCGTGTTCAGGTACCTCTTAATGAAGATATATCTGAGACTATTGTGATTAGAGTACACAGTAAAACATTCTCCCATCAGATAGTGTCGTCACATATTCATGGAGAAGACCACCACTGCTAACTCTAGGTCACGGGTAGCATAGTTCTGCGAGTGTTGTCTCAGATTCTATGAACCATACACGATCACAGCTTGCTCCTGCATCAGGAAAAACCTGAGTCAGTTCCCTGATGTGTCGCAGTAAACTATGTACCCTACGCCCTCCTCTAGAAGTATCAAGATGGGGGCACTAGTCAGCCTCTGCCTCTGCTCTTGAAAGCCCTGCTGGAATATCTCCGACCACACAAAGGGTTTCCCCTTAATTGTCAAGGATGATAGTGGTGCTGCAACTTTATAGAAGACTAGAACAAACTTTTGGTAGTATCCCGCCAAAGTAGACGTCCCGCCTCCCTCTTGGGGGTAATCCGGGAAACATATTTTGAAAAGATATCCCAATGATCTATCAGTTCTGTTTGGAACTGAAAACACAGAACTTCTGCTGCCACGAGGGTAAGGCTAGCTAATTCAAAAGTGATCGGCTGCACCCTTCTATGCATGAGTTTAACATGTTCTTCTTGGGATTTCTTTTTCACTGACTAATGAAAACCTCATCTCAACATTGTAGATAAACCACAAACTTTTTTCCTAATACAATCAATATGTGTATGAACTGGGGTTACCCAGTCCATACCCAAACTAACATCTTCAGGCCTCGACACTACCACCAAGAGGTTCCAACTGAAACTCTAGCCTCAAAGGTCATATCACACCATCAGCGTAAGTTTTATTATAGAGACTCCTCCCAAAAGTATCTCTAGATGTGAGGGTCATGTAAATAGCTTAACCAGAAACTCTAGTTCTAGGAAAAGAATTGTGGAAGGAAGGAATTATTGGTACCTATGTATATTGATACGGAAACTAGTAGAAGACACAGACCGTACCTAAAATTATTCCTAAGCCCTTGGGTAACACTCTTTGACCGAATGCATCTACTCTCTTCCCCTATCATCCAGCTCCCTGAGCCTGGCAGGGACTACAAAGCCGGGTGGTTATAAGATGTTGAAATTTACACCATCTCATTATGCTCTCCTAGCTCTGCTTCCACTTATGTTTCCCCACAAATTCATCTTTCCTTAACACTTCCACTTCTCAGAAAATTTAAATGTTCAAGTCTCTGAGACTGGCGCTAGTTTCCTTCTTTCCCACCGCTAACATTTACTGGTTGTATCTGCTCAGCCAAAGAACATTCAACCGTAAAGGTTCTCTCTAGCATTTAGAGAAAAGGTGCAGGCTCGGATGTCCTAAAACACACCTCGCTCAGTAGTCCAAGCACCAAATCACTGATCATATCGTATTTATTAAGTACCGAGAATGATCGGTACGCCTCGATGATTACTCAGTTTCCAGTATGTCATCCTAACGATGCTGTAAAAGCTCTAGAGAACACTCAGCCACCTCCTCAGGCCAGTCCTCAGCCGCCTGTGAGTTGGGATCGCCTCAATACCTGAGGGATATCTGATGCTGAAACACGTGTCAGGCACTAAGCCTGCATGAATCATCTAACGGTACTACCGGTTCTAACTAGTGAACAATAGGCTATGATATGGCTAACACACTATCTGAAGGTACATTGTCTGGTAACGGCCCATGTACTGATGGCTCATCACTATGCTGACCAACTTCATGGTCACTCACTAGAAAAAACTAGCATGAAAGATAACTATCTTCCTTATGGGTGTCTCAACTAGGCATAGAACTATATAAATCTTCCCCATCCAGTCCTCTACTGCCTAGGAATCTATCTCAACTTGTAAACTTGGAGGCTTCTCCTACTGGAACTCATGCAATGCCCTCAGTCGGCATGCACCGTCTGCTAGTGTGGATGGCGGCATTTGATTTCCAATGGGTGGTGGTGCTGCTGGTACACCACCCGAAGGTTCCAACATAGTAAGAGGGCCCTACACCAGAGCCTCATTGCTCGTTGGGCCGTCATCGTGTACTCTCTCAGAACACTGACTGGTTATCTGTGTGGAGGCATCCTGAAAATATACAGGTGCACCACGGTCAAAAGATTATACCTGGTGAGGTGACCTGGTTGAGCTAACATAAGGAAAAAAACTTTTTAATACACAAAAGCAATCAGTTCTTTCATGCACTGAGTCAGAAATCAGTAGTCAGGGTCATGGTGTATGGATATTTTAGCCGCCACACCAACACTGGACTCCCTGGATAGAAAACCACACTCAGTACCCTTAACACTATTGCTTCATAGAAAAGAATAATCATAGTCCTATTTATTGTGGGAGATACTTCTCCTCTGATACCAATTAGTCACGACCCGTCCTCGGTACCTGTCCCATGACTACCCAAAGCCCCCCTTCCAAAGGCCAGGGGCTGGAAACTAGCACCAAATGCGTAAAACCCTAAGCTGTGAAGGCATTACCTTTATAAAATGTAAACACACACAAATAGATCACACAACTGGAAGCAAAACACTATGCAATAATTTATACAGAAGAAGTGCTTGAATGTAAAATGGGTTGTAAATACAAGCCCAATAGTAATGTACAGGTACAACTGAAAGCAAGTACAAATGAAAGCAAATAAAACAGCAACTGAGTCGTCATCTGGGGTTCCTACCTGAAGGGTAGGTACAGATGGCCTCCTCAGCACTCCACGTCCGTCCGTATGCTCTGTGCCCCGTCACTCCGAGTGGTTCACCTCTAGGTACCGTCCAGTCCTGCTACTGTCTTCCACATTCAGCGCTGTCTGTCATCTGCAACCAACATAATGGGGTGTGGGCATAGCCTATGCAGGGGTGAGTATAACGATACATAGATGGGACCCCAAGACCCTCAAGGTCTCACAATATCCAACAAGGATAACCACAAAGTAAAGAATCAATGGATAACCCTTACATTGGTATATTCCCATACATATATCGAAGTTATCTAGTAAACCATATCAATCATTAGGTAAACACAAAATTCACTAACTCAACTCAAACCAGGATTTCATTTTCGGGGCTAGTAGCAAGTAACATCCAGAGTCAAACTGTCAGAACCTTGGCTGCTGGTGTACTCCTCCCCTATAGAGTATTTTGGTCCTTCCGCGTCACATAGATGTGCTTCCCCCTATCCTGGACGAATGTGGTACTCCACCTGTTTGGTATTGTGGGTCTGCTACATCACAGAGAGGCGCTCCCCACTATGGTTCTTCCACACTCACACAGATGCACTCCCCTTCGTATCCTACTGAGGTACTTCTCCTATTGAGTACCATGGGTTTGCCGCATCCCACAGAGGTGCTCCCCACTATGGTTCTACAGCGTCACACAGAGGCGCTCCACACTGGGCTAGTCAGAACAATCTGAGTCGAAAGATCAGCAGTCATCAGGTATCAGCCAGCTACTTGGTCTCTGTACTCTGCTCGCTCATCTTTAGGAGGATCCGCTCCACGAGCTACTGGTCGATACTCCAACTATCATGAAGTCCCGTGTACAAGTATCTCAAAGGTCTGCCTCATCAAAGGGATCTCAACTCAATACACGGTGCGTCAATCGGACTCCTGGTCTGTGAGTTATTGGCATTCCGTTCCAGGGGCCCGGTTGTATTTAGGTTCAAACCAACCTGAACATACCGCAAATATGTCCAAACCTTATGTGGGGTATTCCAAAATAACCGTCTTGCTCTATGATTTCCGTCTCTACAGATGGTTCTCCAATCGGACAACTGTAGTACAAAATACGGGTAAAAAGGTGTATTCGGGTTAATCGGGTGCGGACTGGGGCCCAACACAGTCCGTGGGTCCGACCAGGTCCTGAAGGTAGTAGCCTGGCCCGAGGGATAGCCTAGCCTGAGATGATGGCCCAACCCGAGGGGTAGCCCAGCCTGAAGGCGGCCCTGCCTGAGGGAGTGGCCCGAACAAAGGGGGCGACCCAGCCCGAAGGGGACCAGACCCGATTGCGGGTCAGCGGCCCGGTTGGCCCGGCGGCGCGGTCGGCCTGGTGGCCCGATCGTGTTGGCGACCTGTTGGACTGGATAGGGTCCCACTTAGTCATGGTTAGGGGGGATATTGCGCGCCCCCTGGCTTCCTGAATGACTATTCCATTCGGGTGTGAGCCGAAACCTGTGTCAGGTGGCGCCGGTACGGCACACGCAGGACCCATTGGGTCCCGCTCTTCCCAGTTGGCCGAGCGGCCAGCCCCTCGACCTGCTTCAATATGGCTTTCCCCAGCCACGACTGTCATGCTCCATGCGACGCGATGGAAATGGACCACCTCCACCACGGCCTATCCTGGCTTCGGCATCCCGCTCCTCCACCCAGCGCGACGGTGCCGTGCTCACTGTCCGACTGTTTCGGCCCACCCTGGCCGCAGTTCTGCACCACCGGCGCGGCGCGACCGTTCCACACCCCTCCATAGAGGCCTTCTCTATTCGTGTCTCTCCACTTCTGCGCGGCGCGATAGTGCCACGCCCTTCGGTCGCGGCCTGGTCTGGCCATGGCCCCCTTCTCCTAAGCACAACATTGCGGTTCCATGCCCTTTAGGCTACCCAACAACCTTTCGCCACTGGTTTTATTTGCGGTCAGCCTGCCTCCAGCCTCCCTTGCTTCATCTCCATCATCAACAAGCAAGATCAACAACAGGGGAGGGTCGGGCCGTGTTCATCCGGTCTGAGCCCTCCAAATTATGGTTTCATCAATCAGAAATTTGCATTCCATAAATTCAATAACATAGAACGGGAACAAAATCAACTCAAATCCGCCTACCTCGCATGATGATGATCATTGAAGAAGTCTTGGAAAGGAGGCGTCGATTCATCAATATCGGAAGTATAAGAGGATATCCGTCATTGGTAGATGATTAATCGGAGATGATGATGTTGAAGATGTCATTCCTCGCGGTCGACTCCTCTCTTGGAATGATTGAAGATCGAAGAAAGAGTTCGTCGTTCTTTGGTGGAAGATGAAGATGCATTATTTGCATTCATCATTGAGAGGATGATGTTCTCCAAGTTCTTCTAAGTCCTCTCTCAAAATCCCATGCATCTGAGCCTCCCGCTACCATGTGCTCTTTTGGAGGTTCCAGTGCTACTAGTGAATGCGGTCTAGAGGTATTGATCATCCACGTAGGACCCACTCTTGTCGATCCTCAATATCTACTGGAACCTCTGTGACAGTCGCCCTGTCATCGATGTCCATCTCCTTATGGTCAAAGATATGGGAAGGGTCATGCACATATCTCCTCATCTGTGATACATGGAAGAAGTCGTTCACCTAGTGCAACTGAGGTGGAAGAGCTAAAAGCTAAGCCACCTCACCCACTCTGCTGAGAAACAGGAAAGGTACGATGAAATTTGGAGATAAATTGCCACCTCTTCCAAATCTTAGTAGACCTCGTCTAAGTGAGATCCATAGAAAGATGTGGTCGCCATCATTGAACTTCAGATGTCTTCATCTCCTGTCAGCATATGAATTCTGTCTGATCTGTGCAGTCTTCATCTGCTCCTGGATGATCCGCAACTTCTCCATGGTGGCATGTACCATCTCTGGTCCCACTAGTGCTTACTCCCCTGTTTCTGTCCAACACTGTGGCGATCCTTAAGGTCGACCATACAAGCCCTTAAATGGTGACATAACGATGGTGGAGTGATAGCTGTTATTTTAGGCAAACTCCACCAAAGGTAAGTGGTCCTCCTAGCTACGACCAAAGTCAGGAACGCATGTGAGAATCATGTCCTTGAGGGTCTGGATGTTCCTCTTGGTTTGAACATCTATATAATGATGGAAGGCGGTGCCCAGATGTAATTGTGTCCCAAAAGCCTCATGCAACCCCTTCCATAGCCGAGAAGTAAACTGTGTGTCACGGTCGGAGTCAATAAAAGAAGGTACTCTATGTAAACGCAATATCTCTTACACATAGAGGCGTCCCAAGCTCTCTGCTGATTCTTGATCACAGATCGGTAGGAATTGGGCCAACATGGTGTGTCAGTCAATGATCACCCATATCGAATCGTGACTCCTGGATGTACATGGAAGACCCATCACAAAGTCAAGGGATATCCCATCCAACTTCCACTCTGGTACCTCTAAGGGATAATCCAAGCTTGCTGGTACCTGGTGTTCTCCCTTCACATGCTGAAAAGTGAGGCATCGTGAGACAAACTCAGCTACAACCTTCTTCATACCTGGCCACCATTATTGTCGTCAATGGTCCTGGTATATCTTCACCATACCTAGATGTACAGCTAGAGGGGAAGTGTGGAAATCCTTCAAAACATCCTCTTGAAGTGCTACTCGCACCATGGTACATCCTCTGAAGAGGAATTTGTGCTCCCCACCTTCAGAAAATCCATCAAGTGAATGCCCTGTGGATATCTGAGCACGTCGTGTATCACAATTAGCGTCTCCACGCTGCACCACCCTAACTCGCTGAAGAAGTGGAGGAGTGACTGTAAAAGTCTGTAGAAAGGTTTCCCCATCTTTATCCACAATGTATATATCTAAATCATACAGATACTTTATCACCTCACCTAGAAGCTGTATACTAGTTCTCCTATAGAGTGCATCTGCAACAATATTCCCCTTCATAAGAGTATAGACGATCTTGAAATCATAGTCCTGGAGGAACAAAATCCAACGTCGGTGTCTCAGGTTGAGGTACTTCTGAGTGAAGATATATCTGAGACTCTTGTGATCAGAGTACATAGTAAAACATTCTCCCATCAGATAGTGTCGTCACATCATCAAGGTGAAGACCAATACTACTAACTCTAGGTCATGGGTAGCATAGTTATGCTAGTGTTGTCCCAGCTTCCGTGAACCATACACGATCACAGCTTGCTCCTACATCAGGACAAACCTGAGTCTGGTCCCTGATGCGTCGTAGTAAACTATGTACCCTACGCCCTCCTCTGGAAGCATCAAGATGGGGGCACTAGTCAGCCTCTACCTCTTCTCCTGAAATCCCTACTGGAATATCTCCGACCACACAAAGGGTTTCCCCTTAATTTTCAAGGAAGATAGTGGTGCTACAACTCTATAGAAGAATAGAGCAAACTTTCGATAGTATCTAGCCAAAGAAGACATCCCTCCTCCCTCTTGGGGGTAATTCGGGAAACATATTTTGAAAACATTTCCCCATGTTTTTTCACTTCTCTTTGGAACTGAAAACTCTAAACTCTTGCTTCCACGAGGGTAAGGCTGGCCAATTCAAGAGTGATCGGTTTCACCCTTTTATGCATGAGTTTAACTTATGCTGCCTATGATTCCTTTTTCACTGACTAATGAAAACCTCATCCCAACATTGTAGATAAACCACAACCTTTTTTCCTAATACAATCAATCTGTGTGTGAACTGTGGTTGCCCAGTCCATACCCAAACTAACATCTTAAGGCATCAAAAATACCACCAAGAGGATCCAACTGAAACCCTAACCTCAAGGGTCATATCACATCATCGGCGTAAGTGTGATTATAGAGACTCCTCTCAAAGGTATCTCCAGACGTGAGGGTCATGTCAGTGGATTATCCATAAACTCTAGTTCTAGGAAAAGATTCGTGGAAGGAAGGAATGATTGGTACCTATTTCTATTGATACGAAAACTAGTAGAAGACACAGACTGTACCTAGAATCATTCCTAGAGCCCTTGGGTAACACAATTTGACCACATTCATCTACTCTCTTCCCCTACCCTCCAGCTCCCTGAGCCTGGAAGGGACTACAAAGCCGGGTGGTTGTAACATGTCGAAATTTACCCCACCTCATTCTTCTCTCGTAACTCTGCTTCCACTTATGTTTCCCTGCAAATTAATCTTTCCTGAACACATCCTCTTCTCAAAAAATTTTACATGCTTGAGTCTCTGGGACTAGCGCCCATTTCCTTCTTTCCCACCGGTACCATTTACTAGTTGTATCTACTCAGCCAAAGAACATTCAACCGCAAAGTTTCTCTCTAGCATTTAGAGAAAAGGTGATGGCTCAGATGTCCTAAAACACACCTTGCTCTGTAGTCCGAGCACCAAATCACTAATTGTATCGTATTCATCGAGTACCGAGAATGATCTGTACGCATTGATGATTACTCAGTTACCAACATGTCATCCTGACGAAGCTGTACAAGCTCTAGAGAACTCTCAGCCATCTCCTCAGGCCAGTCCTCAGCCGCCTGTGAGTCGGGCTTGCCTCAAAACCTGAGAGGTATCTGATACTGAAACATGTTTCAGGCACTATGCCTATATGTTTCATCTACCGGTACTATCGGTTTTAACTAGTGACCAACATGCAGTGATATAGCTAACACACTATCTGAAGGTACAATGTCGGGTAACAGTCCATGTACTGACGCCTCATCACTATGCTGACCAACTTCATGGTCACTCACTAGAAAAAAATAGCATCTAAGATAACTATATTCTCTATGGGTGTCTCAAATAGGCATAGAACTATAGAAATCTCCTCCATCCAGTCCTCTACTACCTAGGAATCTATCTCACCTCGTAAACTTGGAGGCCTCTCCTGCTGGAACTCGTGCAATGCTCTCAGTCGGCGTACACCGTCTACTAGTGTGGATGGTGGCATCTGCTTCCCAATGTGTGGTGGTGCTGCTGGTACACTACTCGAAGGTTCCAATATAGTAAGAGGGCCCTGCACCAGAGCCTCATCGCTTGGTGGGTCGTCATGGTGTACTCTCTCAGAACACTGACTAGTTGTCTGCGTGGAGGCATCCTGAAAAGATACAGGTGCACCACGGTCAAAAGATTATACCTGGTGAGCTGACCTAGTTGACATGACATAAGGAAAAAAACTTTTTAAAACACATACGAAATCAGTTCATTCATGCACTGAGATGGAAATCAATAGTCTGGGTCCTAGTGTATGGATATGTCAGCTGTCGCACCAACACTGGACTCCCTGAACAGAAAACAACACTTAGTACCATTAACACTATTGCCTCATAGAAAAGAATAATCATAGTCCTAAGTATTTTGGTAGAACCTTCTCCTCTGATACCAATTTCTAACGACCAATCCTCGGGACCCATTCCAGGACTACCCAAAACCCACCTACCAAAGGCCAGGGGCTGGGGACTAGCACCAAATGCGTAAAACCCTAAGCTTCGATTGTATTACCTTTATAAAAAGCAGACACACACAAATAGAGAACACAACTAGAATAAAAACACTAAAAAATAATGTATACAGCAGAAGTGCTTGAAAGTAAAAGGGGACATAAATACAATCCCAAAAATAATGTACAGGTACAACTAAAAGAAAGTTCAAATGAAAGGAAGTAAAACAACAACTGGGTCACCCTCTGGGTTTCCTACCTGAATGGTAGGTACAGATGGCATTCTTAGCACTCCACATCCATCCGTCCACTCCGTGCCCCGTCAATCTGAGTGGTTCACCTCTAGATACTGACCAGTCCTGCTACTCTCTGTCTCAGTCAGCGTTGTCTGTCGTCTGCAACCAACATAACGAGGTGTGGGAATAGCCTGTGTAGGGTTGAGTATAATGATACTTAGAAGGGACCCCGAGACCCTCGAGGTCTCACAATATCCAAAAAGGATAACCACAAAGTAAAGAATCAACGGATAGCCCTTACATAGGTACATGACCATACATATACCTAAGTTATCTAGTAACCCATATCAATCATGAGGTAAAAACAAAATTCACTAACTCAACTCAAACAAGGATTTCATTTTAGGGGGTAGTAGCTAGTAACATCCAGAGTAAAACTGTCATAACCTCGGCTACTGGTGTACTCCTCCCCTATAGAGTATTTTGGGCATACTGTGACACATAGAGGTGATTCCCCCTTTCCTGGACTGATGTGGTACTCCACCTGTCAAGTATTGTGGGTCTGCTACATCACAGAAAGGCGCTCTCCACTGTGGTTCTTTCATGCTCACACAGAGGCACTCCCCCTCGTATCCTGCTGAGGTACTTCTCCTATCTAGTACCATGGGTCTACCGCATCCCAAAGAGGTTCTCCCCACTATGGGTCTACAGCGTCACATAGAGGAACTCCCCACTGGGCTAGTCGAAACAATCAGAGTCGAAAGGTCCACAATCACCAGGTATCATCCAGCTACTTGGTCTCTATACACTTCTCGCTCGTCTCTGGGAGGATCCACTCTACGAGCTATAGGTCGATTATTTAACTATCATGAAGTCCCAAGTAGAAGTATCTCAAAGGTTCGCCTCGTTAAAATGATCTCAACGCAATACACGGTGGGTCAATCAGACTCCTGGTCTGTGAGTTATTGTCATTTCTGTTCCATGGGCCCGATTGTTTTTAGGTTCAATCCAACTTGAACATACCTCAAATGTGTCCAACCCTTATGTGGGGTATTCCAAAATAACCTTCATGATCTATGATTTCCGTCGCAGTAGACGGTTCTTCAATTGGACACCCGTAGTACATGATAAAGGTAAAAAGGTGTATTTGGGTTAATCGGGTCCGGACTGGGGCCCAACCCGGTCCATGGGTCCGACCAGGTCCTGAATGGAGTATCCTGGCCTGAGGGCTGGCCCAGCCTGAGACAATGGCCCGACCCGAGGGGTGGCCCAACCCGAAGGTGGCCCTGCCTGAGGGAGTGGCCCAACCAAAGGGGGCAGCCCAGCCCGAAGGCGACCCGACCCGATGGCGGGTCGGTGGCCCAGATGGCCCGACAGCGCGGTCGGCCTGGGGGCCCGATCGGCTTAGCGACCTGGTAGACTGGAGAGGGTCCAACATAGTCACGGTCAGCGGGAAACTGAAAACCCCCTATCTTTTGAAACATCTTTTCCATTCGGGTGTGAGCCGAAACCTATGCCAGGTGGCACCGGTACGGCACATGCGGGACCCACAGGGTCCCGCTCTTCCTAGCTGGCCGAGCGGCCAGCCCCTCAACCTGCTTCACCGTGGCTTTCCCCAGCAGCGGATGTCATGCTCTGTGCGGCGTGATGGCAATGGACTACCTCCACCGCAGCCTCGCCTGGCCGCGACCTCCCGCTCCTCCACCCGGCGCGACGACACCGCGCTCACCGTCCGACTGTTGCGGCCCACCCTGGCCACGGTTCTGCACCACCGGTGTGGCACAACGACATTTCACCCCTCTGTAGTGTCCCGCTCTAGTCATGGCTCTCCTCTTCTGTGCGGCGTGATAGCGCCACGCCCTTTGGCCGCGGCCTGGTCCGGCCGTGGCCTCCATCTCATATGCACGACATTGCGGTGTCATGCCCTTTCGGCTACTCGACAGCCTTCCGCCACTGGATTTCTTTGTGGTTGGCCCGCCTCCGGCCGCCCTTTCTTCATCTCCGTCTTCAACAAAAAAGATAAACAAAGGGGGAGGGTGGGGCCGTGTTCGTTTGGTCCGAGCCCACCTCGTTATGGTGTCATTAATCGGCAATTCTCATTCCATAAATTCAACAACATAGAACGGGAACAAAATATACTCAAATACCCCTACCTCTTATGATGATGATCATTGAAAAAGTCTCGGAAAGGAGTCATCGATTCATAAATATTAGAAGAGGTGGAGGATATCCGTCATTGGTCGATGAGTGATCGTAGGTGATGAAGTCGAAGACGGCGTTCCTCACGGTCGACTCCTCTCTTGGAATGATTGATGATCGAAGAAACAGTTCATCGTTCTTTGGTGGAAGATGAAGAGGCATTCTTCGCATTCATCTTTGAGAGGATGAAGTTCCCCAAGTTCGTCCAAGTCCTCTCTCAAAATCCCACCCAAATGAAAGTTTCCAACCCAAAATAAAATAATATGCTATCTATTATTTTAATGGTTCGCAAGAATTCAAATGGATTCAAAAGGAGTTTAATTAATTTGAGAAACTTATATAAATAAATGAGGTGGGTTGGCACAATTAAAATGGTGGAAGAAGGTGAAGAGTTTTCTCCCACATAAATGGGGGGTTAGAGGAGGTTTAAAGCTCGTGTGGACCCCACCAAGGATATCCTCCCATGGGAGGTAACATGTGGGTGGTACCCACCACCATTACCTCTCATGGGAGGTTATGGTGTGGTGGCCCCCACCTCTAACCTCCTCTTATAGGTTTTAACCACCAAAAAATAAAAAAAAAGTTAATACTTATTTTTATCTAACTTAATTAAAATCCCCCCAAAATCTAACTTCCATTCTCGTTAGAACGCAACTACGGTGAAGTTCTCATAAAGAAATCACTGACACTGTGAGTTCAACGGTGCCCTCGGATTTCAATTACGATAACCGGTTCCAAAGATATATAAATTAAACTCATAGGATTACTAAACGTACACTAAGAAAACATTAGAAATTGATTTCGGGCACACCAGGCCTCGGAATCAAGCGCCGTCAGTTTTCACAGACTCGCAAAATTCCCATGTATTTAGGAAAAAAATTCCATGGAAATTCTGGGTTTTACAGCTTAATTTCTTTAAATTCAACTTTTTTTATAATACATATTTATCAAATTTTACTACTTAATTTCAAAATGAAAACGAAATTTTTTTATATGTACTTGGGTTGTTACATTCTTCGCACCTTATGGATATTATTTCCTCCTAATTTTTATTTAATTTTTAAAAAATTGAGGATTCCTTTCCCTCATATCATTTTAATATTCCCATATTGTTTCTTCAACCATGTAGTTTATCCACAAAACCTTAAATCGGTAAATTACAATATTTTGAAAAAAATTGCTCCATACAATCAAGAATATAAACAATTATCTCTTTATAAGAAACATTCTATTCCATACGAAATACTTATGGGCTCCAAAAAAGATATTAATATGATAAATTCTTTCTCAACATCAAAAGATGTAAAACATTCTGTACCCTATATAATCTTGGAGGAAAAGCTACTTTGTTTGAAGTTGGTCCAACATTATCTTTGATTTCATAAGGTCCAATGAACTATGGACTTAGCTTTCCATTCTTACCAAAACTTATAAGACTTTTATAACGAGGAATTTTAATGATAACATTATCACCGAACATAAAATAAAATTCTTTAATCTGGTAATCTGTATATATTTTATATCTTCTCTGAGCTATCCTCATATATTGCGGGGTCCTGTTCACATTCTCATCGGCTTATTCTACTAATTACGGCACCATAATTTTTTTTGCCTAACTTCATCAAAAAATGTTGTGGTTTGACCCCACATTCCATATAATTACTAAAAATTACCCATCTATATATTGGAATGAAATATTATTATTACAAAAAAACTCAACTAACAAAATATGTTTACGCCAACTTCTCTGGTAAAACATTGTCAAATCACAGAGAATATCCTTTGTGGTCTCAATTGTTGGTTTGGTTTATCCATCATACTGGGGAAGAAAGGTAGTGATAAATTTTAATTTTATCATTAATTTCTTTTTAAACACATTCTAAAATTTTTATGTAATCCTAGGATCACGATCAAATAAAATGAAGGAAATACATATAACATAACAATTTTTTTGAGGTATAGTCTAGAAATAATAGCTAGAGAAATAATGTCTCAATTAGGAAAGAAATGAGTTGACTAATTTTTTGATCAAAAATATCCCAAATAACATTGTTACCTTTAGATTTATTTTGAACCCAGAACATGTAGTCCATGGATATAATTTTCTATTTCCACTCTGGCACTAGCAAAGGATAAAACATCCCATTTGGTAGTTTTCACTCTAATTTAAAATTGAAACTAGTCAAATGGTTCATTTTAAAATTATAAATATCTCTTTTAATTCCATCCCACCATTAATAAATTCGAAGGTCCATATATATCGGGAAAAGAAGAGAATATACGTCATTGGCGGATGAGCGATCGGAGGTGATGAAGTCGAAGATGGCGTTCCTCACAGTCGACTCCTCTCTTTTCATGATTGAAGATCGAAGAACAATTTGATCATTCTTCAGTGGATGATGAAGAGTCATTCTTCATGTTCTTCATTGATAAGATGAAGTTCTCCATGTTATTCCAAGTCCTCTCTCAAAATACCACCCAATTGAAATTTTCTAACCCAAAATAAAATAATAGGCTATCTATTATTTTAATGGTTTGCAAGAATTCAAATGGATTCAAAAAGAGTTTAATTAATTTGAGAAACATAACCAAATAAATGGGGTTGGTTGGCTCAATTAAATGGTGGATGAATTTGAAGAGTTTTCTTCCACATAAATGGGTGGTTAGATGAGGTTGAAAGCCCATGTGGGCCCCAACATGGATATCCTCCCAAGGGAGGTTACGTGCGGGTGGGCCCCACCACCATTACCTCTCATGAGAGGTTATGGTGTGGTGGCCCCTACCTCTAACCTCCTCATGGAGGTTTTAACCACCACAAAATAAAAATAAGTTAATTCATATTTTTATATAACTTAATTAAAAACCCCCCAAAATCTAACTTCCATTCTCGTTAGAACGCAACTATGGTGAAGGTCTCACTAAGCAATCACCGAAACTACAAGTTCAACGGTGCCCTCAGATTTCAATTCCGAGCACCAGTTAAAAATATATAAAAATATCACTCGTTGGTTTACTGAACGTACCTGAACAAAAGATCAGAAATTGATTCTGGGAACACCAGGCCTCAGAATCAAGCACCGTCAGTTTTTGCAGACTTTCAAAATTCCATTCTATTTAGGAAAAAATATTCCTTGTTAATTATAGGTCTTTAATCCTTATTTATTTTAAATACCACTTTTTTATTATACATTTTTTTCATATTTTACAACATAATTTCAAAATGAAAACCAAATATTTTTATATGTACATGGGTTGTTACACTCTTCCAACCCTTTGGATATTATTTCCTCTTAAATTTTCTTTACTTATTAAACAATTGAGGATACATTTGCCTCGTATTAGTTTAATATTCCCAAATTGTTTCTTCAACAATGTAGTTTCTCCACAAAACCGTAAATCGATAAATTACAACATTTTGAAAAAAATTGCGCCCTACAATCAAGAATATTAACAAGTATCTCTTTATAAGAAAGGTTCCCTTCAAGATGAACTAATTCTGGGCTCAAAAAATGATAATAATATGATACAATCCTTCTTAACATCAAAAGATGTAAAACATTGTGTACCTACGTTAAACTCGATGGAAAACTACTCTGTAGGAAATTGGTCCGACATTATCTATGATTTAATAAGGTCCAATGAAGTGTGTAAGTAGCTTTCCATTATTACCAAAACCTATAAGACTTTTCTTATGAGGGATTTTAATGATAACATGATCACCAAACATAAAATAAAATTATTTACTATGGTTATCTGTATTGATTTTATATCTTCTCTAAGCTATCCTCATATTTTGTGAGATCATATTCACATTCTCATCGGCCTATTCTACTAATTAGGGCCCTATAAACGTTTTTTCCTGACTTCATCCAAAAATGTTGGGGTTTGACCCCACTTTCTATATAATTACTAAAAATTAACCATCATTTTATTGTAATGAAAAAATATTATTACAAAAAAACTCATCTAAAAAAATATGTTTACACCAACTTCTCTGATAATACATTTTACAATATTAAAGAATATCCTCCATGGTCTCAATTGTTGGTTTGGTCTATCCATCATACTGGGGAAGAAAGGTAGTGATAAATTTTAATTTTATCTTAAATTTCTTTTTAAGGAAATTCTAAAATTTATAAGTAAACATGGGATCACGATCAAATAAAATGAAGGAAATGCATATAACATAACAAGCTCTTTGAGGTATAGTCAAGAAAGAATAGTTAGAGAAATAATGTCTCAATTGGTAAGGAAAAGTGTTGACTAATTCTTTGATCAAAAATGTCCCAAATCACATTGTTGCCTAGAGATTTCTTTTTTAACCACGACATGTAGTGCATGGATATATTTTTCTATTTCCAATCTGGAACTAGAAAAGGATAAAACATATCATTTGGTATTTTTCACTTTAATTTAAACCTACTACTAGTCAAATGGTTCATTTTAAAATTAAAAATATCTCTTTCAATTCCATCCCACCATTAATACACACGAAGGTCCCAATACATCTTAGTTGTGATAGGATGAACTGAAATCATAGAACTATGAGCTTCACAAAAAAATTCATTCTTCATTTGGGTATTAAAAATCACATGTAATATATTTCAAAATCATAAAACAAAATATTTATCGATGTTAAATTCGATACAATTACCCCTTTTAACTAACTGTAACTTTTTTTAACTCATAGAATTCCTTCTACACTTTAATAACTCTTTCTAGGGGAGATGACTTCACAGACACTTAGAAAATAAAGTAGTTTCTTGAAAAAACAATTTCCAAGACAAAATTCATCGAATCATTAACAAAGGGGTCATGTTCTATTGTTAACATGGTTAATATAAAATTATGTTTTCGACTCAACGCATCTTCCATTTTGTTTTCATTTACAATGTTTTAATAAATCATGATATCATAATCCTCTATCAGTTCATGCTATATTATCATTCTCCTGTTCGATTCCTTCTGAGTAAATATATACTTAAAAATTTTATGGTTAGTATATATTTCACATTTTGATCCATATAATTGATGTCACTATATTTTGGAAAAAAACCTCAACTGATAATTAAAGTTCATTTATGGGATAATTTAAACCCTAAGGTTTCAATTGTCTTGATGAATAAGCAATTTATTGATCATTCTGCATTAGAACACAATGAAGTCACTTCAAAGAAGCATCCATGTAGATGAAAAAATCACCATTTCTAGAAGGTATGTCCAGAATAAGAGAATTCACCAATATATTATATAGTTCCTGAAAAGAAACATCATATTCTTCTATCCAAATAAATTTAACCACCTTTAATTTTTTACTTAGTTGTTGAGATAGATAATTGCACAAATAACATAACAAACCCTCAGTAATAGCCTATTATTCTAAGAAAACTATGAATCTCAATAACATTTGTAGGTATTTGACGTTCATTAACCATTTTTCTTTGGTGGGATCAACTATTATGTAATCCATATTTAAAATTTTCTGAATAAAATTATCCTATTGCAACAAAAAATAAAATTTGATAAATTTTTCTTATAACAACTTTTCATTTTGAGTTTGTACTAAAATCCTAAGTGTTTTTCATCTTCCTTATAACTTATTGAAAAGCCCAAAATATCATATAAAAACACCAATAAAATTATATTAATAAATATATAATATTATATTATTTAGATCTATGAAAATAATAGGATAATTTTTCAGACTTAAGGGCATAAAAATAATCTCATAATGCCCATATCTAGTATGAAAATCTATTTTAGGGATTCCATCCTTTGTTACCTACAACATATTGTTTCTGAATTTCATTTCAATATTGGAATATTATTAAGATACCTGAATTTGATCAAATAACTCATCAATATGAGGTAATGGATAATTATTTTTAATATTAATGTTTTACAAATATCAATAATCCATGAAAAGACTCATGGGACCATCTTTTCATTTAATATAAAAACATGAGAACTGCATGCTGAAGTGATAGGATGAAAGAAACATTTATCAAGAAACTACTACAACTTATTTTTTGATTGAATAAGTTACACTAGTGCCATTTGATAATGGGGTTTAGAAATTGGATTAACATCAGGAGCTAATTCAATAGTAAATTAAACTTTTCAATCCAGTATTACACCCACAAACTCACCAAAAAAATATACAATTTTTTATTTACCATAGGAACATCAATAATTTGAATAGTTCCCATGTTTTCAAAAATATGTGAATGTTAACTTTAATTTCCTTCTTTTAAAAATTTATTAGATTTCTAATATGTTATCAATGGTATGGGTTCATTTTTTTAAAAAAAAATAAATGTATTTATGGAATAAATATTATTTATGTATTCAATAAATCGTATCTTGATAAGAAGAAATAAATTCCATATCCAGAATAACATAAAACACTAATAATGGAAAAAATAAAAGTTTTTCAACGTAATTTATATTCATAGAAAATATTAGTAGATTAATTTAATACTTTTTCACTGTAATATTTCACCTAGTGCTTTAACCATATGTTCTAGTCTCATTTCATGAGGTGAAATTTTTATTTACTAGAAATTATATTCCAAATAAATGAATGTGTATACCTTATATCAAAGAAGAAATTACAAAAATATGACTAAATAAATAAAGTACATGATTTCAATTCATTGGATAGTCCAACATCTACAGAAGTAGCTGCAAAGGATCTCACTACACATTTCTTCTTATAATCTAGTTTCTTTCAATCATTCATATATTTCTTTGGGTTGGTAATTTCGTAATTCACCATCTCACAAAATTTAAATTAATATACACATTTATTATCGGAATTAAAAATGATACCAAAAAGTTATTTTTCTTTGCAATATTGATCCATATTTCCAAACATACCACATTGAATATACTTCCCAGATTTGTTAAGGAATTACAAAAGATCATTTTTACCACACTTACCACAAACTAGAAAATAAATTTTTTACCTTCATATTTATTTTATTTACTATTATCTATTTTATGCATCCAAATATCTTCTTCTTGTTATTGTAAAAGAATACATGATCATAGGAAAACTCTATATTTATCCTCTTAGCACATAGACCAAGTTTTTTATACCATTTGAATTCATGGGAGGTTAAATCCCTTCTATACCTTAGCTTTAATATTTATTTAAAATTATGGGTTTTATTATCAATATCTCGCATAAAATTTGGAGAATACCATTCCAATTATGTGATGTTTTCTTCGTAAACACCCAATGAATATTCCTAATTTTTAGTGAATTCAAGGGATTAATTTTCAATCATATGTCTAACTACTGAAGGAAATATTTTTCAAGGAAAATATTCTTAAATTAATCCAATTCCAAGGTGATAGTCTCATCGCTATCCCTGATATTCATGAAAATTGGCCACCACTGGTTGGGTCCAACTTTAAAATAGATAAATAGAAAGACTAAACTTTTGATTATTTTAACACCCCATAACATCAAATATATTTTTAATTAATTTAATCCCAAATTTAATTTGCATCAGGTCATTAGATCCACTAAATGCATGTGGGTGTTGCCTCATAAAATGTACTACTATCATCAGGTGCCTTTGTGGTATCTCTGGTTGTACTATTATATGGATTCCACTACCATTTAAAGCCTGCATCAACTGATCCATAATTTTCACAAACACCACGGTTCCAATAATCATCACTCAATTTTTTAGATCAGAAAATATATCAGCCTCTCCATGTCTTTCTACTTCAGTTTCATATTTCTTCATTGGAAACCTATTTTGAAAAAACATTTATTATATTAAAAAAATTGTAATTTTCAAATGATATATCATTTAAACAGAACAATAAGTTATAAATAATTTATATTTCTTCAAATAAAATCATCATAACACAAGTATTTATCTATAAACGTCTCTGATACCAACTATAAGGACCCAACCCTATCCATTACATAATCTAGGTAACTCAACTAGAATACACTTCATTATATTAATAATGATCTTTTAATTTTAGAGTTTTATAGAATTATGAAATAATTCTACATATAAAAACATACGAATACCATGTTTTAAATACTAAAATAGTATCCATTTCTTCAATAATACAATTTTTTTTAATAAAACATTTATGTTTCCATGAAAAAGCATCACAATATTCATGTTGGATTATTCTTTTCTCTTAACCATCCTCAAAACCTATGAAAAACATTTCAAAACATGGGATTAGCATAAAAATCTCAATAAGGGACATAAAAATAATGAAATATATTATTAGTTCAGAAATAGTTATAAATATATGAAATTGTTTCCCCAAATAGGTACCTATTAACCTTAAAGTATCTTATACTTAATTTTTGAAAACCTAAGATTTTATAAAACATAAATAAAACGAAAAATTGATCACGGGGTATTCATTTCCTTATATTATAACCATTTTATTTTCCGTATGATCTATACCCCTCATGTATACATTATAACGTAACTGGTGTGGCTACCTTCTAATGTAACCCTCAATGCTACCTTATGGTGTAACCATCCCATTAATTCTTGGATTAACCATACAATATACCTCCACACATAAAACCAATCAATGAATTTGAGTGGGATATAGGTCCCAATAATCATCATAAAAATTTACCAAGAACCATAATATAATAATAAAATATAAATAATTTGATCATAAAAAGATTCCTTTTAGTTTTTTTAAATAGTAATTTAAAAGATTATTTTTAAAGAAAACTTCATTACCTTAGTTTCATATTATGTAAAACCTATTGAAAACTCTTGTATAAGGGTTTGAAGAGTTTTATGAATATATTATATAATCATATTCATATTTATAATTACTTATATGATCTTATTGTAATATCTTTACACCCATTTATTAATAATATTTTTTTATTTTCATTGTTTCGGGTGCATTTATTTCATGGTTTCCATGGTTGTTTCAATATGGATTTTATTTATGAATGGAATAAAAACATCATAAGCTGAATTAAATGGGGATAATATGTTTTAATAATTTTAAATGAAACAATATATAGTTTTTTCTAATATAAGGATGAATCATTATATAATATTTCAATAAAAATGATTTGATTTATTTTGGTAGTTTTTTTACGACCATCACGAACTCATATCATTTAATTTAATATAATGTTTATATATTAATTATATAAGATTATTTAACATATAATATGTATAAAAAAATCTTATTTAACAATAATAATTGTTTAATTACCATCTTTGAAGGTGGTAATGAAAAGGAAATTGTATCATCGATGATGGTGGTCAATCAACACATCTATGAAAATATTCAAATTTTTAGAATAAAATGTTAAAGATAAAGTGTTTGATGATGAAGTTTTACATTAAAATTATAAAATTAAAGTATATATAAGATAATATACTTTTCATGCAACTTTTTTAGGAGGATGTGAAGAGATAATAAGAAATGAGATTTAATTGAAAGGAAAATAAAAGAAAATTAAAGATGATTTTACCTCTTGAATTATTCTCATTTCAAAACTCCATAAGTAACATGGTTTCAGGATATTAAGTATTTTGTGCCACCTCATGTTCTTCGGGACACCTTAATCCCCTCATTCCACATTAATGCCTTCGGGGAACATATTGTACAGATATAAAACTAGACAACTTCTATTAGGAACACGATCCGGAGAAGGATTTTGAGCATGCACATTCACCATAGCGGAGATATCAGATTAGGAAGAATTTGCGTGTGTTGATATTTTCATTAGTACCAGGACTGTGAATCTCTACATTAGATAGCTATCTGAACAACCATGAAAGGGTGGAGAGCTAATCACAATGCAGATGATAGGGAGGGGTGGATTAAAGTTGTCATAGTCTGGGATGTATTTCTTTATGCCATTCGGGTCCTGTAAGGTCTTGAAGCCAATAGGAAATTTTACGTTCCCCTTAAACCCCCAAAATGGGGATTACAAAAAATGAATAAAAAATGATCGCCTTCAGGCCATTCATTCAGTAAAGATACAAGAATTTTACTTATATTCTCACAGGTGATGATATTATGCTATTACTATAGATTATTTAATTTCTATACATATAATTTATTTAATTATAAATTTATAATGAATATTTGTATTTTATTTCAATATAAGAAAAATTATTTTATACGTACCTATTTTATTTCATTTAATTATAGTTATTATGAGTAATGATCGTGGTAAAATGTATCAATGTGGGGAAGGGTAAATATAGTTAATAAAATATGAAACTATGTGATAAGCCCAAAAATTTTCATCCTAAATATTATTAGATAATTAAATATTACCATCATCACCTTAGGATCTGAATTTATATTTTTAATGGACATTGTCCCATTAAATGACCTAAATAATATTTAATGTGAATAAAGTTACATAGTGTCACTCTATTAGTTTATAATAACTATTATGTGTATGAGTAGTAACAAAGGAATGTTATGAATGAATATAAATGACTATTTTTTTAACTAAATTATATTCATGAAGGTAATTTATTTTTACATTTTTAGATATAAAAAAATTTCATTAACTACTTTTGAAATTCAAATACACTACTCGTTCAATTAAGATGAAATTAAAATAAATGATTCTAAATTAATAAATTTCATAAAATTTGAGTGAATGTTAGTTATCGAATAATTTTTTTTAAATATAACATATATGTGATATTTAAATGGTTTTTTTAAATTAAAACATTTTATTTATCAAATTTATGTCAAATAAATTGAAAATTCCCAAAATTGATAATAATATTTTTTTTTCAAAATATTATTTTTAGTGTATTTAAAAATGATAAAAATATTCAATGAATATAATTTCTATAAGATATGGTCAAAAAATTTATTCCTTGGGCATTTATAAACCAACTATTAACTTATATATAAAATTACAACCCTTCATGTATAAAAAATATTATCACGGTAAAGGTTAAAATTGGTTAATTAATTGGTTAATAAAAAAGATATGGTTTAAAATGATTTGAAAAAAAGTTTAATTTTTATTGGTTTCATTTATTTACACCCCATAATACATAATATTTTTATCAATGTAAATTTTTTTATTTTACTTGATAATTACATTATTATAATTTAATCTATAAAGAAATTTTAAAATAACCCATCCCCTTATTTATATAAGGGAACCTCTCCTTTATCTTATTCACATCACATTGATCCATATAGAAAAATAATAACCTGTAAAAATTCCTTAATAATTTCTTCATACACATTATAGAGTCTTTGGTTATCCCCAAAGACAATACCCAGGATCCTTGATAGGATATCTAAGATAATTCCTTCAAAAAAGAGGTAATCCCTTTAACCTATCACATTATTTTTTACATATTCATTAAAAAAATTAAACAATAGTATTTCTGAAAAAATATTATATTTATTCACTTAACTATACATAAATTTTATCACTATTATGAAATCATCATTATCAACACTATTTCAGTTCAAATGAAATGTGAATGTCTCGCTCATGTGTAAGTATGACTTACCATATCTAATTATTGATACAATTCATTATCAAACACCATATTTCATGGATGGTTATTATGATGGTTCCAATTTTTATTTATTATACCTGTGAAATAACTATTCTATTGGAATTATAATATCACATTTACCCTTTTAATTTTCAATCACTTGTAAAATAATAATGTCGCTCGTGCATACGTGTAAAATAATACCTCTATGAAGCGATGTGATTTTTTCATTGAAATTTTAATTGGATGATAATATATATAATTTTAATTAATATATAAAATTTTCATGGCATAATATTGATTCAATAAAGGTGAATTATTTTTAATCTTTCATTTTTTATATATTTCTCAAATTGAAATCAATATTCATGCATATGTACAACCAACTATCTTCATAAACGGTGTAATACATTATTATCTATTTATATTTTTTGATTGATTATAAATAAATAAATATATATATATATATATGATATTTATTTCATGTATAAAATTTCTATGATTTTGGAATTATGATAATGTGACTAAGATCACAAATACCGAACTAAAATTATCTTCAAAAATTAAACAGTTAAAACTCAAAGTTGATAATTTAAATATGTTATTATTGTTAAATGTGTTTTAAAATATTATAAATATATAATATATGATATTATTGGTATGTAAATTAATCATTTATAATATTATAATAAATTTAATGTCATTATATTGGGTTTTAGTGTTCTTTTATGTATTGGGATTTTGAAGTAAGTGTTTGTTATCTCAAATTATCTTTATTGGGATATATGTTATGTTACACACATATCTTAATTTATGAGGTGTATAATCTAAACATTTACTTATTATATAATTATTATCTACATTTTAATGATATTAAACGTTTAATGATTATTTTTTATTTTATGTGGATTCTGATTTAAATGTAACCAGAGTAGTCAGGGTTTTATATTAAAATTTCATTATTTATAAAGATTGTTTATTATTATATCTCAAAGGAAGATAACTTATGACCTAACACTCAAAATAATAATTTAATATTCCTTTCATTATTTTTTTATAATACATGTTTTTCTTTCATTTTCCTCACCTTAATTACTCAATATATGATTCTTAAATAAAATAAACATTATTTATATATTGGGTAGAAAAAAAATTTCATCCATAACTATGTATTCTATAAATATATTAAAGAAGGATTTTAATAATATCATATCATATTATAAATTCATTATTAAAAATGTATGAAATTTTAAACAAAGATTTAAAAGGAATCTTGTTATTTTATTTTGAATGATGTATTTTTGTCTTTTTCTTCAAATATGTGAAAGAAATGTATTATTTTAATATATATAACATGAATGGAATTTCCATATGTCATTACTAATCAATGATTAGAACCTTCCATCAAATGTTTCAAATAGTATATTCAATGAAAATATTTTCTTTATTATTTTGTAAATTTTTATATTTTAAAAATGTTATTTCAATATGGAGAGGATATATTCGTCATAATTTTTTTTAACAATCGTTTAAAAAATTTTTAATCCATTATAAAATCCTCTGAGGATACATATGTTTTAATTGGTATATGATATAATAATACCAAATTATTTCACTATGTGGATATTTTTATTCTAATGATGGGATTTTTATGAAACCCTTATATTTTTGATGGGTTATGTTATAATTTAATGATTTATGATATTTTTGGAATTTATATGAATGAGTTGTGATTATTTGATATTTGAGTATGTTAAAGTCCTCCAATGAAATTTCTAATTATGGATAACACATGAGTTTCATATGTTATGTATGGAATTTTTTTCACATTCACAATTTTATGTATGGAACAGGATTTTCTATCCATTGTGTTATGTTTGGACATGATTTTCTTGTACATAAGTTTATTTTTGGACACAGTTTTTATGTCAATATTTTTTTGTGTGGAACATGATTTCAAGTTTATAAGATTATGAAGAGACCAGTTTTAATGTCCATAAGTTTATTTATTGGCCGAATTCAATGTCACTAACTTAATTATGGAACACACTTCTATTTATAGATGTTTACAATGTTATATGCTGATGTGTATCACATTAACTCATGTTGTATTCCAATTATATTCCATAATATTTTATGTTCTCTGATTCTATAATGATTCATGTATTATGAGATACCATTTGTGATTCCATGACTCAATATTAATATCATGTTATCATGCCCTTATGCTCAAATTTTGTCTATGTGATCATTGATATCTCCCTTGTTTAATCATAAAAAGCATCTGAGCTCACCCTTTCTTTTGTATCATTTATCCTAGGTTATAAGGAAATTTTTTTAGAAGGGTATTAAAAATAATAGTTCTATATAGTAATATAATTACGGGAGATGCGGATGATCCTTTATGATTAATTTTTTTTTATCTAGTCATCAAACACACTAAACATTTATATTTATGGCGTGGATCTTAATCTCATGTATTGAATATTCAACAATAAAGTTTTAATATTTATTTATAAATAGTGTGGTTATATATAAATTATTTATTAATGGAATGATTATTCTATTTTGGATAAAAAGGTATGTTTCGATAGAAAAAATCATTCGTTCTCATGTTTCTTATGACACTCTAATGATTATGAGTTTACTGTTATTTTTTCTTATTCGGTATGTTATGAAAACAATGGGCATAAAATCTATTTTATTTTGTATGTAAATAATTATTTAAACTCAACGTTTATTATGTTAATGGAAAACATCCTTTTTTAACTCATGGTATTAATTTTCATTAACATATTTCTTTCTTATTTATATGTCCCTTTCTATTATTTTTGTGCTCATACTAGATTTCAAAATGTATTTTACTAAGTTTAGGGATAGTTAATAACAATGAATAAGTCAATTTTAATGTCATTAATAATATTCATGGAAGTAAAAAATTATTATTTATTATAATAATTATTCTCTTAGAGAAATGGACACTGAAATGAAGTGTCCATGATGTAATATATTGGTATTTTATATAAGGGTTATGATCTAAATCATTAATACTCTAAATTATAAAGATCATTAGGAATTAAAGATGGTGAATTATAGTTTAATGACCTAATAATATGTAATGTTCATATTCAGTTGGTTATATTATCATTTTATTTAATATATATTCTAAAAGTGGTAAAATTATTTCAATTTTTCATATAGATGTTGAAAAAATCATTTTTGAAGAAAATTCATTTTTTGAAGTGTAAAATGAATTCACAAAAAAACTTGCTTTTTTAAATTACTAATAATTATTTAACACATTTTAATTGATTGTGACCATTAATAATATATTTTACATTGTGGTTACTCATATTCATACCTTTCATTTCAATATCTATTTCATAACTATCACATATAAATAAAAATATTTTTATAATATATCTCATTTAATTTAATCTGTAGCATTTTTGTGTTTATCAATCTATTGAGAATATTTTTTTATAAACTAAATTTTAATATTGATCCATATATAATAAAAATTTTGTGTTTTAGAAATTACATAAATACATAGAAGTAAAAAAACATGGATTTATTTGATAAAATTTGTAGTTCTCATTCAAATTATTAAAAAAAGGGTTGATGAATCATATATATGACAATAAATGATTTTTTCAATTTCATTTGGATCTAAATAAAGGAAATTATTTTTTCCTCTTGATCTAATTTACTAGATATGTGAATTTTTAACAAAAAAAAATTTCTTTTAAAATATATTAGATGAATATTTTATTAAAAATGGGTTGTGGTTTATTAGACTCATTGATATTGTTTGGAATTAGATAGTGGATAAAAATGAATTATTTATGATAAACTAGTTTCTCCAATTATATGTTAAAAAATAAGTAATCTGATCTAACCATTATTGGAATATGTCATGAACCAGCCTGGGTACCCTGGTAGTCCAATAACCGAGCTAGAAAGGACATATACCGAAGGGAATTCCCATTCCCCATGGGTCGACGAATATATCTTAGTGTTATAAAATATAAAAGTGGTAATAGTTTTTTCACGAGTAATGAAGAAGCATGAAGAAACATAATAGTATGAATTACAAAACAATTCTGGTCATAGTAATGTCCGAGGGGACAATAAGGCATAATGAAGCCCAAAGTACTACATCCCATATACCAAAACAAGAAAAAAACCCAATTCCCAAATGAAACAACTCACTAAGACCAATGTTCAATAGTTGGATCCACCTCTAAGAGATCATTTCTCCTTGATCGAACATAGAAAGAGAATATCTATGAACAACTGAAGGAACAAGTAGGGTGTCATCTATAAATTATAATAGAATATCACCAAGGATTCCACAACATATTCCCAAAATAGAATAACCAAAGGAATTATTTAAATTTAAAAATAAAGAGGGTGTCATTTTTAAAACCATATACAAACAATCACGGTATACATTTAAAATGATTGAAAAAACTTTATGAAAAGGATTTATAAGGGATGAAATATTTCTAAAATAATGGATTAGATAAAAATTTATAAAAAAAAGATTATGTAAATTTTGAGGCATGTAAAAAAGTTCAAATAAAATTCATTTACATTAATATCTCTAATATAAAACAAGAAAAAACATAGTCATATTCCAAATAGTTATATATGTTCTTAGTTATAAGACTATGTACTCTATATGTGATTTCACCAATATTTGTATGCACAAGTCCCCCCTGAAACTAGCCTATGGTGACTCATCACCATTCCATTAGGGATGTGACCTACTGTATCTATATGATAGAACAGTGTAATAGCATAGAGTGATTCCACATAACTTCCAAACTTCATAATTATTTAATGTTCTATAACATAATAAATGGTGGGAAATTTATTTTTAAGGGTTCATAAAATAAAATTAAATCACATTCTTCTATTTCAATGAAAAATTTCCATTAAAAACTAAATAGGATTTTAATAAAAAAACATGCCTCTTTAACCAGATAAAACCATTAGGTTTCTTTAAAAACATTATAACCACATTTAAATTTTTTAAATCCTTTAAAAACCAATTCCATCAACTTCACAATTTATTTCAACAATTAAATTGAACAATTTAATTGAAATTGTTTTCATCAAAACACTAATATAAATTAAACAATTTAAATAATAAAATTTATATAAACCCACCTCAATTAAATGGGATTGGTGGTTTTCCATTTCTTATTCAAAAACCATTCCAATCCTATAAATAATCTTGATTGAACTTTATTAAATCAATTGAAAGAAAATTTGAGTAATTGAATTTAAATCAACTGTTGAAATAAATCAAGCAATTAAAAGTTATTCAATTTGTCTAAACAATACTGAATCACCTACCTTTTTATGAAACTCAAAACTATCAATGACACCCATCAATGAGAAAAAATGTGCACAAGACCTTGAATCTCAATCTAGAATTGACATCTAGTGTCATAGAGTGTAGATCCATTAAATTCTGGATGATCTATTGAAATACCAAAGGAGTAAAAAATGATAAAGATGAAGAACGAAGGATAAATATTACATGGTAATCAAACCACAAGTGAAGTGAGGATTGAACATTAAAACAAAGGATCTGGAAGGATTGAAGGGATTCAATATCACCTAAGTAAGGATTTGGGTTGAGGGAGATAAAACTCGAGTGAGGGAGAAAATATATTCTCAGTTGCACTACCTATTTAAAACCCACGGTCTGGGTATTACACAACATGTGATACCCTTTAACATTATGAAATAGTTAATTTGTGTAATCACTTAAAAACACATCTCTTTGAATTAAAAACTAATGCTCTAGGATTAAAAACTAATATTTAAATCATTTACAACATATAAAAGTTTTTCATGATGTGTACCCTTCCTAACATAAATAATTTCACAACTTACATCGAAAAACCATTATACTGAATTTAAACTAGTCATATTGAATGTAAACCACTACCAGCCTGTCAAATTTTTAACAGGATGTTACACCCTCCCCACTATAAAAACGTTTTCTCTCTAGAAAGCCTATGAAGAATATTCCATGAATAAGAGATGATGTCACTGCTCTCTCATCAGTAAATCATGTTCCCACATCTCATGATTATCCAAAGAATGTAGCCATAAAACATGAACCAAATGTATCATCATCCCATGATGTTCCTTGGTCTCATAATCAAGTATCCTAACTTTCTTCTTAGTCAATGATAAATCTTTTTCAATATCCTGATCACTGTATCTGAAAATGTGAAATGGATCTGAGATATAATTTCTCAACTATGATATATGGAACAACTCTTTTAGCAATGTCAACTATAGAGGAAGTGATAAATGGTTTTAAATATCCTTAACTTCTCAACAACCTATAATGTTCCCATGAAACGAGGAGTAAGCTTCCCTTGCATCCCAATAAGTCGATGAGCCAACTAGGTTGAAACATTCTAGAAGACCAGGTCGCTAAAAACAAACTCCAAAGGTCTATGGCGATAGTCAAAATAAAACAAATATTGGCTCTATGAAATCAACAATATCTGAGGAATTAAATGAATATTTTATATTGTCTCTTTCACCATGCTTTTTCTAGCCAACTAACGTTCACCATTCTCTGACCAACACAATAAATATTTACAATTCCAACAACACAGGGCCTCTAAAGATTACATTCTGATCAAAGAGAAGTAACTATTTTTTATAAGAAAACTCAACTAGCCCCAAGTGATCATCCCAATACCCACCAATGTCAAGAACATAGGCATGATGCATATCCTTAATAATCTGTATATCTATCTTTCTCTTCTCATCCAACTGCAATTTGTAGTCCATTCTCACATAAACATAAGATCAGAATGCCTCCGGAAGACCTCTACCATGGAAATAAGTGAACTGATGATCTATATTAGAAACTATGTGAGATGGAACTCTATGAAAATGAACAATATACATCACATAGATATTTCCCAACTCCCCAACTTTTGTTTCCACACGAATGGATATGATGTGAGCCAACATGGTCAGACTATCGATCACAACCCATATGAAATTATTATTTCCCTGGGAATGAGGAAAACCGATCACAATGGCCATAGATATTTCAACCCACTTCCAGGTAGGTACTATAAGGGGTTGAAGTAAACACAATGGTTTCTGATTTTCATCCTAAACCTACTGGAATGTATAGAAATGTGAGACAAAATCATTAATTCATTGTCTCATACCTAGTCGTTAGAAATATCATCACTTGTCACAGAACATCATAGTGGTTCTTGGGTACATATCCCATTAGGAATAATTAAAATCCCCCATCAAAGACTCTCTTTCTGAAAATGGTATAATGATACTATTCTGATTGAATAGAAATCCCTGTTTGTATAATTACCACATGGAAATTTTCTCCCCAACACAGGGTCTCTAATGCTCTACAATTCATGAAAAAACTCTTGATCTAGATGAATCATCTTTAAAAGAGGGAATTTCAACTGTATTCTGGATAACAAACATCAGTCCCATTATTAAAAAACTCCAATATTCAACTATGAAAATAGTTCCATAAAATTAAACTCTTTTGAATATTCTTTTAGTGCCTAGGTTGTAAGTTTCATACTCAGCGTATCTAAAATTAAATTCCATTTCACTATGGTATAAGCAATGTCAATGTGAAACTATAATAGGTATTCCACCCATTACCTTGTGTAGAGATTCAAAAAAAAATTAGAGATGATATAACTGAAGATTTTGTTGTCTAAGTACATGTTAATGTTTTATCCCAAAAGGTAGTAACACCAACTCTTATATATCATGCATCACATCTGTATGTTCAAGGTTTTGGGTAGGATAATTCTTTTCATGTGGCATAATATGATGAGATCTATAAACTTATACATGATACCCTTACAATAAAATATACCCCAAACCTAAACATGAAGAATCACAAAAGAACACATAGACCTTCCCAACCTCTGGAAGAGACAACACCAAGGTAGTAGTCAAAATATGTTTCAGATAAACAAAATAAATATGAAACATATCATTCCAACAAAATTTCACCCCCTTCAAAGTTAGACTAGTCATTAGAGAAGAAACATTGAGAATTACTTCATGAATCGATTATAATATTCAGATAATCCCAAGAATCATCGAATCTCAAAGACATTATGTTGTGGATACTAGGTCATAACAATGTTCACCTTCATAGTATCAACCAATATACCCTATTCGAACACCAAGTGTCCCAAGAATTTCACTTCCTGAATCAAGAAATCACACATTGAAATATTCTCATAATATCAGTGATTTCTCAATAGACTCAGAACTGGACTCAGATGATGCACATGATCCTCCTAGGACAACAAGTAAATGATGATTTAATCCATAAATACTAACAAAAAGAAATCCAGATAATCATGTAAAATACTATTGATTGGAGCCTTGAAGACTACTGAATAATTAATTTGATAGAGGTCATAAAAAGGTACTCATAATGGTAGTACATACATTGAACGGTGGTTTTTTGAATGTTAGAGTGCTTTATCATTATCTAATGGTAACCAAATAAATTTTCGATCCTTGAAACCGACATTTCCATGTTCCACTTCTCAAATAGATTATCAATAAGTGGAAAAAAATACATATTCATTACCAAATCTCGATTTCTCTTTTGGTATTCAACACAAAAGCAAGAGGAACCATCAGATTTCTTAGAAATAATAACTAAAGCTGCCCAGGGTGACACAACGAGGCGTAAAAATCCGTTCTCAAGAAGTTAATTCTATATGGACTTCATCTATTTCATTTTACCAGGATCAATTCAGTATGATGAACTAGAAACTATTTGAGTTCCAGACATTAAGTCAACATAAAACACAGACTCCTTTACCGGTGGAAATCTAGATAATTTAGAATGAAATACCTTAAAAAAATTGATGATAACTGGAGGTAGAAAAATGTTCAAATATTCTCACCCCGGAAGAGAAGTAAACAAATATATTAAATTCTCTAATTCTTGACAATATGTTATGTCTCTACTTGACCTTGGTTACCAATCTCCTTGAAATATAAGAGACAGACTACTGGATTTTGTATATTAGACCCACCAATGATAAAAATAAATCTAGGCCTTATTGAAAATAAGCCAATAAATCAAGAATAATATGTTCAAAGATGTTATTTTGAGAACCATAAAACTCTCATACATCTCAAGAATTTATTGAGAGAAGAAAAAAGTAAGACTATAGAGTCTACATTCTCTTTGTACCAAGGGGTGTTGTAATATCCATAGCACAAGATAAAATATTCATAGGATGATTAGAGATATTTAAAATATTTGTTGATATAAATGAGTGAGACACACCAATCTCAAATAGAGATGTCACTAATGATGAAGTTGAAGTAATGGTACCTCTCAGAGTTGCTGGACCCGTGTATGCTTCCTCTGAAGACTCATCCACTGTGTAAAGTAGCTGCATTAAAAATGGTTGTGGTTGGAACACTTTTATATGTAATGTACCTGATTTCACCATAGTTTTAGGAGGATATGGTGATCTTGTTCCATTTAAAAGATTATAATAGTTATGGAAGAATCTCTATTAGATCCCTAAACATCCATAGGAGATATAGTTATTGAGTGCCTTAGTAAAAACCCTATTATAATGTCATTTCTTCCCACATGGGTAGCAAATAAAAAGAACTTCCTCCTGATTCTTTAAGAGTTATGGGATGAATCTGTTATAAAAAAATCTAGGGGAATTATCATGCTTTTTATTCCATTAATGTAACTGACACTTCCACTGGGAAATAAAGGAACTCATATCATCCATGACATTCCATCGAGGTCTATCTCAACCATCATTTCTCTATCCAGTACATCAGTATAAGTGGGAAATTTTAGTAAGAAGACCTAGGGATAGATATCTGATTGATGTCCCAAATCGAACCATCAAGACTTCATCCTTTCATTAGAAACAATCTCAGGAGAGAACTGCAACCACTCAGAAAAGAGATTTGAATACTCATTCAAGGTTCTATTGGCCTAATTAAGCATGAAAAACTCCAATACCTTAGCAAACACCATTGAATCTGGACAGAACTAATTGGTGAAAAGAACCTTGAATTTCATCCATGATAATACCTCATGCTTGTGCATCATTTTTATTAAGTCTCACCACCTCTTACCTGGTCCTTCAAGAACGAAGGTGGCACACTTCACCGTGATCTAGTTTGGAGTCTCCTAAAACTGAAATAATCATTATATCATTTCCAACCATTCATCATCATGTTATGGATTAATGGATACTTTGAAAACTAGTGGCATTTGGAAAAGAAACTCTTGATAAAGATTTCAAAGAACATCCCCCGGAGGATCCATAGTTGGAGAATGAACATAGACTAAAGGTAGTTCCTATACTAGAGATTGGATAGTGTCCATGATCACCTTAACTAGATTTGGTCCCACTAAAGGATTCACTCACTACGGTTCAGTATAAGATTCCTCTTGGATCTGATTTTCACATCTTCTTGGAGGTATGATGCTAAAAAACATCAACTGACGACAAGGAAGACATTATACTAACACTCAAACTAAACAACGAGTGAAATTATTTCTAACTTATGAAAAAACAAGATTTGGATTTCACTCCATCCAAATCACAATATTGGAAAGACAATAATTAATTCACTAGATTTCATTCTATAACTACCCCTAGTGAGTTAAGGTTCACAATAATAAGAGTTATTCTAGAACTCGATCTCAACTACCTCCTAAGTCCTAATTTTTTTTTCAAAAATGCGTATGGATTTCAAGAAATAAGCTCAATAGCCTCCTCTTATTCCATTTTGTCTTGAACCAACTCGGTTACCCAGGTAACCCAATAACCGAGAAAGACCTGATATTTCTTACAGGGAATTACAAATCCCCAAAGTTTGACAACTAATATCTCACATCTTACAAAAGGATTATTAGAGTGTTTTTTTCTACTAGTAATAAAGATGAAAGATGAAACAAGTATGTATAAATTACATAAGAAACTCCACTGGGAGTAATATATCAGAAAAACAAGGCATTAACAAGCCCAACCTACTACATCCCAAGTACCAAATCTAGAAAACAACCCAATTCCACAAGGAGACAACTCACCAAGACCAAGGTTCAAGGGATGGATCCACCTCTAAGAGAACATTTTCCTTGCCCAATCCTACATTGTGAAAATCTACAAAAACCTGAAGGCACAAGAAGGATGTGACATACCAATCCCATCATATTCTCACCAATTATTCCATAATAGATTCCAAAAATAGATTAATAAATTTAATGATTTCAATTATAAAATAAATAGGTTTAGTGTTTTCAAATAATATTTAAACAATCATGATATAAAGTTCAAATGATGTAAAATACTTTAAAAGAATGATTTATAAGTGATGGGATATTTATAAAAAATTGGATTTGATAAAACATTTATGTAAATTAGTTTATATTACCTTTGAAGGCATGTAATGTAGTTCAAAAAACATCATAATAAATTTATATCTCAAATATATAATAAGAGAGAAATATGGTCATCTTCCAAATAGGTACATATGTTTCAGGCTATAGGAATCTACACTATCAATGGAATCTCAGAAATATGTGTTTGAACACATCCCTTTAACTCTATCCAAAGGTGACTTCTCACCATACCATCAGGTTTGTGACCCTATTCATGAATGTTTTTGAATGTTTTAATAGTGTTGATTCTTTCTAAATAACATAAAAAAATCCTATGGCTTTCATGTGCTCTCAAAAAATCAATGATGGGAAATTTATTTTAATAAGGAATAAAATTAAATTAAATCACATTCTTCTATTTCACTTAAAATTTTCAAATTAAAACAAATTCAGTTTTTAATAAAAATCATACCTTTTTAAAAAGATAAAACCACTGTGTTTCAATAAAAACATGTTAAGCCACTTTCACACATTTGAAATCCATTCAAATCCAATTATATAAAACTCAAAGTTATTTTCCAATATTAAATTCAACTATTTAATTGAAATAGTTTCCATTAAACCTCCTATTTAAATTAAACAATTTAAATCAACAAATTTCTATAAACCTACCCCAATTCAACAAGATTGGTGTTTTTCCCAATTATCAAGCCAAAACCATTTCAAATATACCAGTTCACTGGAATTGTATTTTATTACATTAATTGAAATAATGTTTGAGAAATTAAATTTAAATAAACAGTTGAAATAAATCAAGAAATTAAATGTTAATTGATTTGGCTAAATAGGATGAAATCACCAACCCTTTCCCAAAAATCAACTCTCACAATGACACCTGTCAACAAGAACGAAGGTGTATAAGTCCTTAAATCTCAAACTAGAAATGAGATACAACATCAAGGATCATATATCCATCAACTTCATGAGGATCTATTGACATCAAAATGGATTAGAAATTGATAAATATTAAAAATGAATGAGTGTTCTTAACGGGGAATCACACCACAATCACAAAGATGATTGAACAAAAATATAAATGGTCTTGTTGGGTTGGAGATATTCAAGTTCACCTAGGGAAGGATTTGGGTTGAGGGATGTGAAACTAGATTGGGGGAGAAAACAAAATGTCCTCCATTATTCTTATTTAAGAGACGCATTTTAGGTACTACATGATGTGTAATACCCTTTCACGTTGTGAAATAGTTAATTTCCATAACCACTATAAACTTTTTGTTTTTAATTATATATGGATGCTATGAGTTTAAAAACTGATCTATAAATGATTCATGACATGTAAAGGCTCATAAAAAATTATAACCTTCATAGCATTAATTCTTGCATGACTTGAATCCAGAAACTGTTATATTGCATATAACCTAGTTACACGGTGTGTAACCCTCCTAAATCCTGTCAAATTGGTAACGAGATGTTACAGAATTATTTTCTAAATGATTTATTATTTTAAAAATGATTCCAAACCACATGTAATACCACATAATATATTGATATAATTGTTCTTTTATATATTCCCAATAAATAAATATTTTTTATTTATTCTTATAATATAGTTTTTTTTATCATATAAAATTATCTTCAAAATAGTAATTTTTTTGATAGATTAGTGTGATTATGATTGGACATAGAGAAGTTAAATGTTAATAAATAAATAATTATTTGTATAATAATTCAATATGAATGTAATAAATTATACTAAATGTTTTAGGGGATGTTTTTAAATGATTAGTGAATATAGTTACATGTAACACCCTTACATTTTATAAGAACAACATTATATTAGACAGCTTATAAGACACACAACATTGAACATACATGATTCATGAAATATATGATTGTTATAACCAAACCAATAAATTAGTGGAAAAAATGGTATTAAATACATTATGATATATATATATATATATCCCAACTCAATATAAATTTATCGATAAATTCTATTAAATAATCTATCAATTCTTAGTAAATTAATTTTAATCTTCAATAATATGATTTTTTCAAAATTTATATTTATTTATTTGTGTGAAAAAATGTTACAATTAGTTTTTATAGATTTTGGTAAATTTATTCGGTAAAATGAACTTAATTCTTAAATTCATCATATCAAAATTATATTAGGAATAAATTTTATCAATTTCAGTAAAATATTGTTTTTCAGTGAATACTGATAAATATTGTTTTTTATAAATCTATCACTTATTTTAAATAAATTAATAAATTTAAAAGTCATATTATAATTTGAATTTCTTTCATGTAACACAAGTACTCCATATTAATATTTAATACAATTAATTACATTTTAATCGAAAAAATACAATATTTTGGTATAATTTTAGTTTCTGCTTTAAAGGCAAATTTCCATTAAAATTGTTCTAAAGTGAAACAAATGTTTCTCCGATTTAATTAATTAATAAAACCTATAATTATAAATATTTTAAAAAAAATTATATTTTATATATCTTTAAATATTAATTTAAATTTATATATTGATTATTAATGGACACAAAGTTACTGTAAAATCATCATATACATGAAAAATATGTTTCCTGAAGAACAATTTGTTTGTTGCGTCTGTGGGATTAATTTTAAATGAAATTCATCGACACGATTTAATTAAATTTGATAACATGGATTATATATTTCTAATAATAATTATTTTTATTATATAAATATTTAAAATAAATTTTATTTTATAATCAATATTGAAAATTGTAAAAATATTTTACTACGTCTAAGATAAAAATAGATTTATGTGGGGATTAATCTAAAATGGAAAACATTAATATGAACTAATTATAGTATTAAATTATATTTTATAACCATTTTTAGACTATATATAATCTAAAATACTATAATGGTCCATTATGGGTCCTTTTTGGAAGATGAAAATTGTGGGTATCACTTTTTCATTTCTTAAATTCTAAGTGTGTCTTATCCCACACTTTTAAAAGGCCACCCCTCCCATCACCACTTCACACCACCAAATTATATTTTCATCAACGTCATTCAAAACTATCATTACATAATTCCTATATAAATCCAATAGGCATTGGTTTGATCATAAAACCAATCTAGTAATGTTTTTGTTGTAAATTATAAGAGGTTTTCCAAATAAGAAGCATCATTATTATGTGAGTTATTTTGTTTAGTTAATTCATCCAACTCCATAAAGAATTATTCGAAAGGATTGAATAATTAAAATAGTATCTATAATATAATTATTTATTATTATGTTAATTTACTAACTAATATTCATATCCTTTATCGTCAACTGTGAATCTAACTCGTCATTTGAGTGTACGGTGGACTACCTACTCATAAACTAATGAGATATTTAATTCATCACCTCCTCTTATGGATGGTAATAATGATGGATTTAAAGTAACTATATTATATTTGTAACATAATTAAACTTATGTAATTTTTAAATCACATGTACCTTCTTATATTCATTATTTTCAGTATATAATAATGTTTCTTGTGTGTATGGTGGACTATTACCTCACAAAGCGATGTGATTCATTTTTTACATATTCATTGTATAAAAGGTAATAAGGATAATTTTAGGGAATATATGTAATATATATTGCAAATAGTGATATTCATAGAATATATAAAATTGTGAAAATATAAAAAAAATTATTTTATTTCTTACCATCACACTTAATGAAAAATGATAACATCGTTTGTGTATACTTGTGGGCTACCACCATTACAAAATGTTGTGAAAATTTTATCATCGGAACATTACATGGATGATATATAGTAATACTTAAATAAATAATATGTTATTTATCTAATTATTAACATTTTGAAATTATAAAATATTTCTTACCTTATTTCCATAATGATGTTTAAAAATCGGAAATGTCACTCATGCATATGTGTGGCCTGCCATCTATATAATTATAACGTAGTTTATTTTCCATAAAAAATTTATGATTGGTTTTAAAATTATAAATTAATTATAAAAATTATGATTATTTAATTATTATTATTCATTTGATGATGTAACATTTATCCCATTGACAATAGTCAACAAGAAGAACCTGTTTTGAAAATATGCACCTAATGTCCTTATAACACCCGAAAGAGACATAAATTATTTTTATTTGATAAAATATTTCACTGAATAAAATAAAATAATTTATTTAAGAATAATTCATTTAACTTCTAAATGGTTCATAATACATCTAATAACTAATATAATTTTATTATATAGTATTGTGGGGACACAAATAGAATGACTGGACTATATGAATTGTTTTCTGATCTCACTTTTACTTTCATTAAACATATTCTATATTGATCAATTATTTACTTTATTTGTTATTTATAATTATAATTTTACAGGATATATCATATGTTCATTTTAGTTTAATTATATTTAAATATAAATTTAAATTTTATGTTCTTTTTTCATGGGGCTTATGATCCAAAAATTTCCAATGTGGTGAGGGTTTATCATCTCACTTTTATTTTGGTGAGACATATTCTATATTCACTATTTTTATATTTTTAGTTGTTTATATGCACCCCATGAATTTATTATATGAGTTTTTTCAACAAAAATATTTTGGGTTTACAAATCCATTGGATATTATATCCTTCATGTGGTTTGTATCCAAATATTAGCAAATTAGTAATGGATTTCATCTAATTAATATTTAATGGAGGAATATTTTATTTTTATACACCTAAATTATTTTATAATGTGTGAGTATAGTGTCCCTTTTGTATTTATATCATGAATTAATTATAATTAATTTTATTATAAGTTTCAAATCTAATTATTTCCTCTGATGGTATTTTTATTTAGAGGTACAAAGTTAAAAATTTCTTCTTAACTTATGTTCCATAAGTTGGGTTATAAATATTCTTTATTTACACTATTATGAAAATATTATGTGTGAATTGACATTAAAAAAATTATTATGTATTTAATATTTTATTGTGTGTTTTTACATTTTTTTAAATTTAAACTATCCAATTATTAACTCTTAATTCAATGAAATCATCTTTTAAGTTATTATGCTATCAGTGAAATTTTTATGAGACATATGTCATATTAAATCCATTTTGGTGGTATAGATACTACCACTTTGACATGTTATATCATGAATACCCTTATTATCGTGATATTTTAGGTGTATTTTGAAGTCATTATTTCATGAGGATTATAATTGAAGATTTTAACAAATCAAGAAGGATTAGTGTTACAATCTCCATTATTTTCAATATTGTTAATGGTGAAGGTTCCATTAGAGAAAATCATATGTTAATATTTTTTTGAACCACATATCGATTACTCTCCTTTTATTGAATTGTATTATGATTTTTAATTATAATTTCCTCCCCTAATAAATAATTACAAATTGAGAATTTTTTTAAGTGCTATAGAACTCGTATTTTCATTTAGATCTGGAATATTTCAATTCAATATAAATATATGAAAAAAGTTATTAATAATGGTTATAAAAAAATTTACAAACATAATTTTTTTTCAAATATAGTTCACATTATCTATGACCTTATTTTATGTTTTTAAAATGTATTTTTTTTAATGTTTTCCAAATGGGTAACATTTTTAATCCCTTTACAAATTTTTTGAAAATAATGATTATTTTAATGTCTAATAATTGAACAGATTTTCCAACTATCATGAACATTATTTTAATTCTGGTTTTATTTATCTTCTTTAATGTTTTTTAGATAAAATTATTTTCATAATATTTAGTGAATTTTTATTTTTGACAAGTGATTTCTAATGTGAAAATGATTTTTCCTTGAGAATGTTTCAATGATTTTTTAAATTTATTTATATTTATCGACATAAAAAGGTGATGATGATACATATGATCTGTTGTGAATATTTTTTTAATAAAACCATCTTTATCAAGTTTCTCGAAGGATTATGATCATTTCAGAAGGCTTTTATCAGAACCCATTACTTTTCAAGGGGTTGACAATGTTATGAAAGCAATAATAGAATTTTTGTGAGATTTATGAAGTGATGATTTTCATATGTAATTTATTCATTTTATAGACTTATTAATTAATTATATGAAGGTTTTATCCCCATAATAGCTCATGGGTGAGACCAATATAGCTTATATGAATGGTGGAGCAATATTATTGCTCATACGAGAGCATGATATAGTTTATACGATGGGTTCTCCCATATAGAATCAGGTGATAATGATATAGAATATACAATGGGTGTTTAGAGATAGTTCTCTAGTGAATTGGGTTCAGATGCCAATGTTATGGTGATTTCATTTTTTATGATTTTCTAAGGGTTCTGTAGGGGTTCTATGAAGTTGATATTTCCAGATACCAACGCACTTTATTTATGATTGATATGGTTTTTAAATTATTCCTTTGATCATGATTTATATCACATGTATTATGATTATTTATTCTCATGAATATTGATTTCATTTACGATTTATTCTATTCCATCTGTTTAATGATCCAGATTTGATTCTTATTGGTTTTCTTATGTTATGTTCATAAATGTTGATTATGTAATCATACCGTTATGTTGATCTTATTATCACTAACAACATTCATCTGTTAATGCTCATGTTTACCCTTACAATTCATTTGATCTCCCTCAAATTATTCTTCCTTTCCACCTTGATATAATTTTTGATTTAAAATTAATTATTTATATTCGTGTTTCATATAGATGGTGATGATGAATTAATGTTAAAGAATAAATGATGTGTATAGTGGGTGTAATAGTCACCTACAGACATAAGTATTATTTAAGTTAATGTTTTTCCTATTTATCTAAACCTCTAAAACTAAAATTTCATGGGTTATTTAAGTGATCATATATACCCCTTTTATTTTGTATAATTTTTATGTGAAAAATTGGGAAAAATAAATATATATCAAAGACAAAGATTTTATGATAATATTTTCATCACCAGATTTGTGTCCATGGGTTTGGGGAAGTTATAGAATATATCAATGTAGGGTTTAGATGACATTCTATATTCTGAAGCATTCAAGTGAGGTTCTATTAAGAGTTATGTATTACATCATGGGTTTTTAATTTTAAAGTTAACCATTAGTTGAAAATAGAAGATGCTACATTTGAGGTTTTAATAAATGAATATTGGAGCTGATAAATGAAATTTTGGGAGTCATTCTATTAGTTGAGGTATATATAACTGTTCGGATTAATATGAAGAAATATTTTTAGAAGAGTACAATTAATATTTTGGATATAAGCTTAATACTAACGGTGAACATTGGGTTCTATTATATCATTTATGTTGAGGTAATTATAGGTTATTATGAATTGGGAACATATGCTATAGAAAACCACATGATTGGAAATATATTTGATGACTATGTGACAAATGAAGAAGTTCATTATTTTGGAGAGCATTATATGATTATGTTAAATATATATTTAATGGATTATACATGAGGAATAAAGGTTTAATTATATTTTAGAATCATATATGATATTAAAATGTCTTGTGATGATTCTTGTTATTTGTGGAAATGATTAGTATATCTTAGAAAATATATTATTAAGACATAAAAATTTATTTTCCATGATACTTTAAAAGTGAATAGTGTTATTTGGAGATAAACTTTAAATCAATCTTGAAATAGTAGGTCATAAAAACCATTAGAGTTCTAGGTTTAAATATCAGATTGAAATATTTTGATGAATTAGAAGGATAATTGATTATCTAATGATCTAAGATAGACATTTGGTGTTATTTTTGAGGTACAAGATATTAATATTTTATTTTACCATATGAGAGATTATTCATTTTTATAAATATATTACCTTTTTCTAACCAATATTTTTTTGGTTAATGAAAAAATATAGGTTGAATATCTTATTATTATTCTAATTTTTATTTGATCATTCATTATTTTATTTAAGTGTGTCAGGCATGAAAATTCATTTTGGGTACTCATCTTTTGGATTGAAATATAAGATTTTGGTTGAATGTGAATAAAGGATAAAATTATACATTTGAGATAAGTATATTCTCATCATGTTCTTATTATAAATGGTAATAAGCTACCCAACTCTTGTAAATGTATCATGAAGTAAAATTGGTGTCATATGACAATCATTTCCGATGAAAATAATGGACTTTTCACCCCTCTATCGTTTATAGTTTTATGGTTTTTGACTTTATCATGATCATCCACTTTAATATTATCATTGATATCTATCACCATCCATAATAAATTTGGAGATACATATTTATTTAATTTCCATAACTTAACTTCCCACCAAATTTCACTAACATGATAACCTATTTATGTGTTATTTTAGATGGCCTTTAAATTTTATTCTTCACTATTTTAAAAATAATTTATTAGTAACACATTTTACGATGTGGTATTTCATGAAAAGTATTTTATAATATCGAAAAATTAATTATCCACATCTGATTAAAATTTTGATGACAACTTCAATTAAATGGATTAAATTTTGACACTATCATATTAAAAAAAGAATATTATCATCGATAGCATTTACGACAAGAAACATGAAGCATAAAAAATCCATGAAATGTATAATTGTTATAAAATAGATTATAAATGGGTATTTTTGAAAGTGATTATATACATTATTATTTATAAATATCCAAATAAACATAAATTTTTCCAATATTCTTCGTAAATAATCAATCAATTTTTATTTTAGTAATTGTATTCTTAAAAACTATATTTTATTAGGATTTTATTTGGATTTTTTTAGTAAAAAAATTATTATAAATAAAAAATAAATATTTTATGAAATGTACATGATATATTTTTAAAAATAATTATATCAAAAGAATCTTCGGCTGAGATTTTGGTACGTTTCGAAAAATAATTATTATTCATTAAATAGTGAAAATATCAATATTTGTAAAAAGTTTCATTTATTTTCAATGAATTTGGAAATTGAAAAAATCTATTATTAATGGAATATGATTTCATATAACATTGATATTATTTTAATATAATTAATAAAATTAATTAAATCGTAATCAAAATTTTTTTGGATACTCATATAAATTTATTTTTGAGTTTAAAAGAACATTTTTATGAAAATTATTTTAAAATACATAATGTTTCTCCATTTAGATTTATTACAAAACCCATACTAATTAATTTTTTAAATGGTATTTATAGACTATATATATAATTATTAATTTAAATTCGTATAATTATGATTACTAGTTATATATTTAATATGAAATCATTTTATAACGAGAAAATATGTTTCTTAAAAAATAACATTCTCATCATTTCTTTGGGTTTAGTATTATTTTAAATTCAACCAATTATGTGAATTGAATTTGTTCAAAAAGATTTTATATTTTGAATCACAATATATTATTTTATATAATATGGTTAACAAAAAATTTGGTCATAATGAATAATAAAAATATTAATAATCTGTTACTGCGATTATGGTAAAAATTAATTTAATGAGGGTAAAACAAAAACTATATGTCTTTAAATGACCTAGAATTTTGAATAAAATATTTTTTGAGGACATATTGAGACCACATAGATTCTATGTTTATATAATTTTCCATTGTTCTATAATTTTTCTATGAAAATTGTGGTTATAACTTTTTTATTTTAAGCATTACAAGTGTGTCCCCTCCCCCACATATAGAAAAAAGTCTATATTCTCCTATTCACGCATCCAAATTCATTTGGATCATCAATTACCTAACCAAAAAAATATCTAATCCTCCTCCTCCATGTATACTATAATAATTTTTTTATCATAAAACCATTATAATAATGGTTTTTTTGTAAACCATAAGATGTTTTCTGAAGATGTTTTTTCATTATTAACTGATTATTTTAGTTTTTGAAGTGCCCAAATTTGTGTGGAATCTCTTATAGGGGGAGGGGATGAATCAGTGATCCATTTAAAATTTTTAAAAAATGATACATTTCAATTAAACCACTATGGATGGAAAAAGCCTCGATCAACTATTCTTGTGTCTCCCATCCTTACCTCGAAAGATGTTGTAAATGTAAGGGCACTGAACCCAAGGATTTATAAGGGTTAGTTCAAGGACATACTCCTTGTTGTGTTAGTTATTCCTCCAACACATATTCTGAACAATATTATTTTTATAAATTACAATGGTCATTACAGAGTCCCACTGTATCTTTGAGGAGTCCCACAGGATGGTATTTATACTGCATCCCACTGTGTTACCAGAGTCCACTACCCTGCTCTAGAGTCCCAATGGAGACTTCTTCTACTCCCGGAATCATAAAGGATTCTTCTAGATCTCTAGTCACAACAATAAATTCCTTCCTTGAATTATCTTTGATTCACTATAAATTATCTGATGATCTTTATCGATGGGATTTCTAAATAACACTTTCATGTGTATCTCTTCAAGAATCATCAATAACATTATGTAAGGTTTATTGGGCTTGCCCAATAATTCTGATTACTTGTTCTAAATATTCCTCAGTGCAACAATTCTCTAGAAATTCTTTCTACTTTTGATAAATACTCTACCTCACTTATATGTCTGCAATTGGTGCATAAAAAATCCTCAAGAGTATCAATATGCAAGAATGATATTGAAAGAAATTAGCCTTTTCTATATTCTAGGATTCTCAAACACTTGAAACTCTTATTTAAGATCTTCTATAAATATTCCTGGCATCGATCTCAATTGAAATTGACATCATGCATGGATTTCATGGAACTCAAAACGTGTTGTTTTTGGTATCTCACTAACTTCTCACATGTGCATGTAATTATACATGATTTCATTCATGTATGTTATTTTCTGTAAACTCAAACACACACCATTATCATGCATCAATGGTTTAGGTTCAATTTTCCTGTCTCATACATTATCACTTTCACTATCCACATACCTTCTTCACTCAATATGCACAAAAAAATTATTCTTATTTAGTTATTTGTGCACACACACTGGTTGTTTAGTATAGGATCTATATTTGGGTGTTCTTTAAAACCTAAATGGGTGTATTCTTTTATGTGTGTTCTTCTTATATCTTCCTCCTTCTTCCAATGTGAACTCACAATTCGGGGTTAATCAAATCATTCATATTCATGAATTTTCATATATCCCTTCTTCTCTTCTTTAATATCATTCATGCATCCACATTTTCCTCTATTCATCTCTCTTTTTCATGCATGAAAAACCTTGGGTTTCCTGAAATAAATTGCATTCCTACTTGCATGTGTGTACTTACCTTCATAATTAACTCCTCCATTCTTCTATAATAAACATGAACCCCTAAAATCACAAACATTGTAGATATATTGTTTAGCGCAAATAGAGAGCTCCACGGGTATTCTTTTCCTTGCATAGTGTATGTGTTTATCTTTTTCACAAAACCAGGAAGGGTTTGTGGTTTTCATCATCACAGAGTAATACAAGGGTGTGATTTCACCAGTTGTGTACCAAAGGTATCTTCTTTAAAAAACACATATAAGGGTTTGATAAACCTGTCACATGTCTATGATTTTCTTCAAACAGAGAGAGTGAAATCTTCCCTTCTTCACAAGGATGTTTCAAGAGTTCGTTATAATTATTGGATGCCTACAGATCTCTCTTATCTATTCCGTAGCAGAGCTACACAGAAAATCCATAGCACGGTGCTCTGTTTATTCGAAAATATGAACTTCTTCAATATTTTCAACAATATAACCAAGATCATTGGCTTAAAATATTTTCAAAAAACGGGTGATATATACTTTTATTGGTGGGAAATTTATTTTTTAAACACGTGGCCTTTTAAGTCACATGGATTAATTTTAACATCACATGAAATCTCTATTAAATAGGGCTTGAATCATTCATGATGTTTGAATGAATGAAGAGGCCTCAAAAACTTTTTTTGCGCTCAGCATATGCGGGTTATTCATTTCATTCGCATGTCTGAAAATGTAATTTCATGCATGTGATTGTAGTGTCATGAAAATAATAATTCATGAAGTATTATCATCAATGATGGCCTTAGTTTAATCAAAGAGGAGCAGCTTCATCTATATCATGGAGTGGCGTCATGATGATCGGAGGTTGAAGATGATGGTATGGAATCTCAATGCTCATTGGATTAACATAGATCATTCATAGACATCATGGATTAGATTGTGCGACATTTGATGATATGTACGGTCACGATATCTCTTGAGATCAAATGAATTGTGGTGATTTCTTCCACAATTTTAAAATATTTTCCCACATCAAAACATGGATGTATGTTTCCTTCAGTTTAAATATCAAACTATATCATCCACTTAAAAATTATTTCTCTTCCCCCTCCTTATGTACCACCCCATATCAGCTTCTTGCGGGCGTACTCTTCTCCCATCATGTGCTCCCTACCACCATGCCAACCCAAATGGTGGCTCTCCCATGCTCTCTTATAAGCGTGCTGCTATGTGGCCCCAGCACGACTACAGTCTGTCACGCTGGCTGGTTGGATTGGTTTAAGCTCTGCTGCCAACTCTTGTGGTGTGAGCCGCTTCCCTGCCTTGGATAACAGGCTAGAGAAAGTCCAATATTTTTTAAATAAACCCTATAAGTAAATAATTTGTAAAATAAAAATTATATAAATATAGTATTTCATAATGAAATTGATAGAACTTAGACTTTTTATTATCTTCATTCTCAACCATGGCATTCTTCTTCATCTATTATTTGTGGCACACCTCTTAAGAATTTATGATCAGATCAATCTTCTCAAACCCTTCATCCAATTATAAACTAGTAGATTAATATTCCAAATTCATCATGGAATTATGTATTTCATGGCTTTCTTAAAATGGTGTAACAATGTGTCATTCATTGACACGGGTCGTAGAACATAGGATCAATTTAACAATCGTCTAAATTGACAACATAGAAAATTTCTCAAGAATTGAATCCAATGCTATGAGTACATAAGTATTCCCCAAGAGTCATTAGCTTTGTAAAAACTTCATCAGATTGATAGAAATGAGATATTCCCATTTATTTTATCACCATTGCCAACCAACAATTATTGACTTTACTTTTTAACAAATAAAATTCATAATCAAGGTGGGATTATCTTTGAGGAAATATATTACATTATGCATCACCACTACAATCATCCTCACCACATTAATCATTACCTTTACATACACATATTGATACATGAGGACAACAAATAAAAAACTATTCTCAACAATACCCCCCTTTTTTGTCAATATCACCCAAGCACAATTCCATGAAATAATTGATTGTATGATACATTCATAAGATTCATTAACTGGTTTATAATTCGATGAAGTATTTTAGAATACTTTTTTGAACATAAATGCTTAAGAGGTGTTCAACAAATAATAGAATAATAAGAAGGATATGGTTGAAAATAAAGATAATAAGAAGGATAGGGTTCATGCTTTAACACCTTTCTTGGAACTTAGGATCAGTTTAGAAATCATCTGAATTGACAACATGGAGAGTTTCCCAAGTGTGGAATCCAATTGTATGAATCCATAACAATTTTTGAGGCATCATCAGAATTATAAAAACCTCTTTAGAATAATATAAATGAGATATTGTCATCTCATTGATCACTATTTTTAAACAACAAATATTGATTGTACTTGCCAACTAATACAATTCATAATCAATAAGGAATTTTCACTAAGTCAATTGTAATACCCTGACCCCAGTTACCAAGAGTCGGTGCATAATTAAATAATATTATCTTGATCACAAAAGATAAATTCTTGAAAGAACGATTAGTTTAGTATCCTTGAAATCACTAGATACATTCATAAATGTTGCATTATATGATAAAGTAAATACTACAACAACATCTTGCTTCCACACTCATATCCCCATATACTTTCCCTGTAGGTCATTCGTAAAATAATTTTTCACATCCTGGGAAATGTAAAACATAGAAAGGGGTGAGCTTAAATGCCCAGTAAGGATAACAATATAGCGGAAACTTTCACAAATATGCATAAACATTTAAGTAAATATATAACTAAAAAATCCATTTAAACTTTAACTTCATCATAATATGGTAGAAATAAAATGAAATAATGCCATTTACTTATTCACATGGATATTCTAATAGTCTAATAATCACATGAAATATCAATAACAACTTTCATAATAAAGGAATGCATAATGCCAGACTATCATAACCACATATCCAAGGCCTCATTCCAAGACTACAAATAAGATTTTTTCAATGCCTCGTTCCAAGACACTAGATTGTATCATGAGACCTACCGATGCATCGAGGAGCTATAGCAGGCCCCACCCTTCACTTACTAAGTCCAATGCATTCCCATTTGAAAAGGTTTAAACATAACATAAACATTCATATTAAAACTAGCATTCTAAATGTAAATACTTTCTCCATAAACCATGAATGGTTTTAAAATAACACATCCACATTAAAACATATCGCAAAACCTTCAATACAATACAAATTTTTTTTATCATAATAAATCAACTTCATATAAGCTTATAATCAATCAAAGGATGTTGACAAAGATGAAATCAAAACTATTTGAGAGAAATATCTCTTTTTTTGAAATCATTTAAAAGTCACATAATTATAAAATAAAAAATTTACATTGAAAATATTCTTATAAGCTTATAAGAGATGATTTGAAGATTTTACATTACTGTAAAATAGCCGCACCCACCGTATAAGTTAAAAACAGACATTCTTACATTAATTGTGTCGAAAAGGCTAAAAAGGACCTTGTTTGGAACATGATGTAAAAATTCCTTTATTAACATCTTATAAAAAGTCAAACAATGGTATAAATTACTTTAACCCATATTCTGTAAATTAGTAAGAATGATTTGAAATACATTTTTAAGAAACATGGATGTGGATGATAAATAGGTCCCTGTAGATAATTACATATAAACAACCTCGGATAATAAAGATATTTTGAAATAAACCCTAACCTTGTACTTTTCCTTGGTTTAGGGTAGGTTAAACTCCTGTATAATGGTGAAATAATTATTATTAAATTATAAAAGAAGAATATACATTAATATGATATCATATATGATCTTTTAACATTGATTTGTGAATAATATCATAGTATTATCATCATTTCAGGTGTTAACTTATTCATTTTCTTTTATATGTTTTGTTACATAAGTCGTGTTTGTTATGGATAGGTTGTATCTTATTCATATCCATAATGTATCAAGTCCATAAACATTATTTTTAATCATCAAATGAAAATTATTCTTGAATTGATACGATGTGGAATGAATCTCATCGCATTCATGGAGATGGTAGTCCGTACGTACACACGAGAAACAATATCATTATTTTGATATTAAAATAATATATAATTTGTTGGTATATAATATATACAGAATCATTATAATGATTTATTTATTATTTTATTCAATTAAGAATCATTATCATAGCCATCCAAATAATAATGTCTTGAATAAAAATTACACCACGACGTGGAGCCGGTAAGCCGTAAGTACGTGCGTATGGTGACATGTCATTCAAAGGATGAATAGAATACTGAATATGGTTTTAACATATTAATAATAACATCCTAGTATATAGAATATACTGTATTTATTATTTTATAATGCAAATAATAAAGAATGAAGAAGTTGAAGAAGAAAGGAACTTGAAAGAGGATGGTTAAAACATTACCTCTTCTTTTGGTTCTTACTTTTGATTTAATCTAAAGGGCTCCTTAGTTTGGCTTTCTGAATAAAGTAAGGCCTCTAGTTGAATTGAGGGAAGTTTATAGGATAATTGGATAGGGGTTGGCCGAACCAAAAGGCTTGATATGTGTGATTAATTGGTTATAAGTGGTGTCCTTTTATAAGGGGGGGAGGGGCTCTTTAGAAAAAACGTAAAGTATTAATTTATAATAAATTCCTATTTGGTTTCTAATGGATCCAAAGTCGATTATTAAAATTATAAGTTGGGGATGGGTTGCAAACCACTCAACCAATAGATATTTTACTGGTTTGGGTCACTATAGTAAATTTATCTATAAAATTTAACTCTTAGTTAAATAGGTTGACATTTATCATGTCTCTTTCTATTTTTATATTATATAGTTAATAAACATATTATATACTTCCAAGATACCCCCATGTGGTCCATTAATAAAATTACTATCATCATATAAGTCCTTTGGCCGATCCTTAGATTTTTAGGAATAGAATATCAATTAATAATATAATATATTTTTTAAAAAATATCATTTATGTCAATTTTGACACTATTTAGAATTTTGTTTTTTCTAAATTCATAACAGCATTATTACTTCAAAACTAATGTATTTAATCAACCATAACATTTCATATTAACCTATAAAATTTGTGTAATTCATTAAAAGTCTTAAATTATATTTATTTGGGTATTTAGAATATCAATTATTTTAATATTTCACTAAGAGGGTAATTACTGCATCATCATTGTGACATAAATAAATTAAATTATTTACAGTAAACAAGTTATAAATAAGATTCCATTATGTAGGAAATCTTTTTATATTTTTAATGAATATTTATAATCGAATTTATCTTATGTATAACCCTATATTAAAAATGTTTTAAACTTTGATTTTAACTCTTTTAACTCTTCTTTCAATTAAAGATTAATAAATGTCCTAATCTAATTGAAGTGGACCAAAGAGGTTCATATTTTATTCCTAAGGTTGTTTTTGGTCGAATGTTACTTAGCCAATAGAATTTGGTCATCTGTTAGGGTAATAATGATATCATTTTTACCCTTAATCACCCTTTTTACTTATTACCGTGGTAAATAAAAGTAAAATGTTATTATTCACCAAAAACTATTTTTATCATATTAAACCACATTTTACTTCATGATATTAACCTTTTCTCTCGAATTTTTGAAATTCCACTCACAGAAGTGGTAAAATTAATTTTTATGTGAATTTGAAAACTCTCCTAGGAAATGGGTAAAAGACGGTGAAAAGTTCAACAAAATTTTTATATGTCTAAAATTATTAGAAACTAGATCAAATGAATTAAATTGAACTTATATAGGTATTAAATATCTATTTTGACCTAAAATAAATTTAAATAAAATAAATAATTATATAAAAAAAAATTCGGATTTAACCAAAAACTTAGTGTTTTCCACTATTCATCAAAATTAACAATTTTCAGAAAAATACCAAAAATTCACCTTAAGCTAATTTTGATATTCCAAATTCAATAATGAAGCCTATTTTAAAAAATTCAAAACATATATGTCTCATTTATTAATTTAAAATTAATTCCCACTGTCAAGACCAAAAGGCCTATTTTTAAGAAATAATAACTATCAAAAGTTGGACAATTGTTTATTTCCAATAAAAAGTTAAATTACTAAAAATGACCATCATTGGATTAAATGGTAAAAATATAGTCTAATTATACTTCCAAACCATTAAAATATATAATTTAACACTATAAATTATTTTGATTAAAAAAGTTGTTTTTAGTTAAAATATAGTATTTTTCACTGTTCACCCAAATATGAAAGTTATCAGAAAAACACCAAAACATTATTGAAACAAAATTATTATGTCCTGATCTAAATAAGAAGTTCATTTTGTCAAATTTAATATATTAAATTTTCAAACATTGTATTTAAAAACGCTTCGCCATTAAAAGGCGGTAAAATTTCATTTTCTTGAAAAATGCTTCTTTTATCTGAAAAAATGGATTTGTTCTTAAACTATGTCTTTGAAAATAGTAATATGGATTATAAAATTATAAGGTTAATATAAAATTTAAAATTTAGTTAATAATATTCATAACCACTTTTGAACGGCTAGTTTAGTAAGTCGTGGTGCGCTTGAACTCAGTGTTGCGTACAACACATGCTATTGTATTATTCAAAGAGAAGCGTACCATGGAAGCTTGTGGTGTCAAATTCTCCCCTCCTTCAATAAATTGTGTCTTTGTAATTTGAAATTAATTCTCGAAAAATAAAAGGATAAAAATATAAAATACAATTTGGAAAACACACATTGAAAATTAGGTTAATAAAATTTAGTCTTAATAAGAGGAAAAGGGAAATGAAAGGGTCGCCACCTAATTATGATCTCGATTAGGAGAACATTGGTCGAAATTAGAGACATATAATTGGAGGAAAAACATAAATATTTATAGGTAGTGGTTGAGGTCATCAATCACAAACAAGTGTAAAATTGAGGGCCTTAAATTCATCAATCTATGATGTTTTAAAATACTATCGGTTCAAAAAAAAGTATGGTATTAGGATAACACATATTTTTGTTTTAAGATACCTTCACTAAATTATAAGAATTAATTTCTTCATAGAATAAAAGAAGAATAAAAATACATACTTGACAAGTGGAGTTCCATCCTTTAACTAATTTCTACCACAAAATCATCTTTCACCCTAAAAGATAATATAACTCAAAAATATTCTTTTTATCCTAACTTTATAGGGTTCCAAAAATGAATTTATAATTAATCTAAAAGAAAAAATACATTATACACTCTAGGGACTTCATGTAGTCCAATGGAAGGTGATAAATCCCAATTGCACTATGGTTGTGGGTTCGATTCCACATATTTGTCCGACGTGATGGGTTGTTAAACGTTATGCGTGTTTTCCTTTTTATAAATATCCAAAAACAACCATCATAATAGTATCCAATGTAAAATACAATCCATTACAACCATTATACTTATCCAAAATACTTTTGTCCAAATTCTCAGTCCAAAATTTATATGGAAGGTAAACACAATGAAAATCCATTTTTTCATGTAATAACATGTGAACACCTTCATCATGAATTATTTTAAAACACTGCTACATCCTGAATTACCATAAAACCTTATTGATTACATTCTTGATCCCTTATTTCTTATAGAATACTAGATATACTCTTTATATCAAAATTTTTTTTAAATTCCAACAATGATAGAATATGCAAATCATTAATCAGTTTCAAGGTAGTCAATAATATCCAATATAATTTATCCAAATCAATCATGTATTATACACAAATCACCACCTTGGTATCAGAACCATATTATGTTTATCTTTCTCCCAACCATATATTCTCAAAAAATTTAACATGCTATGGAGTCACTTTTCTTGGTTCCACACAATCTCAAGTCCTTAATGAAATAGTACAATAGTACAATCCTTATATTATCCATTATTATTATAACCAGTACATTGTTGATACAACACTCAAATGACATAATTCTCTAATAACAACATAAGAACTCTAATCATTCCTCCTCATATGTGGTAGTATAATAACATGATTTTTATCCAATTGCGTCATTTGTGGAATACTCTGATGATTTGGAAATTGGTTTGCGTAGTGTACCAACTACTTTAAAATGAAGCATTGTACATTTGATACCTTTTTCTTACCCTTGCAGTCAGTACATGGTGTCCATTTTCTCCACAATTATGAAAAACTCCCATTCCCTTCAGGAATGTTCTAGGGTGTTTCTTCCCACAGTTATCACATCTGTGGAAATTCTTTTTTTCCCTCTTCACTTTATTCATATTTTTCTCTTCCATCCTTTTCCTCTCATGCTTCCCTTCAAATCCATAACACTCATAGAATTCATTACTTATCTTTTTAACACATGATATTATTTCTTCATATGTTGAGAATAAATTGGAGACAATTTCCCTTCTAAATGTTGGCTTAATACCATGAATGATATGATCCTTCTTACTCTTTGGATCATACGTATTGCTGGAGTTCACATTCCTTCTTCCGGGCACCATGTTTATACAATGGCATACACTAGGTCAGTTTATGAATTTCAATGAATAATTCCAAACTTGTAAAATACCTAACGTAGACTGAAACGTTTACGAATATAATCCATAATCATAAAAGTTTTTTCATTTAGAACGTATATACTCATAAACCCTTCATAATGGTTTGTAAAGGAAATGAGAATTATCATAAACATATCCCCCTGGAGTGTAATAACCAATAGTGCAGCAAGGCCCATTGTCGTGCACCAGTTCTCATTCCACTCTAACTCAAAGTGGTGTTTTTGGGTTTTACCCCTCGGTATATCTGTGCTAGAGCCGCCTCAACCTGCTTGTATCCTGTCAGTGATGTATTGATCGGAAAACTCAAAAAATCTCTACAATACCAAAATTATAGGAAGTTCTTCTATACTAATCCTAAAATTCTATCTTAGGGATATGTGCTCTAATCAGAGTTTATCTAAATCTAGTTTCCATGGTTTGTAAAAATCATCCTCTGATACCAACTATAACACCCTGAACCGAGTAACCTAGAGTCGGTGAATTATTACATATCATTGGCATGATCACAAAAGATCATGTCTCTAAAGACTGATGAGTTTACTAGCCTTGGAAACACTAGAAACATTCATAAATGTTACATCGCATCATAAAGTGAAAACTACAACAACATCTTGTCTCCACACTCATATCCCTTTATACTATCCCTATAGGTAATTCATAAAATACTTCTTCACATATTAAGAAAACTAAAACATATAATGGGGTGAGCTCAAATTCCCAGTAAGGATAACAATATAGCAGAAAAGTTCATATATAATCATAAACATTTAAGGAAATGTATAACTAAAATAAAATACTTTTAAACTTGAACTTCAGCATGATATGGTAGAAATAAAATGAAATAATCCCATTTACTTATTCACATGTATATTATACTAGTCGAATAATCTCATGCAATATCAATAACCACTTCCATAATGAAGGAATGCATAATGCCAGACAATCATAACCACGTAGAAAAGGCCTCGTGCCAAGACTACAAATAAGATTTTGTCAAGGACTCCTGCCAAGACATTAGTTTGTCTCATTAGACATACCGATGCATCGAGGAGCTATAGCGGGCTCCACCCGTCACTTACTAAGTCCATTGAATTCCCATATGAAAAGTTTTAAACATAACATAAACATTCGTATTAAAACTAGCATATGAAGTTTCAATACTTTCTCCATAAACCATGAATTGTTCAAAAATAACACATCCACATTCAAACATATCACAAAACCTTCAATACAATACAAAAGTTTTTTTTCATGATAAATCAACTTCAAATAAGCTTAAAATCTATCAAAGGATGTTGACATAGATGAAATCCAAACTATTTAAGAGAAATATCTCTTTATTTTGAAATCATTTAAAGGCCACATAATTATAAAATAAAACATTTAATTTGAAAAAATTCTTATATGCTCATAAGATTTTATTTAAGGATTTTACAACGGTGTAAAATAGACCCACCCACCGTATATGATTAAAAAGTAATTCTTACCTTAATTTTGTCGAAAAGTTTAAAAAGAACCTTGTTTGGAAGATGACGTTACGATTCCTATATAAACATCTTATAAAAAGTCTAACAAGTGTATAAATGACTTTAACCCAAATTATTTAAAATAGTAATAATGTTCTAAAATACATTTTTAAGAAACATGGATGTGGATGATAAAAAGGTCCTAGTAGATAATTACGTATAAACAACCTCAGATAATGAAGATATTGTTAAATAAACCCTTACCTTGTACTTTTCTTTGGTTGAGGGTAGGTTAACCTCCTGTATAATGGTGAAATAATTGTTATTAAATTATAAAAGAATCATATACCTTAATATTATATCATTTATGATCTTTCAAGATTGATTTGTTAATAATATCTTAGTATTATCATCGTTTCAGGTGTTAACTTATTCATTCTCTTTTATATGTTTTGTTACATAGGACGTGTTTGTTAGGGATAGGTTGTATCTTATTCATATATATATAATGATATAAAGTCCTTAAACATTATTTTTAATCATCAAATGAAAATTTGTATTCAATGAATACGATGGGGAATGAATCTCATCGCGTTTGTGGAGACGGTAGTCCGTACGTAGGCACGCGCAACAATATCATTATTTTAATATAAAAATAATTTATAATTGGATGATATATAATATATATATAGAATAATTATAATTTTTTATATATTATTTAATTCAATTACACATCATTATCATACCCATCCAAATAATAATGTTTTGAATAACAATTAGACCACGACGTAGAGACGGTAAGTCATACGTACAGGCGTATAGTGACATGTCATTCAAAGGATGGATAGAATACTGAATACGGTTGTAACATATTTATAATAAAATCGCATTATATAGAAGATACTAGAATTATTATTTTAGAATGGAAATAACAAATAAATAAGAAGTTGAAGAAGAAAGGAACTTGAAAAACGGTGGTGAAAATATTACCTCTTCTTCAGGTTCTTCCTTTTGATTTGATCAAAAGGGATCCATAGGTTGGCTTTATGACTAAAGGAAAGACTCTAGGATGAAGTGATGTAAGTTTAGAGGATAATTGTGCAGGTTTTGGTCAAACCAAAAGGCTTGAGAGGTGTAAGTAATTGGTTAGAATTGGTGTCCTTTTATAAGGGGGAGGAGGGTCTCTTTAAGAAAAACATAAAGTATTTATTTATAATAAATTCATATTCGGTTTATAAGGGCTCCAAAGTGGATTATTCAACGTCTAAGGTGGTGATGGGTCGAAAAACAATCAGCCAATATATTTTAGACAAGTTTGGGTAACTATAGTAACCTTATCCTTTAAATTTTACTCTTAGTTAAATAGTTTGTCATTTACCTTGTCTCTTTGTATTTTTATATTATATAGTTAATAAACATACTATATACTTCCAAGAGGCCCCCAAGTGGTCCCTTAATGACATAAATATCATCATATATTTCATTTTTCTGAACCATAAATTTTTAGGAATATAATATCAATTAATTATATAATATTTGTTTTAAAAACTCATTTATGTCAATTTTGACACTATTTGGTATTTTATTATTTATAAATTCATAACAACATTATTAATTAGAAAATAATTTATTTAATCTACCCTAACATGTCATATTAACCTATAAAATTCGTCTAATTCATTAGAAGTCTCAAATTATATTTATTTGGTTATTTATAAAATAAATTATTTTAAAATTTCACTAATACGGTCATTACTGCATCATCATCGTGTTATAAATAAATTAAATTATTTAATGACTAAAAATTATAAATAAGATACCATTATTTGGAAAATCATTTTATATTCCCAATTAATATTTATAATCTAATTTATCTTATGTATAACCCTATATTAAAAAAAAATTAGTTATTAAACATTGATTTTAACTCATTTATCTCTTCTTTGAATTAAATAATAATAAATGTCCTAATCTAATTCAAGTGGACCAATGAGGTTCATAATTTATTCATAAGGATGTTTTGGTCGAATTATACTTATCCAATAGAATTATAACATGTGTTAGGGTAATACTAATATCATTTTTACCCTTAATTACCCTATTTACTTATTACCGTGGTAAATAAATGTAAAAAGTTACTTTTCACAAAAAAAATTATTTTTATATTATTGAACCACGTTTTAATCCTTGATATTAAACATGTCCCTGGAATTATTTAAATTCCACTCACAGAAGCGATAAAATTATTTTTTATGTAAATTTGCAAATTCTCCTAGGAGATGGGTAAAAGACGGTGAAAATTTCAATAAAAATTTTATCTGTCTAAACTTATTATAAACTGAAATCAATGAATTAAATTGAACTTATATAGGTATTACATATCTATTTTGACCTAAAATAAATTTAAATGAAATAAATAATTATTTAAATAAAAAGTCGGTTTTAACCAATAACTTAGTGTTTTTCAATATTCATCAAAAAATAAAAGTTTTCAAGAAATTCCCACAAAATCACCCTAATCTAATTTTGATATTCCGAATTCAATTATGATGTATATTTTACCAAGATAATAAGCTAGAAGTTTCATTTATTAATTTAAAATTAATTTCCTCTATCAAGACCAAAAAGCGTATTTTTAAGAAACAATATCTACCAAAAGTGTGACACTTGTTTATGTCCAATTTCAAATGGAAATTACTTAAAATGACCATCATTGAATTAAATGGTAAAAATATAGACTATTTATACTTCCAAACAATTAAAATGTAAATTTAAAACTATAAATTATTTTGATTAAAAACGTTTTTTAAGTTAAAATATAGTATTTTTCATTATTCACCCAAATATGAAAGTTATCAGAAAAACACAAAAAAATTATTGAAACATAATTCTTATGTCATTATTATAATGAAGAAGTTCATTTTGTAAAATTTAATATATAAAAGTCTCATATATTGGATTTAAAAATCCTTTGCCATTAAAAGGCGGTAAAATTGCATTTTTTTTAAAAATAATTTTTTTATCTGAAAAAATGAATTTGTTCTTAAATTATGTCTTAGAAACTCATAATTTTGATTCTAAAATTATACAGATAATATAAAATTTAAAATTCAATTAATACAATTCAAAACCACTTTTGAACGGCTAGTTTGGTAACTCGTGGTGTGCTTGAACTCAGTGTTGCGTACAACACACACTATTGTATTATTCAAAGAGAAGTGTACCATAGAATATTGGGGTGTTACGTCAATAAAATTACTTTAATCATCACCATTTCAATCCTAAATTCCACTTCCCATACCCATTTTAACACACATTGACAACTAATGAAACACTAATCTCAACTACCTCCCCCTTTTTATTTTATTTTTGTCAATATCAACTAAGAACACATTGTAATACTCAATTAGTGTGCCAATATTTTATTCCCTTTATTGGAAAAAAATTCAATGTCATAGTGGAGTCTATTCAAAACATGTTCTCCTCCATTTAAATAATATCTTCTATAATATTATTGAGATAGGGATGATGCCACATGGTTCACATAGAAAAGAGAAATTAGTTAATCATTTCTAAGCCTAAATGGGATAAAATGGGATAGAAAACAATAGAGATATTAACAAAGTTTTCAATGTTGTCCATAAACAACAATACATGTGAAATCATGCTCAGAGTGTATCAATTCATTACCCAGGGATTAAAGATAGTAAGATTTATCAATGAAATGATAAATCCTGGACATACTTCAGAAAACAAATTAAAAAGTTCAAGTGAAAAGATAAAGACCCCCCTTTCATAACATCTTTCAATCAATAAAAAATCCCCCTTAATTTATATGATAAATATAATTAAGAACACGGGATAAAAGTTTGATTGGAATACCTCAGGTTTCATCTTCTTGAGATGGTATAAATTTCTATATTTGTCATGAAATTTTACTATATATCATCTCCTTCATATTAGCTCCCCCTCAAGGGGTAAAATCCCATTGATTTATCATGGTGGAAAATATCATCAGATAGTCTTCAAGATATTCACGTTGATACTCTTCCACTGTAGAACACTTCGTGTAATTATCAAATCTTGAATAATCATTTCACCTTGTTTTTATCCATAGTTTTCATTAAATTATCATCAAGATAATGGATTTCATATTCAATACCTTTAATGTAATCACACATAAAAATATAAGGCAATAAGATATAACACATGTGGCCTTCTTAATAGGATCGATAGGGGTGAAATTTTCTACTCAACCCAAGAACTCATTTCCTTGTAAATCAAACGTGTCTAGAACACTTCATGATGATGTCTTCTCTCCATTTAACAATTTTATCATTAATTATCAGCATAGAACCTTTACTTACATTCCCCTTCTACGTGTGTGGATTTTTTTTCCTTGCTTCTTCCGGTAGTGAATAACCTTCCACTGGTGCATGTTATTCAGTTTTCAACACTCCATTTGACATGGTAAAAAGTTATAAATTTGTTTTCATGATGTACAAGCTACTTTCACCTTCCACGCAGTACTTGTGAGACACCTGGGTTATCATGTGCTAGAAACCTCTCATGAAATTCAAATTAATCTTTATATGGAATGATATGTTTCCCCTTTTCCTTTTCTTTATAGAGTACATTATTTTCAGCTTTCTTCAGTTCTCTATCAATTTTGTATTTATTAGTCCAGATAACAAAACACTCCTTAACATATTTTGGTTTGGAGCTTCCTCATGGATTTTTCAAATATTTCATGTTACCGTTCTTAGGAAACTTATCATCTTCAGGAATGTCTTCAATAAATCATATATTCTTCTGGATTGATTATCCATTCACTTTTATCTTTCCTCTTTCATTTTCATGTCTTCATTGCAGTGATCCAAGGTATGAACTTTTTTTCTAGTATAGAAGCATCCTTTCTTGGTTGAAATGACATTCTTGGAGTCTAGCTGAATCATTTTCTTTGGAATAGTTTCTTTCACAGTTTTCTTGACTTCATTGTTTTTCATACTCTTAATAGAAGATTTTATAACTAGTATTTATTTCTTGTGCAGTTTTTTTGGAATTTTCTTCTTATTGTCTTATAAATTATTAATGGTTGGACTAAACCATCATTCATCATAATGGTTACCACTTATATTTCAATTATCATATAATTCATCAAGATATTCAAATTTTTTCTTGATAGAAAAGTACTTTTTCATATGTGTATTCTGATTTAGCTTTGTATGATGCATCACTTATTTACATCTCATTTCCATGAATGTAGGCCTTCCATAATTTTCACATGTTGACACACTATTCTAATAACCATTTTCCTGATGCCAAAATTTCGAACTACACTAACAGTAGACAATAAATCTCATTTTTTTCCTTTAAGTATTAGTCTACCTAGATTTAGTATTTTGTGGTTTCTGGAATTTTCTATCTCATTGGATCATCCATTTGGATTTTTTTATTATTAATCATTACAGTATCCATCCTTGATAATTTTATGGATGTATAAACGTTTTTATCAATCCACATCTTCCAAAATTTTAGCTTTGAACCTATAGTTACAGATGAAACTACATTATTAGAAACAAAAATAACATCACTATCAGATACCTACTTCTTGTAAAATGATTCCATTGGATTAGAAAATGAATTAATATACCTTTTGGAATCATACTATTTAATAAAAACAAGAGTGGAATAATATCTTACTTCAGTTATTTGAGAAGCTCCATCTTGGGGTGATTGTTCATTTTCAATTTCACCTCCAACTCTAAACACTTAATGTCGAGAGAGTTCTTCTCATTTCCAACTGATCTCATCTTACTTTCCAATTTCTCATTCAGCCTATTCATTTTTTGGTCATTCACATTTCTTAATTATTGAAATAAAATTTCAATATCCATTACCTTGTTAGATGTGTCTTCTAATTGAGCACATTTGACAACCAAAGAAACATTGATTAAATTTTCTAGTGCATGCAAAGATTTTAAAAGTTTAATCTCAAAGAATTATTTCACAAAAATACTTCCTTGAAATTATTCAATAATTTCAAAAAATATTTCATTTCAAAGAAAAATTGTTTCTTCTTTTTCATTTATATTTTATTTTATAGTGTTGTACATGCCTAACCTTTTAACCAATGCCTATTTTGTGGAATATTCATCCCCTTTAAATTTTAAATTTTTATCTTGAAAATTTTTGATTCTTTTAGAAATATTCTTTTACACTTCTATGGGGATATTATTCTGATTTTCTTGAAGTGAAGACTGAAGATTACTATCATCATCATAAATTAAACAAGATTCATCAGAAGAGTAATAATAAAAATAATTATCACTTGGTGTACCTTCTAGATTACCTTTAGTATAATGTGTCTCCCTATTAGTAGAAATAATCTTCTTAAGATTCCTTTCCTGTTTCCTTTTCTTATTCTTCTAAGTCTTGGAAGATATTTTTATTTGAGGAATCCCACTCATTTCCTGAGATCTGAAGTTCATAAAGATTTCAATGGATATTATAGGTGTAACCTGGCTCTGATACCAATTGAAGTTCCCAGATCAGTGTGGAATCACTAAGAGGTGGAGTGGGTGATTCAGTGATCCCATTAAACATTTTACAAATTAAATATAATAAATACAACCTCCATCGGTTGTTAAAGACTGGATCCTCTCTTCTTTTTTCTCTCATCCATAAATAAAAAGATATTGTAATTTTAAGGGCACTGAACACAAGTATTTAAATGGTTCAGTTCGAATACCTACCCTTTTATGTGTTGGTTATTCCCCACAATACAGATTCTCTACTATAATCTTATTATCCATTACAATGGTCAATATGGACTGCGAGTGTAACATATTTTTATTACTATAGGAGGGTCTGTATATTGAATCTCACAGTGTAAATAGAATCCATTGGCCTACTCTAGAGTCCCACTGAAGACTTATTCTCCCCCTGAATCACACAGGGTTCTTCAATCTCTCGAATCACATTAGAGGCTACCTTCTTTGAATTATATTTTATTCATTGTAGATGATCTGATGCTATTTCCCCATGGGCTTTCAGAATCACACCATCCCATGTATCTCTTCAAGTATATTCAACAACTTTAGGTAAGGTATGTTGGCCTTGATCAATAATTGTGGTCACTTGTTCAGATCTGTACATAGTACAACAATACATGTGAAATTATTTCTTCTTCTAATGAAGATCCCTGATTGCTTATATGTGTGCAAGTGGTGCACAAATCTTCTTAAAAAGTATCAATATGGTAGAGTGATCTTGCACAACATTAGCAATATCTATCAGCATGGATTCTCAAAAACAGTAAACTCAGATATATGATCTTCTGTAGATCATATTAGATTCGGTCTCAATTCAAATTCACTTCGTGCGTGGATTTCATCGGACTCAAAACATTTTTTTTGGGTATATCTTGGACTTGTCATAGGTTCATGTGATTATACATTATTTCATTCATGTATAGTATTTTTCATAAACTCAAACACTCACTTTTATCTCCAATCATTGGTTTAGGTTCAATGTGTTTGTCTCATGCATTTACACATGTACTCTTCACATAGCTTATTCACTCAATTTGCACACACACAATTTAGTATTCTTTAGTTATTTTCACTCACACACTTATTGTTTAGTTTAAGATAAATATTTTTTTATTCCTTTAAGACCAAATGGGTGTATTATTTTATGTATTTCCTTCATTATTTCTCCTTCTTCTTCACAAGTTTACTCACAATTCACGATTCTTCAAATCATGCATATGCAAGCATATGCATATTACCCTTATTCTCTTATTTAAGTTATTTCACACATAGACTTTTTCTTATCTTCTTATCCCATTTTTAGGAAATCAAAACCTTGGGATTCATCAAATTAATCACAATTGTGCTTGCATGTGTGTATTGACCATCACAACTAACTCCTCTATTCTTCTTTACTAAACATGAACCCATGCAAACACAAGCAGTGTATATAAATCATTTCGTGAAAACAGAGAGATCCATGGGTATTATTATTCATTGAAAGGGAATGTTTAAAACTTCTTCATAGAACTAGGAAAGGTTCATGGTTTCTATCTTTTTTGAGTACATAAGGGGTGAAATTTTACATGTTTTGTACCTGCGGTATCTTATTTATGAAACAAATGTGAGGGTTTGAGAAACATATCACATGTTTGTGAATTTATTTTCACATTGAGCGTATTGTCTTCCCTTATTCTCAAGGATGGTTCAAGAGTATATTTCACTTGTTGAACACATTTGAATCTCTCTTCTCCTTCATATAGAAGAGCTACAAGGAACCTGTTTGTCACAATGATTGGTTTCATTGAAAATAAGTACTTCTACAATATTTCAACTAATATCTTGGTCGAGGACTCTCTTTTTGTAGGTGAGTACCAGTATTGATAAGAATTCAAATACCATAAGAATTGATGTTTTAATTACTCTTTTGAATAACAGAGATCATTTGATTCAGATATTTTCAAACATGAGTGAGATATACAGTGAATGGTTGGATATTTATTTTTCAAACATGCAGCCTTGTGAGTCATGTGAATGTGTTTAAACATTGCATGAAATATCCATTCAATGTGGCTCGAATCATCGATGAAGTTGGGATAAATGAAAAGGCCTTGAAAAAATTGTTTCCACTCAGCCTACACAGGTTATTTGGTTCCTTTTCATGCACGCAAATTTAATTGCATGCATGTGTTCGTAAAATCTAGACTATCATAATGCATGAGGTTTTATCATCAACGATGGCCATAGTTCAATCTAGGGGATCAAATTCATTTGTGTCAAGAAATAGCGTCAGGATGATCAGATGTTGAATACGATGGTGTGGACCCTCCAAGGCCATTAGATCAACTCAGATCAGTTAGGGACGGTGTGGATTAGATTGTGTGATGCGGGATGGGATGTGTGGTTATGATATCTCATGAGATAATATGGATGATGGGGATTGCATCCACATTTTTAAAAATATTTTCCTACATTGAAATGTGGATGCAGGTTTCTTGTAGTTTAAATATCAAAAAGTGACAGCCACACATCAATTAGTTCTCATCCCGATCCTTCAGTACGGCCTAGTACCAGATTCTTGCGGGTGCACTCTCCTCCCAACTTGTGCTCCCTACAACCATGTCAGCCCGCTTGGTGGATATCACATTTTCTCATATGGGTCCTCTCTTATGTTTCTTGTGCACAATTGCAGTAAGTCGTGATGGCTGGCTAACAGTTTTTATGCTCAGCCGCTCACTCTTGTTGTATAACCACTTCACTGGCTTGGCTTGGCTGGCTGGCTAGCCAATGTCACATATTTTTTATATAAACCCCATTCATAAATACATTGAAAAAACCAATATATATACATATAGTATTTCAACATTAAATTCATGACTCTAGGCCTCATTAATATATTCATCTCAACCATGGATTTCTTATTATTTTATTCTTTATTGCACACCACTTAAGCATTTAATATCATCTAAAACTTCTAAACCACTTCATCCAATTATAAACTAGTAGTTGAATCGTAAAAAAGCTTCATGAAATCAAGTATTGCATGGCCTGACTCAAATGATGAATCAAAGTGCTATTCAATGACACATGTCTTGGAACATAAGATCAATTCCACAATCATCTAAATTGATAACATGAAGAATTTCCCATGTGTGGAATCCAATACTATGAATCTATAACAATTCTCCTGGAATTATTATCTTTGTAATAACTTAATCAGATTGATTGTAATGAGATATTCCCGTCTCTTTGATCCTCATTTCCCACCAACAAATACTTTCATTACTTTTCAACTAATACAATTCATTATCAAGGTGCGGTTTTCACTCAATCAATAACTCTACATTAAGCATCACCACCTCAATCATCATATCCACTTCAATTAATAACTTTCCATACACATATTTACACATACTGACAAAAAATGCAACAATATGGTCAATAATTTTATTTCATATTACACCTCTATAAAATATATTTTATCCATTATGAAATAACAATACTAGTATTTGTCATGTACTGAGATGTTATTCTGTTAATATAATAACATATTCACATCTCATTTTCAATCATGTGGCAGATGAATCTGGAATTTGTGTGTGTGGAGAACAACTGGCTTTTGAAACAATATAATTCGTTTTCCATAAAATTTTGTTATGGATGGTTATAAGGATAGATTTAAAATATATATATATTATTTTTAACATAATTAAACTTAATCAATTATTAAATCACATATAACTTCTTACATTATATTATATGGGGTTATAGTAATTTTACTTATGTGTACGGTGGACTACAGCCACACGAAGTGATATGATTCATTTTTTACTAAATCATTACATGGATGATAATTAATATAATTTTAATGAAAATATGTGATATATCTGAAATTTTTATTATATTTATGAAATATTTATTTGTCTTAATATATAATATATCAGTTTATTTCTTACCGTTTTACTAACTACTAAATGATAATTTCTTTCTTGGGTATGAGTGGACTACCACCTACATAAAGTGATGTGAATATTTTTTATTCACTGCATCACATAGATTATATATATTATTATATTTATGGAAGTAATATTAAATATATTATATTATTATTCTTTTTAAAGATAAAATAATACTTTTCTTATTTTCCAAATGATCATTGAAAAATGGAAATGTTACACAAGCATATATATGGCCTACCACCTCCATGATTGTATTATAGTTCATCTTTAATAACAATATTACATGATTTTTTATAGTGTAAAAATTATGGATAAAAATTACTGTTATGTAACAACTATTATTCTTGATATTATGGAATAATGACCTCTTTGAAAATGGTCAATATACCAAAGTCAGTTTCAAATATGGACTGAAAGCACTCAAAAAACCTGATGTGGAATTAACTTATTAAATACTTTAATATTTCAATAAAATAAATAAATTATTTATTTTTTATTGTACATGAAAAAGGTTCTTATTAAATCATATAATTTATATTGTATTATTATTCAGGATTTAAGTGTATACATGGAAATTATTGACTCAAGGTAATGGTTTCTCATCTCATATTGACTTCAGTGATATATCATATATATTCACGAGTTATTCTTTTTTGTGTTATATATACAATGATTTTTACATGTTATATCATCATCCCATACAATTTCATGGTATTCAATTTTTACTTTGATTTTATTTCTTTCATGGCTAATACGATTAAAATGTTACCATTGTGGTAATGGTTTCTCATATTTATTTTAATTATATGACTGATATTTCATATTCACCACTTTTTTTATTTCATTTTATATATAATAAAAATGAATTTATTATATTATTATTTTTATTAAAAATATTTGGAAATAAAAATAAATTTGTGTTCCCTAAATCATAGGGTTTTAATCTATATATTACCAGAGCGGTAAGGGATTTCATCTTAGTTTACATTCATTGAGGATTGTTTTTTTGTTGTAAACCTAGTTTCATTTACAATGTGAATATATACTAACACTTTTGTAATTATGTAAATAATTATTATGTAATTTATGGTATTATATGTTTCAACATTAATTATTTTATTCGATAGGGGGGTGACATGAATGTCAACATGTGTTTAATGGTTTCATAACTTGATTTACTTTTATTGGGTTATGACACTTCTTCATTGACTCTATTGTGACATGATTACTTATAAAATAATTTATAATTTTTCTATTATATATTTAATAATAATTTTTTATTTACTTTTTTTACATCTAATATCTCCATTTTTAAACTCTATTCAATGATATGATCATTTTATGGGGTTTTTGACTAACTTTTACTTTTATGATATATATATATATATCATGTTTAACACCATTTCTTATTTTGTGTATTTACTTCGAACATGACATGTTATATAGTTATTATCTTTATGATCATTATATTTACTTTTTATTTTATTTTATTATTTCATTGGGATTCATATTGAAGAGTTACTAAAAGGGAAAGATATTATGTTATAATCTTCTTTCTTTTTCATATTTTTTATGTTCAAGGTTCTTTTGGAGGAAATTATATAACCTTATATTATTTAACCAAGTATACATTTATCCCTACTAGTTATTAATTGTGATTTAAATTTTTAATTTACATTTACTCTCTTATTGAAGAAATAGAAATTCAGGATTTTGATTTCCTGTTTTAATGATCTTGTATCTTATTTTTTTACCATGAATCATTATATTTTATATATTTCTCTTATAATTTTTTCTCAAAAATATTATTTCCAAAGAAATATCCCAATACATATTTAATATGGTGGTTGAACTTATATTAAATGGATTCAAAAAAGAAATTTCATTATTTTTTTATAATAGTTTACTTTTTACTCGCATTATAAAATGTTCAAAAATATTTTTTATAAAAATATTTACAATATAAACTTGTTTTCCAGCATCCATGTTTGTTATCATCGTTGAACATTCCCTTAAAAGTTTCCATTTTTTCAATGAAAATTATTTTCACAATATTGTTTGAGTTTATAATTTTTTCATGTTATTCGCAAACTAAAAATTTTAATCCCTAAACAATGTTTTAAATGACCTCTTTATTGAATTTTTATTCATCAATGTCCTCAAGAAATGATGTTACATATGCTTTATTGGTAATATTTTGTAATAATACCATACTCATTTTTTCTTTGGATGTATTATGATTATTTCAAATATATTTTCATGGAACCCATTCATTTAATATTAGTTAATTATGTTATGAATGGAACAATGGATGTTTTTATGATATTGAGGATGAGATGAAAGTAATATATACTTTTTAAACATTATATATAACTCTTGAAAAAAAATATGAATAGTTTATCCCCACTATAGATCATGGGTGATCATAATATTGAATTTACAAATGGGTTTTCACAATAATAGATCATAGTAGATCCTGATATATCTTATATAATGGGTTCACCCAGATAGTGATTTAATGCATTTGGTATGGAAGTAGATCATATGGTTATTCTATTTTTATGGGTTTTGTAAGGGTTCTATGAAGATGGTGTTAAGTGATACCACCTTATTTTATTTATTCATAATATTAGTTTTAAATTTTTCATTTGATAAATATTGATATCAAATGGATCTTGATTATTGACATGCATGACTCCTACTATTTTTAAATATACATTCTATGACACTTGTTTATTGATACAAGTTTGATGATTGTGACTTCTATTATGTAATTCTCATGAATTTTGACAATGTATGTATAACCTTATGAGAAAAAATATTCACACTAATAAATTTATGTTTTTAATATTTTTTTACTCTTATATATCATTTGAGGTCACCATTATTATGTTTCTTTTTCCCTATTTAATTATAAATTGTGTTAAAAGAATTATTTCTAGAAGTGTTTCATATGGATTTTGATTGTAACAAACCCTGTAATTATAGAATCTGTATATTTAATATCTACTAATATTTATGAATTATATAGTAATTTTAAGTTAAAATTTATTCTTTTATAATTCATGTTTATGGTAAAAAACTACATATTTATAAAAAAGTCATTTTATCACCTTTTAGTGGTGCACATGTTTGAATTTTTTTTTGATAATTTTATAATCATTATTTGAAAAAATATAATTTTCTTTTGAAATTTTAATATTCAAATTTACTTTTCTTGACTTTTTTTTATTTTTATGATGAGTTTTATTTTTTGATGAATAGTAAAAATACTGCATTTTAATTAAAAAATGACTTTAATCTAAATTATTTATAATATCAAATTTTATTTTAAATTGGTCTTAATGTAATATTAAATAAATTATTATTTTATTATATAATTTACATCATTAAGATAATTTTTATATTGAATTTGGATATAAAAATTTAGTAAACTATCGACCATTTTTCACATAAAAAATACACTTTCTCACCCCATATACGTTATTAATTTTAATTTAATTTTCAAAAAATATGTTTTTTTATTTTAAAAAAATAGATTGAATATTTTTAATCCTATGTTAAAAATTTAGTAATCATTTATCTCTTATTTTTAGACAATATAAATAGTAAACTTATTAATTCTATTAGTATGGTTAAGGTTAATTAGGTAATTAAGGGTAAAAATAACATTATCAATATTATCCAATTACCATACCACATGTATAAATTTTACTATATGGTTATTTATAGACAAAAATCGTCCATGGGTCTATTTTTTTCCTCTTTGACCTAGTTGGATTACTTAATGAACGTTATAGTATTATATTTTATGAAAAATCAATCTTGTCATACTAAAGTTTTTAATAAGTATAACATTTTTAATATGTGGTCATCTATAAACTATATTCTAAACTATATAGTATTTATAAATCTAAAATATTTATTTTTATCATTGTTATTTATTTTTTATTTTTATGAATTATATAATTACATTGAGATCGTTCAAAATAATAATGCAGAAATTGATTAATTAATTAAAATATCAAATTAACGATTTTCAAAAAATTAATATAAATATACATTTTATATAATTAATCTCATCCAAAATATTTATTGATTATTTCATGATTTTAGTGATGTGTTTCATGATTTTGATCCAATTTATCTTTTGGTATTTGTTTTTTTAAAAGTTAAAGTAATTAATAGTGTCAATATTGACATTAATGATATTTTAAAATAAATTATATATTAATTTACGATATAAACTTCCTAATAAAACACATTCCCAGAGTCCCTAAAAATATAAGAGAGGTCTTATTATAGCAATACATCACCATTAGTTATCTTAAAGTGTTATACAAAAGTGATTGTCCGAAGAAGAGGTATATTTTTAATCAATCATTTCAGTTTTATTTCTTCTTCTTCTTCATTAAAATATTCAAAAACCATGTTAAAATAATAAATATAGTATCATACATGTTATGAAATTTTATTAATTTTTTTTCATGACCCATATCAAACTCCTTTTCCATCAAATGGGGAAATAATTCATTTTTCATGTTTACAGATGACAACCGCTTCATGAACAGATGTAATTAATTTTCCATCATCATATCTAAAGACAACTAATAATGATATAATTAAATTTTATGTATAATATTAATTAAATAGTTATCATTATGTAAATTTAAAATATCATTTTCTTTCTTACCTATCAATTTACATGAAAATGATAACGACGTTTGTGTGTACATGTGAATTATCACCTCCATGAAGTGATATGATTCATTTTTCATCACCACATCATGTAGATGATATATATAAGTATATTTAAATGATAAATATGATATTATTATAATCATTTAATGATAAAATGATACTTCCCTTTCTTTCATAATGATTATTAAAAAATAAAAATTTTACTCATGCGTGTGTACAACCTATCATCTTCATGATTATAATGTAGTTCATTTTTCATATCCATTATAAGTAGTGTGATTTAAAATTATAATATATGTAAAAAAAGATAATAATTTCAAGAGAATTATTGGGAAATTATGTAATAATTTACACTTATATTATAGTCAACAGATCGAAGCCATTTTTGACTTACCAACCAAATATCATCAAGACATCATATGTGAACTTAAATAATTACATAATTGTTATAAAATGATAATAAGTGGTATAAATGGTATAAAAAACATGAAAAAGTTCTGAATAAAATAAAAATTAATATAATTGTATTATTTAGGAAAAAATAAATATTTTACATGATGTGTAAGAATCAAGGTAAGAGACTTCATCCCAATATTTTTTCATTGAGGAATATTATTATTTTACACAACCACATTGTTTTATGAGGTGTATAAAAATACCCTTTGACATATCATATCATGAATTTTTTTATTCTCAGGTTATTTAATGGGGATTATGATTAAAATATTTCATATTTTTGTCGCAAAATTTTCTTTAAATAAATCTTTTTAAATGCTTAAAATGGGTTTTGAAAATGGTTTTATATTTCAAAAAATTGAAATATTTTATTGTGAGGTAAAATGAAATTTTAACTATAACATGTTGAAAATTGAATGATTTTGTGTGATATGATTACATAATGGTACTTGGACATTTTATGGGTGGTTACATGATAATAAAATGATGGGTGTGTCCATGATATCCCTACATACATTGGGTATGAATGTCGACCATATAATTATTACATTTGTAAGAGTGACATGATTGTAATTCAACCACATAGTTATTCAATTTATTTGAATGAAAATTATAATTATGTTTTAGTAGGCCTTCATGTGTTTTTTATTATCATTGTGTGTTTTTGAGTAATCATGTGATTACAAAAAGGGTAATAAATGAGCTTATTTTCGAAGTATTTACTTATTATTATAGTTTAAAAGAGTTACATTGTGATAAAATTTTCATGACATTATATATTTTCGTAAGACTAATAGTTTTCCTTATTTTTGTATTCCTTAATGAGTGTTTTATACTCATCCCAAGATTTAAATTGTTTTTCATAGGATTTATGGATGGGTAATGGAATGAAAAGAGTCAAGTTGAAAGTCAAGTATATATCCCGTGAAATAAATAATGATTTGTTTTAAACGTTTTTTTAAATGTAAAAATTGATAATAATCAGATGTTTCCAAATTGAATTATCTAGTTTTTTAATTTATGTGTAATGTTCCAATTCCATAATTAAATAAACCTAAAAAGATCTCCAAAGTAGAAAAATGTAAATTATTAACTAAAAAACAAGTTTATGTGATGTTTAAGCTAAGGTAACTATAGTTAGATTCATTGTAATGGTTCAGATAAATTTTCATTTTATGATAATATTATTATAATTCCCTTTAAATATTTTAATTTGTGGTTAATTTTCATTGATATTGAATTTTAATACTAATACATTGCTTCATCTAAAGTATGCATGTTCAAAATGGTTTCCCATAGAAAAAATATGGATGTTGTTGTGGGAAGGAACTGAGTGAAAAATATCCTTCTAATAAACAACCCATGATGGGTGGAATTAGTACAGAGCTTTTTTTTATAGTGATGACTTAGTTGTCACAGGATATAAATGGTGGTCGTGTCCATGCAAGAGGGCGATTATATCCTCTATAGGGGAACATGGAGATGGTAGATCATTTTATGAGGCTACAATTACTATCATTTATAGAATCATCTTATCCTATGATAGCTGAATGATGGATTAAATCCCTAGAAAATATATGCAATTTCCTAGGTTCTTTGGATCACTAAAATGTAACTCTTGAAATTTAGTGTTTACAAGGTTAATTTGACAAGTGGTCGTCAGAAATTAAGAATATAAGAGAATGTGAATAGATGTATTCCTTGGAATGTGATTAATTTTTGAATATTATCCTTCAAAAATATTTTTCAATGGTATTCGGACATAAGATAGAAAAGTAATTTTTCGAATTCAGGGAAAGTGAGGAATATTCAGTGGCTATATATGATGATATATTCACCCATTTGGAAAGCTATATCTCAAATTTATTCATGGATAATGATAGTAAGGTAAATCCATTTTACTCAGGATGGATGCTACGAAATCATATATAATTTGCTTCCCATGCGTTCAAAATCTATGAGAATCTTGTTCTATTTGCTGAGAAGGTAGAAATGTTATTTTTTTTATCATCATTATTCCTATGAAAAAATGTAAAATAATTCATAAAATTGGAATGATATGGAAAATAATTCATCAAAGAAGTTTGAAGGTATGAAAATGAAATTTTCATATTGTGACAAGTGTGGAACAAAGCATCCAGGAGAATTTATTTCAAATTCTGGGAAGTTATTTCGATGTTGTATTATTATTCATATGGCTAGTGGATTGAAGGGATATTTTTGGAAATGTAATTATAAGACAAAGGTAATATTGTTTGGTTATAATGGGTAATATAATTATTCTAATGTGTTTCCAAAGCTGATTACACGGTATAGAAGCTGGCAGGATTGAATGGAAAAGGGTATGTATATTTCTTCCCAAATACAATGATTGATGTTGGGAAATCAAATAATGTGGTGATAGGTATATTCCAGGTCTATTCAAATTAAGCTAATGTTGTGTTTGACTCTAGATCTTGAAATTCATTCCTTACTAAGAATTTTTCAAGTAAATAGAGATTATCTCTTCATGAATGTTATATAGAAATTTTGGTAAAAACTTTGGTGGAAGTATTAAATCATCCCCGATTTATAGAAATCATCATATGTGTAAAAACCTATAATTTTTCATTTAATTTTTTTAAATTATATGTAATTATTACGAATCTGTGAAAATTGATGGAACGTGATTCCGAGGCCCGGTGTGCCTAGAATGAATTTCTTATCTTTTTTGCGTGTTAGTTTAGTAAAAACGTGACTGGCATTCTATAACTTGTGACCATGTGCTCAGAATTAAAATTTTTGGACACTGTTGAAATCACAGCACCGATATTCGCTTAATTAGACCTTTATGTCGACCGTTGTAGGTCGAGAGTGGAAATTATTTTTTGCACTTTTTTGGGAGAAACTAAAATAAAAATTCTTTATTTAATTTTTGAAATTGAAACCTCTAATTTTGAATTTAGTGGTGGGGACCACCCAAGCATGAAACCTCCCATTGGAATTTAGTTTTGGGGACCACTCGACCCTTTAACTCTGTCTAAAATGTGATTTAACCCCTAAAACTCCCCCAATTAAAATTTCCAACATTAATTGGTTTAATTCACTTAATTTATTAATTTGGAACCTCACGTATCATAGGGAAAATGGATTGGAAAAAGAGGGGTGCCCTGGAGAGAGCTTTTGGAGGATCATCTTCCAATGAAAAATGTCCTCGGATCATGTACGAGGGCGATGCGCGAGCTCAGATCGGGACCGTGGTACGGGAGCAACAAACACCGACATCCCCAACATTATCTCCTTCCTCGTGACATGTTTAATGAACATTAATTTAGGGGATTTACTTTGAATTAGGATTGAATTTATTTGATAATTCTTCATATTCAAGATTCACAATGACAATGTCCAAAGTAACATAGCCATCATCCCGCACATATACACTGCCCCTTTATCTTTTGTTTTTCACGAATTCTTTGTGCGTTCATTGACCCCAAATAATTAATGATGTTGTAAACACAATGTTTTATTGAGGTTGATGTATTGTGGTGGATCCCTAGACCCAAGGATCGTGAGTATGTGGTCGTTATATTTTTCATGCATAGAATAGAGATGTGGTGAACTACGAAAGATGAGGGTAGCCGAAACACTGGCCGACCACGTGGAGGTGGGGTGGCGCCTGTCTGCGCTGCCGGATGTGCCTGAGTTTGCAGCCCATCGACCGTAGGGGAGAAGGTTTGTGGATGGACCATCGGCCGGTTGCGAGGGAGACCGAATGGTAGCCGTCACCCGGCAGACCACAGAGGATAGTGGTGCTGTCACGCCGCTGGGAGGAGGAGGACCAGCTTGCGAACTAGCTACTCATGGTGCACTGAGTAGGACCCACTATGCTAGGTCCCGCTTCTAAAAAACCGAATGTCCCTTTTCCCATTCAGGTGTCCTGGGAGGCACCTCCCACTCAGGCATCCACTAGGGCGGACCCCACCATGGTGGTCCACCCGACCGTGTGCAAGCCCAGCTAGTCACGTCCAGCGGTCCTGGCCGGAACATGGACCAGTGGGTAGGACTCTTCGTGGCCCAAGCCAACTGGTCTGGTCTCGAATTGGGTCGGGTCGGCCTGGGCCGGGTCAATCCGATAGGGTCGTACTAGACCCGAACCTATATGGACATAGTTTCAATTTTTGGTCCGTAACTTGAGAATAGGTTATCTGTTTGATGAACCGTCTATGGAACCCAAATTCCAGGATCGATATAGTCCTTCTAATATACTCCCCTAAGGTGTTGGATAATGTTTGAGTACAACCTGTTTGGACTGAACCTGAATCCAACCGGGCCCTCGGAGCGGAAACACTAATAAAATATAGACTGGGCGTCTGTTTCACGTGCTGTCAGTTGAGTTAGGTACCTTATGACATGAGGGACCTTTGAGTTACTCCTTTTTTGAGATTAGTGGATATCGAGGTATAACTGATATCTCAAGGCATAGATCCTACGGAACTCGAGTGCACTGAGTGTAAGGAATCCAATGGCTAGCAGTGATGCAGAAGTTGGGGATGGATAAAATTTTTGTTAGTAACATATTGACTCTAGGAAGTTTGGATCTTGTGTGGGTCATTTTGGGGGTTAGTACCTATCGATCCTGTGTGGGTTAGTGGTCAACGATTCTGTGTGGGTCAGCGGATACCGATCCTGTGTGGGTCTGATCCTATGTGGGTCGGATCTTATGTTGGCCAGGGCTTAGCGATCCTATGTGGGTCTGCGCATACCAATCATGTGTGGTCAAATCTTATGTGGTTCAGCGCTCAGAGATCCCATGTGGGTTAGCAGATACCGATCCTATGTGGGTCAGATCTCGGGTGGTTCATTGCGCGGGGGGTTAGTACCTATCAATTTTGTGTGGTTCAGACTCCGTATAATCAGCAGTAGTGCCTCTTGACATAATAATATGATCTATCTTTGAAAATAATCATCTGTAATTCTATACTTCACTCATACCTATTTGAGTTGAACCTTTAACCTAGTGGTGTACCTGTGCGGTACTTATATCTTTTTTGTTGTTACCTGTGTGGTACTTCTACCTTTGTGGTATTTTTTCCTTATGTGTGAGGTGTGTTTTTATTGATAACATAGGTATATTTTTGGTAATATACTTAAGTACTATTATGAATATTTCTTTATGATTTGAGATTTATATCTTACTTTGTGGTTTATCCTTTTTGTATTTTAATATAACTTCATGGGTCTGGGGGTCCCTATTGAGTATTGTAAAACTCACCCCTGCATGGGATTTTCCCGCACCTTGTTGTGTCATGTGATGATGATGAAAAATGCTAACTGAGGATGAGGGTACCCAAGATGGAGGTTGATCGGGGGTCGACCTTAGACGAGAAGATCTACGGAGATTACCATTCATGATATTTACCTACCCTTCAGGTAGGATCCTTAGCGGGTGTTCAGAGGATATGTTTCTAGTTTTACTTTTTCTATTCAGTTTTACATGTACATTCATGTTAGTCTTGTATTCGGGCCCATTTACTTACTGTACATGCCATGTTTACTATATAATTATAAATTATCCTTGTATCTTGTTGTATACATGGTTTGCGTGAGTTTATAGGTATAGAGGAAAAGCCTTCCCAGTTTTAGGGATATTATTTTTCGGTGATAGTCTCCAGCCCTTGGCCTTGGGAAGGTAGGACTGGGGTAGTCACGTCACAGGCCCTGGGGGATGGGTGATGAAAAATTGGTATCAGAGGAGTTGGGTCTACTGAAGAACATGGAATCATGTCCTTTTATTGGAAATAGTGTTATGATTTATGAGTATGGTTATCAGTTTGGGGAATCCAATGTTGGTGCGGCAGCCTATGTATCCATACACTAGGACCAGGACTTCTGATCTCTGAATCAAGCATGAAAACACAGATTGTGTGTGTGTTTTGAAGGGTTTTATCTGTGATCTCTTTGAGTCGTCTAACCACGTATAAATTATTGACTATGGCACACATATTCATTCAGGATTCTTCTACGTAGACAGTCATCTAGGTTTCTAGGTAGAGTACGTGATGATATCCCACCGAGCTATGAGGCTTCGGTGCAGGTCGCCCTTAAGGCAGTTGTACCATCGGGTGGTGTACTAGTAGCACCACTACCCATTGGACTACAGATTCCACCATCACTAGCATCAGAGGGTACATGACTCTTGAGAACATTTCAAATTTCCAGCCCCAGAGGACATCGAGGTTCGAGGGTCAGATGGTTCCACAAGCGGCTGAGGATTTTCTAGATTCATGGTATGATTTTTTCAACTGGTAGAGAAACTAGCTGATCTCATTATGATCATTACTGCCAGTCTACTTTAAGAAGTAGTGAGAAGATAGAGGAGCTCGATGCTCCAAGTTCAAAAAGAGGAGACTCTTGTCTGGGTGTACTTTGAGAGCCTTTCTAGGGAAATGTTCGTCCCTACGACCTTATGATCAGTGTTTATACAGGAGATTCTCCACTTGTAGCCGTGTAGCAAGACTGTGTCTCATTATTCAATGAGGTTCCCCAACCTCTCATGCTACTCCAATGACATGGTACGAGACCCTTTTTTTCAGGGCCCAGACCATCGATCAGGTGCTCAGAGAAGATATTATAGATTTGATGATTTCTCTCAACATAATGACATAATAAGGAGTGTTCGAGAGGGCACTCTTAGTGGAGAACTTCTTTGCTGAGCAGGCACCAACAGTGAGACCCGCCACCAGATGACACGTAGAAGAGTCATTGGAAGCTGGTAGTACACAAATGATGCAGCGGTCCAAGAGGACCATACCTATAGGTGGAAGACCACAGGATACAAGGTCGGTGGTGCGGGGCCTTCATGACAGAGTTTGATAGTTGAGGAATAAAAAGTGTTATTCGTGCGGTGGGTAGGTTCACATGGCTCTCAACAACCTGGACCTCTATATATACAGACAGTTGAAAGTTGAAGGACTGCCAAGGAAAATCTGAATAGTCGATTGAGGAGGTCTGTAGGTAGGATGCAGACATGGTAGAGGAGTGGGCCATGCAATAGGAGGTGGGTGGGGATTTGATGTTCTTCTGCCACCACCTCTAGGTGGTCCACCCCAACCACAGGGAGAAAGAGGACAAGGACGAGCTCAGTTCCAGGTAGCTGAGGCCTATGACCATGACACTCTAGAGATGATATGATGTACGATCGGTGTCTAATTTACCCTATTGGTAGTACTTATAGACATAGGTTTCATTCATTAATTTATAACCATGGCCCTCGTTTTTAGCTCAGAGATACTAGTGGAGCTGTTGGCTCAATCCTACGGCTAGAGACTCTTACAGGAGTTGATTTGACAATTACACACTAGTTCCAGTAGTGTGAGATTAATCATGGAGGTGAGAGATTAGACTGAGATCTATGAGTAGTAGCATCAAGACCATAAAATGTCATCTTGGGTATGGACTGGTTATCCACAATCCATGCTCTGGTTGATTGTATTAGGAACAAAGTGTGGTGTGTCTGCACAGACAGGACTAGTTTATCCTTCACCTGTGAGAAAGGAACCTTTGTAGCCCATGATGGACTTACCTGGAGGAGGGTGCAGCCGATCACACATCATTTGGCTAGCCTTACCCTAGGAGTGGTTGATGTTGAGATCCTGAGCTATCCTGTATTGGGGTACTAGTATGCTTCTGTTTTCCCTGATGATGTTTTGGGTCTACCTCCTCACATAGAGGTGGACTTTTACATCGACTTGTAACCTGGGATAGCACCAATATCTACTCCAGCATATTGGATGGCTCCCGTGGAGCTTCAAGAGCTGTAGGTACAGCTGGAGGACTTGTAGAGAGAGGGTTCATTAGGCCAAGTGTTTCTCCTTGGGTAGCCCCAATTTTGATCAACATGAAGACAGATGAGATTTTGAGACTCTGTGGGGACTATCAACACCTGAACCATGTGACCATGAATAATAATATCCCACTAACTTGGATTGACGATCTCTTTGATCCGCTAAAGGGAGCACTATGGTTTTTGATGATAGACCTCGGATTAGGCTATCACCAGCTCAGATTATGAGATTAGGTTGTGCATAAAACAACCTTTAGATGTCAGTAGGAACATTATGAGTTCTTGGTTATGCCTTTTGACATGACCAACGCCCTAGAAGTGTTCATGGGACTCATGAAATGGATCTTCCAGCCGTACCTCGATCGCTTTCTGGTATTCTTCATCGACGACATCCGAATATACTCAGCGACAGAGGATGGGAAATCCTGTCATCTCTAGATAGTTTTGGACACACTCTGAGAGCACCAGATTTATGGTAATCCCTCGAAGTGCTTGTTCTGGATATGAGAGGTCCACTTTATAGGACACATCATCTAGGAGTCTGGTGTTTCAGTGGATCATGTGATGATTGGGGATGTACTAAATTGGGATCCACCCAACAATGTGATGGAAGTGCAGTGTTTCCATGATTTGGATAGTTTCTACCAAAGGTTTGTGCCATACGTTTCCAGAGTCATGGAACCCTTATTAGCATTGAAAAATAAGTGGTAACCCTTTATTTGGTAGGAGAGATTCTAGTGGAGTTTCTAGGAGATGAGGCATAGAATGATGAGTGCGCCCATCTTGAGGCTACCAGAGGAAGGTATTGGGTACGTCGTCAACTATGACACATCAGGGACCAGACATGGCTGTGTCCGGATGTTGGAGTGGGTGGTAATCATGTATGGTTCACGACATCTGAGAAAACATGAGCAGAACTATGCTACCCATGACTTGGACTTAGCAGTAGTGGTTTTTCCATGAAGATGTGGCAACATTACTTGATGTGCGAACATTTTATAGTCTACTCTGATCACAAGAGTCTCAGGTATATCTTCTCTCTAAAGAACCTGAACTTGATACAGTGGTGTTTTATTGAGTTCCTCTAGGACTTTGACATCGAGATAATCTATACTCTTGGGAAGGGAATGTAGTAGTAGATGCACTCAGCAAGAGATCTGGTATACAGTTGCAGAGTGAGGTGACAGAGCATTTAGTCACATTGCGGATATCCTATGTAGATCGAGATAGAGTAGCTTATCTTCAGTCTCTGACATTCACTCCTCCAATCCTTCAGGGATTCAGGTAGGCACAGCTTCGGGACACTGACTGTGTCACTCGATGTGCTCAGATATCATTAGGACAGGCACCTGATTTATTTTTGAAGGTGGGGCCACGTCATCTTCTTTAGAGGATGTAGTATGGTACCTGTGGTGCTAGAAGATGATGTTTTGAGGGAGTTCCATATGTCCCCTCTAGAGGTACATCAAAGATGAGAGAAGATGTAATAGGACCTTCATCATCAACACTGGTGTCCAGGAATGGAGAATGTAGTGGTAGAGTTTGCCTCTCGGTGCCTCACTTGTCAACAAGTGAAGGAAGAGCATCAGGTTGTAGCGGGCTTAGTTCTTCCACTATAGGTGCAAGAGTGGATGTGGGATAGAATTACCATGGACTTAGTGACAAGACTTCCACGCACATCAAGGGGTCATGATTCTACCTGTATGATCGTTGAATGACTCACCATGTCAGCCCAATTCCTACCTATTAGAGAGCAGGGATCAGTGGAGAGCTTCAGACGCCTATATATATTGGATATTGTATGGATTCCTTGAGTTTAATCTACAATTGTCTATTATCAGGATGTATGTTTTACTTCTCGGATATGGAAGGGGTTTTAGGAGGTGTTCGGGACACAACTTTGGTTGAGAACTGCCTTCCATCTTCAGACGAATGGTCAGATAGAGCGGACCATTCAGAACCTCATGGACATGCTACGTGATTGCATCCTGGATTTCAGCCACAGCTGGGAGGATCGATTTCCCTTGGTGGAGTTTGCATACAACAACAACTACCAGTCCACTGTTGGTATGGCACCATTCGAGGCATTGAACGATCAACCTTCTAGATCTCCCCTATGCTGGACAGACCCAGGGGAGTCAGCACTCATGGGACTAGAGGTGGTACAGGATACCATAGTGAATGTGCAGATCAACCAGTAGTGGATGAATACTACACAGAGCATGATAAAGTCCTATGATGATAAGAGATAGATAAATCTTGAGTCTAAGGATGGTGACCATTCCTTTCTATGGGTCTCACCTTGACGTGGTTTGAAACGATTTTTCTGGGGTGGCAAGTTATCTCTGAGGTTCATCAAACCCTTTTAGGTCGTCAGCAGATTTGTCATGGTGGATTACCTCTTAGCTCTTCCACCTCATTTCCACTGGGTGCATGATGTTTTCCACGTATCCCAGCTGAAAAGATACGTATATGATCCTTCCCACACCATTGACTGGGGTGAGATGGACATCGATGATGGGGTGATGTTTTTGGAAGTTCTAGTGGAGTTTTAGGATCGATGGGAGAGGGTCCTTCTTGGGCGGTCGATACCTCCGGTGCACGTATGTTGGAAGCACAGGAACCTCTACGAGATCATATGGGAGTAGGAGGCTCATATTGGGGCACAGTACCCCCACTTGATTTCCTAGTTTGTGTTTTGGCTTTCGGGGATGCAAAGCCCTGAGTTGGGGAGAATATAAAGACCTAGATTTTTCTATGTAAATTTTTTAATTATAAGGATCTGTTACGAGTCTACGAGAATTATCATAATGTGATTCTAAGTCTTGGTGTGCCCGGAATGAATTTTCAGGTAAGTTCAATAAACGCATGAGCAGTGTTATGTTACTTTTTAACTAGTGCAGAGAATTGAAATCTAAGGACATTATTGAACTCACAGGGCTGATATTCACTTATGGAGACCTTCCCCTTGGTGGCAGTAGGTCGAGGGTAGAAATTAGTTATTGTAATTTTCGGGGGATAAATTAAAATAAACACTCTTTAATTTATTTTTGAAATTTAATCCTCCCATTTTGAATTTAGTGGTGGGGACCACCCGAGCTCGAAACCTCCCATTTGAATTTAGTGGTGGGGACCACCAGGCCCTTGAACCCCTTCATAAATGTGTTTTAACCATTGGAATTCCATGAAATAAATTTGCTAACATTAATTGGTTTAATTAAATTAACTTACTAATTTTCGCCTCACCTCCCACGTGCAAAAAGGATTGAAAAAAGAAGAGATCCTTAGAGAGAGATTTTGGGGGATAATCTTCCAATGAAAAACATACCTGGATCAAGAACGAGGACAACATGGGAGCTCAGATCGGGAGTGTGGTGTAGGATCAATGAATGCCAACATCTCCAAAATCATCTCATTCTTCATGACATCTTCAAAAAATGTAAAGGTAGAGGGTTTACCTTGAATTATGATTGAATTTATTTGATAATTCTTCATATTCTAAATTCACAACAATGATGGCCATACTAACATGGCCATAATCCCGCACATATACCTTTCCCATTTATGTTTTATCCTTTGAATGTTCTTTTTGAATTTTTGGAAGCCAAATAATTAATCATTATCAAAACAAAATGTTTTATTGAGAGTGACGTATGGGAGGGGAGCCCTCGACCCGAGGATCGTGAATATGCAGTCATTATATTTTTCAGGCTTAGAACAGAGATGCGGTGAACCGAAGAAGAGGAGGGTGGTCGACACACCATCCGGATGTGTGGAGGTAGGTTGTCCTATGTCTACGCTATAGGATGAGTATGAGGTTTTGTCCCATTGGCCGCAGTAGAGAAGGTTCATGACCGGCACGCCAGTTGGATATGTGGCTGAGCGGCAACATGCGTCTGTGCAACCGATAGTGCAGGATGTCATGGCTGCATGGCCTCGGCGAAATCCAAAGGGCTGCCAGCACCCAACAAGCTACGGAGGATAGCGGCACCATCTCACCACTAGGAGGAGGAGGACCAGGCGGCGAACCGGTCAGTCATGGCCCACCGAGCAGGACCCTCTCTAGCGGGTCCCTCTTCCAAAAATCGAACAGCACTTTGTCCGTTCAGGTGACTTGGTAGGTGCCTCCTTCCGGATTTTCGTCTAGGGTAGACCCTGCAACGGTGGTCCACCCAAATGGGGGCTGCCCTAGTGGTTTGTGACACCAGGCCGAGTCACCCCCTTTGTGGGCTGGGCAGAACCGCCCCCTTCGCGGGACAGGCCGGACCATGGCCCGACGGGCTGGTCCCGCCATGGCCCAGATCAAACAAGTCGGACCCGAATCAGGTCAAGTTGACCTAAACTGGGTCAGGTCGGACTAGGCCACGTCGGGTTAGGTTGGTCTGATCAGCACAGACCAGAACCGGGCACATGCATACTGAGTTTCACCTTTTTGGCTGTATCTTGAGAATCAGGCGTCTATTTGAAAAATAGTCTATGGAACCAGAATCCTTGGATCGAGGAAATCCTTTTTTTATACTCCACATACATTTTGGATAATGTAAGATTATGTTCAGGTTGGATCGAACCTAAATCCAATGGTTCCCTCGGAGTGGAAATTCTAATAAGTTACAGATCAGGCATATGTTAGACGTGATGTTAGTTGTTTTGGGTCCCTATGAGGTGACCCACCTTTGGGTTACTCCTTTGTGGAGATTATTGGAGGTAGAGGTGTGAATGATATCTCAAGGGACATATTCTACGAAACTTAACCACCCTGGGTGTAAGGAATCCAGTGGCTGGAAGTGAGGCGGAGGATGGAGACAGATAATATGGAGGTTAGTTACCTATTGAATCTGGGAAGGTTAGATCTAGTGTGGGTCATTGCGAGGGTTAGTACCAACCGATCCTATGTGTGTAAGAACTTAGTGATCATGTGTGGGTTAGTTCATACTGATCATGTGTGGGTCAGATCCTATGTGGGTCAGCACTCAGCGATCTTGTTTGGGTCTGTGCATACCGATCTTGTGTTGGTCAGATCTGGTGTGGGTCAGTTCTCATCGGTCCTGTGTGGGTCAGCGCATTCCAGTCCTATGGGTCAGATCCTGTGTGGCACATTACTAGGGTCAGTACATATCAGTCATGTGTGTCAGACTCTGTATAATCAGCAGTAGTACCTCTTGACAAAATAAGATGTTCTAGATTCAAGACCAATCATTTGTACTTCTATACATCACTTATACAAGTGTAAGCTAAGTCTTTACCCATGTGGATTACCTATACGGTGCTTATATCTTTAGGGTGTTACATGTGTAGTACTTTTATCTTTTTGGTATTCGTTTCTTATGTGTGATGTGTGTTTTTATTGATAACATAGGTATATGTATGGGCATATACTTATGTAGTGTGATAAATATTCATTCCTTCCTTTAGATTGAGGTCATTCTTTTTATTTTATCGTTTGTGGATTCTGATAGGCCTTCAGTGGTCTCGGGGTCCCTACTAAGTATCATTATACTCACCTTTTCACCAGCTTCACCCACACCTTACTGTGTCCGGTGTAGACGACAGACAACGCTGACTGAGGACGAGGGTACCAAGGCTGGATTTTACCCAGGGGTGGACCTTAGACAAAAAGATCCATAGAGACAACCATTCGTGAGATGTACATCCTTATCTGGTAGGATCCTTGGTAGGTGTTTAGAGGAGTTTTTTCCAGTTTTATTTGTACTTTTCAGTTTTACTTGTACTTTTAGGTTGGGCATGTATTTTGGCCCCTTTACTTACTGTACACACCAGGTTTACTATATAAGTTTACCTTGTTCTTGTATATTGATGTGTGCTTGGTTTACGTGAGTTTTCATGTTTAAGGGCAATGCATTCCTAGTTTAAGGGATATACATTTCTGGTTCTAGTCACCAACCCATGTCCTATAGAAGTCAGGCATGGGGTAGTCACGACTTGTGCCCCTGGGAACAGGTCATGATACTATTTTCATTTGTGACATGGTATTTTTTGCAAATATTGTAGATCATCCCATAGTGGATTATGATATCATTTTTGGTAGGGATTGGATTTCAGTTTATCATGCTAAAATAGATTGAAAATATATGAATGTTTCATTTAATGATTTCATAATATTAATGAAAAACTAAGAAGATGAGAAATTGATTAATGATGGAAGTAAAATTTATCAAGATCATGTGGTTAAAAAGGAAATAAATAGTTATGAATAGTGAAATTACATTCTTGAATGAATTTATGTATGATTTTCCTGATCAATTTCCTAGTGTTACTCTAGATAAAGAAATTGAATTTACTATTCATTTAGTTCATAATTCTATGACTATTTCTAAACCGCCTTACAAAATAGATCAAGTATGGCTTATGGAATTGAAAAATTAGTGCAGTAATTTCTTGATAAAGGTTTCAGTCGATTTATAACTTCATCATTGTGTGGTTGTGTTTCATTTGTGAAAATGAATTTCGGATCCATGAGACATAACATTGATTATAAATCCCTGAATAACATTATTTCTAAGGAAAAGTATCATTTTACTTTTATTGATGATTTTCTTGATCTTATCCAGGGAGATTAGTATTTCACAAATATTGGTTTGAGGTTTTGGTACCATCATATGAATATAAAGAGGGATTAAATTTCAAAGATAACATTTCGGATGGGATATAGAATTATGATATTGTTGTTATTAAAATTGTGTTATCTAATGAACCTATTGTATTTATTAATCTTATGAGTATAGACATCCATATTTGTTTAGTTCAGTTTTTGGTTATGCATATATATGATATTTTGTTATATTCTAAAACCCTTGAAGAACGTGAAAGGTATTGAAGGATTGTTTTGTAACCCATAAAATAAAATATAGTATGTGAAATGTTTATTGAAAGTGAATTTTGATTGAAAAAAAATGTCACTCATGGGATATATTATTTCTAATGATGGAATAACTATAAACCCTCCACGAACAATAGTTTTTTAAGAGTAGACAAGACCTATCAATGTCATAGAGATTCCTTGTTTTCATGGATTAGCTAGTTCTTAAAAATGCTCTTTTGAAAACATTACTCAATTGTCTCAACCATTACATTAACAAGAAATGGTGATAGGGTCATGTATGATAGAAAATGTGATGTTTTTAGGAACTGAATATAATATTATTCGATGTTCCAGTTTTGGCTACACCTTCTAGAAATAGTGAATTATTTAATAATATTTATGCTTCATTGAAAGTACTTGGTTGTGTAATAATGTAGAATGATCAAGTAATATCTTATGTGGAATGGAAGTTTAAACACCATGAGTTAAATTTCCCTACACATAATTTGGAATTACCTATTGTTGTTTTTACATTAAAAATTTTGGACGAATCAATTATATTGAATAAATTGTAGAATTTAAAACAATAACAAAATATTAAAGTATATATTCACATCTAATGAATTTAATATGTGACAGAGAATATTTCTATAACATATAAATAGTTATAATTTCATGAATCATTGTTATATTGGAAAATAAAACAAGTTCGTTGATGCTTTGAGAAAAAATTTATTTTATGATAACCGTATAATTTTTGTAACATGTCTCATTGGTTAATGATTTAATAAATTTTTTCCTGCTTATTGTGGATAAAGATATATCCTATATTTGGTTTTATTTTTAGTGGATTTTACTTTGTAAAAAAATAATTAATAAATAACATATAAATGTTGAATCATTGTCATAAAAGATAAAATACGTTAAAAAGTGTAATTTTTACAATTTTAATGTTAATGAAGAATGTATTTTATGATTTGGAAAAATATTATGTGTTCCTTGTGATTAAAATTTTAGGAAAGAGTTTTTGATTGAAGCACATAGATCTCAATTTTACATTCAATGGAAACGACAAAGATGTAAAAAGACATTAAAGAGTATTACTGATGGAATGGAATGAAATGAGATATTTTGTAATTTATCATGACATGTTTGACTTATAACTAGGTTAATAAAAAATGAATGATGTCAATATTAATGATTCAAAATTTTATAATGATGGAGTGTAAATAGAAGAATATATCAATGGATTTAATCATAGGATTTTCCAAAAGTTATAAAGGTAATATTCTTATTTTGGTTATAATTGAATTTCTAACTCACATTTTTAGAAATTCTAGAAATATTTTGTTAGATAATTTTTCAATAATATATCAAAAGTTGATAGTATAGTTTCATGGATTTCCTCTCTCTGTTGTATTAGACTCTGATCCATTATTTACATCTATTATTTGGAAAGGATATAAAATTACTCAGATATTGGAATATGTGGCACTTTATTGCTTAATGGATTTCCAATGAATATGGGATCAACAAAGTTCATTTATTGAGTTTTATTATGATAATATTTTTCATTATATTATAAAAATTGAACCGTTTAAGGCATTATATTGAAGGTAGTATCAGACAGTAGTTTTTTAGATGATATTAGAGAAAGGAAGTTGATGGGACTAGAGTTGTTATAAGAAATTGAGGAAAACATTTAGTATATTCAGTGACATGTGATGATATATTAGTGTAGGTAGAAAATTTATGTGGATAACCAGATGATGGATCATTCCATTAAGTTAGGTGATCATTTTTATCTCAATGTTTCTCCTGTGAAAATTATGATTTTTTTAAAAGAAGGGAAAGTTGAGTCAATGGCTCATTAGACCATATGAAATCCTAGATATTGTGGGATGAATTTCATATTGAGTGGCCTTACCTCCATTTTTATCCCATGTACACAACATATTCCATGTTTTAATTTTATAAAAATATATTCCAGATTCATCTCATGTTTTGATCCCTAAAGTCGTTTAGTTGGATGAAATATTTCTTATGAGGAACAGCATGTTCAGGTTATTAACCCAATAGAGAATATGATTTGGAATAAATTGATTAATCAAGTAAATTTTTTATATAAAATTCATATGGTTGAACATGATATAAGGAAATATGAATATTCAATGACAGAAAAATAGCCCCACTTATTTAATAAGTAAATAATATTGAAGGGATGTAATTTTGGAAATTGTAGGAAATTTTAACAATAATGGTAATTATGGAATAATTCTTTTCATATTTTTTTACTATTTATGAATTATACTATAATTTTAAATTTAAAGGGATTCAATGATAAATCCAATTTAATGAAAATAAATTATATTTTTCAAAAAAAATTATTTATTTATTTTTAATGGAACACTTGTATAAAAATTATAATTTGAAACTATTATTAATATTATTTTAAAAAAGTTAAACTATTTTTTAAATTAAAATATCTAAATTTACGTTGTTTACAATTTCTTAATTTTTTAGAGAAGTTTGATTTTTTGATGAGTAGTGAAAAATACTGCATTTTAATTGAAAACATACTCTTCTTATAAATTATTTATAATGAAAAATTATATTTTAAATTGGTTTTAATGAAAAATTAAATCTATTTTAAATAATTTAATCTAATTTATGTCATTATAATATTTTTTAAATTGAATTTAGATAAAAAAACAGTTGTAAACATTTGATCATTTTCCACATTAAAATGCCACTCTCGCTCCCCATCTGTGAGATTCATTTAAAATTTGTCTTTTCAAATTTGGTGTTTTTTATTTTATAAAATTTATTTAAAATTTGTAATCAACATTTAAAAATTTATTAAATAGGTCACATTCATTTTTTGAATAATATGAATAGTAAACATAATAATTTTCTTATCATTGTTAAGGGTATATCAAGTAATTATGGGTAAAAATAATTTATAAATATTATCCCATTAACTTAACACTCATACAAATTTTAATTTATTATTATTATTTGACTAAAATCATCCATATTTCGATTTTATAACCTATTTTCACTTTGATGACTTTTATCCCTTTATAGTATTTTATTTTAATGAAATACCAACCTGTCACAATAATGATTTTAATAAAATTTAAAATTTTTCATATGTGGTAACCCAAAAGATATATTCAGCCCTAAATATTATTTATAAAAATAATATATTCATATTCCTCATGGTATCTAATTTTTAATTTTTAGAGATTAAATATTTACCTTAAAGGATTTCACAATGATGTTGGAGTAATTATTTAATTGATGGAAATATCAAATTACTGTTTTTAAAGATATTAAAATCAATATTTTTTAAGATAATTAATATCATCAATGAATTTTCTTTATGAATTTTAAATTTTAGTAATTTGTTTAATAATTTTTTTGAATTTATCATTTTTTAACTATTTTTTAAAAATTATAATTAATGAATCGTGTAAAAATAGGAAATAATGATATTGTAAAATAAATAACATATTATAAAGGGATATAAAATTACCAAAAATATTATATTCATCAATTGTTTTTTGGATATGGGTCAAAATTTCATAAATGAATTGGTTATGGGTTTTTTAGGGTTTTATAGTAACTATACTTACTCATAATGAGTAAAAATCCAGGTTGTCTTGTTAAGAGTTAAATAGAGTTAAATTACAGTCAAAACAAAAATATAAGGATTGATATGTACTAAAATCTTTTATAAATACTATTTTATGAGTTATTCTATACCCAATATAATAATATCTTCTAAATAAATCTGTTTGAATAAATTTTTTAATAGAAAAGTCAATGATATTAATTTAATATTTTCAGATATTCCATGACTTCCACTTCCTTATCTTATAAAAGTGATCCACTACATATCATTTTATCACACATGAAACCCTATTTTTATAGCAATATCTACCCAAATAACTTATTAGAATAAATATCCACATTCTATAGGTCATATTTTTGAAAGAAAATCACCCTAAATGGTCATAAGGTGTTAAAAAAAGGGATTGTCTGAAGAAGAGGTGTAATTTTTAATCACATATTTCTATTTTATTTCTTATTTCACATCATTAAAATCATATTAAAATATGATAAAATAATAACTAAAGTATCCTCTATATAATTATATTTTATTCTATTTGTGGCATGACCCATATTTCTATACTTTTCTATCAAATGGGAAATGAATTTATCCTCCGTGTGTGTGGAAGACTACCGCCTCATGAACCGATGTAATTCGATTCCCAACGCTATCTATAAAGACTGGTTATAATATTATAATTTATGTTTATAATTTTATTCATGAAATAATTAACATTATAAAAGGACTATATATTATTTACATTATTACCTATCTATGCACAGAAAAATAATAACATCATTTGTTCATTTCAATAAATTATCACATTCACGAAGCGAAGTCATTCATTTTTCATCGCCACATTAGATAGATGATATATATATAAGTATATTTAAATTATATATATTCTATTATTTTCATTATTTAAATATAAAATGATACTTACCTTCATTCTGTAATGATCATTGAAAAATTAAAACGTTACTCATGCGTAAGTATGGCTTACCGCCTCCATAATTATAACGTGGTTCAATTTTCATAATTCTACATTATGTTTTGATTTAAAATTAAAATTTACCTATAAAATTGTTAATAATGTCATGAATATTATTATTAAGATTATGGAATACTCTACACTTTGACCATAGTCAACTGATAATTTCATTTTGGGATTTTGAACCAAATACCATCAAAACATCAAGAACAACTTTAAATAATTAATTAATTATCATAACATGATAATTAGTGGTATAAAACGTTTAATAAACTAGAAAAAGGTTCTATATAATGTAAATAATATAAAAAATTATATTATTTAGGAATATAATTATTTTACATGATGAATCAGAATCAAGGTAAGGGACTTTGTCTAAATCTCATTTCAACAAGGCGTGTTTTGATGTTATACACCCACCTTATTTTATGAGGTGTATGTACATCCCATTTGATTGATCATATTATGAATTTATTATACTCATGTTACTTAACATATCATAAGATTAAATTTTTTGAAATTATTATGGGAAAATTTTAGTAAAAAATATATTTTTACAAGTTTAAATTGGGTTTTGAAAATTTATTGATTATTTTCATAACATGATATGTTTTATATTGAGTTAAAAATAATTATTAAGAGTGAATTGTTGAAAATTTCAAGATTTTTTTGTTATGAATATTTAATTGTACTTGGATATTTCATGGTTGATTTCATGATAAATTAATAATGGGTAGTTACCTAATATACCAATGTTGGGAAATTATGTGATAAACTAACAATAGGTGGTACTGTGATATACCTCTAATTCATTGGGTATGTAATTTTACCATATGGTTATACCATTTTTATGTGTGACATGTACAAAATTCTACAACATGGTTATTCTATTTATATTAATGATAATTATAATAATGTTTCATGTTACGTTTATGTTGTATCTATTCTTGTAATTCGTTTTATGGTAATCTTTTGAAAAAAAAATGCTAGTAAATGAGATTATTTTAAATGTATTTACTTATTCATAATGGTTAAAAGTATTAATTTATTATAATTTTATCATGATTTTTCATGTTTTGACGAGACTAATTGTTTTCCTTCTTTATGTATCCCTTAGTGAGATTTTTATTCTCATATCAATTTAAAAAAAAATCATAAAATTTAAAGATGGGTAATGAAACGGATTTACTAAAATTGAATTTATAGAACGTTTTCTTTTAAATAAATCATATATTATTTTTTAAGTATTTTACTCGCAAAAGATGGATAATAATCAAAATTTAATAATTTTCATTATGTGGTTTTTTAATTTTTGTGTTACGATATAATTCTATAATACTCTTAACCTGAAAAGATCCTCATATTTAAAGAAAGTAAATTCTTGACTAAAACATATGATTCTGTAATGGTTATGTTTTTGTCCTTTCAATGATGATGATTTAATGTGAAATAAGAAAAGATGGGTTTAGTTTGAGGAACACTTACATGAAGACATGTGTATTTTTTATCTAGGAGTTTTTACTAATTATATAAATATATAAACATAAATAGTCTGTAGAGACCCGAAGCCTGACATACATGGACATTACATTACATTTGTGGAATACTTAATACATATCAAAAAAAGACACACAAGGATCGTAATATTTAGTGTCTTTGGAAACTCAGAATATTCTCATCTAATCATGGTGAATGGTGTTCAACATCTCCATTAATGATCTTCCCCTTTGCTTTCTTAACTAAAACCATTATTTATATCCTGGGGGAAATAAAACATATAAAGGGTGAGCTCAAATTCTTAGTAAGGGTAAGCATGGATAAAATAAAACAAATCATATATATTTGAACTTAAAAACATGAACATAATGTTTAAACATCAAAAGCATGAGCAATGACATAAAACATGGAAGTACGTAAGGCATATATCATAAAGAAACATGATGCATGATAAAATATCATGGGATTAAAACATGTAATTGTGGCATCCATTAAGCACATGTCATGATTTCTATAGTAGCCAAGGTATTGCTGCCAAGTCCATCTTAGTGGACAAAGTCCCTTCTTGAATCGAGTTCACTCTTCATTTCAGTCCTATAACACTAAACCAGAATTAACTTACCATTCTAGCCATGTCTATATCATGATATATAAATCTTTACCCAATGCATTTGAGGGAGATATAGGTCCCACCCATCTAATAATGAAATCATTCTTACTTGTGCCACTAAATCAACTTCAAACATTCACCATAACCCAAAGAATAAAATTTGTTTCATAAACATCATCCCATCATCTCATAACCCATATAAAACAAATGGACATTTCATCATAAGAAAATTGAAACCATTTAAATCATATAGGAATTAAACTTGAAACATAAACATATGGAATAATGTCATCTTAGATGGAAAATTGTTTTGATAAAACATTTGAAATGAATTCTTTAGGAAAATATCCTTTTTTCTTCAAAATCAATTTCATTTCACAAAACTTAATGCAATTTTAAAAGAAGGAGATTTTTTTTTAAAATAGCCATGAAATATTTTGGAGGAATCTTCATGAATATAAGGAATTATAAAACCGTAAAAAATCTGTTCATGTCGTATATGTTAAAAAAACATTCTTCTCGTACTTTTTCCAGAAAAGTAAAAAAGTACCTTGTAAAAGAAAGATTACATACAAACCATGTAGTAAAAGTCAAAAATGGGTAAAAAGAACATTAAACATACATGAAACAGTTTTTAGGAAACATGGACAAGGATGATAACAATAACCCATGTAAATACTTACGAATAAACTATCTCTGATAAGAACGAGATTGGAAAAGTTATCCCTTACCTTAGGTACGATATGATTTGTATGGATCCGAAACTTCTATATAATGATTTAAATAATGTCATTTACTTATTACATAATCATATTTATTGTTATGATATCATATATGTTACAGTTATGACTTTATATTACCCGTTATTTTGTGAATTCCATGTTAAAGCAGTGTTTTGGGAATAACCATTTCATTTATCATATGTGTTTCGACTTGTCGTTCTTGATATTATTACTTATATCCGGATTTAGATAATTCCATAATGTAAAACATTATTTATATTTAATATATATTCATCATATACATATATGTTATAGATCGATAAAAGGAATGAAATACACCGTTCATGGAGACGGTAGGCCGTACGTACGCATGAACGCTATTTTCGTTTCCTTATTGAATTGAATGAAACTAAATAGATTACATACATATATATATACATAAATCCAGTAGAATTATTATTTCATATATTTCATTATTATTCAATATATAAACTTTATGATCATTCATGTATGGTTAACATGGAAAATGAATCTCATCGCGTCGTGGAGACGGTAGTCCGTACGTACGCACGAGCGATGATATCATTCCCATATTTATTGAATATAATTGGATTTGATGGTATAATATATCAAAATCAGTATTATGTTATAATAACCATATATAGTTATTCTTTACACCATTATACCCATCCATGTAAGGAGTTGGTGGAAAAACATATTACACCACGGTGTGGAGACGGTATTCTGTACGTACGCATGCGTGGTGATTTTGTTTTTCCGTAGGATGGATAGAAGGTGAAATAAGGTTGTTTCATATTTATAATAACATATTATTATATTAGGGATACTTATGTTATAACTTCATAATGAAACAACTAAATAAGAGGGATTAGAAGAATAATGGAACTTGAAGAAAACGGTAAAAGGTATTACCTCTTTCTTGAAGTTCCTCCTTTATACATTCTCTTAGGGCACTAGAGTTGGTCTTTTTAGAAGACCAGTACATCTATTAGGTTTATAAGGAAGTGGGGAAGTTAAATGGTCAGGGTTTGTCCAATCTAGAAGGCTCAAATTTGGGTGAGTAAGAGAGGGAGGAGATGCCCTTTTATAAGGTAGGAGAGGGTACCTTTGGAAATATAAGAAATATTAGTTTATATTAAATCCCAACCCCACATAAAAACTTCAAAAATGACTCATATCCGAATATTAGATGATATAGGGTTGTAATCTAATTAACCAATAAAATTAATACATGTTAGTAATTTATTTTAAACATTACCAACTTGATTTATCCTTATTTAATAATCTAATTTTATTTGTGATAAAAATATTCTAAATTTTAAATTATTATATATAATTACATATGTTTTGTGAATTTTCCATAATTTGACACTTTATGACATTTTAGACCATATAAATTTAAATTTATAATTTTTAAATATTTTTGTGATTTTTAAACAATTTTATAATATGTTATTTTTATAAAATAACAATAGTGTCAATTTTGAAACTATTCATTTATTTGAATTTAAAAATACAATATACAGAAGATATTTTCTAACTAAAAGATTTAGTATATTCATAATATGTCATATGTATCTATAAAATTAGTGGAACACATTAAATAGTTCATATAATATTTATTTTAATATTTTTAAAACCATTTATTTGATATTTCTCTTAATAAAATAATTTCAACATCACTATTATGTGACCTTTAATGATAATTATTTAATCCCTAATTATTATAAATAATTTCATTTGATGTATATAATTCTATTAGATTTATGGAGACTATTTATATCTGAAGTTTCATGAAGTTTATCATTAAACTAAAATTATTATACTTAAAAGATTTAAGAAAGTGATATGTTGTCACTTTCTTTGGTTTTAATAATAATTAAATTATTTTTATGGAAAAAAGTCCATTAAATGAATATAATCCAACCATTAGGTGATATTGATCGACTTTTAGTCATCCAATAGTATTTTGGCATGTGTCAGGGTAATTTTATAATCTTATTTTTACCCTTAATTACCCGATTTACCTTTAACTATGGTAAATAAAATTTACAGTAGTTACTATTCATAATGCCCAAAAATAAAAAGTAGCCTATTAACATAATTTGAACCCAATGATTCCAAATATGGAATCCATTTTTCCAAATTCAATACACAAAATTTTCATAAATGAAATTAAATTTAATCCCTTTGTCGAAAGAAACAAGTTTTTGTTTAAAACAATGCAAAAGATTGAATTGATTTAATCAACGATTCAAGGTAAAATCAATGCTAATGACATAAATTATATTAAATGGTTAAAATATATTCTATTTATACTTTAAAAGCATTCAATATTATAATTTAACCATATAAATTATTATGATGAAAAAGTTGTATTTAATTAAAATATAGCGTGCTTTTACTATTCATTAAAATATGAAAGTTATCAAAAAATATCAAATCTTTATCCAACGTAAATTTTTATATCCTTATTCAAAATAAGAAGTTTATTTTTTAAAATTGAACTTATAAACATTTCAAACACTATATTTAATATGGGGGCCCCATCAAAAGGCGGAAAAACTGCATTTTTTGAAAAATACTTATTTTACCCGACAAAATTATTTTGTTCTCATAACATGTTCTATAAAATGTGTAAGATGAATAATAATGTTATAAAATTTAAAATTTAGTTAATACTATTCATAATGGGTAGTTCTTGATAATATTATAACCATATATCATTGTTTAGTGAAACCCGATATTGCGTACAACACACGTTATCGAGGAAGGTCGCGATTGTGTGTAATGCAATCCATGTCTGGGTTGTGTGTAGTGAAAGACTTCTTTGTTGTTTTTTATAACAGAATCCAACCATATATCATTTATACATTGAATATATATATATATATATATACACTCAATGTTGCATAGAATGACTATTATAAAACGAACTTGAAATTGTGTGTAACACAATCTAAGAATAGTGTTGCGTATACCTCAAGATAATACAGTGTAATGTATAGCACACGGTAATCTTGTTGTAACATAAAACACATGACATCAAATAAATTAAAAAGAATACTTATCATAAAATATCGGGTTGTTACATAGTCCATGGGTATATATGTGATCCAATAAACCCCTTTGATGTTCTGTGTTTTATATGGAAAAAATTGTTTCATATTCATCGATATCAAATACATAAATGTAAACATAATATTTTTTGTACCAGGTCCAAGTGTGTGGGTCTGTTACTATTATATTGAATTAGTTAAAAATCATTTTGTTATGAAATTTTACTTAATGGGAAATAATGATGATTATGGTGATGGACTTATTAAAATTTATATGTAGGTAATTGAAGTTATTACATCACAATATTGAATGTTGATAGGGTAAAAATAGATTTCATTGTAATAGTAAAACATCAGTAACATGATTTTTAAATCCCATTATTATTCAAAAAAGTTTTCATTATAGATATTTCTCACTAAAATGTTTATTGGGGGATTTATCATATTGTCACATAGTCATCGTGAAGAAATTAGATTGTGATGTAATGTAATTATCAAAATACCAAAAAGTTAATGATGCATAAGGCTGAGATAATAGTATATCAGATGTCATATGGTAAGATGTATATTTATTCGAAATATTTTTATTACCTCTTAAAATATTAAATGAACATTAAATTTACCAATTTACTTAAATGGAAATCATTACTTTACAATTAATTCAGTTTTTCTATATATACTAATGAATGAACGATATAAACAACTACTCAAAGTAAACATTTGATTTATCTATTTCATATATTAATTATGGAGTAATATATGTAATTTTATAAAACTAATTTAGTTATTGTAAAATTATTGTATTGGGATATAAACTATGATTTTGAGAAGAAAATTGGTTTTGTGAACTGAATGACCCATGAAGTATACCATATTGAGTGTCAAAAAATATGTCATTGGTATACTATGTGTATATTTTCATCTTTAAATATCACAAATACATAAGAATGGAAGTATACCTAGCATGAGAACCATCATAATTGATATATTTATTATTAAATCCCTTGTTATTATATAATTAGTAGATTTATGGGAGTGTTTCTAATCATGTCACAATTTTAAGATCAACTATGATGGGATTTTTCCTGTAGAATAAAAAATATTATATCTAGGCCTTCAAATTAGGTTTATTGATGAAGTATTTATTTATACCATAACAATTATTCTGATTTACAAAACTATTTGGTGAGTGCAACGTGACATGGTCAGCAATAAAGTTGATGTACATGTGATGTATTCTTTAACCCAGTTAGTTAGTAATCATATAATTGTGAACATATGAGTATTTATTGATATTGGAATACTCTATGTGATATGGTTACTCAATGCCTTAGACTAATTTATTATTTCAAAATTCATTCATGTACATGATGGAGTTGGTGGACATAACTATAGAGATATATGTGTCTGATAGAGATTGTTTAATATCTCATTAAAGCATGAAAAATGTTGATCCTTTGGTATTGAATGTGCATTTCATAAATTTTTGAATTAATGACTTTACATTTGTTTTTCACGATATAAAATCCAATACAGTCACACATTTGGGTTCATTGAATTGGTATTTTTATGAAAATTAATTATATACTCCTAAATTGTTTTATATATTATCCAAGGGAGTTAAAAAAGGTAATTACCAAGGTAGCTTATATGTTTTGATACTGATAAAAAAATAAATTTTTATTATGCAAACACATTTATGGAAAGAGGTGGAAACCATGAGTCAACCACATAATAAGATAGTAGAGTCATGGAAATGAAAAATGATTCTACCAGATTTAATCTCTTTAAAAAGTTTTTAAAAGATATTGGTTACCTGAGTGCACGGTTCCTCTATTAGAAGATCTTCAAAAAGAAAGACCAACTTTTCCTAGGTCTGGATGTACTCCTCAATGCTGATCATTCCACTATTGAATCCCTAATCTAGAATTAAGTCATTCTTGTTGATCCAGGTGTATTTCTCATCAATGTGTTCTACCCTCAATGACAACCCCATCATTATGTAATCTTTCTCTTCAGTTGTATTAAGATATTGAACATGTTCTTACACTTCCTCTTGCAAAATCATAATTAATTCCAATGATTTCTCTAAAACATCACATGAATTCCACTACATGTAAAAAATATTACTATCTCACTGCCTATAACTCAACATATTAACATATCATGTCTCTAATAGAGGAGGAAGTGAAGAGTAATTCTTTATTTCTTTATGGATTCCCTTTCGGTCTCTGAATTTCCCTTGGCTCAAAGGTATGTCTCCCTAATCCCCTTTCTATAATTTTCCTATAGTGGACTCGCTCCCAAAGACCTCTTACCCATCCATTGAAGGCATAACTGGATCATCCATGAACTCCTGAACCAATTCCTCATTTTTTATTTATTCAAATTGATCTCACAACTTAATGTTTTCCCCCTCCCTACTAGGAATTAACCTGATAAAACTCCCTGAATACACCACCTCTATATTTGATTCTCATAAGGAAGTCTTGGATGGAGCCTTATTCACTCCATCTTACCCTTAATTAACTATAGATGATTTTACCATCTAAAGGATAGTTGTATGAATAGTATATATATCCCTTTCCATCACATATTGAGAAGAATATGTCACTCTCTTCATTCTAGAGTGAGAATCATCAATATAATTAATGTAACAACCCAATTCCACTGCAATAACCTGGGGAGCAACATACACTGGAGGATTCATACCAACAAGATTACCTAAAAATCAACTAAAAACATCCTTGAATGTCAGACTAGTATATATATTCCTAGAATAGTTTTTACCAGGCTGGGTTTCTTCACTTGAAATTGAAATCACATCTATTTTATTAATCCGAACAGACCATGAAACTTATCACTTAGTAGAGGAAATAGATTCACCCTATATTTCCTCTGAACAAACAAGTTTCATATTTATAGCACCATGGACCACCACAGCCTCCAAATAAACCATCACTCCCATACCAATTGGATCTAGAGGTTGAACCCCTGACTATTTCCACACATCATAAATATCCTTATACACAACTATAGCACCATCAGTTTTTCTAGGATGATTAAATGAATAAGCTAAATCATAACCCCCATTGGACCAAAAAAGGTTCAAACCCAAAGGTCTATAAAAAACAGTATGCACCACATGTTGAACTATCTTGATTTGTGTACCAATATGTCCTTTTTTATTTTGTGTTTACTGCCTGAAATCCTTCACACAATGTCCTACATTCATACAAAAGTATCAAAAATCATAATTTATTTCAAAAACCAATTAAGTAAAATTACTATAACCCTTCACCAATAGTAATTCAGAATAACACATTGAGTGGCTTCAAAAAATCAATATCAATGCAAATTCTGGGAGAAATCGGATAACTTGGGTATCTAGTTATGCTATCTGACAAAATTTAACAACCTACTAGATTCCCTAACATGGAAAGAATTGAATGGTTTTAAAAAGGAAAGGGAAGATCAGGGAACCCAACCCATATCACCATGGATGGAGAATGCTTATTCATATGAAAGACATAAGGCCATTTGAAATGGAAAAATAGAAATTCCTTACAGATTTGAGGAGCACTCGACCAAGCCAGGATTATATCTTCATCTCATACAAATTTTTTCACGATGTTCTTTGAGTCAAGAAGATGTATTGTCGTACGTACCTGGATACCCCATGAATCCAATAAAAATTGGTAGAAAGAATCCACTGATGGTCTTATAAGCTTCAAGCAAGAAATTGGTGTTTTATGCAGCTATGAAGAAACTTCGGTGATCTCGATGTTTGAGATCGAAAATTAAGGTGCACTGTTGAAGTGATTTTGAACCATTGGGCTTAAATAAATATGAAGGAATGCAGGGATACATTTAGGGTTAGAGAAGGGGATGAATGGCAGTGGCTGACCTCCATCGAAGGGTACTAGAGGACCCTCCACACCGAGGGGGGAGGGTCTGATGTAAGGGTCATCCGTAGCAAGGTCATGATATGTTTTGATATATAATATAGTTATAATACCCTTCCAAAAACTATTTTATAAGATTTGAGAAATGATTCTTTGATATAATTTCTTGTGTTATCATATATGATACAATATATGGTGAAATGACATATTTTTATGGAGGATTTAGAGAATTTTAATGATTATAATAGATATGATCTAAATCCATGATAGATATTATGTATTTATATATATATCAAAATGTATGATATAAGAATTGCATATGGTATAGAAACAGATAAATCTAGAAATGTTTTATATCTCAGGGATATATTCTTTTATATGATACAATAATATAATCTATCACTCCCCCATCCTAATGTAATTTATTACAATGAAATAATTTTAGCATACTTGATCATATTGTATGAAACAGGATCACAAGAAATTGATTAGGGGAAACAAAAAATAATTATTAAAATTTTATGTATTCCCACATAAGAAATACATGATTAAAATAATCCTTTAATATGATAGAATATTATATTAATGATTTGGTTCAATGTTATAGGGTTTTTACTGAATAAATTAAATAAATAAATAAATCCAAATTCATACACACTCAAAGAGTGTCCTTAAGGGATAAATAAAGAGTCTTAATAATAAAGATGTTATTTCATTTACAATACTACCCTTTTAGGGATTCTACATATCATCTTTCACTCTACTTCATTTCACTCGTGATGAATGAGCATTTCATGAAAATAAATAGTATCCCACCCAAATATTAGTTCATTCATTTAAAAAATGGATACACCATGGATTATTTTTCCTTTTGGATTACTTTGAAATGTCCCCATAATGTAAATAATGGAAGAGGATAGAGTTTTGGTATTTCAATGAAGGTACACATATGGTTTTTATTAATATTAATACATGGTTTAATATTCTGAAATTGTAGGTCTTTATATTAGGGTTTTGTTATTATTTCCATCACATTCACTGAGTGTCAATCAATCTATAAAATCCAATAATCATAAGTAGAGTTATCATAGTCATATTTAATTACTAATCACTAAGATGTTCATATCATTGTAGACTAGGATAACCACTTGTGTCTCAAAACATAATGGATTAGGATAACCATAAGATTCTGATAACATGGTGGACTTGGTTAACCACCCTAGCCCCATTACAAAGTGGACTATAATGATTACATTTTTCTAATAACATTTTAGTTTTGTAAAATATAAATCATTTTCCATTACATTGCTGGAATATATAATTCTATTCACATAAATCAAAAATTTAAAAAATACATACATATATGTACCAAATGAATACGAAAAAAACCCATAGATTCATCATAATCATAGAATGATCATGTGGTACATATAATACTTGAATATAAAAAATTAATGTTTCGGTTAAGGTAATTAATCCTTAACCAAGAACATATAGTATAGGTTATTAAGATGATATATAATAAATAGTATATGATTAAGTCAAAAATATCCCCATTCAATGGAATATTGATATTATCTAGGTGAACACCCCTCAATTTGATGATGGAAGTATAAAGTATTCAAAATGAAAAAAAATTTCAAAGGTTGTATCATTTTTTATAATTGATTGTAAAGATAGATAAATTCATTGGTAGATCATTTGTCTCAGAGATAATTCACTTCCACTATATCATATGTACTTGGAAATTTTGATAATGAGTATGTGGGTTATTTAAACATATTATCTATTTATTAAAAAATTTATTTTTTGAAAATATAGTTTAAAAATATTCAATGTGTGGAATATGGAATAGTTTATATTTTCAAAAATGTACATATATGCAAGAAAAAAATCTAAAAAAACAAAATAATATACTAATTTTTATGAAACATTTATTTAAACTAGGGAAAATTCCTTTTCTAATGAAATATATATTTATTTTATTTATAATAAATAGTATTTTAAAAACTTATTATATATTAAGATAATATATATATATATATATATTTAAAATAATCATCATCATAGTATAAAGGAAAATTAATGACAATCATTATAATAGTTTTCAAAACATTTTTTGATGTGTTTTTAAAATAGATAAGTGTGCCACATTAAAAAATCATTCAAAGCAGGATACAAATTATTCTAAAAAATATTGTAATAATATTGTTACTCAATAATAGAACATTGAATAGAAATATAGTTAAAATAGAATAATCTCATAAAGGATAATAAGCATTAAAATATCTTCAATATATATTTTGGTAGGGTTGATATACAAAAATAATACTAAGGCATCCATAAAGACAATAGTATTCCCATAAAGTGAACATAAAAGGTTGTATAACAAATATTTTTAGATCATATGATATAGATATAAGTAAGAATTATGAGAGATAGAGACTGATAGGGAATATGGCCAATAAAAAATAATGAGATGGAGCTAATCCTCTGTGAACTAGACAGTAGTACTGTAGCAGTTACCGTAGCATCACTGTAGCATTATTGTGCGGGTACTGTAGTAGGCACTATGTGGGTACTGTAGTAAGTACTGTTCAGTATTGTAGCAGTTGGAACTATTCACCTTGGGCCACTAGTTTGGGCTTAGAGTCCTTAGGGTCTATGAGATGCCTATCCCTTCAGGTTAGTAAAGTTTTCGAGCCACCTTTAAGTCCTTCATGACACCTCAACACCTCTAGAGAAAACTAATATGATGATTCATAGAAAGATTCTACAAAGAACTAGCTCTAAAAGATGATTCGAGTGCAATACGCATTCACCAAAGTAGTGGTAATGGATTTGAAAAAATGAGAGGATATGGAATTACCATCGGTATTTGGCCTATGTATCACTACATAGGACAACTAGCTGAAAATCCATGCAAAGGTGGAGTGATGATCACGATGCAGATGCTGGAGAGCGGCAGTTTCTAAGTTGTCATAGTCTATATGATTTCTTTAAGTCCTACATGTCCTATAATGTCTCTAAGCCTATAAGAAATGTAATCTTTAAGACTATGGGCCTTGTAAGGGTTCCCCATCATCCTTTTAAATGGTGGTTATCAAAAAAAATAAGGCCTTCGTACCATTCATGCGAGATAAAATAATTAATATTTTTGATAAAAACATTAGAAGAGGATTTGAAGAATTTTTTTAAAGTTTTGTTAATTATTATTTCTTCTTTATAATGTTTAATATGATTATTGAAATTAAATTAAATGATTTAAAATAGTAACATATTTTTATATAGTTAAATTAATTGGAATGGGTAATCCATTAATGATAATAGATCAAATAGATTTTAATAAAATTGGAGTATAATAATAAAATAAAATTATAAGGTATTTTAAATGAGTTAATAAACAATAATTTAAAATAATATATTTACAATGAGCCTTTGGAACCCTTTTTTGTATGACTCTCCATCATTAGGTTCAGTCTAATGAATTCAGTGGTGGGTCTTTCGATCAGACATGGGGTAGCAGAAAAATTCTAGGATTATTTTGTCTAGTATTTGGGTAGATAATTGGAATATAAATGTTTTTTCAAATTTATAAGAAAGGGATAATGGAGAGGTATTTATGTAAAAATTGGTAAGTTGTGTCATTGAATAAAATATTGATTATTTTATTATTTAGAAGAAAATATATGAATAGTTTTGATTCATATGGCTTTTAATATTGGTTTTTGTAAAAAAATTATTTTACATTTAAACGCACACAAAAATAAATAGAATATTATAAATATTTGAATAAATGTAAATAATAAAATAAATTATTTTATTAATATATAATAACATATTTAAAAAATCATTTGAGTGTTTGAAAATAATTTTAATATTTTTATATTTGTTTTTCACTTGTTTAATTATTTTTAATTGATGAAAAAATCATAATAATTTAATATAACATATTTCATTACCCCCTCCAATATTCCCTATCCTGGACCAGTAGTGGTGGTGGGACCGACCCCCAATTCCCATTTCCAATATTCAATAGTTTAATGATCCTCAAAGAGGGTCTAAACTAAAAAAATAGGAATTATTAACCTCAATTAATCAATGTAAACTATAACAATTTAAAAATATAAACCTTATCAAAAAATTTATAAACATACCTGTTAATTAAATTTCTTAGGACGTTTGAACAAATGAAAATTAAAAAAAATAATGCCTATGTAGTGACAAAAAATTAAAATTACTATTGGAAAACCACTACAAGCTAGTAACTCCCAACTCAGTGACTAGAAATATCATGAAACCCTAAAAATAGGTTATATAGATAGTTTTGGGAAAAAATATATAGAATGACTCTCCCTAAAACCTATCATGTAAAAATTAAAGAATAATTTTAAATCACAATGAATAAACAGATAAAGTAATATCATTATTTAAATCGGGTGAATTATATCCTAAACTCACCAATGATTTCAAACCACCTTAAATATATAAATTTCTAGTATAATATGAAAATTATATATGTGTTAATGGTACCCCATGTCACTCCCTCATTGATTTATCACTCTCACACTCTAATAGGAAATGACATGTGTTTCAATCCCATCGATACATGTAAAATTTAACTATATATATCAAGTCACATATTTTTTGGTTTAGGAATCGGGCATATCTACTCTAAACTCTCGTAGGGTCCATCATTCATTTTTGATTCAATTTGTAACAACCACTCCATTATTTCATCATGAAACCCATTAATTTCTTCAAAAACATTACCAAATCATAAGACTGTAATACATTAAAACCGATGTACATATATACTATACCACAATCCATTATATCCCATTAATCAATATATCTATAATAACAATATCTATTATATCTAAGATAATTGTATATCCTATAACATTAATTTTATACAACCCCCACATACAAGTATGCTAGAATTGATATCCATCCCCACTCATAAGAGAACACCCAATATAACTTAATTCAATGTTTCCTGAATACTCATACATACCATGCTTTGTTTGAATAAAGAATAAAGAAGATGGGGTATCCATCCATTGATTCCCTTATTAACATAGATATGGGATAAAACACCTATAAGCTAGTACCCTTAAGGGAGTTAGATTCCCTACTCACCCTGGTGGTGGAGTGTACGAAATATTATAACATAATGGTAAAAAAACAAGTCCAAGGAAAAAAATCCATCCATAGACTCTAACTATTGTTAAATACAATATTAAAAACCTCACTAAAATTCCTATAACTAGAAATAAAATGATCTAGTAGTTAAAAATGAAACAATTTTCATCATCATGATCCATCTAGTAATTTAAAAATTATTATTTACCTGATAGAAACCCATTCATTGGATTTTTGTCAACAAAAAATGTATAAAAATTCATCCTATGATAATTTAAATGTTATTGTTTTGAAAATTAATTCCAATTTATAAAATTTATATTTTAGCATATTTTAATATATTTATAAAATTAATACTTATTAAAATGACTTTAATGTGATAAATATTATTTATGGTGGCTACAACGCCATATTTATGACCATATTAATTTTACAAAAAACCCATTATCAACATTTAATAATATTTTTTTATAATAAATAACTATATATGTGTGAAATTTTATCTTTGAAAACAAATAATTTATAATATATAATAATATATTTTCATAAATCGTATTGATAATTTTTTTAAATAAAATCAATATAGTAAAAACCCAAATAAACATAATATTATACCAATAATTTAATCTATAAATTTATATAAATTAAAAATTAAAAAATAAATAATTTATTGTCAATATTTACTTTCACTATTTATTTTAACATATTATGCACATAAATTACTATATGACGTATTTTTTTACATTAATATCAATGGTTATATGTTATAATAATATGAAATTAGAGACAAGTATCATAAAATGATAAACAATATACTATAATAAATAATTATATTTTTAAATAAAAATATAAAAATTAAATTATAACTGTAAAAATTATCAATATTTCATTGAAATTTATTTCATAAAACAATTTTAATAAATAGAAATTATTCATTAAATCCCTTCAATATGAATTAATATTATGACTAATAACATGTATTCATTAAAGGTACTATTTAAGTGATAAATATCGGTATCAAATCATGTGTTATATAATTAAAAACAAAATATAAGTAATTTATATAACATATACATTTATAGTTTAACAGAGATTGAATATTAATTGTGTATATGGGATGTTAGGCAATGAATCATACAATAGAATCTTCACATTCTTTATATTCCTTCATCTTTTGTTGTTTTTAGGAAACCTGATGACTAAGGTGTCTCAATCCTATATAGAATCTTGGGTTTATTTCACTATTTTATCCACTTGATTATATTCTTATATATTTGAAGAATTTTAGGTGGATGCAAGGATTTATATATTGTTGGTGATCTGAGATTCACTTGCAATATTTTTTTTTTATTTTTTTCCTTTATATTTTTTGTGGTATATGTTTCTCATAGTTTTATATATCAAAGATATATAGCTTCCATAGAAGTGTCATAAAATATTATTATTAGTGGTGAATTGAGGTCACTAATTTTAATTGTAATGAGGGTTATTGTTATAATTTGGTATTGCATAATTAATAATTCTACAGATGGTCATAGTTTTTTTAATTTAATGAAGAACCTATATTTTTTTTATTTTCCTATAGTTTTATAATAGGATTGAGATCAAGTCCATGGTAATTGTCATACCTCCCCTCACATTGTGGTTTGTTTTCCATATAAGGGTTCCTTCTATCACCCAATTCAATATTTTCATGTTCCTAGAAATTTATATTCCCTCACCAATATTTGTCACATCTATATATTGGATTGTGACTGGATAAATCCTTAGATACCTAATTAATGTTTGTAGTGTACCCATTTTCCTTATAAAATATCATTTATTTTAGTAGCTTTACCTTATCGTGGTTACTTGTTTATTGTTACATCATTATGATGAAAACTTATAATATTAAGGCTTATTTCTTATTGATAATTGGGGGTTCTAGTTAGAGTTTATGTGAGGAATCTATAGTGATAATGGTGGGGGTTCATGTTAGGTATAGGGTCATCCCCTATTTTTTTTATTTTTCTGATTCCAAAAACCCAAATATTAATTCTATAAAAATAAGAGTGTTCAATATAAAAATATTATTTTTCCATCAAGGATAGATCAGATTTTCGAGGAAATAATTTTCTTAAGAGAGTATTTATTAAAAACATCCTATTAGATATTTCAGTAAAATATGACACACATATAACAAATTTTTCAAAAATAACAAGAAATTAAACATAAAATAATAATAAATCATATATATTTCAGAAAAAAGAAAATCTAAATGATATTAATTTTCTATAATGGTATTGAAACATTGGCATTGTTCTCATAGAGGGTGAAAAGTTATATGTTTTAGAGTATCCACTATTATAAAATTAACATACAAATAAAATTAAAAATATTGAATTTTAGAATATATTATTTATAATAATGATTTTAAATATATATTTTTTATTATAATTATTTAAATTGGTGATAAAATATTTAAATTAATTTAATGTTGAATGTTTCTTAATGAGATAATGGTCATAAAAACCACTATAAGAAATACATATTGTTTTTTATATATTTTATGGAAATAAATTATGTAATATGTTAGGGGAAATTATGATCTTTTAATCCAAGTTTAACTATTGGTTTCTTTATCAATTAAGAATATTATTTCTAATATACATAATTGAATTAATGAAGATTTAATATTATGTATACTAGGAATGTGTTAATTATTTGTAAGAAATATGGAATTCTAGTGAGTTGATTTCAAGGAATGTAGATGTTAATGTGATGATTGTATATGTGCTAGAGTTTTTGGTGTTTTTATATGGTTTTGAGTAAATTATTTATTTATTATAACATATAAAATTTTATAGACAAATTTTATTGTCTTTTTTATGAGAATCAATTCCATAGGGGCCATTAATATCTTTAGATGATTCATTTTAGCTTTAGAGTATATAATTAGAAAAGTCATGTGAATTACATTTTGGTCATTGATAATTTATTAAGGGACATCTAGACTATTTATGGTTCAATTAAAAAAAAAATTTAGGTTCACTGTAAAAACTAAATTAGTGAAATGAAAAATTTAAGGGTCATTAGTATTATTAAAATGTTAATATGGAATCTCAATGGGTTATTCACCCATATTATGAGAGTGTTGTAAATATTTAGGGGAGGAAAAATTTTACAATGTCATTTAGTACGGTTCTTAGTGATTTCATAGGGGTCATTATCACTTCATGAAGGTCATGGTATTTAATTGTGGACTGTTTTCACTATGTAAGGTCCAACGCATCAAATAATTTTGAGAAAATTGATATATGGATAATAATTATAGAACAATATAATAGATAATTAATAGTATATTAATTCATGTTTCAAATACTTAAAAACCCTAAAGAGTTATAATTGAATATAGGTATGAAGAATAATTTGAAGATCACTACGTGGAGTGAGATTTTGTTATAATGTTCGAATGATTGTTACACTGTAAAGCAAAATACTTATTATCATAGAAGAAATTTATTATATCAAAAAATTTCATTGAAATTGTAAATAAAGAAATACCACATGTTTTACAGATAATTTAATGATGATGTAGATTTAGAATATAAATTTTTTCAAGTGAAAGAACTTTTTAGGAGCTATTGAACCAGAAGATCATGATACCAAAATAATGGGGAATTTTTATTTTTATGAATGTAAATATTGTTCATGATATTTATTTAGGTTAAAAATAAGAAAATAATCTATTGACTATTATGATCAAGAACTAAGAACTCATATTTTGACATATTTACAATATTGTTGAACTACTAAATTAAAGAGAGTGAAATAATAGAAGATATAAAAGATTATTCTACTATATTAATTATCTATGAAAAGTAAATATGACACTAGTTTTTCTCATATATAGGATTAATTTTTAAAATTAAGAATACTTTGGTGTGTATACACTCCTAAACACACTCTGATCTTAAGACATTGAGAAGGTTGGTCGATGAGAATCCTACTAAGATGATGGTAATCTAATTGTAAAAGACTAAGCATTAAGATAATGATATTATAATCTGATGTAGAAAAATCATGATATGAACAGAATACTTTATCCATCCCAAAGATAATGAGTACATTATACAGAGTGGGGGTGCTAGTAAAAATAAAATTTTCATTGTTTTTCTAGCACTACAAAAATTCAAGAACCATTATTCCCTTATTTGGTAGAAGCACCAAAATCTATTAAATTGTCAAGGATTTACACTACCTCCTATTATAGTGACATGTAAATTATTTTTGATAACTTATGTCTCCAAACTCAACCTAAATCTATTTATATTTAGGTACCCAAATTGCGTATAAACCTTGTAAAATTTTTAGTTCCCTCATATTATTATTTATTATTGGAAACTAGGTGAGGGATTGATTAATATGAATAGATCTAGTACGTATAAATCCATAGTGAATTATTTCAAAGGAAATTAAACATGTGGTTCCCCTAATTTATTCTCCTTATAATCAGTACATTAAACAACCATGGAACATCCATTGTTCCAGATCAAGATAGGTGTGTCATAATATCATTTTATAATTAGTAGAGAATGTCATTTATTTAAATAATAAGGGTGTTCCTTAATTTTATGGAATGAAAAATTATGGATGTAATTACATAATTTTTCATCATCATATAACACAAGACCTTGAAGTATGTGATATTCTGATAGTGGGTTTTTCACACCTTGTAATATATTTTCAAATTACATTTTTCTGGAAGATAAATTTTTACTTATATAGAATAAACATAAATTAAATTATCTCATCAATATATAATTATGATTTCACACTTGTAATGGGACATAAAAAACATAAGAAATATTGGAAAACCTCAACAATATATATATATATAAATTAACAATTGTAAATATGCCATATTGAATATATGAAGAATTGTGGTTAATGATATTATAATGGATGAATAGTATCTTATTGAAGACTATTTATCTAGGGTGAATGATATTGAAATTTTTATCAATGTTTTTTGTGATACATTATATGTTTAAAATCTAGTGTCTATACAGGTTTTTGAATTTCAAAATGAACTCAATTTTTTGAAAACTAGTAGTGGGTTAATTTTGAGAGATGGGATTCAAAATCAATTTCCAAATATTAAGAAAACTACATGCATATTATTTACAAATTAAATGGTGAATGGGAGTTAACCTGGGGGTTTATAGTATCCCCTTTTGGAGTTGGGTGGCTAACACAGCGAATTCCATAATAGTACCACTGGCTAGCACATGAGATTTTAGAGGGAAATTTAAATTCAATAATTATTTAGAGGGCATCTCCTCCTCTCCATCCTCTATCTCTCTAACATGTATAGACCATACCTTCTCAAATATTCTTCTTTGTATTCCCCAATAATGTTGATTCTTTTTTTTCATTTTTGACCAAGATGGATGGTATGAGCCTCCCCCTATTCTACCTTTATTTATTCTAAAACATTAACTTGTTTTTGTAAATTTATTATTTTTTATGTAGAAATTACGTAAAATATTTTTGAAATAACCCATTTTCATTAGGTAATTTGTGTAGTGTAGGTTTTGTAAATCCTGAGATGATGTTCAGGTTTTGTTATTTATAAAATCTCTAAATTTACATTTCATCATGGATTTTTCATCGATTTTATATTATAACAAAAATGAACAATAAATGAATTAGTTTGGGTTGTACCTAAAACCCAAACTATCATTTTATCCTGTTTTTGTTGAGATTTTAATGATAAGAATATATAGTCATCCAAACTTTAGATTTTATTTATTTAAGGGATTCTACCTCAGGGAAGATGTGATATGGTTAGTCTTACATGTGGTTGAGTCGAGTATAGAGTTGAGCCTACCACAATTAGATATGGTACTATTGGGATTCCATGAGTTAGATCAAGGTATAAATGGGTTATTCAGTAGCTATGGATCTCAAATATCTGGGATACGACACAACTAGAGTTCATTGTTGGAGATTCCACTAATTTTTTGATTCATACATGATAGAGGATTCCATGTATTTGGTGCCCAGATGTTAGAAATGAAAAATGATTTGGATCTCATGATAGGGATTGTGTGGGAATTATCCACATATTTGAAAGATAATTATTAGTTCTACCTTGAATTAGGATCCCATATGATAGAGTTTTCATTGGCCCATCTAGAAATTCATGAGTACAAGTAAGGGATACCCTAGATTTGGACTTCTAATGCTATATGTTTTCGATGGTCATCAAGAAATTCCAAGAGACACCTAAATAGTGGATGGATTTTATTTTATTTATATAATTTTTTCATATATTTCAAATGATCATTTCATAAACACATATAACTAAATGTGCTGATTCATATGGGTAAGTGTTTTTAGTTCTCCACTAGGATTTGTACTCACACCTTGCTCAAGATTCCATTTCACATGGGTACCTGGGAAACCATTCACCTAATTTTAGGAACATGTTGGTCTAATCTGTAGGTTAGCATGATCAACCAAGATGCCTCAAATGGTACATGGGGTCTTGGATGAAAAATGGTCCAGATATTTCATTGAGGTTGAATCTTTTATTTTATATTTATTTTTATAAAATATACATTACTATATTAGTGAAATTTATATTGTATGTACTACATGTGTTTTAAGGAATTTATAAATTTTATTTGTAATCACTTGTTATATTTATTACTTTGGAATTTAATTTATCGGGAAATGTATGATATTTGGTTGTATTTTATTATTTCACACTCTAGTTATAGGGGTATAGTCACCCCACATTACCACCAAAGACCACTATTTCTAATTGAAATCCTCTATAATACTAGGAGTTTCATGTGAGGTCACCTATAGAACACTATTCCATGAACCATATAGTATCATTAAATAGAGGGGTGTTATAAATTTGTACCATAGAATTCATTTTTCTTTCATCTTATGGTTTTTGGGATTTAGTGGACTAGATATTATGGAATGTTTCAGTACCTATGATGTATACTATAATATTTCATTTAGATCAATTGAACCATAAGAATTTCTAGGTTACTAATGTTGTGATTGGTTTTTTGATTTTAAATTTTGTTGTTTTATTTTATTTCACTTTGCACAATTGAATAAAATTTTATAATTTATTACATATTTCTCACTCTTATACAATTTTCAAGAGGCTGGGGATTTGGATTTGAAACTTGGAAGATATAGGTGAGAGGCATCTCATTCATGATGTTAGGCTCATAGGACCCACATGTTATAGACCAACTTGTGTGTGATTTCACTAATAATCAGGGATCTATTATTTTAATTGCCAACTAATTTTCATATGGTGTGTTCTGCTAATTGTACATGGTGTAATTATAAACAAATGTTCCGACTGGTATATGAATTCCTTTTTATTGAAGGTGTTCGGTATTTTATGGGAAGAGTTAAATGTTAAGTGTGAGGACACAATCCCGATGTACAAGAGGTGTAGTGACCTAGGTTGATTGGAATGGACCTAAATGACAAATTATGAAAACAATTGAGCAGTGTTTTTGTTTATGATTAGTACTTTTAAATTCTAGTAACAACAAATATGGTGTTTTCTTATATATCTTGGAAAGATATTATAGTAAGCCAAATAATTCAATTCTATTTTACTCAGCATGGACTATCAAAAATGATGTTTCTAACTAGTGAAAGAGTAAATCAATGGGACATGATACAAACGGGGAAATCTTGGTGTGTAGATATATAAAGGGGATAGGTACCCTAGTTATGAGTGGTAGTGGTTGTGTGATGTCATCCTATATGATACCCCATGAGTGGGTTTTACTGATAGTCAATGTTATGTTTTTTGTGATAGGATCAATAATGAAGCATGTGGACTATGTCCTCCTTGAATTTTTGGATTTTAGGATAGAAGGATAGACCTAGTGACCTTGATGAGATAATATAGTTGTATTTTAGTTTTGGAGACCTATAATCCACTTGTTTTATTTAATAATTTAGTTTATTAGTGAGTGGTTAGGTTATGGTGACCTATTATAGGGGTTATCCTCGGTTGGTGGGATTTTATGAGGCTAGAGCACAAGAGGTGTTTACAATTTTGGTGAAGTGGAAATTGGGAGTAGTTGATTTATGAATCAATGAGTTGTTTTTATGGAATGACCAAAGTAACATCTATCACAGTTCATTGGATGTGCTTTTAGAATATACGTTTTAGCATGATAAAATTCTCCTGGTTAATATATAATTTTCTTTTAATTAAGAATGTGGATGAGATTAAAAAAATTGTCTAAGAATGAATATCTGTGGTTATAGTGAAAATCTTATTAGGGGCTGATTGTTTAATGAAACATGGGATGAGTGAGGTTCCATATTTGGAAGGAGATTTACAAGGGATCTCATAACATGCCAAGATTGATGTTATTTTGAGAAATATATGTTCTTCATGATGTTGTGTAGCTCACTAGAGTAGTACATGGGTGTATGTAAGGAAACAATAATGATTTATTTGAGGGATACTGTTAATTAACAAGACACTTATGGTAATGATGAAGTGTGTTTTAGAAAATGGATCCTGTATTGTTGAATATTTGACAAAATAATTAACACTATAATGCTTTTTTGGGGGGACATGATGTTAGAAATTAGAATCATATGAGAATGTATTTACTATAGTGGAACATAGTTTTGGTAGTTAATCCACTAGGAATGTGATTGAGGAGTGATATAAGGGAATATTTATAGTTGGAAAACCCTTTAATCTATTGAGGGTGTGAACTGAATTTTAGATAAATTCCATTGGGTTCCATGGATTATGTTCCCAAGGGATAGAAATGGGTGATAAATAATATTATTTTTTGAAATAAAGGTAGGATTGGATTCAAAAACACCAGTTCTTATGATTGGTGAGGGATGATAAGTGGTTCATGGTGATGAGTATGTTGTTATAGTAGTGTGAATATAATGACGTTACTATGTTCGGGAGAGGGATTTTATCCATGATAAAGTTTCTATGATGTGATAAGGGTGTGAAAGTATAAGACTCGTCGTAATTTTTTCATTTTTTAATTCTAATACTGGTTGATAAATTGTCCTAAGCTCTTATGTGTTCCTGGATGGACACCTAGTGTTGATTTAAATATGATGTCAGTTGGAGTCCAAGTGTGGTTATCAGTCTTGAAAATTTTTATAGAAATATGAAGGGGAATCGAATATGTGGAGCATTTGTACTTGTGGTGTGGTGGTGGAGAAAATTCACATGGGATGGTATGGCCTAGGAATATCAATGTAGTGTAGGAGATGAATATTGTGTGTGTATTGACTAATAAAGGATTGACTTAGGGAATAAAAGCATCATGATTGGGTTTTGTTTAGGATTCACCGACTGATCTTGAATTTGTTTTGATAAAGTCAAACCATAGGTGGGTCATCCTGGTATCTCCCATATAAATTTGCGTGGTTAGTTAGAAATAACCTTAGGAACTCCATTTTGGACATTATATGATTGTTTCAATTGATGTCAATGTATTTTAATGAAATGTCAATACAGGAGATCTTGGGGCCCAATTGATTGGAATTTGGTAGTTCTTCATCAAAATTGAGAACTAGTAGAAATGTTATCTTAGTTAATGGGGTACGATGAGTTACATGACATGTCGAGATATTATATATGATTCTAGGAATGTGTCCTGAGGGAAAATTATAATGTTGTTTAGTGTGAATGATTGGAATTTTCATTGTCATTCTTTGTCTTATCTTGAGGAAAACCATGGTTTTAGTGATTAATTAAAGAATTATATGGTCATGTATCAATTTATATGGACTTGGGAAAGTGGTGAAGTAATTTTTTAGTGGTGGTATTAAGCATTATCTTTGGTTTTGGAGACTTAATTTCCTTAGCTAGGAAGTCGCACTATGGACGTGCATTGGGAATTCAAATATTAGAAGAAGTAGTTTGATATGGAATCAATGGATAATATAGATCATGAAGTTAATATGGGTTCCAAGAAAGACTTATCAAATTTGACAATTAATATGGTGGGGAGGTTTTAAAATCCCATGTCTATTTGACCATTTGAATTTTAAAATGAATATGTTTTTTCAAAACTGTTGGTTGAATAATGTTGAGAATCAAGATTTACAATCATGTTTTAAATCATGTAAAACCATAGTAGAGTTTTTTTACTCATGAGTGAAGTTTCATGTGTCATCTCGATGGGTTTGAAGGATACCTAGGTGGATAGGAGTGGCTACTATGGCATGTCCATCTACTAGATGGTGATGAGTAGAAGTGGAAATAACCATTTCATAAATCCACTATGTATCCAGTGGCCTCCACCGACTAGATGATAGACTTTTAATGGGGGGTTATAATTTTCCCGAATGATTATTTATAGGTCACAACCCTATCTCCCTCATGTGTCTCTCTCGTGCAGTTGGACGCTCCCTCCCCCTCTCTTTACATCATTATTCTCAAACATGGGAGGATATTCTTTTCAATATATGGTGATGATGAATGGTATTATCTTTTATTCCTTATATCATCTCATATATTTATATTTCCACTAATTTTTTTGTTTTCCTTGGTTGAATATGGAGATTTCGGAAGAGAATTTTTAAATCAGCTATTTTTTTAGGGGATTCCATACATTATAGGTTGATAACGTCCTAAGACAATGTTCAGGTTCATCCGTTAATTGAATTTCAAAGGTAAATCGCACCTTGTATTTTTCATTGGTATTTCATTAAAATAGAAATTGTTTAATAATGGAATTGGTGAGATAGATTCCCTTGTTCCATAAACATGGGTTTGGAGGTGTTTTATGGGTGGTTTTCACCCACATTCACAAAGAAAGAATGTTAATTATATTCCAAATGATTTATCCAACTTTATTCTATATTGGAATTAAATTTAATAAAGAATTTTCAAAGTTATAAATAATTAATTATAGGTGTTGTTATGATTAAGGGCCTTAATAAGTTGAGTTAAGCCTGGTTGGTCAATGACATAATTTTATGAGCATAGACAAGAAATATTAGTTGCTGGTATATCTTGGATAATTAGTTGGATGCCCCAAATAAAGGTTGGTGATCTCACATAGTTATCCTATGGACATAATGTTCATTTATATTACTTATGGGATTTTTAGGAATTACATTGAGGGATATTACCATGGTTAATTTATCCAAATGAATTTTTTAAATAAATTTAATTTAATGCCTAAATAATTGATCTATAGGCGTTACAAACAACCTATGTATGAAAGATTAATACCTCGGTCACGGATGTCTATAAACGATACTTTATACCCCCAGATAACCTCCATGACACATGAGAGGTGAGGGTTGAATAACAAGACATACTTGAAAATGAATTTGGGATTGGAAACATGAAAGATGTAGCCATGGGTGGACATAGATATCATAGGTCATGTAGGACATAGAGGATCCCTATTCCGAGTATGATCTTTACGGCCTCACATTCCGGAAGATGGTCGAGTGACCCTGTTTATTTGTTGTGAGTAGACCTTGATGGGATGAACATAGAAATACTATGGTAGGGTTATGTGAGTAGACTGACCTAGAGTTATTCTACATACAAAGATGGTTTGTTTCCCATCTCTTAACTATTGACAACATTGTGAGACCTAGTTCATCTAGCAAGGTTGTGTTCTAGAGTAGACGACAATAATGAACACAATATACTGGTGATTTTGATGTTGTCCCAAAACCATGATTGAAATAGGCAACACCATGTGGAGTTCTTCAATTTGGGGTGTCAAAAGGGATAATAGTGGGTGTTCACTGATAGAATTACCCTTAGCATATATGTATAATCCTAGGTTGTGATGGAAACGAGTGACACCAAGAACCATAAACACCTTGTGATCCTATTTAGACAAAAAAAATTAAGATATTTTTTGGAATCCTTCTATTCCTCATGTTTTATTTATTTACGAGATTTAAAATCTTTGTGGATGTGATATAGTTAGCCTTCCACAATTTGTATCTTGGTATATGGTTTGGGGTTTCATGAATGCAGTCAGTGCGGTTAAGTTTCCATGATTTGTAGTTGGTTATGGATGCAAGTTTCTATAGATATAGAGCTTAGTGACAAGATTATCCATGATATTGATTCATGATACAAGAACCACCATGGATATTGGGATGAATATATGATAAATCTTCCAAGGGTTTATAGACTATATTTTGGGATCTATCATGAATTTTGTTCTCATTAAATGGATTCTATCAACCTTATCCATAATGTTGTGAGGACATAGTAGGGGTACCTTAAAATAGGATCACAAATGATTGGCCTATCATGGGACTCTTCCTTGAAGTCATGATGATGTGATGGTAGTTTACCTGGATTTAGATATTTGAAGAGGGTTATCATGGGATGGGTCCTCAGAGTTGTGAGCATTAGCTATGGTTTCCTTATATTTAGAGAATATGTGTTACATTGTCTGCAAAATCATCATGATATGAGTAGAGACACCCCAGTACTGGATAATGTATGTATAGTCGACCAAGGACAATGAACTAGGGATCAACAATTTTTTATGGTGGTTATTTATTTATTTCAATTTTTCATGTCAAATACAAATTTCACTAAATATATTGTCATTGTGGGACAAAATTGGGGGTTCCCAACTAATATTTTTCTCACACAAAACTTGGAAAACCATTAAATATGGATATTATAGAATATGTTCACTTGATTTCAATCACCAATTGGGAAGAGGCCTTGGTTAGTGTGATTGATTATGATGTATTGGATGGTACATGAGGCTTGGGATTAGGTATGTCTCGGGGATATTGTGGATCCATAGACTTTTATTTTATTTATATTATTTTTATATACATGTAACTATCCCAATGTTCAATATGATGTATCTAGTATTTGGTTGTTCAAGCCCTAATTCATTTCATATTTTATTGCTTGTTTATATATACTACTTCATCTATTAGATTATTGTGTGATGTATGATATTTGGTTATTTTTTTATTTTTGTGTACTATGATATGGGGGTATAGTCTCCCCATAGTATACCATTAGACCTTACTACAAGTTTGAAGTCTCTAGTGTATGGGGAGGTACACTTGAGGTCACATAGAGAAGGTTTTTATTAGAATCATTCATAACCTATTGGAGGCGAGGAATTGTAAGGAAAATCAATCATGGTCATCAAAATATTAAGAAATTTTAATAACATATTTTATACAGTGATTTCATGAATGGGATTAAGAAATTACTATTAATGACTTATATATAACACTACTAAACTATGTGTTCAAAAATTCACTTCAATTTATGAATATATCTTAGGAGAAAATAGCATTAAAATCAATGATATTGTAGATTTGGTTAGGCGATGCATAATCCTAATGGAATATATAATACTATGAGGAATTTAATGTGGACCAAAATAAGATAACGATCATTTATATAAAACTAAAAAATATAGAAAAGGGTAATTAAAATTGAAAACATCCAATAAATCAATTTTTACATGTTGGAATTGGAAAATTTACATATGAATTTTAAAGAAAGAAAAGTGTGAAGTAGAGGGGACATGAACCTAATGCGTAACCCTAATTAAATAATTTTTTTGATGTTACTTTGAGGTTATGAATTCATTTTGGAGTAAAAATAACATAAAATGAGGAAAAATAATTGGAATATATTTATAAATAAGTAGAAAAATACTCCACTAAATATAGTAAATATAAAACAGAATATCAAAAAATGTTTATGAATTACAAGGATCGTGATAAAAGGAATGATTAAAACCTAGTAAATAATAAATAAATATAATATATCTATAGAAAACATATTAAAATCTAATAAAAATATGTTCCTTTGGTAGAACACATAAAAAGAGAGAGATAAAAAGCTCCCATATAAAGTGGTAATAAAGATGAGGAATGATATTGATGAAATTATAAACATTGAGAATGACTATATTTATAAAATAATGATTCCTAATGTGACTATTAGTAAGTAAGAATAGATAATAAAGGATACTGAATATAAAAAGTATCCTAAATAAGAAGAACATAACATTTTTTTAGTCAATGTGTCATAAGGATATGAATCTACATGGTAAAATGAGTATCTGTTATAAGAAATTTTAGGAAGTTAAGGGATATTTATCATTGAATGTTGATACTGGTTTAATAAAAGATAGGGTAAAATAAGTATCTATGATACTAGAAATTCCAAAAATATATTTTAACTAAAAGTGCATGTTCTAAAATCTAATATAAAAAACCTAGGTTGAGATATTTTTTATATGATTCTATCTACTGAAAAATATTGGTAAAGTTAGACTGGAGAAGAAAAATTACTCTAATACATTAAATATTTTGGACATAAGTCACTAATATATCAAGAAGGTAATTACCATAATACTAAACAATTGTAAAAAAGAACTAGATTCAAAGGGAAATTACTTTTTGTTGCATTATTTTTCCCCAACAGATATGATTTTTGGTAAAACAAGTATCACATACATATTTATAGAATGTATGACTTATGTGGGAGATATCCAAATAATATGATAATTATGTTGATGAAAAATCAATAACTTGGTAGATATTTTTTTTATTTACATATAAAAAATTATTTTTTAATGGATGATGGGGATATATAAGAGGCACCATCATTAAGGTCACTATATTGAGTACTATATAACCACAATTGTGGTGAACCAAACATTTCAATCATATATATTACTTCATTTTAACTAATATTAATTTCACATCACAATTAAACACACCACATAACATAAAGGATTATTTTCTTTAGAGACTACTAAAAAACATTATTTTACAATATGTTCAACATCTACCTAAAATATAGATCTTAGATGATATCTTATTTGATATATAAAAATTAATAATATCCTCTATAAACTATATATTTAAAACATAGTAATGGGATAGTTAAAATTCTATATAAGGGTAAACATAAGAATCATTAATTAATGATCATGAATGAGAATAATTCAAGAATAAGGGTATGAGAACATTATCAAGGTGTACATAATAAAAAAATATAATTATAACCAATAAAGAATACATATAAAAACTCTATTCATGGAGTAAGGCTATGGTAATAACAAAAAAAAGAGTAATAACAACATGAATGCACAATTCAACATCTGTGATCTATAAAAACAAATAATAACGTAATAATGAAGAAAAAAGTGTTCTATATACACAATAATAAGATATTTATTTCCTATCCCAAGGTTCATTTCTAATATGTTCTATAAATAGAGGATAGAGTCCCAAAAGAAATTAGGTTCACTCATATTCTATAAAACATAGTGGATAATGTTTTATATAAGATTTTTTATATCCCTTTCCCAGAAACATGTAATGTCATAATAGGTAATAAATTAATAATCACTTAGAGTGTTATATAGGTCCCACCCAACACATGATGATTGATAATACATATGTGTCCTAAAAGAATGTGAAAATAATAATAATTCACAATATCTTGATTAATGTGAGAAATGTGAAGGATTTTCAGGTAAACATTTAAAAAACACAATTATAATCCATACAAATCAATAATATGGATGGTATCAGAAGAGAATGTTCCCATTTAAGCATGGGAAATATAAAATGATATTGAAATAGATTAAAAAAATTATAAGACATTATAATTTGTCTAAATAATGAAGTAGAAATACACAATATAATTTTATCTATTTTTAAAACAAGGATATAAAAAAAGAATAGATTCATTTTTGGGAATACATGAAATTTTTTAATGGAAATATCTGAAAGAGAACTGATGATTGTAGTGGAAAAATAAATCATTATGTAAAATATTACATTTATATTAAAATCACTCTATTTTAAATTAATTCAATGTTAATAGAAATAAATTCACAAGTCATGTTAATGTACTATTTACATGTGGATATTTAGAATACTTCTCCAAACATGATTTAAAAAGATATATATCAAAAAAAGAGACTAAAAATGAATCAAAATATATATACCTAAATGAAATGTGGAAATTAAAATATACATACATGAATAATATTTCAAAAAAACTATATTGAATAAAAAAACTAAATATTTATAATGCATCTATTTTTAAAATTTAATAGTGAAATATGATGATCAAAATAAATAATATAAATTCACTCTTTATATTTATAATGGATAAAATATTTTGAAAGGAAGAATATAGACATGGTCTGGAAATATTTCTGATGAAAAAGTAAATGAATGGTTGGTTTTACATGAAACCATAAATTAGATTGAGTTATCATCCAAAGGGGATGTTTCATGGTGTTCGAGCCTAATAATTTCTTAAAGAAACAAGGTAGAATAAAGTAATTGTTTTAGAAGGAAAGACCAAATATTTTCTAAACATGGTAATTTATTCAGATCATTCTCAAATTAAAAATAAGGTTTTAATGAATAATACTTAGTTTTTTATTCCTGACATCCACGAAACCACTTTAACATCATGTATAAAAAACATTACCATATTAATTAATTATTGTAGAAACTTATTGATAATTATAATCTTTTATACTAATTAATTTAATTTATTCACTCTATATTCATTAGTTGATTATCATTTGTTTCAATCATCGGATGTTAGTAATTATGATTATTTTAGGAATGTTTCTTAATAGAGTCATATAACCTCATTATTTGATATATATTTCATCATTAAAATATTATAAAATATGTGAAATTATTATTATTTAATTATTTCGGCATCTTAATTTTCAATTTTTTGAAAACAATGGTCATGGTTTGTGAGAATTTGATATACAAAGAGCTAGTTTCTGATATGTTAAATATATAAAAAAACTATATTATAATGAATATTAACTTGTTTATATCATTTAAAAACCATATTAATGACTTATATTACTCTATAATATCATATATATATTCTTAATGTATATGTAATAACTTTCCATGTTATATGTTAATAAAACAAATATGACATTTTGGGATGTAGTGGACCACACATAAAAAACGAATCATTTTAATTTTATGAATGTTTCGGTGGAAGGATGAAAATTTTTACTATATAAACATATAAAATTTTATTATACTGATTTAATTATGTTTGAAATGTTATAACATATTTTTGTGAGGTACAAGAATGAGGAAATGAAAATAAGTTAAAACTATGTGATTTGGATTTTTTACCTTACTTTTCTCGAAAATGCTTTAGCCTTCTTAGAATGACCTTTCGATGAGACTAACCCAAGTAAATCAGGAGAGAGGGAGTTGGGAAGATAATTGGATATAATAAAAATGATCTAAACGTATTTTGTATTTAGAATAAGTTGGATGGTGAAAGACAGATTTTATATTTAATAGGGGTAGAAGTTTTCTAAAATCTAATGACAATATGTTAATATCATGTCCCATTTAATGGAAAAAATATCCAAAATTGGAAAATAATTCATAGTTTCTTATAATTTTTGGATTTATCTATGATAAATATAATCAATATATTTTTAATATATTTTTTACATTTCTCTTTAATATAAACATTTATGATAATTTACTTTTACCAACATAACACGGTTTCTACTTTGGTAACTTATTTTTATGTGTAAAATAGAAATTATCATTTTAAATATTTTGGAAAGGATGATTTAGAATTTGGAAACCACATTACAATATTATATTATAAAAAAATTGATAAGAATTAATAATTAAAAAAAAATTATAAAGCATAAAAACTATTTTTCTAAAAATTAATATATATGTTTCAATATTTTAAACACTATATTGTTTTTTATATATAATATTTGTAAATATATAATGATATTATTAGTTACATATTTTTTTATTAAATTTTTTTTAAAATATATTTCATACTTATATCCTCATTTTTTCAATAAATTCCCATTATTTATGAAAATTTTATCATGTACTATTAATAGAAAATTAAATCTATTTAGACAAATAAAAAATAGTTATCATAAATTAATATTTACATTTTAAGTCCAAAATTGAAGACAAATTTGTAAATTAAAATTTTAGATCATATAAATTTAACTTCTAAACATAAATAAACTAAGGAATGATTTTTATAAAAAAATTCTAAATACTAAAATTTTTTAATTATTATTTTATAAATATTATTAATTAAATTTGTGTTAATATAATATTCATATCAATAATATAATTTATTACTATATAAGCATTATATATTTATTTTCTTAAAATAAAAATTCAAAGTCCGTAAAAAATTAATTTTTTAGGAAAATATATGTCATGTTTAAAGAGAATTTTTTATTATTACATTCGTTATAATAAATTTTTTATGGATTATAAGATTTTTTCAAGTCAATATTGTCATTAAATTTCATTAAAATAATTCTCTTGTCATGATTATTTAATAATTCACAAAATATTTTGTAAAATTTATTTTAAAAAAATTACTTGTTTTTTAATAATACTTCTTCTAATACTATTTAAATTAATTATTTTTTTAAAATATATATTTTATAATATATTAGTATTATATTTAATGATTGAATTTTTTAAACACATAATAGAATAAGTATACGTGAGATATAAATTTTTAATGTTTTTAATAAAATAGCTCATTTAAAATTTATATTTTTTACATTTTTCCATTATCATAATTTATTAATGTTTATCTAACATATTAATAATTTGTCTTCATACAATGTATCATGGAATTCTTAGTTCAGTGTTATGTGTGAAAAAAAATATTCAAAAAAGTATAAATTTATGAAAAATACATTAATTATGAGATATTACATTCAAGATCCTTAAAATAATTTCTCCCTTTAAATATATTATTTTAATTCAAATAAATGAGGAAAACATTACCTAGTTTCCTTTTTTGGTTCCCATTTCACGTCCTAGAACATATGATTCCTCGACCACATATTTTATTGAAGATTATTATTTCATGACAGTAAATTATCTCTATGATCCAAAATTTATTCCAGTTTTTCCTTATCGATGATATCTTGTTCCATATATATGAATCCTAAATTTTTTACATGTCATAGATCATGGACGTACTTTCTCAAAAGTGATACATGTAACACATAATATAATTTTGGGATGTTCACTAAAAGTAAAATATGGTAAAAGTCCATCACCACACATTTAGTAACAAAACAAATACAATTATATTTTGGGAATAACAATCCATTATATTCATTTTATGGTGATATTTGGGTCAATATATTATTTATAATTTCAATCTACAAATATATTCATGGGTTATATGAATAACCCTTTTGTCTAATCGATGTAGAATTAATGTTTCACTAAATATTTTGGATATTATCTTTCATCTTCTATGAATGATCTGGTCTTGTCTACTTACTCTCACCAACATATTCATAGAATGTTGTAATTCTACACCATCTCCCATACAAAGAATCATCTGGTTCCATTTTAATACAATAATAGAAACTATTATTATAAGATAACTCTTTTAGGGAAAGTGTTGATCTCAACACCTTTTGAAATATTTGGAAGAGAATCTGAAGATATCATCCTAATATTGACTATTTATTTTATATTGACCATCTGTCGATAGATGATATGTAGTATAGAAGGATTTATCTATATCCAATTCTTGTTTAATATCACTATTAAACATCTATGTGAACCTCACATCCTGAAATTTTACACTGGAATATGGAACACAATTTTTCCTTACCAATTAATATATCTATATAATTGGAAGTTAGCCAAGGGAGAAATATTAAATGATAGTAATAAAATTCTCTTACTTTATAATGTGATTGACTATAAACCTAATTTAACATTGGCCCTTAGAAATATTGGATGGTTCTATATTGAAATCCATAGTGTTTTCCAACCATTTTAATACTATTATTGGTAATGGTGACATCATATCCTTAGAATTTGATCATTCATCCATAAATTAATAACATATTGAGAATATAAATTTTTAATTTTTAATTTACCTCTTCATGTTATCCCCCAGAAATTCTCTAGTGACCTCTATACATTTGTTCACTTCTGGGATATATAGATAATGATAAACTCTGTGCATCATCATAGAGTATATTCTTCAATTCTCAAATTAATGAAACACATATCTATTTCATATGTTATATAATCCAATCATTATTAAATGTGAATAATCAGATATTTCCACGTTTTTCTATAGATTCACATCCATCTTCTAGGCCCATGGATTGGATAATGGATAGATTATTGAGTTTTTATTATGAAGATATAATATTTATCCCCATACCTTATGATTTCATTGAAAATTCCTTGAAAATCCCTGAGAAATGGGTTTTTTCAACTATCATCAAAGAAAATGTAGAATGTTTCTTCTAACTCATTGCATCATCCATCTTTTTTACCATCCCAATATGGTAATGTTTTGAAAATTTGTATTCTTTGAAGAGTTAAATCTATCTAATTTTGTGAAACTATTAATCCAATTGTGTGAACATATACTTAAAGCACATGTGGTTGTTATTGATTTCATACTATTCACAATAGAGATAATTCAACATTATGTTTAATAAAAAAAGTTATTGCTCCTATATCAAGACCATATGTTTGGTAATTCATCTCATGTTTCTTTAGTTTAAATGAATCATAAGATATTTCATTTTAATTTATTATAAGGTCTCATACAAAACATTTTAGTAAACCATCAATATATGTTATAACCCCCTCTCTACTATAAGATAATATAACCATATGTGTGCTGACCAATATCTTATTAATCACCATGAATATTCCATAAAATTCTGTATATCGAGGAAACTATATCATTTTTATATTAACTATATTAGAGGAGTTTAATTTTAAAATAAATTTCTCAAAAGTAGTTTTTAGTATTCTATGCATCCATATAAACAATGTATTTCTATTACAGTAGTTTGTCTCGGCTATTTTTAAATCCCTACAATCATTGATGGATAAATAAATATGAAATTTCTTATGATTACACATTCCATGAAGGATGTATTTTTATCAGAAATTCACACATATTAAATAAGGAATAAAATTTTATTATTTCAAGGGGAAAAAACAACAATCCCCCAATTCTCTTAATGTTTTTCCTTTCTCTTCATATATATCAGAATAAAATCAATAAATACTACCAAAAAAATTCAAGTAAATCTATAAATATTATATTATATTAAACCATTAATAAAATTAGGTTCATAGTTGTCCAAATGGTATAAAAAATAATTATTAGCATTTTGGAAAGTTGCATGGGCTATATCATATGTCTTTATTCTAAGATTATGGTATATAAAGTGATGATCCAAACTCGAGATATATTGGGCGCCACTAACTTGATCAAAAACAATAATTCAAGTAGTTTAATGGACTTTTTTTATTGTTATCAGGTCAAGAACATGAAAATCTATGATAAGATGCATTTATTCAACCTTGTGTTTGATAAAGAAGATTATTTCACTGTAATAATGAATCAGATGGGCATAAAAATCAATTTTATAAACTCTTAGAAGATAATTCATTAATTATTCCAATTAAAATTGGTCTATTTCATATATAATCATTAATAAATGAATATAAGTAAATACGGGTACAACCAAAAATAGATCCTAGTTATTCTACGGTTTTCCTTGAAATTCATAAAAAATAACGTCAACCCATTCTAGTAAAATTGTTATGTATTCAATTTTTGACTTCATTCAGAATAATTTGAAAAAAATAGTCCCACAATATTTTTGTATCAATAACCATACCATATCATTTTGAACCAAATGGGGTCATAATCAAACTTGTACTAAAATTGGATAAGGGTATTTTTGGTATATGAAAATTGATCTCACTATCTATCATGAACCATCCTAGGTGCCCTAGTAACTTGATAACTAATTTATCCACAATATATCCCAAATGGAATTCATGATCCCAACAGGTTGGTGAGTAGCACATGTCATTATATAAACTAAAATGGGGACACTTTTTTCTAAGGAAAAACTCACCAAGACCACATTTCAATAGCTCGATCCACCTCTAAGAGATCATCTCCCCTTGCTCGATCCTAGGAAGGAAAAATTTACAAACACCCAAAGGCACAAGTAGGATGTGAACTAAAAATACAAGTAGGGTCTCACCATGTATTTTATAATATATGTAAAAAATTATTAAATTAACTAATTATTTAAATTTTAAAATAAATATGTTTGGAATTTTCAAATCATGTTTAATTAATCATGCTATACAGTTCAAATAACGGAAAATAATTTAAGAAAACATTTTACAAGTGATGAAATATTTATAAAAAATCGCTTATATTATACATTTATATGAAATAGTTTATATAAATTATGAAGGAATGTAAATCATTTCAAATAACATTAGCATACATTTATATCAAAAATATATAATAAGTGACAAACATGGTCATATTCCAAATAGGTATGTATGTTTCAGGATATAGTACATTATACTCTCTAAGTGATCTCAGTAATATGTGTATACACACATCCCCCAAAACCTAGCTAAATGAGAATCATCACCATCCCATTCAGGACGTGACCCACTACATGTATGTTTTATAATATTTTAATAATATACTGTGTGTCCAAATATCTTTACCTTTGTCTTTCATGTTATCTTACACAATCCATGATGGGAAATTTATATTAATACATATTAAAATAAAATTAATTCCCATTCTTCCCTTTCAATTCCAATTTTCCATTTAAAACAAAAACATCTTTTAATAAAAAAACATGCCTTTTTAGAAAGAAAAACCAATGGGTTTCTATCAAAAGATTTTAATCCTTATTCAAATGTTTTAAATCCATTCTAAACCAATTTTATCATTTTCAAAATTTATTTCCACCCATAAATTCAAATTTTTTATTGAATCTATTTTCATAAAAACCATAATTTTAATTAATCAATTTAAATAAAAAATGTTCTATAAACACACCACAATTACACAGTATTAGGGGTTTTCCCAATTATCATGCCAAAACCATTTCAAATCTCCTAATTCACTTGAATTTTATTTTATTACATTAACTGAAATTATGTTTGTGTAATTGAATTTAAATCAATAGTTGAAATAAATCAAGAAATTCAATGTTAACCAAATTTTCAAAATAGGATGGAATCACCTACCTTTTATAGAAACTCAACACTCATGGAAACACCCATAAACAAGATTGAAGGTGTATAAGACCTCTAAACTCAACCTAGAAATGCGATCCAACATCACGGAGATTAGATCTATCAATATTAAGATGATCTATTGAAATCCCAAAGGAGGAGAATGAGATAATGATGAATAACAAATGATACCTCTTTCCCAATAATCACACATCAATATAATGATGATCTAATGTCAAAATAATGGATCTGGAATGGTTGGAGAGCTGCAAGATTTCCTAGGGAAGGATTTGGGTTGTGGGAGATGAAACTACAGAAGAGTAAAAAAGAAAATGTAATCCAGATTTATGGTTTAAAATGAGAACATGGCATATTAAATGATGTGTATTACCCTTTAACATCATTAAATAGTTAATTTTTGTAACTTCCAAAACAATTTGTCTCATGAATTAAAAATTGATTCTCCAAGTCTAAAAATTGATCGATAATTCATTCAAAATGTTTAAAGTCTCTTCATGATGTATACCCTTCATAGAATGAAACATTTCAAAAATTGCATCAAGAAATCATTACATAGTATGTAACCCAGTTACATGGTGTGTAACCCTCCAGATTCCTATCAAATTGATAGAAAGCTCTTAAAACCTCCCCACCATTAAAAATTTATGTCCTTAAATATCCGATGAAGAGTCTCTCATGCCAAAGAGATGAGGCCAATGATATCTTATAAATTTCATAGGTTCCTACATCTCATGATTATTAGAACCATGATTCTATATCACAAAAACCAAATGTATCATCCTCCAATGAAGTACCTTGGTTTCAGAATCAACTATCCTAATTGGCCACTCAGATAAAGATAAATCAAGATCAATCTTCAAATAACTTCATCTCAAAACATGTGATGGATCAGATAGATAATTTCTCAACTATGATACATGGAACATGTTATCTATTATTTTCATATACATTGGATGTTTTAAATGGTACAAAAATTTCACCACCTTCCAAACATATTCAAAAGGCCCTATAAAATGAGGATAAATAATCCCTTGTATCCCAAGCTAGAGAGGACTCAATAAGGGGAAAACATTCAAGAACACCTATTCACCAACCGATTACACCAAAGGTCTATGGCTATGGTTGGAATAAAACTTATATTAGCTCTATGCTGTCATCATTAAATGATTAAATAGCTGAATATTTTCAATTTTATCTTCAATCGAGCTTGGTCCAATGAATAAACATCCCCAATATCAATCCGATATAATAGAGATTTAAATTGATGATTATATAAGGACTCAAAAGGTCTAATTCTATTTATGGACTGGTAACTGTTGTTATAAGGAAATTGAACCATCCCCATGTGATCATCCAAAGCCCTACCGAAGTTGAGAACACATGCATATGACATATCCTCAAGAATATGTATATCTCTTTCTCTGTATGTCCACATGACGAGGGATGGTAGGGAATTCTAAAATGGAAATAATATCCCAGTGCCTATTAAAGAAATATCCAAAAGAGATTGGTGAACCGAGGATCACTATCAGAAACTATACCAGATGCAACTCTTTGAAAATGAAAATTCTCTTCCATGCAGAGATTTCGCAACTCCTCAACTTTGGTTGTCTCATTAATGGGTATGAAGTGAGATAAATTCGTCAGCCTATCAATAACAACCCATATCTAATTCTTATTTTTTTTGGGTACAAGGTAACCCCACAAAGAAGTCCATAGAGATTTCACCCCACTTCCATGTACAGGCTGAATGTTGTTAAAGTAAACCTGAAGGTTTCTGATGGTTGACCTTCACCAAGTATCATGTATAGGAATGTGAGACAAAATAAAAAATTCCCATTCTTATACCTAGACACCAGAACTATGGGGGATTTTCATTTGTAATTATAATATTGCCTGACTCCATATCCCACTAGGAATTATTAAAATCCCACATCAAATCCTCTCTTGTTTCTAATGTCATAACGAAGAGATGTTTATGGAAAATAACAAACTTTTTGGAGAATGAACACAAGAAAACTATCTCCCCACCATAAAGATAGTTTATAATTCTATGGAATTCGTCATCATGCTCTTGATCTTAAATAATCATCTTGTTAATAGGTAATTTCAATTGAATTATAGTAAAGGAAACTATATTTCATTTCTCCTAAACTCCAATTGGAAATTGTACAAAGACTGCCATCATATTCCACTCTTCTTAAACTTCTTTCATTTTTGGGGTTAGAATTTTCGTTCACAATGCATCTTCATTGTCATTATCATTTCTTAATGTAAACACTTATTAGACCGGGGAGGATATCTTTCCCTTATATCATTTTTATATTCTCATAGTATATCTTTAACCATATGATTTTTTTATTCAACATAAACCTGGTGAATCAATATATTACACAATAAATTATCTTTATGATCATGAATCTTAATAGTTTGTTACTCAAAATAAAATTTAACTTTTAATTAAACTACCTTAGGTCTTAAAACAAGACATGAATCCATCACATATTTTCTTTACATTGAGATGTGATACATGTTTTATACCTTTAATAAACTTAGAGGAAATATCAAATTGTGGAAAAATGATCCAAATATATATAGTATTTCATATATAACAATAATATGTGGACGTATCATTCCATTTTTATCAAAATTAATAGCACTTTTCCATGGAGATACTTTTGGAAGGAAATAATAACTTATATTGAAGGAAAGATCTCTCCTCTAGTTATCTACAATGATTTTCTTCTTTCTCTAATCCATCTATGTATGATTCTGAATTAGTTATGCCTTATCACCCATTTCCTCCACAAACTCAAGTCCCATCATCCTCATTTCCCCAACATTATCTCTTAAAGATGGTGTCCTACATAACTTTCCATATAAGTTATCAAATAAGGCCATCTCTATATAGAAATGAAAATTATTGTTAAAATAAAAGTCATCCATCAAATTATATTGACCCCAAATTTCCATTATTTCAATTTAACAAGAATTAAATATATTATTCATGGTATATATTGTATACATAGACTAACCATTAGTTTAAGGATAAAAATCCATTCAGAAATTTAATCTGATACTCAATGGTTTCTTAAGTCCTTTTTAAATATTTGATGCAAACCTATGATCACAGTCTGATACAATAGAGAGTTGAACTCCATATTACTTGACTACATCCTTAAAATATAATCAATAAATATGATCTAAAGATACAGTATCTTTAGTGGAAAATAAATGTTCATATTTAGTTAATCGATCAATAATAATTATTATCTCATTATTACATTAACATTTTTGTGGATATCCCACCATGAAATACATGGATATATTTTTTCATCTCAACTATAGAACTAGAAATAATTAAAGTTTTACATTTGTTAATTTTTATTCTACATTAAATTGATGAAAATACGAAAACAATTGTGATAAAGTCAGGGATATAACTTCTCATTCAGTCCTAATAATTATACTCCAGACATTCTCTGTGTATCTTATTACTTCCAGGATGAATAGAAAATTGAAAACTATGAGCTTCACTCAATATCCCTCTATTTAAATTGGAATCACAACACCCAAATAATCATTTTATAAATATAATAACATAATATTTATCAACACTAAACTAATTAAAAATAAACCTAATTAATTTACTCTACATTTTATTTCAAATCATTATCCTATATCTGATATTTACTATTTTTTTTATGAAATAATTTCATTGAATCATAAAATAAAATAATTTATTTCCCAATATCAATAAATTATAGGTCAAAATTAATCAAATCATTAACCAAAATGTTATATTACATATATATTGTTGTTAATGTAGCAATAATTTTCCAACTCAAAGAATTAGAAACTATGTTTTCATTTCCCAAATATTAATGAATCATGAAATCACATTCCCAGATCAGTTCTAGTCATCTTTTTTTGTCATGTTTAGTAATTTCTAATTGAAGAAAATATTAAAAAACATATTAGTATATATTTCACACATTAATCCATAAAAAAATTCTTCTAATTTTCATTAAATAACTAAAACAACTAATTTAAAATCATTTGTAGTTTAATTTAACTCAATATGATTCAACTAATATAAAATATATGAAATTACCTACATATTATTCATCATGACACAACCATGTCCCTTCAATAAAGAATAATATTTTGAATACAAATTCACCAGTTCTTAAATAAATGTCCAAAATCGAAGAATCATTCAAACTTATTTTTAGTTCTTAAAAACAATCATTGCATAATTTTTCCAAATGAATTTATCTCCTTTTGGAGTTAACTTAGTTTTTTGGATAAACAAACAAGTGAATTTATCAACAAACTATTGGTTGTAACTCCCTAAACTAATAAAACTATGAAAATCTATGATATTTATTTTCTTTTCTAGTCTTTAAAAAAATTAGTTTTATTAGCCTCAATAATAATTCAATATTTAGAAAAAAATATGTCCAAAGAAATAGTTTTTTTTATCCCAAAGTTAAAAATTACTAAATATCCAATGCAGTTTATTTCCTATAATGTTTTGAAAATAAATCCATAGGTTTATTTCTTGTTACTTCTTACAATAATAATACACCAAAAATTCATAAATCAACACAACCACAAGATTATCCAAGAACTCAGAGAAAACACTTTTCATAGTGCCCATAAAAACATCCATTGAATTATATAACCAAAATGGAATAACCACAAAATCGTAATTCTCATATCTAGTCTAAATCTTTATCTTTGGAATGACATCCTTATTCACCTTCAATTGATTATACCCATACCATGATACACATTCAAAACAAATTGATCTCCATATAGATGATCTAAAAATGATTAATATAGGGAAATGGATATTTTTTCTTAAAAGTGATATTGTTCAAACATAAATAATCTATGAAAAGTATAATTAAACAACCTATTTTTTTAAACAAAATAGGATCACCCCATTATGAAGTAATTGGTTGAATGAAACCTTTGTCTAACAACTACTGCAATTTAATTTTTAATTATAAAAGTCATACTTTATCCATTCAATATGGGGGTTTTGAAATAGTATTAACATCTTAAAATATGCCAAAAGTAAACTGAACCTCTATATTAAGAATTAAACAAGGAAAATAATTAGTAAATACATAAATTCATTGATTAACTAGTGGAAAATAACTTATTCGAACAATTTAAATCTTTTAAAAACAAATATGAGCTAGGTAACCTCCACATTCATATCAAATCTATTTTTCAGCTAATTGGCTAGTTATCAATGTAATTTAATCAATGAATATAGTGTTATATGCTCTGTAATATATATTATCATGAGAAACTGAAAACCAATCTATACTAAGAATAATTTCAAACACTACAATGGCATGGTCTATACTATCTATAGGGAAGGCAATCCAACTAATAATGACATGATGATTCCTATAAATCATGGTCCATTAATATTTCTTCTTGGAAATTTTCCTAATGGTTCTATCTCGTTTTGATGCATTGATATTTCCATTTTAATTGAAAATTTCATAGAAATGAAAGAATGTGAAGATCTAAAGTCAAACATGGCATTTGAATAATTCGAATAAACAAGTAGCATACCTATCACCAATTAATTCCATGTCCCAGCATCAAATATAGTAAAAGAATATAAATTTTCTACACCTTTTTGTTTTGGGTGTTGATTATTTATATCTTTTTGAAATAACATTAAACACATGTAATCATAATGACCCAAATTATGAAAACTAAAACAACCTACCATTGGATGTATATCTGTTACCCCATTATTTATTTTTCTAAGTCTCTTTTATTTATAATCACATTACCTATGAAAAAACATGCCATAACAGAAACACTTTCTATATCCTATTAAACATTCTTTGAAAATTTATTTACTACACATCGATCATTTTGGGGGTATAACACTAGATTTGTTAACTGGTCTCTTCTCTACTTACTACCACCTTAACCTTTTTTTAAATATTGACATATATAGAAGAAAAAGTATTGAAAAACATCATCTAAACTTTATCAGCATAAAAAACAACTTTCTCATAACTTATAAATTACCATTTTCAAAAATAGCTTCATAAAATTAATTTCAACGCTGATTAAAATAAATTAATTTTACTATCAATTTTTTGAATTAATCAGCCATATACCTAGAAAATATTGTTGAGTTTTCTTTATTTATAGCTATATATTGTTCATCATTTTTCCCTAAATTCCTAAAAATCTTTCTCTATCCAATATCAAAAACAATTACTATAATATTTATCAAGGATGACATTATTAAATTTATCTCATTCCTTGGAATCGAGATATTCATTATCTTAGGTGTTCTTAACCAAATACAACAATCAATATGCCTCACCATCATGATATTAAATCCCAAGATTTTTATTTTTTACATTAGAAACACCCCATGAATTCAAATATCTTCTCCAATGCATTGATCAATCCTTTAGTTACCATAGGGTCAAATGATTTACTAAATTATGAGGTATGTTTCCTCAGGAAATGATTCAATATTTACACATTCATATTTGGTAAATTAGTTTCCTCTCTATAATAGATACCACCAGCATTAATATCTTGTTTCAACTAATCAATAATTACATAAAACTATTTGGTTCCAACTACATTAATCTCTAGATTTTAATTTGGAATGATATTTTACATTTGGTTCCTTCCCAAAATAGCTTCCATATTTCCTTTATAGAAAATTATTCTGAACAAAAAAAATTTATTCAAAGACACACAGTAATCATCAAATTTTTTATCCTTTAAACATAACCATTATATAATATATTTCTGGGGGATCATATTAAAATTATCTTAACCACTAAAGTGATATAAATCTTTCCTTTGAAACAATCTATAAGAAATAATCCTTAAAAATTATATAATATTGCTATTTAAGTAATGAATTTATTTTATTACATTTGAGGATCTTTTTAGGTTTAGTGTTTTAGAATATTAGGTAAAAAATCATACATAAAATGATTCAATAAATTACTAATTGGACACATACATTTATTATCAATTTTTTCAGAAAATAAAACTTTTAAAATAGAGCATGATTTCCATTCCTAGAAAATATTCACAACATACAACATGAAGTATTCAATTCACATACCCACACTTATACCCATTAAATAAAAATTAAAGCATGTTGTGAGAAAAAAATATCAATAAGGACATAAAAAATGAAACATTACTATTATACCCATGAAAACATGAAAAACCATAAAATATATGTCCTTTACCTTAATGTTCATTATGTTAAATAAATAAATCATCTCCAGATAAAAAATTGAAATATTATTCGTAATGAAAATAATTAAAAACCATAGAAATAAAGACAAGAACATTTTTTAAAACTTGAACCATCACATCCATAACTGATATTAATCATATGTTATAACTAAATAGGGCCTAACTAAATCATTAGGGGAACCCATTAGAAACTCCCTAATATTTCCCTATAAAAGAAAGGAACATTATTGAGTACAATAATGCACTATCTAGGAACACCCATTGGGAAATCTATATCATTCTCACTGAGCACTATTTATTTTCACCCATTTTATAAGCTATAATGGTGTCACCCAAGACTATTTTGGTTCACTCATTATACTATCTTTATCGGACCCACTAGATGCTATCTAGGTACACCCATTGTATATGTTATATCTAGATAAATTGTTTCTGTTGTAATTTTCACATTCTATATCATGAATTTAACATTTTTATTCATTCACATCCACCACAAAATAAATTTTAAAAACTCTTTTAAACTTATATGAAAATCAAATAAAGATATCAAAATACCATTTTCTTTTAAAAAAAATTTTCAATACGAAAATACCCATAAAGAGAGATAGATTTTTTTTTCTTTTATTAAAACATGAATACTTTTAGGTTAATTAAAACATAATATTACATTTATGGAAGTTGGGAATGTTTTTTTCACTGTATAATTTAAAATAGAAAATTCCTTTTATTATTTGTAAATAAGCTCAATCATTCCATACAAACATTTATTTTTGAAAAAAAGAAAAAATAAAGACATAAATTTAATTTTATAAAACACTCACAATATAATTTCATTATTAAAATAATTTTTAAAAACCTATAAATGTATAAATATGAAATTTTAATGGAAATCATTAATATGGGCTTTTTTAATTAATTAAAAACATTGTAAATATTTCAATCATAAGCCCCATGAAATAATAATATTAAAAAATATTAAATATCATTATAATAGATGAATTTATGATATATCATTTTAATGGGACTTTATATTATCTTAATAAAATAATATAGGTGCATAATATCATAATATGCCTCAATGAAAGGATATTTAGATAAATTCCCTTACCATGAGTTTGATTCATCATGTTAGTTCTTTATCTTCTTAAATTATAAAATTTTATTAACTATTTAAATTATTAAGAACATTTTCATAATTATTATTTCCTTTATTTAACTTATTAGGAAGTTATATAAAATAAATTAATCAATTATGTTAATGTTGGATGTTCCCATGATATTTTTCCTATGTGTCAAAATGACTTTGATATATTGACTATTGGTCAAAGATGTAATTATTTCAACATCAAAGGAATAATAATCATGAAATATATATCATATTTATACATAAATTATACTTTCCTTATAGAGACCCAAATATAGACGTACATGAACATTTCATTACTTTTTTGGAAATCTTAATACATGAAACAAATAGATGCTCGACGACCATATTAGTTTAGTGTCTTTGGAAACATGGAACATAATCTTCTAATCATGGTGAAAGATCTTCAATATCTCCCATAAAGAACATACCCTTTTGTTTTATTAGCTAAAATTTTTTATATCCAAGGGAAAAGAAAACATGACAAGGGTGAGCTCAAATGCTCAATAAGGGAAATCATGAAGAACATAAAACAACCCATAAACATTTGAGCATAAAAACATGAACATTAAACATCAAAATCATGAGTAATGACATAAATCTTGGTAGTACATAAGGCACAGATCATAAAGTATCATTAATCATGATAAAATGAAATGGGAATAAAACCCATAATTATGGAAAACCATTAATCACATGATATGATTTCCATAGTAGCCAAGGCATTCCTACAAAGACCATCATAGTGGAAAAAGTCAATTATTGAACTGTGTTTACTTGTCATTCCAACCCTATAATACTGAACCAGATTTACTTTCCATTCCATCCATGTCTATCTCATGAGATATAAATCTTTACCAATTACATTGGAGGGAGATATAGGTCCCACCCATCTCATAATTAAATCATTCCTTCGTGTGCCACAAAATAAACATAAATCATTCATCATAACCCAACAAATAATATGGGTTTCATAAACATCATCCCATCATAATGTGATCCATATAAAAAATGGATATCATTTCATAATAAAAAAAATCAAACAACGTAAATAATAGAGAAATTATATTTGAAATATAAACATACTAAATAATGTTATCTTAGGTGGAAAATAGTTTAGATAAAACACTTCAAATGAATTCTTGATGAAAATATCCTTAATTCTTCAAAATCATTTTCTTTTCAGAAAATGACATGAAATTTTAAAAGAAATGGATTTCTGTTGAAAATAATCATGAAATCCTGTATATGATGCTTCATGAAAATAATTCATTATGAAAGTGTAAAAAAATATGTTCATGTTGTATATGATAAAAAATGTTCTCCTCGTACTTTTTCCGAAAAAGTCAAGAAGTACCTCGAATGCTAAACAAAACAAAGATTCCATATATACCATGTGGTAAAAGTAAAAAAATGGTAAAATGATTTTAAATATACATGGAATAATAGTAAAAATTTTATGAAAATATTTTTAGAAGACATGTACATGGATGATAAATATAAACCCTGTAAATACTTATGAATAAACAATCTCAGATAAGAACGAGATTGGAATAATTATCCATTTCCGTAGGTCCAATGTCTCACATATGTGTTTGAAACTCATGTATAGTTGGTTTAAACGTATTATTAACTTGTAACAGAACCATAATATTATTTATGATATCATTTATGATTCACTTACGACTTTATATTACCAGTTCTTCTGTCAATTCAATGTTAAAGAGGCGTTTTGGGTTAAGACGTTTCATTTATCGTACATTTTTTGACTTGTAATTATTCATATGATTGCTTAGATCATGATTAAATATTTCCAGAATGTAAAACATTATTTATATATAATATATACTCATCATATAAATATATATTATAGATCGATAAATGGAATGAAATACATCATGCATGGAGATGGTAGGTCATATGTATGCATGAACGTTGTTTTCATTTCTTTATTAAATTGAATAGAAGTAAATGAAATATAAATATAAATAAATCCTATAGCACTATTATGTCATATATTTCATGATTACTTATTATATATAATTTATAATAATTCTTGAATGGTTAACATGGTGAATGAACCTCATCGCATAATGGAGACGGTAATCTATACGTACGCACGAGCGATGATATCATTCCCATAATTATTAAATGGAATTGGAGTGCATGATATAATGCCTCAAAATTATTATTATTTTATAATAATCATATATAGTTATTATTTCCACCAGTATACCCATCCATTAAGGTGGTGGTGGGAAAACAGATTACACCACGACATGGCGACGGTAAGCCGTACGTACACACGCGCAGTGATTTCATAATCCATAGGATGGATAGAAGGTGAAATCGGGTTGTTTCATATTTATAAAAACATATAAGTATATTAGTTTAACTTATGTTATTACTTTATAATGAAAAAACTAAATAAAAGTAATTAGAAGAATAAATAAACTTGAAACAATTAGTAGGAAAGATTACCTCTTCTTCAACGCACCTTTTTTTAACTACCTCTTAATAGACTAGAGTTGGTCTTTTGAGAAGTCTATAATCTCCAAAATGTTACTAAGGATGTTTATAAGAGTAATGTACAAGGTTTGGATGAGTTTGAAGACTCAAAATGGTGTGAATAGAATACAGATGAGGTGCCCTTTTATAAGAGAAGAGAGGGGAACTTTTAGAACCCTCAAAAATATTAGTTAATAATAAAATCAAACCCCACTTAAAAGTATCCCAAAACTACTAAATTAGAGTATGAGATAATATAGGGTTGTAATCTCATAAAAAAATTAAATTTATACATTTTTTTAATTATTTTAAACCTTATCATTTTTATTTATCCTTATTTAATTTATTTAATTTTATTTTTTGGTAATAATATTCTAATTTTTAAATTTTTACAAATACATGTTTATGTGAAGTGAATTTTATATAATTAGATAAATTATTATATTTTAGACCATTTGAATTTTAATTTTTAATATTTAAATATTTTTGTGATTTTCAAACAATTTGATAATATGTTATTTTTATAAATTAGAAATAGTGTCAATTTTCACACTATTCAATTATTTGAATGTTAATAAAATACAAAGAGAAGATATATTCGAATAAAAAAAATTTAATAGATTTATAGAAAGTCATATTCATCTAAAAAATTTAGGGAGCACATTAATTTTTTCATTTAATATTAATTTTAACGTTTTTAATACCATTTATTTGATATTTCTCTTAACACAATAATTATTACAACATTTGTGTATAATTATTTATTATACTTATATTTGGAATAATAATAAAAAATATAACACTATTATAAATATAAATCTAATAGATTTCATAAAAATAATTTTACTCGAATTTATCATCATAAAATCAAAAAATTTAAATTGTTATATTTATTAAATTATGAAGGTGACAACTTTAAATTCTTTTAAAATAAACTAATATAAGTGTCATAATCGCTTTTATAAGGCACCAAATGGTCCACGATTCGACGATTGGATGATTAAGGTTTAGATATACACGACCAATAAGTTTTAGTCAGGTGTTTGTATCATGACCCGTCCCCTGGGGCCCGCATCGTGACTACCCTAAGCCCACCTTCCATAGGTCATGGGTTGGCAACTAGCACCAAAGGCGTAATTCCCTAGATCTAGGAAGGGAATAACTTTATAAAATGTAAACACACACAAACAAAGAACAATAGGAAGAAAACACTAAGTAAAGCAGAATAAAAAGTCTGTTGAAAGTACAAAGGGGCCGAAAATACAAGCCCAACAGAATGGTACATCTACAATAGAAAGAAAGTACAACTGAAAATACAAACAACTGGAAGATGAAACCAGCTCCTGAATAGTCTTTCGGGTTCCTACCTGAAGTGTAGGTACATATGTCCTCCATAGCAATCCACGTCTGTATGTCTCCTTCGGGTACCGACTCGTCGTGAGGTCCACCTCCGGGTACCGTCCAGTCCTCGTACACTCTGCCTCATTCAGTGTGGTCTGTCGTCTGTATCCATCGCAACGAGGTGCAGGCATAGCCCGTGTAGGGGTGAGTATAACGATAATCAGTATGGACCCCAAGACCCTCAAGGTCCCACAAAATCCAACAAGAATAAACCACAAAGAAATATCTAAACAGATAAACTTTACTTAGGTATATGCCCATACATATACATAATTTATCAAGTAACCCATCTCAATCATAATGAAAAGGCAAAGGTCATGGACTCAGCTCAAACCAGGATTTTCATTATCGAAACCACAACTGCTGGAGAACTCATCCTCTATCGAGTACAGTGACATGGTCACGACTCCTAGGCCCTACTCACTAACCTTAGACTATTGACATACTCCTCCTATCGAGTACTGTAGGTATGTCCCCCCAACACAGTAGTGCACCTCGCAATGGGTCTGCCGGCCCAACATAGTAACACTCCCCCTAATAGCCTACAGATTTACTCTTCCAGTTGAGTACCGCAGGTCTTCTGCACCAACACAGTGGCGCTCCTCCACCATGGTTCTGTCACCCCAGCACAGTAGCTCTCCCCACTTGACAAATCAAGTCACTCTGAAACGTATCGGACAAGCAGTCATCAGGTCACATACAGCTACTAGGTCTCTGTACTCCGTATACTCGTCTCCGGGAGGTTCCGCTCCATGAGCTACAGGTAGATACTTATAAGTGTCATTTAATCTCACGTGGAAGTTTCTAAAAGGACCGTCTTATCATAGGGGTCTCAACGCAACAGACGGCGCGTCAATCGGACACCCGGTCTATGAGTTATTATCTTTTCTGTTCCAGGGGCCCAGTTGGATTTTGAGTACAATGCAACCCGGCCATGCTAAAACCACATCTGAATCTTGTGTAGAGTATGATAAATGAACCTTCTCATCAAGAGGAATCCAACATAGTCAACAACAGATCAATCAGACATATGGTCCTTAAGATATATGTGTTTCCGCTCCGAGGGCCCGATTGGAATTACGCTCGTACCAAACCCGGTCATCATCCAAAGTTATCCAAAACTAACTTAGAGTATCGAAAAAGGACAGCCTCGTCTCGAGGGTCCCATTTCCATAGATAGATGGTCGATCGGACGTGTGGTCTTAATTTTATTTATGTTTAAGTGAAAACGGGCCCGACCCGTTAAGACTAGTGGTTTGGCGGGTCGGGTCAACCCAGAGTTGGTGAGTCCGACCTAGAAGGGGGTCGGACTGGCCCGATGAAATGCACGTCCCGGCTGGAAGCGGTACATCCCAGCTCGAGGGGGAGCGGCAGGTTGTAGCCTGGCCCAGCGTGGCCCGGTCCATTACGGCACGGCCCGACCTGGCAGGGCGCGACCCAGTCGCGGCTCGGCCCAAGGGGGTCGAGCGGTCTGAGGCGGGGGCCCCCGGCTGCCTGAACTGGCGGCGCCAAGCGGCACCGCCATCCCTAAATAGTCACCGAACCCAGACGGCCTTCATAGCGCAAGCGGTCCGCTCGGGCGGGTCGCGGTCTTGCTGCGAGACAACTTCAGGAGTCGTGACTCCTTCAACCGGTCAGCCGACGAGCTAGCCTGTTCACCGCTGAAGCGGACCACGGAGCATGGGCCACAGTCCTCTGCATCACGGTGCCCCTTGTGCCGCCGCGGTCTTCCTTCTGCCCGGATGGCTATAGCCAGCCAGTACATTCCTGGTCAAGTGGCCCACATTTGTGGGCCGCGGTTTTTCCGCATGCCGTCGGCGCACGGCCACCGCTTCTCCCGTCGCCGCCTCTTCCATTCATGATTTAAAAGAATAAGAAACATCAGAGGGACACCGGTTCATGTGCATTTGGCCCGCTCCCTCTGCGTTAGTCGGTAGCAGTTTCCAAAAGACAATCCAATTTTTACAATGTAGAACAAGAACAATTATAATTTATTAAAATTGAACACAATTCCCCTACCTCTATAAATGACATCACACGTCGTCGAGCCGCGGAAGACGAGCGTCGTGGTAGATGGCATCAGGGAGAACGGACGTCGATTCTGTGGACATAGGTGTGCGTCCGAGGAGGAAGCGGCATTGGTGAATATGCGTTCTTCATCGAGGGTGAAAGTGGTTTTTTGTTAGAGGATTAAAGCTCTCTTTTAAATTTTCCAGAGGTTTCCCACCACAATATTTCCAAGCCCAAATTATATTAAGGCTTCCCCTAATTTAAATAGATAATCCATGCCATTTAAAATTAATTCAAATGTCTTAATTTATTTGATATGGATGAACTTTAATGAAGAGGGTGGAATGTGGAGAGCCCCCACCCAATTAATGAGGGGAGTTGTCTTGGATAAATGAAGGGGAGTTAAATAAAGAGTTTAAGGGAGTTAAAGAGGAAATGAAAGGTTAGGGAACGTGTGGGCCCCCCCTCACAAATATCCTCCCATGGGAGGTTATATGGGTTTGGGCCCCACCACTAACTCCCCTTGGCATAAAATAACCACCAAACTTAAATAAAATCGTGTTCCACAATTTTATTTATTTTATTTATTTTATTTTTTAAAAATCAAAAATATTATCTCTTAACCCACATAAAATGAAATTGCGGTAAAGTTCCCCTTAAGTGAATACCGGCACAATGAGTTCATTGTTTCCCTCAGATTTCGATTACGAGCACCTATTCAAAAGTGAGAAAAACTCACACGTACGTTTCGTGAATGTACCCGAAAAAACATCAGAAATTGATTCTGGGCACACCGGGCCTCGAAATCAGGTGTCATTCGAAACCGTAGACTAGTAAAATTCCAAAGAAATTAAGAAAAAAAATTCCTTGAAATTTCTAGGTCATTATATTTTGGGCCTTTTATGGGTATTATTATTTGAATAAATACTATATTTTTGATTTTTCACTAAATAAATAATTTCTGCATCATTAATGTATATGCTATTTAGGTAATTAAATATTTCATAAAAATTAAAACTATATTACCATAATAAATAAAAATATATTAGATTTAAAATGATTATTTATAGTCAAATTTATATTTTTTATAACCTTATATTAAAAATACATTAATTATTAACGTTTGAGTGAGATATATTTCACTTTCCTTTAAATAAAATAAATTAAAGGTCTTAATCACATCCATGTAAGTTCCAATAGATTAAATTTTGACCCAATTATGTTTTAAGGATAAATATAATCATCCAATTCTATTAAAACAAGTGTTAGGGTAATTTTATAATATTGTTTTTACCCTTAATTACTTGATTTACCTTTAACTGCGTTAAATAAAATTTACCATAGATACTATTCAAAATGCCCAAAAAAATATGACTATTAAAATAATGTATACCTAATTATTATAAATATGGAATCCATTTTTCCAAATTCAAGACATAGAAGTTGGATAAATTATTTTAAAATTAATCCCTTTGTCGAAAAAACGGGTTTTTGTTTAAAATATTACAAAAGATTAAACTGATTTACCTACAAATTCTATGTAAATTTAATGATAATGACATACATTATATTAAATGGTAAAAATATATTATATTTATACATTAAACCCATTTACTATTATAATTTAACCATATAAATTATCTCGATGTAAAAAAGTTGTTTTTAAGTAAAATTTATCGTGTTTTTACTATTCCTCAAAATAAGAACATTGTCAGAAAAATTTCAAAACATAATCCAATATAAATTTTTATATCCTAATTCAAAATAGGAAGTTTATTTTGTAAAATTAAGCATATAAAATTGTCAAAAATTAGATTTAAAATGGGTGCGCCATCAAAATGCAGCAAAACTGTATTTTTTTAAAAATAATTATTCTACCCAAAAAAATTATTTTGTTCTCATAACATGTTCTAGAATTTGTGTATGGTGAATGATATTGTTATAAAATTAAAAATGAGTTTAATAGTATTCATAACGGCTATTTCATAATAATTTTATATCAATATATCGTTGTTTAGTGAAACTTGGTATTGCGTACAACACACACTATTGAGGAAGGTCGGTCTTCTGTGCAACACAATCCATGAATATTGTTTTCTTACACTACAAGCTAACACGGTGTTTCATATAGTGCAAGATGATCTTCGTGTAGTTTACAACATAAGGCATCAATGAAATTAAAAATAATATTTCTCATAAAATCTCAGTGTGTTACATTCTACCCCACTTAAAATGAATTTCGCCCTTAAAATTTGTTGGGGTTATAAATAATTTACCACTTGAAGGTTTCATTCATAGAATCACACATTGTTAAAAGGAATACTAAAACTTAATTTTAAAAAGAAATTCAATAAACAAAACGGTTACCCAAATTAACTCATCACTAGGTTTCCACATAAGAGAACATAGGTGAAAACGTATATATGGAAGGGATATCTAACCATCATGTTATGATGGAGAGTGGTAGAGAACATGGATATGAAAAATCCAAAAATCACAAATCCATAAATTTGTGATGATTTAAGGTACTATATGATTCATTGGATATTAGGGTACTAGGACAACATTTTTGGTTTTCAAGATCCTTTCCATAAATTTTACTATTTGGAATTAGAAGAAATACTTACTTGATTTTGGTATCATATCACTATTTTTTGTTCCTTGAACAATTTCAACATCATATCATAAATAAATGAAGTTGAATTTTTCATTTGTGGAGTTTTAATAGATTATGTGATAGAATGATGGGTCATTCCATCTATCTCAAAAAAAAGGTTATCAAAAGTTATTAAATATACATAAGTCCATATATAGTGAAATTAATCATATATGGCTTCAAAAATAGACTTATACTTCATATATCATAGAACATAATAAAATAAAACTAACTTCTACAAACCAGGGACTTCTTATAGGCCAGTGGTACGCGATAAAGTCTTGTTGAACTTCAGTGGTTTTTTCGATTCCCACATCCTTATCCGACGCGACGGGTTGTCACTCGTCCTATGGGTAGTCTTTTTTCTAAAAATATACTATTATAACATTTTGAAAATAATATCAAAAATTTATAGCCTTAAACAATACTATCTGATTTCTATCTTAATCCATTCCAATCTTTAGGCTTATCTGAAATACTTCTATCCAATCTCATAGTATAATGAAAAGGATTACTACAGTGGTCATCTACCAAGAATGTGAATACCATCATTTATCCCCCATATATAGAATGATATATCTTTTTGGCCACATTCCAAACATGTGAATACAATAATCATGTATTCTCTAGAAACATGAATTACCATAGAACCTTAGTGAAAACATTAATGCCGTCAAATGTTAACTCTTTCCACATACCAAAATCCAAAAATTTCTATATACTGAAACAATTATATCACATTGTCATTATATCAGTCATGAGCTCAATAATACTATCAAACATATTATTTTATTCCTTATCCCTTCATTATTTGAATATCATCTGCTTTACAAAAAAATTTCAATCACTTTTCATGGTTACCAGCACCATTCAACATATACTTTCAAATACTCAAGGTAAAACAATAGTGTAACAATCCTTATATTTTTCATTAGTCTGTAGTACCATACATTATTCATGATAATCATGCAATCATTCTACCAACTTTTTAAACCATCTACTAAGCTTTATCATTTAATCCCTCAAAACTTCTTTCGTCTCATATATCATTGTAGTATCTTCATCATCAGCAACATAAATACTACTCATACGACCATGCTGATTCTCCTTGTGAGATTTTCACTTGGGTCATCAATTTTCATAATGCCCATACATTCCACATTTGAAACATTTAACCATTGTTGATGTCTTGGAAATAATTTTGTCCTTGTATATTGTTTAAATGATCCTTTTATTTTGCAATTATTGGCTTTGTATGCTTCTTTTAAACACCCAAAACATCTACCAGTTCCTTTGAAACTTTTCCTTGATACCTCTTCCCACATGATTTACGTGAGGGAAATTGAACATTCTTTCCTCTATGGTCATCATGAAACTACATCATTCTCTTATTAGCCAAGTTAAAAAACATACAAATGTTGATATTATTGATCATATTATGAGATTGCTGATTATGCATAATATTGATGTTTCACCTTCCAAATCTCATTTCATTTGGTTTCTCAGGAAGAATATCATTCCATTTTCTATCATATTCTCCATTAACATGAATCTTCCTGTTTCCATCCATTTTTTAAAGCCCAAAAAGTATAGTGTGAGAGGAAATAATAATACTAAGAAAAAAACATAATCAGTGGGGAGTACTTTCAATATCTAACATCTTAGGTTTAATCCTAGGTTATTCATGATAATTATCATAATTTTAGGACAATAAACTATAATTATACATTACCTTGTATACACCCGTATACGTACCTTAGAAATATCTCTTGGGATCTCACTAATGTTTTCGCATCCTATTTTCCAATGGTTAACTAAACCTTCACTCTGATACCAACTTTAGAGACACAAAGCTTGAAGTACATGGAAATTACATTACTTCTATGGAAAACATAATACAAGACACAAACAGACGCTCATTGACCATATTAGTATAGTGTCCTTGGAAACTTAGAACATAATCTTCAAATCAAGGTGAAATATTACCAACATCTCCCATAAATATCTTCCCCATTTGTTTTCATACCTAAAACATTTCTTTATATATTGGGGAAAGGAAAACATAAAATGGGTGAGCTCAAATTATCAGTAAGGGAAAACATGAAGAATATAAAACAACCCAAAAACATTTGAACATAAAAACAAGAATATAAAACATCAAAATCACGAGTAATGACATAAATCTTGGTAGTTCATAAGGCATAGATCATAAATAAACATTAATCATTATAAAATAGCATGGGAATAAAACACGTAATTGTGAAAAACTATTAATCTCATTATATGATTTCCGGAGTAGCTAAGGCATTACTACCAAGACCATCATATTAGACAAAGTCCATTACTGAACCGGGTTTACTTATCGTTCCATACCTGTAATAATGAACCAGATTTACTTTCCATTCCAACCATGTATATCTCGTGAGATATAAATATTTAACCAATGCATTGTATGGAGATATAGGTCCCACCCATCTCATAATGAAATAATTCTTTTGTGTACCACAAAATAAACATAAATCATTCATCATAACCCAACGAATAATATGGGTTTCATAAACATCATCCCATCATAACATTATCGATATAAAACAAATGGATATCATTTCACCATAAGAAAATTCAAACCATATAAATAATAGAGACATTATACTCAAAACATAACCATATTAAATAATGTTATTTTAGATGGAAAATAGTTTTGATAAAACACTTGAAATGAATTCTTGCAAAAAATATTTTTTCTTCTTCAAAATCATTTTCTTTTCAAAAAATTCCATTCAATTTTAAAAGAAAAGTATTTTTGTTGAAAATAGTAATGAAATAATATAGATTAAGCTTCATGAAAATAAGGCCTTATGAAACTGTAAAAAAAATCCATCCATGCCGTATAAGTTAAAAAACGTTCTAGTCATACTTTTTCCGGAAAAGTCAAAAAGTTCCTCGTATGGTAATCAAAAGATAGATTCCTTACATACCTTGTGGTAAAAGTAAAAAAAGGGTAAAAATTAATTTAAATATACATGGAAGAATATTAAAAATTTTATGAAAATAGTTTTAGAAGACATGTACAAGGATGATAAATATAACCCCATTAAATATTTACGAATAAACAATCTCGGATAAGAACAAAATTGGAATAATTATCCATTACCATAGGTCTAATGTATTCCATATGTGTCTGAAAATGTTTTATATTGGGTTTAAATATATTATTAACTTGTAATAGAACCATAATAAAATTTATGTTATCATATATGATTTACTTACGACTTTATATTACCCGTTCTTTTGTCAATTCCATGTTAAAACAGTGTTTTTGGCTAAAATCTTTTCATTTATCATACATGTTTTGACTTGTAATTATTCATATGATTACTTAGATCATGATTACATATTTCCAGAATTTAAATCATTATTTTTATATAATATATATTCATCATATAAATATATATAATAGATCTATAAATGTAATGAAATAAACCATTCATGGAGACGGAAGGTCGTACTTACACATGAACGCTATTTTCATTTCATTATTAAATTGAATGGAAGTAAATGACATATATATATATACATAAATCGATTAGAATTATTATGTCATATATTTCATGATTACTTATTATATATACTTTATAATCATTCTTTAATGGTTAACATGGTGAATAAATTTCATCGCATCGTGGAGACGGTAATCTGTATTTACGCACGAGTGATGATATCATTCCCATAATTATTGAATGGAAATGGAGTGGATGATATAATATCTCAGAACGTTTATTATGTTATAATTATAATATATTGTTATTATTTACACCATTATACCCATCCATGTAAGGTGATCGTGGAAAAAATAGATTACACCACAGCGTGGAGATGGTAAGCCATACATACGCACGGGCGGTGATTGTGTTTTTCATAGGATGGATAGAAAGTGAAAGAGAGTTGTTTAATATTATTAATAACATATCAGTATATTATTTATACATATTTAACTACTTAATAATGAAACAACTAAAGAATAAAATGAAGAAGAATAAAAAAACCTGAAAGAATCGGTAGGAGAGATTACATCTTCTTCGACGCACCTCTTTTGAACATCCTCTTAAGGGACTAGATTTGGTCTTTTGAGGAGACCGGAATCTCCAAAATGATACTAGGGAAGTTGATATGATTAATGGGAAAGGGTTGTACTAGCTCAAATTCTCAAAATGGTGTTAAGAGGAGAGGGATGAGGTGCTCTTTTATAAGAGAAGACAGGGGCACTTTTAGAAACCTAAAAAATATTAGTTAATAATAAAATAAAAACCCACATAGAAATATCCCAAAATGAATCAATTAAAATATGTGATATGATAGGGTTTTAATATCACTATAAAAAAAATTTAGACATGTTTTATGTTTGTTTTAAACCTTATTATTTTGATTTACCCTTTTTTAATCTATTTAATTATATTTATGGTAATAATATTCTAATTTTTAAATTTTTATAAATACTTACTTATGTGTTGTGAATATTAAATAATTAGATAAATTATTAAATTTAAGATCATATAATTTTTAATTTTTAATTTTTAAATATTTTTGTGATTTTCAAACAATTTAATAATATGTTATTTTTATAAATTATCAATAGTGTCTATTTTGACACTATTTAATTATTTTCATATAAATAAAATACAAATATAAGATATATTCGAAAAAAAAATTAATAGATACCTAAAATTTCATATTCATCTAAAAAATTAATGGATCACATTAATTGGTTTATTTAATATTTATTTTAATGTTTTTAATAACATTTATTTTATATTTATCTTAACAAAATAATTATTACAACATTTATGTATAATTATTTAATATACTTAGTTTTTTCATAAAAATATAAAATAGAATACTATGATAAATATAAATCTAATAGATTTCAAAAGAATAATTTTACTATAATTTATCATCTAAAAACCAAAATATTTAAATTTTTATATTTATTAAATTATGAAGGTGACAACTTTGACATCTTATAAAATAAAATAATACAAGTGTCATAATCGCTTTTATAAGGCTCTAAATGGTCCAAAATAAGGCTATTGAATTATTAAGGTTTAGTGATACATGACCAATAAGTTTTGGTTAGGTGTTTGGGCATTTTATGCCTATTATTATTTAAATTAAAACTATATTATTGATTTTTCACTAAATAAAAAATTTCTCCATGATTAATGTATAAGCTATTTAGGTAATTAAATATTTCATGAAAATTACAAATAAATTACCATAATAAATAAAAACATTTTAGATTTAAAATTATTATTTATAATAAAATTTAAATTCTGTATAACCTTATATTAAAATACTTTAATTATTAATGTTTGAGTGAGGTATATTTCACTTTCCTTTAAATAAAATAAATTAAAGGTCCTAATCACATCCAAGTTGGTTCCAATTGATTCTATTTCGACCCAAGAATGTTTTAAGGATAAAGATAATAATCCAATTATATTAAAACAAGTGTTAGAGTAATTTTATAATAAATTTTTACCCTTAATTACTTGATTTACCTTTAACTGTGGTAAATAAAATTTACCGTAGATAATATTCATAATGACCAAAAATAAAAAGTATCCTATTAACATAATTTGTATCCACAGATTCCAAATATGGAATCCATTTTTCTCAAATTCAGGATAAAAAAGTTTCATAAGTTAATTTAAAATTAATTCCATTGTCGAAAAAAATGGGTTTTTGTTTATAACATTGCAGAAGATTGAATTGATTTTACCTACGAATTCAATGTAAAATTAATGCTAATGATGTAAATTATATTAAATGATAAAAATATATTATTTTTATACTTTAAACCCATTTAATATTATATTTTATCTATATAAATTATCTCAATGAAAAAAAAATTAAGTAAAATTTAGCGTGTTTTTATTATTCATCAAAATAAGAACGTTGTCCGAAAAATATCAAAACTTTATCGAATTTAAATTTTTATATCCTGATTCAAAATAAAAAGTTTATTTTGTAAAATTAATCTTATAAAATTTTCAAAAATTATATTTAAAATAGTTTCTCCATCAAAATGGGGAAAAACTGCATTTTTTTAAAAATACATATTTTACCCAAAAAAAATTTGTTCTCATACCATGTTTTAGAATATGTGTAAGATGAATGATATTGTTATAAATTTACAAATGAGGTTAATACTATTCATAACATATTGTTCATAATAATTTTATAATAATATATCATCATTTAGTGAAAATCGGTAGTGCGTACAACTCATGCTATTAAGTAAGGTATCTCTTGCATGCAACACAAGCCATGAATAGTGTTTGCGTATACTACAAGCTAATACGGTGTTGCGTATAGCATAAGATAAACATGGTGTAGTGTATAACACAAGGAATCAAAGAAATTAAAAATAATATTTCTCATAAAATCTCTGGCAGTTACATTTATTACCACCATTCATGAAATATGTTTATGAAAAATGAACTTTGATAGAATAATGGAGATCATAGGTCATATGTATTCTAGAGTAATGATTCCATTTTTCGATGATCATTGTAAAAATAAGGTAAGTAATAAATTATAGTTACAAAATTATCATAATATATTATATACCAAATTTTTTATTTCAATATAATTATATATATCATTATTTTGATGTAGTGATGTAAAATAATCACATTTCTTTGGGGATGAGGTAGTCTACACGTATGCACGAATGATATTATCATCATTAAATTTAAGAAATAAAAGGAAATATTTTTTCATAATGATAAACATGTCATGAGTATCATAATTATTTAATTTTTATCAAATATTTTCATTAACATTATCCTTATTACCTTTTATGTAAACCATTAGTGAAAAATGAATCGCATCGCATCGTGAGGCCATAATCCTCTATACACATGAGTAATGTTACAGTATCCCCCATGGAATGGAATGTAAGACATTTTATGTGATATCATAACTCTTTAGGTATAAATCTTTTGAAAATATTATATATTTATATATATATACATTAAATACAACAGTATAACAAAATATGATTGACAATGATGGAAAATGAGTGGCATCAGTTCATGAGGTGGTTGTCTTTCGTGTACACGATTGAGGATTTCATAACTCATTTGATGGAGTAAAAGATAAATTTAGGTTATTACATTAACATAATTATTTCTTGTTATATGATATACTCTGGTCTTATTTTATAATAATAATTTAGTAATATTTTAATGATTTGGATGAAAAAAATAAAATAGAAACATTCAGTTAACCATGATTCATCTTTTTCAGGAAACCTCCTTAGGTAAGAAACAAAATTATTTTTTGGATGGTTTAAGATATACATAAGGGAAATATATTTTTTACCAAGAATTTAGGAATATAATAGGTTATTAATTGTTGTTCCAATATCACTTACTGGTTTGAAGGGGAGAGGATATCGGGTGGCCTTTTATATGTGAGGTGAGTGGCATACTTGTAATTTTTGAAAAGAAAAATGTGTACTCAAATTTTTTGCATGACACAAGAGTCCAAATTAAACAATTATAGATCCTTATACATGATAAGGTATAATTAAGTCCATAAAATTATTTTTAACAAGTATTATTTCATTTTATCACTTATAATTTTTATTTAACCCCCCAGAAAATCCATTTTTACCTTGACTTTGGTAATTAATTTGTGATATTTTTACAATTCAATATAGTAAAAAATTACGTTTACCATATTTCAAAATATATTTTATGATGATTACATGTATAGAATTAATATTACCAAACTAAATCCAAAAAATTAGATAATTTTAATTTAAAATTTACCATGTAAACATAATGAAAATGTGGGTTTTATGGAATTTTGTTTTTCAGGATAATGATGATTTTATATTAACTCTATAATTAAAAAATTTCAATATATGAATAAAATTTTATATTTATTTATATTTTAAAAAAAAATATTACATATAAAAATTATTAATTGTGGATTAGTTTAAATAATTAAAATGTACTATGCACTTTAAAATAATCTGGTTCAACCTAAAAACAAACATATACTAATATCAACTATAATTTTGATTAAAATTGATTACATAGATTAAATAAAACTAAATAAAAGTTATATTATGTGAAATAACATTAAAAAAATTATTTTACTTTAAATGCACTTAATTTATAGAAAATAATTTACTTTTTTACAAAAAATTTTATTTTCATTATTCACTAAAAATTAATTTTTTCAGAAAGAACCCAAAATTTCACCCCAAGTAAAATTTTTAATTATGATTTAATATTTAATATTATTTTTTAAAATTATAAAATATTGGAATTATTAATTTAAATAAAACTCTATAAATAAAATGTTTACTTAAAACTATTTTTCCTTAATTTAAAAAAATTAATTAATATTTTTATAATGGGTTTAATAATATTAATAACATGAAAATGATTTATTTTACCATTTCATGGGTTGTTACATTCCATGTGTGTCCTCTCCCTCTCATATAAAAGGTAGACTGCTACCCTCCCATATTCATGAATTTTGACCATTTTATCTCAGGTAATCTTTGACCTAATATCGATCTAGATTTCGCCCCTCTTCATAGATGCCCCATTCTTCTCGTGAGATAATTATTTGTATTCTTAAGGTGTATGCCAAAATAAGTCTATCAAAGAAGTGGTATAAATCATAAATGATATATTTTATTTTTATTTTTTCCTCGAACTATTATAAACCGATTATATAAATTATAACATGATTAATCCAATATCATAAATATACTAATATGTTACTATGATGATGTTGAAATCATTTTCCACCTTATTTCCATCATATGAGAAATAAAATTATCACTCATGCATATGTATGGACTACCACATCCACACAGTGATATGATTCATTTTTAATCGCTACCATACATAGATTCTTCAAATAAAAGATTTACTAAATATATATTATATTTCTGAAATATTGATAGATCTATAATGATTAAATATTATTTTCCTTCCATTCTTCTTTTCATTAGTAAAATGAAAAAATGTTCATGCATACATAAAAGATATCATTTCTATAAATAGTGTGATTCATTTTTTAACTATACATTTGAATGATGAATCTATATATGTATATAATTTATATATATGATATTTTAATACTTATTATCTTTATAGAGATAGTGGAATAATGATAATAGTACAAGGACCATTACTATTGAATTGAAATGTTAATTAAGAACCAAACGATTATCACTTGAAAATAATGATTTTAATAGAGATATATTAGTAAAAAGTAATTTAAATGTTATAAAATAAAAATATATGAAATTATAAATGTGTAAATGGTTATGGTATAGAGTTTTAATCGATCAAAAATATTAATCTAGGATGTTTGTAAGCATTCAAATTATGTCCTAAAAATGGTAAGGTTTCTTCATCTCAATATTGTTCCATAGACACATGTTCGATATTATGAGAATATATTTTTTTATGAGTTTTATGTAATGAAACATTGATATGTTATATCAGTAATATATTTATATTTCTGATATTTAATGTTTCATTTTAATTTATTTTTTATTGTGGTTATGGTTAAAAAGTTTCCACAATGATAAGGGTTTTTATATAAGAATGTATTTTTTATGGAGAGTGTTTATGATTAAATTTTTCTTAATGATAAAATATTATTTAACTCGAAAAAATCATCTATTTTCTTACCTTCTAGATATTTTTGGAAACTATAAAATTTATATAAATTTTTCTCTCTATACGTACTAACGATTCTTAAATACGTTTTAAAAAAAATTGATTTTGTTACTACATTTGGTCAAAAACATTTTTCTTCCAAGCACATTTTATTTTTGTTTTAAAGAATATTTTAAATATTATAATATATTTTTTTAAAGTAAATTTTATCCCTTTTTTAATTTCTATAAATGTCATTTTGAGAAATCCTCTTACAATTTTCTAAATAGTGGTTATTTCACTATAGGTGTTAATGTAATCTTTTTGTTAATGGACACTGGATGAAAAAAATTTCATGTCATCATAAATTCCTTTTATTTGAATATTTCATTAAATATTCCATGGTTTTATTCAATAAAAACGTTATATTTAATATTTTTTTATTTTTTTAGATTTTAAAATTGTGATTTCAAAATGAAAAGTGGCTTTTCATAAAGAAATATTCCAATTATATTTTAAAGGTATTTTCATCTATAATAAAATACTTTGATATTTCTGATAATTTAATAGAATATGATCCAATGTTAGAATATTTATTTTTTCTCTAGATGGTTTATGATTTTGATGATAATATATTTCATACATCCCATATTAATTTATATGGGTTAAGTGTTGTAGTAATGAGATTTTTTTATGATATTTTAGCATAGATATTACAAGATAATAATTTTTTGATGAGTGGTTTTGTTATATAAAACCATTGAAATCAGAAAAGGAAAATGGGGTTTGAGATCAAAGGGTACATGAGAGGTTATCCCAAGCCTAAAATAGGGTATACGAGTAGTTATCCCAAGACCAAAAAATGTTATATATGGGGTTATCCCATTTCAATAATAGATTACATGGGATGTAATCCAAAACCCAAATTAATTACATAGGTGGATAGCCAAATACTAATATATGAAGATTGTGTTATGGGTATCCTTGAAAAATTATTACTATGATTATGATTACTCCACACATTACTTCACTCATTTATTACATGATCTTATTCCAATTTCATGCTCGCATGGCTCATATTTATTGAACCCTTTATAATTGAAGTCTTATGATCTAATAGTATTTATTTCATGACACATTATTTTGATATTTGAATTGTAGGGTATAGTTTATGAATTTTCATCTCATGCTATCATACACTAATGAACATTTTTCCCACAAATTATCACTGACATTTAACATCTTTACCCATAAATTAATCTGAGTGAACTTTTTATTGTGTTTCCATTTTATTGGGATATTAAGAAAGGTTTAAGTATGAAATGTCTAAGGAGTGTGTCAGTTTTCAATAAATTATTGGGATATGATGTGAATATTCTATACAGCAGTTGTTTATGTATCCATGTTACCAAATTCACTAAACCATTATATTTATAGATTTGATCACAATGATATGTAATGAATATTCATCTAATAATATGAAATATTAATTTATGAAGTTCTTGGGTCGCCATAGTTTATATCAAAGTAAAGTTTTGTAATATTTTGGAGACAGGGATAGAAAAAAAATCAGAGATAACCCTTTGTATTGGCTTATGTATATGAGAACATCCTATGTATTAGTAAATAATTTAGTTCTGTTTAATACTATATAAAACATTATATAGATACTAGAATGTGTGTATGGTTGTTTCAAAAATTCATCTAAGGTTAAAAACTTTGAAATGCATTTAATTCATATTAAATCAATATTCAATTATGTAAGATAAATTTTGCTATGACTACACACCTCGATAGACACTCATTGTTTATATTATTGAGGCAAATTACTTTTTCGTTATGACCCACTATGAAAATTTTGAATAGATATTTCCAATGTATGGACTAGGTTAAGTCTATGTATTAATAGATTAAAAAATTTCTCTCATGACTTAGACATTATATAATTTTAATTTCATCATTAATTAATTACTCAATAATATTATTTTTACTCAAAGTATTAATTATCATTTTAGTTACTTTATAGAACTAGAATTACTCATGATAACAAATAATGAGTTGGGTGATGTAATGATTTTTTATGAGAAACCAAATGAAATATTAGATGGAATAAAAAATATTTTTATTATCACTAACCATCTATCTTGATATATGATCAAAAACATGAAAATATATGAGTTTATTAATGAACCAAATAAGAAAAAATAAAGATTCATGTTGACTATGGAAGAATTAAGAATTATATTTCTAAATATAGATAATAATGGAAGATAAACTTGGGAAAATGTATTAATGGAATGAAATTATTTTGTTGGTGTTGAAAATAATACCATATAGAAAGTTATTTTCAATAAAAAAATTTAAAATCCCAATAGAGGTAAATAAATTAAATACTATGATACACATTTAATTAAATTTCATGTATGTGGGTATCATTGGAATTAAATAAGTAAATGACTTAATACAAGGTATATCTTTTAATCCAATGATATACCTATATTATTCCACTCATTTATTTGTAATTATTTAGGTATTTATGTTTTGGTATTTTAAAATTCTGTATAGAAGTGTTTAACTAAAGATATTCTAGTTATATGAAGCTTTAAACATATAAATATATATTTGTCGAAGTTTTTCTTATGGATTGAAAATCATATGGGTAATGTTATTGATGACTGAAAAATTTGGTTTTGTGGTAAGGTTATGTTTTTGTATAACACGTCATTTAGGGATAGATGACCCTTTGTATGTTACTTATGTTGAGATAATTATTATTATTTGGAATAACTAGAAGATTGATATTGATAAAGTAAATTGAATAGTATTGGTGACCATGATATTGATTTGAGATTTGATGTTGAAGTGGTTTATGATACATTTGATGAAGTTTATTAAGAATTTGTATTTTTGAACTATATTAGATAGTCAGTGAGTTCATTTAGGGATTAGGATAGTGTTAATATTTATAATAATGTATTTTTAATTTAGGTTGTATATTGATTTAGGTTATTATCATTTTTTTGGAAAATATATAATCAGGGTATTCACATGTTTGGTATGTGACATTATGATCTACTTTATATGGGTTGGGGATTACAGTGAAATTAATTTTAGAAGGAAATTTTGTGACCTTTATTACAAAAATTTGGGTGTTAATTATGAATTAAACATTATTTTGAGTATCTTTTAAATTTTTAAATTTCTAGAAATAATTAAGTAGATAATTAGTTATCACTATTGAAATATTTGATAAATATCATTCAAATGATAGTTTATTATTATTATTTTTCTTATTATGTACTAATTTTTTTTAGTATCTTTATAGAGATAGGATGAATATCATCCATCCTTTTATAGTTATTATGATCTTTTATAAATTTATTCTAATGCTTCATGCAATAAAAATTAATATTGTTCTTTATTAATTAGAATATGGGATGAAATGAGGTGGAAAATATTTGATAAAGGTTACCCAAAAATTTATTTACATATTTTTATTTCAATAAATAATGTATATTTTCCATATTACATGGTTAAAAAATTTGTAATCATTATATAAAAGAACATTGAAAATAAAAAATATATGTATTTTATATTTATTTGTAATGAATTGATGGATGCTTTAACCCCTCATTGATTTATGATTTTTTGGTCATTAAATTTTACTTGTACATGTTCTCTATCACACAAAATTTTTATTTTTATATTGCATTTATTCCCCATATCTGGATTTTATCGTCTCTCTAACATTGTATTTTTTGAGGAACCAGATTATCTGATAAATCATCTAACCATTATGTTCCTTACTTCTCCTTATCAAAGGAAGTTATATTTCCCCTTCTTAAGATATTGATTTTCTAAAAAATAGAAATATTAATCCATTGATTACTTAGATAAAAATTACGAGTCCAGAATTTATTTATTAGGCAAATGTGTAACCATGATATTTTATACAAAATTTTTCATTAAATAATTATTTAGTGTTTTATAGTATTCATGACATGATACACCGAGATTTAAATGAACTAAAAAATATTAAAAAATTTCTATTAAATTGGAGGTTTGAATAAAAATAGAAAATTTATTAGACAAATATCTATAGAGGTTTTACATAATGGAAATGTATTTACTAAAATAAAATAAATAATTACTCAACTATTAGTATAGTCATATTATTCTTTAGAAATATGTTTTCTTCAAAAAAAATTTTATTTCATTTTACATGTGTATATTTTAATTAGTTCATAAAATTAATAGAAATTTTATTTTGTGAAATATATTTACTTTTGGAAATTATATTTTTTATAGTTTCTTGGGGTGAATTTTTTGTATCTTTCTAAAATTATTTATTGTTATGTTACTAGTGAAAAACAATAATTTTCGTAAACCTAACAATTCATTCCATTAAATTGGGTAATATGATAGTCCCATTTTTTAAAAATTATCTCATAACATAAAATCATTATCATATATTTATAAATAATATATTTAATTATATAGGAATCATAATTGTACATGGTTTTGTTATAATTTAATTTTTGGGATTCAAATAGAATTAAAAAAATGTTTGTATGTGCCCTATATATTTTAATCATAATTAAATAAATAAAAAACTTTTGATTAATGATTATAATGATATTTGTGTATAAATATTTATTAAGTTATTTTTTATTAATTTAATTGGTTTAACTATTCATGGAATAAGAATAAATCGATTTTTTTCTTAAAAATACATTTTCCTAAAAATGGGCTTTCTTTTATTTGGTTCACTTATAATTAATTAAATGTTTCTAATTATAGAAATATAATTTGGTAAAAATAATTATAAATTTTGCATCATAATTTTGAATTTTTATAATGACACAACTTTTATTTTTTCAAAAATAATAGTAAAAATAATAAATATTCGTTACCATGATTTTAGGTAGAACGGGATTATCGAGGGATTAAAGTAAGAGATAAAGGAAATAAAGTGAAAAAATTTCTAAACATTATTGGTGTAACACAAAAAAATTATTAAATGTCTAAATTTTATTTTGTAGTGTATTTGGCATGTGAAATTGAGCTTAAACACCCCATGAAATATAATTATTTAAATTTAATCTATTTGATAGCTTACGGAAAACATAACCTCGAGGTTTAAGGAACCATAATATTGTATATCATTGTAAAATATAAATTAAATTATTGGTCATTAATGTTACTAAACAATTTATTAAAATTATGAATATCTACCATTTCAAAATAAAATAAGAATCATTTAAAATAAAAAAAGAAAGTTTTTTTTGGAAAATAATGCTTTTTATAAAAGGTGGTTTTGTCACTCGTTGCACACAATATTTAAAATTTATTTGTATTAATTTGTAGAAAGTTTATTTTAAAATATACACTTAATTTGTTAAATAATATTATCAAATTTATCTTAGGGTTATTGTTTTTGAAATGTTTCAATTTTTATGAATAGTTCAAAATACTGAATTTTAATTGAAATTTACTTTTCATTTAAATAAGTTATAATTATAAATTATATTTTTAATTAGCTATAAATTAATATTTGTTAAATTTTATATAAAATAATACAATTATGATTATTGGATTGATTTTTATATTAAATTTTCAAACAAAAACGATGAAAATTTATGAAAATTTTCTCTTTAAAAAAATTGCCATCACGTATGTAACATTAGTTTTATGTAAGATTTTGAAACTTATTATAACATAATTTGTATAAATTGATTACATATTTTTTATCATAATAGTTAATAATTAATAATAATTTTAAATTAATTTTTGAAAATAAATTTAACTGAAAATACGTTAAAAATTATTTTCCGTGATTCATATAAAAATGGATTTACAAGGTGTTTAACTAGTAAGATAAGGCTTTAAAATTACCGAACAATTTTTTCAACAGTAATTTTATTGAAATTTTTTTACCTTATATCATATAATTTCTATAATTTCCCATTTTGCGGAATTTTTCCATGATAAAAACATGTGTATGATTGAATATTTTCAAAAGTTACAAGGGTGCCAGTTACCTCACTTATAAAAGGCCTCCTATATCCTCTCTTTTTCAAAACATCAATCCCATTTGTGTTAGAAAATAACTACACATATTCCCTCCCTAATACCCTTATATAATCTTATAATACATTTTTAGGCCTAAATTCATCCTAGTAAGGATTTTTTCTAAAAATCTAAGGAGGTTACCTGGAAAAGATGTTATGTTCTTCAACGATAGTTTTTATTTTATTTCTTCCTCTGCCAAATTAAATTCATATTATAATATAACCAAATAATGACATCATGTTATACCATAATCATATATGTTTTATTATTAATTTAATGATCTATAATCATCCCAAATTCAATAAAATGGTTTATTAAATCATCATTCATATATAAGGCGGAACACCACCTCACGAACATATTTCATTAATATTTTCCCTTAATACATCTCATAACTGGTTATGATGATGTATATAATATATATGTATTATATATATAATAAATGAAAATATATTTAGTCATTATATCATATAAATACTTTTTACGTTACATTTCATAGGGATATACAATAGTGTCGCTCCTGTGAATGGCGGACAACCACCTCATTAAGAAATGTGATTTTTTTCTCTAATTATTTACATTGAATATAATAAATATAAATTTAATTAATATATGTGATATAACTAAAATAATTTTTATATTAATGAAATAATTATCTTTTTGATAAAATGATTTATGATATCCATATTTTACGCTGAAAAATGATAACATTGTTCTTTTACGTGTGGACTGCCATCTTTACTATGTGATGTGACTCTCTTTTCATCACCACACCACAAAAATGATATATATATATATATATTAAAAGAGATAATATGATATAAATATTTATGAAATTATTATAATTATACAAAAAATAAAAAAATCCATAACTCATTTTTATAATGGTTGTTGAAAAATGGAAACATTACTCATATGTTTGTACGGCCTACCATCTCAATGATTTTAACATAGTCTAACTTTCATAAAAATATTTTATGATTTGATTTAAAGGTATAATGGATGTAAAAATATGAACAATTATTTATTAATTATTATATTGTATATGATAGAGTTATATAATATTTATATGAATCAGATCCTTCGTGAATAAACTTGCATGAGAAAACAAGTAAATAAACACCCAAAATAATGAGAATAATGAATGATTAATAATTATTTAGTGATAATATATTATAAATTAATAATATATAATATTATTAATATTAATATGTTCCTGTAATAAGTACAAAAAATTTAAAACCACAATAAATTAGCATAATTCAGGTTTAACCAAATTAAAAAAGGAGGTAATGGATTTTGTCTCAATTAACAATCTATTGAGAATTAATTGTTATTATGATGAAATTAACTTTTATGTGGTGTATATACATCCCATATTAAATTTAATTTCATTTTTCATTCATAATTCAGGTTATTTTATGTTTAAATTTTAATTATTCCGCCCAAATTGATTTGACATGAAAACCGTCAAGTCATAAAATTCGTTGTGCCATATCACATTCTTCTGGGATTGTTAATTTTCTCTTCAACCAATCATATTCTTGTGATAATTTTTCTTTATAAATTACAACAATATTTAATATACGTATTCTTATATTATGAATATTATCATTTCATAAACCATATATAGTTATTATATACATTATTTTATTAAAATGTTTTATGATTAATTAGGGAAATATTGATAAATATGTATCATCTAATAAATATGGAAAAATAATGTTATGGAATATTAATTGTGAGTTAAATAATTTTTCAGATATATGAGGAATGATTTAGAAATTAAATACATGGTTGGGGTTTAGTTATAGATATCCCCCTCGATATATCGACAATATCATATGAAACATTTTTTACCTAGCCTTTGTTAAATGGGTTTTCCCATTATTTTTAGACTTTCTTAAGGATAGATCAAGATGGAAAGGGTATCATGATCCTGTGAAAAATGAAATCCAATAAATAATAATCTCATAAATTATTAATTTATTTATCGTTATACATCATATTTATCCTATGATATTATCTCCAGATTCATTCCATTCTTTATTTATTAATTAAATTGAATGTCTTTTTAGTTATTTATATTTCCATATTGATTATACCCCATCCATTTATGATTTTCATGTTTATAATTAAATTGAATATGTTTCTAGTTATTTACCTTTATATATATTTTTTTCTAACAAAATTATTTAAATGGATTATATGTTCAGTTATATACCATTCTATGTTGAAAATGCTCATTGATTCGTGATAGATTCTATTGTACGAAACCATTTTGGAGCATTTGAAATCACCCTTGTTTTTTTTTCATTTCATATGAATCCATGAACCATACTACAAAATATATACAAGACGATGTTAGATGTAATAATTATATTCTTGATAAAAAAATTATGTTTCATTTATGTATTCAAAATTAATATGGCAATCAAGAATGTATCCAGTTTACCAAGACTAATAAACTATTTGTACCTTGTTGAGGAAAATAATTTTATCATATTCCAAGGTATTAAAGGAGTAACCCTCTCCAAGATACTATGATTAGGGTGGAAATAATTGGTATTAGATGAATTTCAATATAATCCTTGGGAATATGATTTAGGGAAACATAGATAATTGTATTATATAATATGAGGATGCATATAGAAAAAAATCCTAATGTTTTGATAAGGTATATATTATGTGGGTTTTTTCAAGAAGTACCTCTCTAAATAGACACTGAAAATGGATTTGGTTCTATAAAATAGGTACCTAGGGGTAAAAATTCTAAAAAGGGCGCATTGGACTTGACCTGATCGTTACCTCGTGCATAAAAAATGACCTTACTACGAACATTTTTTGACACTCTAGAGGGAAATGAGTAGTATAATTCTAATTATCAATACAAAATATTATGAAATATTTGAATAGATGAAGAAAAATAATGACTTCGGTTAAACCTTATATGTCATAGATTGAGTAAAAGGTGTCTTATGAGAATAGAAAAATGTTTTTCTTTGGAAAAGAAGATAATAACGCAAATAATTTCCAAGGAAAAATAAAGAGTATGATTAAAGAAAATAAATATCATTCTAGGGATACATTTATATTATGTTTTCTTAAATATATAGAAAGTGTAATTATTTGAGTCAGTTTCATCTTTTAAAGGATAACCCCTAGACCAAGGAATAACTTATATTGAAATAAAATGGATGAAGTATTTATTGTAATTCAATAAATATATTATAGAATCATTTTTACAAATTTTATTTTGGTGTAAAAATCATGAATCATTTACGAATTATGTTAAATTACATAATAATATAAGTCTTCATTAACATGAGAGTTTGGGATAAAATCATGTGTTAATGATTTTTATATTGATCATAAGTTTAGTCTTAATCACCAATTATTTGGATTTATGTGATGAGTGTCTACCATATCTATAACTTCACTTTCAACCAATATTCTCCAAATTGAAATCCTATTTATATTTTAATCAATAAGTAATTTTTATTTCCCTTTATCTCTTATTGTGTAGATATTTTTTTAATTCTATTTAAGATGTCAGTTTACAATAAAAAAATTTACAAATACCGGACTCTAGATTACGGAGATCAATTTTAAATTGTGAGGTTGAAATTTTTTTAAGGTAAGTAGAATATAACACTATTAAATTATAAAATAAAAAATTTATTGGATATTATATGAAACATGTTACATTTATATTAAAAACCCCATAAAATATAATCCTTTAAATTTAATCTCTCAGATAACTTACAGAATACATAACCTTGAGTCTAAAATTACTATAATATAATATATCATTATAACCTATCTATTAAATTTTTAGTTATGACTATTAGTAAGTAAATTTTTTAAATTTATGTATATATTTTTATTATAAATAAAACAAGAATCCTTTATAATAAAAATAAATATTTTCGAAAAACTATATATTTTCTAAAATAATGTTTAGTTATACTTTCCACAGATAATTTAAAATTAATTTTTAACAATTTCAGAAAAAAAATCTTAAAAAATATAATTTATTTTAAAAGTAAGAATAGAAAATTTATCTTAGGTTGAAGCTTTTATATTCTTCTAAAAAGTTTCATTTTTTGATGAATAATGAAAAATACTATATTTAAATTGAAAACAACATTTTTTATTAAGTAATTTATAATGTTAAATTATATTTTTTATAGTTTTTAAAGTAAATTATTTCAATTTTATTAAAATTTTAATTTAATTAAAACTATATATAACATTTTGTAAATTTTTATATTTAATTTTCATATAATAACATTGTCAACTTTTAGTCAATTTGTCTTTAAAAACTCCCTTTCTCATCACATTTTCTTGATTAATTTTAAATTAAAATTTTCCCATTATGTTTATTAAATTTGGAAAAATGGTTTTAATATTAGGAATAATAATAATTTATAACTTCTAATAAGGTGAAAATTATTTTTTACCAAAATTAATAGTGAAAATAGTAATAATTATTTACTGTAGTAAAGATAATAATTTATTTACTACTGGGTTAAAGTAAAATGTTACAGGTTGAAAATGGCCCACCAACTTATCCAGAACATATTTGAAATTAATATTTCGACCTTAAATACTAAAATTTAGATAATTTACCATTTGAGAGGCATGTGGGATGATAAAAACATGGGTATGATTAAATATTATCAAAAAATACAATTGTGCCGCTCACCACACAAAAAAAGGACTCCATCTATCCTATTTTATTCACACCATAAAATAACATTATTTCCCAAAAAAAACCATATAACTTCCAAAAAATATTTACTATCATACTAGAATCCTTATTTTTTTAATTAATCCAACCTATGAAGGATTCTAGTGAAATCTTAATGAGTATACCGGAAGAAGAGGTAACATTCTTTAATGAGTGTTTTGATTTAATTTCTTCCTCCACCACCATAAGTTAATATTTAACCGAGATAATATAGTATCCTATGTATCTCCCGTATATTAATATTTGTTATATGTTAATTTAATTTCCTACAACCATCCCCACATTAATAAAATGGGATATGAAATCATCATTTATATGTATGGAGGACTACAGCCTTGTGAACGGATATCATTCATTTTTTCCATTACCTAGTCTCACAATTGGGTATTATAATAGATGTAATGTATATATATTATATTTATAGCAAAATTATACCTATGTAGTAATTTTATCATACATATACCTTTCAATTTACAGTCCATAAGGGATACGATAATGTCACTTGTGTGTACGACAGACTACTTCCTCACATAGCATTGGGATTTGTTTTCACTAACAATTTACATGTAATGTAGTAACGGTAAATTTAATGATTATATGTTATATAAGTGAAATAGTTGTGATATTAATGAATTTTTTATCATTTATAAATGACAAATATTTCATTTTATTTTTTGTACCTAGAAAAACGATTAAATCATTCTAGTACGTGTTGATGGCTCCATTCACGAAGATATGTGATTCTATTTTAATCACCACACCACATGGATGTTATATATATAATTATATAAGTTTATATAATTAAAAATATTTTATATATGATATTATGATAATTCTGGAAATATAAATATTAATTTCCATTTTTCTATAAAGATCATTTAAAAATGGAAGCGTTACTCATACGTATGTATGGCCTACCGTCTTTATGATTTTCATATAGTCCATTTTTCCTATCCATCCTTCATGATTAGTTTTAATGTTGAAATTTAAGTAAAAATGTGATAAATATTTAATTATTATTATCTTAGAGATGATATTATTGTATTATTTGTACAATATATAGATCATTCTTGAAAAAACACACATGACAAAATAGAGAAATTAACACCAAAAATAATGAAAATATTAAAATATTATTAATGAATGAGTGATAAGATGTTATAAAAGGTTAACATGTGATATCATAAATATTAATATGGTTATTTAATGTGCTAATTAAATGTTTTAAATCACTATATTTGTGGATTAAACAAGTTCAACCAAAAGGAAATGTGTTGTAAGGTATTTCGTCTCAATTTACTTTCCAGTGATATTTAATTATTATTATGAAATAATTCAATTTTATGTGGTGCATATGTTTCCACATGAAAATTTAATATAATCATTCCTTCAAAATTAATTTAATTTTTAGTTTCAATTTGAATTATTTAATCCAATGGGATTTGGCTTGAATATTTATATGTGGTAAAAGAAATTGAGAAATCTCACATTCTTTTGAGATTGTGGTGTTTCTCTAAGAATAATTACATTATTATAATCAATTATCATTGGAAATTACATTTATATTAAATATACATATTATTATATAATGGATATAATTATCTCCTAAATTTTATACCATATTTACATATAGTGTTTACTTATAATGTTATTTTATTATCTGGGGAAATGTTCAAAATTTTTGTATCCTTTACTCAATAAAAAAACTAAATAGTAAGGAAATTTGATTATGAATTAAATTGGTTATTCAATACATGAGGAATGATTTATATATTCATGAAATGGGTTGGTTCAAATTATATATATCCCCTTAATACATGGGTAGTCTTATGATATGAACCAGTTGGATTGCCTTTGTTAAATGGGTTTCTAACCAATAGTTTTAAACAATACTCATGATAGATCTTGACGGTAGAGGTATCATGTGCCTGGGAAACATCACATCTAATTTTTAATTAATTCATTTATTAAAAATTATTTTATTATTATCCAATATATTTTCTCTATGATATTACATCTGGATGCATTTCATTCCCAGTTTATTAATTAAATGTCTTTTCTCAGTTGTATACATTATCATATTGATTACGCCTTATCCAGTTATGATAGTCATGTTATTGATTATATTGAATTTTTTTAGTTAATTGCCTTTATATATTGATTATTCTTTTTTTATTATTTAAATGGAATGTGTGTTAAATAATTTATCTTTCTATATTTATTATGCATATTGATCCATGATAACATCCATTATACTTAAATCTTACTAAGCATTTGAGATCACCCTAATTTTTTTAGATTCCATGAATCAATGAATCATACTACGAAATGTATAAAAAATACTATATCTAGTAATTATATTTTCAAAAAATATATGTTTTAATTTTTGTATTCAAATGTTATATGGGAATCATGTAAGTATCTAGTTTACGAAGACTGATGAACTATTCAGTCCTTCGGGATATGATTCCTTGTATTTTATTCCATTGTATTAAAGATGAAACTAACTCCAGGACATTGGTGTTGGGTTCTCTAAAATTGTTTAAAGATATTTTTCCCTTATATTATTAAATATTTTAATTATTGTTTATTTGGATCCATGTTCATATCAAAATTAAATTAAATTTAAATTTTTTTATTTCTGTGTGTGTCCTCTCCCTCACTTATAAAAGAAGACCTCATCTTCCCCATTATTCATGAATTTTTATAATTATAGTTCATCAAATATCTATCTGAATAACTTTCTAGATTAATTCACTTCTTCTAAATTATATTTCAACTCCTAAGAACAATATTTCATGGATTAATATGTAATGAAAAGGATGTCTCTCTCAAAGAGGTATAAATATTACCCAGATTCATTCAATTTTATTTTTTCCTAAAAAATATCTAAAACTATGATATAAATAATAAGATGACTAATATAGACCATTAATATACTAATATATTATTATAATGATGAAATTTCTATTTTACTCCGCATTTTTATCAAATGAGAAATAATGTTTCACTCATAGGTATGTCTAAACCACTACATCTACATAGAGATATGATTAATTTTTTATCACTACCTTAAATGGATATTAAAAATTATGGAATTACTAAAATATATTATATTTAATATAATATAAAATTTATTTAGTGATAAAATTTTATTTATCTTTATTTCTTTCTTTTTAATTGAAAATGAAAACATTATTCAGGCATACGTATGTTCTAATGTCTCCTTGAAGCATGCCATTCATTTTTTATCTATAAATTGAAAAGTTGACTAAAAATATTAATTTAATGAATAAAAAATATATTTATAATTTTTCTAATAATATTTATATGATTTAAACATGATCAATATACATGTAAGAACACTTCTGAACCAAAACACTCAGGAAAATGGAAACCGTTAAAATATGGAAATGATAATTTTAATAAACATTTATTAATAATCTAGTGTTAAAATGTTATATGGGTATAATATATGAAATTAATATTTTTTTAAGGGTTATTGAATAGAATTATAATAATTTGATATATATTAACCACGTGGTTAGATAAATTATTAATAAACTCAGATATAAATTAAGGGTTCTTGGGCTCAATATTGTTTCATTGAGACATGTTTGATGTTACACACCTATATTCTTTTATGTGGTGTATATAATACTTAATTGATATTTTATATCCTGAATATATTTACATTCATGTTATTTATTATTTCATTAGATTTTATTTCATTCATGTGCATTTTATTTCTAATATTAATGCAACGATAAGGGATTTTAGCATATAATCTCATTTTAATAAGATTATTAATAAATTAATTTTATAAGATAGAATTATGTGATCTATCTCTGAAAAATATTATGTTTTTAATATCCTCATATTATTTACTGAATTTTAAAGTTTTTATATATTTTTTTATCTTTATTTCTTCATGATTCTTAAATAATTGTTTTATAGTATATCAATATGGTTATTCTATTTTACAAAAATCATTTTTATTTAATTACCATATTTTATTTTCATATTTTAAAATGTTTTGTAATATTATCCTATGAATTTTCATTTTCATTTTTACCCATTTTATGCTTTCTATATTATTTTTATTTGGAATATTATTTTCATTTATTGAACAAGATACTTATTACCATTGTTGCAAATGAAATCAATGATTTAATATACCCCGTATGGATGAATTTTACTATAATCATGACAAATATTTTCATGGAATTATTCATTATATGTTTTAATGGTTCTTATAAATGTATATGTTTTCCATATTATATTTTTATTTTTTATATGTTAAATAAGTGATTTAAAAATGAAACAGTCAATTTCAAAATAAAATGTTCTAGTTTTGTTTTAAATGTATCATCATATATAATAATATTTTTTTATTAATATTATTGTTTACTTGAGTTATGAACCTATGTCATTATAAGGACCTAACATTAAATCATTTCATAATCTTGAATTTTAGTTAATAATATAAATTCTTATACATTGAGTATCTTTTCATGTTTATAGATTTAGTGAATTAGGCCATAACTATTATATAGCAACTCAAAAATTACAAAGTATACACTTCAACTCACTATCCATTTTATCAGAAAATAAAACACTTTAATATAATATATGATATTTATTTCTTGAAAAAATCTTAATATAATTTATCTTGACTTCTTAACTTCACTTACCCATTATTATAAACTACGAAAAACATTTCAAAAACATGGGATGATCACAAAAACCTCAATAAGAGATATAAAGAAAGAAATAATTAGTCAAGTGATAACATAAAACCAAAAAATCCATTACATAAAAACATATTAAAATGAACAGATTAATCATGAAGATTCATTGGGAAATATTTACCCTATAATCCTTAAATTCACCCTCACACATGGAATAATTATTTTTTAAACTTCCATATCTATATTTCCTAATGGATTGAAGATCTATAATGGGGTTCACATGTCATATCTTGAGCTATAATGGGTCAAACCCAACATATACAGAGCTATAATGGGGATCAACCCATCATAACATGATATATAATGGGATAAACCCAACATAAACTTCTTCCAAGGAATATATCCCAAATAAAACACTCGGTAACTTGTTTTAACAGTTGAGAAAAACACATTCATATTTTTAAAATACCTATTTTTTGTAAATATATTAATCTTAAAAATATATAAAAACATACAAATAATAAGGAAATAAAATTCATCAAAAACAAAATTGAAAACATATAATGGAAACATTATATTAAAAAAGTTAAATGAAATTAGGAGAAGCCACTCATTCCATATAAACAACAATATTTTTGAATTTACTAAAAAAGACATTTAAAAAAATTAAATGGAAAGTCCCTTACCCCAGGGTTTAACCTCCTGTATAATGGTCTGATTAATTTGATTAATATTTTATAGAACTAAACTGATATCTATAGTACCTTCCATAATCTTTTTATAACTTATTCCACTATGTTTACAATCTTTTGTTATTTTTCGTTGTTTAGGGTGCATTCTTTTCATGATTTCTAAGTTCAATTTATTTATGGTATTCCTTTTCAAAATGAAATAATGAACAATAATTGATAAACTATATATATATATATATATATATATATGTAATTTTAGAGAATTAAATTTTAAATTAAACATTCCATGATTTTGGTAAAAGGAAAATGAAAAATCATCATCCACAAAGGTGGTGAGTTAACACACCATAGACGACGATTTCATTATTTAATAAATAAAGGGAAATATGAGATAGTTTATGATTTATCTAACATAATCACCAAAAAATCTTATATATATGAGATATAGTAGTTTTCATGAAACATTTTATAAGAAATGGGGATAAGGTAAAAGTGAAAAAGAAATTAAAACAAAATAAAAAATTAACATTATTTATTGAAAATTACTCCCCGAGAACCTATTTAAGGCTCTTAGAAGTGGTATTTTTGTGATAAAAAAATCTCATAAATATAGAATGGGAAGAGAAGGTGGGAATTTTTTAGGGTTTAACCAAAAAATATGGCTTGAGGTGATGAAAATTTGTGAAGGAGAGAGCTCCATTTATAATTTAGGTGAGGGGTAACGTAGGAATTATTAAAATTCTTAATATAAAACAATTTTATATAGGGTTTATGACTTCAAAAAAGGTCTAAAAAAATTTTATTACATTTTACAAAAAATATCTCAATTTTTTAACTTTTTCAATAATTTTTTTATTTTTAAATAATTTAATAAAATATTTTAGTCATCGAAAAACAATTTATTAAAATTAAAAAATATTCACAATAATGACTTTAAATACATAAAATAATTATTAAAATTCGAATTAATTTTTTTTATTATATCTTATAAATATTATAATTATAGATAGAAATTTTGAATTGACTTAATAATATCAAATTATATTTATTTTTCTATTTTTAAAATAATATATTTTATTTATTCATTAATTAAATATATATCGCATCATAAATCTTAAATCAATTAATATAATTATTTATTTCCTAAAAATTAAAAATAAAATTACAAGAAAAGGATAATTTTATTATCTATACAAATACTATTATTTTTTGTGAATCACTTATAGAAAACCTCATATGAAAATATTATATTAATTGATAGTTATAGTGTGAACAAGTCCACTTTCATTTTAATAAAATAACATAAAGGGACTAATGTGACCACTGTAGGTCCAGAACATCCCCAATTCCAATAAAAACATGATAATGGTCATTATATTCTTATATAACATGTTTTACTCATGTTTTTCATCATTTAATAATTCTTATAATTTTAATAAACATTTTATTTATTTTTCGTATGCTCTCACAAGCATTGCATCAGCATTTGTTAAGCATTAATTTAAATTATTTAATATATAAAGAATAAAAATAAATTTTAAATATAAAAATAAATTAGTTAGATTAAAAATAAAATTATATATTCATTAATTTTTTATATTCACTTTTATAAATGTCAAAACGATATTTTAAATTTCTTATTTTTGTCTTTTCTTTCCTTGCACAAGTATTGCAAATGCATTTGGATATGATTAATGTTAAATGACAATAAAATTAGAAATTGACTACAAAAAAATTAATATTACACATAAATAAATAAAATAGTATTGATTATATTTTTTATAACTCAGTTATTATTTATAAAGAACAAAATTTAACATTGTCAATGTAGTGTAGGCACTACGTTGGCAGAGCCAATAATGTTTATACTTATCATGAGTAAAATATAATTTTCATGTTCTAATTAAATTCTATACAATATTAATATTATAATATCATTATTTATTTTTTCAATAAATTAAAAAAAAATTTATTTCACATAAAATTTATCATAACATCACAAACAAATTTAGCTAATTTTATAAAAAAACATATATTTTTTTCAATTCACTAAAAATTATATTTTTTAGAAAAATGTAAAAAATTAATACTAGGATAATTTCAACATGATAAATTCTAAAATGAAAATAGTTTTTAAAATTAAATAATATAACGTAAAAATTGATGTTTTATTATAAATAACTATATAATAAATTACTTTTTTTATGAATTTCTATTTAAATATAAAATAAAAAAATTATAAATACAAATTATTTTATAAATATATGGGCTATTACATATATCATATTTATTATTTTACTAAATGGATTATTATTATTATGATGAAATACTAATTAATTCAATTTTTTTCAATTAAAAAAATATTTCATTTAAAGATAAATGTTTTCGTGATCATGTGGTATACATATGAATGGATTATGATAATATATTATGTGTCTGTTATAACCCTAAAATTAATTCTGTAATGATTAATGTGTTATGAGATCAAGTATTTAAAATGTTGAAATCCCTTTACTAAAATATGATATATGAGATGTTATCTAATATGTAAATTCCATGTAGACATTTTTTCTAGTTAAATACATTAATTTTTGGTAATTCAATTGTTAATTATTTCTTGTATATTTAATTCTTTAATCATATTATCAAAATGAATATGATTTACGTATTATAAGAAATTTGAGAAAAAAGATCACAAATTCCACTAAATGGTGGCTCTCCTTGAAGAAGTATGGTCATATAATGCTTTCCAGGGTCGAAACTAAATAAATTATGCAAAACAGATCTTCTGGTACTAGAAATTCATGATTAATATAAAAAATGAAGTAGATGATGTGAAATAATTACGAAGAATGAATTTATTTCAAATAGTTAAATTATTGAAATAAATAAAAATGGATTTCCTGAAAATTCAGTGAATGAAATCTACTATTACATCTTGACATTTCCTAGACAGACCCAATAACGAATGGTTGATGGGAAATTTCAACGGTGACTCAATATTTATGACCCAAACAGCCATTAATGACCAGTAATGAACAATGATGCTATTAAAATACATTTATGGATAATTAAATACTACCTTAAGCATCATTACCCACGTCAAATAATAGTGGCATGCTTTTTCTTTATATTCATTTATCAGGGGACGTCCCCACAAGTGCCAACAGCTGCTGCTATCGTGATTTCTAAAATATGATATTCAATTTATTAACTCTCAAATATTACATTAGAGGGTATAAATTGTGTGATATGAATTAAATAAATGGGATTTATTATGTTAGGTTATTTTATTTTTCAATGCAATTTGTTTTTGGTCTTTTTCTACAACCATAAAATTACTAAATAATCCTTTTTTCATTTAATCAAACATGACTATTATATGATCAGTGAGGGGTGATAAAATTTAGAAAATTCACTAGTGAATTTTACTCAACGTGCACATAATATGGATTATTCACTATGAATAAATATTTTTTCATGTTAAAACCCCCTTAAAATAACAGAAGTTATGCGACTATTGAAAAATGGAGAAATCAATGATTTGGGGGTTGTTTACCATGACCATTGGATTCTAATTAATTTTGTTCCAATGCAACATATTTTCTAACTCATTATCTAATTCCCTAATCAATCATTAACCAATATTTTCAACAATTGTGTATGATTTATATTTTTATTGAACCACATCATCCACTATTTTCACTATTATAATTATTTAGTTTTTATTTCAATCATAAAATAGTGTATATATATATTATTAAATTAATATCTTCATCAATATTATCTCTTTAGGTTTGACATCATTGATGAATTTACTATACATGACTTTATTTTAGTGATATTTTTGTTTTTTGGTAAATTTTTTTTAAATCTTCCAACCCTACGGTATTAACGATTCCAATAGGGATGCCAATTTTAGGAATTGATTCTAGTGAGGGAAGAAAATATAATATTACTTTAATAATTTAAAAAAACCATTTTTTATCTATTCTATTTCTTTACTTTAGAATATGTTTCCTATTTTACTTTGGTATCTTTTTAACAAACAGGGGTATTATTGGTTGTGATGGTAGGGTTTCAGTGTAAAATGAATTAAAAGGGTAGGTTTACCGTCCTACAATGGTATTTAGTGCATTAACTTTAAAACATTAAATGAGGAATAATATATTGAAATATTTCATTCTAAATTACCTCATCATTTAATACCAAACACTTCATATCCTAGAATAAAATTTTAAAGAGGAGCATCATGATGAAAGAAAAATAATAAAGAAACATATTTAAGAATTTATTATGAAGAAAAAATTGACAATAACACCATAATATTTTAGAAAATATTTATCTTCAATTAATATTATTTCTTCTACAGCTTTTTTTACATGCAACAATATGTTTAAACAAACCATGATATATTTTTAAAATATAAATATATGACTTTTATAATCAAATAGTTAAATTGGTGACTATGAATATGATTGAATAATTTATAATATATATAAATGTATCATGCTCAAAATATGTATTAATTACTTTTTGGACATAATATTTAAATTGTTAACTAAGTTGCAGTTTTCTTAAAAAATAAATGTATTTCAAAATTACATTTTTTTGTGAAATTTTATATTTAATTTTTGTCACTTTTAGTAATTTTATTTGAAAAATCTATTTTTATCAAATCACCACATCAAAATTATATTAGGAAAAATTTCATGTACTTTTCTGAACAGATTGATTTTGTAGTAAATAGTGATAAATACTGAATGTTTTATTGAAAACCGTATTTTTTAAAGCATTTAAAAAGATACATTTTTTATTAAAATTATTTAAAAGTTAAATTACCAGTATTTTATAATAATAAATTCAACTAATTTCATTAGAATAATTTTTATGTTTAAATTTAGTATAAAATATTTTTTATACATATAAAATCATTTTTTTAAAAAAATATTTTTTGGGATCAATGTGTTTTTTTTATTAATAAATTTTATTTACCACTATTGGTGAAGTATTTTAGTGAAATTAATATATTTTATATTCAATAAATTTATTTAACATTAATTTAATATTTTTCTATACATGAAAAAAAATAAGAAAAATTAATGAATATAATATATCTTTCTTAAAATAAATTTTTATCACATTTTCCATAGTTATTTTTAAATTTAATTCTACCACTTATGTTTTTAATTTGATAAAATAGATTCTATATTTTTATTCATGTGGTTAAAATTTAAAAAAAAATCCAATTTTATTGTTTATCAATATGAATATTAGATTTGGTATAACTTATCATTGCATTAAAGGGTAAATCTTATTTAACTATGTTAAAAGTAAGTGATAACAAAATAAGTTTTCAGGATATTTCTTATTAGATGAAATATATAATACCCTTATTACCTTAGTCATTAATTTTATTACTCTATACATTTTTCTTTTAAAATTTTTTATATGTTATTTAAATCAATGAATGTTACAAAATGTCACTCTCTTTATTTTAAATATACATCATCTGTTCACATATAGACAGAAAGTAGTTATGAAAGAATTTTAATTCTAATTTTGAAAATAATGTAACTATATTAATTATGGTAATTTGTTTCAAATTTTTATGTGCAATATAATTAACATAAATTCTTTCCCAATTCCCAAGAAGTATGTATTCAATTGATATAAAATTAAAACAAATAATTTTTAAAATATTCACCAATATACTCTCAATGAAAAAGTGTTTTCATTTTGTGGAGACGTTAAGACCTCATCCCATTTCCAACTTGAGTGATGGATCACCTTTTAGAGTGTCTGAATATTTCTTATTTGTAGAAAGTTGTAACCATGAAACTCTTCAAACAAAAGATTGATCGAACTTATCTTACCTCTTTTGATGAGTTTAGTCTTCTTTCGTAGTGAAACAATCATATTTATAGGCCCAATGATCTTCCTTATTCATTTGATCGCTATTGAAAAAGATTCTTATGTAGCGATAGAACCCCTTCACTTCATCTTTGTACTACAATATATCCTCCAACTACTTGGTTAGAAAAATAAATAATCAAAACCAAGAGATATGTAATGACCAAGAATAGACTAAAATCCAGAATTTTAAGTCCCATTTTATCTAGCACAACCTGAAATTATAGATTTTAAATAAATTAAAGTACTAATTTTTTATGAAACTTTATCATCATAGTATTGGAAAATAAATTCTATGTAAATGAATAAATTATTAATTAGTAAATGAAATATCTAATATTTATCTATGTAATTGAAAATTAATTTCTCTATAAAGTAATTGTATAGATAATTAATATAAAATGTTTTTGAAACAGAATATTGAAAATTGTATATTTAAAGAGAATTTGTGTTACACTAACATGATTAAATTTTTTATAGATATAAAAATGAGTTTTTTAGGAATTAATATAGTTAAATTAAATATTCTTTTATAAATTAAACTAAATTCCAGTAAAATACCTAGTGACATGAAAAAAAATGTTTATTTGAAAAAACTGCATATCATTTCTCAAATTTCAAGTACATTAAATAAAGAATAAAATATTGAGCACTTTCATCATCAAAAAATTTCATATATATTAATAATATGAAATTTAATTCCTAGTTATATAATCAAAGGCATTGTAGTTTCCTTAATTTGAGGCTTTGTAATGTCAACAATTTTGGAGAATAAAGCACCATCAGATTAACTAGAAATTTACCCCATGAAGGGAAAATAATAAATAACCAATGTTAAGAAAATATAATAAAGAAATTAAATTAGCATAAATGGGAAGCTAATTCTGTGAATATTAATTCAATCTGCAAATGAAAAAGTAATGAGTTTTTTTTAATGAAAAATATTACTCAAAATGTGTGTTCTGTAATTTTACAACCTCAATCACATTCAACTAAAATTCACTAATGAAATCAAAGATGAATAGTATGATCAAATATAATTCAATATGAAATGAAATATTAATATAGATACAAAAAAACACCAAAAATCACATACAACCCACACTAATTTCAGTAAGAAATAACATAATAAATTGCACATTTTTCATTAAATTTATGTTGTACTGGTAGTTCCATCAATTGCATTAGAACATCATGCTAAATATAAGTTCCATGATGTTTTTGAACAGAAGGAGGTATGGTATGCTAATATTCATTCTACAAAGAATTCATAAATGATGAACTAGAATAGTCTAGATATATGATTTAAAGGTATATGTGTAGAATTTTTATCATTTGTATGTAATGTTTTTCACATGGTCTCTGCATTTGGATGCTTACATAATGTATTGTAGTTTTTATTTTGTGCAGAATGCCCCAACCCATTCACTTTTAAGCATCCTAAATAAAATTATAGATCAAAACCTTGAATGAAAGAGTAGAGAAATACTTCATGTATGACACCTTAGGGCTTTCGAATTTTAATTTAAGAGCATTATAAATATTTTAAAATTTACACTTTACTTTTTTTTCAGTGTGTGGAATGCCTCTTGAGATTTGATCTGCTGGAGATTGAGTAGTAAATACATTATTTTTAAAATGAGACCATTGCATAACATTTTACATGTAACAGCCCTGGAAAAGTGAGAATTAAAGGCTAAATGTTACTACACATGTTGACAAGGTGAACCATTTTTCGAGAGCCTATCTAATTAGAACTCCACAGTTAAGCATGCTTGGTCTAGAGTAGTAATCAGGATGGGTGACCTTCTAGGAAGTTTCCCATGGTGTGTGTGAGTGAGGAAAAAACACATTTGTAGAACATGTGTTGGCTAGTGGGGACATTCATTAGTCTGATAAGAGACCCTTGTGGGGGACAATCATTAGTATGATAAAAGACCCACGGGATTAGTAGCCTATGGTGTGCTGGGAAGGAAACCAAGGTATTATAGGTGACCAATGGGGTGAGATGATAAGGTTGATGACCCGGGGAGGTGGGTCGGGACAAATGGTATCAGAGCCAATACCCAGTCTGAAGTGCTTAGGCACTGCCTGGGTTTGAGGCTTGGGGTCCACAACGAGGTTGTTGTACTTTAAAAGGATGGATAATATAACACCAGTAACTTAAAAGGATAAATGTTACTTCCCATGTCAACACGGTCCATCTTTCATTTTGGGAGCCTATCTGATTAGAACTCCACAGTAAAGCATGCTTGGGCTGGCCTGGAGTAGTAATCAGGATGGGTAACCTTCTGGGATGTTTCCCAGGGTGAGTGTGAGTGAGAACACAACACACTGAAAAAAAATGTGTTGGATAGTGGGGATATTCATTAGTCTGATAAGTGACCCTAGTGATTAATAGCTTATGGTGTGCCGGGAAGGCAACCAAGATATTACAGGAGACCCATGGAGTCAGATGATAAGGTTCATGACCCAAGGAGGCAGGTCATGACATTATAAAACATAGGATTACCATAAAGACACAATGTAATTATAGATTAAAAATATAGATACCTTGGGGTATCACATTCCATAACATTATAATGAGGGAATTGTTCTTAGGCACTGCCAGGGTTTGAGGCATGGGGTCCACAACGAGGGTGTTGTTCATTAAAGGGGTGGATAATATAACACCACTGGAATAGTGATACTTAAAAGGCTAAATGTTACTACCCATGCCAACTAGCTCTGTCTTTCTTTTCAAGAGCTTATCTGATTAGAACTCCACAGTTAAGCATGCTTGGCCTGGCCTGCAGTAGTAATCAGGATGGGTATCCTTCTGGGATGTTTACTAGGGTGTGTGTGAGTGAGAACAAAACACTCTGAAAGAACATGTGTTGGCTAGTGGGGATATTAATTAGTCTGATAAGTGACCCTAGTGACTAACATTACAACCCATATTTTAAAGATACGGGTCATGTTTTCCTCATACGCAATGTAACCAAAGACCTGGGAGAAGGCAAAGTGGTGGAGATATTTTAGGTATCTCATAGGTAATATTAAATAGATATTTGGAGAAAATCAGAATGCGTAGTGAAGTGTCCATGTAAGGAGAATGGTGGATGAGCCTAAATGTAGAAGGAATTGACACAACCTATAGAATATATAATATATAAAAATATATATAGTAAATTTAAAGAAACAAAAATTTTAATTTCATTAGTCTGATAAGTGACCCTATTGAGTAATATCCTATGGTGTGCTGGGAAGGCAACCAAGGTATTACAGGAGACCCATGGGGTCATATGATAAGGTTCATGACATGAAGAGGCAGGTCATGACATTATCAAACATAGGATTACCATAAAACAAAAAGTAATTATAGATTAATAATATAGATACCTTGGGGTATCACATTCCATAACACTATAATGAGGGTGTTGTGCTTAGGAACTTCTTGGGTTTGAGGCTTGGGGTCCACAACGAGGGCGTTGTACTTTAATGGGGTGGATAATATAACACCACTAGAAAATTGAGACTTAAAAGGCTAAATGTTACTACCCATTTCAACAAGGTCCACCATTCTTTTCAGAAGCCATTCTGATTAGAACTCCACAGTTAAGCATGCTTGGCCCGACCTGGAGTAGTAATCAGAATGGGTAACCTTCTAAAAGTTTCCCAGGGTGTGTGTGAGTGAGAACAAAACACAGTAAAGTACATGTGTTGTCTAGTGGGGATATTCATTAGTCTGATAAGCGACTATAGTGAGTAACATTACCACCCATATTTTAAAGATACAGGTCATGTTTTCCTCATATGAAATAGAACCAAAGACCTGGGAGAAGGAAAAGTGGTGGATATATTTTAGGTATCTCATAGGTAATATTAAATCGATATTTGGAGAAAAACAGAATGCATATTGAAGTGGCCATGTAAAATGAATTGTGGATGAGCCTAAATGTAGAAGTAATTGACACAACCTATAGAATATATAATATATACAAATATATATATTAAATTTAAAGAAACAAAAATTTTAATTTCATTAAATCTATAGAATGACCAATTTATTATAGAAAATACATACATATTTTAAGAAACATTGTGTAGAATTTTTATATCATAGGGATGTTTTTAAATGAAACTGAATGCTAACAATTACATATTAATAATTTAATAATATAAAATACTAAAATTACTCTCAATAAAATGTTAAATTCTAAATTACCTTCCCTCTATATACAAAATCCGATTTTCATTTGACTATTTTTATTAGAATGTTTTTTTTTGGTTAACTAAATCAATACAATTCATCGTATATAACAATTTGATGTAGAGATTTTTTCCATTTTGTAATGTTCGCATGACAAAAATGTTTAATTCTAAAAAATAATGAGTACAAAGAATCCAATGAATTTAAATACAGTTATAATTGAAAAATAAATTATATATTAGAGACATGTTAGTTATATAGTCAATTATTGTTTATTTTCATCCATAATAATGATTTATAATTGAAGTCAAATTATGTTTTTGATGCATTTCAAAACTATAGAAGATTTCAGTCATCAGTGTAGTATAATGTAAAATGGAAAAAAATCAAAATAAAATAAAATATTAATTGAATGAGTAAAATTTAATGAAATAAAAAGATATATAATTCAAATAAGAAAGAATTGAGCATGAAAATAAGAAATAAATGGAAAATCATTACATACCTGGGTAGTTCTTGTGAGGCCTAGATTTCATTAACACTAGTGGTAGTAGTTATCCTTGATAACTTTAGTGGGTAAAATGGGTAAAATGGAATCATCTTCAGAGTAATCTATATACTCTTTCAGTTGTAGTTCCTCATGAATCTGATCATCCCACAACACATCATTGTCTCCAGGATGTGAGTTATGGGGAACCGACTCCAATTAATTCACAAAGGATTCTTATCTTTCCAATTTTAGATCCTTCTAAACAATTCTATTTATGGCCTCACCAGAAGAAGTTAACTCTACTGGGAAATATTCACTATCTTTTTATGATTCTTCATGTTTCCTAACATTTCACTCTGTATCACCTACAATAACTTCTTACTTGCAAGTAATCTGCTCTTCCACTTTATCATCACCAAAAATCTTTACCGATCCAATAAATTGATTAAAAATTTCTAAACATTCAGTTCAAGATATCCCTAAAGTCAGTAATCCTTCGAGAGTTCATCCATAAACATCACGAGCCTTTCCTCCTATATCCTTACCCGAACCAAGCATCAAATTATCATATTTCAACACTTCTTTCTGGATAAATCACGCTGCAATTGGTTGATTCTTTCCTTGTTCAAGAATCATTTATTGGCCTTCCTCAATATCATCTTTGAGCGCATTCTAGGAAGTTGATGGTGTCTCTTATTTCAAATCTGAGTGAGATTCAAATTCCGACTTATCAAATACACCTCTTTTCAACATTATCATGAATGCTCCAATTTTTGGAGTATGTAGCGCCTTGTATTGGAAAAAAGCAAAATCAAAATGGCCATGTGGACAACATGACATAGAGTAAGGGTTAATTCATTCAAATTGAACTCATTTATATAATAAATCTTTTTTGTTTATGTTCTGTAATCTAGAAGGAAAGTACAAAGACACATCATGTTCAACTCATTCTCGAGAAACTGAAGCCCGTGAAAGGTTGACAGTGGAAGATTCTAACCTTATTGGATTTTCTAAAATTCAATAAATCTTTAGAGAGAGTCGTGTCTAAATAGATGATGGGGAAGGTCGAAAAATCTGACCTAGATCGAAAAAAATGGAAATTCTTATTCTTTAAGAACAAACACCCACTAAAAGAGGTTGGGGTAGTAAGGAATGGATGCATGGAGAAGGGGGAGTAGGCAAGGCAGTGAGGTGGGGACTCGTGGATACCGGGAGGATGCATGGGAGTGAGATAATGGGGCGATGTGGAAGAGGTAGAGGCAGAGATGGAGATGGAAATTCATTGAGGTGACGATGCATAGTAGAGGTAGGGATGTGTGGTAGTGAGGCAGCCAGGTGAAAGCAGAGGTGGTGATGGTGATGTGGAGAAGAGTGTGTGAAGGATAATTTGATAGAGGGAAGGAGGTTGAGGTTGGGAGAAGAAGGGGATGGGGGAGGAGAGTCGGGGTGGAGGAGGAATCAGGGAGAGGGTATAGCGGTGAGGGAGAGGGGAAATGAAGGAGATCTAGACACGTACATAACAATTACATGAAAAATAACATGGAGGAGACATGTGTAGAGTCAGTTAGGTGAGGGTTCATAGAGGAGGTGGGGATATGTGGTAGTGAGGTTGGGAGGCAGAGGCGGAGGCAGTGACGGTGAGGTGGAGAAGGGTGTGTGAAGGAAGATTGGACAGGGGAAGGATGTAGAGGTCGAGAGAAGATGGGGTTGGGGGAGGAGAGTTGAGAGTGGGTGGGGGGGGAAATGGAGAGATGGTATAGCAGGGATGGACTACAGAAATGAAGGGGATCCAAATGAATACATGAAAATAATGTGATAAAAATTATAGAGGAGACACATGTAGAGGTAGGCATGTCCAATAGTATAGATAATCAATTTACAAGAAAAATTCATGATATTTTAATCAATAAAAACTCTCAAGTTAATTAAGACTATTAAAATCCATAATGTTTAATGATTTTTGATTGAAAATTCATGAAAAATTTAAATTAGTCACACAATAAATACTGATTTCTTTATTGTTTAAATGAATTTATTCTACATTACCTTATAAAAATTCTCTACCATTATATCCTAGATTATAAGATTATAATTAAAACCATATCATAATATATGAGTATCCAATTGAAAAACAAAAATTTAATTCAGGAGAAGATTGATCCAAAACCATTGTAGATATGAATTAATCATATGAATATAAAATATGAAAAAGGAACAGATTGGAAATTAAATACCAAAATAATTTTAGCTAAATGATCAAGGTCCATGAAACATTTAATATTTAAAAATATGACAAAAAATAAACAAAAAATTTATATGGATCGATAACTTAACAAAAGATAAAATAAGTGATCATCAATGACTTAAGAATATAAAATCAAGAAACATGAAAATAACTAATTAATGGAGAGGGGATAGGGGGAGAAGAATAAATGGATCCCAAGTATCTATGCATTTGATGAAACAAGGGTAAAATATCTTAAAATATTTCATGGGAATCGTAGTTCATAAAAAAATGGTGTATCATAATGAAAAAATATCAAGCCAATAATTTCTATAATGAAACCTATTAGAGTACCTCGAATAAAAATTATAAAGTAAGAATATGCTATGAATTAAATAAACCTAGTGCCTAGACACCATCTAAGTAAACCTTTATAACCTACATATTCAAACCATGAATTAAATAATCCAAAATCATGAATTAAATCATTCATAACCTATATTTTTAGAATCTAAATTAATTCTCCAAGAGAATCACTCTAACATGCATCTAAAACCATTCAAGTGCACAAAATAATGAATTTAAAAGTAAATCAATTATTATAGTATAGGATAGATAGTGAAAATATTCCAGAACATATACCAATATTCTAGCATCCCAAGAAATATTTTTGATGAAATGAGAAAAATCCTAATGGGTTATGATGTCAATCAGTAGGCCTGAAATTTTTTAATGATTACTATGAACCTGTTTAATTGAAATCAAGAAGCATTGAACATTAAATTCAAAACTAACCTATACTGAATAGTCCAATGGTAATATCACAACAATTTAATCATCCTAGATGGACCTAATGGAAGTTGAAAGAAGAGAATTCATATGATTTCAAGGAAATAATGAATGTGATGAGACATGGGTTAGACAAGTGACAATATTTCCTGGGAAACCTAGTTCACAAAAAATAATAATAATTTATCATAATTAAAAAAAAGTATCCTAACTTATTAGAGAACCTCCAATTCAAATGAAACAGTAAGAATACATATTGAATTAAATCACCCTGGCATCCTCAAAACTATAACTCTATAAATTTCATCAACACACCTTGAATTAAATAAGCTAACAACATGAATTACATGATCCATAACCTATATCATTTGAACCTGAATGAAATCATCCAAACACACCTCCAAAACCTATATCTGAAACCATCCAATTGTACAGAGATTCAATAATTTAAAATAATTAATTCAATTATTCCAGCATAGGAGAAAAATAAAAATTTTCCAGCATAGATTATTATTTAGAAACTAAATAAAAAGTTTTAGTGAAATTATAACAACAATTAATATTCTTAATGTCGATAAAAATCACTAATAAATTTAATGAACACTATAAATATGATCAATTCAAATCAAGAAGCATTGAATAATAAATTTTCTTGGGTTATGTTAAATAATCCATCCAACATGAGGTGCAATAATGAAATTCCACCACTTCATATTCCTCACTTATTCCCCTATGTATCTCTAATAAAATTCCTAAAACATATAAGAAGTAGAAAATAAAAATACGAAAAAATATGTATAAAAGAATAGCTTACCAAATGGGGGCTTTGATTTTATGAGTACATATGAAGGAACATAAACATGAATCCAATATAAAACCTTATAGTCTTTTGATTTGGAACTGATTTATAGGGAAGATTCCAATATTTTTATCATAACGAACAAATCTGCTAGATAGAAAATCCCAATTAATTTAGGGAAAATAAGGGAAATTTAATAGATAAAAAACTTCCTTATGGTTTCAAAACCAGAGTTTCATGTATACGCGAAGAAGAAAAATGAACATACTTATAGCTAAAGGATTTCTATGTTGAATGTTTTGTGTAAACATCACATAAATAACATCAATGATGATGCATGACCGATGATGAAATGCAAGAAGGAATATAAAAGTACATTTTTAAAGGATTTATAGAGGATGATGAAGAAATAGAGGATTGTAATGGAGGTCTTCTGTCATGAGGGAATTGAGGATAAGAAAACACATGATTCCAAGAGAATGAACGCAAAAAGAAAATGGTATAAATTTTAAATAAATAAATAAAAACCTACATGAATAAATAAAAAAATTACAATTTGAGTACATGAAGGTGGATTTTGATGTAGAGAAGGAGGTGAAGGTGGAGGCCAGTGTGGAGGAAGAGGTAGATTCTAATGTAGATGATGCGAAAAAGGCTGATGTGGAGGCGGAGACCGATGTCGAGACTATGGACAATGAGGAGGCCGAGGCTAATGGAGAGGAGGTGGGGGAAAAGGCTGATGTGAGGATTTTTAGGAGGAGAATAACTAGATTAAAGAGAGATTTATTTTGAGGAATTGTTGGTACAGAGAGGCAAGAACCTGGTAGGTATTAGGGATATTTGCAGATACTGACACATTGGTAAATTAAACATAGTGAAGACACTATGAAGGAAAAAAAAGTTTTAGTATATATAAATGATATAGGATAGATATATATTTCATATAAGTATTGAATGATTATTAAAGGAAAATTATAATTCCCAAAGAATATAATCGTTATAGCGTATTAATAATAGAAAAATTATAAAATAGATTTTGTAGTAATAAGATGTGAAGAATACGTTGAAGCACAGATGTACACATACCAAATTACCTATATACATTATTTTCGACTAAAAACATTGATTTAAACATTGATCATTCAAATTTAAAGAATCAGTTATAGGTAAAATACAATTCCCAAATTATGTCAGCATTATTGCATATTAGATAAATTATAAAATAGATGTTTTATTAATATGATATGAAAAAGGCATTGAAACAATGATGTTGAAGGAACCAAACATTGATGTAAACATTATTCATTATGATTAAAATAATCATTAAAATGTAAATTTTAATTCTCAAATCATGTCATTGTTATTGAGGGTTAATATTTGAAGAATTATAAAATATATGTTCTATTAATAAAATGAAAAAAAATTCCGGAAACATTGATATATACTGAATCAAATTACATGTAAACATGGATAAAGTATAGCACCTTAAATAAATCATGATTTATTTGATGATTATTTCAAACACCCATGGCATAATAGGATCAAAATGTAATTATTATAATTTCAAAACAACATATTAATCGGTTTTTTTGTAATTTGAGTTCATAATAGGGAGGGTGGTTTTCAGTAGTCAGCTAAAGTGGAGATATACCAGTGGCGTCATAAACTTAAAGTGTTTATGGAAACACATGATTTTCAGAAAAATTAATACCTTATATTGAATTAGTCGCTTAAAATAGATATATACCATCAATAGTCGATGCATCATGAACCTGCGACCATGAGGAAGAAATAATAATTAATAGTATACATGTTATATAGTTAAAGTATAAAACACTGAATCTGATAAATTAAGGAATAAAAGAAAAAAAATTAATGGAAACCAATGTACAATAGTTGCAAGAAATCATAAAATTTTATTATAAGAACTTATATAAATAAAAAATTGAAAAAATAATAAAGCATAAAGGGACGGGTTACCTGGAATATGGAATTATCAGATTCCTAAAAAAATATTTATGTAGTAATTAAAACACCATCAAACCATAATTCTAGAATCAGCTGATTAATGTAAAAAATTCGGCCAGTAGAATAAGACCACATCAAGAAATAACATGATGGAGTTGGTAGTTGCCTCCCCAGTATCATCCATAGAGGGAATCACATCAAGGGGATAGACACTGATAAGGGTATATTAAAAATCATAAGAACCCAAGATGTAGCGATGAATATGGATATATCATCAGATGAACACCTGCATTAATAAATATCATTCTAAATAAAAATAATGAAAATCATTGTTATTAATCAAACAAACAACATAATCATAAATTATAGTGTTATGTGAGGAAATGGAAATGTTGTAGAGTGAAGTGAGGAAATCTATAAGTGGTGTGCGAAACCCTTAGAGAAGAAATCCATGGTATCTTAAATGAGTCTGCTCATTTAATGGGTGTGATAAGGGAGGAAAGGCTTTATATGTGGGGGCTTATGTGGGGATTTGGTGGTGAGAGGTAGTGATGGCGAGACATGGGATTAAGAGGAGAGATGGGGTAATGTGGGTTTAGGTTAGGAGGTGGGGATTTGGACGTGGAAGGAGGGATGTGGGAGGTAGTGATATAGAGATACGAGGCAAAAAGAGAAGGGGTGGGGGGAGGAGGCTAGAAGGAAGAGGTAGAGGAAAGGGTAGGTGATGATTAGAGGAGTTGTATTATAATAGGGTATAAAGGGAATCATGATGATGGGAGAGCGGTGTTGAATCGGTAGAAGCTAACACGTAAGGTTGAAAGGATGTAGAGAAGACACATGTACTATAAGGGCTATTTTTCTTCAATAAAAGTTGCATTATGGTGGTCGTGTATAAATCATAAATGAAAACCCATTGAGGGCCTTTGGCCATAAAATCTACCCTAATGTGATAGGTTGAACCACACAAGTCTATATCAATATAGACATCACCACCCTCATATTTCATAGCTTCATTCACGACTGTCATGACTGGACCATCACACTATTTGGTTATCATGCCTTTTCTCTCACTCAATTACCATCAATATAATATCTATATTCTCCTCAATCATACGCCTTTCAATACTTCCTCCTGAGCATGTTGAGGACACCACACCCTAAAGAAATGGTACCACTTGCCACTACACACTCTAAAATTAACTTTAAAATGTGAATGATCAATAGATCAAAAAACCAAAGATGTGATAATCAGAAGGTCCCAATTTTTAATCATTATAAAAATAAATTTTCTAGTATCAAACAATAATATAACAAAATCGTGCAAGCAAATAATTCATGTTTCTTTACTCCGACCCATGAATCATCACACGTCAAAATATAGGGGCAAACATCTAATTTCTTGGCCATTTATTCAATTATTTTCATCCCAACAATAGCCTTTGTAAATTTCCCAATATACACTACACAGTACCCAAAAAACAAACCGACCAAAAAAGTACCCACTTTGGTGGATCCTTTCTCTGATCGATACAAATGCTATATAAATTGAGATATCTATGTAGAAAAAATTAAGGTAAATACAAATAAATGATATTTTAGCGAGGGATGGTATATCGAGAAGGATGAAACCAACATATAATCTTTGATGATGGAGATATCACTTAGGATGTATTTTTTTTCTATACTACATGCATGATTTAGATTCCAGATAACCTATTGAAGAGTGGAGACACTGCTCTGGGGAGGTGAGGGGTAATGTGGAGATGAAGGAGTCGAAAGGGATGGGTAAAAGAGTTAGAGTACCTAATGAGTAGGTGGGGTGGGTGTGGCTCAAGGAGGAAAGGGAAACAAATAGAAATATATTTGGAGGAAAAGAAAAAGGCAGCGGCATATTTGGAGGAGTTGTGATTGGAGGATAAATATTTTGATGAGTTTGAGAGGTTGAGGTGGAGGCGGTGGTAGAGAGTGAGACGGAGGAGGAGACACAAATGGAGAATGTGAACATTGAGGATCAGAGGTGGAGGAAGAGGTAGATGCGATGGATATAGATCACTAGAAGAAATAAGGTAACGATATTTTGAGGAAACCAGAAAGCATAGAGAGGAGGACATGTAAGGATGGTCATTGTGGTGATGACATGTGACAAGAAAATACACACCCTAACATATAGATAATTGATGTCCCAATAATTTTAAAATGTCCATTTATTGGAAAACATTCAACTTATATGAAAAAATTGCAACACCTTATTATAGAAATATTTTCCACCATTAATTAAATTAAAATTAACTAAGGGTTAATAAAGATGATAAAGATTAAAATGAAAATAAAATTTTTTAATTTATATTACATAAAGTAAATACAACCCTTTACTACCTTGTATTTTAATTTAGGTCCATTTTGATGAATTTTTCTTGATAATCAATTTATTATATTTTAATCTTTTGGAGAAATTCAAAAAGTCCACCTCACCATGATTGGAAAAGTGATTATCATAACTCACTACATTACACCACATTGATCTATCTAGAATGACAAAAATATACCAATTTCTCTTCTAAAATCCACTATACAATTTATAGTGGTTTTGTTATTCCCAAAAGACCATCCATAGATCCTTATAGTGGATATTTAAAGCAGTAATTTCAAAGAAGAGATGATCACCTTAACTGATCACTTTTTATTCAACTCTTATTTACCACCAATAAATTTATATTACTTATCATAAAATGATATATTAAGTGTCCAAAGTATTTTGAAATTTTATTATGATTTTGAAAACAACATTATTTACCCCATTTCCTATAAAATGAGATGTAAATGTATCGATCATGTGTTTGTATGGATTATTGTCTCCACAGATCGATAAAATTCATTTTTCATCATCATGATTTTATTATTAGTTTTATGATTGGTTTAATGTTTATCAATGGTTTTTATGGAATAATTATACTTCTTTAATTATAATATCACAACTTCCTACTTACCTTCCAATCCATTATAAAATGATAATGTCGTTCATGCATATGTGTGGACTAACACCTCCAGAAGATGATGTGATTCGTTTTTCATTTATATTTTACTAAAATGGTAATAAGGGTTGGTTTGGTGAAAATAAAATATGTATATAAAAATATAATGATTTTTTAATATTGAATTAAAATTCAACTTTAATTCATTCCATCTGTTAAAAATGAAAACAATATTCATGTATATTCTTAGCTTATTGTCTCTATGAGGGGTGTAATTCATTTCTCTATCACTAAAATTTATGGATGAATATATATATATAATCAATATATATGATATCTGTAACATTTTTTAAATAATTTTATATGATGTAATTATGATCAATGTTGTAGAGACCTGAAAATTCCATGTAAATGTTTTTGTATATGGGAATTTTTTGAGACTGTGAAATCTGACGGCGCACGATTTCGAGGCCCGGAGTGCCTGAAATGATCCGTCGAAGTTTTTTAAGCATTAATTATCATGCGTAAGTTGTTTTCTTTAAAAAGTGGAATAACTCTTAAACGATTACTCAGATAAGAAATATGAGGGAATCATTTTGCTCATGATGGCAGGTTTACCCTAAGCGCAACTTAATTTTAGTCGGTGCGCGCCTCCTATGAGAAAACAGAAAAATGGTATAACCGTAAATAAAAAAATTAAATAAATTATTTTATTTTTCAAATGCTTATAACTCACAAATGGTAGCTCAGATTGAAAATATCAGACCACCACTAATCTTGTGAGGGCATGCTTTATTTAACCAGATTCTAAATTTGGTTGGGGTGGGCTACTAGTGAAAGTTATTTTTTAGCCATAAATAAAATAATTAAGTAAAAAAAATTATTGTAAAATCCATAACCTTTAAATGGTACTCGGATTTGAAATTGGAGAGTACTTTTGGGTTTTTTGGGGATTTTTTCACTTGGGCAGAGCCTAACCTCAATTGGCACCGGTAGAGAGTGACTGTTAGTAATTTTCCAAACTTTTATTCTGGTACATTCCGTAAACGCGCATGCATAATTTTGTAACTTTTGAACTGGTGCTCGGAATTTAAATCTAAAGACACCATTGAGCTTTCCCTATGGTTATTACCTTAAGGATAATTTCAACTCTACCGTAGTTTGTTGAGGGTGAATTTTTTGTTTTCCATGGAAATAAAAATTAAATAAATAATAACTTTATATTTTATTTCTAACATCCCAATTGAATTCTTGGATGTGGGGAAAGCCTAATCTAGAAAACTCCCATTTGTGAATTCATGGTAATGGGGACCACCAAAACCCCTCATTAATATGGGGAAGTCCCTTGGAAAACCTCCCATTTAATTGTTCCAACATAAGTTAAATTGAATGAGTTTCAAATACATTGTTATAGCATCGTTGAAATTTAGGAAGGTTCCTATTGAATTAACCTTGATAAATAACACTATCATTACATACCCTCCTCCTCTCCAATTTATATGTAGCTATGGGGGGGATTTTCCAATGGCTTCACCAAGCGATGAAGCTCTGGTAAAGTGTCGTGAATCCCGACACATAGAAGACGAAGGAGACCCAGCAGGAGGAGGTGGATGTAGAGACCCTAATTTTGACGTACATGGACATTACATTACTTTTTCGGAGTACTTGATAAATAACGAAAATAGATGCACAAAGACCGTAATAGTTTAGTGTCTTTGGAAACTCGGAAAAATAATATTCTAATCGTGGTGAAATATATTCAACATCTCCCATAAATATCTTAAACTTTTGTTTTATTACCTAAAACCATTCTTTAAATCCTGGGGAAAATAAAACATATAAAGGGTGAGCTCAAATTATCAGTAACAGTAAGCATAGAGAACATAAAACAATACATAAACATTTGAATGCAAAAACTTGAACATAAAATCTAAACATCAAAATCATGAGCAACGACATAAATCATGGAAGTACACAAGGCATAGATCATAAAGGAACATCAATCATGATAAAATAGTATGGGAATAAGACATGTATTTATAAAAAACCATTAATCAATTGATATGATTTCCATAGTAGTCAAGGCATTGCTTCCAAGACCATCTTAGTGGAAAAAGTCCCTTTCTGAATCGAGTTCACTCCTCTTTCCAATCCTGTATTACTAAACCGGATTATCATACCATTCCTTCCATGTCTATCTAATGAGATATAAATCATTACCCAATGCATTAGTGGGAGATAAAGGTTCCACACATATCATAATGAAATCAGTCTTACTTGTTCCACAAAATAAACATAAAACATTTATCATAAACCAATGAATAAACTGGTTTTCATAAACATCATCCCATCATCACATAATCCATATAAAAGAAATGGATATCATTCCATAATAAGAAAAGTGAAACCATTTAAATCATAGATACATTATACTTGAAACATACAAATTTGAAATAATTTCATCTTAGATGGAAAAATGGTTTTGATAAAACACATGAAATGAATTCTTGAGGAAAATATCTTTTCTTCTTCAAAATCAATTTCTTTTCACAAAAATTCATGCAATTTTAAAAGAAATAGATTTTTTTGAAAATAGTAATGAAATATTTTGAGTATGCTTCATGAAAATAAGGCTTTATAAAACTATAATAATCTGTTCATTCTGTAAAAGTTAAAAAAGCATTCCTCTCGTACTTTTACAGGAAAAGTAAAAAAAAGTACCTCGTAGCGTAGACAAAAGAATGATTCCTTACATACCATGTAGTAAAAGTCAAAAATGGGTAAAAAGGACTTTAAACTTACATGATACTATTTTTAGAAAATAGTAACATGGAAGATAAATATAACCCTAGTGAATACTTAAGAATAAACAATCTCTGATAAAAACGATATTGGAATAGTTATCCCTTACCATAGGTCTGATATGCTTCATAGGTATCTGAACATCATGTATAATGATTTAAATAATGTAATTGACTTATTAATGAATCATATTCATTGTTATTATATCATATATGGTTCACTTAGTTATTTATATTACCCATTCATTTGTCAATTCCATGTTAAAGTAGCGTTTTGGGTAAAATAGTTTCATTTATCGTACATGTTTAGACTTGTTGTTATTGATATTATTATTACTTATATCATGATTAAATTACTTCCTGAATGTAAAACATGATTTTTATATCATATATATTCAGTATATTTGTATATATAATAGATAGAAAAATGAAATGAAACACACCGTTCATGGAGACGGTAAGCCGTACGTACGCATGAACGCTGTTTTCCTTTCTTTTTTGACTTGAATGGAAGTAAGTAGATGAAATATATATAAATATATATGTATAAATAAATCCAGTAGCTTCATTATGTCATATATTTCATTATTATTCATTATATATACTTTATAATCATTCTTGAATGGTTAATCATGGAAAATAAATCTCATCGCGTTCGTGGAGACGGTAGTCCGTACGTACGCACGAGCGGTGATATCATTCCCATGATCGTGGAATTGTATTGAAGTGTATGTATAATATTAAGGAATCAATATCACTTTAAAATAACCATATATAGTTATTTATTTACACCATTATACCCATCCACATAATGTGGTGGTGGAAAAACTGATTACACCACGGCGTGGAGACAGTATTCCGTACGTACGCACGTGTTGTGATTTCATTTTCCATAGGATGGATAGAAGGTGAAATAGGGTTGTTTAATATTCATAATAACATATCATTATATGAGTGATACTGTTGTTATTACTTTATAATGAAACAACTAGATAAGAAGAAGTTTAAGAAGAAAGAAACTTGAGAGAATTGAAAGAAGAGATTACTTCTTCTTCGACGCACCTCCTTTAAGCCTTCTCTTAAGGAAGTAGAGTTGGTCTTTTGAGAAGACCAGAACCTTCAGAATGTTTTTAGGGATGTGGAGAAGATAAATTGGAAGGGTTTGTCTGAGAATCAAGGCTCAAAAGGGTGTGAATAGAAGAGGGAAGGGGTGCCCTTTTTATAAGGGAGGAGAGGGGAACCTTTAGAAAAACTCAAAATATTATTTTATAATAAAGTAATATTCGGTTTATAATAGATCAAAATTGATTTATTTAGAAGATAAAGTGGGTATGGGTCAAAATACACTCAAAAAATATATTTTTAGAAAATTTTAGGTTACAATTTTAACCTTATCGTTTAGATTTAACTTTAAGTTAAATAATTTTACTTTTACCATGTCTTCTTGTTTTCTTACACTATAAGGTTAATAAACTTACTATAACAAGACAAAAGAACCCCAAGTTGTTTATTATTAATATATATAACCTTATATAAGTCATTTTTCAGAAACATTGATTTTTAGGAATAAAATAACAATTAATAAAATAATATTTGTTTTAAAAAGTATTTTATATCAATTTTGGCACTATTTGGTAATTGATTTGTGTGAAAATGATAACAGAATGATGAGTTCGAAAAAAGTTAATTAAATCAATACTAACATGTCATATTAACCTATAAAATTTGTGTCATTCATAAAAAGTCTAAAATTACATTTATTTAAGTATTAATAACATCAATTATGTCAATATTTCATTAATAGGATAATTACTGCATCATCATTGTGTCATAAATAAGTTAACTTATTTAATGTCTAAAAATTATAAATAAAATACAATTATGTATGAAATTTTTAATCTTTATAATGAATATTTATAGTTGAATTTATCTTATGTATAAGCCATATATTAAAATTGTTTTAGTTATTACAATTTGATTTTATCTATTTTAACTATTCATTAAATAAAATAATATTAAATGTCTTAATCTAATCCAAGTGCGCATAAATGGACATATTTTATTCTTAATGTTGTTTTTTGGTCGAATTAAACTTATCCAATAGAATTAGGACATCTGTTAGGGTAATAATAACTTCATTTTTACCCTTAATTACCGTATTTACTTTTAACCGTGGTAAAACAAAGTAAAAAAGTTACTATTCACCAAAAATTATCTTCATCTCATTGAACCACATTTTAATCCTTGATATTAACCGTGTCTCTCGGATTTTCGAAATTCCACTCACAGAAGAGGAAAAATTATGTTTTATGTGAATTTGCAAATTCTCTTAAGAGGTGTGTAAAAGACAGTGAAAAGTTCAATAAAATTTTTTTATATCTAAAATTATTATAAAATGACTCTAATGAATTACATTGAACTTATATAGGTATTATGTATCAATTTTGACCTAAAATAAATTTAAATAATATAAATAATTATTTAAATAAAAAGTCGGTTTTTAAATAGTAACCCAGTGTTATCACTATTCATTAAAAATTCAAAGTTTTCAGAAAAATACCAAAAATTCACCCTAGGCTAATTTTGATATTCCAAATCCAAAAATGAATTCCATTTCGAAAGATAAAATTTATAAAATTTTAAAAAGTGTGTATTACTATTCATAACGGATAGTTTATATAACATATCATTGTTTAGTGAAACTCGGTATTGCGTACAACACACACTATCATTGAAGGTCGCGATTGCGTGTAATGCATGCCAAGTTAGGGATGCGTGTAGTGCAAGCTCTTTTTGGTGTATCATACAACTCAAGTCATTAATAAAATCAAAAGTAATATTTTTTATAAAATCTCAGGGTGTAACATTCTACCCCCCTTAAAATGAATTTCACCCTCAAAATTCGTCGGGGTTATAAATGGTTTACTATTTGAAAGTTTATTTAATAGAAACCCACATCGTAAAAAGGAATACCAAAACAAATCTTTAAAAACTATAGTATGAAACATAACAGTTACCCAAATTAACCAATCACTGGGTTCCTACATAGAAGAACATAGGTCAAAATATGGATATAGAAGAGAAATCTAACCATCGTGTTCTGATAGAGAGTGGTAGAAATCATGGCTATGAAAAAACTGACAATCAAAAAGCCATAGATCTGTGATTATCTAAGGTACCATCTGAATCATTGGTTATAAGGGCACTAGGACAACATTTTTGGTTTTCAATATCATTTCCCTAATGTTGAAGAAATTGGAATTAGAAGAAATACTTTATTGATTTTGGTACAGTCTAACCGTTGGTCATTCCGTGGACAATTACCACTTCATCTCTTAAAGAAAGAAAGTTTAATTTGTCATTTGGGAAGTGTTTTCATATCATGTGATAGAATGATGGTTCATTCCATCTGTCTCAAACAAAAGGTTGGAAAAAGTTATCAAAAATACATAAGTCCATCTATAGTGAGATTAATCATATATGGTTCCTAAAATGGACTTATACTTCATATATCTTACTGCTTAATATAATAAAACTGGTTTCTACTAAACATGGACTTCATGCAGGCCAGTGGTAGGCGATAAAGGCCTATCGCACTTCAGTTGTGGGTTCCATTCCCACAGCCTTCTCTGACGCGACGGGTTGTCTCTTGTCCTGAAGGTTTTCCTCTTTCTAAAAGTACATTATTATAACATTCCATCCATAATATTGAAAAAGTTCTAGCCTTAAACAATAGTAACTTATGTCCAACGTAATCCATTCCAATATTTAAGCTTATCCAAAATATTGTTGTCCAATCTCATATTATACTGAAAAAGATTACCTAAGAGTTCATATAACAAGCATGTTAACACCATCATTGATCCCCATAAATCATAAGATATGTCTTGTTGGTAACATTCCAAACATTCGATGTCCTCAATCATGTATTCTCTTGAAAAATGAATATCCATTGAAACTTAGTGAAAACATGAATGGTGTCAAAAGTTAATTCTTTCCACATACCAAAATCCCAAAAATTCTATATACTTAAACCATGATATCACTTAGTCCTTATATCAATCATGATTTCATTTCATTTTTTTAATTATCCATTCATTATGCTCATATCATCTTCTTTCCAAAAATATTTCAATCACTTTTTCATGGTTACTAGTACCATATAATTATTGAAAACCAATACATAGATATTCCAAAATTCTGCAATAACATAAATGAGAATCCATGATGCTATTTTGAAATCCCATTACATAAAAATTTAATCATAACACAAAATCATTTTCATACTCAAAATCACAAATAGTGATTGCATGAGACTTCCCTTTATCATTATCCTTAGGAGTTTTCTCACGTTGATCATCATTAACACATGGATTAGAGCATTTATTCGCATAATGCCCCATTTCCTTTCACTCGAAGCATTGAAGTGTTGTTGGAGAGTTTTCTGTAGTCTTTTCTCTATTCACTTCATTAGCAACCTTTTTCCCATTACTTAGACAATCAACTGCTCGGTGACCTTCTTTTCCACACTTAAAACATTTTCTAGTACCTTTTAGTAAATCTCCACCATACTTCTTTCCACACTTTGATCATAAAGAAACATTCATCTTCTTTTCACCATTGTTCTAATATTTCTCCTTGAACTCAATCTTTTGTTTCTTGTCAAAACCATGATATGGATATGTAATTCCAACTTCTAATTCTACCTTGATAGCACAACTCACAATTTCATCATAGCTACTAAAGTCTCTTATAGATAATTCCCTTCAAAGACTTGGTTTTATGCCACTGAAGAATTGATCAACATTACTTTTAGGTTTGATGATAAATCCAGATGCATACCTTGCAAGCCTTTTAAACTTCACCTCATATATACCAAAAGGTTTATCATCCTTTTTCTTAAGCTCAAGGAAATCCTTTTCCATATTTGTTTGAAGAATATGAGGGAAGTACTTATTGAAATATAAGTTCTTGAACTCATCCCATTACATGGATTCAATTTCACCTTGGGACCTTGTATTCATAATTAAATTCCACCACTGGTATGAATCACCTTTTAAAAGGTAAACAGCCAGAATGACTTTTTCCTGTTCTGAATAGAAAAGTATGGAAAATATCTTTTCAATGGTACTAATCCATTGTTCAGCAACAAGTGGATCAGAAGACCCACTGAAAGAAGGTGGAAGCTGCCTCATGAATGACTCAATAGAATATTGTTCCCCTCTTTGCTCATTTAGAAGTCAAGAATGATTCATAGCTTGTGTAAGTATAGAAATAATATTTTGCACTCCATCTCCCATAAAATTGGTTTGTTCAAGTGGAAAATTATTTCATTGTCCATTACATTGATCAACACGGTTCCTTCGAGTTCCAGCCATCGTCCAAAACCCAAAAAGAATAGTGTGAGTGGAAATAATCATGCTAGGGAAAACAACATAATAAAGGGGGAGTACCTTCAATATATAACATCATAGATTAAATTCTGTGACTGTTACCGTAATTCTATGACTATAACCTATACTTATACTTAACCTTAGGGACATCCCTAGACATACCTTAGAAATACCTCTTGGGATCTCACTAAAGTTTTCGCATCCTTGTTTCCAAAGGTTAACTAATCCTTTCCTCTGATACCAACTGTAGAGACCCAAAGCTTGACGTAAATGGACATTACATTACTTTTTTGGAATACTTGATACATAAGAAAAACATACGCACAATGACCGTAATAGTTTAGTGTCTTTGGAATATCGGAAAAATAATCTTCCAATCGTGGTGAAAGATCTTCAACATCTCCTATAAATATCTCCCCCTTTTGTTTTATTACCTAAAACCTTTCTCTAAATCCTGGGGAAAAGAAAACATATAAAGGGTGAGCTCAAATGATCATTAACGGTAAGTATAGAGAATATAAAACAATCCATATATATTTGAATGTGAAAACTTGAACATAAAATCTAAACATCAAAATGATGAGCAACGACATAAATCTTGGAAGTACACAAGGAATAGATAATAATGGAACATCAATAATGATAAAATAGAATGGGAATAAAACATGTAATTGTGGAAAACCATTAATCACTTGATATGATTTCCATAGTAGTCAAGGCATTACTTCCAAGACCATCTTAGTGGACAAAGTCCCTTTCTGAATCATGTTCACTCCTCATTCCAGTCATGTATTACTGAAATGGATTAACTTACTGTTCCAGCCATGTTTATCTCATGAGATATAAATCTTTACCCAATTCATTTGAGAGAGATATAGGTCCCACCCATCTCATAATGAAATCATTATTACTCATTCCACAAAATAAACTTAAAACATTCATCATAACCCAAAGAATAAAATGGGTTTCATAAACATCATCCCATGAAAACATAATCCATATAAAATAAATGGATATCATTTCATAATAAGAAAAGTGAAACCATTTAAGTCATAGAGAAATTATACTTGAAACATACAAATATAAAATAATGTCATCTTAGATGGAAAAATTGTTATGAAAAAACACTTGAAATGAATTCTTGAGGAAAATATCCTTTCTTTTTTCAAAATCAATTTCATTACACAAAAGGACATGCAGTTTTAAAAGAAATATATTTATTTCAAAATAGTCATGAAATATTTTGGAGGAATATTCATGAAAATAAGGCTTTATAAAACCATAAAAATCCGTTCATACTGTATACGTTAAAAAAACATTCTTCTCGTACTTTTGCCGGAAAAGTCAAAAAAGTACCTCATAACGTAGGCAAAAGAAATATTCCTTACATACCATGTAGTAAAAGTCAAAAATGGGTAAAAAGGACTTTAAGAATACATGAAACCATTTTTAGAAAATAGGAACATGGATTATAAATATAACCCCAGTGAATACTTACGAATAAACAATCTCGTATAAAAACGAGATTGGAAAAGTTATCCCTTACCTTACGTCTGATATGCTTCGTATGTATCTGAACTTCCTGTATAACGATTTAAATAATGTTATTGACTTATTATATAATCATATTCATTGTTATTATATCATATATGGTTCACTTAGGTATTTATATTACCCATTCATTTGTCAATTCCATGTTAAGTAGCGTTTTGGGTAAAATTGTTTCATTTATCGTACATGTTTGGACTTGTTGTTATTGATATTATTATTACTTATATCATGATTTTCATACTTCCATAATGTAAAACATGATTTATATATCATATACAATCAGTATTTATATATATAATAGATGGATAAATATAATGAAACACACCCTTCATTGAGACGGTAGGCCGTACGTACGCATGAACGGTGTTTTCCTTTCTTTATTGACTTGAATGGAAGTATGTAGATGACATATATATATATATGTATACATAAATCCATTAGCATAATTATGTCATATATTTCATTATTATTCATTATATATACATTATAATCATTCTTGAATGGTTAATCATGGAAAATGAATCTCATCGCGTTCGTGGAGACGGTAGTCCGTACGTACGCACGAGCGATGATATCATTCCCATGATCTTGGAATTGTATTGAAGTGTGTGTATAATAATAAAGAATCAATATCACTTTACAATAACCATATATAGTCATATATTTACACCATTATACCCATCTATGTAAGGTGGTTATGGAAAAAATGATTACACCACGGCGTGGAGACGGTATTCCGTACGTACGCATTCTTGGTGATTTCATTTTCCATAGGATGGATAGAAAGTGAAATAGGGTTGTGTCTTATACATAATAATATATCAGTATATTATTGGTACATATGTTATTACTTTATAATGAAAAAACTAAATAATAAGACGTTAAAGAAGAAAGAACCTTGAGATAATCGAAAGAAGAGATTACCTCTTCTTCGACGCACCTCCTTTAAGCCTTCTCTTAAGGAAGTAGAGTTGGTCTTTTGAGAAGACCAGAACCTCTAGAATGTTGCTAGGAAAGTGGAGAAGAGAAATGTTCTTGGTTTGAACGAACATCAAGGCTCAAAAGGGTGTGAAGAGAAGGGGAAATGGGTGCCCTTTTTATAAGGGGGAGAGGGGCACCTTTGGAAAAACTCAAAATATTATTTTATAATAAAGCCATATTCAGTTTATAATAGCTCCAAATTTATTTATTTCGAAGAAAAAGTGGAGATGGGTCGAAATAAACTCAATCAATATATTTTAGACAAGTTTAGGTTACAATTTGACCCTTATCATATAGATTTAACTTTAAGTTAAATAATTTTACATTTACAGTGTCTTCTTGTTTTCTTACACTATGAGGTTAATAAACTTACTATAACAAGAAAAAAGAACCCCAAGGTGTTTATTATTAATATATATAACCTTTTATAATTTATTTTTCCAAACCATATATTTTTAAAAATAAAATAACAATTAATAATATAATATTTATTTTAAAAACTATTTTATGTCAATTTTGACACTATTTGGTAATTGATTTTTGTGAAAATTATATCAGAATTATTAGTTCTAAAAAAGTTAATTAAATAAATAATATCATGTCATATTAACCTATAAAATTAGGTTAATTCATAAAAAGTCTCAAATTACATTTAGTTGGGTATTTATAACATCAATTATGTCAATATTTCATTAATAAGATAACTACTACATCATCATTGTGTCATAAATAAGTTAAATTATTAATGTCTAAAAATTATAAATAAAATACCATTACGTATGAAATCGTTTTCGCTTTCTAATGAATATTTATAGTCGAATTTATCTTATTTATAACCCTATATTAAAAATGTTTTAATTATTGAAATTTGATTTTAACTATTTTAACTATTATTTAAATAAAATAATATTAAATTTCTTAATCTAATCCAACTGGTCCTAAATGGTCATATTTTATTCCTAAGGTTTTTTTGGTCCAATTAAACTTATCCAATAGAATTAGAACATGTGCTAGGGTAATAATAATATCATTTTTACCCTTAATTACCCTATTTACTTTTAATCGTGGTAAAAAAAGTAAAAAGTTACTATTCAACAAAAATTATTTTCATCCCATTAACCCACATTTTAGTCCTTGATATTATCTTTGTCTCTCGGATTTTCGAAATTCCACTCCCAAAAGCGGTTAAATTATGTTTTATGTGAATTTGAAAATTTTCCTAGGAGGTGGGAAAAAGACAGTGAAAAGTTCAATAAAAATTTTATATATCTAAATTTATTATAAAATTACTCCAATGAATTAAATTGAACTTATATAGGCATTATGTATGAATTTTGAATTAACATAAATTTAAATAAAATAAATAATCATTTAAATAAAAAGTCGGTTTTTAAATAGTAACATAGTGTTTTCACTATTCATCACAAATTGAATGTTTTCAGAAAAATACCAAAAATTCACCCTAGGATAATTTCGATATTTAGAATCCAAAAATGAAGTCCATGTCGAAAGATAAAATTAATAAAAATTTAAAAAGTGTGTATTACTATTCATAACGGGTAGTTTATATAACATATCGTTGTTTAGTGAAACTCGGTATTGGGTACAACACACGCTATCGTGGAAGGTCGTGATTGCGTGTAATGAAAGCCAAGTTAGGGATGTGTGTAGTGCAAGGTCCTTTTGGTATAGCGTATAACACAAGAGATCAATAAAATCAAAAAGAATATTTTTCATAAAATCTCAGGGTGTTACAATGGATGACATCAAACCACCAATGAGCGATGTGCAAGTGGCTTCTTTGGGAGCCGGTGGCAGGAGCTAAGAACACGGTCCACCAGCACGCATGGAAGATTCTCTAATGTTCAAGGTAGGGGTTATTTCTTTTGAGATATTTTGATTTCCTCTTCCACATTCTTCCATCATTTCGATATGTTGTTGGGGGGTATCTTGAAGGGTTTTTTGTTGATTTATACCCCCTTACGCGTTCTTGAAGTTGTTCGCGATTCTACAATTATTGAGCCACTTGCTACCTCCCTAACTAGAAGGGTGTGAGCCAAAAAAACATTGCCCGACATCTCTGAAATTCTTTGTGATTCTGGATTCATTCTTCGATATGGGGGAGGATGGAGACCAACACTGGTGAGGCTCGAAAATGGTGGTCGGCACCACGACCGGTGGTGACGAAGGCAGTGGTGTGACCACACCGTCAGAGAAGGGCCGCGGCCCATCAGTCACAGTGGAGCAAGGGTATAGGCCTACTGTTTGAAGGGGATGGTGGCACGCATTTGCACTACCCGTCAAGAGGGAGCCTCAGCTTTGTGCCATGGCGGTGAAAGGAGGGTGGCTGGCCGAGCCGGCCACAGACGAAGGTGGGGCGCATGTCGCACCGCAAGCCCAGCAGGCCGCCCAGTAATGGGTCGGGACGCACCAGTGGGTCGGGCCATGCTGAAGGCCGATCTAGACCCAGCAAGATAGGTCTACCCAAACTGGTTCGGGTCGGCCTTGGCTAGGTCAGGTCGGCCCAGGCCGGGTTGTTCTAGGTCGGTCCGACTGGGTCAGACCGGACCAGGACCAACTTCGACCCTTTTTAGCTCTTCGACCATATCTGGAGCTGCAGGTGTGTGTTTAATGAACCGTCAGTGGTGTGGAAACCTTAGATCGAGATAGACCTTTTAGAATACTTCACTTAAGTCTTGGATAATGTTGGGGTATAGACGGGTTGGATCAAACACAAATCCAATCGGGCGCTTGCGACTAAAAGGCCAAAAAATTACAGACTGGGCATCTGATTGACGCATTGTTGGTTGAGTTGGGTCGCTTTTGACGTGAAGGACCTTTGGGATTCTTCTTCATGGGACATTGTGGCATTTGGAGTATCAACATGTGGCTTGAGAAGTGGATCCTCCCAGAATCAAGTGATCTTAGTGTGTGAACCCAGTAGCTGGATGTAACAAGAGAAAGGGATCCTTCGTGGGTATGTGCTTGAGGATCCCATATGGATCCACTCTTGGAATCCATGTGGGACTACTCTAGGATCTTGTGTGGGTCTATTGTACTAGGATCTTATGTGGGTCTGATGATGTACTTGGATCCTGTGTGGGTCTCCTATACTAGGATCATGTGTGGGTTTGATGATGTAATATGATCCTGTGTGGGTATGATGATTTAGGATCCTACGTGGTTCTGCCTATTAATAGAGTAAGATGATTCAGTAGTTACATATAATCATCTCTACTATTGTACAGTATTTATACATGTGAGATATGAGTCATTACATTCATGGTGATACCTTTGTGCTATTATTCTATGTGGAGAACCTTTGTGGTACTCTCCTTCATGGTGATACCTTGGTGGTATTCTTCTATGTGGCGTACCTTTTTGGTACTTACCATGGTGGTGATACCTTTGTCATATTCTTCTATGTGGCATATACGTGTGGTACTTTCCTTCATGGTGATACCTTGCTGGTATTCTTCTATGTGGTGTACCTATTTGGTACTTACCATCGTGGTGATACCTTTGTGGTATTCTTCTGTGTGTCTTACCTATGTGGTACATTCCTCCGTTGTGAAATCATTGTGGTATTCTTCGTTGTGGTGTTACCTTGGTGGTACTTACCTCTATGGTGTTACCATTGTGGTATTCCTTTCTTTGTGGAACAGTTGAACTTTGGGCTATGAATTTAGGCCTTGTGTTTCCTCGTGAATGAGATGGGTATACTTGATAACTTAGGTATATGTATCAGAATATACCTAAGTAGGTCTAACAGTTGTTTTGATGCTTTATGGTTTATCCTTTGTAGATTTTATGAGACCATTAAGGGTCTCGGTGTCCCTACTGAGTATCATTATACTCACCCTGCACGGGCTATGCCCGCACCTTGTTGTGTTTGGTGAAGACAACGAACATCGCTGATTGAGGATGAGGGTACCCGGACTGGAGGTAGTTCGGAGGTGGATGTTAGAAGAGGCGTACCACAGAGACGATCGGTAAAGAGTTGTACCTACCATTCAGGTAGGATCCTTGGTGGGTGTTCACAGAAGTTGTTTTATTCTACTTGTACTTTTCAGTTTTCATGTACTTTCTAGTTGGGCTTGTATTCTAGCCCCTTTTTCTAATGTACACACTCTTTTACTATACAGTTTAATTGTGTTTGTATCTTATTATGTTCTTGGATGTGTGTGTTTACAGGTTATAAAGGCAATGCCTTCACGGTTTTAGGGAATACATCTTTCGATACTAGTCTCCAGCCCATGGCCTATGGAAGGCGGGCTTGGGATAGTCACAGCACGAGCCCCGGGGGACGGGTCGTGACAAATGTACAACTATTAAAACTACTAAACAAAAAATTACCTGAAAACGATGCATTTATCACACAAGATATTTATTTTAGTAATAAATAGTTGATAAATATGTAATAAATGGTTAAATATATATAAAATATGTTTTTATATATATGATAATAGTTGTAGAATATTATTTATAATAAAACTATTTTAATTATAATATTTTTTTGAAAATTTGAGTAGAAATTAATACTTGAGGTAAAGGATTTTCATCTTGCTTTTATTTCCAAGGGATACATGTCATATTCACCAATATTTTAATTTTTTTGGTGTATATACTATCCATGAATTTTTTATATGATTCTACTCATTAAATTTTAGTTTCTAAATATCAAGATAATTTTCATTCTTTCATGGTTATTTTGATTCAAATGATACCAAGGTAATAAGAACTTTATGTTGCAATTAGATTGTTTATCGGGATTTTTTTGATTATCTTTCTAATAATGAAATATTATGAACTATCTATCATGAAACTCATGAATTTTATTCTCCTATGGTTATTTCATGAAAATAAATATTTTCATTTCATTACCCTCCCTGTAAGTACTCAATACACTAAACATTTTTTAAGGAAAATCAACATCATTTTTCTCATCGATCTAAAATATTTTTTATTCTATATACATGTTTTATAAATATATATTATATAATTTTATTTTGATTTTATTTTGAATTTATTTTGATTTTTTATAGTAACTTTTATCCATACTTTAATTTTATCAAACTTATTTGAAATTAATCTTCATTTCATTTTCCAAATGAGGTGCTTTGGGACTTTTCTCACAAAATTTTGGAAGGAATATTTTTTAACCAATACAATATAAATGTATTTTACTGTTATTGTGAATAATTATTTCATTGTATCTTCTTTTATAAGTTAACATGGTTTTTTTATGAAACTTTTACCCATAAATTTTGTTTTATTTTTTAAATAAATGATTATGAAATGGAAATGTTATTTTCTTCAAAAATATTTTAATGACATTTTAATGGTATTTCAACACATAAAAGGAAAAAACCCTTGATTTCACATATAATTTACTAAGGATATGATAATTTATACCATCCTTATTATTTTTCTAGATGATTTATCAATATGATTAATTTTTTTTATAAAAACTACTTTTTTTCCATGAGTTGTGTTTTGATGAAATGATGGAATATTTATGAAAACGATTTCTTTTCATGGGTTCTGATATGATGAATACATTATGATCTTATGAGACATAAAAATATGTTTTTATTATGTTATTGGTGGAAAATATATATCCTTCCAATTCAATGGGTAATTATTGATATGTCATGAGATAAACAAGACTGTAGTGTAGAGTGAACCTAGATCAATAAGGGATTGTGTCCAATATAAGATCCTTGGGAGTGAACCGTGACTACTACTATTGTTTGGTGAGTAAACCCATTCCACAATGATAGCATTATAAATGATCCTTCACAACTAAGGAATTATTTTTATATATCTATGGTTATTAAAAAAACCAATGTATTATTCCAATGTTAATATTTCATGGTTCATATTCTTTAATTCCGTTGTGATTAAATTCTTATAAACTACCAAGATTTAGTCCCTCACTCAAGATTATGACTTATGATATAAATGGTATAATTTTAAAATGTTATTCCCATGTCATTATATCCTTATTCTCATTTTATTCTCATGTGATCATTTATATTTCCCGTTTTTACCCTTACAAAGTATCTAACCAAACCATTTCTTTTGGTTATTTCCCCTAGGTTTCGAAGATAATTACTAAGAATGATTTTTCAGGTAATGGTTCTAGTGATGGATAAAATAGTTGGAAATTATGTAAATCAATTAAGAGATATTTTTTTATATGACCCTATTTCTAAATTCACTAGACCTATACTATTCTAGCATGAATTTTACAATTATATAAATAATATTTATTTATTTATATATAATATATATGATTGAAAATTATGGGTCTATATTGTTTGTATTAGATAAAGGATTAGTTGACCATTGGATATTAGGATGAAAATAATATAGTAAGAACCATTAGGATAATTCAAAGTATAAGATTAAATAATGAAATTTTGGTACTGATCTTGAATGGACAAGGTTAAGCCTATGGTTTCCTAAAATAATGTGTCACAATTTATACAAACCATTAATTATTTTTCATGATTATGTGGTTGGAATCTTTGATTATTATTTATCACATTATACTTTTTGGTTTTATTGAATGGTTTGAACTTGAATGAATTTAATTAATATTAAATGTGATGGTCAGTGGAATGACTACCCTCATGAGAAACCAATTGAAATAAGTGATAGAATAAAAAACCTTTTCATTATTCCTAATCATCAATCACATTATATAATTCACAATCCCAATGTTGTTGAGATTCAAAAAATTCCTAAAAAGACATAGACTAAGAATCGTAGGGACTATACAAGAAAGAATATACATCTTCCAACGTATCTATAATGTGGGAAGAATCACCCATGAGAATATCTCAAATTAAAGGGTATATTTTTTAATTGTGGAAACAATGACACAACTCAATTAATAGCTAAGGAAAAATGAAAATTTTGATTAATATAATAGATTAGAATAAATTCCTCCATGTATCCTTGATGGTGTAATGTTTAAATTTGAAATATATTTAAATTAAAAAAATTATGTCCTTTAGGGAATTCCTTATAATAGAATTATTAAAGTTATATGAGTAATAGTTTTACTGGTGATGATGAAGAGACAACAAATGACCAATTATAGTTATGGGTAATTTTAATAATATTTCATAATCTAAAAATCAGAACCATGATTAATTTTAAGTGGATAAACATTAAGGCATGATTCATATTTCATATATTAAGAAAGATTTATTAGGTATTAATATAACTAATCTTAGTTAATGGTTAAAGAATAATGTGATATGATTAACCTGTTTAAGAATTTGAAATCAAGAATTTTGTTGTATAATTATTATACTAAGGTTGTTCAAGTAATAAAATCCTGAAATTTATATTTTTTTTCCACATTACTTTTTATTTAAGGACTTGAAAAATTATTTTTAATGGTAATAGTGACAAAAAAATTGATTTATTATTAATTTCATATTTTTTTACTACACATGATTAAGGTAAAGATAAAAGTTAATATGTTTCTGATGTTGAGTTAAGAATGTTTAGTTTTGATAACGATATTGTTGAAATTTATAGTATTGGTAACTTTGAAATTGGTTTTTCATTTGATAAAAAATGATTTATTCCATCATTGATGATTTTTAGGGGTTTTTTATTTAAGTAAAGTATTTGGTTTTTTTGAACTAATTTAATAAATAATGATTGTTTTAATTTTGGAAGCTTATATATTTTCATGTGAGGTTAACATAAATGTTATGGATACAATCATGGTTTCTTAAGTTTTAGGTTGATCGTATGTTCAAAGGAATCAACACCCCCATTTAATGTTTTATGTGATGGTATTCCTATAATTTATTGAGGTTTAAATACCCTTTGGGGTTGATATATGATTTTATGATAAGTTAATTATGGATTAATTGATAGTTGAATATAGATAATCCTGATGGTCCAAAAGTGATTCAATGAAAATATAATATTTTCTATGATAGTTATGGTATTTTTCATGATTACCTTTCAGGTTATAATCAAAATTTTATTCATTATATTTTGGTGAGTTAACTATATTACTATATTATATAGTAATTGATAATTCTGATTAATGATATTTGGGAGATTTTTATTGGGATGAGGTATGTATAACCATTAAGCTTAACAATTGACTTAACATAATGGAATATTTTCGAATTTTGAAATTAAATTATTTTAATGATATATATTGTAGGTTATAATGTAAACTTTTCTTTTAAAAAATTCATTAATGTTGAAGTTAGTTGGGAAATAATTGTTAAATATATTAATGTTCTATTTCATCATATTTAACTTTATTATATTTCAAAATTATATTGTGTTACACACTTTCTTTTGGTTAATTCCTTTGGATCAGATGAATATATTGATATAAATTTTTGATTTGTTAGAGGTTGATTCTAGTTATTTATTCATAAATAATAATCACATATATTAATCATTTAGAATAAAATTTTAGATTGTGGTGGAAATTGATTAAAGGACGAAATTATGATTTTCAATTAAGTATATGTACTTATGTTATTATTCTTGAGGGTAAATCAGTGGATCAATAATTTGAAAAGGATATTTAAAAAAATTATCCTATAACCTTCAATTCTGATGAATTTCCATTCTTTTAACCCCTTAATAATTCGTGGATTTATGGTTCATAAATTTCATCCGATCATGTTCTGTATCACATTTTATTAGTCATAGGGTGTTCATATTTAGTTTCATGTCCATTTAAAATTCTATATGATGTTCCATTATTCAGAAAAAACATTTTCTGTTTACCTTTATGTTTCATTTTCACTCTTTTTTTATTGATGTTATATAGTCCCATTTTATAATGGGGACCTTAAACAAAGTAATTTTGAATAATCAAACATTTGATTAGTGAAAAAAGTTTAGAATTATAGGGATCAAATTTATAAAAATGCGGAGAATGTAACACCCTTATATTTTTGAAAATATTTATATTTAATAAGTTTTATTTCATTTATATTTCGCATTACTTGAAACATTATGTTTAAACAACCCACTATATGTTATTAAAATATTATTATGTGAGCACTATAATATATTAATCACGTTTTGGGTATGAATAAAATTAACACCATCATTTGATATATAAAATATAATTATTAACATTATTATTTATTATTTATAAGGAAATAAATATTCAATATTTTTCAATCTAATATAATTCTTTAAAATAGATTCTAATAAAATAGTTTTTTATTTCTTTTTATGAAAAAATATTATATAATATTTTAGAATGTTTGAAAAAAATTTATTCAACAAAAATAACTAATTTTTTTAAATCATCATATCAAAATAATATTAGAGTTATTTTTTGGAATTTTTCTAAAAATATTAATTTTTCCATGAATAGTGGAAAATAATAAGTTTTTTTTATTAAAAACGATATTTCTTTCAAGAACATAAAAAAGTTCATTTTTGTTTTAAAACAATTTTTAACAAAAATAAGAAAATTTAAATTTTAAATAATCCAATTAATTTAATTGAAATCAATTTTATATATCAATATGCTGTAAAAATATTTTTATACATAAAAAAGATTTTTAATGAAAATCTATTTTGTTAGTGCATTATTTTTTATATTAATAAATTATAAAAATCACTATTAGTGAGTGATTTTAAAAAAATTAATATATTATATATTCAATAAAAAAATTAACATTTATAAAATATTTTGTATGCATCAGATAAGAATAATCCATGTTTTATGATTAAAATAATATTTTCCTAAAAAAGTTTTCCATCCTCTATTTTATTCTTAATTTACATTTAATTTATTAAAATTATATTTATTTAATTTGTTAAAATGTATTATATTATTGGAACTAAGAGTGTAAAATTTCCAAAATATGACAGTTAGATTTTTGAACAATATGATTAGTAACCGTGGTTAAATTTATCACCTCACTAAAGGGTAAATCGAGTTAATCAAGGTTAAAACTAATTGATAATGGAATTATTTTTCTTATTAATTATTATTGGATGAATTTAATTAAACCCCTAAAAACTTAGGATCTAATTTTATTATTTTAATTAACAATTTTCTATGAAAATAATTTATATTTTAATTAAATCAATGATAGCTAAAAAATTGTACTCAATTAGTTTTAAAAAATATTTATCTATTAACATGGGGACAAAAACTAGTTATGAATGAATATTAATATTAATTTTGTGAAAATTAGAACTATATCCATGTTGGTGATTTATTTATAATTTTTAGACACTATAAATTTACCTTAAATTCCTACACAATGAAAAATTAGTTTTTATTCAATTAGAGGAATAAGAAAATAAATTATTTTTAAAATATTCAAAGTGATATAATTTGAGATATTTATAGTATTACATGACTTTATTAGGTGAATATGACATATTATTTCTATTTTTAAAACTTATATATAATTTAAAAAAATTTCCTTTATGTCTTTTAATTTAAATTAAAAAAATAGTGTCAAAGTTGACAATAATGGTATTTTATCAAATAAATATATTAAAATACTATTCAAAAATCTTAAATATTTGGGTATAAGAAAATTTGGATATTATATATTCTAATATATAATTTAAATTCCATGTATTGACTAATTTTGAACATATATGTTAATATTTCATCCATTTATTTTTGAAAAAGTTGTTACTATATTTAAAATTAAAATTGATAAACTAGGGGTTAATCCAAATGATAAGGTTTGAAACGACAAAAAACATGTATAGATTATATTTTTTATATTTATTTCAACAATTTACTACTTTATCTTTGATTCCTGGCCTTTTTCAAGAATTTATCTTAATAATGAAGTTATTATAATTTAATATTTTGAGAAATAAAAATATTCCACTCTCTTAAATTACAAAAGTGCACCTACTCTCTCACTTATTTACACCAAATTGGTCAATCTTCCATGAAGAAAATCTGAAAATTTCTGTTCAAAAATTCCCTATGTGCATCCTTTATTTTTTTCCCAAAATACCAACCCTATAGCCCTGTATAGAAGATCTAAAGGGGTTATTTTAATGAAGAGGTAATCGCCTTAACCTATCTTTTTATTTTCTACTCTTATTTACCACATATAAATATATGTTGTTTATCATAACATAATATATTAAATAATCCAAATATTATGAAATATTATTATTACTGTTAAATAACAATTTTACACCCCCTTTTGTGTCAAATGATAAGTGGAATTATAACTCGTGAATACAAACGACTTATCGTCTCCACATAGAGATACAATTCATTTTTCATCACCAAAACTTTTTGGATTGGTATTATGACTGTTTAAATATAAATATATGATATTAATGAAATAATTTTACTTATATAAGATTGATATTACATATACCTATTTACCTTCAAATCTATACACAAAATGATAAAGTCGTTAGTATGTACATGTGGACTACCACCACCATGAAGTTATGTGATTCATTTTTAAATGCCATTTTACTTGGATTTTAAAAATAATATATTTAATAAAAAATATTATATATATACAAATATAATGATTATGGTAAATTTAATTATTATTTACCTTTATTTCGTTACATCTGTTGAAAAATGAAAATAGCCTTCAAGCGAACGTACAATTTAACATCTCCAAGAACGATGTAATTCATTTTTCTATCCCCAACTATTATGGATGAATATTGTTATATATATATATATATATATATAATATATATGATATTTATTCCATTAATAATGTTTTTTACATTATATAACTATGATCAATGCACATGGACCGGAACTACCCAACCAAAACATAATGAATCAATTATCAGCCAGAATAGTGATTTTATTATAGAATTGTTATTAAAAAGGTGATAAAATGATAAATCTAAATAATAAATGATTTTATATAGATAATTATGTATCTATAATAAGATTTATAATAATCCTATTTTTATTATACTAGTGGATCAAAAATGTACAAAGAAAGTCGGACCTGAGGAGACAAATTTTCATCTCACTTTTATTTTTGTTGGGCGCATGTCGTATTCACCATTCATTTCATTTTTATGGATTATATGCTACCCATGAATGTATTTTATGATTATTATCATGAAATTAAAGGATATATATTAATAAATTTTTATTTATTTTATGGGGCTTATGATTCAAATGTTTGAAAAATAGAAAGGGTTTAATGTTATAATCCCACTGTTTATCAAGATTATTTATGAATTAGTTTCCATTAGTGAAATATAATTATCTATATATCAAAAGATTCATTATTTTTATTATAGTATGGTTATTTCTTGAAAATACATGTTTTCCTACCATTTTCTTCCCATTAATTATGCAAGATATTGGAAATATTATTTTAATGAAAATAAATTTCATTTCTCTATTTGGTTGAATAAAATTTTTCTTTCATATCTGTGTTCTATAAAAAATATTTTAAAGAAGGTTTTTACTATTATAATATTATGGTTTATAATAATTTTTATGCATTCTTTTCAGTATTATAAAATGGTAAAAAATAAATCCTCTTATCATTCTATAATAGTGGTATATTGTGATTTTTCAGACAAATGATTAGAAGGAATATTTTAATTTACTTATACAGCATAAAAGGATCTTCCCACCATCATGAATCATTTTTTTCTATGAATACTAATATACAGGTTTACATGGTTATTTTAATAGAATATTTTTTCCTTAATATATGGATATTTTTTAAAATAAATGATTTCAAAATGTAACTTGTAATTTCGACATGAGTGTTTCAATGATCATTTATTAGTATTTCTATTCATAAAAGGAAAGAACCCTTGATTTCACTTATTCTCCAAAGGGGGTACAATCCGAGGATACCATACTTATTCATTCCCTATATGTTTTATGATTGTGATTACATAATTTTTATGAATCCAATTTATTTTTCGTGCATTACGATATGGGGAAATGGTGAAATGTTTAAAATACCCATTTCATTTCATTGGTTCTGATAGGATGAATTATTTATGATCTTATAGAACACTTATGTATTATTTTAATTATGTGATAGGTAGTACCTATATCTCTCTCCAATTAATTGGTTAAATATTGATATCTCATGAGATAAAAAGGACATGAATAGGGTGGGAACTTACTTTTGCAAAGGACTATATCCACTATGATATCCTTGGGTTTAATCCTTGACTACGATAATTGTTTGCGGAGTGAACCAAGTCTATTGCGATATCATTGTTATTGAGCCTTCAGTACTAATTAAATTATTTTAATTTCTTAGGTATATACAAAAAATCATTGTCTTCTTTATATATTAAACTTTCATGGTTATGGTTCTTTGATTCCTTAATGATTCATGTATTATAAACATTCATGATTTATACCATGAATTAATATTATGATATTTGATATGATTGGTGTTATTTTAAAATGGTATGCTCCTATTATTATAAACATCTATTTATGTCATTATAAAGTGACAATTGATACCTCCATTATCTACCATTACTATGAATCTAAGCTCATCCTTTCTTAAGATTATTTTCCCTATTGTTAAAAAAGAAAAGTAGTATGTATAATGTGACTATAAAAGGTTATATTTATTAAAAGCTTAGTAGTATAAGAGATCAATATTTTATAGACTTGTCATTAATATATCTATGTTCCCAACAGTGTTATAACTATACAACTTTAGTGTTGATTGTTATATTATATAATAAATATACATAAATTTATATGTAATATCTATATATGAAAAATATGGTTTACTATACTAATGTACATAGTGATACCCTTTACATTTCAAGTTAAAAAGATAAAGGGGACCATACTATAAAACATGAATGGGTCGATGAACAATTCCACAATCTAAATTAAGAATAAGAAAAAAAATAATAATAATGTCCCTCAGATGTAGATTTTTTACAATCAATCCTTCAAAAACAAGTAATATAGGTGAGGTAATAAGATAAATAAGATGATTCTATGAATTCAAAATTTATCATGATTTTTTTAGAAAATATTGGAGCACTAAAAGAAGAGAATGAAGTATAAATAGAATAATAAGAAAAATTTGATGGGATGGTTGTGGAACACAAAGAGGTCATTGAAGAAATTCAACACTTAAAGAAAATAGTTGAAAAGGATGATTTTTAATGAGTCTATATAGATTCCAATTTCCTTTTAATTTCCTTTTTATTCTAGAAAATATAGTCACCTCCACTTTATTCAACATCAATTTTTTTGAGGATGGAATGATTTTAGTTGTGTGAATTTGAAAATTAATATTGGGATAAAAAGAGTTCTATATCTATAACACACTACAATAATCAATCCCAGGTTTGGTCGTGCTAAATAAATGTTGAAATAGGGTATCTTCTAGGAGTCTACCCACTTATATTTTATTTCTTTATAATAATTTTTATTTATTTTCTTTTTGATATTTAATAATATATTAGTATTTAATTAAAATTTACCTTATATTTTCGAGAACATTCAAAAGCAATGTACATTCACTTGCTTATTTTTTTCATGACCACAAATACAATATAAAATATCCTAAAAAAGATATTCAAGAACAAATCACATCATTATCACTATTAAAATCATGAAATATAGAGAATACATGTCAGGAAATCCATTCACATTCTGAATCTTGTGTGTGAATAACATATGAAACAATGTTTGAATTACCATTGAAATGTGATTAATTGTTTAAATTATCAATTTTTCTGATGTATTCCCCTTGTTTTTTCATTTAGTGATTTTAACTACCAATTTATTTCTCTCCTGAACTATTTCTTTAGTCAAAGTATGTAAGATACATAAACATGTATAGATACATTCCATGACATGATTTTGAATTTAATTATAAATAAATTTTAATGAGAAAATTAGGAACATTATTAATAGAGATAAAATGTTATTTTTTATTTTTAAAATGTTGATATATGAGAGAATGTTAATTTTTTAAATGATGTTTTCTATGTCGTGGTCTACCCTAAATTTTTTAAAAATATCCTTAATTTGTTTAATTATTTTTATGTATTACCATGAGTGACTATCATATCGTTTCATTCTCGTTCTTGAGACATCCTCTAAGGAATATATTTCCCACGATTTTGATTAGTATATTTCATATAAGACTCTATAATTATCTCATCTTGACCATGTTGGGAATCTTATCAAAGATATGACTAGAAAAATTAATTTTTTAATATGATTTATTCATTTTTTATTTAACCCTTTATCCTTGGAAATGGGCCATATTACAAGCCCATTTTATCCATTCAAACATTCCATTAAATATATTCCATGATAGTTAAAACAATAAGTGTGGGAGAGAGTCTATTCATGGTATAACATGATATAGAAATTTGATTAGACTATACTATAGTTTTCTTGGGATGTGAGGAGAAGCGATGTCTTATTCATTTTACACCAATATTAAACTCTCTTGATAAAAAATTATTAAAAAAGAAAATAAATAAAAGTTGGATTGTGTCTTAGGAGGATGAAAAAAATTATTATCATACCGATGACCTTTTGATCATATGTTGTTAGGTGATTAATGTGTGATACCTCATAAACACAATTAAAAAATCAGTTCAATAGATGTTGAATCATTTATTATTCCTACTTTTATCATTATCCTTTATGTTTTTTATGGTGAGAAGATATATAATATCAATAAAGGTATATTTACTCTGATCTTATTATTTTATATCATGAATTACTCTATAGACTAAAGAATCCTTTTTTAGATTTACTTATTACCTCATTTATGCACCAACACTAATTCCTCTATGTTGTTTGATCCTAAATACTAAAACAGACACAATGAATAGTTGTATTTATTTTTATGAATTAGAGTTGATGTATTCTTTGAAAGCCTACGGTACGTGAATTTTTCTTGATCTATGTATTAAAAAATATTTAAAAATAAATCCTAATGATGAGTTGAAAAATTAAATACAATGTAAATATTAGATTTCATGTTTATTAATAATGACATTAAAAAAAGGAACTTCATAAAGAAAATGTTTTGGTTATTTAAAAAATTTAAAAGTAACATAATTTATTGATTTTTTACCATGAAAAATGTATCATTGATGAATTTACCTGTGTCATTATTAAATATCTAATTTATTGTTTTATAAACTTCTTTTGTTGACATTTAATTTTATTCATGTTATAGTGAGGAACCTTTGCTGTATTTTGAGATTTCATTCTTGAGGACAAGCCATAATTCACGTGTGTAGGGATTTGACGTGTACATTTCATGCACAAATTGTTCATATTTAAATAAATTTGTTTTGATAATTTAATTGAAAATTATTGTATATATATTTAATTTTCTATCATTGGTAGGATAATATAATTTACGGATTTTATAAAATATAAGCTAAGAAATGTCAAGAATTCCACAGAAATATGGATTCTCATGTTAAATAACAGTCATAAAATTCTTCCAAGGGCCGAAACAAAAGAACTCACATGAAAAGTAGAATCCAGAGCTGAAAATATATGATTCACATCATAAATCAAGTACAAGATTTTAAATCATTACACAGAATTTTATTATTTCATAGCATGAAGTTTGAAAATAAACAAAAAGTTAAAACCCATAAATTCACTACATGAAACTAAATTTCACGATGTTCTATTACCTAGATAGACCCAATAATGAATGTTTGATGGGAAATTTTGATGGTCACTACCCATTTATGACCCAAACAAGAAATATATATAGAGACTAAAAAAGGGAGTTATTATCAATCATTTTTTCTAAATAAATCCCACCTCTTGTATCCCTACTCCCTAAAAAAATAGGTATATGGTTCCACTCAATATTCATTGATCAGCATACACTGCCACTTTGACTAACAACTATCGCTGAAATGATGATTAGAATATGATCTTTATTTTTATACCCCTAAATTATATAATGAGTGGGTATAAATTGTGAAAAATTATTTCAATGGTGGATTATTAGTTATGTTAAGGTATTTTATTTTTTAATTCATTTCATTAAGGTTATTTTTCCTCAACCCCAATATTTTTAAATTCTCTTCTACACATTTATCATACATGACCATTGCATGATTAATGAGTGGGCGATAAAATTTAAATCATTGGATACTGAATGATCCTCACCTTTATCATTGGGTGGATTAATAATAGTGTTTAATTATGGTTTTGAGTTAACAAACCATTAAAAGAACTGAAGTAATGTGGCCCTCATCAAAAGGGGAAATCATTGATTTTGGAGTTGTTCAACTAGACTATTGGATTCTTTTTAATTTTTTTCTGACACCACCTATTTGATAACTCGATATATATTACCCTAAGTAATCATGAATCTGTATTTTTAATTTATAATCTATTTTCCTATTATTCTTAAACCTCACCATCAACCACATTCACTATTTGAATGAATTAATTTATATTTCAATAATAAAATAGTATAGGTATCTTTTACTAAAATTAATATTTTTTCCATTCCATTCTCTGTGGGTTCGAACAGAAACATCATTTCCCATACTACTATTTAATTTATTGACCTTTTTGTTTAGGGTAATAAATTTAGAAATTCAGTAACCCTAATGAATTAACAATTTCCATGGGAATATCATTATCCAAAACTAATACAGGGTATATAGGAGGATATTACTAACCAAAAATAAGGTACACAAGAGGTTATCACATTCCAAAAATATATACATGGGTTCTTATCTCACGTATAAAATTTGATGAATTTCATAGTGATTTTTCTAGATATTAAGTTTCTATTATTACAATTATTCCACCCATTATGTCACTATTTTATGAAAAGATCTTATATCAATTTTATACTCTCATGGATCATGTCCTTTGATTCCTTTATGATTCATATCATATGAACTGAAAATATTTATGTCATGAATTATGATAATGATTATGAATTTCTTGTCATGGATTTAATATGTCAATATCATTTTTCTCATATTCTTATTCTTATATTTTTCCTAAATAATCTTGATATCTCAAATTTTTACCCTTATTAAGTATCTAATACCAAAATTTATTATGTATCTTTTTCTATAGGATATAAAGAAAGGTTTTAAGTGTAATATTTATATCAAGGGTTCTATTTTTCATGAACATAGAGGTATATGTTGTAGATCATTTACCTACCTATTTATTATATATTAATGTTAATAAAGATGATTAACCTCGAATGTTTCAGCATGGATCACAATGATATGTAATAAATATTCATTTATCAAGATAAAGAATTTATGTGTGAAATGATTTGGTTGCCCAATATTTTAGAAAACCATACATTGAATTCCTATATATCACATTAGTTTTTATGAATATTTATTTAATTTCATGATAAAAATACCCCAAAAAATAATTTTAAAGTGTATTTGCAGACATAATATATAAAAAACTTATTTTACAATTTTTTATATATCTCATTCCAATATAATTTCCATGTGATACCCTATTAAACACATTAAGAATAATAATCTCCTCCATAACCTGTGGAATGGGAACATTAGAGAGGGTGACCTCAAATTATCAATATTGGTAAATGTATTAGTCACTAATTAAAAATAATATGTGAGAATAAATGGAAAATATAGGAATTTGACTATAATCAAGGTTAATATAATAATTTGATATAATAATTTATAGTAAATCATTTTTCATTAAACATAATCCATAGAATAAGGGTTTAATAATAGCATTAAACATGAGAAATAATGGTGTGAAAACATGAGTCTCAATACATGATCTATGAAAACAAAACAAGTTATTAGAATTATTCATTAATGTGTTGGACATAAATATTCAATGGAAAACCATTTCTAATGACAGGGATAACTAATATGATATTCATCTAATAGTGATTAAATTCCCACATGGGATTGGGTTTAGTCACGTTCACAAAAACATTGTGGATAGAGACCCACTGGGCAAAGGGTTTACTACCATTCCTAGAAAAATGTGATATGATATAATATAAATTTACACCCAACAAATTAGTGGGAAATATAGGGATGACCCATCACATTATGATAAATCTTAAATATGCGTTCCATAAGAAGCTGAAAACATCCATAAATAATCATTTATTTATTATCCAATGAAAATGTATTCAATTTCATGTAAACATACGTAAGATATTATCATAATATAACTAAATAATTAAAGTATGTGGTATTTTTAGTTATATTCCAAATGATCATGAGAAAAATTAATTGATACTGACATAGATGGAAGAATAAATTTTATATGATCATTGAAATTTACATTTAGGAAAGGGATGAAATACCCTTTTGTTAATTATCTTTTTTATATAATTCTAATTAAATAATAAAAAATGTAATTTATTTAAAAAAATAAACTCTAGATAAAATAATTCTTAAATATATAAGATGAAGGTTTAATTTAGTAAAAAAAAATTGAAAATATTTTCCTTTCAGACAATTGTAATGAAATTTAATGAAATTTTAAAATAAAGACACAAGTATATTTTAAGTAATATTTTAAAAGAGATAGAAAGAAATTTTTTTAAGAAACTTTGTGAAAATAAAAAACTAAATAATAGATTATTTGGTTATAAAATAAATCTATGTTATAAAATTAATAGTAGAAAATAAAATGAATAAATGCGAATATTATTTTAAAATTTATTTATTCAATCCAATATCAAAAAATGTATGATAAATATTTATTTCGAAAATTAGTAAATAAAAATATGTATATAAAAATAAATATTACATATTTTTAATTAAAATTATTAAATATTAATATTGGTGGTTAGAAATAATATATACATGAATGAGGATGATTCATAACTTAAATTAATAGGTACAATTAGTTTTCATATACCGATCACTTATTGAGAATTATATTAAAAACGAGTAGTTGAATGGTAGGAAGAAAATTGATATGTTTAATAAAATAATGAATAAAATAAAAAATGTTTTATAGAGAAATATCACACATTATCTATGTATTATAATTTATTTATATCAATCTAAAAATAAGAATGAGGTTGGAAATATATAACCTTACATTTTTTATCTTAACATCATTAAAAGATATTTAACCTCTTTGATAATTAATATAACAATATTAATAAAATATTTTTTAACCTTATTCATACCAATATCCTTTTTTAATATGAAATTAAATACATTCAGTATACTTTTAATATTTAGTTTTCATTTATTTTCTTCATCAAATGTTAATAATTTAAATTATTTCACATATGTTTCATGATAGGGGCATATAAACAGATTATTTTATTCCATGTACATAATTCTATGATTAAAAAATATATTGAAATCGTATTTTAAATGATTTATGGATAACCATATTATTTTTATGCAAATTGTGGGCATGGTTCACAAGAATTGGTTCATAAAGATCTTGTTTTTTGTAACATTATAATAACAATTGATTACATTATAATGACCAGTACTTATGTTTAACTATATAACAAACATATTCATGAAATACATTACTCTTTAATACCATATACATTCATCAACTACATTCTGGAACCATCCATGTATGTTGGTTGTGAAAAATGACATACATTTATCATGGTGGTGGTACTCTATATGTAACATGAGTGATGTTCAAATGTTTTTAATGTTCAAAAGGAAGGTAAAAATTATAATGACATAAATAGAATAAAATTTAAATATATTTATTATACTAATATAATTTTATTATCATTTTTAGAATAATTTTTATGAGTTATAAGAAGAAAGAATGGAATATAAATGAAACAAGAGTGATTATATATATTTATATTGATCCTTGGAATAAATCCTTGAGACATAATAAAATTTTATTTTTCTAATAAAATAATATTTATAACATTATAGATGGATTAATAGATTAAATTTTTTAGAATTTGGTAGATCTAGAAAAAAAATTTAGGATATGTGGGGTAGTGAAGTGATCCTTTTATAAGTGGGAGGGGCATAACTTTTGGTAATACTCATAACATTATATTAATGGAATTACACATTCAAAGAAATGTGTCCCAAAAAGTGAAAAATAATGGATTTGGTATGAGTTTAATTCATGAAACCTCTCATCTAAATAGCTATGCAATAATTTTTGAGATATTTTAGGCCCTTTCCCTTTTATTTAATTTTTTTTAATAATTTACTTTTAATAAGATAAATCGTTTATTATCCTCAGAAATATATATTTGTAATTATAAAATAAATTTCCCATTTTACCTATATTTTCAAACATCATCTCCAATATGAAATCCATTTTATAATATTATATTTTTTTTAAGTGATAAAAATTAATTTTGAAACAATGTATATATAATTTTTAAAAATATTATTAGAAAAAATGTAACTCAGGTTCCAAAATGTCAAACATAGTAATCTATGAAAACTATAATATTTTTAAAGTATAAATTGACTTATTTAATATATATTTGGATATAAAAAAGGTTTCTCAAATTTTTAATCCATTATTATATCCTAATGATTCCATAAAAGTCATAATATTTGTAGATATTATATTTTGGACAATTCACCAAAATATTAATCTCTTAATAAAAATATAAAAAAATTAATCAAAATTAATAATTTTTTCTATTTCCAGACATTATTTAAATTTTTTTAAAATTAAAATTTTAAAGTTTTAAAAAAAATTAAATCTAAATATATTTAAAAAATATTTTAGAGGAAAATTGTATTTTTAAAATATTAATTATTCTTATTAGTATTTCTTATTAATTAATAATTAAATTAATTTTTATCTATAAATCATGTAAAAAATATTTATCAACTTTTTACCATAATATAATTTTTTATTACTAGTTAGGGGCCAACAAAAGTGGTGAAAATCCCTTTAATCATTAATTAAAACCATATAAAAAATATGGTGAGATGAAATTTTCAAAGTATTGTTTCACTATTCTATGTATCGTAGAATGATATTATAGTAGTTCTATAATTAAATTGATTTTTTTGGCCATGTATTGGGAATTCAGGCCATTATGTCGCTAGGCCTTAGTGTAGGGTGGTACAACTATAATGACATAGCATCTTGGTGAGGGATCATATATGTAGTAGTCACTAGGAGGAGCATAAAAGGAACCACACTATATTGGGAAAAGAAAAATCAGATATTAGGTTTAGGGCCCATGAATTATTGTATTGTGCATGGAAAATCTAAAGGATCATCAAGTCGGTAGTTGGGCACTGACATTAGAGAGGTGATAGTTTTGAGTTTTTCGGAATGTCGAGTCAAATGTTTTATGCCTCTCTGTCTCTAGGCCATGAAGTCATGTGTTCTTAAACTCTTAGTATTATAATGGTTCATTATAAACCTAATTAAAATAGGCATTATGATAAAATATAAACTTTTAAGTTGAAAGATACTAAATTTCATAAAATAAATAATGCATATTTCATAAAATTATAATTTTTCATAAAATGTACTTTTGATTTTAAAATGAATTTATTTATATTAATTTCATCATATTCACTATAGTATATATGTTAATTTATTTTATTTTAAAAAATATTTAAAAAACACTAAAATCAATCTTTGGTGATGGATAATTGAATATAAAAACACTTTTCAAAAAAAATATTTTAAAAATATTTACTTCATTTATATTAAGGAATCCTTTCTAAATACCATAAAAATTAATTATTTTTATTATAAGGTAGTAATGTTAATGATATATAGATATTAAAATAATAAAATTATTTTTATAAATATAGAATATAATAATAATATGCAATGTACAAAAAAATATTTTCACACAAAAAATATCTCAATTAAATATTATCTTTTTATTTTACTATTATATTCTCATAATGTAATAATATTTTTCACTATTTATAATATATTATCCTAATAAAATGTATCAATTTTTTATGTTTGATATCATGTGATAAAGAAATTCAATGTTGTATTAATTAAAGGAAAATAAATTATAAAATCATTGGATATTACAATAAATTTTTGAAAATCTCATTAGTCTGATAAATGAAAGAAGGAAGTAACACTCTTACTCAGGTACTCCATGGATAGTGGTTATTTTAATGCATAAGTAAAAATTTCGTTGATAAAAATAAATACGATAAATGATTATAGTGATCTCGCTAAACAAGATATAAATTTTTAATTAATTACATTGAAAACAAATGATACATTATAAGAATACATAATGACATTATTATTTTAAAAGTACATTCACTACGGCACACATTGTAATATTTGTGGTCTCATGGGAATATTTGAAAAATATGGGGTGAACTCAAATTCATAGTATGGTGTAGAATACAATAGAAGATATCGTATTATAATTGTGGAATAAAAAATCACAGGAATAAATAAATTAAATAATTAAATATATAAAAAAAATATATCCATTTAAAAAATAAGTATAAATAAACATATGGATATCAATAAAAAAATATCATAGTGAAGGAGTTAATAATATCAAATGTCATAAATATATAGTGAATGAATTATTCCTATAAAAACTAAAAGAATAAATATGAGGTAGTAAAATAGTATGTATAATTATTTTATATAATTATAATATTATATATGATCCACTTATAACATTTCAAAGTAGATTTATCAATAATTATTTAGTAAAATCGTCATATTTGGGAGTTACATGTATCATTTTTCATGATAGTTTTGGTTCAATAGTTCCAAAACGTGTTCATCCATCGTAGTTACATAATATCAAAAATTATAATGATGATATAAATATCATAAATATTTATTATATGTATACTTATCCATAAAGGGTACAAATATAAAAATAAATGATATTGTTCGTGGAGATGGTATATCATACATTTACATGAATGTTGTTTTCACATTTTGATGGATGTAATGAATGAAATTTTTATAATAATATACATTTTAAAAATAATTATTATTCCATATATATAATATTTATTAATTAAATATATCCATATTAAAATATATGTAAAGATTAAATGAAACATGAATCGCATCGCTTCATATAGGGGATCGTCCACCTATGCACATAAGTGATGTTTTCATTTTTCAATGGATGGGAAGGTAAGAAAGTTGGTATTATATTATAATCAAAGAATGATAATTATATTATAAATATCAAACATTAACATTAAACCTATCATAACATCCATTGATTAAATATGGTGAATAAAAATAAATTGTATAATTACATAGAGGTGGTAGCCCATATTTACGCAGGAGCGATGCATATACTTATCATTTGATGGAAAGGAGGCTGAATAATTATAGATATAAAAATAAAAAATCATATTAATTATCATAGTTTTATTATTTTCTGAGTATTACTATATATTTTGTCGAGGTAAATTGAGAAATAGATTGAAGGAGGCCATGTAAGAAGATTACATCTTCTAATATAGGCCACCTTTAGATCCATTCATAAGGAAATATGGAATTGTATTTTAAGAAGAAAATAACAACTTATTTTATTATATGGAATTTTATATGTGATTTTATCTAGGTATAGAGAAGATATAAAACACACATTGGTGTAATGAAAATAGATTAGTGGTTTCCTATTATAAGGGAGGGAAATAACATAGTGGGAATTATGGAAAATATATAAATATAATTAATGTATTCCTAATAAAAACTGTATCCAAATTATGAATCATTTAAATAAAAAATGATATGGATTAAATTTCATTAACCAATGAAATTTATATAGGTTTTGGAATCATTTTAACCATAGCATATGGTTTATACCCTTCATTAACTGATTTTATCCTTAAACTTTTTAATAACATTTTCAATATTAAATGATTATAATTATACATTTATAGTCACTAATAGATTATAAATGGACAATATATGAATTAATTTTACCATTTATCATCATAATTGTCCTCTTTAAATAGTTTTATGATTTTTAAATACTTTAATATTGTATTATTTAGCAAAAATATCATTAGTGTCATTTCTGACAAAATTTATTTTAATTTGAAATTAATTTCATCAATATAGTTGTGGAATTATAATAGAAACCATTAATAAATCCTTAATATAATATACATGTCAATAAAATTCAATTGACTCATTAAATCACCCAATAAAATATTAGTTTCATTATTTTTAATATAAATTACATGATTATTCTACTACATGCATAAGCACTATGTTAGTGTTGTGTAAACATTTAATGTAAATATATCAATAATAAAAAAAGAAAAATATATTTACATTATAAATAAAACTCAATCAGACTTATAATAAAAATTTACAAATAAATAAATTTTTTTTATCCCAATCAAAAATGTAATAGTTATTAAAATCATGAAAGTAACTATATGACTTTATCATTTATTTAAATATTACAATGTCCAAAATCAATGTTATTTAAAAAAAATGTTTTATTTTTAATTTCTAGATTATTATATGTAAAATATACTCATAAAATGAAATAAATTATCATTTTTTTAATGTAAATGAATCCTTATAAAATTAGTTTCAATACATTTAAAACATTTAGCCTTTACCGTATTAATAAAGATTTACTATGGTTTCTATTTGTAATATCCAACAAATAAATGGGGCCTATTTAATAAATTTGGACACACTAATTCCAAATATACAATACATTTTTTAATATTTAATTTCATGTTGTGAAATGAATTAATTTAAGATAAAAACCAAAAAAACGGTGAAAAAAATTAGAAAATTCTATTTTTATTATAAACACGTTTGTATAACAATTTCAATAGTAAAATTGATTCCAATGAATGTGATTGGATTATTAATAATATCATATAATGAATTTTAATTTTAAAAATTTAAAAAAAAATTAAATTCAAGGATAAAAATACATTTTTTGATAAAAATCAGTATTTTTTACTATTCATTGGAAAATCAATCATTTCCATATCATATCAAAAAATACCCATAAGATAATTTTGATATTATGATTTAAAAAACGAAATATATATTTCAGATAAATATTCTAAAATATCAAAAATAAAAAAAATATTTTCTCATAAAATAAATAAAACCCATTTTTAAGACAAGGTACTTTAGAATCATAAAATGACCATATTTTCATTTCCCTTATTATAACCATAATTAAATGAATTATAATTTATTCAATTTAATATATAATCTAAATATTTTACAAAAATCATTTCTCAATACTGGTTCATTTAATTTATGATGTTAAATATACATTGCGCACATAAAAAGGGTTTTATTGAAGCCATATCTTATACCTTCAAATGAATTTATCTTCATTTCCAAAATACTAAATTTTAAATATAACTAAAGTATATATATATTTCTTCATATTAAACATATATACAAAGATTATTTATCCAATATATATATATATATAAGTCATATAATAGTTCTATATATATTCTTACATGATTCCCTAAAAACCATTCATTTATTACTCTATCATCATGTATATTATATTTATAATTCATTTCCTTTTTTCCAAAATTTAATTTGGGGTTGAAAAATTAACGTAAAACCATGAGGTAAATATTTAATGTTTTTTTATCATTATATATATGTGTGTTTTTATTATTTCCACATTTAATTCTATTCTTGTTGTTTCATATTTTAACCTCATTATGTATTAGTGTTTTTCTTTCAATGTAATAATTTATTTCAATAAAGTATCATGGTTTATTTTAGTTTTATGTGTTTTCACATATGATATCCAACATAGTGTTTATTTAAAATCTTGTGATGTTATAATTATGTGTTCTTTGTTTCTTGTTTCCCAAGATTTCAATATATATGACTCGTTCAATGAGTTTTGCATCCTATTTTAAGATTTATGGATTTATCTTAATATGCTCTGGTTATAAATTTTCAAGGGTTTTCTGTTTTTTATGAGTTATAATATGATTTTTTATGTTTTACATGTGTTGGAATTGATCATGGATCATTTTTTGATGTATGTTTCTTTTACATGGCATAAATGATCTATTATTCGAATGATATTATTTTCATGTGAATTATTAATATTAATATTGTCATGATTCATGGTAATATATTATATCACTCCATATAATAGAAAAATATTACATCATCAAAATTTTTATACATGACTATATATATTTCGAAATGGTTCATTGGTGACACATTTCACTAATGAGTGACTCAAAATCATTTTATGTTTTATTTGTGTATTATGAGTTTTATTTGTAAAATGAAAGTATTTTTCCTTCTTAAATGTAACATAAAAATGTGTTTCACAATGAATTAAAATTTTAAAGGAAAGTTGTAATTTAATGAAATGGTTTTGAAATGTTATTCAAACCATTAGAGGGGTTCTTCAGGACGATAATGAGGTGATTCTTCACCATGGCCTATAATTAAAAAACTGTAAAAGTATTTCTAATTTATTATTATTTATATATAATGTTTAGAAAATTAGTTTATATGAAATAAATATGGATTAGTTTAGGGCATGTTTTAAAAATTTTAACCTTATGAGTGAAATGAACTATTTTATGATTCACGTGTGCTTGTTTTATATTCTTGTATATTGTTTCTTTATTAGTTATCTCTTAGATAATTATTTTCCATGGTGACATAGGTGATGTGAACTGAAATTTTGAATATTTATTATTTGATATTATTTGAATATACATCTAACAAATTGAAATACTGGGTAAAAACAAGGATATTTATTAAACATATTATATTTGGAACATAATTTATAATTGACACAAATAATTATTTTTATTGATTTATTCAGTTTTTTGGTTAATAAAAAATCCATAAAATGACTTTGAAGACAAATAGAAACTGTAATTGATTTTTATGTTGTGAATTTAGATTGTAAACATAAAATTTGGAAATGGAATTTTTAGCTTTAGTTAATATCTTTAATATTTAATTTATTGGTTGATTTTTTAATTAAACAAAGTCCAATAAATAAATTTTTTAATTTAAATTAGATTATTTATTTTTTAAGGGACAATTTGGAAAAACAATTATTTTATAAAAAAAGTAATGGCAATTGAATATTTTAATTTTTAATTATAAATAATTTTTAATATTATTTAAAATCAAATTTAATAGAGTTATAGTTTTAATAATTTCTTCAATTTTTAAAATTACTCGGAACCGAATTGTGAAGAGAAATTAAATTCTAATTTTAAATAATGTTTAATGTTTTCTTGTAACAAAATCCACATCAAAAATATGTTTATTAATTTTAGACATAGGTACATGAAAAAAATACTCTATCATGGTTTCAAGATAATAATATCATCGAGGGGTATTTTTTTAATGGGGTTTATAAAATTGAAAATGGAATAAGGTTTTGGATATTTTTAAAATTAGGTTTGGAGAAGCGTAAACCTTGTTCACACTTCTTTATTTTCTTAGAAGTGTGTGTGGGGTTCAGTCTTCCTAGCCCCGATGACAGAGGTATGAACACCATTCATGCATCTTTATACATATATAAACATATATATATGTATTATTAATAATTTATTTATTTTATTAATAATATAATATTTATTATTAATATTAATTTTTATGAATATTATCTATAAATGTTTGTGAATGTTTCTGTTGATATAAAATAATATCAATTTTTTATTATTTAATATACTTATTAAAAATAATTTTTATTATTTTTTATTAATTAATTTTGTATTTTTATGTTATTAATTAATTAATAGTATAACAACTAATATTTATAACAATTTAACTATAAATATTTTTTTTTTGATATAATCATTAGAAATTTACTAATATATAAAATATTTATTTATTATAAATTGTAATATTTATTTTTAAGTAATAACATATTTTTAAGTTATCAATATAATTAATAGAATTATAAAGAATATTTAATTTATAATAATAAAAATTAAGTAATTTGTTTTTATAAAATTACTTACTAGTTAATAATTATATCACTCTTAATATATTATTTCATATTATTAGTTAATTACTTATATATAAAGTAAGATGGTATTTATTATTAATAATCATAATATTTATGGAATTAAAAAACTATTATTATTATTAATTAATAATAAATTTAATAATATTATTTATTATACATAATATATAAATTAATACTAAGAATCACTAATATAAATAAAAATATTATTTTTTTATTACAAATGTCGTTATTAATATTAATGTTTCATATTCATTAAAAAATATATGTATTAATTTCTAATTATATAAATTTATTGATTTATGCAATTTTATGTAATATATTAGAATGTTTTTAAATATTTTATAAGTAATGATTCAAAAAACATATAAGAAGTGTCAATCTAATATATGTCAGAGGTCTGGACGTCCCTCTATGCCACACCCATATGTTTATGTAAAGTGTCTATATTATGTCTTTCTATGTCTATGTGATGGCGTAAATTGATATTGTGTTTCATCCCTTACACCCATTTGAACATCATCATGTGTGATAGGTGGTGAATCTATAGTCTCAACACATGAACCATGGAATAACTCAAAGGTTAGTGGTTTTTGTTTAGAATTCTCCCCAAAATGTGAAGAATGTTGTAACTCTTTAGCTGATACCTACAGATCAGAGGCTAGAAATGAATGAAGAACATATCAATCAATGTTTATATCTGTAACCAAATTTTACATGCTAATATATCGAGTTATTGCATATGCCTTTGTTTGTGGTCTGTATTATATGCAATAAGAGTTGGATGTTCATTTTACGGATCATAATGAGAACCCTCCTCCTATAAGACATCTACATCCATAATATGTTCATCACTACTAGAACATCTACATAAATCTCAGCATCCTCATCATCACCTGGTAGATTGAATAAATTCCCATGATAAGTCTCATACACGGGAGGATGCAACTATATCATAGCTTCATGATTATATTCTTAGTCAAATTGTAAGGACCCACCATTAAACATTACATAATATTGAATTAAATGGATAATTCACATTGAGGATCTCTTCAGGTTTAGAGTTATAGAGAATTAGGTCCTAACATTTACATAACAAAATGATTATCACATGTAGAAAATTTTAATAAGTATCCATTTATTTCATAAAAATAACTCTTTAAAAACGATTCATGTCTAGTTCCATGTTTTAGACATCATGACTTTTCTTTGATCCCATCCTTGACTCTTATTCATCTTTAAGTATTGTGAAAAACATTTCAAAAATATGGGATGATCATAAAAATATCAGTAAGGGATATAAAATAATGAATGAAAACATTAGCCCATCAATAAATAAAAAACAATGAAGCCATACTTTTAAATCATAACTTACCTCATGAAATCATAAGATTTATTAATAACATATAGAAATCATATATCATAAAGGTAACTTGTGAAATCCATATCAATCATAAATGGTAGCTATCATAGCTATATAGAGATTCACATTTAGAATACCCATCACAGTATATTCCCTAAATCTCTTAGGAGAAACATTCGTGTTTACCTCTGTCACGTTACCCAATGCATTGGAGAGCTATCTCGAGCTCACCCGCCATAGGTTTATCACGAAACCACCCATATATGTAAACAGTGACCAATAAACATAACATATCCATAAAACATAAAAATAATAAATGAAAGATATAATTTCCACATTGCAATTACAATATATCATTTCAATATATTGACATAATCCATGCTTCATCAAACCATTTTCAAAACCATTTAAAACATTTAATTAATGGATTTTTGAATCAAAGTGTCCCATACCACTTTGAAGTTTCTGAAATAAATTTCAATTTCAAAACATTTATGTACATATTAATAAATCCTTAAAAACATTTTTAAAACATGGACATTAATGGGAAATATTTATAAGAATAAACCTTTAAAACATATAAAACAATATTTTAGTTAAATTGTTTTAACAAAATGATAGATCCGAGAATTAAAATACATGACGAATAAAATTTAATAAAAACATAATAATATCATGAGAATAAAGGTATTCATGATATAATATGCCAAAGGACAGTATATACACCATATAAGAGTGAATTGGTGTATATCAACAGTGAAGTCTCAATGGAAATGTAAATTGAGATGAAATCCCTTATAAAGAAGGTATCCTTTGATTAAGGATAAATAAATTACATAATTATGTGGGTAAAATATAAATACACCCAATATAAGTGGATATTATGTGTAAAATAATCAGAGTTTATTCACACATATTCATAGCACGATATAATCAAGAACTGGATGTTGAACCCATAAATTGAAATTGGGTTAAGAAGTCTTCTAATAGACATTCGACAGCCTAACGGGGTCACTTTGAAATTCAAAAAATAAGTTTATGAGATAGAAAAGGATATCTCGTCACTTAGACATAAAATTTATATCAATAATGATATATAAGAACATATCCCAACATAATAGAATGTAAATTAAAAGACATAACAAAAAGAAGTCTTTTAAAAAGAGGAGGGTGAAAGGTTCCCTTACTGATTTGGTAACTTACGAATCATAAACCCCATGAAAGAAATATCATGCAATGAATATGTAAATACCCATAAATTAAAGTATATTACATGAATAATACAATCATAGGCAGTAAATCCACCACACAAATGGATATAGTTGCTAATATAGCATGAATCTAACAGAATAAAAAATGAGATAAAAAACCCTTACCATGTTGTAATCAATCGAGTCATATGAGAAAAAGTTAATAACCACCAAGTGAATCACAAAATACCATGAATATAAATAGAATCATGATAATATATATCAATTTTAAGTGCACAATACACAACATGCAATAAATAAGTGGTGAACAATTGAAATCTTACGGAATTAAAAGTGAGATAAGAAATCACCTACATCGTGTCCAACTTGACTTGATCGTTCTTAAATCTCCTGAATAATAATATAAAGTTAAATTTTACTTTATTAAGAACATTTTTCAATTTCATTATTCTTTTCTTATCACTTATTACCATGTTATAAACATTGTGTAAATGTTTAAGTTATTAAAGGTTGTTTCGCCGATATTTGGTACTTGAGTAAAAAGAACACCTTATAATTACAAGTTGTCCATGTATTCAAAAATCCATTATCTAGAAAATTATATTCATTAATTATATTTCATATACATCTTATATATATTTAGTATATATATGTATTTATAATTGTACATAACATTTGGAGATAAGAAATGAAATTCACCGTTCATGGAGACGGTAAGTCTTACGTACGAATGAATGCTAATTTCATTTATATTTAGTACTTTAATGGAATTAAAACATAATGATACAGATTTATATTATAATTACAGTATAATATCATCTATAATATCATTAAATATATTTTTTATACATTCTACATAATGAATTAATGAGTCATATCACTTTGAGGGGACGGAAGTCCGCACTTCCTAAATTGAAATTATTGTGTTTACCCATTATGGAGACTATAAAGGTATGATATAAATGAAAAATACAAAAGAATAAATAAAACATAAAAATAATAAATATAACATATAAATACATTTCCATCATAATGGCCACCATGAGAGGTGGTAGGAGTTAATTGAACAATCATCGTTTCGTGAGGCATTAGCTTTCCATCCACAAAACTATTATGTTTATTACCCATTAGATGGAGGTGTGTGTAACTGTAGTTCGAATACTTCTCATAAAAACATTTTAGTATATTTATTATAATGTTGTGGTTATAAAATAAAGGAATAAAAATATTTTAGGGGGTTGGAGAAGTAAAATAAATCAAAATAACTTAAGATAAGACCTTACCTTTAAATCAGGTAACTACCTTTGGTTTGAACAAAAAGGGATTCTTGAAGTGTTTAATGCCTATGATAAGGATTCTAGGTTTAATAATGTGATATTAAGAGCTTATTGGAGTAGATGTTTCATGAGAAAAATTCTTGAGAAGTGTGAGAAATGGGTAGGAACTAAAGGCTTTTTATAAGGGAGATGAGGGCTCTTTAGTAATGTTTGAAAAAATTATTTTATTATAACCTCATATTCTATTTCAAAAGGTCAAATAATTGTTAATGTTCAAGATTATATGAATTATTGAAGAAATAAAATAATCCAATATGAATTGGATAGGTTTTGGATACTGTTTTAATATTTATAATCTTATTGATTTAAATCATTTATTAATGAGATAAATATTCTATAATTATTGTGTCATAAATAATTTAAATTATTTGATGTCCAAAATTTTAAAATAAAATACCACGATGTGGGAAATAATTTTATCTTTATAAATAATATTTATAGTCAAAATATAACTTATATAACCCCATGTAATTATTGATTTAATAAAAGATATTTGTTTATGTAATTTTTGTCTTTACTTTAAATTTATTAATATAATGTGTCATTATTACTCTCATGTGGCTCCATGGGGTCATAAATTTTACCCATGGTTGACCATGGCCGGATATGTATCAGAAATAAGATTCGGACACATGTTAGTGTAATTTAATATTATTATAATATTATATTATACCCTTATTTACTCTATTTACCCTTTAATCATGGTAAATAAAATATTTACTGAATAAATATTTAAAATGTCTAAAATTTAAGTTACCTATTTACAAAATTTGTACCCACTTATTCCAAATATGGAATCAATTTTTCTAAATTCAAAACATATATGTGGCAGAAATTAATTTAAAATTAATTCCCGCATTCAAAATAAAAAGCGTGTTTTTAAGAAATAAAAACTATCAAAAGATTGACACTTGTTTATGACCAATTTCAATGTGAAATTAATTCCAATGTCCAACATTGAATTAACTGGTAAAAATAAATTTAATTAACCTTTAGAACCAATTAAAAATATATTATATCCATATAAATAAATTAGATTAAAAGGAACTTTTGAATTAAAATATAGTATTTTTCACTATTAATTAAAAAATGAACTTTATCGAAAAAATAAAAAAAAATACAAAGTATATTTTGATGTCCCGAATCTAAAGAATAATTTTATTTTGTCAAATAGAACTTATAAAAATTAATAAAACTAAATTTATTGAGGGTTCTCTATTAAAAGGCGGTAAATAGCCTTTCAAAAAATATTTGAGTATTTATTCTTAGATTCATTCATGTTTTAAGCCTCTAACTATTATTGGATAAATGTAAAAATATTCAACAAACATGTATAATAATATTGTAGTTAGTTCTATTCATTCTTTCCAATACAACGGCTAGGCGCTAACTATCACTAAAAATAATAATATTATATTATTAGTGTGCAACATAAGATTTCAAAAACACCCATTGTTGCTTATTAGGTACGCCATCGAACATAGCATACCCTTTAGAGTAAAATTGATAATTAATACAAAAATATTAATAAATATTAAAATATCATGTTGTTTATTTACCTGGGATGTTACACAAATGTTTATCCCTCTATGGAAAAAGTGATGTGATTGAGATGGGTGATATGAGAATCTAGTTAACAAAAAATATGCAGTTAAGTAATATTAATAAAAAACTATTCAATGGTGGAAGGAAGAACAATTACCAAGTCATGATACCCCTTTCCATGTTACATAAGAAATATTATTGGGGACATGAGGTACCCGGGATCATAATCCATTTCATCGAATAAATGCATACATATTGTGTCGGCCCCTCATAATCAGGACTCATGTCGTCTGTCCCACGTCTCAATATATCATGCATGGTGTCTCCTCCAATCAAAGTCTCACTTCCTTAACATATTCATTCCATGAAGTGAAGGTGACTGATTGAGCAATTACAGAATTGGATATTAGAATCCAAACTTCTTTATAGCTCTATCAGTCTGATGCCACTCGACAATATGAAAATGAATCATAGGAATGACGCATGAGTCTTCTGCAATCATCATTGTACAGTGTGATGGGAGACTCTAGGTGATGACTTCAGTATATGGAATCCATAAAATATAAAATTAAATAAAATGAATAAACAATTAATAAATGAAGACATGTATTGTACATAATAATGATATAACTATATAATTAATAACCACTTATATTTTCTGATCGAGGATAGTTTAGAATAGGTATATAAGTTTTGACTTCATGTTTGGATATATATGAATGTCGATGTGCCCAAATCAACATATTGAAAACATTTTTCTACTTATATTTCATAATATAAAGTTATATATTTTATTTTGAAATTATAAGGAAGTAATAACATAATATCATCCATGCGAAGACTCTGATACAGTATAAATAAGTGATAGTGCACATGCATGTGGTTCTAAGTGAATTATGTTCTCCCATATCCAGACATATATAACAATAACACATCTTACTGATGTGACATGCACTGCATTGAACCCATTATGCATATGTAAATCATCCAGACCCTATCTATGCCTCTCTTTCTGGTCCAAGTCCTCCAATAATGTTAAATGCATCAAATGTACAAATATATTTGAAAGATCAAGGAATATCAGGTCACTGATCAACCTTAAAATTTATTGTAACACCCCAAGCTTCTACGGTACACTTCCCTTTGAATAATGTGATAGCGTGTGTTGTACGCAACACCAAGTTCTAACACACCACAACCAATCAAACTAGCAGTTATGAATAGTAATACCAACTTTTTGAAATTATATATATTTTATATTTCAAAATGGACTTCATTTTTGGATTTGGAATATCGAATTTAGCCTAAGGTGAAATTTTGGTACTTTTCGGATAACTTTAATATTTTGATGAATAGTGAAAAGTACTAGATTTTAATTAAAAACAACTTTTTTAATCAAAATAATTAATAGTGATAAATTATAAATTTGAGTGGTTTTAAAGTATATTTAGAATATATTTTTACCATTTAATATAATTTTGGTCATTGGACATAATTTTACAATTATACCGAACATAAACAAGTGTCAATCTTTTGATAGTTATTATCTCTTAAAAACATGCTTTTTGTTTTAACAACGGGAATTAATTTTAAATTAATTTCTTCCACTTCTGTGTTATGAATTTGGAAAAATGGATTCCATATTTGGAATCTGGATGTTCAAATTGTGTAAATAGTTAACTTTTATTTTTAGACATTTTGAATAATTACTGCGGTAAATATTTTATTAACATGGTTAAGGGTAAATCCGGTAAATAAGGGTTAAAAAAAATATTTTAATAATACTAAATTACCCTAAAACGTGTCCTAACCTTATTTGTTGATACATGTTCGACCATAGGCATCTTTTGGTCGATCTTGGGGCCCCATTGAGCCACTTGTAGGTGATAGGGACACTTTATTTTAATTAAGTTAAAATGAATACAAAAATGACACAAGCATATATCTTTTAGAAAATCCATTTTTACATAGGGTTATATAAGTTGGAATTTCAACTATAAATATTTATTAGAAATATAAAACGATTTCCTACATAATGATATTTTATTTATAATTTTTTACATTAAATAATTTAATTTATTTATGACACAATGATGATGCAGTAATTACCATAATAGTGAAAAATTAAAATAATTGATATTATAAATACACAAAATAAATATAATTTGAGACTTTTTATGAATTACACTAATTTTATAAGTTAATATGACATTTTAGTAATGATTTAATTAAATGTTTTCGAAGTAATCATTCTGTTATGAGTTTCAAAAAAATCAACTATTGAATAGTGTCAAAATTGACATAAAAGAGTTTTTAAAACAAATATTATATTATTAATTGATATTAATTTCCTAAATATCTAAGGTTCGTCCAAGAGACATATATCATGGTATTTGTATCATTAATGGACCACTTGGTGGTTTCTTGGATTTATATAGTATGTTTATTAAACATATAATATAATTATACAATGAGACATTGTAAAAGTGAAACTAATTAACTTAGACTTAATACTTGAAGATAAGGTTATTATAAGTACCCAAACCTATCTAAATTCTATTTGTTGAGTGGTTTTCGACCCATCCCCACCTTAACCTATTAATAATCAACTTTTGAGCCATTAAAAACCGAATATGAATTTATTATAAATTAATATTTCTAGATTTTCCAAAGGTGCCCCTCACCCCTCTTATAAAAGGGCACTCCCCCTTATCATTCAATCACACCTTCAAAGCCTTTTGGTTCAGACAAAATCTACCCAAATACTCTCCCAACATCCATCACTATAACCAAGAGGATTTATTTTGATCGGAAAGCCATCCTATGGAGCCCTTTTGATCAAATCAAATGGAAGAACCCGAGGAAGACGGAATGATTTCACCACCCTTTTCCAAGTTCCTTTCTTCTTCCACTTCTTCTTCCATTGTTGTTACCATTCTAAAATAATAACGCCAGTATCATATATATACTGTGATTTTATTATAAATATGGTACAACCATATTCATTATTCTATCCATCCTTTGAATAACATGTCACCATACGTGCGTACGTACGGCTTACAGTCTCCACGTTGTGGTGTAATTGTTATTCAATAAATTATTATTTGGATGGGTATAATAATGATGTGTAATTCATGTAAATAATAAATGTAACATGATAATGATTCTGTATATATGATATTCCATCCAATTATATATTATTTTAATATCAAAAGAATGATATTGGTGCTCGTGCGTACGTACGGACTACTGTCTCCACGAACGTGATGAGATTCATTCTCCATCATATCCATTCAAGTATAATTCTCATTTGATGATTAATAATAGTATATAAGTACTTGATATCATTCTGTATATGATTAAGATATAACCTATCCATGACAAACATGGCTTTTGAAACAAAACATACAAAAGAAAATGAGTAAGTTAACACCCGAAACGACGATAATTCTAAGATATTATTAACAAATCAATGTTAAAAGATAATATAAGATATCATATTAATATATATGATTCTTTTATAATTTAATAACAATTATTTAACCATTATACAAGAGGTTAACCTATCCTTAAACAAGGAAAAGTTCAAGGTAATTGTTATTTCACAATCTCTTCATTATTCGAGGTTGTTTATACGTAATAATCTACTAGGATATCTTTATCATCCACATCCATGTTTCTTAAAAATAAATTTCAAAACATTTATACTATTTACTAGAATATGGGCTAAAGTCATTTATACCCTTTTTTGACTTTTTATAAGAGGTTTATAATGGAATCTTTCCGTCGTTTTCCAAACAAGGTGTTTTTTAACCTTTTCGACAAAATTAAGGTAAGAATGTTTTTTTAACTTATGGGGTGGGTGCGGCTATTTTCCGCCGTTATAAAATCATCGAAGCTTCCCTTATAAGATTATAAGAATATTTTCAATGAAAATGTTTTATCTCATAAATATAAGACTCTGAAATGATTTCAAAATAGAAAGAGATATTTCTCTAAAAAATGTTTTCATTTCATCTATGTCAACATCCTTCGATGGATTTTACGCTTATTTGAAGTTGATTTATTATGATACAAAACTTCTATATTGTATTGAAGGTTTTGTGATATTTTTGATTGTGGACGTGCTATTTTTTATACCGTTCATAGTTTATGGTGAAATTATTGACATTTTGTATGCTAGTTTTAATACGAATGATTGTGTTATGATTAAACCTTTTCATATGGGAATGCATTGGACTTAATATGTGATGGGTGGAGCCCGCTATAACTCCTCGATGCATCGATAGGTCTCATGAGACAGACTAGTGTCTTGGCACAAGTCCTTGGCAAAATCTTATTTGTAGTCTTGGCATGAGTCCTTGGCTATGTGGTTATGATAGTCTGGCATTATGCATTCCATCATTATGAAAGTGGTTATTGATATTGCATGTGATTATTCGATTAGTAGAATATCCATGTGAATAAGTAAATGGAATTATTTTTTTTACATTTTCCATACTATGTTGAAGTTCATGTTTAAAAGGCTTTTGTTTTAGTTATACATTGCCTTAAATGTTTATACTTATTTTTTGAATGTTTCTGCTATATTGTAGTAGTTTTTCACTTTATGATGTAATGTAAAACATTATAAATATATCTAGTGTTTCCAAGGCTACTAAACCAATCGGTCTTTCGAGATTTGATAATTCTTGTGATCATGAAAATGTTATGTAATAATGCACCGACTCTGGGTAACTGGGGTCGGGGTGTTAAAGTTGGTATTAGAGGAAGTTTAGTACAAACCTTAGAAGCTAGATTTAGATAAACTCTGATTAGAGCATGTAGACCTAAGATGAACTTTGAGGATTAGTATAGAAGAACTTCCTAGAATTTTGGTATTGTAGAGATTTTGTGAGTTTTTCATGCAATACATCCATGTCTGGATACGAGCAGGTAGAGGCGGCTCTGGCACAGATGTACCTAGGGGTAAAACCCGAAAACACTGCTTTGAGCTAGACTCGAACGAGAACTGGTGCACAACAACGGGCCTTGCTGCACTCTTGGTTACGACACTCCTAGGGATATTCTTAGGATAACTCTCATTTTCTTTACAAATCATTATGAAGGTTTTATGAGTATATACTTCCTCAAAGAATTTTTTTTTATGATTATGGATTATATCCATAAATAGTTCAATTTATGTTAAGTGTTTTATAAGTTTGGGATTATGTATTTTGATTCATAAACTAATCTATTTCATGCCATTATTTAGAAATGGCACCTAGTGGAAGAAATAGAAACTGTATCAATGCACGCACTCCATGTAGGGATTGCCCTCCTGCTCAAGATAATTATATTGGAGCTGGTGATTCCACTGGTGTCGATCAGCTAATCACCATACTAGGACAACTCACTCAGGTTATGAATAATAACCTTACCCATATGGAGCACCCTGATCCGCAGTGTGGAGGATCAATGTTAGATAGATTCATGAGGAAACAACCACAAACTTTCAATGGGAGTACAAATTCCATAGTAGCTGAGCAATGGATAAATTCCCTAGAGAAAATATTTCAGGCTTTGGGGAGTAGTGAAAGAGAAAAAGTTATCATGGAATTTTACCGCCCCACTGGAGATGCTGATCAATGGTGGTAATTGATTCAAAACACGAAGGAAGATGATTAAGTATCAAATATGGAATGGAGGGAGTTCAAAGATCTGTTTTTAGAAAAATAATTTCCTCGCGACCATCGAGTAGATATAGAAAGGCAATTTTTGAGTCTGAGACAAAAGGACGATGAGAATGTCACAAAGTATGAGGCTAACTTTACAAGGATAGCAAGGTATGCTGGAGATTTTAAACGTAACCCAATAAGTAAGATTGATCATTTCTTTGATGGGTTAAAACTAATTCTTCGTCGACCATTAGTCTCACAATCCTTCTCGTCGTACGAAGACATTGTCTCATGTGCTATCAAGACCAAAAAGGAATTCTCTAAGTATTATGACTTTAAAGCAAAACAAGAGAAGAAGAGACCTATTAATCAATCTGGGAATCGAAATAAGGGGAATAAGGGAAAGGTTTAATATCCATCCTGTGGTAAATGTGGGAAGAAACACCCTGTTATTTGCTTGAAGGGAATGGGCGTCTGTTAAAAAGTGGTGAAAAATGCCACCAAGGTCGTGATTGCAAAGGGAAGAAGGATGCTACCAATGTTCAGTGCTACAATTGTAGGGAGATGGGACACTATGCAAATGAATTTCCTAAGCGTCAGGATAACTTACCTCAGAAAAGGTCAAGGGATCAAGGCCAAGCTTATGCTATCACTACTACAGAGGTAGAAACTCCGAAAGATGTGGTGGCAGGTAAATTAATGGTTTCCTCAAGTTTAGCAAATGCATTATTTGATTCTAGATCATCGCATTGTTTCAAATCTTCCTAGTTTGCTAAGAAATTAGATATTTCCAATTTGATTTAACAAGGGAATTATCAGTTAAAACTCCTAAGGGAAGTATCATTGCAACAAAGTTTTGTGAGTCAGTCCCCATTAGAGCACATAAATGTTCTTTATCTGCTGATCTCATCGTCATACCTATGATTGAGTTTGATATAATCCTCGGTATGGACTAGCTTTAGGAATATGATGCGAAGATTTATTTTAAGAAGAAAGAGGTTACGATTCTTGATGATGATGATAAGGAACACCTTATCTTTAGGGAAGAATCATCACCGCCTAATTCTTATCTAGATCCACCCCCAGTAGCTCAACTAAATTTAATTATTGGGGAGAAAGATAATGAAATAACTATGGGTGAGGAAAGGAATGTTCAAATAGAGGATGTACCTACTGTGAAAGAATATGTAGATGTATTTGCGGAAGATTTACCAGCACATCCTCCAGAACGAGAAGTTGAGTTTTCCAATGATTTAATTCCTAGATCAAGGCCTATATCGAAGACCCCTTATAGAATGGCCACTGTAGAATTAGTCAAACTAATGAAACAACTAAAGGAATTGTGTAATAAAGGATTTATTTTCCCTAGTGTTTCTCCATGGGGATCCTCTGTTCTTTTTGTTAAGAAGAAATATGGATCTATGAGGTTATGTATCGACTATAGGGAGATCAATGCTATAACAATAAAGAACAAGTATCTCCTACCTCGAATTGATGATTTATTTGACCAACTGCATGGAGATCAATACTTTTCAAAGATTGACCTTCGATATGGATACCATCAGTTGTGTGTGAAGAAGGAAGACATTCTGAAGACAGCATTTCGAACCAGGTACGGGCATTACGAGTTTACTGTAATGCCTTTTGGATTGACTAATTCACCCTCTGTATTCATGGATCTGATGAATATAGTTTTCAAGGAGTATCTAGATGAATTTTTGGTGTTATTTAATGATGATATCTTGGTATACTCCAAAAGCTACGAAGATCATGAAAATCACTTGCGCATTATCTCGAAGACTCGGAGAAGACATGAATTATATGGAATGTTTAGCAAGTTTGAATTCTGGCTTCAGGAGATTTCGTTTCTTGGCCATATTGTCTATAAAGATGGAATCTTTGTTGATCCTTCTAAGACCAAGGCAATCCAAGAATGGCTAGCACCTACGAGTATAACTGAGGTACGTAGTTTTATTGGTTTGGCTGGTTATTATCGGCGTTTCGTCCAGAATTTTGCTCGGTTGGCTAACCCATTAATGAAGCTCACACGTAAAGGGGTTATATTTTTTTTTTGAAAAAAGAGTGTGAATAATGTTTTGAAGAACTGAAGAGAAGATTAGTCAATGCTCCTATATTGACTCTACCATCAGGGAATGATGGGTTCGTTATTTATAGTGATGTATCGAAGAAAGGACTTGGTTGTGTCCTTATGCAGAATGATAGGGTTATTGCCTATACATCACGACAGTTGAAAAGTGGGGAACAAAACTATCCTACTCATGATCTCGAGTTAGTAGCTGTGATATTTTGTTTGAAGATATGGAGGCACTACCTTTATGGTGAAAAATGTGAGATTTATACTGATCACAAGAGTTTGAAGTATATTTTCTCACAAAAATAACTCAACATGAGGCAGAGGAGATGGCATGAATTACTCAAGGATTATGATTGTACGATACACTACCACCCGGGGAAAGAAAACAAGGTGGTAGATGCTTTGAGCAGAAAATACCATGGTGTTTTGAACGTGATGAGAATTGAAAGGGATCCAATTTTGATGGATCTAGTGAAGATGGACATGGGAATAACCAGGGAAGGTGAAACATCAATGCTTTTTCAAATGGATGCAAACCATCTTTACTAGAAAGGATTAAGAGTTCTCAGACCGATGATGAAGAATTTCAAAAGAAGATTACAGATGTGAATGGTGGGAGATTGAGAGACTTTGTGTATGAAGATGGAATTTTGAATTCGGGAAGAGACTTTGTGTTCCCGATATACCTGATCTAAAAAGGAAATTACTGGATGATGCTCATAGTTCCAATTTCTCTATACATCCTACGAGCACCAAAACGTATAGAGATTTGAAGAAACATTTTTGGTGGGACAACATGAAGAGGGAGATTGTTGATTTTTTGTCAAGATGTATGGTTTGTAAACAAGTGAAAGGTGGAAGGCAACAACCTGGAGGAGTCATGCAACCTCTTCCCATACTGGTGTGGAAATGGGACAATATTACGATGGACTTTGTCATGGGACTACCAAAGACTCCTAGAAGGAACGATGCAATATGGGTTATTGTTGATCGTCTTACCAAGGCAGCACATTTTATTGCTATAAGAGAAGATCTAACCCTGGAACGTCTAGAAAGACTATATATTAATGAAGTTCTGAGACTTCATGGAGTACCCCTATCGATTGTTTCTGATCGTGATCCCCGTTTTACTTCAAGATTTTGGAAAAGTCTTCATAAATCCCTGGATACAGAACTTCATTTGAGCACTGCTTACCACCCTCAGACAGACAGACAATCAGAACGAACTATTCAAACCATAGAAGACATGTTGAGATCTTGCTCACTTGACATTCCGGGTATGTGAGATCAATATTTACCTCTGGTAGAATTTTCCTATAACAATAGCTTCCATTCGAGTATTCAGATGGCACCATATGAAGGGTTATATAGAAAGAGATGTGGTACACCAACCTGTTGGGATGACGTTGGTGAAAGAAAACAAGTAGGCCCAGAACTGGTAGATGAAACAATGGAAAAGGTAAAGGTAATCCAAAATCACATCAAATCAGCTTAAGTAGGCAGAAGAACTATGCTGATAACCGAAGGAAGGATTTGGAATTTCAAGTCGGTGATCCTGTCTTCCTGAAGGTATCTCCATGGAAGGGAGTCATACATTTTTGTAAGAAAGGTAAATTGAGTCCTAGGTACATCAGACCTTTCGAAATTCTAGAACGAACTGGGGCTGTAGCTTACCGATTGGCAATGCCGCCAAGTCTCTCCAAAGTTCATGATGTGTTCCACGTATCTTTGTTGAAGAAATACATGCCTGACCCAACGCATGTACTCACCTATGAAGAATTAGAACTAGAAACTGATATGTCTTATTCTGAAGAGCCGGTCAGGATTCTTGATATGAGAGAACAAGTAATGAGAAACTGGATGACGCGTCTGGTAAACGTTTTGTGGAGAAACCATAAGATGGAAGAGGCAACGTGGGAATGCGAGGAACTTATGATGAAGAACCACCTGAGTATTTTCATGTGATACGTATTCTAGAAATTTCAAGGAAGAAATTATTTGAATTAGGTGAGAATGTAACACCCCAAGCTTCTACGGTACGCTTCTCTTTGAATAATGTGATAGCGTGTGTTGTACGCAACTCTGAGTTCTAACACACCATAACCAATCAAACTAGTCGTTATGAATAGTAATACCTAATTTTTGAAATTATATATATTTTATATTTCAAAATGGACTTCATTTTTGGATTTGTAATATCGAATTTAGCCTAAGATGAAATTTTTTTACTTTTCGGATAACTTTAGTATTTTGATGAATAGTGAAAATTACTAAATTTTAATTAAAAACAACTTTTTTAATCAAAATAATTAATAGTGATAAATTCTGAATTTGAGTGGTTTTAATGTATATTTTGAATAAATGTTTACCATTTAATATTATTTTGGTCATTGTACATAATTTTACAATTAAATCGAATATAAACAAGTGTCAATCTTTTGATAGTTATTATCTCTTAAAAACACGCTTTTTGTTTTAACAACGGAAATTAATTTTAAATTAATTTCTGCCACTTATGTATTTTGAATTTGGAAAAATGGATTCCATATTTGGAACCAGGATGTTCAAATTGTGTAAATAGGTAACTTTTATTTTTAGACATTTTGAATAATTACTGCGGTAAATATTTTATTTACCATGGTTAAGGGTAAATCCGGTAAATAAGGGTTAAAAATTAATATTATAATAATACTGAATTACCCAAAAACGTGTCCTAACCATATTGGTTGATACATGTTCGACCATAGTAATACTTGGGTAGATTTTGGGACCCCATGGAGCCACTTGTAGGTGATAGGGACACTTTATTTTAATTAAGATAAAATGAATACAAAAATGACACAATCATATATCTTTTAGCAAAAAATATTTTACATAGGGTTATGTATGTTGGAATTTCGAATATAAATATTAATTATAAATATAAAATTATTTCCTACATAATTATATTTTATTTATAATTTTTAGAATTTAAATAATTTAATTTATTTTTGACACAATGATGATGCAGTAATTACCATAATAGTGAAAAATTAAAATAATTGATGTTATAAATACACAAATAAATATAATTTGAGTTTTTTTATGAATTACACTAATTTTATAAGTTAATATGACATTTTAGGAATGATTTAATTAAATTTTTTCGAAGTAATCATTCTGTTATGAGTTTCATAAGAATCAACTATTAAATAGTGTCAAAATTGACATAAAAGAGTTTTTAAAAGAAATATTATATTATTAATTGATATTAAATTCCTAAAAATCTAAGGTTCGGCCAAAAGACTTATATCATTATAGTTGTATCATTAATGGATCACTTGGGGGGTCTTTTGGATGTATATAGTAAGTTTATTAACCATATAATATAAAAATACAAAGAAACATTGTAAAAGTGAAACTAATTAACTTAGAGTTAATACTTAAGAATAAGGTTAATATAAGTACCCAAACCTATCTAAATTCTATTGGTTGAGTGTTTTTCAACCCATCCCCCCCATAACCATTGAATAATCAACTTTACAGCCATTAGAAACCGAATATGAATTTGTTATAAATTAATATTTCTAGCTTTTCCCAAGGTGCCCCTCACCCCTCTTATAAAAGGGCACTCCCCCTTCTCATTAACTCACACCTTCAAAACCTTTTGGATCAGAAAAACTCTGCCCAAATACTCTACAAACATCCATCACTACAACCTAGAGCCTTAGTTTGATCATAAAGCCAACTTAAGAAGCTCTTTTGATCAAATCAAAAGGAAGAACCCGAGGAAGAGGTAATGATTTCACCACCCTTTTCCAAGTTCCTTTCGTCTTCCACTTCTTCTTCCTTTTTTATTACCGTTATAAAATTATAACTCCAGTATCATATATATATTGTGATGTTATTATAAATATGGTACAACCATATTCAGTATTCTATCTATCCTTTGAATAACATGTCACCATACGTGCGTACGTACGGCTTACCGTCTCCACTTCGTGGTGTAATTGTTATTCAATAAATTATTATTTGGATGGGTATAATAATGATGTGTAATTCATGTAAATAATACATTTAACATGATAAAGATTCTGTATATATGATATTCCATCCAATTATATATTATTTTAATATCAAAAGAATGATATTGTCGCTCGTGCGTACGTACGGACTACCGCCTCCACGAACGTGATGAGATTCATTCTCTATCATATCCATTCAAGTATAATTATCATTTGATGAGTAAATAATAGTATCTAATTACCTGATATAATTCTGTATATGATTAAGATACAACATATCCATGACAAACATGGCTTATGTAACAAAACATATAAAATAAAATGAGTAAGTTAACACCCAAAACGACGATAATTCTAAGATATTATTAACAAATCAATGTTAAAAGATCATATATGATATCATATTAACATATATGATTATTTTATAATTTAATAAAAATTATTTCAACATTATATAGGAGGTTAACCTACCCTCAACCAAGGAAAAGTGCAAGGTAAGGGTTATTTCACAATCTCATCATTATCCGAGGTTGTTTATACGTAATAATCTACTGGGATCTCTTTATCATCCACATCCATGTTTCATAAAAATAAATTTCAAAACATTTTTACAATATAATAGAATATGATCTAAAGTCATTTATACCCTTGTTTGACTTTTTATAAGAGGTTTATAAGGGAATCTTTCCGTCGTTTTCTAAACAAAGTGCTTTTTAACCTTTTTGACAAATTAAGGTAAGAATGTTTTTTTAACTTATACGGCGGCGGTGCGGCTATTTTCTGACAATATAAAATCATCTAAGCTTCCCATACAAGCTTATAAGAATATTTTCAAAGAAAATGTTTTATTTCATTAATATAATACTCTTAAATGATTTCAAAATAGAAAGAGATATTTCTCTAAAAAGAGTTTTGATTTCATCTATGTCAACATCCTTTGATGGATTTTACGCTTATTTGAAGTTGATTTATTATGATACAAAACTTCTATATTGTATTGAAAGTTTTGTGATATGTCTGACTTTGGATGTGCTATTTTTTATATCGTTCATAGTTTATGGTGAAAGTATTGACATTTTGTATGCTATTTTTAATACGAATGTTTATGTTATTTTTAAACCTTTTCATATGGGAATGCATTGGACTTAATATGTGACGGGTGGAGCCCGCTATAGCTCCTCGATGCATCAGTAGGTCTCATGAGACAAACTAGTGTCTTGGCATAAGGCCTTGGAAAAATTTTATTTGTAGTCTTGGCACGAGGCCTTGGCTGTGTGGTTATGATAGTCTGGCATTATGCATTCCATCATTATAAAAGTGGTTATTGATATTGCATGTGATTATTCGATTAGTAGAATATCCATGTGAATAAGTAAATAGAATTATTTCATTTTGCTTTTTCCATACTATTTTGAAGTTCAAGTTTAAAAGGCTTTTATTTTAGTTATATATTGCCTTAAATGTTTATGCTTATTTTTCAAAGTTTCCGCTATATTGTTATCCTTACTAGGCATTTAAGCTCACCCCTTTTCTATGTTTTATTTTTTCCAGGATGTGAAGAAGTAAGTTATGAATGACCTGCAGGGATAGTATGTGGGGATATGAGTGTGGGATATGGAGACTATGTTGTTGTTGTAGTTTTTCACTTTATGATGTAATGTAAAACTTTATAAATTTATCTAGTGTTACCAAGGCTACTAAACCAATCGGTCTTTCGAGATTTGATCATTCTTGTGATCATGCCAATGTTATGTAATAATGCACCGACTCTGGGTAACTGGGGTCGGGGCGTTACATTTATGCATTTTAAAATCATTGAACAAAAATCTCGTTAAAATCATAATATATATGATTTAGGTACTCTTCTATCCAAGGAATGTGTAATCTACTACCGATAATGGTCCTATCATATTCTTGGACCACAATTCCTTGTAATCTATGAACTAGATCAAACCAATCCCCACCCACTCATCCCATTGTATCCTCATTGTTGATGGGAAGTCATAACCTAATGGACACATCCTCTATTGTAATAGTCATATTCCTATCTATAAAATGAAATGTATATATGTCTGCACTCCATCATTCTATGATGGTAGAAATGAGATGATCATCAACAAATGGGAAGTCACACATTGTTACGTTGTAGAACCGAACACAAAGAACATGAGGGATGATGTCAGGAGGTGGTGTAGTAATATGGAACTCATGAGATCTATGTACATAAAAATCATGCATTTGACATCCCCCAAAAATCATTTCTGAAACATGCCTATCCTGGAATGTGCGAAATATAAGTCCCACTATTTGTACATTGATATCATCAACAATTTTTTATAGTTAATTAAATGAAGATTGAAAAAAAAATTAAGAAAAATAAAATAAGATAAATGTGGTAAGAAATTAGAAAATATATTTCTAAATTATGATAAAAATAAGGCAACAAAATAAATGTGACTGATATTGTTGGCTTAGTCTATCAAATTATTTTTTTAATGATCTCCAATCATATTTAGTTTATTTCAAACTATTTTTATGAATATCATTTGTGATGAAACCCACACAAAGATCATGTGGTTTCATGATATATTTAATTGACTGTTTTATTTTAAGGATAGATTAGAAGATAATTCTTTTATAACCTTAGAATTTTTTATTCATTTTGTTGTCTATTTATTTTTTAATAGTTTAAGTATAAAAAATTCATTCTAATTGAATACTGAAATGAAAAAAACTAGAGAAAAACAATCCAGAAATAAAGAAAGTTTCAAATAAATGGACTCATTAATGAAAATTATACATATAAAAATTGTACACATTCATGATAAAATACATAGAATTTGGTCATCCATAAGGTTTCACCCAGGTAATATCACTAAAATAATTAAAAAACAAATAGAAATGAAAAAAAAACATAATTTAAAATTCTGCAATATGAAACCTGGAAATATAAGGGAATACAGTTTACTGATTAGTAGGAAAGGTAATATAATGAATGTCACAAACAAATATCCAAGGTGTACTATAATACTTAACAAATATGATCACATGATACTCTGGGTCAATAAAGGGATCTCGTGATATGTTCACTGATTCAAAAGTTGAAGAAACAGGTGAGAAGGGATATCTAAATGCCTATAAATTTCCATAATTATAGTACCTTCTGTCCAACATTACCACTAGCACTTGACAACTATTTCTTATTTCCAGTTCATGGAACACTCATACCTGAAATCATCTTTTTACCAACTCAAATGGTAGAACATGAATTTTTATTTCTTCATGCAGTTTATGATCAATAAAACTTTTGAAATAATAACCAAAACACATTCTATTGTGCATCCTATGATATAACTATTGGTACCATTCAACAAATTACATCACTTGGTAGGAGGTGTGAACCTCATTCATGACTCCTTTGTAAAACATTCAAAAGAATTTTGAATGGGGTTCACACTTCCTTCAAGACACTGAAGAAGCAAGAATGGGGTTCATGCATCCTTAGTAGAAGAGATATAAGGGGGAACCCCATTCACACTTCTCAGTAAAATGAAGAACTTCGAATGGGGTTCATAATTCTGTAGACCCTTTTCTAAAAATATACACAACCCTATCCTTCTTTCAAAGAAAGTAAAACCCATTAAAAACTCATCATAGAGCCATTCCACCCATTGAATCACACTACTACGGTCAATGGTATCACACTGCCACCACAACCTACAAAAACTATTGTCATATTTCTGATCCCATGCTACCATTTCAACCAGTAGCTAACATCGCTTCCTCTCCCCTTCCCCCATGATACCTACACCATTTTCAAATAGAGTCCACCCTCGAAACACTATCATGAATAATATGATCCTCAAAGATGATGGACCATATCTGGTTAACCATTTATATCCCTTTCTATTGGAATAAAAACTCACAAAATCTATAAAGAGTTTTGGATTCAATTTCCCATGATTAATTCATATATCATCATCACTGTTATTCAAGACAACAAAAAAATCAATTGATGAAGACTTAAACATTCAAATTGTGATTAGAATAATCCTCCATTGTAAATCTCCAAGATAAATCACCAATCAGATGTACTTCCCACAAAGATGACATAACTTTGATGATCTGAGCAAACTGTCCATCCCATGCTCTCTATTGTACCAGATCAAACCAACTTGACATGCATATCACCATACTCGAATGAAGAAATCCCCAACCACACTACCACACTGCAAACATTTGATCTAACCAAATTCATGATCCACCACACACCATATTTCAGTACATTCAAAGTGCTTGTGTGCCTAGATGAACCAGTGATCACCACCGTTGAATGTTCTAGAAAATACCTATTGTTCTTGGAATAACTCTCAATGTGCCTCCCTAGAGAACCCCCATAACAAGCCCCCTATTTATCATTATCTTTGAGAAGAAACACCTCTATCCCACCCTTATCATGTGAAAAAAGATAAAACATAAAAAATGAACTAAAATAAAAAAAAATATATAATAATAAATATAATGATATATGTATATATAATAAATGAATAAACATATATCTATACGAATATAAATATATATATATATATATATAATCTCTAGATATGAAATAATTAGGGAATTTTTTTCCCTGTTTGCAGTGATGTCTATTCCCACTTAAATATTGATCATAATCCTAATTATAAACAAGCACAGATGACTACACACACCTTCTAGAACATTCTCATTACTTGTGTAATGCTGCAACACTCATTTTTTATTGGAGATGATAATAACTAAAACAATTATGAACTAGAGCACATGTGATCATGGAATAAATATACTTCTCAATGAATTTTCCTTGATCAATCCAAACTCTACACATTTTACACATGTAGCTACGGAAAAAACTCCCTAGAATACTGTGTCAAGGAAGAATATTTCATTGGATTTAAGTAATTTTCCCTTTCCCCAGTTTAGAAGAATTCGATATCTTCTGATTGGAACATATATTATCTATAATTTATATTATATAATTCCATTTTAATTTAAATTCACATTCGGTTCATTATATGTTTATTTTTATATTCTATTATCCCAAATTTATTCTTATTTCTTAACTATCTAATTTCATTATGATTATAGAATCCATGATATTGGAGATATAACCCATTATAGCTGGTCAATGTAGAATCATAGTGAAAATACTTAATTTATGTGTTTAATTATCAATCTATCTCATCTCTAATTATATTATGATGGTGAAGGTGGAATCATGAGTAGGTGATTACCATTCTAAATTTCATTTACATTGCTGCACACTTCCATATTTTTCACATGAATTTATTCCTATAATCAGACCACAGTTCATACTAATGGAGTATTTTGGTTAGAAAGGAAGAATCATATGTGATTTTTATCAGATGTGTGAGTGAGTTCATTAAATCTATTCGGGAATATACTTACTCATTCAATGATGATAACACAAGGAAATTAAATTTATGTTAAAGTATATCAATAGAAAATTAGTGTTTCCCTACCAATGACAATTCTTGAGGGTGAATATGTGAATGATATTGAACATCTTCATTGAATTGGATAATTTATAACAAAATTAAATAATGATATATCTCACTAGAATTAATCCTTAGGTTAATTTTTATTTCTCGCAATCAGTTTTTGTGTATTTAAAATTTTCTTCTTCCATACTTTCATCCAAAAATAAAAATCCCACTCATAACTTAACTATTTAAAAATGAATAAAAAAACTAAAAAAATACATGAGTTCAAGGATAGTGAGTCTCCCAGACCCTTCTCTTTCAGAGATGACTCTGGTAAGCCTCTAGGCTACATTATGAGGTCTTAAAAAAATTCTAACTATGGGCCATGAAAACCATGTGATCTATAGGGAACTATTTATAAGAATAAAGTGTTTATTTACCACTATCCTTAACATATTTTTAATAATGTGTTTTATTATTTTTTTTCCTTCCATTATTTTATTCATTCTCTTTTTCTCAAATTGAAATAAGAATTATATCAAGACCCTACATTACTGGATACCCAACCTGGTGTCCAATTCACATTCTCACAAGAACCCCATGAGAAGAAAACTCAATGGAAATACCAACAACATCCTTTGTTAAACACCAATGGAAGGGAGGATGAAAGCTGTTACATGAGGGGACCCACCTATCATCATCAACACATTAATCCACACCATTACAATAAAGAATAAATTAAAACCGTTAAAATAACTATATGATCCTCTATATTAAGATACTTTCATGTGAAAGGGAACGAACAATTGGTGTAACATAGAGAAATGATTAAAAAATTGAGTAGAATGTCAGCTGTAATTACCAATACCTTCCAAGAGATTGTAGAGTAAATTTAACAACAAGAAAATGAGGAGTAAGATGCATTGGGATTTTCCCAAGAAAATATTAATGTTTATGAGGGATATTTTTCTGAATTATAATACCTTCCATTATTCTCCCAGTGACACATGTACCCAGAGCTAGTATACTGGGTAACGAAACACAAATTTGAAACAATTTAGGGAGACTTATTTTGACCTTTTCTTTCCCTAGTTTTATTGGAAACAAATGTTCTTCTAATATCCCTCTTATTGTTAACAAAATCAACAAAAAAAGAGACTAAATATAAGCACTGTATGATAAAGATGAAGTGGATGAGCTCACATTTTAAAAAAGGTGGAATTCCCACAACTTAATCGATGAAAACAAGGGAAAATTAAAGAGGAATTTCATTTGGAAAAGGAATTCATTATGAAATTAATTATGGTGATACCAATAAATTGGATTTATTTCATTCAACGTTTTTTAAAACTAAATTATATTCACATATCCTTTGTTAAAATTTTATAAAGTCATCTAAACTAATTAAAATACCAAATAATGAAGAGAAATAATTACAAGGATACTTCATTAGGGATAAAATTAAACAACTCCAAGCCACAAAAATTAAAAATGACCTTTTAATTGTGTTTTATAAGAAACATATGTTTCAACCTGGGTCCTATGAGGTAGTGAATCAAACCTTAAGCTCATTTTATTTTACAAAATATTTTTTATATCATGATATCCTTAATTTTAAGATTCCAAAACATGAATCATTATTGTTGACCCTCGATGCAGAAGATATATAACTTGTGGAAGATCCCCTTGAAATACTATTAGAGGTAAAAATAGAATAAGATAATTTGGAGATACTGAATGTTGATGGTGGGTATTCCCATAAAGACCTTGATGATGACTATATTGATAATCTTCTTAGATTTTATAGTGAAGAAGAACCCCTAGTATATAGACAACCATGAACAGATAGGAAGATTAATCTTGTCTGAGAATAAAAGGTAAAACCATCTTAGGAAGTGGCTCAAGAAAAATATGTTATTGGAATTATCCATAAAAAATTTCCTATTCAATAACACACTAATCATCAATTGAATGGAGGCATAACAGACAAATAAGAATGCCCAGAATTCCCTCATATAGAGAATTAAATACTTATATAAATTGAATATTTTCAATTAAACATACCTTGTTATGATTATTTTAAATTATAATTATTTATTGACTCTCCCTTATATGAATACTGTGAATTAGCTCAAGTAGAGGGGTCACTAGATAAAGAAGAGGCCACAACCCATGTGAAAAAATCCTGATGATACCTCATTCCCAATCATTACATCCAAACCATACCATTTATATCACACTAGTAAGTGGGTAAACCTAAATAACATTTTCCAAGGTGACCTTAAAGAGGAAGAAGTGTAAATGGGTTTGGAAGAATTATCATGTAGTGGATATTACAACAAAAACTTTATCCCTCTAAATATTGGGGATAGTTTCAAGTTTTTCTAGTTGTTAAATGTATAAACAACAACACCCCTTTTAAGGTAAACCCACAATTCACATCCCTTCTCTTTTATTTTCATTTTCATTACTTTACATTTTATAAAAACTTCTAAGGATTTATTTTTTTCGTTGCTTTCCCCTTAATATACCACATAGGAGACTTTCTTAAGATAGTCCACAACACCTAAGTGAGATCATACATTGATCTTTCTAAAAAAATAAACACAAGGTTGTATCTATACTTTTATAATGTTTAAATAATGAAATTTTTATGCATGATTGTTTGAATTTAAATGATATTGTTCAATAAGTGTGGGGTAAGGGATTCCATCCTTTTTAAATTAACATTGATTTTTTTATTAATTTTATAAAATATGGTAAATTTTTTTTTTCAATTTTTAGTATTTTTTTAACGAATATGTAAATAAAAAACAAAAAAGAAAAAATAATTTCAAAAAAGTGTTTTCTTGTTTGTTAATACTATGAATAGAATTTTATGTAGTTTTTTTATTAATTTTAAAAAAAAATTATTGATTTCGATTGTTTCCATCTCCAGTTTGAAATTTTCATACTACATATCAGTAATTCACTTGTTCTAAAATTGTAAGACGTTGATGATTGTTGACTGTGTTTATCACTATTTTCATAAAATTATTGTCCTCATATTAGGAAATGGAGTATGGGTGAAAATATTTCTATGGAATCAAATTTATAACATGAGGTCACTAGTAGTTTTTATCTTAGTCTAGTGTGACATGACCTCTATAAGAAATAAAACCCTAGGGAGCCAACTCAAATGTACTTGATATAAGTCCATTGGGATTGAATGAAAATGGGAAATTCGGAAAATAAAATGTATAGAGACCTGACCTTTTCATACATTACTATTAAATCATTTTAAATATAAATAACATAATAGTATTACACATAGAGGTTCCAAAGGTTTAGTGTCCTGGGAAAACTTCGACCATACATAACAAATACAACATCAAGCATAAACAATTATTTAATTTCGTCTTCTCTAGCTTCTTATTGGCACATGAACTCTCCTTAGAACATGTATCCACCTGAGGATATACATCAAAAGGGGTGATATAAAAGCCCAGTAAGAGGATAGATAAGAATAATATAGCATGGGGTGATCATAATCATACATGGGAAAAATCATGAAGATGAGAGGAATCCAAAATATAAGACTTGAAATGTGGCAATGTATAAAAATGAAACATCATGTATTAGTGGTTAAATACCACACATACTACTGAACCAAGCTAGCATCTTGTTCACACATCATTTCACATTTACTCATGATATTCATCACTTTACCCAATTCATTGGTGTGCTGTATAATTCTGGGTGCACCCATCACATCATAACATTATCATCATTATGCTTTCCACATAGAACACATATAAAGAATTTACATAACTAACTCATGTAATGGAATGGGTTTCATATCATAATAACACATTCATAAGATTTGGGTTACCAAAATAAATAGGGAATAACATATATGTTACAAGAACTGTCAACTTTGAGTGAGAAGTAAAGGGGGTGTTTTAAAAGAGGAGTTCTTTTGGAAAACATTTTGTTTGACATAAAAACTAGTGACAAACATGTATATCCCAGAAATATAAAGAAATTGATGAAAAAATTATCTTTAAAGAGTAAACATATCAAAAATAGAGTGAAAGAGGGAGAACCCGAAGGAATAAAATTGGGTTCGAGATTTCCCCTTACCTTGTATCTAAATGCTTCCTTCTCTTAAATGTCCTCTTAAATAATCCTCTTGAGATCCTCCTTAAAGAAGGTAGGATTGGTCATTTGATGATACCAATAGCTCTTGAACGTGGGAGAGGGTCTATAGAAGAAAATTGGGCAGAGTTTAGAGAATGCTTGGAGCTTGGGAGGTGTGAGGAAAAGAGGGTGTGAATGGTGGTATTTATAGTGGAGGGGAGAGGAGTTTCCTTAATATAAAATTCATTAATTTATTAATTTCCCATAAGAAAAGGAATAGTGATTCTTGAGTGACCATGAATATTAATTTTATCATGTGATCCCGAACCAAGTGGGCTTATATCAACAGAACATCACACATGACTCTATAATTTGCTTGTTTAGCTTATTTTTGTAAATTACGTTATTTCACAATTCATAAAAAATTCAAGCATTTTAGAAAAATAAAAAAAAAATTATCCCAACCATTTATTGAAAGGTAGAATCCGAAAATGATGTCCATTTTTCAAAAATAATTTTCTAATCATTATAAATTTATTATTTAATTAAATTTATAAATTACTTAAAAAAATTTTTTAAAATTAAAACTGATTTTATAGTGCTTTAAAAAATTATGTAGTGTCTTATAAAATTATATAAAAACTATAATACATTTATTTGATAATTAATAAACACATTTTAAGAAAATAATATTTCTTTTAAATTAATTAATTAATTATAATTAATTATTTATGACTTACAAAATACCAAAACGTTTACTAAGGTCAAATTGTCACTTTCTAAGATGTCTAAATTTTATTTAATAATTCATGGGTATGGTTACTCTTATGTTGGATGATTTACTATTCATAAGGGTAATAATACTACTCATAAGGGTATGTTACTATTCTCCAAAAAATATTTTTTTTCAATGGACTGTAAAAATCATCTTGAACACAACCGTGTATGTTAGATTTTCGAAATTCAAAACACAGAAGTGACAATATTATGTTTAAAGGTCACTTAGCACTTAGTAGTTCATTATTTTGTGTTTTCATGTGATTTTATGACATAAATATAAGAAAGGAATTTCCCTTGAAAAACTTTGGGTCGTTACATTCTTCCCCCCTTATGTAATTTCACCCCCATAATTTCACTTTACACAAACAGGTGAGGGTACTTCTACTTCATTGCCTCTTATGGTTCCCAAGCTTCTTCCTCAAACATATGGTTCCTCCACAACACATTGACAATATGGGTTGTCTTGTCACATAGAACCTTATCTCTCCAATCTAGAATCATTACTGGATGCTCCTCATAGAAGACATCATCTTACAGCTGCACCACCTCTATGTTTAGTACACGTGAGGGGTCTAGTATGTACTTCCTCAGTAGTGATACGTGAAACACAACATGAACTTGAGCCATAATTGGTGGAAGTTCAAGACAATAGGCCACGACTCATATGCGGTCAAGGATCTCAAAGGGGCCAATATTCCTTGGACTTATCTTCCCTTTCTTTCCGAATTGCATGACTCTCTTCCATGGATATATTCAAAGGAAGACTTTATCTCCAATGTCGAACTACAAGTCCCTTCGACGGTTGTCCGCATAGCTCTTTTTCTTACTTTGAGCAGCTTTGATGTGTTTCTAGATGACTTGAACCTTCTATGTCATCTCTTGAACAAGATCAGTTCCAAGTATCTTTCTTTCTCTAACTTCATCCCAATAGGTTGGAGTTCTACACCGCTTCCCATAAAGAGATTCATACAAGACCATCTGAATACTCGATTGGAAGCTATTGTTTTATGAGAACTCATACAATGGGATATGCTGTTCCCATCCAACTTTGAATTCAAGAGACCAGGCTCCTAGCATATCTTCAAGCATATGAATAGTTCTTTCAGACTGGACATCAGTTTGGGGGTCATAGGTCATGCTGAAATTTTATTCAATACTCAAATCAGGTTGAAGACTCCACCAAAATTTATATGTGAACCTTGGATCACGGTCAGAGACAATTTATAGTGGAACACCATGTAGTCTCACCACTTCTTTCACATATATCATTGCAAGTTGTTCAAGAGATCGGTCTTCCCGAATAGTGATAAAACTGGTAGTCTTGGTGAGCCGGTCAACCACAACCCATATCGCATTACTTCCCTTTGATGTATTTCGGAGACCCGTGACAATGTCCACAGTAACATTTTCCCATTTCCACATTGTATAGGCAATGGCTGCATCATACCTTTAGACTTTTTTCACTCAACTTTAACTTGATGACATACCATGCACCTTGATATATATTCCACAATCTCCTTATTCATTTTATCCCACCAAAAGTGTTCTCGGAGATTACGGTACATTTTGTTACTCCCATGATGGATAGAGAATGTTGAGCTATGTGAATTGTCCAATATCTCCTTCTTTTCCCAAGTGGTGAAGGCACACAAAGCCACGTTCCAAACTGAATCACACCATCATCATCAATATGGAACTCTTGCAGCTTCCCTTCCTTTACTGCATTCACCATCTTTTGTATCTCCACATCATCCCTTTGTTCTTCCTTACTCTTCTCTTGGATGGATGGTTGAGCAATCATTTGGGCAAGGTAGGATGTATCCCCTTCCATTATGATATCTCAATCCATTATTTGCATATCCAAGAATATAGGCTCTTTCTCAATCTCCAACATGGATAGAGTAGAATGTTATTTTCTTTTTAGAGCATCAGCTACCTTGTTCACCTTTCCTGAATGATAGTGAATAGAGCAATCGTAATCCTTGATTACCTCTAACTATCTTCTTTGATGCATGTTGATCTCCTTTTGTGTGAATATATATTTTAGGCTCATTCGGTCGGTGTATATGTCACACTTCTCTCCATAAAGGTAGTGCCGCTAGATTTCCAAGGAAAAAATCATAGCTGCCAGCTCTAGATCATGTTTTGGGTAGTTCTGCTCATGGATCTTCAACTGTCGTGAGGTGTAGGCTATCACATTTTTCATCAGTACACAACCCAATCCTTTATTTGAAGAATCACTGTATAACACAAAACTTTATTCACTTTTCAGTAGTTTCAGTACATGTTCAGTGATCAGCCTTCTCTTTAGCTCCTTGAAGCTTCCCTAACTTTCTCTCGTCCAGACATACTTTACCCCTTTCCATGTTAACTTAGTTTGAAGGCTTGACAATCGTGAGAAGTTTCTCACAAAACGTCAGTAATACCCAGCTAATCCAAGAAAACTACAGATTTCTGTGACACTAGAGGAACTGGGCCATTCCTCGATCGCCTTTGTTTTTGAAGGATCCACAAAAATTCCCTCACTTTTGATCACATGTCCCAAAAACGTGACTTGTTTCATCCAAAAGTAACACTTTCTGAACTTGGCGTACAACTTATCCTTTCTAAATGTCTCCAACACAATTCTTAGATGATCTTCATGTTCCTCCTTTCTCTTAAAGTATATGTGAATATCATCAGTAAACACTACCACAAATTTGTCGAGGTAAGGTCTAATGACACTATTCATTAAATCCATGAAGATTGCAGGGGAATTATTAAGTCCAAAGGGCATCACAAAAAACTCATAGTACCCATTCCTTGTTCAAAAGGTAGTCTTCTGAATATCTTCCCTCTTCACCTTTACCTGATGATATCCAGAACAGTGATCCACCTTTGAGAAGTATTGAGATCCTCTTAACTGATCAAACAAGTCATCAATCCTTGGGAGAGGATACTTTTTATTTATGGTGATCTTGTTGAGTTACCAATAATCGATACACAACTGCATTGTTCCATCCTTCTTCTTTACAAAGAGCACCGGTGCACCCTAAGGTGATGCACTATGGCATATGAACCCTTTGTCTAGATGCTCTTGTAGCTTCTTCTATAAGTCCACCAGTTCGATAGGATCCATCCTATTGGAACACTTTGAGATAAGAGTATCTCCAAGTATGAGTTCAATTAAGAACTCTACCTCATGATCTGGGGGAATTCTGGGAAAATTTTCAGGAAATACATCACTATATTCCCTCATGATGAGCATTTCCTCAAGGTTGGAAATTTCCTTAGACTCAACCATTTGGGAGAGGTATTCTTCTTCATAGAGAATCAACATCGACGCCATTTAATGATTTTTCAATGGAGATTCATGATCTTCCTTACATTTGTAGAGAAACATGGGATGGTTTGGAATATGAAAAGATATTTCCATTTCCTGACAGTTGATGTGTTCTCTATATAACGAGATGCAATCCATTCTCATTATAGCGTCGAATTCCACCAAGGGAAGTATTTCAATATTTTCCGGAAGAATCTTCCCACATATGCCAACATGAGAAGATTCAAACACTTGGGTTGCAATGATTGCACCACTTTGTGTTTTTGCAGATATCTCTACTTCAAGGTTTTTGGGCTCCGATTTTATAGTTCTAGAAAACTTGAAAGATATAAAGGAATGCATAAAACTAGAATCAATTAAGACATTTCCCATTCTTCAGTGAATAGGATGTGTACCTTGTACGACTTCATTATCTTGCTCCACCTCTGCATGAGGGATGGCATAAGCCTTCCCTTGTTCCTTTGACTTTGGTGGCTGTTGATGCTGATTACCCTCTAGAACTCGAGGTTTAGTGAACTGGTTTTCATAGTTCCCTAGCTCCCTAAAGTTGTAGCATTGAACCATGAGTGGTTCTCTCCATTCATCGGCTACATTCTCCTTCATTTTCGTGTCTTTTCGACACTCTTGAGAATGGTTTCCTTATTTCCCACACATGAAGCATTTCCCCGTCCCTTTGAGGCAGTTCCCATGGTGAAACGTCCCATATTTTTGGCATGTGGGTCATTGATTTTCCTTCCCACCTTGTTCATTAGATCCACCAGCTTGAAACACCATCTTTATTTTCTTATCACCATAGACATGTGACTATTCCCTAAACTCCATCTCCACTTTGAGAACACACTGAACGACTTCTTCGTAACTCCTAAAGTCTCGAATTGCAAGAGCCTTTAGAAGGTGTGGTTTTAATCCACTAATGAATCTATCAATTTTGCTATCATTTTTGATATCAAAACTGAAAGCGTACCTTGCAAGCCTTGTGAAATTTGATTCATATTTTGTGAGAGATTATCCTTATTTTTTATTGATCTATATTAATTCTCTCTTGATCTTCTTGTGAAGTGTTCATGGAATGTACTTATTAAGAAACATTATCTTAAAGTCTTCCCATTCCATCTCCTCGATTTCCTCCCTTGGCTTGGTATTCTTAATAAAATCCCACCATTTATATGCTTCTCCATGTAGATAAAAAATGGCGGGGGTCACCTTTTCTATCTCAGAATAGTGAAGCACAGAAAAGATTTTCTCCATGGATTTGACCTACTGTTCCAAAACTAGTTGATCAGAAGATCCACTAAACGTCGGTGGACTTTGCCGCATAAAACATTCGATAGCCAGTTCCCCCCTCTTTGGTTAAGGAGGGTGTTCCCCAATATTATGGTTATTGTTCATAACCTCTGATAATTGGGTAAGAATCGCCATGAAGTTTTGAACTCCACCTCCCAAATAAATGGGGATGTCATTCAAGAAATCATTGCATTGTCCCTTTCAAGATTTTTTGGCATAATTTCTCCTAGTTCCCACCATTTTCTAAAATAGAAAAAGTTAAAACAAAAAATAAGTAAACAAGTCATGAATTACTTAATCTTTTAATCAATTTATAACAAAAACATAACATATGGGATCCCTAGGTAAATATTCTAGTGTTCATATTTTTATTTAGTCTCATTCTATAGGTTTTCTCTAGGTTTCACTAATCTTAATTCTCAAATTAAGTAAACCTTTCCTTTAATACCAAGTATAGTGACCCGACCTTTTCTTACATTACTATTATATCATTTTAAAGATAATCAACATAATAGTATTACACATAGAGGATACAAAGATTTAGTCTCTTGAAAAAACTAGAACCATATATAACAAATAAAACATCAAGAATAAACATTTATTTAATTTCTTCTTTTATAGATTCCTATTGGCACTTGACCTCTCCTTAGTACATGTAGCCACCTGAGGATATACATCAAAAGGTGTGAGCTAAATGCCAAGTAAGAGGATAGATATGAACAATATAGCTTGGGGTGATTATAATAGTAACATGGGAAAAAGATCATGAACATGAGAAGAAGCATAATTATATATCTTGAAATGTGGCAATGCATAAAAATGAAACATCATGTCTTAGTGGTTAACTACCACACATACTAGTGAACCAAGATAGCATCTTGTTCACACATAATTTCACTTTACTCATGAGATTAATCACTTTACCCAATTAATTGGATCTTTGTATAATTCTGGGCGCACCCGTCCCATTTAAACATTCATATTGCGCTATATAATTCTGGGTGCACGCGTCACATCATAACATTATCATCATTATGCTTCCCACATAGAACAGAAATAAAAAAAATTCATAACTAACCCATGGAATGGAATGGGTTTCATATCATAATAACACATTCATATTCTTTGGGTTCCCAAATAAAAGAGGGAATAACATACATGTTACAAGAACTGTCCACTTTAAGTGATAAGTAAAGGGGTTGTTCTTAAAAGAAGATTTGTTTTGGAAAACATTTTGTTTGACATAAAAACCAGTGACAAACATTTATAATCAAGAAAATTAAAGACAATGATGAAAAAATGATCTTTAAGGAGTATACATATCAAAAATGGAGTGATATAGGGAGAACCCGAAGGAATAAAATTGGGTTCGAGATTTCCCCTAACCTTGTATCTAAAAGCTTCCTTCTCTTTAATGTCCTCTTAAATCTTCCTCTTGAGATCCTCCGTAAAGAAGCTAGGATTTGCCTTTTGATGATACCAGAAGCTCTTGAATGTGGTAGAGGGGATAGAGAAGAGGTTTGGGCAGAGTTTAGAGATGTATTGGAGCTTGATAGGTGTAAGAAAAAGAGGGGGTGATGGGTGGTATTTATAGTGGAGGGGAGAGGGGTTTCCTTAATATAAAATTCATTTGTTTATTAATTTCCCCTAAGATAAAGAATAGTGAGTATTGAATGACCAAGAATAGTAATTTTATCATTTGATCCCGAAATATGCGGGATTACATCAACAGAACATCACAAATGACTCTATAATTAGCTTATTTAGCTTATTTTTTTAAATTACGGTATTTCACTATTCATCAAAAATTCAAGTATTTTAGAAAAATCCCCAAAATTTACCGCAACCATTTTTTAACTTTTATAATCCAAAAATGAAGTACATTTTTTGAAACTAATTTTCTAAACATTATTAATTTAATATTTAATTAAAATCATAATTTACTTAAAAAACAGTTCTTAAAATTAAAAATGATTTTATAGTGCTTTCAAAAATTACGTAGAGTCTTATAAAATTATTTAAAAACTATAAGACATTGATTTTATTTTTAATAAACACATTTTAACAAAATAATATTTCTTTTAAATTAATTAATTAATTATAATTATTTATTTTTTACTTACAAAACACCAAAACGTTTATTAAGGTAAAATTGTCACTTTCTAAGATGTCTAAATTTTATTTAATTATTCATGGGTAATGTTACCCTTATTTTAGATGATTTACTATTCATAAGGGTAATAATACTATTCATAAGGGTATGTAACTATTCTCCAAAAATTATTTTTGTTTCAATAGACTTCAAAAATCATCTTGAACATAACCGTGTATGTCAGATTTTCGAAATTCAAAACACAGAAGTGAAAATCTTATGTTTGAAGGTCACTTAGCTCTTAGTTGTTAATTATTTTGTGTTTTCATGTGATTTTATTACATAAATATAAAAATGGAATTTTCATTGAAAAACTTTGGGTCATTACAAAATGAATATATTAGAAAATGAAAATATGTGTGAGAGTAACCCTATGTATATATTCAAATGATATCTTTTCACACTTCTCTACACATTAATGGATGGGAATGTTATTAAATAAAAAAATTATTAAGTTTCTTAGTCATTAATAAATTCATTTTGGTGAGGTGAATATTAAACCCACAAAGGGGGAGAGTTAATTAAAAATAAATTCATTTGGGTAATATTAACAAATTAGAATATTAAAATTTGGTTTGAGGAAACCAAGAAAATATTGAAAACAATATGTGTCACTTGTCAAAAAAAGTCCACATAAATCTAATTTGATCCACTCTAGGAATTAGAACACTGATTTAATAGAAGTGAATTTTTTTTATCATATATGAAGAGTTATATTTCTAACACTAGATGAATGTATGTTAACATTTAATCTTCCAAGAATATTTAAATTTAGGTAGGACCTTTTTTTAATAAATATAAATTAAGAGTTACAATTTTCCAACACTACTCTTGTTCAAGTGTAGGAGAGTGATGTGAGGTGACATTTTCAACAAATTTATCTATTATTCCTTGAAAATACAATAATTAATTAAAATTATAGGTAAAATAGTGTTATTTGATGACCTCCATCAATATAAAAGCTATTTGATAATTGGATAAAATAATTTTGTTTATTGGTTTATTCAATTTTGTTGTTAATTGAAAATCCATACATTGAAATAGAGGAATAGAAGAAACTATTATTGGTTTTTAATATTTTAATATATTATTCAAATGGAAGATTTGTTAAAGAGTGATTTGTTTTAAAAAATATGGTAATTGGATATTTAAATTGATTTATTTTAAATGAATTAGAAATTAATTTGGAATTATATTGAATTGAGTTTTTAATTGGTTCATTATTTTTTAAAATTCATTGAATTCAAATTGGTTGGAGAAAATAAATTCTGAAAATTACTCTTATTTTAATTTTTTTACATAATATACATGAAAAAAAAAATTCCTAATAGAATAAAGTTAAAAAAATAGTGTTACTAATTCCTTGTTATGCGAGTAGAACACATATATTTTATATACCATTGAAGGAGGATTTGTGCAGCATCAAATAAAACTGTGTGGACACAGATTGCTGGTAATGGTCATAATAACAAAAAAACAGTCAAAAAAACTTTTAATATTTCTTCAACTTGGAATTAACATTCAAGACACAAAACATGCCTTATATATATATAAAAACAGATAAAAACAAATGATAAAAAATAGGGGAAACAATAAAATTCAAAAAATTCAGTGCAGTGGGTGCCAACCATGCCTTTAGTGACACACACGTCATGTAGTCTAATATGAATTTTAAGATCCTCCATCATAATATAATATGTTTGGTGTCTTCCTAGAAAAAACCAAGTTAACAGTTTCAACATCCCCCCTAAACATTTTTTTCTCATGAACCCTGAATTTTCATCATATCATGGTGGCCAAACAACTGGTGTAATGACATCACCATAGTTAATGACTGCAATAAATTCAATAACACATGCATAAGCAGATAATAAAATCATTGGAGTTTTTAGAAGGAAAAAAATCATAACAGCCGAAAAAACTGGATTTTTTTCCTTCAATTTTGAATTCTTCATCCTTGTACTCTCCTTCTAGGATCATATTCTTTTTCAGGGAATCCTCTACCTTGGATTCATCAAAATTTACCTCCTTGTTATAGGACTTCATCAGGACACTGATTCACATAAAATAGGCACCACAATTCTTCTCCAAGGGATTGGGCATGGGGTTGTGATTCTCAAGTATGAATTACTGGATGGTCGACCAGTTAGAACATTGATCTGGGTATTGACATTAGGTAAGATATCTTCATTTGTTAATAAAAATTTTAATTTGATAGCTTCATGTGAAAATAGAATATTCAACATCAATATACGAGACAAGGATAAAAAATTGAATCTAGGGGGTTTATGTCATTGTTGTTGATGTCCAAAGAGAATTCAAAGATATTGTCGAAGAAATGGAATTTGATCTCCAGAAAATATATTTTTTTTAGATATTCAATATTATAATTATTCTATTTTTAGAATTTCAAACATCATTTCTTTCAGAGATAAAGGCATTTTTTTATAATTATAGTTGACTATTTATATATAATTATATAGTATAAAATTTTTTGAAATATAGAAAGCCATATTTTTTGTGTTTTAATGGAATATGGGTATTAAAGGATGATGGTTCAGGTCTTTTTTCAACAATATAGAGAATTGTTTTTGGAAAAGAGGGGAATAGAGGCAAGTGACCATGGTCAAAAAAATGACGGGGACAAAAATTGTGGAGTCCTGAATGAAAAAATAGAGAGATAATGGTCTCCAAATGAGAAGAGGTTATTTTTTTATTTTTCTTGCCACACTGGGATAGGTAAAATACAAATGGCGATGAAAAATCAATATCATTCTTTAAAAAAACATAAAAAGTAATGGAAAAAATGATGGCATGATGAACCTAAATCTTCATCATCTCCCTCTTTCCACCTTTTGAAAGTTGTCAACACATTCAAAATATCTCTCGCATAAGTTTTTGAAATACCTTCAACCTATGGTATAACTGATGGTGGATTTAGAAATGGAAAACGCCATCATGTGGACACATATAATTGGGTGTGATCACAACAACACAAATGTAGCGGAAACAACCTGATATTATTTCATCAATATGGAATTAAATTTCATCAAACAAAACATACACTATTTTTTAGGATAAAACACAAACAAAAAGAAATGATAAAAACGAGAAAATATAAAAGACCAAGAATTTAGTGTTATAGGTGTCACCCAAGTATTCAGCACCACACACGTCAAGTAGTACAAGGTAAATTCTCTAAACCTCCCTCATAACAGTGGATTTTTATTTTCATCTAATAAAAATCAATTTCAGTATTCCAACAACACATTCCACCCACGGTTGCACTTCCCTGTGGAATATTGATCCATATACCACCACTACTTCTAGTCAATTCTAGAATTCCATTTCCAGATGAACCCCTATGCATGCTCGTTGAGATCCAAATGCATCACCACAGTTGTAATCCATGCTGAATAGTGATGTGGTTATAATACTTATGAATATGAAAAAACTCTAAAGATACAATCCAACTGGATGGATAATACCCTTTTCTAGATTAGATCCCACCACCTTTGCATGAGTTCCACCCTCTTCGTAAGAATATATCCCCTACCTCTCAACCAAACTGCTCAAATATGCACTTATAACCACCATAATCCACTTCACAACCCATTCCAGTGAAGTTAAAGAGTCGTCACGCATGGATGAACCATTGAGCATGACTATTGAAGGTCTTCGAGATGAACCACTATGCATAAAAGAAGAACATATCATACACATACATAGATAACCACCTCCATGAACCCCATATTGAGGGTAATAATGGAGAATAATAATAACCCCCTCCCCCCATAAATCCCACTCTCAACGCATGAATAATAGAGAGAAAAGAAAAAAATGTAAAAGTCATATAAAATAAAAATGAGAATATTTAAATTTTAATAAATATAATAATAATAGCATGAAAATAAGTAAATAAATGATATAAATATATAATAAAAATAATTGCAGTCATATATATTTATATATATAAATATATAATTTATTTACATATACAAATTATGGTGTTTTTGTCTTTTTTTGTAGTGACGTCTAGGACAAGTAAAATCCAAATCAGAATCCAACTTCCAAACATCCCTATATGACTATTGAAGCCTTCAAGAATGTTCTCACTACTTGTGCAATTTTGAAACACTCAATTTTTACAGGATCTGTGGATCATTGAAACAATTCTTAACTAGAGTGCATGCGAATGTGGGGTGAAGAAGATTTCAAAGAATCATCCTCAATCCATCCAAGATCTACACATGGAATCCCTCAAGCTAGAGAATAAAAGTTTCCCTACCATAAGGCTAGGATAATTTATTCATTACTTATAAATAATTTTCACAAGACACAAATTAGGATACTTTGATATATGGCAGTCGGAATTTAGGTTCTCTATAATTTTAATTATACAATTTTATTTTAATTCCAATTGTTATTTTGTTTATTATGTGATCATTTTAATATTATACTCTCTATTATTTATTCATTTTTCTCACCCATAATATTTTCTTATGAATCTATACTCCATGTTCATAGAGAGCTAACATGTTACAAGTGGTCTAAGGGGAATCCCACTTACAATATTGAAATTATATGTTTTATTCCCAGTCTGTATCCTCTCTAATTCTAGTGAAATGGTGAAGTAGGAATATTATAACAACCCACTATTTTAAAATATATATATTACAACTAAATAAATGAATATTCATTACAAAATCAAACAATATCCCACCATAACTATATGGGATTAGTGTATTTGGAAACATGAAAACATAAACAACTGGTTCATAAAACATCTACATCATCTCGCGCTAATTCTTTCATTACTACAAGTCATTTTGAAATATAATATGAAATAAAAAATTTCATATCCTAGGGAAATTAAACATAATAAAAGTGCGATATTAGATGCTAAATAATGGTAAAAAAAGGAGATATTAGTTATAACATATGAAAAATGGTATGAGAATTGGAGGATAACATTTTAAAATTATGCCCTTCATGTCAAGGTGATAATCTTGAGTCATCTAACAAATCATAGCAGTTCATAAGACACAAATCATAAAATAACATGATCCATGAGAGAATAAAATTGACATAAGACATGGGATGTGTCATACACATAATAATGGAAAATTATTCACTATTTATTCAAGTGTTATTTATAAATCATATAATTTCACTCTATGGGCGGCTACACTTCATAGATGAGACACACCACAATCCCCAATTGAAGGCACTTCCTTATAGTTGAGTGTGTTCAATCCCCAAACCATCATATTAGACATGTTTCAACCCCCACTCAAATTATAGGGGATAAATTCTCCTACTAAACCAAATTTACACCCTGTTGTAGTTCTGTCTAACTGAACTGAGTTCACTACTATTCTAGTCTGGTTTTACTGAACATAGTTTATTTCATGTTTTAGACTTTTATTACTAAACCGTGTTAACTTCCCATTTCAATATTATCTTACTGAACCATGTACACTTCTTGTTCCAGTCTCATCTTACAAAAATGAGTTCACATCCCATTTTAGTCATGTCTTTATCATGAGATATAGTTTATTACCCAATACATTGGAGGGAGATATAGGTACCACCCATCATTGGTTATAACATAACCATCATCCCTGGTTATAAGTTAACCACCATTATTTTTTAAAAAATATCCTCCACTATATAATGAAAACCAGTTATAAATATGACACAATAACATAAGTCCTCCACCATATGAGAACCCATGTAAATAATAAGTTTCAAAAACATTTCATCATAAAATAACTCATAGAAAATAAATGAGTTTCATAAACATCATTCAATAATAAATATAAATCAACCATAAAAATAACAATGATCTTATTGTTGAATAATATCCCTAGTAAATAAAATGTGACATTAAATAATTTTATCTTAGATGTAAAATAATTTTCAATGATCACTTGAATTAATAGTTAAAAAATATAATTTTTATTTTAAAATATATTTTTCATGATCCATGAAATTATAAAAAACATTTTCTTTGAAAATAATCCAATATACTTATATATTAAACCTAAAATCATTAATAAATCACAATGGTTGAAAAATCCATTATCTCTATAAAAGTATAAAAAAACATTTCTTCTATATTTGTTTTTATAAAAGTCATAAACAACCTCATTTGGAAAATTAAAAAAAGAATCCTTTCAATATTTCTATAAAAATTCAAACATGATTAAAAATTCATTTAAATAATGATAGGAGAATAGTAGAAATATTTTTGGAAACATTTTTGGAAACAATTTTAGAAAAAATGAAATAGTATAAATGAATAGTTTTAAGGGAAACATTAAAAATATAATTTTTAAAAGAATGTCCCTTATAAATATTATATCATTCAATTGAAAATTTTTTAAATGGATAAATCATGTATACCAGCTATAAATACAAATAAAATAAGTGTAAATGAAACAAAAAATAATGAAAAGGAATCTCACACATATTATTAACATGGTAAAATCAATTAAGTAGATGTTCAACCCAATGAATGGAAATTGTGTTATGAAATCCCTTACCACATTGCAGTCACTCAAATAGTATGCCTTCTAAAAGTAATAATTATAGAATGAAACATTTAATAACATTAATATAATGGGAGTAATGGTATTATATTTCAAATGATAGTATATACACCATACATTAGAAATAAGTGGTGAATAAATCATATATCTCATAAAAGTACAAGGAAGGAAAGAAACTTGGACCACATGCTTTCCAATAGTTTTTCATAACTTAAACACATGTATTGAGGTTTAAATAAAGTTATTGATTGATTAAATAAAAAAATTAATATATATAATACCTTATATTATACTTTTATGTCATCATATCTCATGTTCATCAATAATATTTAATTATTTTCATTATTTTGGGTACATTCGTTTCATGGTTTCATAGTCGGTTAACTTTTTTATAATTATGTATTTTCTTATCAAATATAAATAAAACTACATAAGTGAAATGAAATTTAACTCATGCACTTAAAAAAAAATTAATGACCCCATATATCATTTTTCCTTCTTAAATGAGATTCATTCATTTAATAAAAGGTTAATGATAAATGTTTTGTTTATTTTGATGGTTTTTTCAACCACCACCAAAAAAGTTTCATTTTATTTAATATTATGTCTATATATTAGTTTCTGAACATGAAATAAGTTGTAATATAACTATTAAAATGTGATTTAAATAAAATAATACTTTTATGACCATCCTTTAAAGTGGTAATTTAAAAATAACAATAATTATTCATGAACATGGTTAACCACCATAATTTAAACAATGGTTTTGTGATTTGATAAGAGGAGATAATAAAAGGGGAAGATAAAATATTTTTAATTATAAATTTAACACTTCAGTATATAAATGATACTAGATTTATTTTTCATCGACGGAAGATAGAGGTGAATAGAGGGATCATATATGTTCTCTATGTTTAGTACATGTAAATGATCAGGTATGTACTTGCACTAGAGATATACATGGAAAACATCATGAATGTGGGAGATTTCTGGAGGAATCACCAATAGAAAATTCATTATATCGATATGAACAAGAATTTCAATAAATTACAACCTCAAATTTCTAAATTTCATGTCAAAAATTGAAGTTGTGTTTTAAAAAATTATTTTTTAGGAAACCCACATCATACAAAGTGTCAATAAAACATCCTATTAAAATGGGGGAAAGTGAAAGGTGGAGGTCACCACAAAACTAAGATTACGATTAATAGAAAATTAGTGGGAAATGAATATATTGAAAAGTAAGATAATTATACCTATCATGTTTTGATGGAGATTGATATAGAACATGGTCCAAATAATGTTAATGACCACTAAATCGTAGACAAAATAGGCATGAAAAAGGACATTAATATAATTAGAAATGATTTTAATTGTATAAAATTTTATTTCAAAATCATTTGAGAAGATATACTTAGTTTATTTAATTTCATAAGTACAATATCAATATTTGGTTGTGAATTGATCAATTGTTTCTTTATTTCTTACTCTAAGAAATCAAGTTGAAATTATAATTCCTAAAGAACTAAGGGATAATTAAATCCATAAGGGGAAGAAAAGTTATTCCTTCTATGTCTCGTTATCATCATAAGAGAATGGATATAACCTATTATCTAGAATGCATAAATTTTTCATATGGTTATGTAATAAAATAATCTTGAAAAGGTCATCCAATTTTCAACATAAACAATTTCATAAATGTTTACCCTTATAATCCTTTAAAAATAATAAAATCCAAAAATTTCAAAATAAGGTCACTAAATTTTCAAAATATAATTATCATTAATCTCCTAAATAACATGATGTAACTCATAATTTTCACAAAATAACATGTGATTATCTATATTATTTATTCCTATAAACATGTTAATAACATGAATTACCATAAACCCTTAATGAAAACATGCATGCTTTCAAAAATTATCTTGTTCCTCATACAACAAATCTAAAAATTATATAAACTAAATCTATAAACTACTTTTCCATCATATTAATAATAAATTCCAAATTTATAAATACTACCCCATTTAGGTTTTCTTAATAAAAAATTAATTATCTCATTATCATCCTAAAATCGTGTTCTTTTTATGTTTTATCTTTCCCTAAATCATCTTTTCAAAAAAATATAACCTTACCACCCCAATAACATTTCATGGTTACCAGTACCATTCAACAAATACATTTAAATAATTAAGGAAAAATTAAAATGGAATGATACTTAGTTGTTTCATTATTCAATAATACTATAAAAGTTCTTCTACAACATTATTCTTTAATTCCAATACATAATTCTCAAACATTACAGCTCCTTATTAAACCATTAACAAGGATTCTTCGTTGTATTCCTTAACACTTGTTCCATATCATATTTCATTTTTAGTCTCATCATCATCAGTAATATTACCATTACTTATACAACCTTATTGATTATATTCGTTATATTTCCCCTATATAGCATCTATTAACATAATTCCTATAAATTCAATAACTAAAACATTTAACTATCAATGATGCCATATGAATACAGTTATTCTCATCCATTTTGATAACTAAGCCTTTCACTTTTCTATTTAAATTAATTTCATTATGTCCTTCATTTCAATACACAAAAAATATTCTAGTTCCATTGAAACAATCTCCCTGATGCCTCCTCCCATATGCTTTACATGTGGAAAATTGAACATTGTTTTCTCTATGGTAACCATGAAACTCCAAATTTATCATATTCAGTGGGTCACGAAACTCAACAAAGTTGATATTGTGGACATTATTATGAGACTAAATATTATTCATGGAAATAAGGTTTCTCTTTCTGACTCCCATTTCATTTGGTTTCCCGTAAGTAAGATCATTCCATTGTCCAATACAATCAACATTTACATTAATCCTCTTGGATCAATCAATTTTCTAAAACCTAAAATCATAGTGTGATAAATAATAATCCTAGTTGAAAACCACATAACCAAGAGAAATTTATTATAAAATTTAAATCTATGAAACCTTTGGATTAATCCTAGGTTATTCATGATAATTATTTAAATTCTACGATTATAACCAATAATTTTAATTTTTCATAGGGATATTAATTATGGTTTTCTCATCCTAGATAAAAATGGTTAACTAAACCATGTTCCCATACCAACTACACATATCCATTATTTTCATACATTGATATTATATCCAAATATATTAATATTCATTTCATTGCCTAAAAAACCTCTCCAAAACCATATGGGTTTAGTGTCTTTAAAAACTTTGAAACATAAATAACTAGTACATAAAACATCTACACCATCTCCCTATTATTCCATAATAACTCGAACCTTTTTTGACATATAATATTGAATACCATTCATCTTACCTAGGGAAAAGAAACATAAGAAAAGGGTCATCTCAGATGATCAGTATGGGTAATTAAGTGTGATACCAATCATAGTATAATCATAAGGTAATAATAACATGGGCATAACATTTAAAAATTATACCTTGGATATCAATGATCATAATATTGACAAATAGAATACATAATAGGTTTTCATGATACATGAATCATAAAAGAACATAATCCATGAGATAATAACATTGGCATAATACATTCAATGTGGTATACACATAAGAATAGAAAAAAATTCCCTTAGTAGTAAAGGCTCATTTCCAAAACATATAAGGGCACTCTATGAGTGGGTATACCTATTGATCAGGACAAACCACCATCCCTAGTGGAAATACTTTCCTTGTAGTGGAATGGATTCACTCTAAAAACCATCACTGTCATCATGGGTTATGCCCAATAGCATCATAGTGGACAAAGTCCCTTACTGAACCTATTTCAATCCCCATTCCAGACCTATCTTGCTGAACTAAGTTCACATCCCATTCATGTATTTTCTTACAGAACAAATTTCAATTCCCATTCTAATCATGCCTTATAGAACCAATTTCACCTCGCATTTTAGTTTTATCTTACTTAATAATGTTAACATTCCATTTCTTTATTGTCTTACTAATAGAGTTGAATTCTCATTTCATTCATGTCTATCTAAAGAGATATAAATCATTACCCAATGCATTTGAGAGAGATATGGGTCCCACACATCGTTGGTAATAACATAACCACAACAGTTGTTCATAATATAACCATTGTGTGTGGATATAACATAACCACCATTACTTAATGAAAAACATAAATATGTGTTCCACAAGAACATAAGTCATTTATAATATCAGAACCCATGTAATGAAATGAGTTTCCAAAACATTAGATCATAACATAACGGATGGAAAAGAAACATGTTTCATAAATATCATAACATCAAAAACATAAAACAAACATAAAAACAATAGAGGTAGTATACGTTAATAATATCCATAATAAATCATAAGTAACATTAAATAATTTTATCCTAACTGGGAAATAATATTGACAGATCACTTGAAATAATTCTTAAAACATAACATTTCCATTTTCAAATCTTTTCTTTTTAAAAAAGCATAAAATTTTAAAAGAAAAAATTTTCTTTAAAACAAATCATCCAATATTTTGAAGTAAACATCAAAAAACTAAGGCCTAATTACTTTGGGAATAATCTCTTGTTCCATATAAGTTAAAAAAATTCTTCTTATTTGTTTTTCAAGAAAAATAAAAAAAACCTAATTTAGGAATTAACAAAATATTACATCAAAATTGTCTTATTAAAATTAAAACATGTATAAAAATGAACTTATAAAATGATAATAAAATATTAAAAACATTTTAGGAAACTATTTTAGAAAACATGGACTTGGAATAAAAATGATGTTTTAAGGGAAACATTAAAATTATAGTTTTAACAACAACGTCCCTTATAAATGTCATATCATTGAAGAGAGGATTAATCAATTGGATTTATTTTGTGTATTATATGTAAATACACATAAAAAATATAAATACACAAAAATATAATAAAAATTAATACCACATATAATATTAATATACCATAATAAAGCATGTGGAAATTTATTCAAATGAATGGGAATTTAGTTATGAAATATTGTACTACTTTTTAAATAGTTGAGTTGTATGCACCATAAAAGTAATATTTATAAAATGAAAATTATTTTAACATTAAAATAATTATATTCATGATATTATATTTCAATTTTACATAAATAACCCATATATAAGAAATAATAAGTGAATAAGGCATGTATCTCACATAAGTAAGAGCGAGATGATTAACCATACCTAACGCTCCCCATTAGTTTTGAAAACATTAAAATCCTATATTAATGTTTAAATAGTTTTATTAACTCATTAAATAACCATTTTTATACTTAAATTAATTTATATGATAATTTATAACATCATACCACCAGTTTATTAATAATAATTCATTTTTTCACTGTTTCGGGTGCCTTCATTTCATGGTTTCATGGTCTGTCGAATTGTGTATAGTTATGGATTTTCTTCTCAAAATGAAATAAAACTACAAAAGTGAAATGAAACATAATTAATTAACTTAAATAATTTTATATAGCCATATATATCAGCTTTAATCATAAACTAAGTATGATTCATTTAATAAAATGATAATGATAATGGTTTAGTTTATTTTGACTATTCTTACGACCATCACAAACTTGTTTCGTTTTATTTAATATTTTTTCTATATATTAGTACAAAACCATAAATTAGGTTATAATATTTGTAATATAAATTTCATTTAACCCAAATAATTCATTTATGAATAGTATTTAAGTAGTTAATGGAAAGTGAAAAATCATTATCCATGGATATGGTTAACTGCTATTATTTGGAAAATGGTTTCATTTATTTGAATAAAAGGATAGAAGAAAATGGTTGGATAAAATATATTCCATTATAAATATAAAATTATAGTATATAAATTATACTTTATTTATTATTATATCATGTTTGAAGGAGGTGAATAGAAGTTGGAAGACATAAATAAATTAAGAGAGGTTGTTTCGGAATGCTACATCTTGAATATCACCTCCTTGGACCACCACTTAAAGAACTTCTAATTGGTCTTTGGGTGAAACCAGAAGATCTCATGCATAGGGAGAGTGTATAAGAGATATTTTTTCATATATTTTAAAATATTTAAGACTTTTTTAGATAAAGAGGGTGGTGATGAGTGTTATTTGTACATGAGGAGGGGGGTTTAAGTGATTAAATAACGATTGTTTTATATTCAAATCCTACCAAATATAGGTGGAATTAATTCCAATGAATTTGGATGATAATTAAGTTTTAAAATAATTTTTAATTTGGAGAAATAAATCAACTACCCATTTAATTTTGTAGTTTTTAGGTTTCTTAACCATTTACCTTCTTACATAAACCTGTTACATTATTTTACCTATACTACAATAAATATTTTTTATCCATGGTAAATTTTTTATTCCTTAAAATTAAAAATGAACATATAACCAAATTTTTATCTCCTAGTTTCAAATATGGAATACATTTTTTAAAATTAAAAGCATAGTAATTGAAAAATTACTCTGAAAATTAGACCTCTAAAACACAACGAAAAAAACATTTTTTTGGAAATATGTGTTTCTAATCCCAAAAATATAATTATTCAAATATAATGTATAGATATTGTTTAAATGTAACAAATTATATTATATATAATTAAAATTTAAATAATTTACGTTGAAATAAATTTTAAATCATAAAACCATTTTTAAATATATTGAAAATGAGGTTTTTATAAAAAAAATTATTGTTTTACTATTCAAAAATATTAAACACTTCTGAGAATTATAATAAATTATTCCAAATATAATATTTATATTATGTATCAAAAATGATTTTAATTTTATTAAATAAAATATCTATAAGAGTCAAATTTTACTTGAATTTATTTTCTCAGAATAAGTGATAAAAATTTATTTTTAAAGAAACCATTTAATTGATGAATAAATGGACATTACTAAAAATTATGTGCATATTCAAAAATATTTTACTAATACGCTATAAATTATTTGGAAAATTATATATTAAAAAATTTGGTCAATACTATTTATTTCATCTAATTAAATGGCTAGGAATTAATGGTCATGTTCTAATAATAATATTTTGCAGTTCATTTAAGATCGATGTTCTATAAAAAGTAATATATCAAAGAGATTAAGTTTATTTAGAAAAAAGTGTCATAAAATATAGGGGTGTTACATTACAACCCCTTATAATAAATTTCCCCAATGAAATTTTTCAATCAGATACAAATAGATGATAATAAATCTACCTCGTCACATCCTCAAGTTTTTATGTAGCTTCATTAATTTAGAGGTTTTGCTGAAAAACATTGATCAGGTGAGTGGTCATGTTTCCTAGAACATTATCAATTCAATCCAAAATATCTACTAGCTTTTCCTCATAATAAATATCATGTTCTATCAGTATGAACTCTATTTTTATTACATGGGAAGAATCATGCATGTACTTCCTTAGGACTGATACATGGAACACATCATAGAATTGAGAAAGGTTCAATGGAAGAGCTATTGGATAATCCACTATAATGATTCGATAAATAATTTCAAGAAATTGTATCCTTGCAATTTTAAATTCCATGTCAAAACTAAAAGGTGGATATTTTAAAATTACATTATGGGAAACCCACATCATAAAAAGGGTCAATAAAACATAATTATCAAAAGAGCGAATGTAAAAGGTAAAGGTCACCACAAAAATTCAATTATAATTAGGTGGAAATTATAGTAAAGATGATATATGCACATAGAAGTGAATTATAAATATCATGTTATGATGGATAATGATATATTAAATGTTTAATATAAGGTTAATCACCACAAAATCATAGACTAAATAGGTGTTAATAGTTCATTGATATCATCCAAAATGGTGATAATTTGATAATATTTTATTTCAAAATCCTTTAATAATATATTTTTATTTGATTTAATTTAATAAGTACAATATCCCTCTTTGTCTGTCACATGATAAATTTCTTCATCATTTCTAACTACATTAAATCTAGTGGAAATTTTAACACCTAAATAACTATTGAATCATAAGATCAATAATGGGATGAAAATTCATCCATTCTTTCTTTAGTTACCATCATTAAAAAATGTTTATCATAGGTTATCCAACATGAATAATTTTTTTATAGTTAATTATAACATTAATATCTAAAACATATTCTAAATTCCAATGTAAAGAATTTTTTTAATCATTAACCATATAAACCTTCATAAATATTAAAATCCAAAACATTCGAGAGAAGGTCACTAAAAATTCAAAATCAACTTATCCTTGATATACAAAAATAACGCAATGTAGCTCTTAATTGTCACATAACAAAAATGTGAATATATTTATCATGTATTCTCTTGAAACATGGTAATAACTATAAATATTATATAACCTTAGTGAAAACATGCATCCTTTCAAAAATAAACTCTTTCCTCATACCATAGATCAAAAAATTCTATAAAATCAACCATAAACTATCTTTTCATCATATTATAAATCATTTCTAAGGTCAAAAATATTATTCCATTTTTTGTTCACAATAAAACATTTATTTTTATCATTAACATCCCAACTTTATGAATATATTAGGATTTATCTTTCCCTTAATCATGTGTTCTCTAAAATATCACCTTACCACATTAATCAATATTATGGTTACCAGTACAATTAAACATATACATTAAAATACATAAGTAAAAAAACTATATTGTAATAATCCTTATATGTTTCATTATTCCATTATACCATAAAACTACTTATATAACAATATACAATAATTCCAATACAAAAACACTCAATCATTCCAATTACATATTAAACCATTAACCATGATTCATTGATATATTCCTTAAAAATTATTCCATATAATATTTCATTTGTAGTCTCTTCATTATCAGCAACATTATTATTAATCGTAAAAACTTTTTAATTATTGTCACAAACATTCTCTCTTGGGAATCAATTTTCATATTGACCATACAATACACAGTTAGTAAATTTAATCATCGATGTGTAAAGACCCGTAAATTCCATATATTTTTTTAATTATTTTGGTTTATTGTGAGTCTGTAAAAATTGAGGGGGCTTAATTCTGAGGACTGATGTTCCCAGAACAAGATTTTTAACTTTTTTAACGTACATTCAGTAAATTCATGGGCAGTGTTTTCTATCATTTGAATCGTTGATCGGATTAAAAATACGTGGGAACCATTGAATCTGTAGCGCCAGGATTCACTAAAGGGAGTCATAACGTCGACCATAGTAGGTCAGGTGAAAATTTTCATTTATGCAAATATTAACGAAACAAAAATAATAACATAAAAGAAGATATTTTATTTTCTAAAAACGGATGAGTGGTGGTGGAGGGACTACTGAGTTTTAAATCTATTTAATGGATTAACCCTCTGTTTTGTAACCACCCCATTGGGAATTAAGAGGTTCATTCATAAATGAACCTTACTAATTTCACGTTGTCTTAATCACCTTTTCCTCTCTATTTAATTAAGGCTTGGGTTGTGGTTTTTGACATGGTTGCAAGGAACCTCTTGAGAAGTACCACGGAATCATCCACTAACAAATAATGGAAGATTTTGATGGAAGTGATTCGGGATCAACGAACGTTGGAGGCTTTATCAAGCATGAATTATTCTTCCACAACCGTGATGTCACCTCCAATTACATGATAGGGGTTTTGTTTAAATTGGAGTGAACTGATTCTTTCCCACATTCTTGATAATAATGGTGAAATGTGGAAGTAGTATATTTTATCTATGATGAATAAATTACTCCCACTTGTTATAATGAAAACACAAAGGGTCTCGGCCCAACGAACAAGGCCTGGACCCTCTGTCGCTTCAGCATTTGTCTCGTTATTCTAAGGAGAATATTCCAACTCAACTGAAATTAAAATCTGGGAGCCATGTAGTGGAAAAAGAAACCCAGGAGACCAATAGGTGTGTTCAAAAGGGTAAATTGACAACCGAATCTCCCTCGGTGGTTCGTAGAAGATCTACCAGCGTGGCACCAGCGCGGTGGTGCACCATCCCGCGCCTTAAAGGGGAGCCATGGTAGCTGCAGGGAGGTGGCTGAATTTCAACCAGCCATATTTTTGAAAGGTGGTAGGCCATCACATGCCACGGTGATGAGTCCGCGGTGGAAGAAAAATGGACCCTCTCCCTATATGTCCCATGGACAGCAAGGTTTCGGCACGTGGCACCGCCGGTTGAAGAGTTTGAGGACACTTTGAGCCATTCAATAAGAAGAGGTTGTGCGACCCCTTGCATGGGTTGCACCAGCCGGTAGGCCAGGTCGGTCTGCTGCCCAATAGGCCAAGCCCTCCACGGCCTAGACAAGAAAATTTGGGTCAGGCCAATCCGTGGCCCAACCGGTTTGTGATAGGTCCGGTCGGACCCAGATCCATTTTGTTCCAGATACACTCAAAAGGCAGTATCTCACAAACCATAATTATGTTTGAAGAACCGTCTGTGGCGCTGGAATACATGGAATGACCCAATCCTTTTTAGATACTCCACTTGAGTTTTAGAGAATTTTTAAGTACATCTAGGTTCGATCATGCCTAAATCCAACCAAGCCCTCAGCACTAAAATTCTTATAACTCTCAGACCGGGTGTCCGATTAACGTTCATTCTATGTCGTTGGTACCGTTACGACATGAATGATCTTTGGGTTATTTCTTTGTGGGACTTATTTCTGGTTGAAATATGAACGAAGGGTTGAGTTGCAGATTCTATTAGAATCAAGCATGTTGTGTGAGGGAATCTAGTGGCTGGATAGTACGTGAAGAATGAATAGAGATCCTCTATGGATCAACACCTAGATATCCTGTGTGAATCACCACCATGTGATCTTCTGTGGATCAACACCTAGTAATCCGATGTGGATCAGCACTGAGCGATCCTCTGTGGATCAGCACCCAACAATATTGTGTGGATCAGTACCTAGTAATCATGTGTGGATCAGCACCTAGAGATCCTGTGTGGATCAGCATCGAGTGATCCTGTGTGTATTAACAATATAACCCTTGACAGAATAATATGATCTAGCTTTACAACTAATCATCAATACATATGTACTTAATTTATACGTGGCTTGATCTGAGTCTTTTTCTTTGTGATCTATAATTTATATCATGATTTGTGGTTATCCTTTGTGGAATTATGAGAGATCTTCATGGGTCTCGAGGTCCTTACTATGTATTGTTATACTCACCACTACATGGGCTTAGCCTGCACCTTATTGTGTCTTGTACAGATGATGGGAATCCTTGACTGAGACTCAGGGATCTAGGACCTAACGGAGGATGGTGGTGACGGTTGACGTAGAGAGCAGCAGAGATAGGTTATACCTAACCACTTCAGGTAGGATCCTTGGTGGAAAATCTCAAAAGATGTTTTTAATTTCATGTTGTATTGTATCTTTTATCTAGGCTTGTATTGCAGCCCCTTTACTTTTAGTACACACTTTTACTAGTGAAATTTTACTTCATGATTTAATCTTTTTGTGATCATGGAATGTGTGTTCATATAGTTTTAAAGGAAATGCTTTCCCAATTTAGGGATACGAATTTCTTATGCTAGTCACCAACCCTGGACTATTGAAGGTGGGCTTGGGGTATTCACGGTGTGGGTCCCAGGGAATAGGTCATGACAAAGTGGTATTAGAGGAGTCGGTTCTACAGAAGAACAGAGACTCGGATATTTCCAATGGAGAAATAGTGTTTGGATTTTTGAGTGTGGTTTTCAATTTAGGGAGTCTAGTGTTGGTGTGATTATTGATGTATCCATACACTAGGACCCTGAATTATAATGTCTGAATCAGTGCACAAAAACATTGATTGCTTGTCTTTTGGAAATGTTTTACTTTTGATCTATTATGTGTCAGCTCATCAGGTATAACATTTTTACTATGGAACACCTTTTTCTTTTATGATTCTACCACAAATACAACCATATAGGATTCCAGAGAGAGTACACGATGATGGCCCATAGACCAATGAGGCTACGGTGAAGGTCACTCCTACTGTCTTCCACCATTAGGTGGTGTACCAGCAGTACCACCACTTAGAGGGTAGAAGTTTCCACCAAACCTACTAGTAGACCATGCACACTAATAGATCATGTTTCATGAGTTCTAGAGATGTAGTAATGTAACGTTTTAATGTGAGACATATCCCCAGGCTGCTAAGGACTGAATAGAGGTTGTGGAATTTGTGTTTTTCTTATTAGAGATGTCAGCATATTAGATGGTGATCCTAGATACTATGTTCTTTCAGGGAACAGTAGGGATATGGTGGAGTATGACACTTTAGATGCATTAAAAGGTGACAATCTCTTGTTTGGACTTTTAGACCCTCTTCAGGGTAGAGTTCTTACCAGTGAATTTACGCTCAGTGTGTATCCAGGAGCTGTGGGACTTACAGAACGGTAGCCTATGTGTGGCCCAGTACTCATTGAGATTCATAGAACTCTCATACTAATCCACTGAAATGGTACGAGACAAATTTCTCACTACTCAGACCTTGGAGTATGGTCTCCTGTGGGAGATCAAAGCATCGATGATATCACTTAATATCTCAACGTGGCCTACAGTGCTCGATAATGCATTATTGGTGGAGATATTCTTAGATAAGCAGGCACCGACGGTGACAGTCGCAACCAGATGATAGGTGGCCAAGTCATCTACAATAGGCAGTATGTAGATGATGCAGAGATCTAACCGGGCCAGAACTTCTGGTGTATAAACCTAGGATTTAGGGTCGGAGGTGTGGAGAACGTGAGGAAGAGGAGGTCTTCTAAGGAATAAATCATGTTACTCTTACGGCAGACATGGACACATGGCTCGCGACTATCTAAATCCCTACATAAATGAATAGAATATGGCTGAGGGACCATAGAGGCTTCGACCAAGGTTCAAGAGAGGGGGTCTTCATGGCAACCAAAGTGGAAGAGGAGCAGGTTGTGCAGTAGGTGGCAGATGACTGTTTGTGGTTCTTCCACCACCACCCCAAGTGGTCCACCCCGACCCCTGGGAACAGGGGCATAGGGGTGATCTCAGATTTAGGAAGTATAGGCATACGACCACTGTGCTCCAAGTATTATTCTAGGTACAATATGTTTCTACTCCACCCTAGCTGCAGTACATATAAACATAGGTGTCAGTCACTCTTTTATTTCCACATCACTCGTTTGGAGCTAAGAGATTCTGATGGAGTAGTGGGCTCAATCCTTACTATTAGATACTCTTATGGGAGAATATTAGATGATTACACACTAGTGTAGACAGTGTGAACTCACTCTAGGAGGTGAGAGTTTTGTCTGGGATCTCTTAGTAGCATCATCGAGGCCTTACGACGTCATCTTAGGTATGGATTGGCTATCCACAGTCCATGCTCCGATCAGTTGTTTTAGGAGCAAAGATTGTTGTGTCTGTGATGATGGGATCAATTTTTCCTTCACTAGTGAGAAGTGACCATTTACATCATAAGATAGACTTAATCAGAAGAGGTTTAAATCTATCACCCATTAGTTTGATAGCCTTACCCTCAATGATGTAAATGTGAGGAGATTGAGTTGTCCTGTAATGGTGCATCAGTATGTTGATGCCTTTCCTGATGATGTTCTGGGACTTCCTCATCATAGAGAGGTAGAATTCAATATCAACTTGTACCATGGGATGGCACTGATATCTATTCCATCATATCAGATGGCCCACACGGAGCTTTTTGAGTTGTGGGTATAGTTGGAGGACTTACAAGGGAAGTGGATCATAAGGTCTAGTGTTTCTTTGTGCGCATCCTCAGTTTTGTTCACCGAGAAGGTATATGGGTGTCGAAGGCTTTGTGTGGATTATCGTCACCTTAACCAGGTGATCTTAGAGAACAAGTATCCACCCCAAAGGATTGATGATCTCTTCAACCAGCTAATGAGAGCTCGATGGTTATTGAAGATAGACCTAAGATCAAGCTATCACCAGCTTAGGGTACGACATGAGGATGTACCGAAGACAGACTTAAGATGTCGGTATGGCCATTACGATTTAATGGTGATGCCCTTCGGTGTGACCAACACTATGGCTGTGTTCATGGGGCTCATGAAGAGGACATTTTAGCCTTACCTTGATCACATCGTGGTTGTCTTCATTGAAGACATCTTGATATACTCAACGTTGCAGGAATACCATTCCACACACCTACATATTGTTCTGAATACACTCTAAGATCCCTAGTTTTTTAGAAAGTTCCCGATGTGCTACTTTTGGATATGATATGTCCAAATTATGGGGCAAGTTATCTCGAAGTCTAGAGTTACATTGGATCTAGTGAAGATTGAGGAATTTCATTCTTGGGATCCACCCAGGAGTGTGATTGAGGAGCAGAGTTTCCTGTGATTGGATGGGTACTAGTAGAGATTTCTACCCGACATCTATAGTGTTGTGGCACCGTTTTCAGCCTTGAAAAAGAAGGGAATACCCTTTTTTTGGATAGAGAGATGTCAGTATAGTTTTCAAGAGCTGAGGACGATACTGATGATAGCTCCCATCTTGAGTCTACTATAAGAGGGCATTGGGTACATAGTCTACTGCGATGCATCAAGGACTGGTATGGGTTTTTTCCTTATGCTGGAGCAATCGATGATCTCTTATAGCTCACGGTAGTCGAAAAATAATGATATTAACTACACTACCCATGACCTGGAGTTAGAATCAATGGTATTTGGGCTGATGATGTGGTGGAACTACTTGATTGGAGAACGTTTTATAGTCTACTCTGATCATAAGAGTCTCAGGTATATCTTCTCACAAAATTACCTACACCTAAGATAGCGATGATGGCTAGAATTCCTCAAGGAATATGACTTTAATATATATGACACGCCTAGGAAATGAAACGTAGTAGAAGGCACACTTAGCAGGAGGTTTGTTTTACAGTTGCTGAGTGAGGCGACATAAAAGCAAGTTATGTTGTAGTTATCCTCCATGGATAGTGATGGAGTAGCTTACCTCCAGTCAATGATAGTTATTCCCCCAATACTTTCGTGAGTCAAGGTGTCATAGCTTGGGGATGTAGACTATGAGGCCCTACGTGCCCAAATATCCTCAGTACATGCTCCTAATGGATTTTCTAAATGTAGGTAGAACGCAATCCTCTTCAGAGGACCCACCATGGTACCAGTGACGTTACGGGAGGATGTGTTGAGGTAGTTTGACATATCCCCTTGAATGGTACATCATAGAGTGGAGAAGATGTACTGGGACCTCCGACGTCAGTACTGGTGGCCAGGGATGAAGAAAGAAGTGGGATAATTCATATCATGATGCCTTACTTGTCAACATGTGAAGGCTGGGCATCAGGTACCAGTAGGCTTAGCACATCCACATGATGTACTAGATTGGAAGTGGGATGGTATATCCATGGAAATAGTGATGGGGCTAACAAGTATATCCAAGGGCAATGATTCTATCTGGGTGATCATTGACAGACTCACCTAGTCGGCCCACTTCCTACCATCAGAGAGTAAGGACCAGTGCAGGGCCTGATACACCTCTACATGTAAGAGATTTTTCAGTTTCATGGGGTGACATCGACTATCATCTCATATCATGATACTCATTTAAAATCTTTCTTGTGGAGGGTTTACAGGTTCCATTTGGGACTCAGCTACATTTGAGAACCACCTTCCATCCTCAGACATATGGTCGGATAGAGCGAACCATATAGACACTCAAAAATATGTTTCCTGCTTGTGTCCTTGATTTTGTTCGTAGTTGGGAGGACCACCTACCACTGGTGGAGTTCACATACAATAACATATATCACTCCACCATAGGCATGGCTCTATTTGAGTCCATATACAGGTGACCTTTCTGATCAACACTATGCTGGACAAACCCATGGGAGTCAGCACTTATGGGTCCAGAGTTAGTACAGACCACCATAGAGAAGGTGCAAATCATCCATGAGAGGATGAAGACTACACTTAACTGGCATAAATCTTATTCTAAAAGGAGACGGAGACCCTTATAGTTTTAGGAGAGATACCTTGTCTTCATACGGGTCTCACCCCGATGAGGATTACAGAGGTTTGTCCTGGGACGCAAGCTATCTATTTGGTTCATCAGACCATTCAAGATTCTCAGTAGAGTAGATGAGGTGGCATATTATCTAGCTCTTCCCTCATAGATGCACCAAGTGCATAATGTTTTCCATGTGTCATAGCTGAGGAGGTGTGTGCGTGATCTATAACACGTTATCGACTGGGGCGAGCTGGACATCGATGATGGGGCGATGTTTGCAGAGTTCCCTATAAAGATAGAGGATCATTAGGAGTGAATCCTTCATAGTAGATCATTTCTTCTAGTTCAAGTTCATTCAAAAAATGGGAATCTCCAAGAGAGCCCATGGGAGAAGGAGGCTTGGATGCATGCTCAGTTGCCACTTTTGTTTCCCAAGTTTTGTTGTGGATTTCGGGGACAAAAATAACTAAGGTGGGGGGAATATATTTTCCCAAAAATTAAATATAGTTTTTTTAATAATTTGGAATTATTACGAGTATGTGAAAATTCATGGTGCTTAATTTCGAGGACGGGCATGCCCATAACGGAATTTTGAACCTTTTTAAGGTACATTATGTAAATGCGCAGGAATCAAAATTTATCTTCTGAACCGGTTCATGGATTCAAAATATGAGGGCACCATTGAATCAGCACCGTCGAGATTCTCTTAAGGGGGTCTTAACTTTGACCACTGTAGGTTAGGTGAAAAAGTTAGATTTTGTGAATTTTCAAGAAATAAAAAAAAATAACCTAAGAATTGTTATTTTATTTTCTACCAACGGTTGAGCAGTTATGGTGGGACAGTTAAGTTTTCAAGATATTTAATGGCTTAATCCTTTTTTTGTAAGAACACTTTTGGGAATTAAAAGTTTCATTCATTAATAAACTCAATTAATTTCACGTTGAATTAGTCACCATTTCCCCTCTATTTAATTAAGGCTTGGGTTGGGGTTTTTTACATGACTGTTAGCAACCTCTGGTGAAGTACCATTGCATCCTCCACCGACGAAGAATGGAAGATTGAACAACAATGATCCAAAATCGACAAAGGTTAGCAGCTTTATCAACCATTAATTATTCTTCCACAACCGTGATGTCAGCTCCAATTACGTGGTAAGGATTTTTTTTCAAATCAAGTGAATTTTATATTTCCATCCTTCTTAAAAATAATGTCGAATCATAGAATTAATATAGATTATCTATATTGAATAAATTACTCTAACTTGTTATAATGCTAATGAGGAGGGCACATTCCAAATGAACAAGGCCCAGACCCTCCGCTGCTTTGGTATTTGTCTCGTACTTTGGAGATGAATTTTCCAAAATGAAAGAAATTTGAATCCGGGAGCCACAAAGTGATGGCAACAACTCGGGATAACCATATGAACATTTGTAAGGGAAACGTACTAGAGATCACCTGGTGGCTCGCAGAAGATCCTATGGCATTGGCGACTGGTGTCGATGGGTGACGGCGGCTTGCATTGCAGAGGTGAGATGTGGCATCAAGCCACGACGGCTTCAGGGAGGAGGCCATCCCTTAGCCAGCCATGTTGGCAGAAGGTGGTGTGTCATCGCATGATGTGGTGAGGAGGTCACAACATCAAATCCACAATAGAAGGATAATGAACCAGATCCATGCTGGTCCAACAGACAGCAAGGTGGCGCAACGTGGGGATGCCGGTTTAATATCTGAATGGATCTTTGAGCCATTCATAATGTAGAGCCCGCATGACCACTCACACAAGTCGTGCCAACATGTGGGCTAGGAAGTTCTATTGCCCAGCAGGTCAAGACCGCTCTAACCCATCCGGTTTAGGCTAGGCTAGGTTAGATCTAGATCAGTTTGAGCCAGCCCATGTTGGGTCGGGCGGGTCTCTCCGACTAAATCGGATCGGACAGGGACCCATTTCGGTCCAGATATGCTCACAAGGCCATATCTCGCAAACTAGATGTATGTTTAATGAACCATTCGTTTCTATGGAATACTTGGAATGAGATGGTCCTTTTGAGATACTCTAAATTATTTTTGGAGAAATTTGGAGTGCGGCCGGGTTGGATCGTACCGAAATCCAACCTGACCCTCGGCTCTAAAATTCCCATAACTCTCAGACTGGGCATATTATTGATGTGACGTCTATTGAATTGGAACCCTTATGACATGACATATCCTTGGGTTACATCATTTTGGGACTTCATGGTAGTTAAAATATTACCATAGGATTAAGAAGCATATTCTATAGGAATCAAGCATTCTATTTACGGGAATCCAATGGCTAGGTGAGATGTGAAGAATAAATAGAGATCTTGTGTGGATTAGCACCTAGCGATACTATGTGGATCAGCACCTAGCGATCCTATTTGTATCACCACCTTTTCATCATATGTGGATCTGCACATAGCGATCCTTTGTGGATCAGCACCTAGAGATCCTCTATGGATCCGCACCTAGTGATCTTGTTTGGATCAACACTTAATGATCTTTTTAGGATCAGCACCTAGAGATCCTATTAGTATCAGCACTTAGCGATCCTGTGTAGATTAGCACTGAGTGGTCCTGGGTAGATCAACAGTAGAACCCTTGGAAGAATAATATGATATAGCTTTATGAATAGTCATATGTACTTCTATACATAAGTTACACAAGGTTTGAGCTGAGTCTTTTTCTTTGTGCTTTGTGATTGAGATCATGCTTTTTGGATTTCAGTTGTGGAATTCTGAGAGACATTAGGGGGTCATGGGGTCCCTACTGGGAATTTTTATACTCACCCATGCACGGTATTCCCCCACAATTTGTTATGTCTTTTTCAGATGACAGGAAGCCTTGACTGAGACTTAGGGAGCTAGGACCTAAAAGAGGATGGTGGTGACAGTTGACGTATAGAGCTGCAGAGATGGGTTGTACCAACCACCTTCAGGTAGGATACATGGTGGATGATCTCAAGAGTTGTTTTCCATTTCTTATTGTATTGTATCTTTTAATTGGTCTTGTATTCCTGCCCCTTTAATTTATTACATAGTTTTACTTTCTGGTTGCATTTTTTCTGTTCTTGAACTATGTGTTTATAAAGGTTTAAAGGCAATGCATTCCCATTTTAAGGACAAGCCATTCCAGTGCTAGTCACCAACCCCTAGCCTATAGAAGGCAGTCTTGGGGTATACGTGGCATGGACCCCAGTGGACAGTTTATGACATGATGATTCCTTTTTAATCCCATTATTCAGGTCCATTATGTTAACTAAACATTTCACTTTTTCTTTTTAAATTAATTTCTTTATGTGATTCATTTCCACATCCAATGAATCATCCAACTCCTTTGAAACATTCTCCTTGATGCCTCTTCCAACATTCATTACATGATGAAAATTACACTTTCATTCCCCTATGGTAACCATAAAACCCCATATTTCACTTATTACATAGGTCAGGAAACTCACTAAAGTGGAAATGTTTGATCATATTATGAGATTGATGATTACTTATAATAATAAGGTTCCACCATCCTAATCCTATTTAATTTGGTTTCTAATGAAGATGATCGTTCTATTATCAATCACCTTCACCAATAACATGAATCCTCCTACATCCATTCATTGTCTAAAAACCAAAAAAACATAGTTTGATCCATGATAATCATAATGAGAAACCATATAATGCAGTCAATTTGCTTATAAAATTTCAATCTATGAAACCTTCTATTTAACATTTGTTTTTTCATGATCGTTATGAAATTAATATGATTGTAAACTATACTTAGACTTATCATTATGGATATTACTAAAGGTTTTCTCATCCTATTTTCCAATGGTAAACTAAACATTACTATGATACTAACTATAATGAGCCATTATTTTCATAAATATAGAGTATATATAAACAAATGAATATTCATTACAAAACATAACAAAACCATGATAGAACCGTACGGGTTTAGTGTCTTCGGAAACACGTAAACATAAATAGATTGTTCATAAAACATCTACATCATCTCTCTCTTTTTCCTTCATAAATGGAACCCTTTTTTCATATCATACTTATTACCTTTCATCATATCCTGTGGAAAAGAAACATAAAAAATGTGAAATATCATATTCCCATTCATGATAATCAAGGGATATATCAATCATTACATAATTACAGGGGAATAAGAACATTATGATAACCTTTGAAAATTTTAACATGTATATCAATGATCATAATATTGAGTCATGGAATAAATATAATAGGGTCATAACAAAAAAATAAAAAGTAACATTATCCATGATAGAATTAAACTGTCATAATACATTGAATGTGGCATATACATAAGCATATAAAATCATTCCCTTAGTAGTAGAGCATCATTATTACAACATATATGGGAAATATATGGGAGACTAAACCTCCTAGGCAAGACATACCACCATTAGCAGTTGAAGACCTTTCCTCATAGTATAATACATTCACCCCCCAAAACATCAATTCAGTCATGGTTTACACCCAATAATATCATATTAGACAAAGTCCCACTCTAAATTGGGTTCACTATTCATTCTAATCATGTCTTTCTGAACTGAGATAACTTCATGTTCCAGTATTTTCATACTTAACCGAGATCACATCCATTTCCAGTCTTTTCTTATTATACCAAGATCACTTGAAATTTTATCCCTTTCATAATGAATCAAGTTAACTTCTTATTTCAATATTGTCTTACTAAATTGAGTTCACTTCCCATTTCAGTCTCAACTATATCATGAGATCTAAATCATTACCCAATGCATTGGAAGGAGATATATGTCCCACATATCATTGGTTATAACATGAATTACATCTTTTTTATTATATAACCATCTTCTTTGGTTATTATATAACCACTTCGGTATAATAAAAAAAAAATATATGTGTTCTATAGGAATATAAGTCATTTATTATATCGGAACCCATGTAATGAAATTAGTTTCATAAACATTTGATCGTAACCTAACCATAGAAAAGAAACAGGTTTCATAATGAAATTATTCCCTAAAAAAACAAACCAAAAATAAAAAAAATAAGTATAGTATCACCAGTAAAGATTTATTTTCATGAAAATATGTTTTCTTAGATGGAAATTAATTTTCAAATACCACTTGAAAAAATTCTTAAATATAACATATCCATGTTCGTATTATATATTTTTAAAGAGTAGTGCAATTATAAAATAAATAACTTTATTTTTTAAAAAAATATAATATTTTAAAGTGAACATCAGACCATTAAGTCATCATGATGGTGGTAAAATTATCTCATGTCACGTAATTTAAAAAAATTCTTTCCCACTTTTTGTTAGAAAATTCACAATGAACCTCATTTAGAAAATGACAAAAATATTCCTCTCAAACCATTTTCAAAAAATTCAAAAATGAGAAAAAATGACTTTAGACAATTGAAAGTTAATACTGAAATCATTTTCATATGTAATTTTAGAAATCACAGGAATGGATGAAAAGACATTTTTTAAGGAAACTGTAAAAAGATAATTTTTAAAATTAAGTCACTTATAAATATCCTATCATTGATGTGAGAATTAATAATAGGAATTTAATGTATGTACTAGCTATAAATACATTTAAAAATTTTAAAAAAATATAATTAAAATTCATCTCACACATAATCTTAACATGGACTAATCTATGAAGAATATTTTTAACCCAATGAATGAAAATTGAGCTAAGAAATCCCTTACCACTATGTAATCAGTCAAATCGTATACCCTATAAAATTAATAGATATAAAATGAAAAATTTAATAAAATTAATATATTTATATTCATTATATTATATATGAAAGGGTAGTATATACACTAGACACATGAAATAATTGATGAATAAAATATATATCTCAGAGAAGAACAAGTGAGATGAGAAACCCTTACCTCTCTCTTCCCTTTAGTTTTTGTGGAATTTAACCTCTTATATATAGGTTTAAATAATTTTTAAATTATTTAAATAACCATATTCATATTTATAATAAATTATATGATACTTCTATATAATCATACCACCCTTTTGTTAAAAATATTACATTATTTTTATTGTTTTGGGTGGGTTCGTTTCTTTATTTCATGGCTTGTTCACTTTTTTGTAATTAGGTATTTTCTTATAAAAAAGAAGTAAAACTTAATAAGTGAAGTTAAATGGTTTTGTTCATGTCCATAAGTTTATTTTTTCCCATATATTATTTTTCCATCTCACATGAGAATGATTCATTTGATAAAATTTTAATGATAACTGTTTAGTTTATTTTGACGGTTTTTTTGACCATCACAAACTAGTTACATTTTATTTAATATTATTTCTATATATATGTTCCAAATAATGAAATATGATATAATATACATATTAAAAATTGATTTAAAGAGTATAATAATTGTATTATTATCCTTGAAAATGATAATGTAAAAAGAATTATCATTACCCATAGAGAAAGTTAACCGCTATAATTTGGACAATGGGTTTGTTTCATTGAATAAGAGGAGATAATAAAAGCGGTGGATAAAATATTTTACATTATAAATATAAAATTTTAGTATATACAATATAATATATTTATTATGATTAATTGGTGAAGGAGGTGAATTGAAGTTAAAAAAAGAAAATAAATATAGAGAGGTTATTTGAGAAAGTTACATCTTGAATATCACCTCATTGAATGACCCCTTAATGGAGATGGTATTGTTATTTTGGAGCTACTAGAAGCACATAGACATGGGTAATGTTTAGATTAGAGATTTTGGAAGAGATTTAAAAATATTCAAGTCATTTTAGGATGAATGGGATGATGATTAGTGGTATTTATTCTTTAGGAGGGGTGTTTAATGTTATTAAATAATGATTATTTTATATTTGAACCCATCCACAATTGGATGGAATTAATTCCAATGAATTTGGATTACAATAAATGATTGAAAGGCTTTTTATGGTCAAGAAACACAAAAAAATCCATTTAATAATTTTTTGGTTAATTTATGTTTTTACCTTTTAATTAACCTACTAAATTATTTTACATATACTACGATAAATCTTTTTTTACCATGGTAAATTTATTATACCTAAAAATTATAATAACCTTATAAACTAATTTGGACCAGGTTATTCCAAATATGGATTTCATTTTAAAAAATCAAAAAAACAACATTTAAAAACCCAAATTTAAAATTGAACCATCAAAACTCAACGAAAAAATGTTTTGTTTTAGAAAATTGTGTTTTAATATTTAAAATGGACTTATAACAATATAAGGTATAAATATTGATAAAATGTAATTAATTTGATTATATATAAATAAAAATAATTTTACTAACTTTGAAATCAATTTAAAATCATAAAATGTCTTTTAAATATAATGAAAATGAGGGATTTATAAAAATTAGTATTCTTTTATTAAATGAAAATTAATCTTTTCTAAAAATTCTAAAAAAGTAAATCTAAGATAATTTTGACATGATGAATAAAAAGTGATAATTTTATGAAATATATTTTATAAATGTAAAATTCTAATCATATTTATTTTATCATATGGAGAAAAACAATATCTTTTGCAGATATTATTTATTTAAAGAATAGAATTACTTTTTCACAAATGTAGTGCATATTTAGAATGAATTAATTAATAAATTAACAATGAGTTATAATATTATATATTATAATATTTCTAATGGTATTTATTCATTCCAATCATACATCTAGGTTAATGTGGAAATGTTAGAATAATAATATTTTGGATTTTGTTTAAGCTCACTATTCTTTGAAAACTAATCTACCAAAGAGATTAAATTTCATTAAAAAGTAAAATATCCAATAATCATGGTTAGTTACAAATATGGATTTTGAGATTTTCAATCTAAATTTTACTAACACTTATGTATTCAACAAATAGTGTCACTTAAATTCCACCCTCTAAACAGACAACACTTTATACTAGTAGAGTGGATTGGTTCAAAAGGAGTAATGATATGCAATGTTTTATGATGTGTGAGTTAGTTTGTTCACTCAAATAATGAATTTATTACACATTCACTAAGGATAACATAAGGAATTACATTTTTATTAAAGGATCTCTAGATCAGATTAATGTTTTTATTTAAATGATAATTTTGGAGGGTGCACTACTAAAAAGGGGTAGTAATGGATTTTTTTAGTGGAAAATGGTGGTCTAAACAGTATCTTATTTCTATCACTTTGGTTTTAAAAATATCCACATATTGCATGATATATATTCATTTAGTAGTGGTTTCATTAATTTAATGGTTGTTTTAACATGTTTTCTTAGAGTATTTAGAGGAGGGTTTGTTTTTATTTAGTGGTGATTTTTTATAAAAATAATATCCCAGGGAAATATTTAAAAAATGAAAATCGCCCCCATGATATGTTCAGTGTAGGTTAATCCTAACTGCCACGAAACATATATTATTTAATGTATTTAGAAGAAGTTTCGAAAAAATTATGCTAAATAAAATTCAAAAAAATACTATAAATATAAAAATACTGACATGTAATAAACTAAATTATTAATATATGATAAACCTTCATAAATACATCATATATCTACAAATAATATACAAACATGCATACTCGTCATAACCTCAATCTCAGTCGACCCATATATCTTTCAAAAAAATACATTAATCATCAATACATGCAATATATGTCTTACAAAATCCCATACCCCTTATACATTCACATTATTACCTCTGTTGCATTATTCTTACTCCACTGCATCTCATCAACTGAAACAGACAATGTCTTCTATTCAACTATAATAAAAAAGAAAATAAAAAATAAAACTAAACATAAAACATAATAGTTAAATTAGAATAATTAGTAAAATTTTCAACATACCATGGAAATAAAGAACCATCATGACTACATTATGAAAAATTTCATGGATCAGAATAGTCAACCTCATGATTACTACTAGCATCTTCCACAAACAACAAAAACATTAAAATTTAAGAAAATAAATGAAAAAAATAAAAGGCACTGAATATATTCATAATTATTCACATAAAATTTTTTATTTTGTTAATAAAATTGAAGGCATTTTAATATAAAACAAATAATATATAATTAAAAGTACTTTGAAAATAGAAACTTACCTATTTAAGATAAGATTCAACACATGAAACAGAAAAGTGATATATAAATATTCTAATTTATTTTTATAGCAATGTGCAGTGTGATTCAAATTTTCATAATAAAAAATATTAAAGTCTTTGATATCAAATCATTACCTATATTTTAAAGAATAACTTTTTGGTTGTTTTCTAATGATTTTACATCATTATAGGGTCAATTCCTATGGTTTCGACCACTCCACACACATTTTGCTGTTTTAAAACACTAAAAAAACATTTACAGTCATAACAAGAAAACAATCATTCAAAATGAAGTGAGATCGGTTCCTATATTTCACAATTAAATATACAATAATTTTTTATTGATTTCAGGGTAATCTGATGTCGTTTTCCTAGTTTTGACCCCCCGAAACTTTTTAATGGTTTTGTACCTTTAAGAAGTGGTTAATAAGTAATTTTGACCACAATGCATGTTGTATTGATATGATTTCTATTCGTACACGTTAAAAATAACTTATTGGTGGTTTTATAGTGATTCTACATAAATATGTTATTTTTTCAATGGTTTTGACCTTTTCACACACGTTTTGGTGTCTTAAAATAGTAAAAATGAATTTATAGCCATAACAGACAAACTGTCATTTAGAATGATGTTTCATTAGTTAATAAATTTCAAAATTAAATATGTTGTCATTATACACTGATTTCAGTTCAATATGATGTGGTTTTCTAGTTTATGACCCCAGGAAACATATTTTTAAACGGTTTTGTACCATTCAGAAATGGTTATTGAGTCAGTCTGACCACACCGCATGTCATATTAATTTTTTTCTATATGTAGACATTACAATAACTAATAGGATGTTTTAAAATGATTTAATATCAATCTGAGGTCATTTTACATTATTTTTACTATTCCATGATCATTTTAGTGTTTTAAAGCACTAAAAATGCATTTACCACCATAACGGGAAAACTGTCATTTAGAATAAGGTTTCTTTAGTTCATACATTTCAAATTAAACATACGGTCATTTACCCCTAATTATAAGGAAATATGATGTCGTTTTCTTATTATTGACTCCCCCCAGTACTTGGTTTTAAAGGATTGTGTACATTTATAAAGTGTTTGTTTAATCATTATGACCACACTGCACATTGGATTCATGTGTTGTCTATGTATACATGTCAACAATATCTAAGTGGTGTTTTTTTATTTATTACATGTCAATATAAGGTATTTTATATATTTTTTACCATTCCATAGTAGATTTAGGGTTTTAAAACACTAAAAACATGGTTACATCCATAATAGAAAACAAATAATTTAAAATGATGTGTTTTCAAATCCAACATTTAAAAATTAAATATATGGTCAATTTCCAATGATTTTTGGGCAATCAAATTTCATTTTACTTATTTTGACATCCCAACATTTTTTTAATTGTTTTTATACTATTTTCAAATCATTACTAGGTCATTACTACCACACCACACATCGGATTGACGTGTTTTATATGCATAAACATCAAAAATAACTGAGTTATGTTTCTTCATTGTCCATAACATAGTTTTCAAAGACCTATATCTAGAAATTATTAAAAAAACTCCTCCTCATTTTCAATAAATACCCACCCATTTCTCTTTTTACAATCAACCATAATCCATCCTCCATGAGTTTCTAATTAATTTTACTCTCACAGAGTCCCCCTAAAGGTGTCCTAAAGACCCTAAGAATCTATCCTCATGTTTTAGGAACAAATATTCATGGTAAGGGAAATATCAACTTCTCTTTTCCATTCAGGTTCACTTTTCATGGGTATATCTTCAAAATTATAAACTATGTTTTTTAGTAACATTTTATTATCCTATTACTATATGAATACTCTTTTATAGGATACCCTTGTCCCCTATCATTTAACCCATTTATAAAATCATGTTTTATACCTTTCATACTACCAAATTTACTTATTAAATTTCTCACTTTCCCATTATAAATTCTCTATTTATTTTTATTTGAATACCCAAACCTATTTTCATTTCACTGGGTATTAAAACATATATAACCATTTTTGAGTTATTTATTTTCAAATATGAATCTCACATTTTCTATCATGGGTTAAAAATTATGTAATGATCATGTCTTTAAGTAATTATGTACGCCAATATTTGGATAAGAAAAATGTTCATTATGATCCTCGAGTAATATTGTACTGATTTTTTATGATCTATGTTGATCTAGGTAAGTAATAAATATTAAAGATGTGACCAAATAGTACTCCAATTCATTAAGTAAATAATTTAGTCACTATATATGACATGTTTTACGATATCTTGTTGAATATCCTTATTAATTTTTGTTTATGAAACATTGGTGATATGTTTATGAATGTCCCATTTAAATGTTGTATACATGTTTCCATGTTATGATCCATGCTCTTATTGTTTTGATATACCTCTTTCTCATTCCATATCATTATGGCACATGTTCTTATTGATATGTCTCAATATCACATGTTATATGTCTCTCATTCTTATTCCCTTACTATGCTACATTCTTACCCCTTTCCTTTGATGCTCGTCCCCATGATATGTGATGTAGTAAAATTAACATAGAGTAAACCCATTAACTTGTATTTTAAGTGGTTTTAGAAGAATTTTATATTTTTTTAGGTATTTTGTACCTTATTTATATGAAACTAAACATTAAAAGATACTCTGTTTATACCTTGTAATAAAAAGTTATATAATAAAATATTGATATACAATATATCATCTATGAAATGTTTTAAAAAAATGGCTACCTAAAATCAATTAAGTGATAAAAATGGTTTTTTATGTTAAACTTTGGTCTCACTCTTTCTATAAAGATGGATTATTGTTTAAGAGGGGATCATGTTCTTCTAATTTTCTTCAATGGAAATCTCCATCGTATCATGTTGAAGTAAAATGATCTCTAAAGTAGGAGTGATTTATTTATAAGGATAATCTTATATATGTGATTAATACACAAAATTATTAATATTTCTTCTTCCCTCACCAAAAAGCATAATTTCATTGATTTTTTATTTTTTTCTAAATCGTATAATTAAATCTAAACCTAGTAGTGTTTCGTGGAATATGGATTGCTCAATAATCTAATTTGGTAGTTTACGGATATTTCTTATTTATAAATGTGTTATTTTCTTTATAATATATAACTACGGGCTTGATCATGGTTCTGAGAGTGGAAATAAAACTGAAAGTTGTATAAGTTCATCTAAGGAGATACCAAAGGATAATCACATGTTGGAAATGGTCAGTTTAGACTAGTATAGTTTTGTTGTATGGTTTTAGAGATGGATTAGAATTATGTTTTATTTAATGGATTGTTTATTTTCTAAATGAAATGTTATTGAGTTTATTATATATGGTGATGATGTTCTGGGACATTACCATCGGTGTAGATGGTGTTTTTCCAATCAAATGGCTAATGAGGTGAGTGATTTTCCCTCATCATGGAATGGATGTTAGGATATTTGGAGTCATGTGAACATAAAGAATGGACATTAAGGGGTTTTAATCCACTCAATTTGGGTGGTTCCCCCATAGATTTTGTTTCATTGGTTGATGTTGTTGACCATCGATGTTAAGGAGGTGCATACCATAGAGGAAATTGTTTTTTGTAAGAGTGGCCATATGATGGGATCATATTTCTCACTATGTTGAGAGATATATTTAGATGGTCATATCAAAATAATTATAAATGTTATGATGGGGAATCATGGTGTAATTTTGAGAAATAGGTTCATTATAAAAGATGTTTAACCTATGTGAAATGGGTCTTATTTTGAGGTTATGTGACCTTATACCATGAAATTCTATGGATGCACTATTCTATTATGTCATTGGAAAAAGAAGGTAAATGCATACTAGGACATAATGAGATTGGATGGATTATGTGTGGTAATAAAATATTAATGTTTGTTTATTACATTTCTTTATACATTGTTGTATGTGTATTTATTTGATAAAGAAACCATTAGTGTTGGAATATATATAAAATGCTCATAACCTATACAATCCCTCTCGGATTTATACAAACATTGGGTCTTATGGAACACACAAGGGAGTGGGACCCTCAATAGAAGTTTGTGGATAGTGATGTGTATGTGTTGTATGGGCTAGTTAGAATTATTTCACAGTTGTTTTGGGTGGTTCTTTAGTCCCATGTTTATGGTTTATTTTGGGTTTTTTATATGAGTGTATTTTATTTTTTCTATAAGTGATTATGGTTTCTTCTATATGATTAAAAATACATGTGAATATTAGTTTTATTATTATATGGGAAATTTTTTCTCTGTGTTTATTTTTATTTAAATCACTACCACAATATTTTTGTTACTATTATTTTTAATTATAATCATAGGGTATAATTTCTACAATACCTCCTAATAGACCCTTAATACTAATCGATAAACTTTTATGTACATGGAGGATCACATAGGGTCACATATTACACTGCCATTTCAAGCACCAGTCGAGTGTTCAATGGTGGCAGAGTGTCAAAAATTTATAATAGAGATTTTTTATTATGTGGGAGTACTTGATAAAGATAGTTATTAAGTAGTAAAAATTCATGGTTATTACAAGATGTTATTAAATCAAAGTTATAAAAAAGTAAATTGCTACATATGGTGTGGTAGAATAAATGTCTAAAAATGTATTATATAAAGAGACATGTTTCATTTTTTCTGTCCTTCCAAAACCTACTGGCATAAGGACCATGTGACACTGGAAAATGGGATTACAGTTTAATTATTTTGGGATACAATTTGTCTTTTCTATTTGGAAAAATTTTGGTTTTTTTTCTTTTATTCAGACTCTTAGACCTAAGTAGAAAGAAGAATTACTCTGGTATCATATGAGGTACATAGACCTGAATGGCCTGAAGGCCTTCATTTTTATTGATTTTTGATAACCCCCCATTCAAGGGATGAGGGGGAACCCTTACAAGGCCCATAGGCTCAGATATTACATGGCTCGTAGCCTTTAGGAGATTACATGACCCGAAGGTCTTAGGGAATTCAACCAGACTATCACAAAAGAACTGACCCTCCCCGGAATCTACATCCTGATAGTAGCTCTCCACCTTTGCATGACTGTCTAGCTAGGTTTCCTGTGCAGGCACAAGCTGATACTTATGGCATAGCCATAGCCTCTCATTCTAACAATCCATTTGGCTCTGCTCTGGTGAGTGCACCTACTCTGAATCCTTTTCTAGGGCTGATCCTTTTTTTAGTCTGTTTGGGGCTTGCATTCATGTGGCCCAAAGGCCTTGTGGTGTCCCTAAGGCCTTAAGGTGGTCGGAAGGCCTTGAGAATCAACTATCCTTAAGGCCTTGGGTGGCTTGAATTCCTTGTAGGAACCGAGGACCAAACCGGTGGCTTGAAGGCCCATATGGATGAATAGTTCTAGCTGCTATAGTACTGAACTGTGACTGCTACAGTGCCTACTACAGTACTCATACAGTAATGCAGAAATATGCATCCACCCGGATTTGATTATAGGTCTCCTGGATGCACCTAGCGAGTCCTCACCAACTGAGATGAGGATCATGTGAAAAAACGTAGTTGTCAATTAAGTCCCCCTTTTTACCCATATGGTGGGTCCACCATCCTAGGGAGATACATGTTCCCCAGATAAGAAATGGCGTTCAATAGACCTGTTCATAATATGAATAGTGTCTGAGCCTGGCGGGACTAAAGCCTGTACCAGTTCTCCTAGAGCACGAAATGGCCCCACCGGTGAACCACTCGACTAACACCCTGAGGGAAAAAAATGTGGTTGTCAATTAAGTACCCGTTTTACCTATATGGTGGCTCCGCCAACCCAGTGAGATACACGTTCCCCAGCTAAGAAATGGCTTTGATTAGCTCTGTTCATAATATGAATAGTGTCCGAGCCTAGTGGGACTCGAGCCTGTGCCAGTTCCCCAAGACAGCGAAATGGCCCAACCGGTGAACCACTCGACTAACGCCTTGAGGGAAAAAATGTGGGTATCAATTAAGTCACCATTTTTACCCATATGGTGGGTCCGCCAAACCAAGGATATATACATTTCCAAGCTAAGAAATGGCATTGAATAGCCCTGTTCATAAAATGAACAGTGTTTGAGCCTGGCGGGACTCGATCCTGTGCCAGTTCCCCCAGACAGCGAAATGGCCCAACCGGTGAACCACTTTACTAATGCCCTCAGGGCTTTAAACGTGGTTTTCAATTAAGTCCCCCTTTTTACCCATATGGTGGGTCTGCCAACCCAGGGAGATACAAGTTCCCTTGCTAAGAAATGGCTTTGAATAGCCCTGTTCATAATATGAATAGTGTCCGAGCCTGGCAGGACTTGAGCCTGTGCCAGTTCTCCCCGATAGCGAAATGGCCCAACCGGTGTACTACTCGACTAACGCCCTGAGGGAAAAATGTGGTTTCCAATTAAGTCCCCCTTTTACCCATATGGTGGTTCCACCAACCCAGGGAGATACACGTTCCCTAGATAAGCAATGGTGTTGAATAGATCTGTTCATAATATGAACAGTGTCCGAACCTGGTGGGACTCGAACCTGTTCCAGTTCCCCCAGACAGCGAAATGGCCCAATAGGTGAACCACTAGACTAACGCCTTGGGAAAAAAATTTGGTTGTTAATTAATTTCCACTTTTTACCCATGTGGTGGGTCCACTAACCTAGCGAGATACGCGTTCCCCATCTAAGCAATGGCATTGAATTGCCCTATTAATAATATGAACAGTGTCCGAGCCTAGCGGGACTCATGCCTGTGCGAGTTCCCCTAGACAACGAAATGGCCCAACCGATGAACAACTCAACTAAACCCCTGAGGGAAAACATGGTAGTCAATTAATTACCCCTTTTTACCTGTATGGTGGGTCCGCCAACCTAGGGAGATACACATTCCCTAGCTAAGAAATGGCATTGAATAGCCCTGTTCATTATATAAACAGTGTCTGAGCCTTCCAGGACTCGAGCCTGTCCCAGTTCCCAGACAGAGAAATGGCCCAACCGGTGAACCACCTGACTAAATGAATTTTTTATGTTATTATTGAATAAGACAAAAACAATTGTTTATCTATCTAAATTTTCAACAATATAATAAAGAGTGTTTTATAACATCATATCATAGTTTCATTATTATCATCTTCCAAAATAAAGGCAATGTTTAATGTTTGGAAATAAAATGTTTTCTGTTTTTTTACAGTTTTATCAGTAACATATATGATATTTTATCCAATAACTTCTTTTTGGTAATCCACTCTACTAGTCAAGGAATGTTATTCCTTGTGTGAGTGATATAAGAATACTACACTAGTATGATGTATGTGATAAATGACCTACATATGGGTATCCCAAGGGGTCTCATGGATAGATGATAAGTGACATGTGTGTGGTAGAGAAGTGTAAGGTCTAGTTGGAAATACAGCCCTTTACTTCTTTCCCTATGTGAAATATCTATAAATTTATATTAGTTTTGATCAAAATATTTTTATCTCGTAATACTTCCACCAAAACAGCCTCTGTTGTAATATTAGGAGGAATTAGATGTGGTGAAACAAGGATATGAATAGGATGATCTCACATTGGGAAGGGGTAAGAATGAGATGCATGTATAAAATATAATGTAGGAATGATAATGAAAATTCATAAAATAGCTAGTGAACTGGTTATATGAGAAACCTAAAGAGATCACAGAGTAGGTTATATAGTTTATTAAATAGGGAGCTCTAATAATTATGTTTTATATGAAGTATTTAATATATATATATATAAATAATGTTGCAATATCGTCACTTATTCGTGGGAGAGTGTGGAATATAACAAGACAAATTACCTAATATATTTAGTACAGAATATTTTTGAATATATTGAGAGTCTTCTTGGGAATAGAGTGATGTTTTCCATATATATTTTCATTGGAACAATAATATTCTCGATAAACATATAGGTACAAGCTGGAAGATATGAGTGGTTGAAAACAAAGTAATTAAAGGATATGATTTTTTAGAACTATTTCCATGATACATTGAGGGATTATGGATACCATGAGTTTTATAATTTACTGTATGTACAGACAGACCTCTAATATATATTATTCTGGGAGGTTAAGTGGTTTTTTTTATTTTCACCAATGATGGAAGGAAACCGAATTTCTTTGGTGTGGATATTTGATGATGTCACGCGATATAATATCCCAATGTAGAAAAATTACATTTGGGTTTACGTAATTCTCAAGAGATGTAATCTGGGAACTACTAATGTAGTGGTACCTAGTAGTGGAGATCACACAAATTAGAAAAAGTGTAACATTATAGACTAGTAGTGGTGTTTAGGGTAGCACGATGTGGGTTATGTCATAATCCAAAAGTGATATCATAGTATACACATAATAAAACTATTATATAAGTTTCAATAGTGAGATGAATTTAGTGGGGGTAAATAGAGTATGTTTTTATCAATAAGATTTCCCTCATAAAGAGTTATGGGAATGTGATGAGATATAGAACCTTGAAAGGTTTTCTCAAAAGACCAGGTCATCTCCTAGGGGTTGAGGATTTAGATCGACTCCTTTGTCTGATTTGGGGTTGGGATTAGTATCATTAGCTTGTTTTCAAGATACCACTGCATGTGCATGATTCAACACATGATGATACATATAGAATTTGCGGATGTGGATGAAGTTGTATGACTACATTTGAAGAGATAAAAATAAATATAAGAATTGTGTTAGAGACTATTTAGGTATGATACATTTTACAAATTCATGACTAATGTAATAAACTTGTACAATAATTATAATTCATGTTTTTTAGTTGCACCAGATTCAATATTCAAGTTAGTGGCCGATGTTGGAATCACTGTACTAGTTAGAGGATTATGCTTGAATCATAATTATAGTGAGATCTCTCTTGAAAGATAGGTTTAGTGAGATATTTATAGTAATATGACTATTTTGTGATGTTTATTTTAAGATGTTTGTTTTGAAAAAACTAATAATATTAAAATATTCTTAGTGAGATTTTTTTTAATTTTATGAATAAATGTCTATATGTGGAATCTTGTATGATATTTCAAGACATAGTGTCAAATTTTCTATTACAACATTTTTTATGGATGAAAAATCCTTCCAGAAAATTATATATATTAAATAATTCATTAAAATTTTATATTTAATGAGTAATTAGGGAACCCTCAAGACCAAAAAATGTAAAATAATCCATGATAGGCACTTGTTCTTCTCATTTACTTAAGATAAATCTCATTCATCTCTTATCAAAATCACATTCTATTTGTTCTAGGAGGGACATGTGTGTAATTTTTTCCATATATATCTGATTAATTTGAATATTTTTTTATTTTTTTATTTAACATTATAGAAAAATAATACTATTAAAGATTTTTCAAAAACTATAAAATATTTTAATTGAGGATGAATTGGAAATAGTTTCTTGATTATTAGATTCTTTCAAAATTCAAGTTGTTAGTTAATATATATTTCTAATTAATGTATGAGTTAGAATTAATTTTATAAATTGGAATGGGTTAGGTCAAGATTGTGTTACTAATAAATGAAACTCTTTTGTTATTCATTATTTATAATAGAACAAAGGGTGGTATCATTTTGAAAGTAGTCCGTTTAGTCTAGTATGGAATAGTTGTATGGTTTTAGATATTTAAAGGAATTATACTAAATTAAAATGTAAAATCATTTATGAGATGTGATTTTATTGAGGTTTTGTAATATGGTGTAGATGGTGTTGTCCATTTTTATGGGTTTCGAAAAAGGTTTTTTGATGGTGTGGCCAATGATGTTTGTGATTTATGCTTATAGTAGACTGTATAATGGGATATTGGGGTCATGTAAATAAATAAATAAACCACTAAGGTTTTCTAATCCATTCATCATGGATGGTTACTGCTATAGATTAAGAGACATAGATGGATGGTTCTAACTATTTGTATAGATGATGTGAACACCATAGAGGCCATTGTTGGTTAACCAGAATATGGAAGTGTATTTTTCACTTTATTGAGAGATATATTAACATTAAATTGATGATGGAATTATGGATTTGAGTATGAGGAAATTAGGGGAACTAATGATTATGGTTTCATTATTCCACTCCAAAACTAGCCAAAATAGGTAATAATCACTATTACATGATGATAATGGATGGATTCTGTGAACTAATTAATTATCATTGACTATTTACTACATTATTCATACAATAGTATTTGTGTAGATATTATAGAGGGACTTTTTTGTGGTGGTGAACTGAGTTTATACACACATAGAAAATGGGATAATCGTGAAACAGGTATATTTCATTGCATATAGAAATATGTAAGGTAAATGTATTGTCAAATGGATTTTAGTAGATAGTTATGATAATGTGGTTTATGGGTTGGTTGGAATGATTTTTTTGATGGGCCTCATGATTACTCAATGCCAAAATGATGGATGATTTTGGTTATATTGTATATTATATATGTGATTGGATAATAAGTTATCATATTTAATCCTTTATTATAGAGATGGAATATAGGTATGCGTTTTTTGTCAAAGAGGCATTTTTGGAGGGATTTTTTTAGTTATTTAAATTACATACACTATATTATTGTTATTATTATTTTTATTAATTATCATCAGAGGGTATAGTCTCCCCAGTATATCCTAATAGACCTTTTTCAGTAGTTGACATCCATTTGCATGTGAGGTAGTTATCCATAGGATACATACTTCACTACCAGTTTTGGAACAAATTGAGCTATCTTGGGAGGTAGTATTTCATAACAAGAACACCCAATCCTTCTCAGACGTGTGCAGTTTATATATCGCCCATAGAAAAATAAAAAATTTACATGATCGATAAACTATTATCCCTATAAGGGAATAAATCTATGGGGATGTGGGGTTATAACTATATATAACCATGTTTTTTATAATCATCCATAACTACATGTCTCTTGAATATGAAGATATGATAATGTTTATGAAAATAGTGGTCAGCTAGGATAATAGGGATATCATAGCTATCATAAAACCCAGTTGTTGTGCGATCATCATCAAGAAATATTATCACAAGCTCTATGTATGGTTTTTTTTTACAAAAATACCAATGATAATTAAATGATTTTATCTAATAAAAAAATATCCATAGACCTCAATAAATCTATATTGAGAAACACCTCATAGTTAAGTAAAATTGCATCTGGTGATTTCATTAGAAATTTTTGTTTAAGAAAAATGTGATATTGTGGGGAGAGAGTCCCAATGGAAAACATTATCAATGTTCAATCTGGGAATTCAGGAATAGATTATTATAGGATATTTTTTACACTATAATTGACTATAATGTTAATAAAGGAGTCTATATCTACTCAATAAAATTTATGCAAGACTTTTGATCCATTTTATTGGAGAAAACAATTTAGACCACTTATATGAGGATGACTATTACACCTATCATCCTTCATGGGATTGAATTTTTTTCCAAATCTCTGATAATTCATCTAATAATGTATGTTTATGATCATACACCCCTCTTTACTAATTTAAATAGTACAGTACCAAATCTCAGTAGAGTTTCCACTCAATCCTTTAGATCCTATATAATTATTTTTTATAAGTAGTTCACTCTTTTAGAAAGCAATGTTATTCTATATAAAAATAGATGTGTTTCATGGATAACATAATTTTTTAATGATTAACATTAAGGTATAGGCTCAATAGTGTGGAAATAACCATTATTGATGTATATAGTTAGAAAATGTGGTGAATGAGGTTAATAAAAGCATGTAATAATGTTAGGGAAATAACCTCTTTGTATCTCCCATATACAAGAAATTAATGTTGGAATAGTTGTTTCTCGTGGAAATAAGGTTAGTCGAGGAACTTTTATGGTACATGTTTCTTAAGGAAGACTATAAAAACTCTATATATTTTCAAAAATTAATTTAGGAGAATAGAATCACTAAAAACTGAACGTACATGTTGTGGAATGTTTGATATTTGGTTATATAAATTTTATTTTTCTATGGAAGTATAAAAAATATACAAAATGCACATAATCCCTACTCATAACATTAATGAGATCATAAAAAGAGATGGAAATATTTATTATTCCAATTTTATTACCTGTTTCATCAATATTGATACCCATTGTCATCTAAAAGTAGTGCATAAAAAGAAATATACTCTTGTAGTTATAAAAAAATAAAACCCAAATAGTCAAGATGAACCTGATGGGTTCATTAGTGAATTATACATTGTTTATTTGGTAATCATATATAAGGATATTTTAAGATTGTTTGATGATACATTGAGGGAGAAATAATTCCATGACCCCCTTGTCTTGCATATGTCATTATCATCCATTATATAGAGAAGTAAGGTTCCTTTAATCAATTTTATCAAATTTGTTTGTGAATTCTCTTCCAAAAATATATGTAAAATAATTGTATATAAAATGATGGAACTTCTGTTAGATTTGATTAATATTAAACAATACCTTTTTTCTCATAAATATATGATTTAATTAATCGAATTTCATACCATAATAGAATCTCCATGATCATAATTTAGTAATCATTTGATCCGATTTCATGATTAAATTTGATATGAAAAAGGCCTATGAAAAAATTTACGGTAACTTTGTCATCAATTTGATGTGATAATTTGGGTTATCAAAATGGTATTTTGATTTGTTTTTTTGTTCCAATTCCACTCCTTGGTACTCATTCTCTCATATTGGTATATGTTACATTTCTTTTAAGGGAACTAGAAGGATATTTCAATCTAATCCACTATCTATAATAGTATTTGCGCATGAAAAATAATTTTTAAAAATATCCAATCTTTATGAGGTAAACATTAGTATTGTTATTACTTATAAAAAATGTTATGCATTATTATGGATTTCACATTTATTTTATATATAAGACATTTTATATTTCATGACTATAAAGTATACCTCTTTAACTAAATTTATATACCTCTTTAATATATAATTTTTGAGGGGTTTTTAAATTTTTGATAATTCTTGCACCATTATATCTATACCCTAAAACCTCCTATAAATGTAACACCTAAAATATTAAGGTTAATATTATTTTATACAGGGGTTCTACCCATACACAATACCTCATACCCCTACTATCCATGCGGTCTTTAAATGTTATCATTCAGAAAATCGTATCATCAAAATATGTTTCATCATAACTAAATAGAAGAGAAATCTAATCTTATTTGGTGGAAATCTGATGTTTCGTAATATATTCCTCAATTTTTTCCTCAAGCACATACAATCAACAATAAAAACTCTAAAGAGTGTCATTCATATCACTGAAAACATGATAATTGGATCCATTATGGCCACTCACAAACAATGTAGATGTCTCTGGGTTGGCTATAAATGTCTTTCCAAACCTCTTAATAAGGATTGAGGATCTCATAAATGTATGTGAAATACAAGAAACACAAACCATCATAGGACATCATGTAGGTTTACTTTTATGGGGATATTTTACCATAACATAATATAGGAAGTATATGTATTCCATTTGGTATAAGTTATCCTATCACACCCCGACTGACGCTTAATTTTAACTTAATTATTTTGGGTCTCACTTTTGAGTTGTGGTTTGAACCCGTTCTATTTTAAATGAAATTTAGAATCTTAAACTAGTGTGTGACTTTATATGTGACCATGTGTAGTGCCCAACCTTAATAATAGATCGTTTTATGATTAACTTTATTATTACACGGGTGTGAGACTATGATGAGAACATGAACATGTTCGTGCACAGTGTCCAAAATTATAAATTTATGTAATTATTTTTTGACTGGTTTTATTATTATTTTTTATTATTAGTATTATTATTATTTAGGTTTATTTATCAATCATGTTAATATTATTTTTATTATTCCAATTAATACATTAATATTATTAATGAAATTTTTATTTATTATTTTATTTTTAATTTGTCACGAACCGTCCCCCGGGGTCCGCATCGTGACTACCCCAAGACCTCCATCCATAGGCCTGGGGATGGTGACTAGCACCAAAGGCGTAATTTCACAAAACTAGGAAGGCGTTTCCCATATAAATCGTAAACACACACAACCAGAGTACAAGCAGAAGAAAACACTAAGTAAAATCTATATAACAGGTGTACTGAAAGGAAAGGGGGCCAGAATACAAGCCCAACTGTAAAGTGAAAATAAAACTGAAAGAAAGTACAACAAAAAAGGGACAAACTGATGAAAGGTAAAATCATCTCCTGGACCGTCCTCTGGGGTTCCTACCTGAATGGTAGGTACAGATGGCCTCCTTAGAACTCCACGTCTGTCAGACTCCACTGTGTACTGATATGTCGTAAGTTCCTCCTTCAGGTATCATGCATTCCTGGCGCTCTCAGCCTCCGTCAGTGTTGTTCGTCGTCTGCATCCAACACAACGATGTGTGGGCATGGCCTGTGTGGGGGTGAGTATAACGATACTCAGTAGGGACCTAGAGACCCTCAAGGTCTCACAAAATCCAACAAGGATAAACCACAAAGTATCATTTCAACAGATTACCATTACTTAGGTATATGACCAAACATATACCTAGGTTATCACGTAACCCATCTCAATTATGAGTAAAACACAATGTTCATTGACTCAGCTCAAACCAGGATTTGCATTCACGATGTCGAAACCACGACTGTTGGATACTCTTCCTCTGTCAAGTACAGTGGGCATTCCTCTACAACTAAGCGCTTCCCACTATCCTTGGACTATTTAACCACTCCACCTGTTGATTATTGTGGTCATGATGCTACAACCAAGCGCTTCCCACCATGGGTCTGCCGTTAAAACCATGTGATCCCCCTCATAGCCTATAGAGGTACTCCTTCTGTCGAGTACCATGGGTCTGCCACTACAACCAAGTGCCCCACTGCCATGGGACTGATGCTACAACCATGTTCTCCCCACTGGGCCATCCGAATCACTCTGAGTCGGTCGATCAGTAGTCGTCCAGTCTTAGCCAATAACTAGGACTCTGCAATATGGACGCTCATCACCGGGAGGGTTCGCTCCATGAGACACAAGACAATACTCCAAGTGTCATGAAGTCTCACGTAGAAGTATCACAAAGGGCCGCTATGCCATAGGGGTATTAATGAAATATATGGTTCGTCAATCAGATGCTCGGACAATGAGTTATTAGCCTTTTTGTCCTAGGAGCCCGGTTGGTTTCGTGTACAAACCAACCCGACTGTATCTCAACTACACCTCAAAATCCCATGGGATATTTTTAAAGTGACTGTTTCTCAATGATATTAACAGTGATGCTGACGGTTCCTCAAACGGAAACCCAGTGCCAAATATATGTCCTAAGTAAACAATGGGTCATTAGTGGGCCCAGGTCCAATCCGACATGGTCGGACTGACTCGGCCCATTCCAGTCTGGGTTGACCTTGTCTGGGTCGACCCTGTCAGACCTGATGGGTCTGAATCAGCCCGTTGGGTGGGTTAGCCCACTATGTTTTGACCCGGTCCGTTGGGCCCAGCATAGCGGACTATGAGGGCAGTTCGGCCAGATGTCGCCATGCAGGTGGCATCGGCCAGTGCCACGACGGGCGTTACTCGAGAGGTCAGTAGCCGAGAGACCAGTGGGAAGGCCGCACGGGGCATGGGTAGGCCAGAGGGACTCCGGGAAGGCCTTTGGTGCAACAGGCATAGTGTCGGGGTGCCGGGCAGCACGCTAGGGCGCGGGCAGCATGCGAGGGAGCCGGGTAGACTGCGGAAGAGGGCCGCGGGTGGGCCGGTCAGTGCATCGGCGAGGCGCGGGGGTGCCGCGTAGCACGCCAGCGAGGTGCAGAGGCACCGAGAACCACTCATGCGAGGCGTGGGTAGCGCGCTGGGGACGCTTAGGGTAGGTAGTTCGGGCGCCGCTTGGCCGGCGATGTTTGGACGGGAGCATCGGTGCACCGCGGGGGTGGCGCGATTCACGGAGGCTGCAGGGAGCGCGGTCGTCGTCGTTGTCGCCTACGTTGTTGTCGCCTCAATGCCTTTCCGTAGAATGCCACAAGAGAGAAGAAATCGACAGAGGATGTCAGGCCATGTTAGGTTGGCCCGCATCCCCCATGTTTAAAGTGATAACAATTATCTCAACAAGAAGTAAGGATAAGTTCTTTAGTTGTTTTTAAAATAGCACATCAAATCTTTTTCAATCCGAAGAAGAGAAAAAGAACATGATATTATGCGAGAACAAATCCCCTACCTAGTTTTTCATTCGTAGATGATGTCATAGAAAAGACATCGTTGATTCATCGTCAGCATCAGAAAGAAGGAATAAGTCATGGAAAGAAGTGTTGTTAGCATTGGGTGACACTTCCCTTTCTTTCCCTAGTTGAAGAAGGAATAAGACGGTGTTCTTCGTGTTCTTCACTGGAGAGTTCTCCAAAAGCTCATCCTCTCCTTAATTCTCTCAACCCATGTTTATGCAAACACCCACAATAATAATATACATATCTGATTATAGTGTTGGCATAATGAATTCAAAACAATTCCAATGTTTTTTAATTAAATAATTGTAGGAGGTAAATTAATTAATATTGGGGAGTTGGTACTCTATTGAGTGATGTCCAAGAGCCTTCCCCCACATAAAGAGAGTTACATGGGGGTTTAAGCTCATGTGGGTCCCACCTAATAATATCCACCCAAGGGATGTTATTTACAGGTGGGCCCCACCTCCAACCTCCACTTGGAGGATTAAACCGCCACAAATAAAAATATGTTGAACATGTGTTTATTTAATTGTTTCAGAAAACCCCCAAAAATTAACTTCCATCCTTGATAAAACGCAACTGTGGTAATGGTCTCCTTAAGCGATAATCAGAACATTGAGCTCAACGGTGCCCTCAGATTTCGGTTCTGAGCACCAGTTCAAAATACATAAAATTCCGAACGTACGTTTACTGAACGTACCCGAAAAAAAGTTTGGAAAATTATTAACAGCCACCCTCGACCCACTACGGACTAGGTTAGGTTCTTCATAGGTGAAACACCCCCCAAAGAACCCAACTGAATCCTCAGATTTCCAATCCAAGATACCGTTTAAAAGTTATGAATTTTACAATAAAATAATTTTAACTTAATTATTTTATTTGCGGCTAATATATAACTTTCTATGGTGGCCCTCACCTACCCAAGTTAGTATCTTCTTAAAGAATTAATACCCTCATGAGTTCAATGTTGTTCTTGTTTTTTTAATCCGAGATATCGTTTGTGAGTTATAAGCATTTGAAAAATAAAATAACTTTATTTAATTATTTTATTTACAGTTATGGCATTTTCCGGTTTTCTCACAGGAGTTCCGTGCCAACTAAACATAAGTCACACCTAGTGTAAACCCGCCATCATGAGTGAAAAAATGGCATCAGATTTCTGATCTGAGTATCCGTTTAAGATTTATTCCACTTTTTCCAGAAAACTGCATACGTTTGTTAATTTAATCTTAACAAAACTTCGACGGATCATTCTGGGCACTCTAGGCCTCGGAATCGCATGCTGTTAGAAATTGCGGACTCGTAAAATTCCCAAGTATTTAAGAAAAAAAATTCCTTGGAAATTATGGGTTTTTACATTATCCCCACTTCATGACTTTATGTCCTCGTAAGCTATAACTCGAACTATGGGAACAAATGGGGGTACTGAGCACGCATCTAAGCCTCCTTCTCCCATGTGCTCTCGTCGAGGTTCCTGTGCTACCCGAGAACTCACACCAGAGGAATCGACCATCCACGCAGGACCTTCTCCTATCAATCCTCAATCTCCACAAGAACCTCCGTGAAAGTTTCCCCATCATTGATATCCAGCTCTCCATAGTCTATGATCTGGGACGGGTCATACATGTATCTCCTCAACTGAGATGCGTGGAAGACACCACGCACCTGGTGCAACTAAGGTGGAAGATCCAACCGGTATTCCACCTCACCTACCGTGCTACGGACCTGGAAAGGACCAATTAATCGCGGAGATAACTTACCGCCTCAGCCAAATCACTGTAGACCTCATCTAGGTGAGACCCGTAGAAAGACATGGTCGCCATCCTCGAACTCTAGAGTTCTTTGTCTCTAGGATGAACGTGGAACACCCATCAGGAATTCTATGGATATCTGATCTTACTTCCACTCTGGGACCTCCAAAGGCTGAACCAAGCCTGCTGGTACCTGGTGCTCCATCTTCACATGCTGACAAGAGAGGCATCATGAGACAAACTCTGCTACAGCCCTCTTCATACCTAGCCACCAGTGCTATCGTTGGAGGTCCTGATACATCTTCACCACTCCAAGACGTACCTCTAAAGAATATATGTGGAACTCCCTCAACACTTCCTCTTGAAGTGCAACTGGTACCATGGTACATCCTCTGAAGAGAATGAAATTCTCCCCTTCTTTAGAAAATCCATCAGATGCCTTCCCTGTAGATATATAAGCACTTCATGTCTCATAGTCAGCATCCCCATGTTGCGCCTCGCTGACTTACTAAAGAAGCGGAGGAGTGACTGAATGAGAATATAGATAGGCTGCTCCATCTCTGGAGAAGTCTGGAATGAATCTCCGATAGTATCCATCCCAAACCAAGAAACTTCGTACCTCTGTCACACTCCTGGGTGGCTCCCATGAAAGTACCACATCAATCTTCACTAGATCTACTACAACTGTAGCTAAAGCAGACATCCCCCACCTTTGGAGGGATATCCTGGAACCCTCGTTTGAAAAGATGTCCCCATGCTCTGACACTCCTTTTTGGAACTGAAAACTCAAAACTACTGCTGCCACGAGGGTAAGGCTAGATAACTTAATAGTGATCAGTTGCACCCTCTTATGCATGTGTTTAACCTATTGTGCCTAGGTTTCCTTTTTCGCCGACTAAGGAAAACCTCATCTCAACACTGTAGATAAACCACAACCTCTTTGCATAATACAGTCAATCTGAGTGTGAACTGTGGATGTCAAGTCCAAACAAAAACTATCATCGTAAGGCCTCGACGCTACCACCAAGAGGTTCCAACCGAAACTAACACCTCTAGGGTCAGATCACACCATCGGTGTAAGTGTGATTATCGAGTCTCCTCCCAAAGGTATCTTTAGATGTGAGGGTCAAGTCAATGGTTTAACCGAAAACTCTAGGTCTGGGACAAGATTCAGGGAAAGAAGGAATGATTAGTACCTATGTCTATTGATACGTCAATTAGTAGTAGACACAGTTCGTACCTCGAATCATTCCTAGATCCCCTGGGTCACACTCATTGACCGCATACAGCTATTCTCTTCCTCTTCCCACCAGCTCCCTAAGCTTGGTGAGGACTACAAAGGTGGGTGGTTATAACATGTCAAAATGGACACCACCTCATGCTGCTTTCTGAGATCTGCTTCCATGTCTGCTGCACTGCAGATTTATCTTTCTTTATTACATCCTCTTTCTGAAATAGTTTACACGACCAAGTCTCTGAGACTGGCACTAGTTTCCTACATTCCCACTACTAACATTCACTGGTTGTATCATCTCAACCAAAGAACATTCAACCGCAATGGTTCTCTCTAGCATCCTAACATAGGTAGTAATGCGCAGAGGAAAATGTTCCGGCTTGGATGTCCCTAAGCACACCTCACTCAGAGGTCCAAGATCTAAAGAACTAATTGTATCGTATTCATCGAGTACCAAGAATGATCGGTACGCCTCGATGAATACTAAGCTACCGACATGTCATCTTGCTGAAGCTGTAGAAGATCTAGAGAACTCTCAGCCACCTCCTCAGTCCAGTCCTCATCCTCCTGTAAGTCGGGCTCACTTCAGAACCTAAGGGGTATCTTATGCTGTAACATGTGTAAGGAACTAAGACTACTTGTGTCATCAACCGGTACCGCTGGTTGAAACTCATGACCAACATGTAGTGATATAGCTGACACACTACCTGAAGGTCCAATCTCGGGCAAAGGTCCACATACCAAAGCCTCATCACTATGCGGACCAACCTCGTGGTCACTCATTGGGAAACACTAGTAGCTAAGATCACCATCTACTCTAATGGTGTCTCAACTAGGTTGATAACCCTAGAAATCACCTCAAGTAAGTCCTCTGCAGCCTGGGAATCTGTCTCTCCTCCTAACCTCTAAGGTCTCTACCGCTAGAACTCGTGCTACATGCTCGGTCAGCATGCATTGTCCTCTAGTGCGGCTGGTGGCATCTGCTGCTCAATGGGTGGTGCTGCTGTTGGTACACCACCCGAAGGTGCCAACATAGTATGAGGGCCCTTCACCGAAGCCTCATCACTCGGGGGTCCATCATCGGGTACTCTATCGAAACCCCAACTGGCTGTCTACGTGGAGGCATCCTGATAAGATGCAACAAGGTCAAAAGATTATACCCGGTGAGATGACCTTGTTTGAGCTGACTTAAAGAAAACATTTGAAAACACACATGCAATCAGTGTTTTCATGTACTTATGTTGGAAATCATTAGTCCGAGTCCTGGTGTATGGTTACGTCGGCCGCTGCACCAACACTAGACTCCCTGAACTGAAAACCACACTCAGTACCCTTAACACTATTGCTTCATAGAAATAAAAAATCAGAGTCCTAATTTATGTGGTAGAACCGAATTCTTTGATAACAATTTGTCATGACCTGTCCCCATGGGCCCACATCGTGACTACCCCAATCCTTCCTTCCATATGCCAGGGGCTGGTGACTAGCACCAATGGTGTAATTTCCCAAAACTGGGAAGGCGTTTCCTTTATAAATCGTAAACACACACTACCAGAGTACAAGCCAAAGAAAACACTAAGTAAAAGCTATATATCAAGTGTACTGAAAGGAAATGGGTCAAGAATACAAGCCCAAGTGTAAAGTGAAAATAAAACTGAAAACATGTACAACTAAAAAGGTAAAAATAGCTAAAAGGTGAAAGCATCTCCTGGATCGTCCTCCGGGTTTCCTACCTAAAGGGTAAGTACAGATGGCCTCCTCAGCACTCCATGTCCGTCAGACTTCACTGTGTACCGATATTTCATATGGTCCTCCTCTGGGTACCATCCAGTCCTGGTGCTCTTGGCCTCGTCAGTATTGTCTGTCGTCTGCATCCAACACAATAATGTGCAGGCATAGCCTATGCAGGGGTGAGTATAACGATACTCAGAAGAGACCTCGAGACCCTCCAGGTCTCACAAAATCCAACAAGGATAAACCAAAAAGTATCATTTCAACATATTACCACTACTTAGGAATATTCCGATACATATACCTAGGTTATCACGTAACCTATCTCAATCATGAGGAAAACACAAAGGTCATTGACTCAGCTCAAACCAGGATTTTCATTCACGATTTCGATACCACAGCTGCTAGGGAACTCCTCCTCTGTCAAGTATAGTGGGAATTCGTCTATAACCATGTGTTTCCCACTAACCTTAGACTACTGAAGTACTCTATGTTTCGGCTACTGTGGTCTGTTGCTACAACCAAGCACTTCCCACAATGGGTCTGCTGCTACAACCAAGTCCTCCCCCTCATAGCCTACAGAGGTACTCCTTCTGTCATGTACCGCTGGTCTGCCACTATAACCAAGCGCCCCACCATCATGGGTCTGCTACTAAAACCAAGCGCTCCCCACTGAGCCATCAGAATCACTTCGAGTCGATCGATCAGTAGTCGTCAAGTCTCATCCAGCTAATAGGTCTCTGCAATATTCTTGCTTGTCACCGGGAGGGTCTGCTCAATGGGCAAAAAGTCGATACTCCATGTGTCACTATGTCTTATGTAGAAGTATCACAAAGAAACACCATGTCATAGGGGTCTTAATGCAACATACGACGTGTCAATCAGATGCTCGGACAGTGAGTTATTAGACTTTTTTCCAGAGGGTCTAGTTGGTTTCATGTACAAACCAACCCGACTGTATCTCAACTATACCCTGAAATCCAATGGGGTATTCTTAAAGGGACCATTTCTCAATGATATTACCAGCTTCACTGACGGTTTGTCAAACGGATGTCTGGTTCCATGTATATGGCCAAAGTAAGTAATGGGCCATTAGTGGGCTCGGGTCCGGTCCAACCCGGTCAGACTGACTCAGCCCATTCCAATCTAGGTCGACCCGGTCAGACCGGCTGGGTCTGACACGGCCTGTTGGGCGGGTCATTCTTCTATGTTTTAACCCGGTCCGCTGGCCCCGACCCAGCGTACTGTGAGGGCAGTTTAGCCGGATGCCGCCACGCAGGCAGCATCGGCCAGCTCCGTGAAAGGTGGGGCTCGAGAGGTCGGCAGTCGGGAGACCAGTGGGTAGGCCGTGCGGGTCGCAGGCAGGCTGGAGGGACTCTAGGCAGGTCACGGGTGCACCAGGTATTGTGCAGGGGTACCAGGTGCCGCTTGGCTGGTGAGGTTTGGCCTGGAGCATCGATGCACCGTAGGGGTGGCGCGATTTGCAGAGGATGCGGGTAGCACGGTTGTCATCGTTGTCGCCTTCATCATCATCACCTCAAAGCTTTTCCGTAGAATACCACAAGAGAGAAGAAATCGACGAAGGATGTCTGGTCATGTTAGGTCGGCCCGCATCCTCCGCGTTTAAAGTGATAAAAATTATCTCAACAAGAAGGAAGGAGAAGTTCTTCAATTGTTTTTAAAACCGTGCATCAAATATTTTTCAATACGAAGAAGAGAAAAAGAACATGATATTATGCTAGAAGAAAACCCCTACCTCATTTTCCCTTCATAGTTGAAGTCTCCAAAAAGATTTCATTGATTCGTCGTCAACATTATAAAGACGGAAGAAGTCATGGAAAGAAGTGTTGTCGGCACTGGGTGACGCTTCACTTTCTTGCCCTGGTTGAAGAAGGAAGAAGAAGGAGTTCTTCGGGTTCTTCACCGGAGAGTTCTCCAAAAGATCCTCCTCTCTTTAATTCTCCCAACCCAAGATTATGCCAACCCCCACAATAATAATATACACATATTATTATAGGGTTGGCATAATGAATTCAAAATAATTCCTAAGTGGTTTAATTACTTAATTTTAAGAGCTAAATTAATTAATATAGGGGAGTTTTCACTTTAATGAGGGAAGTCCAAGAGCCTTCCCCCACTTAAGGAGAGTTACATGCGGGTTTAAGCGTATATGGGTCCCACCTAATAATATCCTCCCAAGGGAGGTTATGTGCGGGTGGGCCCCACCTCCATCTTCCACATGGAGGATTAAACTTCCAAAAATAAAAATATGTTGAACATGTGTTTATTTAATTTATTTTGAAAACCCCCAAAAATTAACTTCCAACCTCCATAAAACAAAACTGTGGTAAAGGTCTCCTTAGGAAAAAATTGGCACTACGAGTTCAACAGTGCCCTAAGATTTCATTTTTGAGCACCGGTTTAAATGTTATAAAATTGCGAATGTACATTTACTGAATGTACCCAAAAAAAGGTTCGGAAAATTATTAACAGCCACCCTCGAACAATTGTAGTCTATTTTAGGCCCTACCTAGGTGAAAACGCCACAAAGTACTCAACGGTACCCTCAGATTTCCAATCTGAGTTACCGTTTAAAAGTTATTAATTTTACAATAAAATAATTGTCACTTAATTATTTTATTTGTGGCCAAAATCTAACTTTCTCTGGTGGCCCTCACCGACCCAAATTAGTATTTTCTTAAAAAATCATACCCTTAGAAGTTCAGTTGTGGTCTCAAATTTTTAATATGAGATACCATTTGTGAGTTATAAGCATTTGAAAAATAAAATAACATTATTTTATTATTTTATTTATGATTATTTCATTTTCAGGTTTTCTCATAGGAGGCCCGCTACGACTAAACATAAGTCACGCCTTGGGTAAAACCGTCATGCTGAGAGAAAACGTGACCTCATATTTTTTATCTGAGTAACCATTTAATAGTTATTCCACTTTTTTCAGAAAACTGCATAAACGTGTTAATTTAAGCTTAACAAAACATCGACGGATCATTCTAGGCACTCCAAGACTTCGAATCACATGCCATTAGAAACTGTGGACTCGTAAAATTCACAAGTATTCATGAAAAAAATAATTCCTCGAAAAAATCGGGTCTTTACATATTTTGTTCAATTTCCTTTATTTTTTTCACTCTCCCCCCCATTTCTCTCTTCTTCTTATTTTTTTCTCTCTTTTTTTTCTCCCCTCTCCTTTCCTACCCATCTCTTCAATCTCTTTATCCTCCCCCTAACCCTACTAGAATCAGACATTCCCCTCCCTCCCTTATTCATCGTGCTTCCCACACTCTCCTCATTCCTGTTATGCGGCCGCCCGCACCCCTTCTTATACGCTATCATGCCTCCATACTTTTCCGCATCACATTGGACCTGCGCCGCCCAACTCCCTACACCACCAAACCTACGCCGACCCCTTTTTTCTGCTATTTTTATACTATGTCATACCTCCGGCACCTCACTATTGTGCTCTTCCAGATTCTCGCTCACCCACTGTAGGGTTCGCAGCAGAACCCTTGCGGTGCGATTGTCATGTGACGAGAGTTTTACACTAAAATTTTGAGGTTTACTACACCGAGGTAGGAGGTACCACATATATCTATTGTTTAATGAATAAATTTGTGTGATTAATAAAATTATTTGGTTATTTAATTAGTTTTCTTGGTGCGAAATTAGTTTCTATGCATGTTTATTATGAGTTTGATTTTTAAAGTGATATGTTCATGTGAAATGTGGTGTGTGTTGGATAAAAACACATATTGCGTTATAAATTGGAGTTTTTTAAAGTGTGAAAATAGTTGATTAAATATTACAAGGGATTAAAATTCTATTTTGATATGTTTTTGCGGTACGTTTGATCATAAAACATGTTTTTAGTGGGTTTTGTTGGTAAATCCAAGTGTCCCTTCCTGAAAATTGTTTATAAACTTTTTTAATGTTTTATTAAATTATATCAAGGTGCCAAATTAGTTTTGAAGGGGGTTGATATGAAATATGTTTTAAATTGGACTTTGCATGGAAACATTTGGTGCAATATTGATGAAATACATTATCATATTCTTTTAAAATGTTTTAATACTTATTTCAATGATTTATTAAATTGAGTTTGCATTTCAGAACATGGTTGGGAACAGTTTTTCAATGCGTTTGGTTTTTAAGTCGCATTTTTATATAAAATTGGGATTTTAAAAAAAATTTATGCTAATTTGATTTGTTTTATTAAATGTTTAAATGATATATTGAATTATGTGTATTGATTCTAGTTCCTTTGGCAGAATCGCGGGCATATATGAATGTATGCATATATATATAAATGTGTATGTCCTCTATGTGTTCATTCCCTCATGGAATGGGGAGTACGACCATTGAGTAAAGGGTATACATATATTTATATATATATATGGAATTATGTGCATGTGATTGGATGAAAACTTGAGTTAGAAAGCGTTGAATGCTAAACAATGGCTTGGTCTGCGTGAGGTAGGATCACTATGGATAAACCATTAAATTTATTAATCATTTATTTCTTAAATTTCAGATATAGTTTTTATATTAATTATTGGTATAGAATTTTAAGAATTTTTTTCTTAAATTGGATTTGTTTTTCTCTGGTGATGTATTAAAATATATGACTTCATTTCATTTTTCACATCAAGTGTTTGATGAAATTCCACATTAGCCTTTTCATATGTGTTTTATATTTTAAATGGTGATTTGCATTGATTAAATGGGTTTCCATGTTTGTTTTGGATTTTTAGAGTGGCGTGTGTTGGTTCACTTGAAAATGGGTTGTTGTTGAGTGGTTGGTTAAGTCCTGTTTGGCACTTTAATAAAATAAATTATTTTTAAAAATTTCATTTGGGGAGACTCAGGGGTGATCTTACTATATATGTTATTTGTGTGTGATGTTCATACATGGAGATTAGTTTCTTGATTGAAATTAATGACTCACCCCACTTTTCATTTAGTACTCGGACATGGGAACCTAGAATAGTAAGTAAATATTCTAAGAACAATTGCTACACTTGATTAGATTATGCACTAGTTAGTTTCCCTTAGTATGAACTTTTCTCTACTAGGGGATTGGGCCCCTTGGTTAGGTCAGGTAGGGAAACAATGAGCATGTGAGAATTATGACATCAATGAGTAGGGAATGCCTTTGGGATGAGTCACATTTATTGTACATTCAAGATATTTCACAATCTTCTAGGTTCAACCCATGCTCTCTTTAGCGCTTATTGGTATATGGTGGACGTTTGAGGTTCTCTGTTTGGTTGTTGTACCCATGTGACACTGTAACATCCCAGGTAAATAAAGAATACAACATTTTCATATTTCTTAAAAAAATTTAATTAAATATTAATTTAAATTTAAAGGGTGTGCTATGTTTGATGGTGTACCCAACACACAACAATGAGTTTTTCTAAAATCTCATGTTGCACACAATGTTGAGTCATACTGAAAAACATATAATAATATAATAATATTTTAAATGGTAGTTAACTCCTAGCCATTGTATTGTCAGGAATAAATAGAACTGACTACAATATGATTATTCATGTTTTATAAATGTTTTTACATTTATCTAATAAAATTTAGAGGCTTAAAATGCGAATGAATCAAATTTTAAGCATAAATACTCTAATATTCTTTAAATTGTTGATTTACCACCTTTTGATGGAGAAACCTTTTCAAATATAGTTTTTGTGACTTTTATATATTCTATTTTACAAAATAATATTCTTTATTATAATCAGTACATAAAAATTTACATTTGATGAAATTTTGGTAATACTTTGATAATGTTCATTTTTTTAATGAATAGTGAAAAATCCTGCATTTTTATTCAAAACTACTTTTTACTATAGTATATTTATATGATTATATTATATTTTTAATTGGTTATAAATATTAATTAGGTTATACTTTTACCACTTGATCCAATTCTGGTCATTATAAGTTATTTCACTTTGAACTTGGACATAAATAATGCCAATCTTTTGATAGTTATTATTTCATAAAAAAATCTTTTAGGTTTTGACAGTGGGAATTAATTTTAATTTAATTTCTGAAACTTTTTTGTTTTGAATTGGGAAAATTGGATTCCATATTTGGAATCAGGAGGTCCAAATTGTGTAAATAGGTATCTTTTATTTTTAGATATTACGAATAGTAACATTTGTAAATATTTTATATACCAAGGTTAAAGGTAAATCTAAAAACTAAGGGTCAAAAAATAATATTATATTAACATTAAATTACCCAAAAACATTTCCTAAACCTATTTTTTTGATATATATCAGACCATGGGAATCCTTGGGTCAATTTTGGGACCCCATGGAACCACTTGTATGTGAAAATGACACTTTATAAAAATTAATTTAAAGTTAAGGAAAATATAAGTTAAACTTATATCACTTAATAGAAAAATTTTATAATGGGTTATGTAAGTGATATTTTCAACTATAATTATTCATTATAAATATAAAAATATTTCCTACATCATTCTGTTTTATTAAAAAAATATACATCATATAATGAAATTTATTTATGACATAATGATGATGCAATGATTACCTCATTAATGAATGTTTTAAGTAAATCAGATTATAAATATTAAAATAAAGTTATTTTTAAAAAATTTCTGCCATACACGAATTTTAGGGATGATTATACCTTGTTATCATTGATTTAATGTAGTTTTTTCTAATGAAAAAAGTTTTTATATATTTTTTTAAAAGTTTTGATATGAATAGTTTATAAATTTTCATAAATGAGATTTTAAATCAATCAATATGTTATTAAATAATAACATTGTCCTAAAAATATAAGATTAAGCTAAGTGACATATATGATGTTTATAATGTCATTAATGGTCCATTTTATGATTCAATGGTATTTTATGTTCAAATATTAACTATATAATTTGAATATACAAGAGGACGTGATAAAAGTTAAATTAGTTAACTTAATTATAATGTTAAAAGATAAGGTTAATTTTATGCCCAAAAAATTTCTAAAACACATTTAATGTGAGTATTTAAAACAATACACACCTTATATTTTAATTAAATGTGTTGGGGACCTTTTGGAATCCAAATTCAGTTTATAATAAAATAATAAATTCAATCATTCCTAAAGAGCCCCCCCCCCCCCCCGTTATAAAAATCCATCACCTCTAACCCTTACTCACACCTCCCATACCCCCATAGACCATCCAAAATCTACCCAACTAATCTCCCAACATCCCTATCTACCACATAAAATCCTTAAATTAGGAATATGCCACTATAATAAATCCTTTTAGTTCAAACCAAATAGAGTTCCCAATTTAATGTTAATGTCTTCTATCAAGTTCTTTTCTTTTATTTTTCTTATATAACCCCCAAAACTCTCTTTATTTCATTCTTTTATAACAACACAATTATCCTAAATATACTATGATTTTTTTATGATATGGATTAAAAATAAACTTCCACACAACTCCATCTAGTGGATATGAAGATACTGTTTCTATAGACGGTTAACTGCAGCCTCACGAAACAATGATTGTTCAATTATCTCCTACCACCTATTATAGTGTCCATTAAGATAGAACTATATTTATTTATGATATATATTATATTTATATTTTTTCCAAGCTTATGTATTTTTAATTTAAATCATACCTATATTGTATTTATAATGGATATATACGATAATTTCATTTGAGGAATTGTGGACAACCACCCCCTCAAAGTGACATGACATGTTCATAACATACATGGAATTTATAAAGGATGGAGTTACAGAAATTATATATGATATTATAATGGAATTTTAATATACCTTTTTATCATTAGGTTTTCATTCCACTAAATATGAAATAAAAATGAATGTAGCGTTCATGTGTATGTACGTCTTACCGTCTCCATGAACGGTGCATTTCTTTTCTTATCTCCAAATGTTATTTACTATTATAAATACAAATATATACTGGATATATAAGATATCTAAATCATAAATATCATTATATAGATAATGTAAACTTGACCACATGGATAACTTGTAATTATAAGAAGTTCATTTTTTACTCAATTAACGAATATCAAGAAAATGACAGTTATTAACTTAATTGACTATGTAATGTTTTTAACGTGGTAGTAAGTAAAATAAAGGGAATATTAAACATCAAAAAAGTTTTTTATATGTAGAAATTAACTTTAGTTTAATATTCAGGATATTAAAGAATGAACGAGTCAAGTCAGACACGAGGTAAGGGAACTTCTTAACCAAATTGCTATTATTTGGGTTAATCTTCTACTTCTTGATTATATCATGCTATTAATATATGTGAATAACCTCTGATTTTTTTACACTTAATACCCACTTATATTGGGTGTATTTATATTTGTCACACATAATTAGGTCATTGATTTATCCTTAATCTAATGATAAAATCATTGTAATGGACATCGTTTCAATCTCATTTAATTGAGGCATACTTTGATTTATATATGGATTTCATTTATATATTGTATAAAATCCTTTTACATTTCATTTCATTAAAAGGGAATATTTTTATATATATAATTTTACTAACGGATAAATGGAATTTTTTTTAACATACGCGGTGACAATAAACTTTCTACCGCCACGAGTGTTATTTGATATTTGGCTTCCTTAACAAGTCGTAATGTTTTTAAAAGGAAAATAAATACAACATACTCTTTTACATATTTTTTTATTGAAAATGGTTTTGATAATCAATTGATTATGTCAATATCTTGAACTGATATCTTGTGAATGTAATGTTGAAATGTTATCTTTCTTTTATTCTTGTTCATGTGTAATGATTATGTTATGGTTCTTGGGAATTGTTTATGTATAAGGTTGGTTTAATGATAATCCTAGGGAGGGTGAGCTTGAGATAGATCTACAATGAATTAGGTAACGTGAAGGAGGTAATCGTTGATGTTTCTCCTACGATATTTTGGGAATATACTCTGATGGGTATTCTAACCGTAAATCCTTATATAAATGTGAAAGATACAATGTATGTATGTTATGGATGCCACAAGTTACCATTATGATTTATGATTTCCATGTGTCATTCATAAAATTTATGATTTTGTGTTTTATGTTAAAAATTGAAAAGTATGATTTCATGGATTAGTATGTATTGATTGACTAATGTTTTAATTCCTTGTTTTATAACCCATAATGAAATTTTTATGCTCATCCCATGTGTTTGAAATGTTTTTCACTGGGTATAAGTAAGGGTAAGGGAAGGAAAGAATTCAAGAAAATTTGTATCAATAAAATAACTCTTATTTTATATAAAGAGTTTTATTATTGTGTAAAAATTGGATAATGTAGAAGTGTATGCTTTTTAATTTTTGAAATGTAATGTAATTTTTATGGCCTAATTCTCTAAAAATATAAACCAGAAAAGATTATCAATGAATTATTAAAAAAAATCAAGATTATGTAATGTTTAATTGTGGGGCCTTATAGTTTTTGTTAGAGGTCAGTTCAGATAACATTACAGGTTAGGTTGTTATTTAAGCATAAGTGACATAACTATAGTGTTTAGATTATTATAATGAGTTATAGTTATTTTAGATAAATTGAATGGGTTTATGTTAATATGAATATGCAAATCTTAGTGTTTACCCTCTTCATAAGATATTATATGATGATTTTACTTATATACTCACACTGACCGTTTTTTGTTTTAGTAAATTGCTAGATCTAGCAGTCACCAAAGTATTAATAGATATGAAGAAAACTATGACGGTCTTCTAAATAAGAAACTGGATGAAATGGGAGCTTCAAAGAGAACTATTTTGGTTATTCTCAACCAACTATTTGGATACATTATTGACCACATGAACCATGGTGATTTTCATAAGGCATTGTATAAGCAAGAAATAAATCTCTACGGATGTTCAGGTAAAAAAACATATAGGTAAGTATATTAAATGAGCATATGTGTCAGGGAGGTTTAAATAAACACCTAGGAAAATGATTTAAAATGATGGGAATACGGTATAGATGTGGTAATGAAGGTCACAAAGAAATAACCTTCCATGTAAAAAAGGAAGCATCCAGTTGACTCTTCGAAAGGGAAAGATGTTCTTTCTGAGGAATCAATTGAATATTTTAAATGTGTTATGCATGGTGATTATACAAATAGATGTCCTGTGAAGAAGGTTTGGGAATGGGATCATCAGGATCGTACAAATATATTTTTAACAATACCTAATGCCATTCCAATTGAGGATGGGGAAATTGAAAATTACCAATGAAAAGTATGAATTATTTCTTAGCTAATGTTTTGACATTATTTAATCTCAAGATATGATTCATATTTTTTTGTAGGAAATAAGTATTACAGAATAAGTTGTGAAATAATGGTTAATAGATCATTAATAACGTTGAATGAGTAATAATTCTATATATAATGGATTCAAGTGTTATTCTATATTTTAGAATGATGAAATTCGTAAAAGTATTAAGGCTCTTTTGATGATGGGATTACCTTGGAAGACGTTTTCAAGTAGGTTTAAAGCTGATGTTTGAAATGATAATATTTTATTCAAGTAATAATTATCTATTCTATTTTGGATATAGTTATAAAGAACCATTTGCGTTTATTAGATCTTTTAATTTGAGGTAATTATAGGTCATTACATTTTGAGATGAAAATGTGTTGTATGAGATAAAATTTGTGGTTAAAATATGTTATGGTTATTTTTGAGGAATTTATCTCATTTTATGGAATGTCATAAAATTATATATTTTTGAAAAAGGACAACATGAAGATAGTGTGAAAACCCATAACGTCGGAAAAAGCTATGAAAATCAAACCCACAACCAAACTGCGATTGAGATTTATCGCCTATCACTAAACTATGTGAAGTCCCTGGTTAGCACGACTAACACCTTTTAGTTAGATGATTTCACGGATCAATAATAAGTTGATTATGGGAACTTATGTTTTATTAAATGGATATCCATAGTATTGTAAAATTATTTTGTGATTAAGTGAAAATGGTTATTTTGGAAAATGTTCTCTATTTTGTGAACATTATATGCTTAAGAAAAAGAGAATACTATGGGATATCATTTGTGGAGTAATGGTTGAAATTTTATTTTTTGAAGAATCTATGTTTTTATTATGAGAATATAGAAATTTTTCCTATTTATGTAAATGATTAATATTTCATTGAGAATATGTGTTTAGGTTAATTACTGTTCCTAATGAGACATTAAGAGTAATCGATGTCATTTGTATATAATTTTTAAGATTTACTATGGAAGAATATGTGATTAAATCCTTCTATGTTTTGGGTTTCAATCATAGATTGGGTTTCCTTGAATAATTTTTATAAATTTTTTTATTGAATGGTCTTTGCTAATATTTGGGTAATGCTTGTTGAATTTTGGGAACTAAGAGTAGTATTTATTTTTTTAAATTATTATCATTTTTATGAAATTTCTGATATTGTACTAACCTTTTTGGTTTCAGTTAATGTCTAAAGACAAGGAAAATAAATAGTTCATCTTTTTTGGATTATTTGATTCCCTAGAAGTAGATTTTAGCTCATTATGTGTGACCATGTCATCTTGAATACTCATCGTTTGGAGAAAAGATGAGTTTTTGGTAGAAACATATTAAAGGGTGACACTCTACTTGAAAATTAAGTATATTTCTTTATTTATTTATTCAATCTCACAAATAAATTCTCCGAATTTATTTAATGAAACATAAAACAAAAACATTGTCCAATTATATTTCATAATTGGAAACCAAATACCGTTTAATATATTACAATTTTGTGGTTTTCTATTGGTTAGCTTTCTCCTGATCATGTTTTATATCACTCTCCATCCGAACATGACACTTACTTTCTCCTCCATATCCATGTTTTCACGGAATCCTAGTACGGTTTGTCATAGGTCACTTTTTACTTCTCTTTATTTCATTTAAAGTGATAGTTTTATTGAATATTTTTCGATGTGAGACATTCAAAGAAGTTTCTGATCCCAATTATAAAATTGTGTGGATGCAATTTCCAACAGGGGGGAAGGATGTAACATCCTAAGTAAAGAATATGACATATTCATATTTATTAATATTTGTTAATTAAATATTAATTTTAATTTAAAATATATGATATGTTCAATGGCCTACCTGAAATGAGAAAATGGGTTTCTTCAAAATCTCATGTTGCACAAAATGTTGAGTCATACTGAAAAACATATATTAATATAATAATATTATAAATGGTTGTTAATGCCTAGAATTTGTATTGGAAAGAATTTAAAAAGCTATATAAAATATAATTATACATGTTTTTTTAATTTTTAGACATTTTTTCCAACAAAAGATAGATGCTTAAAATGTGAATAAATCCAATTCTAAGCATAAAAACACTAATATTCTTTAAAAAGTTGATTTACCTCCTTTTCATGGTGAACCATTTTTAAATTTAGTTTTTTTCACTTTAATATATTTTATTTGAAAAAAAATATTCTTCAGTTAGAATCAGAACATAAAAATTTAATTTGGATGAAATTTTGGTATTTTTCTGATAATGTTCATTTTTTTAATGAATAGTGGAAAATACTGCATTTTAATTCAAAAATACCTTTTAATATAATTTATTTTTTTTGTTATATTATCTTTATAGTTGGTTTTAAAGTGTAATTTGATTATATTTGTAGAATTTAATCCAATTATGGTCCTTGTAAGTAATCTCACATTGAAATTTAACATCAACAAGTGGAAATCTTTTGATAGTTATTATTTCTTAAAAACATGTTTTTTGGTTTTGAAAAAGGGAATTAATTTTAAATTAATTTCTGTAAATTCTATGTTTTGAATTTTAAAAAATTGATTCTATATTTTTAATTATGAGGTCCAAATTTTGTAAATAGGTAATTTTTATTTTTAAACATTGTGAATAGTAACATCATTAAATATTTTATTTACCGTGGTTTAATGGTAAATCTGGTGAATAAGGGTAAAAAATAATATTATAATAATATTAAATTACCATAACACATGTCCTAATCCTATGAAATGATACATTTCCGGCCATGGTTATCCATGGGTAGATTTCGGGACCCCATGGACTCACATGTATGTGAAAATGACACTTTATAAAAATTAATTTAAAGTTTAGGAAAATGTAACATAAACATATATCTCTTAGTAAAAAAATTATAATGAGTTATATAAGTGATATTTTCAAAAATAAATAGTAACTATTATTCTAAAAAATATTTCCTACATCATGGTATTTTATTTATAATTTTTATACATCATATTAAGAAATTTATTTATAACACATTGATGATGTAATGATTACCTTATTAATGAATCTTTTAAAGAAATGTTATTATAAATATTAAAATAAATTTATTCTTAAGCTTTTATTCTATAAAATAATTTTATGGATGGTTATAACTTTTTATCTTTTAATTAATGTTATTTTTAATAAATGAAAAAGTTTTATTGATTTTTTTAAAAGTCATGATATGAATAGTTATAAATTAGAAAAAATTAGTTTTTAAATCAATCAATATTTTATTAAATGATAAAATAGTCCTCAAAAATAATATTTGATGAAATGACATATATGATGTTAATAATTTTATTAATTATCCATTGGTTGGTCTCTTGGTATATTATATTAAATAAATTTACCATATAGTAAGAATATACAAGAGGACATGGTAAAAGTTAAATTAGTTAACTAAAGATTAAAGCTAAAAGATAAAGTTAATTTTATGCACTAAACTTGTCTAAACCCTATTTTATGATAGGATTTCGAACCATACTCATCTTATCTTTTAATTAAATGATTTGGGGGCCATTTGAAATCTAAATTCAGTTTAAAATAAAAAAATATTTTCAAACTATCATAAAGAGCCTCTCCTCCCCCTTATAAAAAGTCATCACCTATAACCCTTAGTCACACCTATCAACCCAATTTGTCTCGTCCATAATCTGCCCCAATAAGCTACCAAAATTCTTCTATTCCAGCTATATTCCTTAACTTAATCGTATGGCACTTCAAGAAAGCATTTTGGTTCAAACAAAAGGGATTTACCCCATTTAAAGGTAACGTCTTCTCTCATGTTCTTTTATTTTATTTTCCTTATCTAACCCCCTAAAATATCATTATTACATTATTTTATAACAAACCATGAATCATAAATATAATAGGATTTTTTTATGAGAATTATTATAAATACACTTCCACACACCTCTATCTAATGGATATGAACATACTGTTTCTGTGGATGGCGAACCGTTTCCTCCCAAAATGATAATTGTTAAATTATCTCCTACTATATCTTATAGTGGACATTAATATGGAAATGTATTTATATGTGGTATATAATATATTTATATTTTCTCCATTTTTATTTATTTTTCATTTATGGAAAACTTTTATGGTTTCCAAAATGGATAAATAAGATAATTTCATTTGAGGAAGTGCAGACTATCACCCCCTAAAAGTTATATTACTCATTCATGCCATATGTTTAACAAATAAATGATGGATTAACTGAAATTATTTATGATATTATACTTGAATAATAATATACTTATGTATCATTAAATTTTCATTCCATTAAGTTTGAAATAGAAATGAAAGAAACGTCCATGTGTACGTATAAATTATCGTCTAAATAAAGGGTGTATTTCATTTCTTATCCCCAATTGTTATATAAAATTATAAATACATATATATACAGGATATATATGATATATACTATACTTAAATCATGATTATCATTCTAGAGATAGTGGACTTTTGACCACATGGACAACTCGTAATTATAAAATGTTCATTTTTGACTCAAGTACAAAATATCGAAAAAATGACAGTTGTTAATATAAATGATTATATAATATTTATAACGTGGTAATAAGTAATATAAAATTAATATTAATCTTGAAAAAGGGTTTTAAGAAAATGTAAATTAACTTTAGTTTATTATTAATGAGATTAAAGAACGAACAAGTCAAGTCCGACACGAGGTTGGGGAACTTCTTAACCCAATTTCAATTCATTGGGTTAAACTTCTACTTCTTGATTATATCATTATATGAATATGTGTGGAAGACCTATAGTTTTTTTCACTTAATATAAACTTATTTTGGGTGTATTTATATTTCTCACACATAATTATGTCATTGATTTGTCCTCAATCTAATGATACAATCATGGTAAAGTACATCATCTCAATCTCTTACCATTAAGGAATATTTTGATTTATACACAACTTAATTTTATATGGCGTATAAACCCCTTTGAATTTTCATTTCATTCAAAGGAACTATTTTTCTATGTAACATTTTACTAAACAAAAAAATGAGTGTTTCTTTTTAAAATACATGGTGACAACGACCTTTCTACTGTCGCATGTGTTATCTAATATTTGGATTCCTTAATAATCCATAAGTTTTTTAAATGGAAAATAAATACCATATACTATTTTTTATATTATGGTAATAAAAGTGGTTTTGATAATGAATTTTTTATACGAACATATTGAATAGATATCTTGTGAATGTAATGTGGAATTTTTATTCTTTCTTTTATTCTTGTTCATGTCTTAGGATTATGTTATGGTTCTCGGGGATTTTTTACGTATATGGGTAGTTCCTTGATAAACCTAGGGTAGGTGAGCCCGATATATCTCTACAATGCATTGGGTAATGTTATGGAGGTAAATTTTGATGTTTCTCCTAATAGATTTAGGGAATGTACTGTGACAGGTATTCCAAACGTAACTGCTTATGTAGATGTGAAAGTTACAATTTTAAATATGACATGGATTCCACAAGTTGCCTTTATTTTTTATGACTTCCATGTTTTATTCGTAAAACATATGATTTTTTTGGTGTGTTAAATATTGAGAAGTATGATTTGATTTATTTTTATGTATTGATTGAATAATGTTTTCCTTCCATGCTTTATAACCCTTAATAAACTTTTTATGCTCATCCCAAGTGTTTGAAATGTTTTTCACAGGGTATAAGGAAGGGTAAGATAAAGTAATAATTCAAGAATATTTATATCAAGAAAAGAAATCATGTTTTATTTATGGAGTTTTATTATTGTGAAAAAAAATTGGATAAAGTATATGTGTCTACTTTGTAATTCTTGAAATGTAATGTAATAGTTACGACCTAATTCTCAAAAACTCTAAACCTAAAAATACCCTCAATGTGAATTATTAACATAATTCAATATTTTTTAATGTTTATTGTAGAGGACTTATAGAAACATTTCCAATTCCATTATTGTGTGGTGTGTGTGTGTGAATGGTTTTCCCCCTGTTTAACAACTGAAATTTGGATTTTAAATTGTTCATGGAAATTTTTTAAAAAGTTAATGCATCTTTTCCATTCAAAAATTAATAATTATTTTAAATTAAAAAGGGAAATATACTGTTACATTTTTTAAAAATGAATGTATGTGTGAAAAATGAAATTTTATATAATTTTTTTGAAACATAAAATTAATATTCCTTTATTTAAATTATGTGAATTAAGAATAGTTATCGGGCAAGCCTACTGAGTTCTAATACTCATGCCTATAGTTTTTCCATGTTTGTAGTTTCTCTTATAGGTTCTAGATATGGTTTGGATCATCTTGGGTGATGTTTGGTTTGGGTATTGGAGAGTGACTCTCAGGGTCACGTGGAGTTTTGTTCATGGTCAGGTTACTATGTGTTGTTGGTCATTCTTTCTCTTCCGTTTTTTTATTTAATTTCCATTATATTTTATTTCTGGATGATAGTTCATTTTTATTTGGTGAAATTATTCCCTTATTGTTCCCTGTTGAAGACCTAGGGCTAGTCGCTAGCCCGAGAGGACTAGGAATGCCTCTCAGGCCTTACCACAGATCAACTCGGGTGGCTGGTCCATGGTCGACCTGGGTCGGTCTATGACAAAATGGTATCAGAGGATGTTTTTTTCTAGTTATTTTGGATATTAGGTAGATCTGGGATAGGATTTATGGTTCTCGGGTGGTAGTTTTGGGGAGAGCTTCAGGAAATCTTGATCGTTATAATCCTCGAGTGACCATGAGTGGTTCAGGATTTAATTTTTTGACTTTGGTATTTGTGGATGGGGGATGAAAGTAGGATTAAACTAGTACTATTCATGGTCTTACATGGATTATTGACCCATGTGATTCCCAAGAGTTTGGTTTCACACTCCAAATGGTTAGCGCCTACCTAGGGAACGGTTTGATAAACTATGTAGTTGGGTTAGGCATGACCACTAGTTCTCCGTCCAGGTGCTTTAGTGTTGGTGATGTATTGGTTCAGTTTTTGGTTGACGCAAATGGGTTTTTTAAAGGAAAGTGGACATTGGTGTTGATCTTATTTTATCTTTGTGTGAGTTTGGAATGATTATTGGGGTGTGTTTCTCTTCGACCATGATTTTGGAATTTGGATTTTGATTTTATAAAATAGAATTTATAAAAGATTGTCTTCATTTATTTGAAATTTAACTGAGTTATTCTATAAATGGAAAGAATTTAGAAACTTTATCCTGAATTTTATAAATGGATTTGAAAAAATGTATTTTTTGAATATTGGAAATGTTTTATTTCGAAAGGGAAAGAGTGTTGTTATGGTCTATTAGTATTTTTATGGGTGATCACGTGTGCATGTGGATGTGATTAATCGATAGTTGGTGGATTGTGTGGATGGGTTCCTGAGTGGCATAAAGTTTAATATTTTCTAGGTATCATGGAATATCATTGGTGAGTGATTGATTTCCAATGATGCTTCTTGTTTCTTGAAGAGTCTGTTTTTCTATAAAATGAGTTTTTGTGGTTGAATGAATTTGTATTTGTAAAATTGTTTTGAGATCGAAGTGAAAATGATGCTTTCAAAAGACCTTTTGGATTGTGTTGGATTTTTTTTTCTTTTTTCAATCCAATGTTTTTCTTTGAAAATTAATTGATTTATTAAGTTGGAATTTTTGGATTTCTGTCTGATGTGCACATGTTTGTTTGGTGATGTGTTTGAATTTTTGTAAGGATGTTTTTTGTTTCTTATTTTTGATATTCCTCTAGAAACGACCAATGGGTTTCCAGAAGGTCTCTCATTTCGTGGCTCTCCCCAGACTCCTAGTGTAGTGGCAGAGTTGGGTTCTACTCGGTTGTGTCAGTTTTTTGTAGATGTTGAGGTTGGTTGAATTTTGAGTTCTTTGGGAAATTTGGGAGTGTCTCTTAATTTTTTGGAACTCCAAATGTTGTGTTGGTGCAAGTTGTCTCAACTATGTCTGGAGGGGTAGGAATAGACTAATAAACGTTGACCATTCTATTCTCGTTGCGAATGGGGATGTCTTGAGTGATCCTCAAGAATAGCTTCATCCTATGGTTCTACCTATGTAAGTGAAGGTGAGGAAGTGTTTTGGTGATCGTAGGTTCTTGACTAGTCAATAGATGTTAAAGGAGGCGTGCTAACCCATTAATGATCCAGTTTCATGTTCCCCAAAGGATGTGTGAAGTGATAAGTTAAAAACTCATAATACTTGTTGGTATTTCTCATATTCTGGGTAGTATAAGTTCCTCGTTGGATGAGGAGTACGAGCCAATGGGAATTTTTCTTGGATTTCTCCTTCCGTCAGTTTGTGTTGCGCGTTTGAAAGAACTCTCAATCTCTTATCTCTATTGTGGATAGTCGAGCACTCTATGTCATTCACTGCAATTCTGAGTTGGTATGTTTATGGAGTTGCCTCTTGGGACATGATGAGAAGAATGTAGGTTTCTTTTCTAGTGGAGGATGTTCCAATCTGAGGTGGTCAACTTATGACTGTGATGTGGTAGATGCTTCATAAATCAGGGCCACAACCCTAGGTCATGGGGTGAAGCTTGCACGCAGTCAAAACTCTTCCGACCTGGGATGGGTTTGGTCTGAATTAAGCCAGTAGTGTCTGGATGGGTATGGATTAATTTCTCTATTTTGGTATTGTCTATAAATTCATCAGCATTGTTGTGAAGGTCCTAAAGGCTTTGAATCCTTATTATGGTATTCATTTGTGAGAGTCCCTCTTCGGCTTTAAGGAGTTTCAGAGAATCTATATTCTTATGAATCCAGTGGCTGCGCTCTGTGAACATTCTTGTGGTCAGTTATGGATCAGAATTGTAATCATTTTGGAGATGCTCATGTCTTGTGGAATTGGCATGCACTTTTCCAATTCACCTCTTGGTTGACGGTTTCCACTATCAAAACCCTGCAATGTGCTAGATTATTGACCAATGTAGGAATAATTTATGTTGTTCGGACCGTGTTGGTGGGTTCCTGATGAAGAGTTCAGTCAGTATCGCTCAAAATAAATGGGGAATACCGCACAGATTTCATCGTGTTAAGAGAATTCTAAAATTGTGGGGAGACCCATTGTGGTTCTCACTGATGTCTCCTCTTGTGTTGGTGGGTAAAACATAGGGATCTTGGATGGTCAATCCAGTGTTAGAGGTTTTTATGGGTTTGTGAGTCATTTTGGTTTAGAGAACCAATGTTCCAAAAGAATCCTAATATGGTGGGGAGACCACCATAGTGTGAAATTGTGGAAAAACTCTATCTTCAAAGTGTGCATGGTCGTGTAGGCCCTTACATCTGCTATGCCTGCCCTCAACCATAATAATTGGTTAGCATGGATAGTGGGTCACTTGACAAGTGTTCTTGGAGATCTCGAGCGGGCCAAGAGATCCCTATGTTAGGGGTCAGGGTGTTCCCTGTTTTAGTTGTGTTTGGAGGTGAATTCCTTATTGTTGCTTATTTTTCTTGGTGGTTATGGTTTTGAGATCCCTGGAGTTTCATGTCATTGGTGCTTTGAATGCTCGGTCTTTCGAATATTGAGGTTTGGTTTTCAGTGTCTTGGCATTAATGCTTGGAATCTTGGGTTGACCCAGTCATTGGGGACTTTTGGGGGGTATAAAGTATGATGGTGGGGAGATTTTCACACCCTGACTGACACTTAATTTTAATTTAATTATTTTGGGTCTCACATTTAAATTGTAGTTAGAATCAGTTCTATTTTAAAATAAATTTGAGATCTTATAATGGTGTGAGAGTTTAGGTGCGACCATGTGTAGTTCCCAACGTTAATAAGAGAACATTTTATGATTAAATTTATTATTACACAGATAAGCAACTATGACGCGACCACGCATGTCTCTGTGTGCTGTGTCTAGACTCAATAATTAATGTAGTTATTTTTTAACTAGTTTTATTGCTTAATTTTTAATATTATTATTATTATTATTTAAGTTTATGTTTCAATTAGGTTATTGATATTATTATTATTAGTATTAATCCAGTTAATACCTTAATATTATTAATTCAATATTTTTTATTCTTTTATTTTTTTTCTCTCCCACCCCCCTCCATTTCTCTGTTCTTCTTCTTTTTCACTCTTTTTATCTGCCCTCTCTTTTACTCCCCTTATCTTCTATCACATTATCCTCCCCCTAACCCTACCTGCATCAAACCTCCCCTTTCCTCCCTTATTCATCATGCCGCCCACACTCTCCTTATTTCTGTCATGTGACCATCCGCCACCCACACCCCATCCTATGTACCGTCATGCCACCCTAATTTTCCAAATCACACTGGACTTGTGCCTCCCTACTCCCTACACCACCAGACCCACACCTACCCCTTTTTCTAGCCAGTTTTTTGATGTGGTGTACCTATGGTAGCTCTCCATTGTGCTTTTCCAGCTTCCCTCTCCCCTACCGTAGGGTTCATAGCAGACCCCTTATGGTTCGATTGTCATGCGATGGGAGTTTTGCACCGAAATTTTGAGTTTTCCTATATTGAGGTAGGTGTTATTGCATATATTTTTTATTTGATGAATGAATATGTGTGTTTAGTCAACTTAGTGGGTTATTTAATTAGTTTTCTTGGTGTTAAATTAGTTTTTATGCATGTTTCTTATGTGTTTGATTTTTTAAGTTGTATGTTCATGTGAAATGTGGTGCGTCTTGGATAAAAACCCACATTATTTTATTAAATTCTGTTTTGTAAATTTTCAGACTAATTTATTAAATATTACAAGGGCTTAAGATTATATTTTGATATGTTTTTGGGGTGCGCTTGGACATAAAACAAGGTTTTGAATGGTTTTGTTGGTAAATCCACGTGTCACTTCCTGAAAATTGTTTATCAAATTTTATTTATGGTTTATTAAATTATATCAAGGTGAAAAATTAGTTTTTATGGGATTTGATATGTATTAATTTTTAATGTGGACTTTACATGGAAATATTTGGTGTAATCATGATGGAAGTATTTGTCAAGTTCTTTTGAAATTCTTTAAATATTTGTGTTAATGATTTATTAAATTGACATTGCATTGCAGAATGTGGTTGGGAAGAGTTTTGTTGTGAATTTTCTTTTTAAGGGGAATTTTAATATGAAATTAGGTTTTTTTATTGTAAACATTTCTTGTTATACTTTTATGTGTTTTATAATTTGTTTAAATGATTTATTAAATTAAGTGTAGTGATTCATGTGACTTTGGAAGACTCGCAAGAATATACGAAGGTATGTATGTATGTATATATATATATAAATGTGTATATCCTCTATTTCTATATTCCCTCATGGTTCAGGGAGTACGACAATTGAGTAAAGTGTATAATTGAATATTTATAGATGTATGTGCACGAAAGTGGATATCTACTTGAGTTAAAAAGTGTCGAATTCTAAACATTGGGTTTATCTGCTTAAGGTATGATCACTATGAATAAACCTTTTAATTTAGGAATAATTTATTTCTTTAATTTCACATATACTTTTTATATTAATTATTGGTATATAATTTTTAGAAAAAAAATTATGTCTTAAATTGTATTTTTTTTTCATTGTTGATGTATTGAAATAGACGACTTCATTGAATTTTCAACATCAAGTGTTTGTTGAAATTACACTTTATCCTTTACAAATGTATTTTAGATTTAAAATGGTGGTTTGGGTTTTTTAAATTGTTTTTGAAGGGTGTTTCGGTATTTGAGTGTGGTGTGTGTTGGTTCTCCTAAACATGGGTTGGTGGTGATTTGATGGTTAAGGAATGTTTGGAACTTTAATAAAATAAATTATTTTGGACAACTCTATTTGGGGTGACTCATGGGCGATCTTTTATTATACATTCTTTGTGTGAGTTTTTGTGTGTGATGTTCATGCATGGTGACTGGTTTCTTTATTGATATTGTTGACTCACCCCTCAATTAATTTAGTACTTGGGCATGAGAAACAAGAATAGTAAGTGAATCATATGAGAAGGATTATTGCACTAGGTTAGATTAAGCCCTGGTTAGTGCTCCTTAGTATGGAGTTTTCCTTACTATGGGACTAAGCCCCTCAGTTAGTCCAGGTAGGGCAACACCGAGCGTTTGGGCATTATGACATCACTGAGTAGGGCATGCCATTAGAATGTGTCACATGTATAGTATGTTCTAGATTGTCCACGAGCTTCTAGGTTTAATTCATGTTCTCTTTAGCACCTATCTGGTTGTGGCAGACGTTTGAGGTTCTTAGTTTGGTTTTTGGCTCTATGAGCCACTTTTTCATTGCCCTTATTGTGTGTTTTGTGTATACAAATGGTTTTCCTCTTATTTAACAACAGAAATTTTGATTTTAAATTGTTCGCGGAAATGTTTTAAAAATTTAAGGCATTGTTTCCCTTAAAACCTTAAACATTCTTATAAATTGAAAAGGGAACTGGACTATTACTTTCCTTAAAAAATGAATGTGCGTGTGAAACTAATATTTTATATAATATAGTTCAAACCTAAAATTAATTTTTCTTTATTTAAAGGAAGTGAATTGAGAATAGTTATTGGGCTAGCCTACTATGTTTTCATACTCATGCCTATAGTGTTTTATAGTTTTTAGTTTCTCTTGCAGGTTCCAGCTCTAGTTTGGATCGCCTTGGAAGATGATTGGTTTTTGTGTTAGAGAGTTACACTAAGGGTCACATGGAATTTTGGTCATCGTCAGGTTAGTATATTTTATTGGTCATTCTTTATCTATCATGTAGTTTGTTTATTTATTTTTTTTCTATTTTATATCAGCTACTTAGTTCATATTTTATGGGATATATTTTTCCCCTATTGTTCTCTATTGATGCCTTCGTGCTTTTCACCAGCCCAGGAGGATCGAGAACGCCACTTTGTCCTTCCTTTATATCAACTCAGGGTGATTGGTCCAGGGTCAACCTGGGTCGGTTTGTGACATATCCTCGAATCCTTATTTGGATTAACCTAAAAGATAACATTAGGTTTCTCCATGATCACATGTTATGGATCATTTTGAAAAGGGGACATCATCATATAAAAGGATAACTATATAGGCCCCAATCATTACTACTAATGTTGTCTAGCTTCATAGATCACCATCCACGATGAAATAAGAATCCTAAAATTTATTTAATAAATTTGTAAAGATTATTAAAATCTTTTAATTAATAGTATTTTTATAATGGTTGACCATAATAGATTAATTTTTTCATTGAAAAAGGAAAGTCATTTCAGCTGAAAAATATACAATATGTTTTTCTATGATCAGGCTCATGTTAAACTGGAAAATGATGAATATTTAAATTGGTTATAGTAAACATAAGATCCTCCTATGTTAGACATTACCAAATTTCATGTGAAATAGAATACCATACCAAATGAAATTTTCATCGAGTGAAGGGGTCGGTAGTTTTCCACTCATTCTCATTCCCTTCATAACTCTCAGACTAGGTCATAGGGTCACTATTTATTAAAAGGATAGTGAGAATAATTTATTTATAAGTAGTTCAAAGTATTTTTTAACAACTATAATAATCATGTATTTTTGATGTAGCTACTCTCAATCTAGTCGTATAATGAAGTTTCATTTAACAATTATAAAATAACCCATATGATTGCTTTTGTTGTGTGTTACCAGTCAATTTAGTTGAGTTGTTCAGAATCTCATCACTTTTCTATACATACATGTATTCATATACTGAGGATCAAATTTATCATTATTATTTTTGACATGGATCACCCACCATGAATGAGATCCATCCTCTCTTTGATTTTTCTTTGAAAATACAACCTCATTAATTATCACAATAATATAGTCAGTGGGGGTTTTAGAAATTTGATTCAATTAATCCCTTCAATATTTGGTTTTAGATTATATTCTATGCTTGATTTATCTAATGGAATCATGTGTTATAGATATATCATTATTGGAGGATTTATCCCCTCTTACAGTGGCTATTATGTTGAGGGGTGTTCCCCTTTAATGGAAGCCTGTAACACTATGAGATTTTATGATATATTTATTTTTAAATAAATTTAATTTTTTGGATAGATTGTGATACAATTACACCCTGAGACAAAATTAATTGTAATATTGTATACTATTATAACTAAGTCTTAAATTATTGGTATAAATAAGAATAACAACATTTTGAGAATTATGTATAATAATTTTATATAAATAAAATATATTAAAAAATAATTTCTCAATTTTAATTAAATTAATTATATACATTAAAAATAATTTTTCCTCAAAAATATTTTTATTGATTTTTTATAAAAAAATAATAAAGTTAATTTCATCACCTTTTATAAAATGTATTAAAAAATATATTTTTGATTTAAATAAATCAAAATTAACTTAGTCTGGATATTTTTTGGTTTTTTTGAAATATTGGATTTTTTTTTAATAGTGACGAATACTATAACTCCCTACGATTTTAATAAATAAAACTATGTTTGATAGCATATTTGGCATGCAACACTAAACTTAAACGACTAGTTATATATATAATCATAATAAAGTAGCCATCAAATTGGAAGGTATGAATAATATTAACGACATTATGATACATACATATATATATATATATCCTCTTCTCAATATAAATTATATATAAATTGTTTATAGATAATCAAACAATTTTTAGTAAAGTAATTGTATGCTTCAAAATATGGTTTCATCATAATTGATTTATATTTATTTTCATAAAAAATTATAATTAATTTACAAAAAATTAGAAATTGAATATTATAAAATTAAAATAAATTTTTAAATTGGAATATCAAAATTTAATTTTGGTTAATATTTAATATTTTTCAGAAATTATTGATTTTTCAGAGAATAGTGAAAATACTGATTTTTATAAAAATATCTTTTATTTTAAATAAATTATAAAAATTTAAATTTACCATTATGTTCTTAACATGTTTTAAAGTATAATAAGATTTATTTATTAATATTTAATCCACATAATTCTACGTTAATCAACTTCAAATTGTATTTTAGTATATGTTTGTCTGTGGGTTTACAAATGGAATTTTTCTTAAAATTGTTTAAAGTACATAAGGTTTATCCTATGGATTTATTAAAAAACCTATAACGAGGAATAATTTAAATGAATTTTATACATTATATATATATTAATAATAAATTTTATTTATAAAATTATTTTTATTATTCAAACAGTTAATATAAATTCGTATTTTTAATGAAAATTATAATTCCTGAAATCCATTTTTTGTAATGTCTGATGGTTTAATTTTAAAAAAAATCCACTTATGTGTATTTAATTTTTTAGAATTTAATTTATATTTTAAATAATAATAATTATTTATATTATCTAATAAGTTAAACAAAATTTTTTCCATAATTAATACTAATAACTATAAAAAAAATTATCATAGTTAAGTTGAAAATAGATTTACTTGCGGCTAGACTCAAAATATAAGGATAAAAATGACCTAAAACTTTTGTTAAAAAATTTACTGAACTATTTAGATGTTTTAATATCTAATTCTTGGTAATAATCTATTTTGTATCATTTTGGAAATTGAAAATTGTGGATATACCTTTTTCATTTTAAAAATTACGATTGTTCCACTCACCTCTCTTATAAAATTCTACCTCCTCTCCTCTCATATTCACACCATAAACCCCTTTTTGATTATTAAATACATTCAAAAATATATTCCCAACTTCAATAACTTCATCTTATAAGCCTTTTTTTGGTTATAAATTAATTATAGGAACCCTGTAGAAAAAATTTTAAACAGGTTGTCCGAGAAGATACCAAATTCGTAACTATGTTTTTTTTTTTTCATGTTTTCATACACCACCATGAAATATTATAAACCCTTGATCATATGATAAAACCAATATCTATTATATAATTATATGTTATTATTTTAATTTAATAACCTATACCCATTTTCTTTTCCATCGAATGGGATACGAAATCATCGTTCAGGTGTACGATGGACTACCGTATAAAGAACATATGTCATTCATTTTCCATCATCACCAATTAAATATTTGTGTAATTATAGATTAAAAGAATAAATATTATATTTTTAAAAAGTTTATAGTTTTTTTATTGGATACTTTTTTTTATTCCATTCCATAGGGGATACGATAACACATCATGTGTGTACAGCGGACTATTGCCTCACAAAGAGATGTGATTCATTTTTCACTAATGATTTATATGGAAGGTAATAAAGATAATTTTAGTGAATATTTGGGATATAAATTAAATATATATCATTTTAAAAAGATAATATATCATTTCAATTATAATACTAAAAAATTATAATGTCATTCGTGTATGTGTGGACTACCGCATCCTCAATGTGGTGTGAATCATTATTTGTCACTACATCACAAGAAATATATATTTATATATATAGTTAATGAAATAAAATGGTATTAATGAAATTATGATAATTATATAAAGATAAAACAATGCATATCTGCTTTCTTAATGGTAATTGAAAAACTGAAATATTACTCATGAATATGTATCACCTATCATCTTCATGATCGTAACATAATTCATTTTCATAAGCATTTTTCAAGATAGGATTTAAAAATATAATTGACCAATAAATATAATAATTATTAATCTCTTATTACTCTAGATGGTTTACATAATTACCTCTCATACCATTGTCAACACACCGAATCAATTTTGAAACAATGAACATAACGTCCTCAATACACCCAATGTCAATATAAATGATTAATTATTTGAATATTCCCTTATAACAAAAATAAATAAATGGTTCAAGTATATGTTATTAATAATTTAAAATTATCATAATAATTTAGATAATTTAAATTATCTTGTAACACTTGGGTTAAAGGACATACAAGGGGTGTCTGTACTCAAGGTAAGTGACTCCCCTATAACTTTTTTACTTCTTTGAGATATATTCCATATTCACAACCTATTTCATTTTTTCCATGTATATACATCCCATGGTTTTATGTAATAACTTTTCTCATGAAAATTATTATGAATTATATATCAATTTTAATATCTATCTTTCATAATTATTAGGGTTAAAGTGTTACCAGAGCGGTAAGGGGTTGTTTTCTAAACATTCCTTCATTAAGACATTTGTTATGTTATACCACTATATAATTTTCTGAGGTTTGTATAAATCCAATTTGACATAAAATATAAAGAATTTAATAATTTTCATCATATTTTAAATATAAATTAATTTTATTCCTTCATGGGGCTTAATATTATTTATTACCAAAGTTATAATTGTTTTATGATATAATCTCATAATTTATAGGGTTTTCTAATGTTTATGATACTAATAATGAATTATTATAATTCATATCCCAAAAAACTCTTGTCTTTTTTTCTATATTGGTTATTTACAAAGACTATAATTTTTCCTTCATTTTCCACTCTTTATGAACTCAAGAGTTAAACAGATTTTTTTTAATAATCATCTTTGTTTATCTCTTTGATCGAAACCACTATTTCTTCTAAAACAATGTTTTCTAAAAATGTTTTCAAAAATGTTTTTAACAATAAAAAATTATTTTTTAATGAAATTTTAGCCCAATATTTACTTTTTAAAAAACAATTGGAAGGAATATTCAAGTTGTTTTCTAATGAATTCCCATTTGGAATTTATCATTAATATGAATAGAATCAGTGTTTTAACGTGTACAGTATAAATGTAAGCTCCAACTGGTATGATCATTATTTTCTTAAAGTTATCTTTATAATTTTTTAGGGATATTTTCATAGAAATGTATTTTTAAATTGTTCTATGTTTTAAATTTTTTTCTATATTGGAATTGATATTTTTCTCTAGAAATGTTATAAATGTTTTTAAGGAATCCATTATATGTTTTCAAGGATTTTTTAAAAAAAAAATTCAAAAATATTTCTTGAATTTTTAGTTGTTAAAAGTTATTTTCAAGGAATTTTTTTCCCTTAAGAAACGTTCTAACTCATATTTCAAGATAATTTTCCATTTACAATTAAATCCTTCACTTTTTCATATTATCTAACATGGATATTTTCTAACATTTCCATCCTCATTATTTTCTAGGGTGGATTACAATTGTTTCAAAGATATTAATATGGAACCTAATTCTTTTCCATTGCTTAATTATATTTCAAAGAGATTGTTGTAGAACCCATTTCTTTTCTATGAGATAATCATGTTATAAACGGAATAATTTGTGTTTTTATGATTTTTATAATGAAACTCAATATCTATATACTTAATTATTGGTTCTTATGTGTTTTTATACAATGTGTTCCCCTAGATAGAACTGGGAAATCTCAATATAGCTTACACTATGGGGGAGCTCCGATATCATAGGGTGAGCCTGATATTTCTTATATGATGGGTGTACCTAGATAGAAATCCAATGCATTAGATAATGTTTATGTACTCTAGATAATTATATTGGATGTAGAACGTATGGTTATTCCAATTTTAAGGGTTATATAAGGTTATTATTTTGATGTTACAAGATACCAAAACATTTTCATTATGCTTTTTATGGGTTATAATTTTTTAAATTAATCAATATTGATATCAAATGGTTCATTAATATTGATATTGATGACTCTTTCTTTTGGTGAATCTTTCTTCCATGTTTTTATATGGGATGATCATATAATTCATGGGTATGATTATTTTTTTTATGATCATGCACGTTTACTATGGAATCATAGACTTATGCTATTCATATACTAATTGATCAAATTTAATTATAAATCCTTATATTTTCCCTTAAAAAGAATTTTATCTCACTCTTCTTATGTTTTTTTTACCCATGATATAAATAGTTATGATGAATGAATTATTAATAGAATAGTTTCATATGACTTTTGATGATGAATTAGTTTGAGATAAGAAAAACTGGGTTAAATTTGATAAATTCACATTTAACTATATGGATATTATTTATGTAAATGTTTATTTCCAATTATATTAAACTATAAACCTGAAATCCACTTGGGTATTAAATTTATCCAATATTTCCTTTTCATATTTTCTATTTTTATATAGAATTTCTGGTCACCTTCATCAGCATCAGTTCCATAAATCTAAATTTTATAACTTCAACATCAGATTTAGGTGTGTGGGGTCATGGATATTAATGTTTATATCAGAGTAGGGTTTAGATAAATTGTGACATTAATATGTGTTAATGTGTGGTTATATTAGTTTTTCTAAATACCTTAATAGTTCTTTAATATTACATTTTATCATATGGTCAAATTCTTGGACACTCCTTTTGAATTTTTTAGTGATGAGTTCTTAAATTGATTAATGACTCTATATGAGATGTTTTATTGGGTATAAGTTTATTTAAATATTCCTTTTAAGGTGATATATTACATAACATTTTTTAGAAATAAGTTTTAAGGTATTTTTAACATGTAGGTTTTATTTTATTATGGATATTGAGGTAATTATGGGAACACATGCTTTTTTATACAAACAACCATTGTATTGAAAATAGATTTGGTAACTGACCAATTAATGTTATTTAAAATGGAAATCACTATATTTTTTTCTAGTAATATTAATGGTATCATATATCATTTGATTTTAAAAAACTCATTAATTTATATGCAACTAATGTTATTTGTAATGTAGGGTTATTCATTCATGGAATGATTTAGGTTCAACTTTGTGTATTATTACTGAATTTTTAAGATTTATGTATCTTATAGAGGTCTATTCATTTTGAGAATTATCATACCAAGATATAACCATTTTTTTGTTAAATTATAAATATATCGGGAATGTATTTTTATCCATTTTATGGTTTTTTGGTCAATAAATATTGATTTTAGTGCTTTAGGAATGAAAAATTTCTCTTAAATTCTCATCACTTGGAGAAAAATATGATATTGCAGCAGAAATTGACAAAAGGATGAAATTATACTAATCAGGTAATTTTATATCCATATTATCTAATTACATATGGAAAATAATTCCTCAACTCTAGGAAAAGTATCTCGAAACAAAAGAGTGTATTGTTAACATCATTTTTAATATTATCAATAACCTTTTTCACACCTCTTTTTTTATGGTTTGCAGTTCCTCAACTTTCTATTGACCATTGAATTTCATATGATCTATGATAGCTATCACCCGAAATAATTATTTAAGACTTTATTCCATGTAAATAGAGAAACATACAACCTATGATCTCCTATTTAGAAACCTAACATGAGTGCTTCTAGATGACCTTTTGTATGTCTCTTTCTCCCTTTTTAAGAGGATGTTTTAATGACCCTTTTAATGATGTGGTTTTCTATAAAAATTCATTTTTAAATGTAAAACATTTTATTATAGAGATAAATTTCACATTGAATAGATGAAATTTATAAAGGTGAGATAATTTCACACCCTGAAATTTTAGAAGAAAAACTATGTCTCATAGTGTATTAGACACGAAACACTAATATTAAACAACCCAAAATATATGTAAACATTATGAACTAGATGTTATATTGGTGGGTGTGAGTAATATTAACTGAATTGTGATATAGATATATATATATTTCTTAATCATTACAAATTATTGATAAATGTTTCGTAAATAATCAATCAATCATTAGTAATGTAATTATATTATTTAAAATTGATCATTATTTCATTCCATAAAAAAAATAAAATTAATTTTTGTATTATTTATAAAATTAATTTTTAAAAAATGAAACTAATTTTTTAAATTGGAATATAAAAATTTACCTTGAGTAATATTTTTTGATTTTTCAGTGAATAGTTAAAAGTATTGATTAAGGTAAACATTTCATTATTTTCAATAAATTAAATTATTATAAAGTAACATTATTTTTTTTATTAGGATTTAAAGTACAATTATAAATATTTATTTATATCAAATACCCTTAATTTATTTTTAATATACTTCAAATTTTATTTTATTTTAATTTTATCATTGGGTTTAAAAATGGGATTTTTCATAAAACTATGTTGAAGTGATTAATGTTTATCCATTTTAATTAATTCAAAACCACATAATTACGAATTATTTAAATTAAATTTATAATTTATATATCAATAAATATTAATTTATATTAATAAAATAAGAATTATTAGTCATGCATTTCATATTAAATAATATTTTCCTTCAAAAATTCTGATCTTAAAAAGTAGTTATTTCATCGTGTGTGCGTATTCAATTTCAAATTAAATTATTCAACTTATATGAAAATAATTTGGTAAAATGGATTCAATATTTTTAATTATAATAATTTATATTATATTATATGTTAATATTATTTGTTGACCATAATTAATAGTGAAAAAATTAAAATAAATTGTTATTGTTAATGTGAAATAGATTTATCGGGCCATAAACTAAAATGATGAGGGTGAAAATGACCTAAATATTGTATAGAACCTATTTTATAGACATATTTATAACTTATAATGTATAAGAGTCTCTAATATACTATTTTTTATCCCAATTTAATTTGAAAAATGTGGGTATACCTTTTTCATTTCAAAAATTATAAGTGTGCCACTCACCTCACTTATAAAAGGCCACCCCTCTCCTGTCTTCTTTACAACATCAAACACTTCTGGATTAGAAATTAACAACCAAAATAACATCTCAAATTTATTACCATCAAACTAGAATTATTTTTTCATAAATCCATTATATTAATTATTTACATATAATCATAATAAGGTGGCCCATGAATAGGTAAAATTCCTAACTATGTATTTTCGGGTTATTTCTTCTTCCAACTCCTTCAAATATTCTTCAAATATTATAATATGAAGAAAGAAATCACCTATATAATTATACATTATTATATTAATTTAATAACCTAAATCCATATCATTTCCCATAATATGATATGTGAAATTACCGTTTGTGTGTATGTCAGAATACTGCCTCTCAAACCGATGGCATTTGTTTTCCATCAGTGCCTATCACGTATTGTTATAATGATGTATTTAAACTATATATATAATATTTGTCACACCCAGTTTTTCATGTCTTTATTTTGATTCAGTTCATTAGAAATCCTGATCATTTTCTTATGTCTTGGGTGAGATGAATATTGAGTTTTGAAGATTCATCTAGGTATAATCCCCTTACATTGGGTGCCCCATTTCTTGTTTGAGAGTTTTTCGGAGAAAGGGTGGTTACTTCATGATTTGGGCCAGACCATGAGCCCATTGCCAGATTTAAAAATAAGTTTTTTTAATAACTCCTTTATTTTTCAAAAAACTTCACCCATTCTACTTCCAAACTTTCCTCCCATGTCATATTAAAACCACCATATCCTTTTGGGCCCCTTAAAAATTCATAATAATGGTTAATTTGTGTTACTAATTTATGTATTGGGTTAGCATGTGGTCGCATTTCCAGTTTTAAAAATATAATTTGTTTCTTTTATATATTAGTCATTATTTAATAATTTTTGGTGATACCACATTCCAATCAAAGAAAAAATCCCTAGCCTCACCCTCGTTATCTATATTTCCACTTTGGAGAACTTTTGTATTGCACATTAGTGTGAATGTTCTTTGGGTTCCTCAAATCATCCAGATTTGAGAAGGTAAATTGTTTCATCCATAAATAATTAATTTCTTACTCTTTTCCCCCCAAAATTGTTTCCTCTCATTTTTTCAGACATAATGAGACCCTCCATTGAGTTTCAATCCATTACCTCTCCATTATGAGGGAGGATCTAATGGAAGAGGAAGAGTTTTCTAGTTTCTAAGGTGAGATTCCTTTTCCTTTTTCCTCATTCTTCTTCTATTTCGATTATTTCATGGTTATATCTTATCCACTAGTCATGAACGACCGATATTTATGTTTTGGAATGATTTTTTACTGTGTTTATATTCATTTAGATATGTTCTTTATAGTTTTAGTGTTTATAAACATGCAGTGGGTGATTTCAGTTGTGTGTTTCCATTCCTCTATGGATTTAAGGTATGTTTCCCCATTTCAATTGACCTTTTTACTTAAGATCAATCTATTTCATGATGATTTAACCTTCCTCATAATCTTAAAATTTTAATTTATGATTTAGATAATTTTTTTGGTGTGCCATGTAGGAGTCAAAACCTTATTTTTGGTAAAGTGGTGTAGTTTTGTTAAAATGGTGCACACCACATGTTTGTTCAAATGATTTCTTAGCTTCTGCACATGGTTTGTATATTTGGAACATGTTTCACTAGCTTGAATATGTTTATGGAATTTCATTTATGTTTTATTCTTTTTCGAGTGGTTAAAACTAATTGTTTTTTTAATGCATGCCATGTGTTCAAGAAGTTTCCCAGTTGGATTTTATGTGTTGAGGGTGGTTTAAAAGGATAGGTTTGGCTTTATAATCATATTTAATGCTAAAAAAAATTGGGTTCCTTATATTTATTTTAATTAGTTTTTGGTTTTTAGAAAGAAGTTATATTGGTTTAATGGTATTTCGACATGTGTTACTAATGGAAGGCCCGTTTGGAAGTTTTATAAAAATGGTTGTGTAAAGGATAATAAATATGAATATTTTCTAGGTGGTTACCAATATTGTGAATCTAAAAATCGTGGGTTCTCACATCCTTATTAATTGTGGAATTTTTCGTTTTGAAAAATTTTGTTTTGGAAAAAATGTTTAAATTCTCATTTGGCCTTTCCAAAAAATTAAGAATAGGTGTTTTACATGAATATACCATTTTACATCAATTAGGATTTTTTTATAGTCCATGAAATGATTTTATTAAATTTTTAGGGAAGAAAAATATGGTTGGTTGTGGTTTTGATGGGCTTTTATCCTTAAAAGAGTGTTTTTGAAAGATTTTTATGTGCAAATCCTCATTACAATCGTTGAAATGGTTTTATGATTGTTTTAAATGGCTTATTGATTCGTGAAATAAATCTGAATCACTTTCATGTGATGTTTGTGTGATTATGGTTTGGGAATTGAATTTTCATTTGTAATGTGTATTTGATAATATGTGTAACATTATTGATCCCTAAAGGGAATCCTGAGTGTCTAGGTTGGCAGACGTGTACAAGTATACTTGTGATCTCATGGGGTTTGGCCCCTGTTTCATGTAGCAAGTTTGATGATGAAAACACTAACTAAACAATGATGTTGTTGTTTTTGTTGGACCACAAGTTTATGTTTATTCTCCACACTAGTAAATCGTTTGCATGAGAACCGATATTTATTTTGGTTAACTTCCTTGAGATAGGAGGCACCTTGGTCTCAGAATTAACTAGTGCCTAGGGGTGTTCCCATTACTTGTGATCAATGGCTATTTTGTACTCACTGTTGGAATACGGTGTCTTTTGTTTGTAAATTCAGAATCATATGTGATTTATTTAAAAGTCTACATTCTTTAATGAATCCATCTTGAAAACTATTTTCATTTTGATGTTTCACCTCTTTGAAAATTGTTTCTATCATTATTGATTATAAAACATGAAAGTTTTTGTCTAGTAATTTTTTAATATTATGGGACCTAATTTGGAAAACATAGCTTTTCATATTGTATTTAAAACTTTTAATTGATCTTTCTTTTATTTTAAAGGAAGTGAATAAGGGAAAGAATATCCGTCTAACCTACTCAATTTTAATACTCACACCAATAGTATTCTTCTATTTTTATCCCTTGTGTAGGTTTTAACATTAGTTCTATTACCTTGGGTGACATGTGATCATTGTGTTCGAGAGTGATCAGAGGGGTCAGATAGAGTTTTTTGGTTATCAGTTTTAGTGAGTTGAGTTTTTTGTTTAGTTTTACTTTCATTTTCTTGAAAAAATAATGTTCAATGTAATTTTTATATAAATGTATTTTTCACTGTCCATTTCTTTCTGCTATTTGTTTGATTGTTTTTATCTGGGTAAATCATTCCCTAGTGTACTCTATTGATGTCGTCGGTGCTTTTCACCATCCTGGGAGTACTGGGAATGACTCTCAGTACTTTTGACAGGCTGGCCTGGGGGGCCGGTTCAGGGTCAACTTGGGCCAGTTCATGAAAAAATGGTATCAAAGGAGGTTATCTCTTAGCAGAACTTTCTTTTTGAGCATCATTTTTATTTTGGGTAATGGCAAGGTATATGGAGTAGAATTTTTAGGACTTGAGGGTTAAGTGACGGAAGAGAATCATGCACTCTTACTCATTTTGATCCTAAGGTTTCCACATGATGTCTGGTTTTTTAGTGTTCTTTGTTCTGGTTGACTGTTTGGTGTTGGGATATAACAAGGGGATTCTAACTAATGGACTTCATGAGATCAAGGACCTAGAAAGCCCTATGGAGTAGGTTAATGGTCCTAATAATTCTCTCCATGTTGGTGTTGTGTTTGACATATGTTCACTAAACATATGGTCAAGTCACCCGCATACATTAGTTTCCTTTTGTCGGTCTCTTAGACATTTCTTGAATTCTGAATTTTTGTTTTGAAGATCCTTGTGTGAGAATTGTGGAAATGGGTTTTAAAGGAAGGGTTGGATTTTGAAAAGTGGAAAAGGGGGTTTTAAAAAATTAAATATAATAATGGTTTTGTAAGGTTGTTTATTTTTAAAAAAAATTTGGGGAGGATGTGGAAATTATTTAACAGTAATAGATTTTACCTAATCAAAACTTATGGTTTGTTGAAATAAAATGATATAAAAGTGTGAATCATATTAAGTTGATTCTGAATATTTGTTTTAAATGTGGTGATTTGGGATGTTGAAAAGTGTTTGAATCTGGTAAATTGGTTTTGAAAATTGGTTTTGAGTGGTTTTTATTTTTTTAGAAAGGGTATTGGTCTCAATGGCCATCATATTATGAAAATATACCTTTCTAAATTTTAGAAAATGGGAAGGGGTTTTGAAGAGTAGCTTGGTTGTTTTGAAAAATGTTAAAAATGAGAATCGATAGGTTTTTAAGAAAATGGTTCATGGTGTTGTGTGATTTGTTTTGTAAAATATGAAAAGGGGTTTTTTTACATGGTGGTTGGTGTTTCTTTGAAAGGTACATGATTTTTGAAATGATGTTGTTTTGTTTTAGCCTTTGGTGTTCTCATGGGTGCTCACATGCATGGTTTTATTGATATCTAGAATGATAGCCTATATGTAATGGTGGTTTGGTTCCTGGGGTGGAATGAAAATGTGCATGTGAGTGAGAATTTATGAAATACCATTGGTGAATTAGGAAGCACCCCATGTTAGTTTGTTTTTGAAAAGTTTCATGAGCTAAAAAATTGTGGCCTTTGTTTTTAAACTGATGGTTATGTGGATAGTTTTTTTCTATCTCTTGGAAGTGTTGATTTTTAAGTATGATTCCTTGTGATATGAAATTCATGCGATTTTTGTGTCTTGAGATGATATCTTGTTGGTGGCTCAGTTTTGAGGTAATGTTTAGTTGGTTTATAAAGATGTGTTAGATTGTGTGATGTGACCATGGATAGTTCTCTATTGGAAATATTTCATGTTGATTTTCCTAGGGATTAATTTCAAATATTAAATCCACCCCTTCTGATGATTCCATGGACCCTTTCATGGAATAGAAAGATTTTTGGGATTGATTTAATGTGATTCCATTTCGTGATAATTCTTTTGGACATGGTAGTTTTGTTCGGTGATGTTGATGTGTTTCACCATATTTCTCATCCATTTTTCTCCTAGTTTATAGTTAGAGAGAATGATGTGATGTATCTATGAATTTTTATTTAAATAAATTTTGTTTCTTGATCAAATGAGTTTTTTTGAGTGGTGTGATCTTTAGAACCTGACAGGGGAGCAGTAGATTCTTCAAGAATTAGGGCTCTAGCCATAGGCCTCATAGTGATGCTTTGCACAGAGTCAGGAAATCACTAGAGGTGTGGAGTTCTTGACAAGGATATTACCTCCACCTTTTTGTTAAGTTAGTTTCTACTATATTGTAGTTACTCATAATTGTGAACTTCCTCTTATCACAAAGAGTATGGTGGACACTAACCCCTAACACAGGGTCCATGGTTATGCCTTTAGGGATGTGGGTTTCAGATCAATATCCATGTGTGGACTGCCTGTGTAAATCAGGTGTGGTCTTGGTTTTACATATTAATAGGGGGTAGTGTTGGGTATTTCTTTTTTTTCTTTTGTGGTTTAATTATCCTAATTATTGGATCCCCTTACCTCCCCTCCCCAAGTTGTGGACGTATGGATACGTGCAGAAAGTGATGGCCCAATTCTTGTCCCCTCTGTTTGAGAGTCCGTGGTTTAAATGTTCATGTTATATTACCCTATTAACTTGGGATGGTAGGTTTTCATGGGAGTGTTTTGGTGGACTTGTGAAAGGGAGTCCAAATTATAGTTAATGTTAAATTCTTGTTTTTTTGTAACTAGTTGGGTTCTAATGGTGGGGAGACCCACCATGGGTCTCATTGATTTTTTCCTCATATAAACTACTCTAGTGAAAGTTATTTCATAATTTTGGGGATTCCATTAAATAATTCCATATAATATTTGGTTTTTTTTATTCCTCTTTGGTTTGGGTGATTGTTGGGATCATTGGGAAAAGGACCAACAATCTAGTTCTTGGTTTGGTGGTGGAGGTAGCAACTCGATCTTTCATTTGATTCTCAATAAGTGGTTGAGAGTTGGTTTTTTGGATGAGGAAAGAGGTTTAAATTTCATTAATGGTGGATGGAGTGTCATTAGATTTAAATTCTGGACCATATTGATAAATAATCATTAGGTGTTGATCAATCATCTGGATTTTGTTGTGGCTTTCCGGGGGCCAAAAATCTTTAATGGTGGGGAGAATTGTCACTTATAGTTTTTCATGTCTTTGATTTGAACCTATTCGTTGTAAATCCAGATCATTTTCATGGGTCTTGGGTGATATTAATGTTTATTTTTTATGTTTCATATATGTCTAATAACCCTACTTTGGGTGCCTCATTGCTTGTTTGGGAATTTTTGGAGAAAGGGTGGTTACTTAATGATTTGGGCCAAACCATGAGCCCATTTACCGATTTAAAAACAAATTTTGTTTTTTAATAACTCCTTTTTTATTCAACATTTTAAGCTATTCCACTTCTTATGTTTCCTAAACATACATATTAAATACTTTGTATCTATTTAGACCCCTTAATAATTCATAATCATGGTGAATATGGGTTACTTATTTAGGTATTGGGCCAACCTATGGGACCATTTCCTATTTTAAAAAAGTAATTGGTTTCATCTATATCTTATTAATTGATTAATATTTTTTGGTGATTTCACCTCCCAATCGAATCCAAAAATCTCTATCCTCACCCATGTTATATTTTTTCCTCTTTGGATCTCATTTGAATTGCCAATTGGTAATAAAGTTCGCAGGGTTCCTCAAATCATCCAGATTAGAGATGGTAAATTATTTCATCCCTAAATCATTTATATATTACTATTTTCCCCACAAATTTATCTCAAATGGATCTTCCTGACCTAAATCAACTTCACAATTATTTTAAATCCATTAAATATCATCTAATTGTGTGGATATATGGGAAGACGAAGAGTTTTCTAGTTTTCGTGGTGATATTCCTTCTCCTTCATCGTCCCTCTTCTCCTCTTTCCATTATTTCATGGTTATTTATTCTCCCTTAGTCATGAATGTCCTAGGATTTAGTTTTGGAATTATTTTTATGGGTTTTATATTCATTTATTGATATTATTCATTGTTTTAGGGTTTATAAACATGTGGCGGGTGATTTCGGTTGTGCGTTTTCATTTTACCAAGGATTTGAGGTTGGTTCCCAATTGCACATGACCTTTTTATTTAAGATCAATCTATTTAATTCTGTTTTAATCTTACTCATACTCTGAAAATTGTAATTTAGGATTTGTATAATTTTTTTGGTCTTCCAAGTAGTGGATAAATCATTGTTTTTGGTAAAGTGGTGTAGTTTTGTTAAAATAGTGAACACCGCAGGTTTGTTCAAATTATTTCTCTTCTTCCACACATGGTTTGTCGTATTTTGAAAAAAATTAGTATCTTAAATAAATTTATGGAATTCAATTGATTTTTTATTCCATTTCGAGTGCTTAAAATGATTTTTTTGCTAAAAAATGTATTCCATGTGTTTAGTATTTTTCCCACTTTCCATTTATGTGTTGAGTATGGTATAAAATGATTTTTTTATTTATAATCATATTAGAATCGTTAAAAGAAATGTTTTTTGGTTCCTTATGTGTATTCTAATCGGCTTATGGTTTTTAGAAAGTAGTTTTATTGGTTTTAAAGTATTTTGACATGTGTTGCTAATGGAAGGATCATTTGCCACTTTTATAAAAAGGGTTTTGTAATGGATATGAAATGTGAATATTTTCAAGGTGGTTAACAATGTTTTGAATCTTACAACTGTGGGTTCTCAAATACTTATTAATTTTGGTATTTTTGGCTTTGAAAAATTTCGGTTTGGTAAAAATGACTAAAGTTTCAATTTGCCTTTTCTAAATAGGATGAATGAGTGTTTTACATTCATATACCATGTTGTGTCAATTGGGATTGTTTTAAGGTCCATGAAATGATTTTATTAAATTTTGTTAGGGCTGAAAATATGGTTGGCTATTGTTTTGTTGTTATTTTATTCTTAATAGAGTGTTTTTGAAAGAGTTTTATGTGCAAAGCCTCATTACACACTTTGAAATTGTTTTGTGAAAGTTTTAAGTGGTTTAGAGATCCATGAATGAAATGTGAAGCATGATTGTTGGTTTTTTGTATGTTTATTTTTTGGGAATTGTGTTTTCATTTGGAAAGTGTATATGATAATATGTGTAACTTGATTGAGCACTAAGGATAATCCTGATAAACTAGGTGGGTGGAAGTGTACTAATGTGCTAGTAATCCTATGGGGTTTGGCCCCTGATTCACGTAGCAAGTTTGACGATGAATAACAAACTAATCATTGATGATGATGTTTTTGTAGGACCACTAGGTTATTGTAATTCACCCTACTAGGGGCTTGTGTGCACAAGAATGACTATTTATTATGTTTACCTTCTCTGAGATACGAGGTACCTGGTGCTCAAAACTAACTAGTTACTAAGGGTGTTCCAGTGACTTGTGCTCTTTGTCTATGTTGTACTCACCATTGGAATATGGTGTGTTTGGTTGTAAATTCAAAAGTGTGTGTGATTTATTTAAAATATTAAATTCTTTAAAGCATCCATCTTTAAAACTATTTTCATTTTTATGTTTCATCTCTTTGAAAATTGTTACTATCATTCTTTTTTATAAAACATGAATCTTTTTGTCTGGTAAATTATTTATAGCATGGGACCTCATTTGGAAAACAAACCTTTACATATTTTATTTAAAAATTGATATTTGATATTTGATTAATTTTAAATGATGTGCATTTTGAATAGAATATAGGGCTAACCTACCGAGTTTTGATACTCATTCTTATAGTCTTCTTTTGTTTTTAGCCCTTGTGTAGGTTTCAGATTGAGTTTGATCACCTTGGGAACATGTGATCATTGTGTAATAGAGTTACCAGAGGGGTCACATAATGTTATTTGGTTACCAGGCTTGGTTAGTTGAGTTGTTGGTTTAGTTTTACTTTCAGTTTCTTGTACATATAATGTTCAGTTCAATTTGTATGTAAATTTATTTTGGACTATCTATTTTTTTCGGTTGTTTATTAGATTATTTATATTTGAGAGAAATAATTACCTTATGTACTATATTAATGCCCAAAATTATTTGTACCATCTCTATAGGATCAGGAATGCCTCTCGGGACTTGTTGCGGGTTGGCCTAGGGGACAGGTTAGGGGTCGACTCGGGGTGTTTCATGACAAAATGGTATCAAAGGATGTCAGGTCTTATAATAACATTTTTAGAGCACCCTTGTTATTTAGGGGATGTCAAGGTATATATAGTATGGTTTTTGTGACTTGAGGGGTAAGTGTGGGAAGATCATCGTGAACTCTTGCTCATTCTGATCCTTGGGTTTCCATGAGATGATCGGTTTTATTAGTGTCCTTTGTTCATGTTTATTGTTTATTGTTAGCATATGACCAGGGGAGTCTGTCTAATGGCCTCTGTGAGCTTTCAAGGCCTGGAATTCCATGTAGAGCTAGCGCATGGTCCTAATAAGTCTCTCTATTTTTGTTGTTGTGTTTTACATATGGTCACCAACCATATGGTCAAGTCACCCACTAACAATAGTTCCCTTTTATGGATCTCCTGGACCTTTCTTGAATTTTGAATCATTGTTTTGAAGATCCTTGTGTGAGAATTATGGAAATGGGTTTTAAAGGGAGGATTTGATTTTGAAAAGTAGAAAAAGGGGTTTTCAGAAATTAAATATAATAATGGTATTTTAATGTTGTATTTCTTGGAAACAAATTTTGGGAATATGTAGAAATTATTTAACCATATTATATTTCTTAATCCAAACTTGTAGATTTTTGATATAAAATTCTTTGATAGTGTGAATCATTTTTAGTTGATTGCAAATATATGTTTTAAATGGGGTGTTTTGGGAGGTTGAAAGTGTTTTAATTTGATAAATTAGTATTGTAAAAAAAATTTGAGTGGTTTCTGTTTTTCTAGAAAGGGTGTTGGTCTCAATGGCCATAAAATTATGAAATTATTCCTTTCCGAATTTTATAAAATCTGAAGGGGTTGTTTGTAGTAGCTTGGTTGTTTTAAAATTTGTTAAAAATGAAAAGCGGTAGGTTTTTATGAAATTGGTTCTTGATGAAGTGTGGTTTTTTTTGTGAAATATAAAAGGGTTTTTTACATGGTGGTTTGTGTTCCTTAGGATAGTACATGATTTTTGGAATGATGTTGTTTTTTTAGCCTTTGGCGTTTTCATGGGGGCTAACATGCATGGTTTTATTGATATCTGGAAGGATAGACTATATGGAATTTTGGTTGGGTTTCTGGGGTGGAATGGAAATATTCATGTGTGTGATACATGATGAAACCCTATTAGTGAATGAGCAAACAAACAAAGTTAGTTTTTTTAAAAAGTTTCTTAAGATGAAAAATTGTGGCTTTTGTTTATAAACTGATGGTTATGTGGCTTAGTTTTTTTCTTATGACATGGAAGAGTTGTTTATTCAGTGTAATTCTTGTTTATCATAAATTCATACTCTGGTTGTGCCTTGAGATGAGATCTTTTTGATGGCTCCGTTTGGGAGTAATGTTCATTGAGTTTCTAAAGATGTTTTGGATGTTTTGATGTGGCCATGGACAGTTCTCTGTTGGAAATATTTCAAGTTAATCAGCCTAAGGATTTATTTAAAATATTAAATCCACCAATTTGGATGATGCATCGGCTCGCATGTTGGAATAGAGAGCTTTTTTGTATTTATTTAATGTGATTCTAGGCTGTGATATTTTTTTTGACATAATAGTTTTGTTCGGTGATGTTGATGTGTTTTGTTGTATTCCTTTTCTAGTCTTCTCCTTGATCAGAGTGGGATAGAATGATGCAATGTATCTATTAAATACATTATAGATAAATGTTTTTTGTTGAGAAATTGAGTTTATTTTTTAGTGGTGAGATCCTTAGAACTGGACTGTGGTGTAGTAGATGCTTTAAAAATCAGGTCTCCAGCCATAGGCCTCAGTGTGAATCATTTCACGTAGTCTAGAAATCACCAAAGGTGTGGAGTGCTTGACTAAGATCCTACCTCCACCTTTTTGGTAAGGTACTTTCTACTATATTATGGTTCTTCATAACTATTAATATTATCTTCTCGCAATGAGCGTGGTGGACTTACCCCTCACATAGTGTCTATGGTTATTCCTTTATAGCTGTGGGTTTCTGATCAATTTCCCTATGTGGACTGCCTTTGTAAATCTGGTCTGGTCTTGGTTTTACCAGTTCTTAGGTGGAGATTTTTGAGTAGTTATTTTTATTTTGTGGTTTTAGTGTCCTAATGGTTAGTTCCCCTTACCTCACCTCCCCATGTTGTGAAGGTCTGGATGTGTGCAGAAAGTGTTTGCCCAATTCTTGTCCCCTCTGTTCATGAGTGGATGGTTTAAATGTTCTTGTTCTAACCCTATTAACTTGGGTTGGTAGGCTTTTGTGGGAGTTCTTTGGTGGAATTGTGAAAGTGAGTACCAATTCTAGTTAATGTTTAATTCTTGTTTTTTCATTGCTAGTTGGGTTCTAATTTTGGGGAGAACCACCACGGGTCTCATTTATTTTTCCTCCTAAGAACTCATATAGTGCTAGTTGTTTATTAACGGTGGGGATTCTATTCCATACTCCCCAAGAATATTTTGTTTTTTTTAAGTTCTATTTTGTTTGGTTGATTTTTGGGTTCATTTGTAATAGTCCCAACAATCAGGTTCTTGGTTTGTTTGTGGACATAGTGACATGATCTTTCAGTTGATTCTCAGGAAGTGGTTGAGAGTTGGTTTTTTGGTTGAGGTAAGAGGTTTAAGTTCTATTAATGGTGGATGGAGTGTCATTATAATATGAGTATGGACCATATTGATATGTAATCATTTGGTTTTGATCAATCATCTGGAATGTGTTGTGGCTTTCTTGGGGCAGAAAGCTTTAATGGTGGGGAGAATTATCACACCTGATTTTTCATGTCATTGTTTTGATCTAGTTTGTTAGAAATATTGATCATTTTCATGGTTCTTGTGTGATATTAATGTTATATTATTAAGTTTCATCTATGTATAATCACCCTACATTTGTTACCCCATTTCTTATTTGATATTTTTTGGAAAATGGGTTGTTACTTCATGATTTAGGCCAAACCATGAGCCCATTTCTATATTTAAAAACAAATTTAGTTTTTTTTAATGACACTATTTTTATTCTAAATTTTTCACCCATTGACCTTCCTAATTTTCATCCCCTAACATATTAAAACCATCATATCATTTTTAATCTCTTAATAATTCATAATCATGGTCAATTTGGGTTACTTATTTTAGGTATTGGCCATCCAGTGGGGCCATATCTAGTTTTTAAAAAATAAATTGTATCTTTTATATATTATTCATTGTTTAATAATTTTTAGTAATCCTAACTCCAACATGATTCCAAAATCCCTAGCTTGACAACAATTATAGATGTTTCCTCTTTGGAGCTCATTCTAATCGCATATTAGGGAGACATTTCTTAGGGTTCCTCAAATCATCTAGATTTGAGAACATAAATTGTTTCATCCATAAATCATTCATTTAATACTATTTATCTCCCCCCCCCCCAATTTGTTTCCCTGGGTTCTTCCAGACCTATATCTACCCTCCTCTATGTTTCAATCCATTACGTCTCCTCTATGAGTGTCGATATAATGTAAGACGAAGAGTTTTCTAGTTTCTAAAGTGAGATTCCTTCAGCTTTGTCATCTCGCTTCTCCTATTTCTATTATTTCAGGGTTATTTCTTCTCCCCTAGTCATTAGAAACATAGTATTATGTTTTGAAATGATTTTTTATGGGGTCTATATTCATTTACTTATGTTCTCAATAGTTTTAGGTTTTATAAACCCACGGCAGGTGATTTCAGTTGTGCGTTTCCAGTTCGCCAATGATTTGAGGTAGGTTTCCCATTGAACATAACCTTTTTATTTAAGATTCATCTATTTAAGGTTTTTTTCATCTTCCCTATAAATTTTAAATTTTTAATTTATGCTTTGGATAATTAGTTTAGTGTTTCTATTAGCGGTTAAAACCATGTTTTTGGAAAAGTGGTGTAGTTTTGTTAAAATGGTGCACATCGCGTGTCTGTTCAAATGATTTGTTAGCTTCCAAAAATGGTTTGTGGAATTTTGAACATGGATCAGTTTCTTGAAGAAATTTATGGAATAAACTATATGTTTTATTTTTTTCGAGTGCATAAAATGTATTGTTTTTTTAAAAAATGCATGTCATTTGTTCAGTAAGTTTTCTCAATGGGCTTTTATGTTCGAGTGTGGGTTGAACTTATTGGATTGGCTTTATAACCATATTGGAAGTGATAAAAGAAATTTCCTTGGGTTCTTTATGTTTATTACAATAATTTATTGGTTTATATAATGATGGCGTATTGGGTTTAAGGTATTTTGACATGTTTTTTTAATAGAAGGCCCGTTTGGAACTTTTATAAAAAGGGTTGTGCAATGGATAAGCTATCTGAATATTTTCAAGATAGTTACCAATGTTTTGAACCATAAAATTTTGGTTTCTCACATAATTATTAAATTTGGTATTTGTGACTTTGAAAACTGTCAGTTTGGTAAAAATGTTTAAAGTATTTTTTGTCCTTTCCTAAAAATGAATAAGGAGTGTTTTACATGTATATACCATGTTGCATCAATTGGGGATGTTTTATGGTCCATGAAATGATTTTATTTGATATTTTTAGTGCTTCCAAATATGTTTGGGTATGGTTTTCGGGTGGATTTATCCTTAAAAATGTGTTTTTGAATGGGTTTTAGGTTCAAAGCCTCATTACACTCTTTGAAATTGTTTTATGAACGTTTTATGTGGTTTATAGATCCATGAAATAAATGTGAATCATGTTTCTGGGATCTTTTTTGATTTTATGGTTTGGGAATTGAATTTTATTTGGAAATTTTATTTGATAATATGTGTAACTTGATTGAGAACTAAAGGGAATATTGGGTATCTAGGTGGGAGGACGTGTACTAGTATGCTAGTGATACTATGGGGTTTGGTCCCTATTTTACTTACCATGTTTGACGATGACAACACAGACTAAACTATGATGATGATGTTGTTGTAGGACCACTAGGTTATGGGTATGCTCTCTACTACTGTCTTGTGTGCGCGAGAACATATATTTATTGTGGTTACCTTCACCGTAATATTAGTTACCTAGGGATCACAACTAACTAGTGCCTAGGGGTGTTCCCATGACTCATACACATTTTCTATTTTGTACTCACTCGCGGAAAATAGTGTATTTGTATGGTAAATTTAGAATCATGTGTGATTTATTTTCATTTTGAAGTTGCACCTCTTTGAAAATATTACTAGCATTCTTGTTTATAAAACATGAATATATTTTTTGCTAATTTTTTTTATTGCATGATACTTTATTTGGAAAACTAACCTTTACATATTGTATTTTAAAATTGAAATTCATGTTTTTTTTATTTTAAGGGAATTGAATTGGGAATATAATATCCGGTTAACCTACTAAGTTTTAATACTCAAGCCTATAGACTTAATTTATTTTTATCCCTTGTGTAGTTATCAATTCGAGTTTGATCACCATGGGAGATGTGAGATCATTATGTTAGAGAGTGACCAGAGGGGTCACATGGAGTTGTTGGTTATCAGTCTTGGTCAGTTGTGTTGTTGGTTTAGTTATAATTTAAGTTTCTTGTAAAAATAATGGACTGTTATATTTTTATGTAAATGTATTTTGGATTGTCCATTTCTTTCTGTTGTTTGTTTTATTGTTTATATTTGGGTGAAATTGTTCCCTTGTGTACTCTATTGATTACCTCGGTGCATTTTTTCCATCCCTGAAGTATCAAGAACGCCTCTCAGAACTTGTTGTGGGCTAGCTGGGGGGACCAGTTCAGGGTCGACTAAGGACGATTTGTTACAATATTTGTGGTATATATATAATTATGAGTTATTATGTAACATATACCTTTTTACTTTACATTTTTGGGGGTATATGATAATGTCACTTGTGGGTATGAAGGACTGCCTCCTCACGAAGCGATGTGATTCTTTTTTCACTAATGCTTTACCTGGGAGTTAATAAGGGTGATGATAATGAATATATCTGATATAAATTAAATTACTATTATATTCATGACATACTTATCATTATTATAATATAATATGTCACTTTTTTTCTTACACCAAAAAATGATAATGTTGTTCGTGTATGTGTGGTTTACCACCTCCATGAAGCAATGGAAACCTTTTTCATCACCACATCATAGGAATGATATATATAATTATATTTATAGAAATAATAATGTATATATTATATTATTGTATTTATATAATGATAAAATAATACATACCTTCTTTCCATATTGGTCATTTAATCATGGAAATGTTACACATGTGTACATATGACCTACCGTCTCCATGATCATAATTTAATTCATTTTTGTAACCATTTTTCATTACTATTTTTAAAAGAATAAAGTATGGATAAATACTATAATTATTTAGTTATTATTATTCTTGATATGTTAAAACAATGACACCTTTAACCATGTTCAACACACCAAATCCATTTTGAGTCATTAAACCAAATGTCTTCAAAACACCTGATGTTGACTAAACTGATTAATTATTTGACTATGTATTTATAAATAAACAAAATAAATCATTTCTGGAAAATTTAGTAATATTTATAAACTATATTAGTAAATCAAATAATTTATTTAAGATTATTATACCTGAGTTGAAGGACATACAAAGAATGTTTGGACTCAAGGTAAGGGATTTCGGTCTCACTTTTTACTTCTATGAGACACTTCTATATTCAATAAGTATTTCATTTATGTGGTGCATATATATCCCATGAATTTATGTTATTATTATTATCCAAAAAATTATTGGTATTTACACATCCGTTTGTGGATCTCAATTTCTTTGGGTTTATGGTTCAAAAGGTACCAAATTGCTAAGGGATTTTTATCACAATTTTCTTTCTTTGAGACATATGTTATGTTATGAACCTATATTATTTTATGAAGTCTATATAAATCACCATTGACATTATATATCATGAATTTAGTTATTATCATAATAATTTTGGTTTCATTTAATTTTTTTCCTCCATGGGTCTTATGATTAAATGTTACCAAAATGGTACTGTTTTTATAATACAATCACTTATTTAATCAGGATTGTTTATGTATATGCTCTAAATAATGGAATATTATGATCAACCTCTCAATAAATTCTCTAGATTTATTATCCTTATTTTATTTCATTATATTACATTTTATTTTCTTTGTTATGTGTTTATGTACTTAATATATCAAAATATTTTTTATGCAAAATCGTCGTTATTTATCTCTTCGGTTGAAAAAAATTTTTCTTTCAAACCCATGTTTTCTAAAAATATTTTCAATAATGTTTTTAGTATTCATCAAATAATTTATTAAATACATTTTTATTAAAGTTTTTCCTTGTAAAAAATGTTTTGAAAGAAATCATCATGTACTTTTTCCAAAAATACCCATTTTTCTTTTATCAAAAATATAAAAGGAATATTCATTTTAATGTGAACAGAATGAATAAAATTCACTGCCTTTGTGAACATTATTTTCGTTGAATCTCCCATTATATTTTTAAAGGTTATTTTTTAAAAAAATATTTTAAAAATAGTTTATGTTTTGAAAACAGTTTTTTCAGATCAAAAAAAATATTTTCCCCAAGAAATGGTTTAAAGGTTTTTTATGATTTTTTTTATTTTTACAAGGTTATTTTTAAGAAATTATATTTTAAAAATTTATTTCCCAAGAAAATTATTTTCCCTAAAATGTTTGCCAAATTATATTCTAAAATAAATTTTCATCAATGACAACATCCTTTATTATTACTTATGCTCCATGAAAAATATTTTTTAATGATAACATCCAAATTCTTTAACTAGATGGATTATGATTATTTCATGTATATTTTAATAGAACCTATTTCTTTTCTATTAGTTACTCTTTGTTCAAATAGATTTTTATGGAGTATGTTTCTTTTCAAAGGTTAAGTCGTGGTATTAAAATAATAATGATTGTTTTTTAAGAAACATGTGTCCTATATACTTTATTCATGTTTCGAAGATATTTTTATATGATGGGTAAACCCAGATAGCTTTGGGTGAGATGATATACCTTATATGATGGGTGTTCACAAACTTCATTGGGTGAGCCCAATATAGATTTTATGATGGGTGTGCCCATATAGTTCTCCAATTAATTGGATAATGATTATAGTATCCATATAATTATATTGAAAATTGATGGTATATTTATTCCAATAGTTATGGTTTTATAAGGGTTGTATGATGATTATTTCCTAATATACCAACATGTTTTCATCAAGACTTCTACGGGTCATAAATATTTCCATTTATCAAAATTTATATCACAAAGCTCAAGATTATTGATTGTGATGACTCTTTCCTTTATTAAATCCTTACTCCCTATTTTCATGTTTGATAATCCTGATATTGATGTGTCTATATATTCTTTTTTTATTTTCATTCAATTTTATTGTTTCATCGTACCCTTATGATCTTATTATACAAAGTGATGATATTTAATTGTCAGTTCTTATGATTAACCTTACTTAGAATTTGAGTTTACCCTTATTTGGGTTCCTTTTCCCTAGGTTATCAAGAATGATGTTCAATGAATTGTGTCTATAAGGGTTTCAAATTTATGTTGATGATGACTTAATTTGAAATAATAAATTCTAGGTAAAATGGGAGAAATGATAACTTAAATACATGGGTATTATTTAGTTAAGTGTTTGTCATAATTATATAAAACTTTATACCTTAAAGGTCATTGGGTATATAAGTGGTCTAATATTTACATTTGATGTTATATGTTTTGATAAATAAATTTTTTCACTTTAATCCATATCAAATATTTATATGTTAATTTTATGATTTCAACACTGGATCTAGGAGTGTGAGTTTAGGGCTATTATAAATACCTTCTTTTCAAATAATGTCATTAAATTATGTAGATTAAATGTATCATTATATTTTATATTTTAATTAAATTGAAAAATGATCCACTTTAATTGAAATATTATAATTAATCCTATTTGAATCAGAAATATTCATCATATTTATATAATATTATTTATATGCATAAAAATGCATTTTTTAAGAAATATTGTCCATTTTATTTTACAAATTTATGTTAAAATATATCTATTCCCCTCAAATATGTTGATTAATGATAAATGGATACCATAATAGGAATTTTGAGTTTTAAATTTAGTTAATAGATCCCTTTTATTTTTGGTTAGTATAAATTGCAACACTTGTAAATATTTGTTGCCTCAGAAAGGGTAAAATGGGTAAAATAGATTTATAACCAAGAGATATGTTCTCTATATCAACCAAAAACATTCAAATATTTCATTGAGTGGAATAACTTTTACCATAGGAATATGAAATTAAAATATTTTTAATTTGGTTCCATTTTCCCTTGATAATGAAAAATATATTATTTTATGTAAATAAAATTTAAAAAATGACTCTCTTGAATTTAATATCTATAAATTTTTTACATAGGGGTAAATAAAATATAATTTAAGTTTTAAATGATAATTTGAAATATGAATTCACTAATTTTATCATGTCAATTGATGTAATGTTTAGTGAGGATATTATTACATTACATTCTTACACAACACAGATATAGTTCTTATTAATGTAGTAGAAAAATAATGTAAATAATTTGAAAATCAAGAAATATAATATTGTTTTGTTGAGTTATAATACCCCTTGAATTTTATAGATGAATATAACATATTATGGATGTATAAAATGTTTCAATTTAATTACATTACTATCTTTAGGTATTTAATGTCTAATTATATGAATAGTATAAAAAATAACATTAAAATATTTTTATGAAAAATAATATTTTACTACATTATAAAATAATAATAAAAAATCATCAGAACAATACATAAAAGAAAAGTTGGAAACTGCCACCATTTTTTCATTCATGATATAATTTTTAATTATAAGTGAAATTATAACCATTCAATATTGGAAAAAAATTGTCGTAGTTATGGTTAAAATTGGTTAAGGAATGGGTTAAACCAAAATATATGGTTTAAAATGACACCAAAACCTATCTAAATTTCATTGGATGGTGATATTTCAAGCCTCATAAATTTTTCTTTGACTATATAGATGTTTAGAATAATATTTATATATAATAACTTAATTATATTTTAATTTTTTTTTATAATATCTTGTTTTTCCTCCCCTCTCTATAAAAGGACACATATTCTCTCTATTAATTACACAACTTTGATCCATCTAGGTTAACCAATCCCTGCCCAATTCCATTCTAAACATCCTTATCCAAAACAAATAAATGTGATGGTATTATCAAATTAATATACATTAATACCTTATTAAATGATCTAATAGAGGAATATTACAGAATAAGAGTTTAAAGAACTTTCAAAGAAAGTTGAACTCAAGGAAATGATTTATATTATAACATCATTGTTAATCAAGAATTTTTATGATGATGAAATTTCATAATCTATAACTCAAGAATATAATGAATTTTCTTGGCCTCTAGTTATTTATTAAGATTGCAGGTTTCCATTAATTTTAAATAATTTATGTACTTAAGATACCAAAAGATCATTTTAAAGTAAAAAACGACAATATTTCACTCTTTGGTCAAAAATATTATTCCTTCCATATCAATTTTTTCTAAAAATATATTCATGAATTTTTTTACTATAATCTTATTATTTTTGAAAATCAATTTTTCTAAATTTTGACTTTTGTTAAAAAAAATCAATGGTTCCTTCTTGTCATTTTCCAAATGAAGTACTCATAATATTTACCAAAAATGTGAAAGGAATATTTTTTTCATAAACAACATGAACAATGTTTCCTACCATTATGTCCACACAATTTATTAAATATTAATTTAATAGTTTCCAAGGTTTGTTTCAAGTAAAATGGTTTCCCTAATATTTGAGATATGCCTATTTTCTAATATGTTTTTTAAAATTAAATTATTTTATTCCTGATGAAATATTATAGTGATACTTTAAATTATTTTTTATATATGCTAACATACTTTGATGTTTCATAATATTTACATTTACTATGATCCAATAATGCCATCTTTATTCATTATCTGAATGGTTACTCTTATGATAATGAAATATTGATGATACTCATTTTCTTTTATGTATGATAGGTTATGATGAATGTTTTTATGATCATGTGGCATACATGAAAATAGATTTAGGATTTTGTGATGGGATAGAAAAGAATTATATGTCCATCCAATTCATTGGGTAAGAATTAATGTTCTATGAGCTCAAAGTGTATGAGGGGTATTTCAATCCCAAAAAATTGGGTATATAATCGGTTATCCATATCCCAAAATAGTGTATACAAGAGTTTATCCCAATAATGAAGTAGGTACATGGGTGGTTACCCTTAACATACCAAGTGATGAATATGTTTCTGGGTATACTTCAAATTATATTTTTATTATTAAAATTATTATACACATTCTTCCACTATTTTATGGCATCATCTTATGCTAATATTATGTTCGCATCACTCATGTTCTGTAATTCCTTAATGATTCATGTATAATGAAATTCCATGAATTTTATTATGACTAATTTTTATGATATATAATTTTTTATTATGATTTTACAAATATTATTATTTTGTTATAACTCTATATATACTCATATTATGTTTAAATAATAATTGATATCTTCATTTTTTCCCTTATTGAGAGTCTGAGCTCACCCTTTATTATGTTCTATTTTCCTCTGGATATGAAATAATGTTTTATGTTTGATATTTCTAAGAAGGGAGATGGTTATGAAGAACTATGATGGATATGATTTAGATATTTTCTAAACTAATTTCTTATGTATCCATGTTTCTAAAGACACTAAACCATTAAAGTTCAAGTAAATATTGTAATATTAGGTATTGAATATTAATATAATATGATTTTCTATTTTTTCTAAACAGTATGGGTCACTATAGTTGGTATCATAAAAAGGTTTAATTACCTTTTGAAACTAGGATGAGAAACAATTACTGAGAACCTTTGGAAAATACATCTTATTGGATAACATCCTATGTTATAGTAAATAAAGAACTGTGGTTTTTCCTAGAAAAACATCATGGTCTAGATAATACTCTTGTATATGGGTTTTTTATAGATGCATCTAGGTGAAATAACCAAGAAAAGAGTTCTTAAAGTATATATTTTTCATCATTCTAGTGATAAATCATTATTCACTTATTATGGACCTATTTTGATTCTATGGTATATTATATGGTTAATTTACATATTCATTATGAAACATCATAATGTATTTCAATATATGTTGATAATATATGACCTATGATAAACCTATATGGTGTAATATTTTGAAAACAATGTGTCATGATTTATAGATACTTGAAATGAATTTTCATTATTATATAGTTTCTGTTTCACACACTGGTTTTTGGGTTTAGTCAATTATTGGAACATGAAGGAATAACCTTAATGTGGAATATAAAATGAAATGCAATGATTATCATCATATAAAACCAAAAAAAATCATTGTGGAATATAAAATTGTGTTACTATTCATTTATAACATTTTAAATCCACAATTCTTTCTATGATTCCAATGAAGAAAATGAGGGAACAACATTATATAAATTCATTCAAGAGAAAATATCTAACTTCTTTTACTGGTTATATAGATCATATTTTTATAAATAAATTTATTAGTACCATTGAAAATATTGTTTCCCTTATCTAGTTTTTTTAAGTATCAAAAATTCATTTTGGTTGTCGGTATTTTGGAAGGAAATTCCAATCAATAGTGGAGTCTTATCATAACACGAGGCAATGGGATTAAATTTACTCTATGAAGAGAGGATAGTTTCAGAGGTTTTTTAAGCATGTACATTGATCATATTCTTCATAACAAAATATAGAAGGACTTTCATCTACTAATGTGTAAGGATAATGAATCCATTAGAATATATAATAAAATTTATACAATATATGAGAGGTGTTCATTTGATATTTACATTGAACCAGAAAGTAAGATTGATCTTTTATTTAGTGACTTAAAACCATGTATCCATAGAGATTACTCCATAGGGTTATTAATTAGTTATCAATAAATTGTTCGATATGATACCAATATAGAAATAGAGATTATATTTACTAATCAATTTAGTGGTTTTGATAATAAAATAATCATGCAATAAAAGGAAATTATCCTAATAATACCCATAGGGGGAAGAAGATTATCCATTTATTTTTCTTAATGTGTGGATGGAAATATAGATGAAATTATCATAAGTTGACTATTAAATTCTTTATGTGTTGAATGAAATATCATCTACAAATCAAATTATAATGTAATGGGAATAAGCTATTTAATTATGGAGGAAAAGGACCACAAAATGCACCACCAACACGCCCGTTTTTAAAATTCAAGGAGTAAGGATATTATGCTACCCATTTCTCAAATATTAAAGGATAATGATTATTATTGAGGTAACTAACCACTTAAGACTAAATACAAAAGATAAACTAATGATATCACTATTTCTGATGTAGGGTACAATAACAAATTGGTGACATGTACACTTACGATCCACACTATAACTACTAATGTCTTATTTGATTATGGATCTTTGAACAAATTTATTTTAAATAAATTTTCTATGGGTTCAAAAATACTCCCTCAATGGTTAGATTTTGAAATAGAAGTGAAAATTATAATGGTAAGATGATCACATATCATGTCTTTGATTCTACACTGAATTATGTTTATTGGAATATGTTTCCTTAAAATCACTTTATTCCCCATCCAGTAAAATTTTATGTTATATTAGTAATGGATTAAATTTCATTGCATAAATACCGCATCAATTTCTGAAGTAGGGAAGTGAAATTTGATATTTCAAGCCAACCAATTATCATCTATTAGTGAGAAAATAATTACAAACCTCTGAGGCGAATTTCATCGGGTGTGTGGTTATAGATTCTTATTAAAATGATTTGATTATCTTAGATGGTTGGGGATAAACTCATTATAGAATATATTCCTATTAGAGGGTGTTTTTTTATTGTTTTCTAAACAAATTTCCTAGTCTTCCTAAAAATCATGTTGTTTAATTTTCAATAGAACTCATATATAGTGCTACACCTATTTAAATGAATCTATTTAGAATACACCTAATTGAGTTTTAGGAATTGAAAAGAAAACAGTATGTGAGTTTTAAAAAGGGATTCATTCAGACATTTGTGTCGCTATGGGGTGCACCTGTTTTTTGTTGAGAAGAAAGATTCATTAATGTGACTCTATATTGATTATTAGCAACCTCAAAATATATAAATAAAGAATAATTATTCTTTATCCACTATTAATGACATTTTTTTCCAACTATATGGGGATTAATAATTTTCCAAGATTGTCCATCATTTAGTATATCATCAATTGATGGTCAAAAAAGAGGATATTCCCAAGATATCTATTCATTTGAGGTATGTGCACAATGAATATATATTTATTCCATTTCATTTTACTAATTCCCTCACTATAATCGTGAATTTAATGAACAAAGACTTTAGAGATTATATTGATAGGTTTATGATACTCTTTATAGATTAAATTGTTATATATTATAGAAGAATGTATGTTCATTAATATCACTTGAGAATTATACTAAATTACCCATGGAAAGATTTATATGAAAAATTAAAAAATCGGAATTTGGGCTACAAAATGTTTCATTTTTTTTTTCGTATAGTCACAAGAGACTTTATATAAGTGGATCCACCAAAGAGAGAAGTTATAAAATATTAGACAAAACTAACTATAGTGACTGAGGTCTGTAGTTTTCTTTATTTAGATGGATATTATTGATTATTTTTTAAAACAATCTCATGTATATCAAATACCCTAACCATGTTAACATGTAAGGGAGACAAGTTCCTTTGGAAAGATGAATGGGAAGAAATATTCATGAAACTATAGAGAGTTTTTGTCTATGTACTTGTGCTTACAAAATCCCATCAGTTTAGAAGGAATTATCATTTTTAGTGAAGAATTATAGAATTTGGTATAATGATTACTCATTTATAATGTTATGTTAATAGCTTAAACTTTATGAAAATTGATGGTTTGGGATCAAAATTAACCAACTAATTATTTTCAGTTAGATGAAGTAATTTTTTTATTAAAGATTTGGTGGGATTATATCTACATCATAAGGTATTCCTTATATTATAATAAAAAATTACATTATAAATTCACAAAAAAAAATAGATTAATATGTACCAAAGAGGATGGTTATTGTTCATTAATGATTATAATTAATCAGTACATTACCACCATGGGAAATCAATCAAGGTGAAAGATGCTTTGAGTCAAAAGGATCATGCTAGATTATCTACTATAAGGATAAAAAAGATCAAATAATTCTATAATTTAAAATAATAGATTTTGAAATCCTGAAGGAAGGGGAGAAATAATATATTTCTCAAATAATTATTTACTCATATATCCATGTGAGGATTAAAGAAACATCGATATAAGATGTGGGATTATAGGATAATATTACAATATTTCTTGAGTTCACCATTAATTGTGATAGAATGATGAGATTTAGGAATGGTTTATGTGTTGTATCTATACTATATTTTAATGAGCTATTAGATAAAGCTCATAGATCATCATTGTTTATTCATATTAAATGTATAAAGATATATAGATATAAAAAAGATTATTTCTGGTGGAATAACATGAAAATAGATATTGGAAAGTGTGTGTCTCAGTTCTTGGTATGTCATCAACTTAATGATGATAGGAAAATTTATAAGGGATTTTATAATCATTGCATACTTAAAAATGAAAGTGGGAAAACGTCACCATGGATTTTTTTCATCATAATCCCCAAAATTTATAAATTCCATAATGTTATTTGGGTTGTATTAAGTCAATTTATAATGTGTTAATAGTTAATTACTATTATATAAAATTTATATCTTGATCATCATGCGAAATATACATTAAAATAGTTATATGGTTTAATGGGGTACCATATTTTATTGTACCTGATCAAGATGTGAGGTTTACCTCAATGTTTAGGTGAAGTATTTTGTGTGATCTAGATATAGAATTGAGTTTTTTTCTTATTATAATCATCAAATATATGTTCATTCAAAGAGAAATTTTAAAACCCAAGGGGGTATGTTAAGATATTATTTGTTTGTTTTTAAAGGTAGTTGGGATCAATACCTTCCTCTAGTCAAGTTTTCATATAAAAATATATATCACATAGGTATTCAAAAAGATTTTTATGAACCCTATATGGAACTAAGTGTAGAACTCCAATGTTATTGGATTAATTTGAAAAAATATAGCTATTCGGAACTAAAGATAACTAAGTAAAAGGCATGTAATGTTAATTTCATTTAGAAACACATCAAGCAAACCAAGGTCAAAATAAATTTTATGCTAAAAATCATGAAAAAAATTTTAATTTGATATTTGTGGGAAGCTATTTCTATGAATGTCTCCATGGAAGAAAGATATGAGATTTGGAAATAATGGAAAGGTGAGACATAGTTATATTGTCCCCTTTTCATTCTTGATTTAGTAGGGATGGTTTCTTATCTCATGGAACTTCCACTGAACCTATCTCAATTTTATGATGTGTTTCATGTATATATATTGAATAATTTAAAAGACTAACTATTAAATTTTCAAAACCTAAATGTCATAAAACTAGATCTTGATCATTCCTATGATGAAAACACAATTTAAATCTTGGATTATCGAGATAAATTTATATAGAATTTGACTACTCACCTGGTTAATGTTCTCTAGTTGATTCATAAATTAAAAGATGCTAATTGGGAACATGATAATGTTATGAAATATATATATCCTCTTTTTTGTATTATAATGAAAACAAATTAGGGGTAAATTGATTTTAATGGGGGAAGAATGCAACAGCCTGATATTTCAGGATATATTTTTTTTAAATAAATTTATTTCTTTAAATAGATTCAAATAAATGCAACTGAATATTTACATGAACTATAATATAGTATATCATTATAAAATAGAGATTATGTTTGTGGAATAAATATTAATTTCCATGTTTTGAAATTTATTTATAAATTATTAAGATAAGTAAGATATATGGATAAATAAGTATTTAATTTTTAGTAAAGTCATTATATGGTTTAAAGTGAATTCTCATGAAAAAATGAGTTTTATTTTAATTTATGATAAAATAATAAAAATAATTTCATACAATTATATATAATTTATTCAAAAAATTTGAACTTTATTTTTTAAATCATCATATCAAAAATAACATAGGGTGAAATTGTCTAATTTTTTGGAATGATTGATTTTTCATTGAATAGAGAATAATAAAGAAGTTTCAAATACTATCAATAATTAAAGTAATTTAAAAAAATATATATGTTTTTAATTTTATAATAAATTTACAAAAGATCCATATAATTTATATTAAACTTATTAATTATATTTTAATTAGTAATATTCCTGATTTTGATATAAGTTAAATTTTTTTAAAAATTAAATTTTTCAAATCAACAATCATTTCATACAATGAATTTATATTAAAAAAATTTCATTCCACATATATATATAAGCTCATTTAAAATGGATACCATGTTTGAAATAATTATCTTCAATTTTTTTAAATGGTTCCCTTTTATTTGAGGTTATTATAAATAGTAATTATAGTAAATATTTATTACCTTGATAAGGGAAAAATGTGTAAAATTTGGTTAAAAATATGATATAAAGTCTCAAAATCAACCCAAAACATTACTTTGTTTTATAATATGGAATAAAATCGACCATATTAATCAAAAATTATAATATATGGTTTTTTGTGCTATTTTTCCTTCATAATTAAATTTATATTAAATTATATAATGAAAATTCCAAAAATTAACTCTCTTTAATTTAATATCTCTAATTTAATTAACTAAGGATAAAAGGGTATATTTTTAGTTATTAATGTTTATTTCACTATAATTTTAATTTATTTTTACTTTTTATGATGAAATGATTACTTAAATGTTTTACACAACAATGACTCAGTGCTTGTGAGAACTGTAGAAATATCAAGTAAATGATTTCAAATACTATAAAAGTAATATTTTTCATGTGTTTTAAATCGTTACAAAAAATTTATAGATGAATATAAAATATTAGGGATTTGTGAATGTTTTATATTATAATTACATTACTATTTTGATTTCTTAAAATAAAATAAAATCAATAGTGTCAAAAATGATATTAATAATATTTTATAATAAATAACATTTTATTTAATTATTTTAAGATTATAAAAACTATGTTAGAGGTTAAGTATGTTTATAAATTACATAAAATATAACCTATTTTCCATTAATGTTCTAATTTTAAAATTATAATTAATATTATAACCCTTTTATATTGAAAATGTTTTTATCTCAAGTAATTTTAAAATAAGTTAACGAAGGCGTGAAAAAAATATATAAGGTTTAAAATGGCACTAACCCCTATTTAAATTTTATAAGATGATAATTTTTCTAAAATATCCTATTCTTATATGAATCGATAGAAATTTGAAGTATTTTTTATTAGAATTATTTAATTATATTTTAATATTTTTATTAATTCCAATTTGTTTCTTTCTTTTCATTGTAAAAGATAACCCCTTCTCTCTTTTCTTTATACCAATTTGATCCATCTAGATTAGCCAACCCATGACCAATTCTATTACAAACGTCCCTAGATTTTTTGTATAGGTAATGGAGTTCTTAAAAGACCAGTAAATGGTTCCTTATGAAATAATTCATTGGATGCCTACCAAAGAGGAGGAGGTTAAAGAACATTCAATACTAGTCGAACTTGGGGTAAGAGAGTTATACTAAAATCTCATTATTTATTTTTTATTTTTTAGTATTTATTTATTTATTTAAAAATTTCAGGGTATTTATCTCAATAAACTAAATAATTTCTACCCATTTGGTTATTTATTGATAATACATTTCTTCATTTCATCTTCTTCACTATAAGTACTTAAGAGACTGAACAAACATTTTTACAGAAAATTGACTTTACTTATATCTTTAGTCAAAAATACTTTTTCATACATATCAATGTTTTCTTATAAAATTTATATAATGTTTTTATATTCCATTATTAATTTTTCAATTTGTTTTTACCCATATTTTTCTTTTTACAATTTTTTATAGGGAATATTCTTATCATTTTTTGAATGCGGTACTTTAACTTTTTACTAAAACTTTTAAAGAAATATTTATTTTAGCATACATGAACTGAATAGAATTTAGCCCCATCATGACCAATCAATTATTTAAAATTTATTTGATCCCTTTATTATTCTTATCATATAAAATTCCACGATTTCTACCATGATTCATGTTTATGATCTATTAATTATTTGGTATTATCTCCAAAGTTTAATCCCATATTCTAAAACCAAATATGATCATGCTATGTTTTAATGACCAACAATATCTCTCATGTCTATCCATAATGGGAATATTAGGTCACCCTTACGCTTTCCTTTCCCAGCGAGATGATGAATTTTTTATAGTATGGTGTATTTATGAAGGTTTCTATTTATGGTGAAATTAGTGGGTGATAATATAAATATTTTATAATAAATTATTTATGTATCTATAACTCTATGAAAATTAAACCAATATCATTATGGCATAGATTATATTGTAATGTTTTGAATATTCATCTAATAATATCATATATTTTTATCTAAAATAGTTTCTTAATTATAAATTGGTTACCTTCATAACTATATTACCATTTTCTTTAATAGGTTTATCCATTTTTCTATGATTGAATCTAATTCAACCATTGTTATCATGTTAATGCATAGAGATTCCTTACTGTGAAGGTCTATTGAATACATGATTTTTAAATGAAAAACATGATCAATCTTGGAAATTTAAATTTTTAATACATACATATTTGTTAATTGAGTTGATTACATCCTATTAGTAAAAACAGATAACTCTCTCTACTATAAAAAATTTTCTTTTATTGACTCTAATTACTCAGATTATAGGTATATTGTGATCCTAGAATCTCTTGGTCATATCATCTTAGTCCCCCTGATATCCTTTCTTGAGTAATATATCCTATTAAATAAAAACTAAAATTTTCAAACAAATCTATTTTCCTTGATGAAGTTTCTTATTTTTTATGTCTTGGTACACTTATTTCCATTTTTAATTAATATTTATTTTACTATTTTCAAAAAAACATGGTTCTATATTTTCTTAGGCTAACTATGTATCCTAAGGAAATCAAACATGTGATTCTATAAATAAGGTAATATCATTTAAATCGCTTTATTTAATGTTAATATAGTTAGGAAACAAATATAAAAACTATTAACAAGATGAAAATCACTCATAATTGAATTTACCTACCTCTTTTTAGAAGAAAATTAAGAAGATATGAATGTTCCAAATATACAGGGATGGGGAGATAAACCCATATTATTATGTCCAATGAAATGATAAAAATATTAAATTATTATTTCTATATGCTATTAGAAATGTAAATAATAAAAATTTATATAAAATTACATCAATTTGAGAACTATGGAAAAGAAGTATAATGGTCTTGGTTTCACACACATGTGGGTGATAAGTTTTTATTGCTCTTAGTAAAGTTGTTGTATATACTTCCCAAAAATTTTGTTTGATGGGTTTTTTTGATACAAGAAAAATAATATTTTTCATGAATTTTTTTTATAGAAACATAGATAAGAAAACTAAAAAAATAGAAAACTATCCCTAACCCCCAAAATGTTATAAAATAATTAAAAGGTAAAGTATGAGTTGAAAGGTCAAACACCAAAGATTCAATTATAGTAATTTAACATTTTATATTAATGAGACTATAATAAAATTCACAATTTAATATTTCATGGAGTAATTATTTTAATTGTATAGGTTCAATATATATTTTGAACATACAATGTCTAAATAATACTATAATGAATATTTGTAATTTTCCACTAAAATATGATTTAATAAATAATTAACAATGGAGTATTTTTCTAATAATAATTTTAATTTTAATAATTTGATATAATATGTATAATAAATTATGTATTAATTATTAACTCTATCGAAATAATGACCTGAACATTTTAAGGTAAAAAGAGGCATTGTTCAAAAAATTGTTTTAATGTCTATAATTTTTTCCCAATTTATCTACATAGAATAATCCCAAATGATGAATGATTTCATGGAAATTTATAGCTAATATATCAATATATTTTAACTAAAATTCAAATAATTTTTATTATTATTCATAGAGTCAATGTAAGATCTTATTATGCTTGAAAAAATGAATTTTCTACAGAAATCATTTCGCATCACCTTTTGCAGATATATTTTTTAAAAAAATTCTTCAACTTATAGAAATGTAATCTGATAAAATGGATTAAATATTTATAATTATGATTTTCATGTTTGGTAAATGGGTTCCTTTTATTATTATCCATTATTAATAGTAAATATAGTATAATTTATCATCTTAGTAAAGGGTAATATGGGATAAAAAATGTTAAAATCTAGAATAATGCTTTAAATTCATCCATATCCTTAACTATATTTCATTCGATGAGTGTAATTTGACCACCCGAATAATATATTTGAAAATATGTCATATTTGTACCATTTTTCTCTCACAAATATCTTTATATTATTTTCAGTATTGGAAAATTCCAAAATTTCACTCTTTTGATTTTAATTTCTCCAATATTCTCACATAAGGAAAAGAAGATTTTATTAATGAATAACAAATATTATTTTGAAAATAATTAATTTAGTTTCATTATGGTAATCTATTTGAAATTTTTAGTGATGGTATAATTACCTTAAATGATTACACAGCCCTTACACAATTCGTATAAAAATAGTATAAAAATCAAGCGAAATTATTTTGATAACATAAAATGTAAAAAAATCAATGAATTATTATCTTACATTAATTTTATTGTTAAAGAAAAGGCATAATTAATATTGAAAGAGTTTAGATTATAACTCAAATATTGTAGTAATTTAATTAAATTCGAAATATATAAAGTGTTATTTAAATGAAATTATTTATTTTTGGTGAAATAATATTCTATTAAATGATTTATGAATAATATAATCTTGAAATAGGATAATAGGGAAGTGTTATGGGAAAAACTTTAGTTCATTGAACTTTTGAAAGAAATGTTTTACCTAAGATTTAATTTATAACTCTTTTAGAATGAAAATTGTGTCATGATGGTTATGGTTAAAATTCATTAATAAAATGGTTAAAAAATGTAAGGTATTAAATTCCATATAAACCTGAAAAAAATGGATGAAAATATCAAATCATTAATATGTATTATCTAAAAAATTCCACTTTGTTATAATTCTAATGAAGAAGAATTATTATATTTAAATCTTTTAAATAGTTCCATGTTTTTTCTTTCCTTTAATATAAAAGGACACCACCTACCATATATTATTCACACAACCATGGGAATCATAACTTTACAAAACCATATACTCTTTATTTTAGATATCTTGGTCTTCTAAAAATAACAACCATAGAATCCTTTTTTAATGATATATATGAGGTTCCATAAAGAATATGTAATCATCTTAACCAACTATTTTCAAGTTAATTTCTTCTTCAACCTCATATAGATATTGTTTTCCCTAATAATATTATTACACAAGTGTCAATATATTAATTTAAATTTTTTGTATATGGAATTATCCTTTTGTTATATAATCATGAATCTAATGGAACATGGGAACATCTAGCATGCGTGAGTGCGGACTAACGCCTCTATGTTATATGTATTTAACTTTTTACCGCATTCAAACATGGGTGGTATATATAGGTGGATTTCAAAAAATTAAATTATATTTATAAAATGAATATAATTTTGGAGATGATGAAAATGTATTCTATACACATGAACTAGAATGTCTATAATGAAACATGCCTGAGAAAACTAACCACATAATAACTAAAAATTAATTTTATCACAAATTGGTGATGAATGAGAAATGAGAACATATATTTGTGAATTTAAATTTTATTATGGTTCTATTAGGAAAAAATAACATGTTTAAAGTATTATACATTAGGTTAAAGATTGTTGAACAAAGTAGAAGTGTGAGGTGAGGAGTTGTCATCTCATTTTACACTACATTAAGAATTTTTTTTAATTATACTTATATTTATTTTTGTGTGGTGTATATTATTACCCTTTAATATATTTAAAATTAATCAATAAATATTAAATTTTTTAAAGATTAAATTTTAGTTTACTCTTTCAATAGGTTATTATTCAAAAGATACCCAAATGGAATGATTTTATTTTTAAAACCTCATTTTTTGTTATTGGTTGTATTTTTATTTAAGAAATATTACAATTTGTATTTCATTAACAACTATTGTATTCTTCCCCCTAGAGATTTTTGGGTTTTTCATGATTTATTCAGATGTTTACCCTATATAAAATGTGAATCCAGCTAATAAATTTATTTTAAAAAAATTGATCATATTTCTCAACATTATTGAGAATATTTTCTTACGTATACATATTTTTATAAAACTATTTGAAAAAATATTTTTAAAATTATATATTTAACTAAAGTCATAATACTTCATCTCTAAATTCATTATCATGGTTTGAAAATAATCTTTATAATTTTCTATTAAAGGGGATTTGTCAACATTATTTTCAAAATGTCAAAAGTAATATTTTTTAATGTATAAGGAATTAATAGATTTTACCACCTCTATAATAATTTTATGAAATTAAAATTATACTACATGTTTCCCATGGTTTTACAAAGGAAATTAATTATTGAAAAAAATTAAATGTATTTATTACAATTTCTCATTATCACTAAAAAATATTTTATTACAAAACTAATATTTTTTAGGAATTTATGATCATTATTAATCTCTTTTTAATTAGGGGGAATTATGTTTATATTGAATCATTCACAATTTAGTTATAATATTTCATTTTAAACTTAAATTTATATTTCATATCCATATTATTTATTTCATGGTTATGCTTATTTCAAAAACTAGATAATATTTCAACATATGTTGTGAGGTTCTCAATGGATTGTGCTTCCACACAAAGAGGTGATTGAATCTGGTGTGAATTGTTATACTGAATTATTTTAATTTTATTTTACTCACTTTTAATTTAAACATGTGTCACCATTTACAATTTGTGGATATGTTTTAATTGCAAAAGAGTAAATAAACCTCATAACACAAAATTTTGTCAATGTTCGGTCAAAATAATTAATTATTGTTTCAAATGATTAATCCACCACATTTCAAATTTTTAACTACAATTTAATGGTTAAAAGTGGGTAAATTTCCATTCCCATTATCATTTATTCAGACAATTTTCCCATTCTAGAGTATCACAATATATCAAAAGCTGAAACCTACAAAAAATTGATGTAGAGTCCCAAAAAATTTCTTTAAATGAGGAGTCACATAAGTGGTTTTTTATATTTCATCCCATAGTGATACCAGTATCCCACTAGTCTACCTATACTCTAGATTCCAACTAGATACTTACACATGACTTCATATATGATCCACATATGAAAAAGAACTTTTTCAGCTTAGGAATACTTCTACACTGCCTTGAGATGCAATATTTCTCTACTAACAAACTAGATCACCTGATCTTCTCGTGGACATTTATTCAAGAACATCAACATTTGAAAATTAAGTGGGCATAATATTTCTCACTATCCAATGATATTGGACTTATCTCATCACACTTATTACTCATCTATTAATTCCTTCTAAAATATTATTTGGATTATGTTTCAAATCACTATACACTATTCATAAAAAATACATGTTCATTTCTCAATCATCATGAAAGTATGATAAAAATGTTATACTAACCTCTTAATATCTATATTTTGGAAAAAATAGAAATAAGCTAGCTTTTCAATGTTCAAAAGCACATGTTATTTCATGTGAATGAGAATCCTGAATAATGTAACCACACTTACACTACCACTTTTTCTTTATAAATTTTAAGAATACAATTTGTAAAAAATAATAAACTACCTTTATGAAGGATTCATTAATCCCTAGCCAATGCAGATTACATGTACATTATCATCATAAATACTTACACTAGTATTATTTTATTCATGTTTTCATTTCATGTATCACGAGACATGTAATAGATTTCATACTCAATGATTCTACTTCTCTAAATAACTCAACTTCTCTTCTTATATATATATATATATATAATATCATACACATATATTAATATAGTGTCACAAGAATTTCATAATTAGATATTACATTATTTTAGATGAATAGTCAATAAAATTCATAAATACATACCTGAGGATGGTATAGATTTTGTTTCCTTAAAGACAATAAAAAAAATCATCCAATTTGATGAAAGATCTTAAAAGTCACCCATGTAGATATTTAAAATTAGTATTATTCATTGATTTAACCAACTTAATATCTTTCTTATAGAACCTATGTAATGAAAATATAATAATATATGGTATCACATACTCAGTAAGGTTTAAAAACGGTGATTTCAATGATCAATTAGTCATAACATGAGATGAAGTGTATGAGAACATGAGCATAAAATTTAAAAACTACAGTATGCATAACATATATCATAATACTAATTAATGGAATAAATCTTGGAAATTAATAAGACTTTAGTTATAGAGAAAATCAATGAAAATGATCTATTATATCATAAAATATACATAGGAATATTGAAAAAAAATGTAATCTTAATGTATTTTAAACATTTATTTATAGAAACAGGTTAACTAGTTAAATTATGGACAAGAAATAAATTCCTTAAATAAATATATGGACATGAATAATTTTCTATTCATAACCTTATAGACATTAAAACATATCCACACATAACCATATATACCTGAAACTGGTTACACACATAACCATATAGACCAGAAACTAGTTATGCACATAATCTTATAAAAATGAAACTAGGTCCACACATAACGTTGTGAAAATGAATTTAGTTTAATGCATAAAAACATTAACTCTTGTTTTATCCATCATTACCCAATTCATGGGATTGAAATATAATTCGGGTCATACCCATCACTTGATCAAAACCATAAAAATATGTTAAAAAAAGATCATAAAACAACCATAATAGAATAACCCATTGAAAGTAAATGGGTTTAATAAACATACCATCCTAGTATAACCCATGAAAATAAGTAGGTTTCATAATCATTTCATCAATTCATTATAGAAATAAATGTGGAAAATTAATAGGTTTCATAAACATTTCATTAATTCAGCATAGTATAACCCATAGAAAAGGAATAAATTTCCAAAAAATATTGTTATACTAATCATAAATCATCCCAAAAAAGAATATTAATGCTATAAGAGGATTATATCCCTATTATATGATAATTATATTAAAATTATGTTATCATAAATTAAAATTCTGTTAAAAGTCCACATGAAACATTTCCTGAAGAAGATACCCTTTTATCTTTGAAATCACTTATTTAAAATATAAAAATTTAAAGAATATTAATGAAAACATTTTTATTTAAATGAATCTTGAAAACCTATAATTCAATATTTAAATAATTGAGTGACCCTGATGGATTGTAATTCTATTCATGTAGTATGCATTAAAAGAGAACATTCTTATTACATTACTGTAAAAAAGCTTTGTGTACCACATTTCAGAAATTGGTGAGAATATTCCTTTTAATAAAATTTATACAAATTAAAACTTGAGAAAAACTGTAGTTAAAAATTTTAGAATAAGTTTAAAACATTTTTTAAATTTCTTTAGAATACATGGATGTGTAAGAAAAAGTATTTTTTATCGAAGGGATAAATAAATTCAGTTTTTGATAAAAAAAATTATCTCAGTATCCTAATTAAATAAAGAGAGGAAAGTGAAATATAAGAAATTATATTTATTAAATAAATAATTATAATAAATTTATTTTTTTTTATAGTTTTGTTGTAACATTTCTTCATTGGAAACATCATCATAAACAATCCCGATAAATAATGAGATTGTAGGGTAAATCTCTTATGAATTTCGTACCATTTCAATCACAAGTACCAGAGAATAAAAACATTATATGGTTATTTAAATAAAAATAAATATTATAATAATAATCATAAATTTCATTCACAATAAATATGAACACCACAAGGAATAATCATGTGGTGAATACAGCATGGGTCTCACAGTAATAAAAATGTGACAAAAATATCATACCTCAAGTTACAAAAATATTTATACGAGTTAAAAATTACTCCATAATAAGTATATACATATTATAAATATATCTAAAACCCATAATAAATTATTTAATAACATATATTATTTATTTATAACCTTTTACCAACCGTTTATAAAAATAATTTGTTAAAATAACTTTTTTCTAGCGATAACTGATTCATTTTTTATATATGTTTTGGTTTGTTAGTTTTGGTATTGTACTTTAATTATAGTTAAATAATATATATAATTTAATTAATTGCATAATTATCATATAAATTTATTATATATATATATATAAACATTCATCCCTAAATGTAGAAATGTAAAAATGAATTACACCATTCATGGAGATGGTAGGTAAAATGTATGCATGAACATTGTTTCCATTTCTCTAAAAGATGGTATAAAATAAAATTAAATAATAATTTACCATTATATAATATATATTATATAATATATATCATTTTTATAAATAAAATATTTCTTAATATAATACATGTAAAAAATAAAATAAAAAAATGAGTGGAATCGCTTCGTAGAGGCAAAGATTAATTTTTTTATTTTCAATATTAATCATGACAAAAAATTATGTTTGTAGCTACTATAGATATAGTATCCTAGAATTGGTGAATTATTTAACATATTGCCATAACATATAATCAATAACATATTTACGGACTAAATTTTTTAATAGTCTCAGTAAATCAGATACATAAAATATTCCCATATTACATTTGAATAAAAAAATTACAAGATAATTATTTCTGAGAATACACTTATTCCCTCAAGAATATTATTACACATCATACATAGAACCTCATGGATTCCTGATAAATTAAAAAAATAATTTTTTTCTCAAATTCTCAGTAAGGGATAATTATATCAAAAGTTATCATGAATTAATGAGAATAGTCAACATATAAAAGAAAATAATTGAACACCCTTGTCATTGAAATAATTTTTCTATCATAATAAATATAGAAAGGTAAATAACTAAAAAAGGATGTGATTAAATCAATTACATGGAAATCATTACTGGATAATGAATAGACAATTTAGTAATTTAAATAATTGAAAACATATTTCATTTAATCAATAACATGACTATTATAGTTGGATAAGTTATAGCCGGTATGGAAATGAAAATAAATGAAAACCCAAGATAATTAATCAATAAATTGATAATTAAATTCATCCAAAGGTAATATTATATGAAAATTCTCATGGATAATAATAAATAAATTATCAAAGAAGTAAATTATTAATTATTGTAAATCATTTTTCCCAGGAGCATTATACCTCTATCGTCAATATCTATAATCAACACCATTTAAAATTAATTGTTATAAACCCATTTAACTAAGGATATCTAACTAATTTATCCCATGAGACTACCAATGCATTTAAGGGATCTTTATAGCTAGAACCCACCCATGTCATGCATTTATTATTCATTCCCTGTTACCAAATAATTGAATAAATTCATAAAAAATGTCCCTTATCATCCAATATCTTAATTGAGTGGAGAATATAGATTGATCAATATTCTTATAGATACCTAAATAAATTTCATTTTAAAAAAATATATATAAAGATGATATATGATTTAAGAAATTAACATATGCCTGAAAAATAATATATATTAATGGGAAATATAATATACAATGATGACTGGAAATCAAATATATCAAGGTAAAGTTAATAACTACAAAAATGAATTAAGAAAGTGAATATTAATACTTTCATAGGTAAAAATTATCACAAAACCTATTGAGGAATAATAAATATGGTAATAATAAAATATAAAACCATTAGAGTATGAATGAAGGTTTGTGGCCATTAATGAATAGAAATATCATAAAAAGATATTTAAAAACATTCTTGAAGAAAATAAATTTTCATTTTTGAAAATCACCTTTCAAAATGAAAATTCACAAAACAAATTGACAATAATTTTATTTTGAATTAACCATTTAAATATATAAAATATTATTTAAAACATTTTATTGGTGATAAAATATGAAAATTCCATTCATTTTACACATGTTAAAATAAATATTCCTTTCAGTTTTCTGGTAATATCCAAATGAGGATTTTTTTAATAAAACCATGAATATTCCCTAGAATATTTTTTTAAAATAAAAATGGTTTAGAAATTTAATTAATAAATAATTTTGGAAACAATAAAACAAATTTTAAAATAGTTTTTGGAAACATAGTATTGGAAGAAAACATATTTCCAACCGAAGAGATATATAAAGTTGGATTTTATTAAAACTGTTTTCTAAATTATTTTAAGTACTAGATAGTGGGAAAGTGGAATTATTACTTTTAAAAAATAATGAATAACCATATGAGTGAAAACCATAAGGTATTATTAGACAATTCCCAAATAAATATCTTCAAGAAATTTTAGATATAAACATTCCTGATAAAAATAATTTTTGTGGAATAAATCCTTGCAAAGATAATATCGTTGATGTGATAAGTAACCAATAAATAGATCATGTGTATCAAATTTAAAGACACAAAAAGTTTAAATATAACCATATATAGTCATAATTAATTATATATGTAATCATAGGATATCAAAGATAGCGAAGGAATAATATATCATAATGAAAATAAGTTGAGTTATGAAATTCATTACCACTTGGTATCTTTTAATTAAATACACTTACATTAAATAATTCAATTTAAAAAATAAAATTACATTAATAATAAATAATTCAGGATATTACATCTAAAAGAGGAATAATATAAACCATTTAAAATAAATTAGGTTCATAACAATACAATATGCCTCAATGAAATGAAATTGAGATGAAATCTTTGACCTCACACTTTCTTTTGGTTGAATGTTTCTTTAACCTCATGTATAGTTGTTTTAAACATGTTATTAACTTATAAAAGAAACATAATAATATATATAATTTAATAAATGATTTATTTATAATATTTTATCACTCTTTCAATAAAAACCTTTCATAATTTTTTCTTATTTCACATGTTAATCTCACTGTTTTCCATGAGTGTTTCATCCTGAAAATTATAGTTATTTTTTATATTATATAGTTACAAAATAAGAAGAATTATAATCCTGAAATAATAATTATATTTTTAAATAAATTATATGTTAAATAATAATCATTAAATATGGTTACGAAAATTGATGTATGTTATGATCATGTAGAGGGTAATTTGTACGTAGGAATGAGTAACATTTCAATATTTCAGTATTCATTTTGGAAAGCAGGTTGGTAATATTTTATATTTATATAAGGATAATAATATCATATATAATTTATAAATTATTTAAATATATTTATTTATATCATCCATATAAGGTCCTGACCTTAAACCTTGCTTAATATTGAATTAAATGAATAATTCACATTGAGGATCTTTTCAGGTTTAGAGTTATAAAGAATTAGGACATAACTATTACATCTCAAAAGATTACAAAGTAGTCACTTCTACTAAATTTCCATAAAATAAAAACTCTTAAAAAGAAACATGTCTAGTTCCATGTTTTAGATTTCATGACTTTCCCTTGATCCCATCCTTGACCCTATTCCAGATTAAGTCTTGTGAAAAACATTTCAAAAAAAACTTGGGGTGAGCATAAAAAGCTCAGTAAGGGATACACAAAGAAATGATACTGTTATTTTTTTCAAAACAACAAGTAAACCAGGTATACTTTATCAATGTAATACCTTTCACCTTTAGGAAGTAGTAAAAACTCTTCACTGAATAAAATATCATTACTTACCCTTTTGTAACCAAAAGATAACCATAAAACCCATATAAAGAACACATACATATAAAGGTAACATGGGACATAAACAAACTTAAATGGAATAACCATACGGTCAAATTACACACATATCACTTAATGCAATAGCTATATGGCTGATTTCCATACATACTTCATGGAATAGCCATATGGCCGACTTCCATACCCAATGCATTGGAGGTTATAACGTAACCACCCGTCCTGGTATTCACGGCACCACCCGTCAAATGGTTTATCACATAACCACCAATAAAATTTCCAAGTACCATCATTACACATAAAATATTGAAAATATAAACATTTTAATAACAACATTTCATTTGAAATCAAAATAAGTAATTCCAAGATATTGAATTAATCAATCCATTTTCAAATATCATTTAAAATAGATTTGTGAATCAAAGTGTCCCATAACACTTTGAATCTTTTAATGGAATTATAATTTTAAAACATTAATGTACATATATATAAATATTGAAAACCATTTTGAAAACATGTACATTAAAGATAAATATTTAGAATAATTAATCTTTAAAACATTTAAAACAATATTTTTGTTAAAGGGCTTTTAACACAATGAGAGACTCTTGAATACAAATAATTAAGGAATAACATTTAATCCGAACTCTATAATATCATGATAATAAATAGATTCATGATATAATATGTCAAAGGAAAGTATACACACCATATAAGAGTTAATTGGTGCATAACAACAATGAAGTCTCAATGAAAATATAAATTGAGATGCAATCCATTATAAAGATGGTATCCTTAAATTACGGATAAATATATCACATAATTATGTGTGATAAATATAAATACACCCAATATAATTGGATAGTAAGTTTTAACAATCAGAGGTCATTCACACATAATCTTGGAAAAACAAAACCAATGACATAGATATTTAACTCAATGAAATGAGATTGAGTTATGATTTCCCCTACAAGTTCGTAAGAATTTATCAATGAGATGATTATGTGTAGAAATAGTATATCCACACAAAGGTTTGTGGAAATTACAAAATAGAGATTCCACACATAATCTTTTCATAATAAAATCAAGAATTAGAGGTTTAACCCAAAGATTTGAAAGTGGGTTAAGAAGTTCCCTTACAGAAATCTGACAGCCTAATGGCGTCACTTTAAAATTCAGAAAATGAGTTGATGAGAGGGAAAAATGGTATCTCATCACATGGACATAAAATTTACATAAATAAGGATATTTAAGAACATATCCCCACATAATATGATGTAAATTAAAAGACATAACAAAAGAAGTCTTTTAAAATGAGGCGGGTGAAAGGTTCCCTTACCGAATTTGGTAACTTCCGAAATGTACACCCCATGAAAGAAGGACTATACAACAATGATATAAATACCCATAAACGAAATTATATTACACCAATAGTAGAATAATTTGCAGTACATACACCACTCAAAGGAAAATGGTGGAAAATGTTGCATAAACTTCACAGGAATAAAAGTGAGATGAAAATCCCTTATGAAAACTCAGCAGCCTAACGGCGCCACTTAAAACATCCAAAAAAGGTTTGATGAGATAAAATAGGGCCTCTCATCATATGAACATAAAAAGTAAAGTAATATTAATATAAAAGAACAGCCCCAAACTTAATAAATATGAGCGTAAAGTAAATTACATAAAAGAGAGTGCTTAAAAAGAAAGAGAGAGGTAGGATCCCTTAACTCGGGTCCGACTTGACTCGATCATTATTTAACGTCCTGAATAATAAACATGAGTTAATTTCTAATTGCTTAAGAACCTTTTACAAGTTCATTATTCCTTTTATATCACTTATTTCAATGTTATAAACATTATTTAATCATTTAAGCTAATAATGTTTGTTTTGTCGATATTTGGTTCTTAAGTCGAAAGTGGACTTCTTACAATTACATGTTGTTCGTGTGGTCAAAGGTTCATTATATCCAGAATTATATTCATGATTTTGATATAATATATATCATATATTTCCAGAATATAAATGTATTTAGAATATTACATACTCATTTAGAGGTAAGAAATGAAATGCATCGTTCATGGAGACGGTAAGCCATACGTACGCATGAACGCTACTTTCATTTCTATGTCATATTAATGGAATTAAAACTAAATGAGAGGTATTTATATTTTAATTCCAAAATTATATTCATCATTTATATGTAAAATAAATCATATATAATAACTTTAATTCCATCCTTTATACATCCCACATATGGCATTAACGAACCAAATCACTTTGAGTGGGCGGTAGTCCGCAATTCCTAAAATGATATTATCGTGTTTACCCACAATGGAAACCATAAATGTATGCCTCAAAAGAAAAATACATAAGCATAATTAAAAAAATAAACCTATTATATATCATATATAAATATAGTGACATCTTAATGGCCACCTTTCAAGGTGTTATATGAGTGTTGAACAATCATCGTTCCGTGAGGCCGAAATTCGCCATCCACAGAAACAGTGTGTTCTTTAACCATTAGATTTAGGTGTGTGTAAGTTTAGCTAGAATTATTCTTATAAACAAATCCTAGTATTTTTATGATTCTGTAGTTTTTACAAAAGAAATGAATAAAAAGAGTTTATGGGGTTGGAGAAGCAAAATAAAACAAAAGAACAAAAGTGAAGACATTACCATAAAATCGGGTAACTATTTTTGATTTGAGATAAAAGGCTTCCTTGGGAAGACTTCTGCCCAAATTGAGGATTCTAGGAGTAAGAGTGGTATTTGGAGAGACAAAATGGGCAGGGTTTTACCGATCCAAAGGCTTGAGAGATGTGGGTAAGGTGGTAGAGGTGGGGGCCTTTTATAGGAGGAGAGGAGGGGCACTCTTGGAAAGTAAGGAAATGTTACTTTATTTTAGAATGTGTTTAGGATTTAAAAGGTCCCCCATTGATATAATAGGAGGATAAGGTGATAATGGTTTGAAATATACCCATCCAATAGGTCTTGGACAAGTTTAGTTCTTTTGTTTTACATTATCTTTTCATTTTATTTAAAACGTTAAATAATGAGTTAATCATTGCATCATCATGATGTCATAAATAATTTAATAAATTTAATGTCTAAAAATTATAGAAAAAATACTATGATGTTGGAAATCGTTTTAGCTTTCCAATGAATATTTATAGTCAAAAATCTGACTTGTATAACCCTATGTAAAAATTGTTTTAGTAAAACAATACATGTTTGTGACATTTTTATTTTAACTTTAAATGAAAAGTTATTTATGTCATTTTCCAACCAAGGTGGCTCCATGGGGTCCCCAAGTTGACCCATGGATTTTATTGGTAGGCCATGACACATCCAATGAGGGTAGGACATGTTTCTTGGTCAGTTCATATTATTAAATCATTATTTTTACCGTAAATTACACTAATTACCTCTTATCGCGATTAAAAACTTAAAAGTTACTATTCACCAAAAAAATTATTTTAATCTCATTGAACTACATTTTACATCCTAATGAAAACCATGTATGTCGGATTTTTTCAATTCAAATCACAGAAGTGGTAATGTTTCATTTAAATGAAAAACCAGTTTTTAAACTACCACTTAGTGGTTTCACTATTCATCAAAAATTGATGTTTTTCAGAAAAATACCAAAAATTCACCCTAAGCTATATTTTATATTACGAATTAAAAAATGATGTCTATTTTACAAAATTCAAAACATATATGTTGCATTAATTAATTTAATAATTAATTCCCGCTGTCAAAACAAATAGCGTGTTTTTAAGAAACAATATCTATTAAAAGATTGACACTAGTTTAAGTCCAATTTCAAAGTGAAATTAATTCCAATGACCACCATTAGATTAAATTGTAAAAATATATTCTAAATACACTCTAATATAAATTAGAAATATAATATATCCATATAAATAAATCATATTAAAAGGAGGTTTTGAATTAAAATGAAACATTTTCAATAAAAATGATCTTTATCGGAAAAATAACAAAATTTTACACAAAGAAAATTTTGATGTCCAGATTCTAAAAAAGGATTTTATTTTGTCAAATAAAACGTATAAAATTGTCAAAAGTATATTTAAAAAGGCTTCTCCATTAAAAGGCGGTTAATCGACCATTTAAAGAATATTAGAAGATTTATGCTTAAAATTGGATTCATTTGCATTTTAAGCCTCCAACATTTATTGGATAAAAGTAAAAATATTTGACAAACATATATAATCATTTTGTAGTTAGTTCAGTTCATTCCCGCCATTACAACGGCTAGGCGTTAACTAGCTTTTAAAATAATATTATTTTATTATTAGTGTGCAATTTAAGATTTTAAAGAAACTCATTGTTGCGTATTGGGTACTCCCTCGAGCATAGCATTCCCTTTAAAGTAATATTAATATTATATTCAAAAATATGAATAAATATGAAAATTTCATATTATTTATTTACCTGGGGTGTTACATCCTTCCCCCCTTTTGGGAATTGCGTCCTCACAATTTTAAAATTGGGCTTGGAAGCTTCATTGAAAATCTCACATTGGAACAAGAGCCAGTAAAACTATCTCTTTAAAAGAATGTGAGAGAAGTACAAATGTCACCCGAGTTAACCCATACTAGGATTCCAAGTATGAAAATATGGATATGGAGGAAAAAACAAAGGTTCATGTTCTGATGGAGAGTGATAGTAAACATGTCTAGGAGAAAGTTAACAATAAGAAAATCACAAACTTGTGATGGGTTAAACGGTATTTGATTCCCCAGTAGGAAAAATTAATAGACAACATTTTTGTTTTAAGTAACTTTTCAATGAGGAATTTATTTATGAGCTTAACTAAAACATAAGGAAGCATACTTAAATGTCATGTTGACTTTAAATTTTACTATATTTCTTACATGAACTCATATTTTCTCTAAAAGATGAGTATTTAGAATTACGTCTTCACATTAAGAGAGCTATAATCAACTTCTAGAGAATCACCTAATCCACAAAAGAGAACTATATACTTCCCATGTCTTTAGACCTTAACCAAAACTAAAACCCAAAGTTCAACAAAGACCATTCAATGAACATCTATCCATAAAATTCTAAAAATTAAACCAAACTACTGTTGAAACCAAAATATTTGAAGGATTTAGTCACATAGTCTTCCAAGTTAAATCGTAACATTTATCTCCAAACAACATCAGTTTCTCTTAAAGTCTCGTATTGAAAAGTAATTAACCTAATCACATATCATCCATGATAGGTTAATAAATTTCTATAGATAACCCAAAATCAACTTACTCTTAATTCATAAAATCAGCTAACTAAAAAGAATCAGTAAAACTAACCAGGGACTTCACGTAGTCCAGTGGTAGGCGATGAATACCAGTTGCACTTTGGTTGTGGGTTCGATTCCCGCGGCTTTGTCCGACACGGCGGGTTTTCACACTGTCTGCGTGTTTTCCCTTTCAAAAACTATATAATTTTATAACATTCCTCAAAAGAGATAAATTCATCAAAAATAACCATAACATATTTTAACCACAAAGGTTATCTGATAACTTCCATTTTCAACCCAAAATGTATTAACCAGTAATTGCCTCAAATTCAAGGATCATATAAACCCAAATTGTTCTTTATAACTATATCCACAAAAGAAAGGATAATTATTCCGTGAATAAAATTTTTGTATATAAAACATCAGGGTTACTATAAAAAGTCAACTAATTTAACCCCATCATCAAAAGAGAGTTAATACATCTAAGAATTTTACCATCCTAAAATATACCATAACCCTTGAATCCCTTATATGATGACTTCTTACTCATTCAACATTCTTCATGATCCATTAGCCATTCCTTTTCAACTTATTCTGAAATACTTCTTTCCTAAAAACAAAATCATGAATCATATCCTAAGATTCCAATAATAGGAAGACATAAGTTAAGAAATAATCCATACCTTTCATTCTTCGTTGTCAGTTTCTTCATCCTCAATCTGAATGGAATTAGGTATTGGTAAATGAATATTTGGATGATCATGGTGACCCCATTCCCGGAACTTCTTCGTAGGACATGTGTTTTCATAATGACCATGAACACCACATTTAAAACATTCAATTGATCCTTCAAAAAGAACTTCTTTCCCTTTCCTAGAGTCAACAAGATTCTTCCTTTTTCCATGGCAGGTTCTTGCTTTATGACCTTCATTTCCACATCTATAGCATCTTTCTATCCCTTTGAAACATTTTCCTATGTGTTTCTTTCCACATATTTGGCACATTGGTTTTTGAACATACTTAACGTTATGATTATTAACTAAACATCCATAGGGATTTGTTTCTCGTATACATGATGCCTTATAAAAATCACTAAGGTTCAGGTGGTCAATCATGACTCCAGATAGTTGGTTGAGGATAACCAAAAGATTTCTCATTGCAGCTCCCATATCATTTAGTTGTTCTTTCATAAAACTATCACAGTTTTATTCAAATCCACTATTACATTGGTTCCTGGTAGATCCAGCCATTTATTAAAACCAAAAAGGTCAGTGTGAGTATATCAGTAAAATCATCAAATAAAAAAAGGAAGATAAACACCAAGGTATACTTACTCATTCACTTTATCTAACACTAGGACTCTTTCTTAAATCCTAACCATTATGTTAATGTCACTTATTCTTAGAGAATACCCTAACCTCTAAAGTTATATAAACCGACCTTTGATACCAACTATAAGGCCCCAGCCTTAAACCTTACTTAATATTGAATTAAATGAATAATTCACATTGAGGATCTTTTTAGGTTTAGAGTTTTAAAGAATTAGGAAATTACTATTACATCTCAAAAGATTACAAAGTAGTCACTTCTACTAAATTTCCATAAAATAAAAACTGTTGAAAAGAAACATGTCTAGTTCCATGTTTTAGATAGCATGACTTTCCCTTGATCCCATCCTTAACCCTATTCCACATTAAGTCCTGTGAAAAACATTTCAAAAAAAACTTCGGGTGAGCATAAAAAGCTCAGTAAGGGATACACAAAGAAATGATATTGTTAGTTTTTCAAAAAAAAACAAGTAAACCATGTATACTTTATCAAAGTAATACCTTTCACCTTTAGGAAGTAGTAAAAACTCTTCACTGAATAAAATATCATTACTTACCCTTTTGTAACCAAAAGATAACCATAAAACCCATATAAAGAACACATACATATAAAGGTAACTTGGGACACAAACATACTTAAATGGAATAACCATAATGTCGAATTCCACACATATCACTTAATGGAATAGCTATACGGATGACTTCCATACATAATTAATGGAATAGCCATACAGCTGACTTCCATACCCAATTTATTGGAGGTTATAACGTAACCTCCCGTCCTGGTATTCACGGCACCACCCGTCATATGGTTTATCACATAACAACCCATAAAATGTCCAAGTACCATAATTACACAAAAAATATTTAAAATATAAACATTTCAATAACAACATTTCTTTTTCAATCACAATAAGTAATTCCAAGATATTGAATTAATCAATCCATTTTCAAATATCATTTAAAAGAGATCTTTCAATCAAAGTGTCCCATACCACTTTTAAGCTTTTAATGGAATTATAATTTTAAAACATTAATGTCCATATAATTAAATGCTGAAAACCATCTTGAAAACATGGATATTAAAGATAAATATTTAGAATAATAAATATTTAAAACATTTAAAACAATATTTTTGTTAAAGAGTTTTTAACATAATGAGAGACTCTTGAATACAAATAATAACAGAATAACATTTAATCTGAACTTTATAATATCATGAGAATAAATGTATTCATGATATAATATGTCAAAGGACAGTATACACACCATATAAGAGTGAATTGGTGCATAACAACAATGAAGTCTCAATGGAAATGTAAATTGAGATGCAATCCATTATAAAGATGGTATGCTTAAATTAAGGATAAATATATCACATAATTATGTGTGAGAAATATAAATACACCCAATATAATTGGATATTATGTGTGAAACAATCATAGGTCATTCACACATAATCATGGAAAAAACAAAACCAATTACATAGATATTTAACTCAATGAAATGAGATTGAGTTATGATTTCCCATACAAGTTCGTAAGAATTTATCAATGAGATGATTATGTGTAGAAATAGTATATCCACACAAAGGTTTGTGGAAATTACAAAATAGATATTCCACACATATTCTTGGAATAATAAAATCAAGAAGTAGAGGTTTAACCCAAATATTTGAAAGTGGGTTAAGAAGTTCCCTAACAAAAATCTGACAGCCTAACGTCATCACTTTAAAATTCAGAAAATGAGTTGATGAGAGAGAAAATGGTATCTCATCACTTGGACATAAAATTTAAATAAATAAGGATATAGAATAACATATCCCCACATAATAAGATTTAAATTAAAAGACATAACAAAAGAAGTCTTTTAAAATGAGGAGAGTGAAAGGTTCCCTTACCGAATTGGGTAACTTCCGAAACGTACACCCCATGAAAGAAGGACTATACAACAATGAGGTAAATACCCATAAACGAAATTATATAACACCAAGAGTAGAATAATGGGCAGTACATACACCAATCAAAAGAAAAATGGTGGAAAATGTTGCATAAATCTCATAGGAATAAAAGTGAGATGAAAATCCCTTACGAAAACTCGGGAGCCTAACGGCGCCACTTAAAACATCCAAAAATGGTTTGATGAGATCAAATAGGGTCTCTCATCATATGAACATAAAAATTACAGTAATAGTAATATAAAAGAGCATCCCCAAGCATAATAATTATGAGCTTAAATGAAATGAAGTAAAAGAGAGTGCTTAAAACGAAAGTGAGAGGTAGGATCCCTTACCTCGGGTCCGACTTGACTCGATCGTTCTTTAACGTCCTGAATAATAAACTTGACTTAATTTCTATTTTCTTAAGAACCTTTTTCAAGTTCATTATTCCTTTTATATCACTTATTTCCATGTTATAAACATTATGTAATCATTTAAGTTAATAATGTTTGTTTTGTCGATATTTGGTTCTTAAGTCGAAAGTGGACTTCTTACAATTACATGTTGTTCGTGTGGTCAAAGGTTCATTATATCCTGAATTATATTCATGATTTGGATATCATATATATCATATATTTCCCAAATATACATGTATTTATAATATTACATAATTATTTAGAGGTATGAAATGAAATGCACCGTTCATGGAGACGGTAAGCCGTACGTACGCATGAACGCTACTTTCATTTCTATGTCATATTAATGGAATTAAAACTAAATGAGAGGTATGTATATTTTAATTGTAGAATTATATTCATCATTTATATTTAACATAAATCATATATAATAAATTTAAATCCATCCTTTATACATCCCTCATATGGAATTAACGAATCAAATCACTTTGAGGGGGCGGTAGTCCGCACTTCCTAAAATGAAATTATCGTGTTTACCCACAATGGAAACCATAAAGGTATTCCAAAAAAGAAAAATACAGAAGAATAAGTAAAAAATAAACATATTATATATCATATATAAATATTGTGACATCTCAATGGCCACCTTTGAAGGTGTTATATGACTGTTGAATAATCACCGTTTCGTGAGGCGGAAATTCGCCATCCACAGCAATAGTATGTTCATTAACCATTAGATGTAGGTGTGTGTAATTGTAACTCTAATTATTCTTATAACAACATCCTAGTATATTTAAGATACTGTAGTTGTTACAAAATAAATGAATAAAAAGAGTTTTGGGGGTTGGAGAAGCAAAATAAAACAAAAGAACACAAGTGAAGACATTACCTTAAAATCGCATAACTCTTTTTGATTTGAGATCAAAGGATTCCTTGGGAAGACTTCTGCCCAAATTGAGGCTTCTAGGAGTAATATATGGATGTGGAGAGACAAAATGGGCAGGGATTGGCCGAGCCAATGGCTTGAGATGTGTGGGTAAGGTGGTAGAGATGGGGGCCTTTTATAAGAGGAGAGGAGGGGCACTCTTGGAATGTGTGGAAGGATTACTTTATTTTAGAATGTGTTTCGGATTTAAAAGGTCCCACATTGATATAATTCGAGGATATGGTGATAGGGGTTTGAAATATACCCATCCAATAGGTTTTGGACAAGTTTAGTTCTTATATTTTACATTGTCTTTTCATTTTATTTAAAACGTTAAATAATGAGGTAATCACCGTATCATCATGATGTCATAAATAATTTAATTTATTTAATGTCTAAAAATTATAGAAAAACTACTATGATGTAGGAAATATTTTTATCTTTAAAATTAATATTTATAGTCAAAAACTGATGTGTATAACCCTATGTAAAAATTGTTTTAGTAAAACAATACATGTTTGTGAAATTTTTATTTTAACTTTAAATAAAAAGTTATTTATGTCATTTTCCAACCAAGGTGGCTCCATGGGGTCCCCAGGTTAACCCATGTATTTTATTGGTCGTCCATGACACATCCAATGAGTTTAGTACATGTTTCTAGGTCATTTCATATTATTACAACATTATTTTTACCTTAAATTACACTAATTACCTCTAATCGCGATTAAAAACATAAAAGTTACTATTCACCAAAAAAATATTTTAATCTCATTGAACCACATTTTACATCCTAATGAAAACCATGTATGTTGTATTTTTGAAATTCAAATCACAGAAGTGGTAAAGTTTCATTTAAATGAAAAACCAGTTTTTTAACTACCACTTAGTGGTGTCACTATTCATCAAAAATTGAAGTTTTTCAGAAAAATACCAAAAACTCAGCCTAACTTATATTTGATATTTCGAATTAAAAAAAATAATGTCTATTTTAAAAAATTCAAAACATATATGTTTCATTAATTAATTTAATAATTAATTCCCGTTGTCAAAACCAATAGCGTGTTTTTAAGAAACAATATCTATTAAAAGATTGACACTAGTTTAAGTCCAATTTCAAAGTGAAATTAATTCCAATGACCACCATTTGATTAAATGGTAAAAATATATTCTAAATAAACTATAAACTAAATTAAAAATATAATCTATCCATATAAATAAATCAGATTAAAATAAGGTTTTGAATTAAAATGCAACATTTTCAATAAAAATGATCTTTATCGGAAAAATAACAATATTTTACACAAAGTAAATTTTGATGTCCAGATTCTAAAAAAGGATTTTATTTTGTCAAATAAATCATATAAAATTGTCAAAAGTATATTTAAAAAGGGTTATCCATGGAAAGGCGATTAATCGACCATTTAAAGAATATTAGAAGATTTATGCTTAAAATTGGATTCATTTGCATTTTAAGCCTCCAGAATTTATTGGATAAAAGTAAAAATATTTGACAAACATATATAATCATTTTTTAGTAAGTTGTGTTCATTATCGCCATTAAAATGGCTAGGTTTTAACTACCTTTTAAAAAAATATTATTTTATTATTAGTGTGCAATGTAAGATTTCAAAGAAACTCGTTGTTGCGTATTGGGTACGCCCTCGAGCATAGCATTCCCTTTAAAGTAATATTAATATTTTATTCAAAAATATGGATAAATATGAAAATGCCATATTCTTTATTTACCTGGGGTGTTACAATCCATGTGGTTAGGTTATGAAAATAGAGTCATGTGACTTCGTAAAGGCGTAGTTCACACTTACGAACGATGTTATCATTTTTTAGTGAAAAAAACTAAAAATTATAATTTATTAAATAATATTGAAAAATATTTCATTAATATAATTAATATTTATTATATATCATATAAATTTATTTTCTTAAACATTCTTACATTCAATGTAAATCATTAGTGAAGAATGAATCACATCACTTTGTGAGGTAGTAGTCTGCCGTACACACGAGTTACGTTATTTTATCCCCTATGTAATTGTATGTAAAAAAGTTATATATGATACAGTGACTCAAAAGGTAAAATAATTTTAAAAATATTATGATTTATATCAATCACCCTACCCAAAAATGAGAGGTGGTAATGAAAAAATTAATTACATCATCTTGCGAGACGGTAGTTCATAGTACACAGAAACGATGGCTTCGTAAGCCATTTGATGGAAGTGGAATTGGTTTATGTAATTAATTTAATATAAAAACATAAAATTATATGTATTATAATTCTGTTATTATATAATTATTTTTTAAGAATAATTTAATTTGGTGGAGGAATATATAAAATTAAAATGCTCATTGAAGAATGTTACCTCTTCTTCAAATATCCTCCTAATCATTGTACTAAAGGCATTCCTAGATTTAATTTATGAAAAAAAATGTTTATAATATTATATGAGGTAATTTTTTAAGTGATTTGGGTTTTTATTTAATGAGAGAAATGGTTTTATGGTGTGAAGAACAGAAGATAGGGGGTGTCGTTTCGTAAGAGATGTGCGTAGGACACTTTTTGTTTGAAAAGACTCAATAATACCAACATTTGTATCATAAACACACCTCAAAACTAATAAATTATCAAACATATAACAGATAATGTCTAACATTTCTCATAAAAATGGTGTTTTATAAGTTTTTAAGTTATTTTTACTATTATCTTCTTAAATTTACACTATATAATCCTATTTTTACATTAACTACGATAAATAATTTTTCATATTTTGCTATTAATTTTGGTAAAAACATATTTTTACCATATTTTCAATTATAAATTATTATAATTAAAAATATGGAATCCAATTTTCCAAACTTAGTGTACTTAAGATGAAATTTTTAATTCAAAATTAGTTCTGTTGACGCGATGAGAAAGTTGGTTTTTGAAGATAAATTGTTCAAAAGATTAAAATGTTTCTATATCTGATTTCAATAGGAAAATGTTTCTAATGACCTCAATTAAAAAAATATAATTTTTTTAACAAATTTATTTTTAATCCACTTCAAAATATAATTTTACTTTATAAATTATTTAAATGAAAAAGTAGTTTTCAATTAAAATTTAGTATTTTTCACTATTTATCAAAAAATGAATCTTTTTAGAAAAATCCCAATAATACACCCTATAATAATTTTTATATGATGACTTCAAAAATAAAATTAATTTTTAAAAATAAATTATATAATTGTGAATAATTATTTTTATATTATGTGTGAAAATGTCGACAAAGCCTTCTTTTAGAAAAATACATTTTTTCAAAAAACATTTATTTTTATATTAAATTATTATTATTTTATTTCTAATAAATAGATAAAAATAATTTTAAAATTTTAGTTAGTAACATTAATACCCATCAATATGAATACAAATATATAATGGTATACAGTATTATGGTTCATTTTAACTTTGGATTGCATGTTTCGTATGCTGTCGAAGAGATTAAATTTCCTTAAAAAGTAATATTTCATAAAGTCTTAGGTGTTATATTTTTTCTAAACATGTAGTTGGGTGTAATAAATTCTATAAAAAACAATTTTCTATTCTAAAAATCATTAGTTGTTACATTTTTCCGCACCTTAATGAAATTGTATCCTTGCAATTTAACTTGATTTCGGTAATCAAGGTGTGACATTTGGAAATACCAATATTGAATACCCACATCATAAAAAGGGTTAATAGAAAATAGATTAATAATATTGAAAGTAAATTAAAAAGGATAAATGTAATAAGACATATCTAGGTCCCAAGAAAGAAAAAATTGGTTGAATGTGAATATATTGACATAGAAAAAATGTATAAAGAATTATATAGAGTGATTGTGGTTATTGATCATGGGAAAATGAATAAAAAATAGAAATATAAGATCCTTAAAACCATAAATATATAAAGATTTAAAATACCATTTGATTTATCGGATATGAATTTAATAGGGTAAAATTTTTGTTTCAAGATCCTTTCCCTAATGTTGAATAATTATTTTACTATATAAGAATATTAGGAAATATACTTACATGATGCATTTCTATTTTATATAACAAATTTCATCCTTTATTTATGATTTGATAAAATTCCAATTCATTTCTTACTCTAGGATATGAATATCCCGAAATTAATTTTTTACGAATGAAGCACTAAAATTCACTTTAAATGGGTCATAATAACCAGTAAATAGTGAAATTCCATTTTGTATGTATAAAAAATTTTTCCAAAACCAATATGGTTAGAAACAATTTTCCAATATAATAAATTAACCTCTGAAACTCAAAAGTAACACCACTAGTTCATCATTAATATTTATTTTTCAATTAATTTGGCTAAAAAAGGACATAATAACCATGAAATCACATAGGCAAGTGGTAGGTGTTAAACCCTTATCAATCTTTAGTCACTAGTTCATGCCTTGTGACCTTATGGAATATGATGGTTTGTTACCTAGAATACATGTTGTTCATTTTCTAAAACCACATTAATATAATTTCTATAACATTCCCCAAAAAATATTTTAGAAATCCATGAAATAAAATTAATAATTAAATAACCTTTTTACTATGGTTTTTAACAAAATATTTTTATTTAATATTTTTTCCAAAAAAAGTCTAATAATATTATTTGACTGTTATTAAATTTTCCTTAATGATCACATTAACCCTAAAGGATCTCAATACCTTTAAAAGTATATCTATAAAATGTAAATAAATTATTCCTCAATTATATTTCCCACAGAACCATATTATTGCCATAAATTTCTCCCAAAATATCCTCAATCTTTATAGACTCTAATCACATATAACCCAAAAAAGGAGGTGTTAAGACTTTGAATAACGGTCAATGTTAACCTAATTAACCATTGATAGTATTTATACTTTGTAAGTTAATGAATAAAAATTTTCCTCTAAAATTTAACAAAATCCTTCGATGATTTAGGATTCTTATAAACAAAATACCATTGGTAAAATACTTTGATAATTTATTTCTAGAATCAAAATACGCAAATAATTTGTCGGATTTATTTCAACATAGGTCCTTCTTTAGTTGTGTGTTTAACCTAGGTCATTTATTGTCAATATATATTCAAATACATCATAATGGAACATTAAATAATTTGAATTATCCCAAGAATATCCCCCATAATTGTCAGGACAAGGGCAGAGTAAGGCACATTTTCATGCCCCAAGTGACAATCGGGTCAAGCCCAATGTGACCTTTTCAGAGTTATAACTCATAAGATCCTATATTCTAGAACCACATACACTTTTATTATCAATATATTAATGTATTTATAGTAAAAACCACACAATATCTTCCTTACCAAAACATTATTATGTTATTTTACACTTATCCAAAAAGTCTATAATAGGGTTGTATTCCTTAATCTATGTTTTCCTTAATCTAGTACCCATGGTTTTTACTGAACATCCTCTTCTACCAACTGTAATGACCCTGACCCCAGTTTCCCAAATTGAATTCCTGCTTCAATACATTAACATGAGATATAAGAAATTATGTCCTGAATAACCCAATGGGTTTTTAGTCATACTAAACTAGATACATATATGATTCCCACATTATATTTAAATACAAAAATTACAATATTTTTTTATAATATCATTATTCCTTATTATGACGACCCATACTTTACATACATTTTTATTACTTAAAATTGAAGCACACTTATTACAGCATATGACAAAACCATGAAAGTATCGTATAAGTATAGTGTCTTTATAAACTGGGAAACATAAACAAATCATTCATAAACCATCTACATCGTCTCCCATTTATTTCATCATATCCATAGTCCCTTAATGGAATATCCTACTTAATACTTTTATTCCTGGCCTGGGGAAAAGAAAACATACAAAAGGGTGATCTCAAATGCTCAGCAAGGGTAAACAAAAGAAATACCAATCATATAATATTCACAATAACATGACATTTTGAATATCTTAACCTGCAAAAGAGATCATAATATCATAACATGGGATAAATCATAGTGGTGAAATATAATCCCAATAATTATAAAATAAAACATAAAACTTTGTATCATACATACATAATCATAGAAAATCATATCATATTAGTCAAGACTCATTGCCAAGACTATCATAATGGACAAAGTCCATTACTGAACCAAGTTCACTCCTCGTTCCAGTTCTGTATCACTGAACCAGATTAACTTGTCATTCCAGCCATTTCTATCTCATGAGATATAAATCATTACCTAATGAATTGAAGGGAGATATAGGTCTCACCCATCTCATAATGAAACCATTCTTATGTGTCCCACAAAATCATAAATCATACATCATAGCATAACCCATGTAATAAAAATGAGATTCTTAAACATCATCCCATCAAACCATAATCCATATAAGATAAAAGTACATCAAGAAATTAATTCCATCATAACATAATCAAATCAATGTAAAAATATGGATAGAGACAGAACCCTATATTATCTTAGATGGAAAATAATTTTGATAAAACGCATTAACTCCATTCTTGAAGAAAATATCCTTTTTACTTCAAAAATATTTTAATTTCGTAACATGTCATACAATTTGAAACTAAAATAAGATGATTAATAATAAACTTGAAAACTTTTAAAGGAAGATTCATTTCAATAATGTTCAATGAAATCATAAAAATCCATTCATGCCGTATAAGTTAAAAAACATTCTCCTCGTACTTTGGCTAGAAAAGTCAAAAAGTACCTTGTACGAAAAACGACAAAAGATTCCCTTCATATATTTTACTAAAACTCACCAATGAGTAATATTAGATTTCAAAAAAATTTAGGAGGATGGAAATAATATTACATATTGAGGAAACATGTGTGTGGATGATAAATATTCCCCAGTAAATTCTGAAGTATAAACAATCTTGGATAAAAATGAGATTGTGAGATTTTCCCTTAACTTAGGTCTGATTTGCTTCGTACGTGTCTGAAACTCCTATATAATTATTTAAATAATGTTATTGACTTATTCCAGATTCGAACTCATTGTTACGATATCATATATTTTCATATTCTTAGCTTCTAATTAGTAATATTTCATTGTTACTTGGTATTCGGGTGTTTATTTCTTTTTGTTCTTATGTGTGTTTCATCAAAAAAATTCATATTCTTATTTTTAGGATATAGATAACTCATTTCCAGAATGGTATTAGTGTAATATATTTCATATTTATTCATTCAATTTATTTATATAATCATTAATCATTGAAGATCATGTAGAACAAGTCGTATCACATCGTGGAGACGGTAGGCCGTACGTAGGCACGAGTGATGATATAATTCCCATGATCGTGGAATTTTATTGAAGTGTATGTATACTATTTAAGAATAAAAATCACTTTACAATAATCATATATAGTTATTATTTACACCATTATACACATCCAAGTATGTTGTTGGTGGAAAACAGAGTACACCACGACGTAGAGACGGTATTCCGTACGTACGCACGCGCGGTGATTTCATTTTCCATAGGATGGATAGAAGGTGAAATAGGGTTGTTTAATATTTATAATAACATATCAGTATATTAGTGATACTTATGATATTAATTCATAATGAAACAACTAATGAAGAAGAAGTAGAAGAAGAAATAAGGTTGAAAGAATCGGTAACAGACATTACCTCTTCTTTAAAGCGCGTCTTCTTAACCTTCTCTTAGGGCACTAAAGATGGTCCTTGAAGAATACCAAGACCTCTATGATGTTTCTAGGGAAGTTTAAAAGAAACATTGGCAGGGTTTGGCTGATCTTGAAGGCTAAAAGTGGTGTGAGGATGAGTGGGAGGAGGTTCCCTTTTATAAGGGATGAGAGGGGCACCTTTGGAATTATAAGAAATATTAATTTATAATAAATTCCAACCCCACTTAAAAATCATAACAATTGACTCAAATACGAATATTAGATGATATAGGGTTGTAATCTCATCAGGAAATATTATTTAGACAAGTTGAGAATTTATTTTAAATATTATTAACATGATTATCCTTATATAATCTATTTAATTTTATTTATGGTAATAATATTATAAATTTTAAATCATTATAAATATTTAATTATATGTTGTTAATTTTACATAATTATATACTTTATTACATTTTAGACCATATAAATTTTAATTTGAAATTTTTAAATATTTTTTTGATTTTTAAACGATTTTATAATATGTAATGTTTATAAAATAACAATAGTGTTAATTTTGACATTATTCATTTATTTGAGTTTAAATAAAATATACATAGAAGATATGTTCAATATAAAAGATGTAATAGATTCATAACATGTCATATATATCTATAAAATTAGTGGAGCACATTAAATAGTTCATATAATATTTATTTTAATACTTTTAAAATCATTTATTTGATATTTCAATCAATAAAATAATTTCAACATCACTATTGTGACCTAATTAATTATAATTATTTGATCCATGAAAATTATAAATAAATTTATATGATGTAGATAATTTTATTATCTTTCTATAGACTATTCATGTTCGAAGTTTCATGAAATCTATCACTAAATTAAAATTATTATACTTATAAGATTTAAGAGAGTGACATGTTGTCACTTTCATTGGTTTTAACAATAATTATATTTCTTCATGGTAAAAGGTCCATGAAATGAATCTATTACGACCCTTAGGTGATATGGGTCGAATTTTATTCATCCAATAGGATCTTGTTAAGTGTTATGGTTATTTTATAATCTTATATTTACCCTTAATTACCCGATTTACCTTTAACTGTAGTAAATAAAAATTACCCAAGTTTCTATTTATAATCTCAAAAAAATAAATGTAACCTATTAACATAATTTGGACCCATTTAATAAAAATATAGAATCCATTTTTCAAAATTCAAAACACATAAGTTGCAGTAAATAATTTAAAATTAATCTCATTGTTAAGCAAACAGGTTTTTAAAAGTGAAATCATTGCCAAAGATTGAAATGTTTTTACCTATGAATTCAATGTAAAATTAATTCAAATGCCATAATTTATATTAAATGGTAAAAATATATTCTATTTATACTTTAAAATCATTCAATATTATAATTGAACTTATAAACATGTCAAAACTAGATTTAAAGTGGGTGTGCCATCAAAAGGCGAAAAAACTGCATTTTTTATAAATACTTATTTTACCCGAAAAATTTATTTTGTTCTCATAAAATGTTCTAGAAAACTTGTAAGATGAATAATAAGTTTATAAAATTTAAAATTCAATTAATACTATTCATAACGGGTAGTTTATAATATTATAATAATATATCGTTGTTTAGTGAAACTCGGTATTGCGTACTACACACGCTATTGAGGAAGGTCGTGATTGCGGGTAACGCAAGCCAAGCTAGTGTCGTGTGCTGTAAAAGATTCCTTTGATGATGCATATAACATAAGACATAAAAAATATATACTTCTCATAAAGTATCAGGGTGTTACATTCTATCCCCCTTAAAATGAATTTCACCCTCAAAATTCAGCACTTTATAACAAACAGATGAGGATACCTCTCCCTCATCATATCCTCAAGCTCCCATGTAGCTTATTCTAATTGGTGGTTCTTCCATAAAACATTCACCAAGAGAGTGGTCTTGTTCCATAGAACTTTTTCTCAATGATCCAGAATCTCTATCAGTTGTTCTTAATAAGAAAGATCTTGCTCCAGCGGTACAACTTCTGAGCTGAGTACATGTGTAGGATCAGGTTGTACTTTCTCATGAGAGATACATGGAACACATCGTTAACTTGAGAGATATTTGGTGGAAGTTTCAATCGGTAAGCTACCTTCCCAACACGATCCAGTATTTCGAAAAGGATTGATATACCTAGGGCTCAACTTGCCCTTCTTTCCAAATCTCATTACTCTCTTCCAAGGAGATATTCGTAAGAACACTTTATCACCCACTTCAAACTCTAGGTCTTTTCTTCGGTTATCGGCATAAATTTTTTGTCGACTATGAGTTGCTCTTATGTGTTGTTGAATAGATCTGACCTTTTTTCCCATCTCATCAACAAGATCAGGTCCTAATAGCTTTGTTTTCCCAAATTCATCCCACCAAGTTGGAGTTCGGCATTTCTTTCCATAGAGAGCTTCATAAGGAGCCATCTGAATGCTAGAGTGAAATCTACTATTATATGAAAATTCCACCAAAGGTAGGTGTTTATCCCAACCACTTTTGAAATCCATAGAGCAATCTCTCAACATGTCTTCTAGAGTTTGAATTGTTCTCTCAGACTGACCATCTGCCTGCGGATGATAAGCAGTGCTAAAACTCAACTTTGTATCTAGAGTATACTGAAGAAGTCACCAGAACTTCGAGGTAAACCTCGGATCCCTATCAGATATAATGTAAAGTGGTACTCCAGGAAATATTACCACTTCCATTAAATATATCCTTCCATGCTGATCCAGAGATAAATCTTCTATAATAGCAATTAAGTGTGCCGACTTCGTAAGACGATAAACTATAACCCAGATAGCATTATTACCTTTGGATGTTTTAGGAAGTCCAGTGAAAATGTCCATAGTGAAATTTCTCATTTCCATTCGGGTATGGGTAATGGTTTTAACATCCCCTTAGACTTATGTCTCTCAGCTTTAACTTACTGACAAACCAAACATCGAGAGGCATAATCAGCAACATCTCTTTTCATGCCATCCCACCAGAAGTTATCTTTTATGTCCCTATACATCTCCGTGCTTCTACGATGAATAGAGAATGAAGAACTATGAGCCTCATCCAGCATCTCCTTCTTTAATTATGGGATGGGAGGAACACAAACATGATTTCTGAACCTTATTATCCCATCACAATCAATGTTGAATTCAGGAACATTTCTCACCTTCTTTTGTAACTATATATCTTTTTTATGCCTATTTAATATTCACATGCATAGGTGGTTGAACATTCATTTGATAAAGATAAGATTTATCCCCTTCCATTATAATTCCAAGATCCATCCTTTGTAAATCCATAAATATTTGATCTTTTGTGATCCTCATCATGGATATTCTAGCATGGTCTTATCAACTTAATGCATCTACCACCTTGTTTGCTTTCACAGGGTGATAATGAATTGAGCAGTCATAATCCTTAATCAGATCCAACCATCTTATTTAGCGCATATTCATCTCCTTTTGTGTGAAAATATTCTTTAAACTTTTATGATCACTATAAATATCACAACTTTGACCATAAAGATAATGCCTCCAAATATTTAATGAAAAGATTACCACAGCTAACTCCAAATCATGAGTTGGGTAATTTTGCTCATGGATTTTCAACTGTCATGAGGCATAAGCTATCACCATATCGTTTTGCATGATAACACTCCCCAATACCTTCTTGGATTCATCACTGTAGATGAAAATCCTTTCTCCACTACAAGGTAGTGTGAGAACAGGTGCACTGGATAACCTTCTTTTCAACTCCTTGAAATTCTCTCCACACTCCTCCGTCCACACAAACTTAACTCCTTTTCAAGTAAACCAGGTGAGTGGATTATATAATCGTGAAACATCTTTCACAAAAAATCAATAATATCCAGCCAGACCAAGAAAACATCAGATCTCAGTTATTTTTGTTGGTCTCGACCTTCTTTTAATAACCTCTGTTTTTTGAAGGATCCAAAGATATTCCCTCTTTTGAGATTATCTGACCCAAAAATGCAACTTTTTGAATCCAAAATTCTCACTTGGTAAATTTGGCATAAAGCTTATCCTTTCTCAGGGTCTTCAATACAATTATCAAGTGATCTTCATGTTATTCCTTTATCTTTGATTAGACAAGAATATCATCTATAAATACTACCACAAACTTATCAAGATAGTCTCCTAAGAATCTATTAATTTGATCCAAAGAAGATAGCAGGGGAATTAGTAAGAATAAATGGTATCACTATAAATTCATAGTGTCCATACCTTGTACGGAAAGTCGTCTTTGGTATATGATCTTTTTTGACCATTAATTGATGAAACCCTGAATGAAGATCAATTTGGGAAAAGTATTGAGCTCCATGTAGTTAGTCAAATAATTCATCAATCCGTGGGAGAGGATATTGGTTCTTGATAGTGATCTAGTTATGTTCTCGATAATAAATGCAGACTCTCATTGATCCATCTTTCTTCTTAATATATAGAACAGGTTCTTTCCAAGGTGACGCACTAGGGCATATGAATCCTTTATCAAGATTCTCTTGGAGTTTCTTTTTCAATTCCTACAACTCAATTGGGCCATTCTATAAGGTTTCTTTGAAATGGTCATAGCACCTGGTATGAGTTCTATAGAAAACTAAACTTCACGATTTGGTGGAAGACCTAGAAGTTCCTCCAGAAAGACATCATCAAACTCTCGTACAATGGGTGTATTATTAATCATGAGTTTCTCTCCTACCATTTGAGATAAATAACCTTCATTTATTGCAATCAAGACCCATAAGATGGAAGAAATTTCCACTATAAGGTTATATTCATCCTTGCATCGATCGATGATAGTAGATTGAGCAGGAATATTAAATGTGATTTCCCTTCTTTGAAAATTGATATGATCTCCGTATAAAGAAATCCAATCCATGCCATGAATCACATCAAATTCTACTATAGGAAGGATCACTAGATTTGCAGGAAGCACCTTCCCACAAACTTCAATCAGAGAAGAATTATAAACTGTTGATGTTACCGTTGTGCCATTAAGAGTTTTCATGGATAACTCAACATCAAATTGTTGAGTTAATACGACAATACCCTTAGAAAATTATTTTGAAATAAAAGAGTGGGTGGATCCAAAATCATATAAAACATTTTCTACTTTAGAGTGGATGGTAAGTGTACCTTTCACAACTTCGTTATCGTGCTCCACATTGCCGATATTAATTACATGTGACATTACTTTATCTTTGGCCTTAAGAGTTTGTTGACGTCGATCATCATCAACAACTCTTGGATTTGGGAAATGATGGGCATAATGCCCCATCTCCTTGCACTTGAAACATTGAAGTGTAGGAGGTTCATTCTGTGTATCCCTTTCTTTGTTCGCATCATTAAATATCTTCTTCCCATTATTTCGACATTCAACTGCCTGATGACCTTCTTTTCCACACTTAAAACATTTTCATGTCCCTTTAAGACAATTCCCTCCGTGTTTCATTCCACAATTTGAGCATAATGGAAAACTCCTATTCTTTTCAGTGTAGTCTTTAGATTTTCCTTTGAATTCCATTTTCCTCTACTTATCAATCCCATATAACTAATGGGTTTCTCTAATATCCATCTCAACATTTAGAGCACATCGAACAATTTCCTCGTAGCTATTGAAGTCCCTTATGTCTAACGCCATTAAATGAATTGGTTTTAAGCCACTAAATAATCGATCGATTTTACTCTTAGGATGGATAATAATTTTGAAAGTGTACCTTGCAAGTCTTGTAAAATTTTCTTCTTAGGTACTAACAGATTCATCATTCTTTTTCTTCATTTCAAGAAACTCCTTCTCAATATTTGTTCATAGAATACAAGGGAAGTACTTATTGAAAAATATGTTCTTGAACTCGTCCCAATCCATGGACTCAATTTCATCTCTTGGCCTCGTATTTTTGATAATATTACACCATTGATCAGCATCACCTTCCAAATGATATACGGCTAAGATGAATTTATCATGTTTAAAACATTGAAGAACTGAAAATATCTTTTCAATGGTACAGATCCACTGTTCAGCCACTAATGGACCAGTAGACCCATTGAATGAGGGTGGACGCTGCCTCATGAAGGATTCAACAGAATGTTGCTCGTTCCTTTACTCGTTTGGAAGTCCTGCATGATTCATAGCTTCAGAAATTTGTGTGAGCATGGATACATGATTTTGCATTCCATCTCCCATAACTTTTGGTTTTTCAGGGGGACAATCATTGCATTTCCCATCGCATTCCGCATTAAGACGGTTCTTTCGGGTTCCAACTATGTACTAAAACCAAGAAGAATTGTTTGAGCAACACTAATTATAATACGAAAACCACATAATCAAGAATAAAATTTCACACATAAGGTATTATCATAGGTTATTCATGGACATTTCTAAAACACTATGATTGTGTTCTATGATTAGACTTATCCTTAGGGTTTTTACTAAGGCTTTCACATCCTAGTTTCCAAAGGTTGACTATACCCTTCCTCTAATACCAACTATAACGACCCATACTTTACATACATTGTTATTAATTCAAAATTGAAGCACACTTATTACAAAATATGAAAAACCCTTGAAAGGACCATATAGGTATAGTGTCTTTAGAAACTGGGAAACATAAACAACTGGTTCATAAATCATCTACATTGTCTCCCATTTATTTCATTATATCTAGATTCCATTTTTGGCATATCCTACTTAATACCATTCTTCCTGACCTGGGGAAAATAAAACATACAAAAGGGTGAGTTAAAATGATCAGTAAGGTTAAACAAAATAAATATCTATCATATCATATTCATAAGAACATAAAATTTTGAATATCTTAACCTGCACAAGAGATCATAATATCATAACATGGGATAAATCATAGTTGTGAAATGTAATCACAATAATCATAACATAAAACATGAAACTTTGTGGAATGCACACATAATCATATAAAATCATTTAATTTTAGTCATGAATCATTTCCAAGACTATCATAGCAGAAAAATTCCATTACTGAACCAAGTTCACTCCTCGTTCCAGTCCTGTATCACTGAACTGGATTAACATGTTGTTCTAGTCATGTCTATCTCATGAGATATAAATCTTTCCCCAATGCATTGGAGGGAGATATAGGTCCCACCCATCTCACAATGAATCCATTATTATGTGTGCCACAAAATCATAAATCATACATCATAGCATAACCCATGTAATAAAAATGGGATTCTTAAACATCATTCCATCAAAACATAATCCATATAAGATAAAAGGACATCATAAAATTAATTCCATCATAACATAATCAAATCAATGTAAAAATAGGGATCGAGATAAAACCCAATATTTTCATAGATGGAAAATAATTTTGATAAAACACTTGAACTCCATTCTTGAGGAAAATATCCTTTCTACATCAAAATCATTTTTCATTTCTTAACATGTCATACAATTTTAAACTAATAGAAGTTGATTAAAAATAAATGGGAAAACTTTTAAAGGAAGCTTCGTGAAAATAATGTTCTATGAAATCATAAAAATCCATTCAGGCCATATAGGTTAAAATAAACATTCTTCTCATACTTTGGTCGGAAAAGTCAAAAAGTACTTTTTATGAAAAACGACAAAAGATTCCTTTCATATATTTTACTAAAACTCACCAATGAGTAATATTGGATTTAAAAAAATTGTAGAAGTATGGAAATAATATTACATATTGAGGAAACATGGATTTGGATGATAAATATTCCCCAGTAAATTCTGAAGTATAAACAATCACGGATAAAAATGAGATTGCGAGATTTTCCCTTACCATAGGTCTGATTTTATTCGTACGTGTCTGAAACTCCTGTATAATTATTTAAATAATGTTATTGACTTATTCTAGATTCTTACTCATTTATATGATATCATATATGGTCATATTCTTATCTTCTAATTAGTAATATTTCATTTTTACTTGGTATTAAGGTGTTTATTGCTTTTTTTTCTTATGCGTGTTTTGTCAAATAAATTCTTATTCTTATTTTTAGGTTATAGATACCTCATTTACAGAATGGTATTAGTGTAATATATTTCATATTTATTCATTCAATTCATTTATATAATCATAAAGCATTGAAGATCATGTAGAACGAGTCGCATCACATCGTGGAGACGGTAGGCCGTATGTACGCACAAGCGATGATATCGTTCCCATGATCGTGAAATTGTATTGAAGTGTATTTATACTATTTTAGAATAAATATCACTTTAAAATAATAAAATATAGTTATTCTTTACACCATTATGCCTATCCAAGTAAGGTGGTGGTGGAAAACAGATTACACCACGGTGTGGAGATGTTATTCCGTACATACGCACGCGCGGTGATTTCATTTTCCATAGGATGGATAGAATGTGAAATAGGTTTGTTTCATATTTATAATGACATATAAGTATATGAGTTATACTGATGTAATTACTTCATAATTAAACAACTAAAGAAGAATAAGTAGAAGAAGAAATAAAGTTGAAAGAATCGGTAACGGACATTACCTCTTCTTTGAAGCGCCTTTTCTTAACCTTCTCTTAGGGCACTATATATGGTCTTTTAAGAATACCAGGACCTCTAGGATGTTTCGAGTGAAGTTTATAAGAGAATTTGGAAGGGTTTGGATGAGCTTTAAGGCTCAAAGTGGTGTGAGGATAAGAGGGAGGAGGTTCCCTTTTATAAGGGAGGAGAGGGGCACCTTTGAAATTATAAGAAATATTAATTTATAATAAATTCCAATGCTACTTAAAAACCTCAAAAATGACTCAAATCCAATTAAGAGATGAGATATGGTTTTAATATCATTAGAAAATATAATTTAGACATTTAGGGAATTTATTTTAAACATTATCAACATGATTTATCCTTATATAATCTATTTAATTTTATTTGTGGTAATAATATTATAAATTTTAAATCATTATTAACAACAACTTATATGTTTTATATTATCCATAATTGTATAATTAATTACATTTTAGAAATTATAAATTTTAATTTATAATTTCTAAATATTTTTGTGATTTTTAAACGATTTTATAATATGTAAAATTTATAAAATAACAATAGTTTCAATTTTGACAGCATTCATTTATTTGAATTTAAATAAAATATACACAGAATATATGTTCGAAATAAAAGATTTAATATATTCATAACATGTCATATTTATCTAGAAAATTAGTGGAGCACATTAAATAGTTTATATAATATTTATTTTAATACTTGTAAAATCATTTATTTGATATTTCAATCAATAAAATAATTTCAACATCACGATTGTGTCCTAATTAATGATTATTTTTTAGTACATAAAAATTATAAATAAATTTATATGATGCATATAATATTATTAGATTTCTTGAGACTATTCATATTAGATGTTTCATGAATTCTATCACTAAATTAAAATTATTATACTTATAAGATTTAAGAGAGTGACATGTTGTCACTTTCTTTGGTTTTAATAATAATTATATTATTTCATGGTCAAAAGTACATGAAATGAATATAGTCCGACTCTTAGGTGATATGGGTATTCTTTTATTCGTATAATAGGATTTTGGAAAGCATTTTGGTAATTTTATAGTATTATATTTACCCTTAATTACCCAATTTACCTTTAACTACAGTAAATAAAAATTATCGTAGTTACTATTCATAATCTCAAAAAAATAAAAGTAACATATTAACATAATTTGGACCCACTGAATACAATTATGGAATCCATTTTTAAAAATTAAAAACACAGAAGTTGTAGTAATTAATTTAAAATTAATCATGTTGTTAAGAAAACAGGTTTTTTAAAGTTAAAACATTGCCAAAGATTGAAATGTTTTTGCATATGAATTCAATGTAAAATTAATGATAATGACATAAATTATATTAAATGGTAAAAATATATTCTATTTATACTTTAAAACCATAAAATATTATAATTTAACAATATAAATTATTGAGATGAAAAAAGTTGTTTTTAATTAAAATATAGCGTGTTTTTACTATTTATTAAAATATGAAAGTTATCAGAACAATATGAAAAATTTATCCAAAGTAAATTTTTATATCCATATTCCAAAAAAGAATTTATTTTTAAAATTGAACATATAAACATGTCAAAAACTAGGTTTAATGTTGGTGCGCCATCAAAAGGCAGCAAAATTGCATTTTTGGAAAAATACTTATTTTACCCGAAAATTTTATTTTGTTCTCATACCATGTTCTAGAAAATATGTAAGATGAATAATAATGTTATAAAATTTAAATTCTAGTTAATACTATTCATAATGTCTAGTTTATACTATTATAATAATATATCATTGTTTAGTGTAACTCTGTATTGCGTACTACACACGCTATCGAGGAAGGTCGCGATTACGTGTAACGCAAGCCAAGCTAGTGTTGTGTGATGTGAAATATTCCTTTGATGTTTTGTATAACATAAGACATAAAAAAATATACTTCTTATAAAATATCAGGGTGATACACTTCTATTATATTCATATATATATTTTTAGTACACTTCATAGATTCATGTGAAATGAAACAAAATAAGGGTCAGCTAGAATTATCAATAATGTTTATGTATATTGGGAGATGTCATGAATTAATGATCATAATAAAAATAGAATGGTAAATAAATTAACACAGAATACATTTAAAAAATTTGGCTATAATAGTCAATATAATAAGGTGAATAACTAAAAACACATGAAATTTAATCAATAACTTGACTACCATGAATATATAAGTAATAGTTAATTTGTAAATGTAAATAAATAAATAAAACATTACATTTAATCAATAACATGACTATTATAACTAGGTAGACATAGTCAATATGGAAATTTAAATAACATAAAACACATTCCATTTAGTCAATAAACAGAGATGAAATGAATTCAGAGATAATATCATACTGATAATATCATCAATAATAATAACTAAATTCATAATTATGGAAATGATTAATTATTATAAATAATTTTTTAGGCACATGATACCTCTACCGTCAAGATATATCCCCAAGAATGTTTAAAACTGATGGGTTGAAACACATTTAACTAAGTCTAGCCAACTGATTTGTCACAAGAGACTACTGATGCATCAAGGGTTTATCTATAATTGGGCCCACCGATAACATTCATGTAAAAATCATTCTTTATATATCTAATAATATATTTAATTCATAAATAATGTTCCTTATCATCAAATATCTATATCGAGTAGATAATACATAGCTATATATATTTTTATATAGAAAAAAATAACTTTCAATGTAGAAAAAATTATGTACAAATGATATATGGTTTAATAAATTAATGTATCTATGATAAATAATATAGATATTTAGGGTAAATTTAATATCCATGAATCACTGGAAAGTGATTATTTAAATGGAATGTTAGTGACCTTAAAAATGAATCAATGATGTGAATGTTAATACTTTCCTTGGTCAAAATGATCATAAAACATATAGAGGAATAATAAATATGGTATCTATTAAGCTTATAATCATTAGATTAAGCATAAAGGGATGTGTTTTTCTTGATGAATTTAAATAATATAAATATATTTTTAAATACATTCATGAGGAAAATATTCCTCCTAATTTTAAAATCATCATTCAAAACTAACATTTCACAAAAGAAACATGAAAATGAATTTCTTTGAAAATTATAAGATCCTAACTATTTATAGAGTTATCTAAGATAAACTCCAGGTTATTTTTGTTTTATTTAATTACATTTAATTGTAGTTATGAATTGTGGTGTGTTTGGGTGGAGTTTTAAGAAAAAATTGAGAAAAATGGTATGTGCATGGTTGGCTCATGGTTAGGATAAACCATGCATCCATCCCACCTGACCGTACAAACCTAGTAAGAGAGTATTTTCATGGCTTCCACATAGATTAAAAAACCATGCACCCGAACCTACATAAACATGAAACCTTGAAAAGTGAGGGTTCGTAAAGTTGGTGCACAATTTATCGAATCATGTACCCCTTCCCAAAAAAACCAAGTGCATGGTTTTATTTTATCTGAAAATCAATTTTATAATCCTATCAACCCCAAACACCTCATATTTGACTTAGACTTGAGCCTTGATGATTTTGGGTGATTTTAGATCATTATGAAGGGTTTCCAAAGCTGTAAAACCTCCATTTTTTGATATTTGAAGCCTAAAATTCAGATTTGTTCTTCTCTCGGTAAGTGGATCTTATCCCGGTGCCTATCCCATAAATTATTTTATCTTCCCTTGATCTTTTGGTGGAATTTTTCCTATATAGTTTCAAATCTAAACTGATTTAGTGAGATCTATATCTAGAATTTTACATCAATATCTAGATTCAGAATATCATAATACATTTTATATTGATTTAGGGATTTATATTTGGAATAAGAACTATGTCTTTGTGCTACTCGGTTTTGGATAATTCCATTTGGCGATCAATTGTAAAAAAACCAATATAAGTGGTCTATTATAAAAAATCTCATAATCTTGATATTTTTATGTTTATGTGATTTTAAAATTTCTAGGTTTCATACGAAAATGAAAATCCATAGTTAATTTAATTAATGTGGTCAATTGATTGATTGGGAAATTTGGAATTTCATGGAATAATGGGATTAGAAAATTGGAAAAATTAATTGATCAATTAATTATTTGAAAATTATAATAAATAATTAGACTAATTAATTTTATAATTAATTATTGTTATATTAATATTCTCAGTTATTGTGATTAATTAATTATAGGATTAATTGAAGTGTTGATGATATGGTTGTTTTAAATTGTGTGATAAAATTAATGGAAATATGATCATTAATTTGTGAAATAAAAATGGAAAATTGTTCATTCGCATTGTGTTATGAAAATAATGGTAACACGGTCATTCACATTTTTTGATGAAATTAATTGTAGCATGATAATTCATTTGAGAAATAATAATAGTAAAATGTTCATTACAATTGTGTGATGAAATGAATGGTAACATGGTCATTCATTTTAGAAATATTAATGGAATCATTATCAATAAAATTGAGTAATAAAACCAATGGTGACATGGTTATTAATTTGTGAAATAAGAATGGACACATTTCCATTCAAATTGTGTGATGAAATGAATGGTAACTTAGTCATTAATTTGAGAAATAAGAATGTAAACATGGTAATTCCAACATGTGGTGTCCTTTGGGGATACAACATATTCTATAATAGGCCGAAGTAGCTATTGTGGTATGGGTATCTATAGAACTGAAGGTTTTATTTAATCAAATATAGAATATTAAATAATTTAATAAAACATTTATTTGTTAATTATAATTATTCTTATTACAACTGCATACACTTTTGTTGACTATATTTTCTATATATACTGATGGTGGTGGCCTACTGAATTTTACTCATACCCTATTCAGGATACCATATCGGTACCTAAATAGACTATATTATTGTAGGAATATTTAAGGGAAAAGGCCCCATATTTGATTGTTGATTGGGGATTGACATTATCATAGGGAACTAGAAATGGTTCAGGGCTCACTTAGGATTCACTAGTGTATTTAATATTAGTTTTATTTTAGAAACATTGATACTTTATCATGGCATCTTTCCCACTCAGATGAATATTGTATCCCTATGTTTTGGTTATCTTGGTAAATTAGTACTATTTATGGTTATATATGCTTCCTTGTTTGTTTATTTATTTCTATTGGTGTATTACTCTATAAAAAGAAAGGCATAGTCTCCCCATGATTGTCTTACCAAACCCCCTCTACTAGTTGGTAGCCTCAAGAATATGGGGAAGAATTCTTGAGGTCACATAGAGAACCGGATCGGGGAACCGATGCATGGCACTCTGGTCAGGACATTAAAAATAGTTATCATTGGATTTTTCATTTCTTCTTCATTTATCTTATTATTTTAGGAAATGTAGACATCAGACTAGGAAGATTGGGGGCTTTCTAATGAGCTCATTCATGGGAGTTCCAAACCCATGTAATGGGGGAAACCCAAGTACTCAGTGTGGGACTATTTTAATTATTGTTTTCTATTACAATTGAATATTATTTCACCATGAGTGATGCACTTTTTGTGTGACGTGATACATTATTTTGATATTTTTATGATAATTGACTCGTTGATCAAAATTTCATGAGAGATGAGTCTATATGAATCTAGGAACTAGAGATTATTTTGGTAAAATGCATCATTTTTGGCATGCACAGAAAAAAAGATTATTTGTAGTTTGATGAAATTGAAATATTTTTCATTCATGTGGATTTTAAATGAAAATAGTTCCTTACAATAAATCCAAAAATAATATAAAAATATGCAATATTATAATTTTTTTGTGTCTAAATGAGAAAAATGAATGTGAAAATACTTTTTCCCTTGTTAACCAAGACTTAGGTGTGGGAAGGTAAAGGGTAGTGATAGAGCCTCTATTTTGATCGTGTGGATAGGCTTAGGGAAAAGGACTTGTTGTGAATTGTTATGATTTTTATCATATTTAAATATTATAAAGTTTTGTTTTGAGTCCTATGATTTGCATTCAGAATTGTAGAGTTATGCATCCATGATGATGGTTTTTGGTAAGGAATCTTAAGGACATGGATAGAAATATTTTCCAAGGGTGGAACTTGAGGAACTGATTGTTCCAGTTGAGAACTTAAAGGAGTAGTTTTGGAAGAACTTTTCTCACGTCATGAAATTAATTTAAAATGATCCAAGGAATATTTTGAAAACCATGTCGGATCTAAAAATAGATTTTCGGTTACAGGACCCTCCAACTTTTAATGATTAGGTTGGACCTAAGGGAAATGAGTTTTCGGTTGAGCACATTGATATTATAATTGACCATTTGGAGACTCCTTCTAAGAATTGGGTCAAGCTGCTCGCTTATATGCTATGAGGATTAATGAATAAGTAGTGGGAAATTAATGTGCATACTAAAAAGATAATATCATACAATGGAAATACTTTTTAGAGAAGTTCTTGAAGAAATTATATCCATAGAGTTTAGGGTAAGATAATGTAGTAGAGTTCAAGAAATAGACTCATGGAAGAATGACCATGATTTATTATGTTGGATGATTCATAGATCTACAACATATTCCTATAGTGTTAGCAGGAGATGAGGTATATATGGAGAAACATTTTCAATATGGGATTAAGTGTGAGTTAAGTTCTAATTAAATATCTTTTTATTAAGTAAATATGCAGAGGTGGTGGATCATCCTCCATAGCTAAAGGGAACCTGAGGGAGGCTTCATATACTAGATAGATAGATGCTACTAAATGATTAGGAGGTGTGAATTTTGAGATAAGGAATCATCATTATGATAGATTTAGCTAGGGAAGTGGGATAAAGAGTACACATAAAGGATGGTTGGTTTCTCAGGACATCACTAGAGTGATCATTCAGCAGTGTGGTGGGATGGGAAATTATCATAAGGAATGTTCCCAACCACCCCTAGAGTTTCGATATTGTGGAGATATGGGACATCTATAGTTGTTCTATAGTAACCCTTGATAGATGGTTACAGATAGGGGACCTACATAAAACCAAAGTGTGGGAAGGGGATATTTTTCACCTTATCAGTTTGTAATTTGGAGTTCTACTGGTCGAGGTGGTAGAGTTAGAAGATGTAGGGATTCTAGAAAAGAGTGCCCATATCGGTAGAGTGGCATTACTCAAGGGATCCAAATAGCATCACAAGGAAGAGGGGTAGGATAGCTACATGAAATGTAGAGTACACTTATGGAGATCAAGTCTAGTCCATTGACAATGAGGGTTACTATTATAAAATCATCTACTTTATCTAGTGCCTTATTTGATACTGGTGACTCTCATTCCTTTATATATTTTAAACTTTATAATGGTTTGAGTCTGGTGGTGGAATTTTGGAGTTGAGTAATTACTGTAGATAGATCATTGCGAGTACGGTCTAGAGATATTTACCTATATAGGGGATGTTCACTTGAGATTGGAGAGTATTTTTTATGGGATCTCAATATTCTAAATATTATAGGATTCGACCGAATTATGGGTACGGATTGGTTAGTCACACACCAATCCCACACCGATTGTTACCAAAGGATAATGATGTTTACGTCTCCTAAGGGTAACAATTTTCATCACTGTGGGGAGTGGGATATCCATGTTGGAAAAGCAGGTCCAATTACTCAGAAACAAGGAGAGCTCACCACTATGGTTTCCAGTCTTCTAATGAATGATGGGGGTGTTAAGAATGATGTCTTACTACTAGTGGTGAAACTATCTAATGGTATTTTTCATGAATACTTCTCATGGATTCCACATGAGAGAGATGTGTAAGGCACTATTGATCTCATGTCAGGGGTCGAGCCAGTATTTATCCCACCATCTGTAATGTAACTAACTAAGCTTCAAGATATTAAGACCTGGATGGAGGAGTTGGTAGATATGGGATTTATCTATCTAAGTAAATCGCCTTGGGGATCACCTGTATTGTTCGCAAAGAAGGATGATGTGATTTTATGTTTGTGTTTTGATTACCCTAAGTTGAACAAGATGATAATGAAAAAAAGGATATCCTCTTGCATGTACTGATGATCTATTTTACTAGTTGAAGGGAGCTTCTATGTTCTAAAAGATCGAATTGAGATCAGGGTTTCATTAGTTGAGTGTTCAAACTTATGATATTCTCATAATTTCTTTCATGATATTGTATAGCCTTTATAAGTTTATTGTAATTCTATATGGGTTAACAAATGCACCATCAGTGTTTATGGACTTGATGAATAAGATACTTCATCCTTATCAAAATCAGTTATTTGAGGTGTTTTTGGAAGACATATTGGTGTATTTTAAAACTCATAACGATCATGCCCAACATCTTGACATCGTCTATAGTAAACTAAGAGAGAATTGAATGTATGTCAAGCTATATAAGTGTCATTTTTATTTTTACCAAGTACACTTTTTTGGGAACATAATCTTAGAGAAAGGTGTGTCAGTGGACCTAGAGAGGGTTCAGGCAGTGGTTTCTTGGGAACAACCTAATAATTTTTTCAATATTAAAAGACTTTTGGGATTAGATGGATATTATGGGAGATTCATCCAATAATTTTCCTATTGGGAAGAACTTATTTTGGGATTGAAAAAAAATAGATAATTTTTTATTGGTCAATATTGTGTGATAGGAATTTTCAGGAGTTGAAGAATAATTTAACATCAAACCATATTTTTATCGTACCTGAGTCAGGTGAGGATTAAACGGTGTATTGGGACGCTTCTTGTAACATCCCAGGTAAATAAATAATAAATAATTTTCATATTTATTAATATTTACGAATTAAATATTAATTTTATTTTAAAGGGGTTGCTATGTTCGATAGCGTACCCGATACGCAACGATGAGTTTCTTTGAAACTTACGTAGCACACTAGTAATAAAATAATATTATTTTAAATGTTAGTTAACAAGTAGCTGTTGTACTGGCGGGAATGGATAGAAATAACTAAAATATGATTGGATATGTTTTTAAATGTTTATACATTTACCCAATAAAAGATAAAGGCTTAAAATACGGAAAGAGTTCAATTTTAGGGCATATATACTCTAATTTTCACTAAAGGTTCACTTATCACCTTTTACTGGTGAACCGTCATTAAATATAGTTTTGATCACTCTTATAATTTATTTTGGACCAAATATAACTCTTCTTTAGAATCGGGACATCAAAATTTACTTTGTGTAACTTTTTGGTACCTTTCTGATAAAGTTCATTTTTTTTATGAATAGTGTAAAATGTTGTATTTTAATTCAAAACCTCTTTTTAATCTAAATTATTTATATGATTAGATTATTATTTTAATTGGTTTTAAAGTGAAATTAGAAAATATTTTTACCAGTTAATCCAATGGTTGTCATTGGAATCAATTTCACTTTGAAATTGGACTTAAACTGGTGTCAATCTTTTGATACTTATTGTTACACAAAAACACGCTATTTGTCATGATAGTGGGAATTAATTATTAAATTAATTAATTTGACTTATATGTTTTGAATTTTTTAAAATGGACTTCATTTTTGAATTCGGAATATCAAATATAGCTTAGGGTGAATTTTTGGTAATTTTCTGAAAAACTTCAATTTTTGATGAATAGTGAAACCACTAAGTGGTAATCAAGCAAACTGATTTTTCAGTTAAATGAAAGTTTACCACTAATTTGTATTGAATTTTTAAAATCCAACATACATGGTTGTCATTAAGAACTAAAATGTGGTTCAATGAGATTAAAATAATTTTTTGGTGAATAGTAACTTTTTTTCATTAATCACGATTAGAGGTAATTAGTGTAGTTTAAGGTACAAATGGTATTATAAGAATGTGAAAACACCATGACACTTGTCCTACACCTATTGGGTGAGTCATGGCCGACCAAGAAAAGCCATGGGCCAACTTGGGGACCCCATGGAGCCACTTTAGATGGAAAATGACATTAATATATTTTTATTTAATGTTAAAGTGAAAATGACACTAACATAAATTGTTTTACTAAAATAATTTTTTAGTGGGGTTATACAAGTCCAAATTTTAATTATAAATAGTCATTGGAAAGATAAAAAGATTTCCTACATCATAGTATTTGTTTAATAATTTTTAGACATTAGATAAATTAAATTATTTATGACATAATAATGATGCAGTGATGACATCATTATTTGACGATTTAAATAAAATGGAAAGATAATGAAAAATCTAAAATCTACACATGTAAAAAACAAATTGGATGAGTTTATTTCGAACCCTTATCACCTTATCCACGAATTATATCAATGTGGGACCTTTTAAAACCGAAACACATTTTCAAATAAAGTAATATTTCTTTACTTTCCAAAAGTGCCCCTCCTCTCCTCTTATAAAAGGCCCCCACCTCTACCCCATTTCACACACTTCTCAAGCCTTTGGCTCGACCAACCCCTGCCCAATTACTCTCTCCACATCCCTCTCCTCATCCTAGAGGATTCCCTTTGGGATGAATCCTTTCAAAGGAATCCTTTAGGCTCAAATCAAAAGGGAGTTACACTTTTAAAGGTAATTCATTCTCTCTTGTTCATTTGTTTTATTTTGCTTCTCCAACCCTCTAAACTCTTTTTATTTACATCTTTTGTAACAACACCAGTATCTTAAATATACTAGGATGTTGTTATAAAATTTATTTGAGCTACACTCTCACACAACTACATCAAATGGTTAAAGAACATACGGTTTCTGTGGATGGCGAAATTCTGCCTCCCGAAACGATGATTGTTCAATACTCATTTAACACCGTCAAGGGTGGACATTATGATGTCACTATTTTTATATATGATATATAATATGTTTATGTTTTCTTTAAACTTCTGTATTTTTAATTTTTGGCATACCTTTATGGTTTCCATTATGGGTAAACACGATATCTTCATTTAAGGAAGTGCGGACTACCGCCCCCTAAAAGTGATGTGATTCGTTAATGCCATATGTGGGATGTGTAAAGGATGGATTTAATGTTATTATATATGATTTTATACTGGAATTATAATATACCTATATATAATTATTATTTCTTTCCATTAAAGTATGAGATAGAAATGAAAGTAGCGTTCATGCGTACGTACGGCTTACCGTCTCCATGAACGGTGCATTTCATTTCTTATCCCCAAATGTAATGTACTATTAAAATTACATGTATATAGTGTATATATATAATTAATGATATATCTAAATGATGAATATAATTCTGGAATTAAAATATACATACCTCTCATTTAGTTTTAATTCCATTAATATGACAAAGAAATGAAAGTAGCGTTCATGCGTACGTACGGCTTACCGTCTCCATGAACGGTGCATTCCATTTCTTACCCCTAAATGATTATGTAATATTATAAATACATGTATATTCTGGATATATATGATATATATGATATTTAAATCAGGAATTTCATTCTGGATATAAAGAACTTTTGACCACACGAACAACATGTAATTGTAAGAAGTCAAGTTTCGACTTAAGAACCAAATATTGACAAAACAAACATTATTAACTTAAATGGTTACATAATGTTTATAACATGGAAATAAGTGATATAAAAGGAATAATGAACTTTAAAAAAGTTCTTAATCAAGTATAAATTAACTCAAGTTTATTATTCAGGACGTTAAAGAACGATCGAGTCAAGTCGGACCTGAGGTAAGGGACTTCGTCTCAATCTCCTTTCATTGAGGCATATTTCATTTTATACACAACTTTCTTTTATACAGTGTATAAACTCCTTTGACTTTTACTTTTATACAAAAGGAATCTTTTTCTACGAAGCGTTTTACTAGACAACAAAAAGGAATGTTTTTTTTAACGTACGCAGTGACAACGAACTTTTTCCGCCGCCGCGAGTATTATTTGATCTTTGGCTTCCTCAACAAGCCGTAATGTTTTTAAAATAAAATAAATACCATATACTCTTTTATGTATTTTGGTATTGAAAATGGTTTTGATAAATGATTCTATTATTTCAATATATTTATGATATATTGTGATTGAATTGTGGAAATGTTATCATTCCTTTATATTGGTTTTATGTTTTATGATTTTATATTGGGACTTGGACATTTTAACGGGTGGTTACATTATAAACCATATGACGGGTGGTGCCGTAAATACCAGGACGGGTGGTTACGTTATAACCTCCAATGCATTGGGTATGGAAGTCGGTCGTATGGCTATTCCATTAAGTATGTATGGAAATTGGCCGTATGGCTATTCCATTAAGTGATATGTGTGGAAGTCAACCGTATGGTTATTCCACTTAAGTATGTTTATGTCCCAAGTTACCTTTATATATTCTATGTGTTCTTTATATGGGTTTTATGGTAATCCTTTGGTTACAAAAAGGTAAGTAATGATACTTTATTCAGTGAAAAGTTTTTACTACTTCATGAAGGTGAAGGTATTACTTTGATAGAGTATACATGGTTTACTTGATTTTGAAAAACTAATAGTTTTCATTCTTTCTGTATCCCTTACTGAGCTTTTTATGCTCACCCCAAGTTTTTTCGAAATGTTTTTCACAGGACTTAAAGTGGAATAAGGTCAAGGATGGGATCAAGGGAATTTCATGCTATCTAAAACATGGAATCTAGACATCTTTCTTTTTAAGAGTTTTTATTTTATGGAGACTTAGTAGAAGTGTCTACTTTGTAATCTTTTAAGATGTTATAGTTATGTTCTAATTCTCTAAAACTCTAAACCTGAAAAGATCCTCAATGTGAATTATTCATTTAATTCAATATTAAGTAACGTTTAAGGCTGGGGCGTTATAGTTGGTATCAGAGGTCGGTTTAGACAACTTTAGGGGTTAGAAAAGTGTTAAATTATAATATGATTGAAATGATATAGCATTTACGGATTACCATGTTGCTTCGCCTAAGATATTTCTTTGTTCAGAATGGTTTTCCGCAGAGGAAACAAAGCAGCTATATTGGGACGACATCAGGAGGAAGATAACCTTCCAAATCAGCAACCTGAGATGGTCGGAATCGGAACTGAACAGTTTGTTGCAGTGATGGAACAGTTGACTCAGGCTATAAATGGTGGTGGTATCCATGCACGAGATCAGCCAGATCAACCGCAGAGGAACATGTCAGTGGTGGAACATTTCATGAGGCAACATCCCCCATCATTCAGAGGATCATCTAACCCTGTGCAAGCTGAAGGGTGGATTAAAGAACTGGAGAAGATTTTTGATGTCATGGGGTGTTCAGAACATCAAAAGGTTAGTCTTGTTGTTTACTATTTTGAAGGTGAAGCTGTTCAGTGGTGGTCGATGGTGAAAAATATAATGGATAGTGATGAGATTGAGGATCTTCACTGGGACGAATTCAAAGGTATGTTTCTTGAGAAATATTTTCCTAAGGTGGTTCATCTTAGGATGGAAAAACAGTTCCTAGAATTGAGGCAGGAGGATGATTCAGTGGCTGCTTATGAAGAAAATTTCACTTGATTGGCAAGGTATGCTCCAAACTTCATATGAGATCTTGATAGTAAAATAAACCGTTTTTAATCAGGTTTAAAGCCAAAGTATCGAAGGGCTTTAGCTTCTCGTGAATTCAAAAGTTATGAAATACTTGTTCGATGTGCGGAGAAGGTAGAAATGGAGTTTGCCGATGATCAGGTCTTCTATGACAAACAACAGAATAAGAGGTCTAGTTGGAAGGAAAAGGGGAAGAATTCATCAAAGAAGCAAGGAGGTAAGAAAACCAAATATCCATCCTGTGAGAAGTGTGGTAAAATGCATCCTGGAGAATGTTTATCCAAGTCTGGTAAGTGCTTTCGGTGTGGTAAGTCTGGTCATATTGCTCGTAACTGTATGGAAGATGATCAAGTAGGAAATGAAAAGCCAACGGTAAGATGTTTTAAGTGTAATGAAATGGGTCATTATGCAAACGAGTGTCCAACAAAGAACTCAACTGGGGGAATGCAGCTAGACTACAAGCAGAAATGGGTGGTGAAATCCTTTGCAACAACTTCAGCAGATGTTGGGCCATCGAATGAAGTGGTATCAGCTCCAGGGAGCTCAGTATTTTTCGAAGATTGACTTGAGGTCGGGGTACCATCAGTTGAAAGTAAAAGAAGCAGACGTTCCGAAGACTGCGTTCCGTACTAGATATGGCCATTATGAATTTGTAGTTATGACTTTTGGGTTAACCAATGCACCTGTTGTATTCATGGACCTTATGAATAAAATTTTCCATGAGTTCGTGTATATGTTTGTGTTTGTGTTTTGAGGTTTGTGAAGAGGTTATGTGTGCCTTGTGATTTACAGTTGAAGAATGAGTTGTTTTTTGATCCTGGCAGTACTAAGGTGTACAGAGGTCTGCGGGAGTATTACTGGTGGGATGGAATGAAAAGAGACATTGCTGATTTTACTGTGAAGTGTTTGACATGTCAACAGGTTAAAGCAGAGCGGCAGGGATGCTTCAGCCTTTACCAGAGCCAGAGTGGAAATGGGAAAACATATCCATGGACTTTGTTGTGGGATTACCGAGGACATCTCGAGGTAATAATGCAATCTGGGTTATTGTTGATCGCTTGACCAAATCTTATCATTTCCTTTCTATATGAGATACTTTCTCTCTTGATCAACTTTCCCGTCTGTATCTTAAAGAGATAGTCAGGTTACATGGAGTTACTCTCTCCATTGTATCAGATCGTGATCCCAGGTTTACTTTTAAATTTTGGAAAGGCCTTCAGAAGTCGTTGGGTAATGAATTAAATTTTAGTACAAATTTTCATCCTCAATCAGATGGGCAGTCAGAACGAACAATTCAGACATTGGAGGATATGCTACGAGCTTGTTCTATGGATTATCAGGGAAGTTGGGACCAACATCTTTCTTTGGTTGAGTTTTCTTATAATAACAGTTTTCATTCTAGTATACATATGGAACCATTAGAGGCATTATATTGGAAACAGTGTCGAACTCCAGAATTTTGGAATGAAGTGGGTTAAAGGAAGCTGATGGGACCAGAATTGGTAGAAGAGATGGCAGAAAAAGTTCAGTTGATTCAGAAGCACATGAGAACAGCTCAGAGCAGGCAGAAGAGTTATGCGGATAACCGGAGGAAGGATCTATCTTTCGAGGTAGGTGATCATGTTTTTCTCAAGGTTTCTCCTTGGAAAAGTGTGATGAGATTTGGTAAGAAAGGAAAGCTGAGTCCAAGGTTTATTGGACCATACAAAATTTTGGAGAGAGTTGGATCAGTTGCATACCGAGTGGCTTTACCTCCAAGTTTATCTCAGGTACACAATGTTTTTCACATTTCGATGTTGACAAAGTATATGCTAGATCCATCTCATGTTTTGAGTCCAGAGGTAGTTTAGCTGGAAGAGAACCTATCTTATGAGGAACAACTGGTCCAGATTCTTGACCACAGGGAGAAAGTGTTACGGAATAAGGTGATTCATCAGGTAAAGGTTTTGTGGAAAAACCATGTGATTGAAGAGGCAACGTGGGAATCTGAAAATGCTATGAGGGATAAATACCCCCACTTATTTTGATAAGTGAATACAATTGCGAGGACGCAATTCCCAAAAGGGGGGAAGGATGTAACATCCCAGGTAAATAAAGAATAAAGAATTTTCATATTTATTAATATTTACGAATTAAATATTAATTTTATTTTAAAGGGGTTGCTATGTTTGATAGCGTACCCGATACGCAATGATGAGTTTCTTTGAAACATACGTAGCACACTAGTAATAAAATAATATTCTTTTAAATTTTAGTTAACAAGTAGCCGTTGTACTGGTGGGAATAGATAGAAATAACAAAAATATGATTGGATATGTTTTTAAATGTTTATACATTTACCCAATAAAAGATAAAGGCTTAAAATACGGAAAGAGTTCAATTTTAGGGCATATATACTCTAATTTTCACTAAAGGTTCACTTATCACCTTTTAATGGTGAACCGTCATTAAATATAGTTTTGATCACTCTTATACTTTATTTTGGACCAAATATAACTCTTCTTTAGAATCGGGACATCAAAATTTACTTTGTGTAAATTTTTGGTACCTTTCTGATAAAGTTCATTTTTTTATGAATAGTGTAAAATGTTGTATTTTAATTCAAAACCACTTTTTAATCTAAATTATTTATATGATTATATTATTATTTTAATTGGTTTTAAAGTAAAATTAGAATATATTTTTACCAGTTAATCCAATGGTGGTCATTGGAATCAATTTCACTTTGAAATTGGACTTAAACTGGTGTCAATCTTTTGATACTTATTGTTTCACAAAAACACGCTATTTGTCATGACAGCGGGAATTAATTATTAAATTAATTAATTTGACTTATATGTTTTGAATTTTGTAAAATGGACTTCATTTTTTAATTCGGAATATCAAATATAGCTTAGGGTGAATTTTTAGTAATTTTCTGAAAAACATCAATTTTTGATGAATAGTGAAACCACTAAGTGGTAATCAAGCAAACTGATTTTTCAGTTAAATGAATGTTTACCACTAATGTGTATTGAATTTTGAAAATCCAACATACATGGTTGTCATTAAGAAGTAAAATGTGGTTCAATGAGATTAAAATAATTTTTTGGTGAATAGTAACTTTTTTTCATTAATCGCGATTAGAGGTAATTAGTTTAGTTTAAGGTAAAAATGGTATTATAAGAATGTGAAAACACCATGACACTTGTCCTACACCTATTGGGTGAGTCATGGTCGACCAATACAAGCCATGGGCCAACTTGGGGACCCCATGGAGCCACTTTAGTTGGAAAATGACATTAATATATTTTTATTTAATGTTAAAGTGAAAATGACACTAACATAAATTGTTTTACTAAAATAATTTTTGAGTGGGGTTATACAAGTCCAAATTTTGATTATAAATAGTAATTGGAAAGCTAAAAGGAATTCCGACATCATAGTATTTTTTTTATAATTTTTAGACATTAAATAAATTAAATTATTTATGACATAATAATGATGCAGCGATGACATCATTATTTGACGATTTAAATAAAATGGAAAGATAATGAAAAATCTAAAATCTACCCATGTCCAAAACCAATTGGATGAGTGTATTTCGAACCCTTATCACCTTATCCACGAATTATATCAATGTGGGTCCTTTTAAAACCGAAACACATTTTCAAATAAAGTAATATTTCTTTACTTTCCAAAAGTTCCCCTCCTCTCCTCTTATAAAAGGCCCCCACCTCTACCCCATTTCACACACTTCTCAAGCCTTTGGCTCGGCCAACCCCTGCCCAATTACTCTCTCCACATCCCTCTCCTCATCCTAGAGGATTTACTTTGGGAATAATCCTTTCAAAGGAAGCCTTTAGGCTCAAATCAAAAGGGAGTTACACTTTTAAAGGTAATTCATTCTCTCTTGTTCATTTGTATTATTTTGCTTCTCCAACCCTCTAAACTCTTTTTATTTACTTCTTTTGTAACAAAACCAGTATTTTCAATATACTAGGATGTTGTTATAATATTTATTTGAGCTACACTCTCACACAACTACATCAAATGGTTAAAGAACATACGGTTTCCGTGGATGGCGAAATTCTGCCTCCCGAAACGATGATTGTTCAATACTCATTTAACACCTTCAAGGGTGGCCATTATGATGACACTATTTTTATATATGATATATAATATGTTTATGTTTTCTTTAAGCTTCTGTATTTTTCATTTTTGGAATAACTTTATGGTTTCCATTATGGGTAAACACGATATCTTCATTTAAGGAAGTGCGGACTACCGCCCCCTAAAAGTGATGTGATTCGTTAATGCCATATGCGGGACGTGTAAAGGATGGATTTAAAGTTATTATATATGATGTTATACTGGAATTATAATATACCTCTATATCATTATTATTTCTCTCCATTAAAGTATGAGATAGAAATGAAAGTAGCGTTCATGCGTACGTAAGGCTTACCGTCTCCATGAACGGTGCATTTCATTTCTTATCCCCAAATGTAATGTACTATTAAAATTACATGTATATAGTTTATATATATAATTAATGATATATCTAAATGATGAATATAATTCTGGAATTAAAATATACATACCTCTAATTTAGTTTTAATTCCATTCATATGACAAAGAAATGAAAGTAGCGTTCATGCGTACGTACAGCTTACCGTCTCCATGAACGGTGCATTCCATTTCTTACCCCTAAATGATTATGTAATATTATAAATACATGTATATTCTGGATATATATGATATATATGATATCCAAATCAGGAATTTCATTCTGGATATAAAGAACTTTTGACCACACGAACAACATGTAATTGTAAGAAGTCAACTTTCGACTTAAGAACCAAATATTGACAAAACAAACATTATTAACTTAAATGGTTATATAATGTTTATAACATGGCAATAAGTGATATAAAAGGAATAATGAACTTTAAAAAGGTTCTTAATCAAGTATAAATTAACTCAAGTTTATTATTCAGGAATTTAAAGAACGATCGAGTCAAGTCGGACCTGAGGTAAGGGACTTCGTCTCAATCTCCTTTCATTGAGGCATATTTCATTTTATACACAACTTTCTTTTATACAGTGTATAAACTCCTTTGACTTTTACTTTTATACAAAAGGAATATTTTTCTACGAAGCGTTTTACTAGACGACAAAAAGGAATGTTTTTTTAACGTACGCGGTGACAACGACCTTTTTCCGCCGCCGCGAGTATTATTTGATCTTTGGCTTCCTCAACAAGCCGTAATGTTTTTAAAATAAAATAAATTCCATATATTCTTTTATGTATTTTGGTATTGAAAATGGTTTTGATAAATGATTATATTATGTCAATATATTTATGATATATTGTGATTGAATTGTGGAAATGTTATCATTCCTTTATATTGGTTTTATGTTTTATGATTTTATATTGGGACTTGGACATTTTAACGGGTGGTTACGTTATAAACCATATGACGGGTGGTTCCGTGAATACCAGGACGGGTGGTTACGTTATAACCTCCAATGCATTTGGTATGGAAGTCGGCCGTATGCCTATTCCATTAAGTATGTATGGAAATTGGTCGTATGGCTATTCCATTAAGTGATATGTGTGGAAGTCAACCGTATGGTTATTCCACTTAAGTATGTTTATGTCCCAAGTTACCTTTATATATTCTATGTGTTCTTTATATGGGTTTTATGGTAATCCTTTGGTTACAAAAAAGGTAAGTAATGATACATTATTCAGTGAAAAGTTTTTACTACTTCATGAAGGTGAAGGTATTACTTTGATAGAGTATACATGGTTTACTTGATTTTGAAAAACTAACAGTTTTCATTCTTTCTGTATCCCTTACTGAGCTTTTTATGCTCACCCCAAGTTTTTTCGAAATGTTTTTCACAGGACTTAAAGTGGAATAAGGTCAAGGATGGGATCAAGGGAATTTCATGCTATCTAAAACATGGAATCTAGACATCTTTCTTTTTAAGAGTTTTTATTTTATGGAGACTTAGTAGAAGTGTCTACTTTGTAATCTTTTAAGATGTAATAGTTATGTTCTAATTCTCTAAAACTCTAAACCTGAAAAGATCCTCAATGTGAATTATTCATTTAATTAAATATTAAGTAAGGTTTAAGGCTGGGGCCTTATACTTCTAGGATCGGCCTCAGAGATATGTTGGTGAAGGGGATAACATTGGGGAATATGGGTCTTTAATGTTGAGGCCACATGTATAGAATTATCCTGTAAACAATCTTGAGTTGGCAGTTGTGGTTTATTATTTATAGTTTTGGTGAAATTATCTAGTGGGTAATGAGTTTACTATGTTTACATATCACAAGAGTTTGAGATAAATTTTCTCGTGGAGTGATTTGAATCTTTGGAAGTGGAGATGTGTTGATTATATACAGTATTTTGATTTTGAGTTAGAATATACACTTGGGAAGGGAAAAAATGTGGATAATTTTTTGAGTAGAAAAACTCTGACTCAGAAAGTTCAAGAGTCCATTGTTGAATGAGGGATGACATCATTGCTAGAAGAGATGAAAGTTGTGTTTCAGAAGATTCTAGAGAAGATGACTCTAGTATTAGTTTTAGTGGAGCCAACACTTTTTAGATAGATCATGGATAGGTAGTATCAGTATCCATAGTACTTGGACTTGAGAGAATTTGTTTTCGGTGGTGAGATACCTTCAGATTGGTTGATAGATGAGGATGATATCATCTACATAAAGAATTTAGTTTTTGTGCCTATGAGAATGCAAGAGGAGATCATGAAAACATTTAATGCCTCTAAGTGGGTGGTACATTGAGGTGTGAACAAAATTTACCATGACCTACAATGAATGTTTTGGTGGTGAGGATTAAAAAAGGAGATAAGAGGGTTTATGATATGATGTTTTACCTAGAATCATGTGAAGCCAGAGCATCAATGACTTGGAGGTTTACTTTAGTCAATGAAAATTTTTAAATGTAAGTGGGAGGATGTAACCATGGATTTTTTTGGTTATTTAGAATAATTTTAGGAATAATTTTTCTATTGGGGTCATTTTGGATTGGCTGATGAAGGTAGAACATTTATTTCTTATATGGGAAACCTTCAATGTAGAGCAGTTTAGAAAATTGTATGTTCAGGACACATCCAAACTTCATGGGGTTTGGGGGACCACAGTTTCATATCATGACACACACATTACATAATGATTATGTAAGATATTTCATAAGTAACTTAGTATGATTTTTTTATTGAGTACAACTTACCACCCATAAACAGATGGGTAGTCAGAATGTACTATATAGGTGCTTGATGATATGTTGTGAGCATGTGTGCTTGATTTCAGTGGGTATTGTGAGAATCATTTGGATTGAGTGGAGTTTTCCTATAATAATACTTTTCAAGAAACTATAAATATTGAACCAAATGAGGTTCTTTTTGGTAAGCCATAAAGATCACCGCTATGTTGAATAGAAGTAGGTGCGTTAGAATTATTGGGATTGGGTCATATGAAAGAGACGTCAGAGCAGGTGTAGTAGACTCATAAATGTATGGATACATATCAAAGTAGTAAGAAGTCATATAATGATATACTAAGATTCCCCATAGAGTTTAAAGAGGGTGATTGTGTATTCATTTGGGTGTCACCTACGTTGGGTCACTGCAGGATACAGAGACAGGGAAAGTTGATGCCCATGTTTTATGGACCTTTTGGGTTCATGGAGAGAATTGGGAATATCGAATAATGATTGGCTATGCCAAAGAACTATAGTTCCATGAATTTTGTTTTCCATGTTTCACAAATATTATGAAATCACCCCAACCCTTCTCATGTGATCAATGTGGATGAGGGCGATCTTGAGATAGATGTGTCCTTCAAGGAGAATTTGATAAGTATGCTAGATCGCGGTGTGAAAGTGTTGTGGGGAAAAACTATGTTGATTGTTCATATGTTATGGAAGCATGGATGAGTATAGGAGTAAACTTGGGCATGGTAATCTGATACGAGGGCTTAATGGCCTGATCGTTTTGGCTCAGAATATTTGAAAATCTTGGAAGTGAAGCTCGAATATGAGTTGTTATAAGATGGGGTGATTATAATATATGGATCATTTTTGTAGTTATATCCAGCTTAAATTAAAGATTTTTTTGTTTTATTTTAGTACCACTAATTGGATTTATGACATGGGGTGTGTTTGGGTGGAGTTTTAAGAAACAATTGATAAAAATGGTCTATGCACAGCTGACACATGGTTAAGGTAAATTTTGAATCCATCCCAGCTACCCATGCGACCCTAGGCAAAGGGGATTCACATGGTTGGAACATGGTTTGACAAACCATGTTATCAAAGAAAGGTAAATGTGAAACCCATAATAGTGAGGGCCAGCACTATTGTTTCATTATTTATCTAACTATGTGCCCATGCCCATAAAACTGTGTGTGTTATTTTATTTTATCATAAAATTAATCTTTAAATCGCCCAAACCCCTAAAACCCATCATATTCTACCTAGACATGCTCCTTGAAGATTTTTGGCAATTTTTTAGTTTCACAGAGGGTATCTAAGGTCATAAAATCACTGTTCTTCGAGATTCGAAGCTAGAAACGAAGTTCTACTCCTCTCATGGTATGTGGATCACATCTCAATGCCAATATCATCTATTCTTCCCTATTCTCTTGATATTTTGGTGGAATTAATCATATTTTTCTTAAAATATAAACCAAATTGGTGAGATCAAGATCTATAATTGTAGACCAAGATATATGTTCATACTAACTTAACAGATTTGATCTTGATTTAGGGATTTAGATCCAAAACAATAAATACGTCATTGTGATACTCGATTTTGGGGAACTTCATTGGGTGATAAATCATTAAATAATTGAGGTAAGTGGTATATTTTTAGAAATCCCAGAGTCTTGATATTTTGTTTTTGTATTTTCTTGTAAAATTGATAGTTTTTTTTTCAAAATTGAAAATCCTTAGTGAACTAAATTAATGTCATCAATGGATTGATTGAGAAATTCAGGATCTGAAGGAACAATGGGATTAGGTAATTGAGATAATTGATTGATAAATTAATTATCCATAAAATTTAATAGATAATTAGAATAATTAATTTTTCAATTAATTATTGTCTTTTTAATATTATCAATGAGGGTGATTAATTTGTTGTAGAACTAATTGAAGTGTTGGTGATATGATTGATTCAAATTCGGGAATGAAATTAATGGTAACATGGTAATTCATTTGAGAAATAATAATTATAACAAGGTAATTCAAATTGTGTGATGAAATGAATAGTAATATGGTCATTCATTTGAGAAATAAAAATGGTAATATGTTCATTCCGATTGTGTTATGAAATTAATGGTTACATGGTAATTCATTTTAGGAATAAGAATAGTAATTTAGTCAATGAAATTGTGTGATGAAATGAATTGTAACATGGTCATTAATTTGAGAAATAAGAATGGTAACATGGTCATTCAAATTGTGTGATGAAATGAATGGTAATATGGTCATTAATTTGAGAAATAAGAATGGTGACATGGTCATTCAAATAGTGTGATGAAATAAATGGTAACATGGTCATTAATTTGAAAATAATAATGGTAACGTAAACATTCCAACATGTAGTATCCCATGGGGACAGAACAGATCTCAGACTGGGATGAAGCAGGTATTAAGTTACAGGTATCTATAAAACCCAAAGTTTTATTTATTTAAATAAACAATATTTTATAATATTATAAAATATTTATTTTTTTCATTATAATTATTCTTATTAAAACTACATAAATAATTTTTGGCTATATTTTATTTATATATCATTGGTGGTATCTTATCGAGTTGTAATCACACCCTATTCAAGATTCCTTATCAGTACCCAAATAGAATTTATTTTTTCATAACTTGTTAATGGGAAAAGGCCTAGATTAGATTTTTTTATTTGGGATGGAGATTTTATGATGGAACCAGAAATGGTTCAGGAACTGCTTGGGATTCATTAGTGTATTTTCATTTAGTTTAATTTTAGAAACTTTGGCATGGCATGTTTCCCTTTCAGTTTAATATTGTATCTCTTGTATTGGTTATCCTGTGACATTGGAACTATTTAATGTTATATAGGATTCCAAATTTGTTTATTTATTTTCTCTGGTGTATTGATCTGATAAAATATAGTATATTCTCCCCATAATCGACTTACCAAACCCTCACTTCTAGTCTGTTGCCTATAACGTATGGGGACGCGTGCATTATTTCACAAAGTGAATAGGCTTAGTGCACCATTGTGTGGAACCTGGGTGGAGAAGTTTCAAAAATAAACATTGAAACTTATAGAATAAAATTTTAAACAATTCATTGCCCATGATATATGGAAATTTTTTTCATCTCATACACAATAAAACAAATATTACTTTCACTTTATTGTAAAATCCAAATGAAAATTATTTAAAAAATGACATGAAGAATCAATTCAAAACATTTCATAAGAAAAACTAAAAATGGGTAATATTTTATTTATTAAATTAATTTTAAAAGGATAAAAATATTGTTGAATAATTTTTAGTAAATATAGTTTTGGATGAAAATAGACTTCCAACCGAAGAGGTAAATGAAGTTTGATTTTATTAAAAACATATTATCAATTATATTATGTACCAAATAAAATAAAATAGTAATATTACATGAAAAAGTTCATAAATAACAAGAGGAGATAAAATGGAAGGGTTTATCAAAAAATGAGTAAATAATTTCAAAAAAATTTAAATTGAAGTATAAATAATCCTGATCAAAATAAGATTGTGAAATAATTCCTTGCAAAGAACACAACTTTGATGTGAGAATTAACAAATAAATGGATTTTTTTTATTTATTGAAACTTACACATAAAATAAGTGGAAAGAAAATAATAGATATTCTATTGTAATTAATCACATAATACTAGGATATCAAAGACATGTAAGGAGTAATATAACTCAATCAAAATAAATTGAGTTATGGAATTCTACAATACTAGGTAAATTTTAATTAAAATAAACTAATATGAAAAAATTAAAATTAAATCATAAAATACCATGAATAATCATTTATTTATTATATTTCATGTAAAATGGGTACTATATACCCCATAAAAATAAATTTGTTGTATAACATTACAATATGTCTCAATTAAATAAAATTTAGATGAAATCTCTAACCTCACACATCCTTTTGGTCGAACATGGATTAACTGCATTTATAGTGGTTCAAAACATTTTATAAACTTATAATATAACCATATTAATATTTATGATATCATATATGATCCTTTCTAATATATTATCACTCATTAATTAATAATATTTCATTATTTTTATTATTTCATGTGTTAATTGTCTTGTTTTATTATCTGTGCTTCATCTTGAAAGTTATGGTTCTTGGGCATATTATATAGTGACATAATAATGAAACGATATTTTTTATTTATACATAGATTATAATTTTAAAACTATTAATGACATATGGTTTTTGAAAAATGATTACGTTGTGATTATGGAGATGGTAGGTCGTACGTATGCATGAGTAATGTTTTCCACTTTTCAATAACCATTATGGAAAGGAGGTAACTAAAATTTTATCTTAAAAAATTATCATAAAACCAAATATCCATTTTAGTTATTTAATTATTATTCTATATAGCATCCATGTTTTTGGTAATTTAAATAGAGTCACAAAACATTGTGAAGGTGGTAGTCCACACGTACACAAACAATGTTATCATTTTTCAATGTAAAAAATAGAAAATTATCAATTATATTTTCAGAATGAAAAATATTTCATGAATATAATAATTATTTCATGTATATGAGTGTTATTAATTAAATTTATCCTTATTAAATTCTATTTAAATTTTTAGTTAAAAACGAATCAAATCTCTTTATGAGGTGATATTCCATTATACATACAAACAACGTTATTATATCTCATACATGATAGATAGTAGATAAGGCGTATATAATATAAAGACTCCATACATATTATTATTTTATAATTATATAATATATATATATATATATATATATTTACTATATATTCATCATCATACCCAACTATGAGAGGTGTTAATGGAAACAACAATGGCATCAGTTAGCAAGGCAATAGTCCGTCGTAGACATGAATGATGATTTCATAACCCATTTTATGGAAGTCAATGTTGTAGTAGGTCATGACCATAACATAAAAAGTCAATATTTTCAATATACTCTGGTTTTTATATCATCATGGTTTAATAATAATTTAATGTTGTGATGAAATAAGTAAAACAAAAATTCTCTTTGATGAATGTTACCTCCTTTTTGGGTATCCTCCATAGGATAGAACCAAATTTTTTCATAGTTTGGATTTATTCCTAAATTAATGATTCTAGGATTATATTAGGGAATTTATGGTGTGATTTGGATTGGTATTTGAGGAATAAAAATGGTTTTTAGTAGTTAATAAGATAGTAGAGTGGGTGGCCTTTTATAAGTGGGGTGAGTGGTACACTTGTAATATTTTAAAACAATTCAATCATACCAATGATTCTATCATGACACATGCCCCCAAAATGAAAAATTATTGAAAATATAATATATAAAGATGAAATATGTCTGCAAAATGGGTGTTTTACATGTTGGAAGGTCATATTTACCCTTATCGTCTTAGATTAACCCCTGGTAAACCCCTTTGTTTCTTAACCACTGTAATTAATTTTTACTATTTGCACTAGTAATTTTGTTAAAAAAATAAATTTTCCTTTTTAAAAGCTTTAAATTATTATTATTAAAAATACAAAATATTTTTTTCCAATTTCAGTTCATATAATTCAAAAAAATTTATATAAAATTAATCTTGCATGCGTAATGAGAAAATGGCTTTTTATTGAGGAAATGTTCAAAAATCTATAAAGTTTTTATTTCTAAATTAAGTATAAAAATTATTCTAAATACCAAAATTGAAATAATTGATATAAAATTGAATTAATTTTACTTTAAAAATAATTCAAAATAAAATATCACATTATCAATTATTTAAAAAACTTTTTTTAAAATTAAAATTCAATAATTTTTATAATTTATCAAAAAACTGAAACTATTCAGAAAAGTACCCAAAAATCACCCTATGAAAATTTTAATATAATGATTTAAAAAATAAATTTTATTTTCTAAAATAAATTATCTAATTGTGTCAAAAATTAAATTTTTATTTTGTGTGAAAAACGCAACTAAACGGCCTTTTAGGAAATATATATTTTTGTATAGAACATTTCTTTTTCAATTAATTGATTATTATTTTATTTGTAATCAACATATAAGAATAATTTTAATAGTTTAGTTAGTAATATTCATATCTGACAAATTAATTGATAGGTTATAATCTAATACTATATTATGGTTCATTTCAACTCAAGGTTTCATTTTCTGCAAGCTATCGAAAGGATTAAATTTATTTAAAAAGAAATATTTCATGAGGTCTTGGGAGTTATATATTATTCTATGATTACTGTTTCATTTCATACACAGTTTCAATGATGATGTTCATACTTTAATATATTTTAGTGTTACATAATTGAACTTATTACCTATTATTAATAATTATGATTCAAAATATTAAATATATTTTACCAGATTTGATTAAAAAAATTGAAGCTTAATATTTAAAATCAAACACGTAAGCGTAATGAAAATATGGTTTTCCAAAAAAAACTTTTTCTTATGTAAAAATGTATTTATTTCAAAATACAACCTAAAAATTATTACAATGACATAAATTGGATTAATCATAACATAATTTAACTATTATTACTTTTAGAAAAAATAAAAAATAATTTAATTTGTAAAATTCTTTAAACCAAATGTAGGTTTCAATTAAAATCATTATTTTTCACTAATTATCTAGAAGATAATCATTATAAAATATTATGAAAAATTTAAAATAAGATAATTTTTAAATTTATTGTTTTAAATTTATTTTAATTTATATAATATATTTAATAAAAATTGAAAAAAAAATAACATAAGTTTGTAAAATGTGGTGAACACGTTGCTTAGAAAAATACAATTTTCAATAATAAAATTGGATTTATTATTATCCCATACCTAGAAAAAAATATGTATGATAATTCATTTTACTGAATATGTTATATATAAATTTCATTAAAATATTTCAAAATTAGTGATTAATTTAATTTATTAAAATAAAAACACATTATTGGCATGAAAACATTTTTTTCATAAAACCATTTCATTTTTATTTAAATGACTTTCATTTTTATTTCTAATAAATTCATAACCAATGAATTTATTTTATTCATTATTAAGGAATATTAATTTCAAATTTTTGATATTCACAATCATACCTTCCATTTTAAGGGAAAATGTTCAACTTTCACATTAAATAATATTTTTTATATATTATGTCATTTTTTGTTTAAAAATAGTGTTTTATGTAACACAATCTATTTAGGTATTTAAATTTATCTGAAAATATATTTCCTTAAATCATTGGGTTTTAAATTCTACCCCATATAAATTAATTTCACTCTCTTAATATTACCTTACTTTTCAAAGGATCAAAATTGGTTGAAAACCCTATATCGTATAAAGTGGAAATAAAACATCCTTTTGAAAAAAGGAAAATATAAAAATGATGGTTATCTATTATAATTAAAAAATAGTTTTCCAAATATGATAAAATTAATATTAAGTGAAAATATAGACATGGTGGAGAGAACTAACACCCAATGGAAAATAGAGAGTGGAAGATTTCAAGGATATGATTAAATTAACAACCACATAATAAGAATATTTGTATGGGTGAAAAGGCCACAGATTAAGTAGAAATGGGGAAAATATGAACATATTATTGTCACAATATACTTTTATATAATATAAGTGATTTTTATTATCCTTATATAGAACATGAGAAAATATACAATATTTCCTTCTTTCAATTCCATTAAAATAATATCAGAAATTAATTATTCTTAGATAAATTTCCACATCATCTTTTACTCTATGAAATTAATATTCAAGTTGAATTTTTAATACCTTAAGAACTAAAGTTATCTTTTATTGAATCATAAGATATATAAAAGAATGGAAATTTATTCCTCCAATTTCTAGATATTTATGAAAACCAAAATGGCTATCATAAGTTATTCAATGAATTATGTTCTAATAAATCAACAAAAATACCCAATGTTCATCTTAATCCATTTAATAAATATTTATCCATAAGGATCCTAAAAAATATGTCTGAAAGAAATTAAATCACAAATATTGGAATGGTTTGATATCATATCCTCACATGAAAAACTTAACCATTGTCTGGAAATAATTTTAATCACACATAATATCTCTTGCCAATATTTATATACCTTAATCATTTCAAAAATGAAGTTATCATAAAATAAAATATGCTTTTAAAAGGAAATTCACCCTCTATTTATTAAATAATATCTCATTTTCCATAAAAAAACATTTCCTTTATACTTTTGGTTTCATCCTTTCACTAATAGAAGATCATGGATTGATTCATAATTTCAAATGTGATTTCATTATTCTAGGGTATATGTGGAGATATTTATTCAATTATTTAAATCACATCAAATTTCACTAAATTATGAACAAAAAAATTGTTTAGAGAATCCTTAATTCAAAATACAACATGAAATTCCTATCATGGGAGTGGATTATAAGTGTTACTAAATTATAATGGTTTACATTCTCAATGTTGATTTAATAAAAAATTCTTTTTTCCTTAACCTTTTGAGGTTTTTGTGGATTATTATCCTCATTATCCCTTGTGTTGGAACCTCCTATGGTGGAGTGTGATTGACACTCTATAACAACCATTCACTTTATATCATTTTTAAACATGATTTATTGCATAAAATTGCACTTAATACAACTCATAAGATAAATAGGTCTAGTGTCTTTGGGAAATAATGTTCATTACATAACAACTTAGAACATTAACAAGCAATATCTTTATTTTAAAACTTGTTTAACATAACCATAATGTTCCTTCATACTCAACCCTTCATGGGATAACCTGATGACATGAATAATTCATGGGTGATCAATGAATCCCTATAATGGAATAGACATGTCATAAAATGAGGATAATAATACATTTTAGGAAACTAATACCAATGAGGAATAATGGAAAATGAATAATAAAGAATTATATAGCATGATAATCATAACATAGGAAATGTGGAAACAACATACAACATGTTGTAAACATTAGTAAAGGATCATGGAACATAGAGGATCATGAGTCAATGATCATTTCACATGGAGTATCATGGGTAGAGTAACATTGCACAGGTAGGATCATGATCCAAGTCCCATTTCACTTTACATATCATGATATTAAACATTAACCAATGAATTGGATTTCAATGAGGGTTAACCCTTCATAATCATTTCATTATCATGTTTAAGTGTGTTACATAAATCACATAACATGGTTTCATTAAACAAAATAATTTATTCTGTAATCTTTGAATGTGTAATACATATATGTAAGTACCCAATAAAAAAATTTATGTTTATAAAGTTGAATACCCTTGGTAGACAAATGGGAATGGTATTCACTACATGATGATTTTGTTCGGGAAAATCGTAGTGTTATTTCGGCAACATAATGACATCATATAAAATTTCATAAAATGGTATTATGAGAGATAAAGGGGCATCTCATAATTTAGACATTAAATGGGTAGTAATAGGGATATTAAAGAATACATCCCAACATATGAAAAATTAATTTAGAAGACATAACATAAAATTAATAGTTGATAAAAGATGAGGTTGGATGATTCCTTAAAAAAATTAGGCATGGTAATGGGTGTAAATAAAGGTTCTTAAGAGGGTTAAATGAGAGTTATAGGGTATCCAATAATTTAAAAAAAAAACTTTACAATAAGTGGGATAGGTAAAAATATATCCCAACTTTGGAAAATGGTAATCAAAAGGGAATATCATAAATTAAGTGCTTGATGAAAAGAGGGGAGAGATAATCCCTTAAAAACTTTTGGCATAGTAAAGAATTAGGTATGGGTCAAAATTAGAGATTATAAATGGTCTCACATTAAATAATAAAAATTTTATAGGAAGGGAATCATAATAACTGAATTAAAATTTAAGCAATTGAAATTATAAAGGCTAATTTCAATGAAATTCCATGAATTGATACAAAGTGAGGAAGGTGAGGGTCTCTTACTTGAGTGTATGACTCAAAAGTTTTGTTAGGAGATTCTCAAAATCTTGGGTCACCTTGTGATGACTCTAGGGAATATATGGGAGAGGTTGGATGAGCTTCGATGAGTTTTAGTGAAGAGAAATTGGATCTTGGGTGGATATATATAGGAAATGAGGGGGATTTCATTATTATTTTGGTTTTGGATACTACAAAAGAAAATATTCAAAACCAAAAACTATACCATGTCTTTTTCCCATGATTTCTAAAAAATGGGATTTTTATACATTTTCTTATAATTCAAATGGCCTAAGATAATAAAATATTGAATTTTCATATTTTTAGGTGAGTCGCACATTCAAAGAAATGATTTTAAAATCATAAAATATAATATAAGTCTTCGAGAATTCACTAAGGATTTATAAAATAAATAAATAAACCAAAAATCACATTATTTTAAAGTAATAACATATATTTGGCTGATTATACCAATTATAGTATTTATTACATAACTATTGGTCCATTATGATTTCATAAGACACATCATATATTTATACAGTATTTAAGTTTTACCCAAAAATTCAACTCATAGAAAATTATGAAAAATTCACCATTGGATAATTTTTATATATTTATTACAATTATATTATTCATTTTTTTGAAATAATTTTCTAAATATATGAATTTTCACTTTTAAAATAAAAACTGATATTTATTGAAAATTGACGGGTTTTGACAATAATAGTTTTCGAGCTGTAATAAAAATTACATTTGACATCATAAAAACTATAAGATCATTTATATTTTTGAAAATTAATTTAATAATAATAATTTATTAAAATATTATTTATTTCAAAAATCCATTATTTTATCATGATATATTTCTTAATTGAATTTGAATATAAGCTGAAAATACTTTTTATTAGTAAAAAACACTTACAAAGTAACAATAATGGGAAAAAGATATATTCATTATTCTATAAAAAAATATCTAAATAATCTTATTGATAGGTTCTTGATAAATATCCCTTTATTAAACCCACATATTCCCTATGATTATGTTATACGATGGTGGGGCTTTCATGGGGCCATTCGGTGTATATGGTTTGGGTCGTGATCTTGATGAGTATGAACTTTTCTTGTAAACAGTTTTTCACATGCTTTATTTTTTATATCTAGTCTTGTAATTGGTTTAATTAAAATCCCAAAATATCTATCTCCCTTAAAATCTCTGATAAATGGGCTTTATAGGGTATGATCAAACTAGTTGAGGTCATCACATCTTTTATCTATGCGAAAATGATTTATTGAAACCAAATATTTATACTAGTCATGTGATCACTGTTCAAAGTATATACCGTCATCAATAAATATACTCAAAGGTAATGTAAAATCCAATTGTTTATAATAAATGAATTACCTATGTTTTCTATAACTATAAGACATTTAATTAAATCGACGAAGGGAATTTTATTCATAAAAGATCTGGTCATTACAATCTTTCCCCATAAGAAATTCCAAACTCAAAATTTCATTTTCCCATACTAAAATAGATGTGGGTAACATATCTACATCCCCTTATTTTCTTTCCGCGTTCCTTCTTCAAACATTTGGTTTCTCCACATCACATTGATGAGGGGAATTTTCTTATTTTGTAGAACTTTTTCTCTACAATATAATATATTTACTGGACTCCCTTCATAATAAAGGTCATTATACAATGTAACCACATTTGCATTGGGTATATGTGATGGCTATATTATGTACTTTATTAAAATGGATACATGGAATACATCATGTATACATTTGGTGGGAGTGCTAGTCGATAGGCCACTACTCTAATGTGATCAAGGATATCAAAAGGGTTTATTTACCTTGGACTAAGATTTCTATTCTTTCCAAATCTCATCACTCTCTTCTATAGAGATATGTATAGGAATACTATGTCTCCATCATCAAACTCTAGGTCATAGTGACAATTTTGAGCATATCTCTTTTGTCAACTTTGATCATCATTGATGTGTTTCTGGATGGTATTAACAATATCCACCATTTCTTCAACCATTTCAGGAACTAGAAGTTTCTCTTCCCCAACATCAACCCAACATATTGGCGTTCTTCACCTCTTACCATAATGGGTTTCATAATGACGTATTTTGATGCTTGAGTGTAAAATATTTTTTTAAGAGAACTCCAACAAAGGAAAACGTTGGTCCCATTCTCCATGGATGTCCATTGAGAAATATATCAACATATATTCAAGTGTTTGGATAGTCCACTCAGATTAGAAATTAGTTTGAGGGTGATAAGACATATTGAATTTCAGCTCAGTGTTTAGATCATGCTAGAGAATTTTCCAAAACGTATAGGTTAATCTTGGATCTTGATCTGGCAGAATCAATATTGGTACTCCATGTAGCCTTACCACATCTCTGATATATACCTAGGCCAGTTGATCCAGTGATAAATCCTCTAAAATAATGATGAAGTGTGTAGCCTTTGTAATATGATCCACAATAACCCAGATAACATTTTTTCCCTTGGATGTATTTGGAAATACGGTGACAAATTCCATGGTTATTTTTTTCCAATTTACATGTTGGTATTGGTAATATTTTCATCGTCTCATATACTTCTGCCTTCCAGACTTCACTTTCTAACATATTAGGAATTTTGTTGTATATTCTTCAATCTCCTTATTCATGTTATCCCATGAATATTTCTATAATAGATCTCGATACATATTTGTGTTTCATTTAAAAATAGGGAAAGTCTAACTATGAAAATCATCTAAAAGTTATGTCTTTATCTCAAGATTTAATGTAACAGAAATTCATGACCAAAATATCAAAACAAAATATTCATTAATATTGAAATATGAGGATTTCCTTTTCCATATAGTTTCCACTCTCTTCTAAATTCCCACATCATCTTTTTTACAATCCTTTAATCTTTCCAAAAGAGACGGTTGATAAATAATTTATGAAAGGATATATGATGTGCTTTTTTAATGATCCCAATGTCCATCCTCTTCAAATCTAAGAAGATAAAATCCTTCTCAATTATCATTAGTGATAGAATTGATAGATCATTTCTACCTCGAGCATCTACCACTTTGTTTGCCTTACCATGATGGTGGTGGGTAGAGTATTCATAATCCTTAATGAGCTCCAACTATCATCATTGGTTAATATTAATCTCTTTCTATGTGTATATATATTTAAGACTTTCGTGATCCATATATATTACACACTTCTCCATAATGAGATAATTATAACAAATTTTCAATACAACGATCACATCTTCCAACTCTAAATCATGGATGGAATAGTTTTACTCATGAATTTTAAACTAACATGAGGCATAGATATTGACTTTTTCATTTTTCATCAAAACACATCCCAATCCATTCTTTGAAACATCAGTGAAAATTTCGAAGAGTTCCCCACTTGTGGGTAGTGTGAGCACAGAAGTAGTGAAAATATTTTTTTTCAACTCCTTGAAGCTTTATTCACAATCATCATTCTAAGAAAATTCGACTCCCTTCCATGTTATCTTGGTAATTGTGTTTGACAATCATGATAAAATTCTAAAAAATTGGCAATAATATCCATCTAACCTAAGTATGATATGGATATTTGTCATAGATGTTGGCCACAACCATCCCAGAATTTCTATTTTCTTGGAAGTATCCATAGATATCCCATCGCTTTTGATGATATGTCCCAATAATGTGACTTAATTCTTCCAAAACTCACACTTGCTATATTTTTCAAATATCTTCTCCTTCAAAAGGTCTTTATCATGGTTCTAATATTCTCATCATACTCCTCCATGGTTTTGGAGTATATTAGAATATCCTATATAAATAATACCAAAAATGTTTTGAGGTAATTTCTAAATAATATATTCATCAATTACATGAAGATTTGTGGAGAATTAGTGAGTCTAAATGGAATCAATGTGAACTCATAGTGCTTATACCTTGTATGAAAATAATCTTTGGGGATATCCTCCTTCACCATTACTTTGTAATATCCCTATCATATTTCTACCTTGGAGAAGTATTGTACTCCATGTAGCTGATCCAATAAGTCATAAATATGTTTAAAATGATAGTAGTTAATTATCATGATATTGGTGAGCTCACGATAATCAATGCAATGATGAACTGACACATCCTTCTTCTTGACCAAGAGGACTAGTGCACCCCATGGTGAAGCACTTAGGCATATAAACCATTTATCTAGATTCTCATGTAGTTTTTTCTTCAATCCCACATGATCCACAATAGCCATCCTATATTGAGTCTTGGATATTAGTAACGCCCCAAGTATAATATCGATAAAAATTTCAACCTCTTGGCTAGGGGAAGACCATGAAATTCCTTAGGAAACACATTAGTTAATTCTCTGATGATGGGAATGTCTTCAAGGATGGTTGTCTCCTACGACTAAATCATTTGAGATAGATATGCTTCATCATAGGGAAATAATATCTATTCCTAAGATGATGGTTATAAATAATATCAATCCTTATCCTTTACGTGTACTGAATCAAAGGTTCATTATCCTTATTGAGAGTGATTTTCCTCTAGTGGAAATTTATGTTGGCTCTATATAGGGAAAGTTAATCCATGTACTGAATTGCATTAAATTCCACCAGGGGAAGTATGACATGGTTCTCTAGGAATTTCAATCCAAAAATTTGGAAAAGGGAGGAGTTATATACATGGGATGCAATAATTTCCCAATTTTGTTTCACTAACATCTCTACTTCCATATTCTGTGGTGGTGTTTGAATAGTTCTATTAAACTTTCTTGATATAAAGAAATGCATACAACCATGGATGATAAACCTACCTTCAACTTTTTTATTATGATTATACATTATCCAAAATAGAATTATTGATGAGTACATTTAAATATATTAAATACATAAAGAGGTATCCAATTACATTAAAGGGATAACTTATAAATTACATTTATGTCCTTAACATATGAGTTTCGAGGATTTATTCGATGTTATTCATAATATATTTCCTAACAAATATTATTATGGGCATTTTTTGTTCCATTAATAATGGTTTGTAATGAACTTATGAATTTTAAATAAACATATCCCTTGATAGTGTCAAACTAGGTGCACAGAAAAAACCATTTTCATGTACCAAGTTATGTTGATTCTAGCATGAAACACCTTTTCAGAATTGTTATTCCTTGGTACATCTATTCTATAACCACATCCATTTGTAGTATCCAGAAATGGATTAATTTTCATCATAAATGACTTAATCTATAATTTTCAAAATTTTGGGATTTTTTCTTACACTTAGTATTATACCCATGTGTTTTTACTATGGTTTTATAATCCTAATATCAAAATATCTATACATATCCTCTGATACTAACTATAACAACACAACACTATATATTATATTTAAACATGATTTATTACATAAAATTTAACATAATAAAACTCTAAAGATTGATAGGTCTAATGTATTTAGGAAATTAGGTACATTACATAATAATTTAGAACATGAAAAAGCAACATCTTTATTTGAAAAAATATATAACATAACCAAAATGTTCCTTCAAACTCAACACTGTGTGGGATAACCTGAGGACATACATAAGAAAGGGGTGAGATATAAATCCCAAAAATGGAATAAAAATAGAATAACATGAAGATAATAATACATGTTATATAAGGCATATCAATGAGGCATAATGAAACATGATTAATAAGGCATGATATAACATGATAATCATAACATAGGAAATGTGGCCACAATATACAACATGATGTAAGCACGTGTCAAGACTCATTACAGGTGTAGGAGCATGAGTCAAGGATCATTTCACATGGGAGATCATGGGTTGAGGCCCATTTAACATGGATTATCATGTGTCAAGGCCCATTGAAAATGACATATCATCCTAGTAAACATTAACCATTTCATTGGAGAGTTATTAGGATGCACCCTTCAGAATTATTTCATTCGCAGGTTTAAGTGTGCTACATAGATCATATAACATGGTTTCATTCAATATCATAATTTATTAGATAATCTATGAATGTGGAATACATACATTTAACTCACAAATAAATAATTTTATGGTCATAAAGATGAATACCTTTGATAGAAAAATGGGTATGGTATTCACTACATGATGATTTTGGCATGGAAAATCATGGTGCAATTTCGACAGCATAGCGGTGTCATATAGTAATTCATAAAATGTGTTGATGGGAGAGAAATGGGTCTATCATAATTTATAAATGAAATGGATAGTAAGATGGATATTTGAGAACATATACTAATTTAGGAAAAATTAATTTTGAATACATTACATAAATGTAATGCTTGATGAAATATGTGGCTAGAAGAATACTTAAAACAATTCAACATGGTAATGGGTATACATAAAGGTTATTAGAATGGTAAAATGAGAGATAAAGGAGCTCTCATAATTTAAAAATAAAATGTAAATTAATGGTTATTGGTAATAATTTATCCCAACTTAGGTAAATGGAAATCCAAAGGGAATATCATAAATTAAGTTCGTGATTAAAAGAGGAGAGAGAGAATCCCTTACAAACTTTCAGCATAGTAACAGCTTAGGTATGGGTCAAAATGAGATATTATATATGGTATCACATTAAAATAATATCAATTAGATTTTAAGGGAATCATAATAACTAAATTTTAATTTAAAAATTTGAAATTACAAAGGCTAATTTTAAAGAAGGTTATTGAATTGAAAGAAAGATAGTAAGGTGAGGATCCCTTACTTGAGTGTGTGTCCCGAAAGGCTTGGGAAAGGATTCATGAAAGATTAGGGGTGCCTTGGTAGGACTATAGGGAGTAGATGTAAAATGTTTTATGAAATTTATGTAGTTTTAGTGAATAGAAATGGGAGCTTTGGTGGTTTTATATTGAAATAATATGGGGATTTCATTATTATTTTTGTATTGGACACTACATAATAAAATATTCAAAACAAAAAAACATCACATTTCATACCCATGGTTTCTACCAAAGGGAGGTGATATATATTATTTTATAATTCCAAAGGATGAAGACAATAAAATATTTCCCTTTTTTATGTGGAGGTGAGTCACACTTCCAAAGAAATGATTTAAAAATATCAAAATATAATTTATCTTTTGGAGGACTCACTAATTCATTATAAAAAAATAAACCTAAAATAACATTATCTTAATGGAATAAAATATATTTGAACGAGGATACATTTTATAGTCATTATTACATCACTAATGATCCATTATGAGGTCATAAGACACAACGTATATTTATTCAGTATTTAATTTTTACCAAATAAATCAGTTGTCTTAGAAAATTATGAAAAATTCACCATTAGATAATTTTGATGTCTTGATTCAAAAAAAAATATTTATTTTTTCAAAATATTTTCTTAAATATTTTAATTTTCACTTTTAAATTAAAAAACTGATATCTCTTGAAAATTTATGGGTTTTAACAGTAACTGCTTTCGATCCATAATAAAAATTACATTTGACTTCATAAAAATTATATGATCATTTATATTTTAAAAAAATAATTTATTAATAATATATTATTTGAATATTATTTATTTTAAAAATCCATTAATTCTTTAATATATATTTCTAAATTTAATTTTTATATTAATAAAAAATACTATTTCTTCTTTAAAAAACATTTACAATGAAAGAATAATGGGCAGAAAATATATTCATTATTCCATAAAACAATTCACATAATATTATTTATAGGGTCTTGATACATATCCCTTTGTTACACCAGAATATTCTCTAAGTGTAAGGTGCATGATTGAGGGTCTTTCATGGGGTTCTTTAGTGAACATGTTTTTTGTAAGAACACGGATCTTCGTTTCATGTACGCTTTACCTTTTTATGGAGTTTTTAAGAAAAATTGAGATTTTGGAAAATTTCGAAGTACATGTCATGTACTTTCTGAGTACATGTCGTGTACTCTTCTCTGGCTCGAAGTTGTGTGCTGGTCGTGACCGGGCCACACACACGGTGTATAGGGGTGACGTGGAGGCCATTTTTGGCGGAGTACGGAAAATCCAATTACACGCCGTGTACTTTAAAAGTAGACGTCGTGTACTTTTCTTTTTTTCACTAAATGCACCGAGGTCGCGCCTGACGGACAGAACAGACCCCTTCTCTAGGTTCTTCGTTCAAGAGCGACCTGTACGGTCAGATCTTCCCCGACCCTCTGCTTCTCTTTCTGTTCTCTGATTTGAGCATGGTCGATTGCGTTGGAAGTGCAGCGGTGAGTTCTTCCTTCTTCTTGAGCCTTGTTTTCAAATTCTTCCTCTTTCTCATGTTATCTAAGGTTGAATTTTTTGTGCGTTTTCTCATATCTACGATGTTCTAGGGGGAATTAGCCATCATGGTTCATGTATATCGATCTCCTAGGATCGAGGTAGGTGGTTTGTGCCTTACTGTTCAAATTATCTGAGTTTTATGTGTGAATTTACACTGGTACCCATGAATGGGGTATTGCGTGTTTACCTTTTTTCCTTTGTTGATTTCCTGCCTTGTATGTATGCTTGTGTAGAGGTAATTTTACCATGTTATAGGATAAATTGTTGTGCTTGGATGTATTTTCCTGGCTTCGTTCTATTTACGATATTTGGGTCTTGTTTTTCCTTTGGCTGTTACACCTGTTTCATGCTTTACGGTTATAGGTTGAAGTGAAACTCATGACATGCATGATGACTTGTAGATTGTTTATCCAAGTATCTCTATAGGTGTAATTTGGTTATCTAAGTGGATCTATAGGTGTACTTTGTCCTTATAACATTATTATGCACTGACTGGCATGGGGCTGAGGGAACCTGGTGCTATAGACTATAAGGGAGAGACCGAGTGAGCTTCCCAGAGAGTCTTAGACATTACATACTATAGGGGATGGACTGAGTGAGCTCCCATAGAGTCTTTGATATTATATACTACAGGAGGGTAGACCGAGTGAGCTTCCTCAAAGAGTCTAACCTTGTTTGAATCTCTTTATGAACCTTCCCAGGCTAGAGGAGGAATTGACTGAGTGATCTTCCTCAGAGAGTCTGTGGTATACCTGAGGATATATGAGGAATTGACCGACATAACTTCCTCATAGAGTCTCTAGACCTTTGGGATAGGAGGGTTAGACCGCGTGATCATCCTCAATAGAGTCCCTGACTGCCCTAGACTATAAGGGGAATTGACCGAGTGAGCTTCCCCAGAGAGTCTCATAAATGCGTATGACCAAGCCAGAGGGGTTAGGTTGAGCGCACCGCCTAGAGGGTTGTGGTTCTTCTTGGATTGGACCGAAGGGGATGGCTGCGAGTACATCCTTGAGTGTTTACGACTTCTCATATGTTTTTTTTCACAACTGTTGATTGGTTATGGATTGTTTTTCTGCTATGTATCATCCTGTTTTACTTCTTACTGTTACTGCCTATTGCTTGATGTTGTTGTTTACTGATTTTTTTACTTTCACCTACCATATACTCACTGACTACTAGGCACAGATCTTTGGGTGAATTCCTAATAGGATTTTATCTCACACCCTGTTTGGGCCATTCTTTTGGGCCCAATGAGACTATGTTGTTGCAGGTATAGACAAGGGCAAGCGCCCTTCGACTTCTCGAACATGATTGCTTGGAGCATTAGAGCATGTGACCAAGCTTTGGCTTGTGATTCTAAGGAGTCATTTACTTTTCTTTTGTACTTTTTTTGGTACTATAGTGTATTCCAGCGTTGTGACTTGGTTGGCTGCTTTCCTAGTTATGTATCATGCATCAATTCATATATATACATATGTGCTCCAGTTTTTTGATTTAGTCTTCCACTATTTACATTGTTGGTTATTACTGCTTCCGTTATTGCATGTTTATTTTTCATCCATTGTGTACTCTGCCAATGAGGGCATAGTATCGCCACTATCACACCCAAGGCCCTTATTACTAGTTGTCAGCCTCTGTCATTTGGGGAAATGTGCTTGAGGCCATGTGACCAACCGGGTACGGGGCGCCTCTGGGTGGCTTCCGAAACCGGGACGTTACAAAGTGGTATCAGAGGAATTCATTTCTCTTACTTTACTATTTGGAGACTTTATCCAGGGAATGGACAGATTCGGTACTTGGTAATAAGCTATACCTGAGAGTAGCTAACCCGCGTAGAGGGAAAATCCATACTACATCGTTTATTGTAGTTTTCTGGTTTTGAGATTTTACGTTTGATACGATTTCACCTAGAGTGATTCACATTCTTTGTACTGTTATTGTTTTAATATTATGGTTCTATTTCATTCGCAACCCAATGAGATGAGGGTATGTCATCTCATGAATCATATAGGTACTTGTAGAAATCGCATTCCATTCATTCTTTCCAGGACATTTAGGGTGCATTAGTGATTGCATGCTGTTGTAATAGACATTTTGTAGATTATGCATACTGTTGTGATAGATGATTGATAGAATCTCTGTTCCTTGTTAGAGAATTTTTTTTATTGTACTTTGTTTAAATGAACGACAAATTTTGATTCTTGAGGTGTTATGGGACCTCTTAAATCGGAAATTGGTGGATCATGATCCTGTTTTCTCTTATACATGACTGTAAAGGATTCCAAGAATTGATTCGCGGGGAGAATGGGCCCTCACATATCAGAATTTGGAACCTATTTTCCTTGTTTTCCGTGTTTCTGGGCTTCTATGCAGTTTCTGAGCAACTTCCTAGAAAAACCCAGAATACACAGCATGTACTTTCTGGTTACATGTCGTGTAGTTTTTAGGCCATGTTACCGACTGTGTGTTCAGGAACACGGTGTTGTGAAAATAATATCAGGAGCCCGCTGTGTAGGGTATGTACACGATGTGTAGTTTAGAGCCTTGTACTCGGCCATGTCACCAACAACACAGTTCGGGGAAGCTCGATTAGAACACGCCGTGTTGTAAAGGAACACGCCATGTGGTTCTGTCTAGGTTCTTGGTCGTGTCACGAAAAAAATGGTTCGGTGTGACCTTCTCTTAGACACACTGTGTTACTTTTGGAACATGTTGTGTAGTCTTTCCATGGTACTCGGCGGTGTCACGAACAACATGAGACAGTTTCACCTTCTCCTCTACACGTCGTGTTTGTTCGGAACATGCCGTGTAAGGGCCAGCCGTGTAGACGACCATGTAACCAACAACACAGGCCGCCGAGTCAGTGTCTGGTACACGCTGTGTCCATGGGGAACATTCCGTGTAGTCTGGGGTTAGTTTGAACCATGTGGGTTAGCCGTGTAAGGAGACTCGGGCAGGGGTTTTGAGTTCAAGTACACGACGTGTGAGGTAACAACACACCGTGTAGTTTGGGATGTTACACGACCTGTCGGGAAGGGGTACACACCCATGTTAATGGCTTAAGTGGACACGCCATGTAGTTTTTATACACACCGTGTAGTTTTTATACACACCATGCAGTCGTGTTTTGTAAAACATGATAGTTTCTTCCCCCTGGTCCAGTTTTGTACTCTTGTGTTCTTTGTCCTTGTATTCTGATCTAAGGTATACTTTTGATCTTTCAGAGATATGCCTCTGAGACGTCCTTCGGTTGTAAGTCTGTCATCAGGCAGTGATCATATGCCAGATATGGATGATCAAGGACTTCCTTCCAATCCTCCAGTCGAGCCAGCCTTGGCACCAGCTGTCATACCCATTTCAGGCACCGAGGCACAATTCCGGGAGGACTTCCTGTGGATGATACAGACCTTCTAGGGAGCTCCGCCTCCTGCCCTGTCAATGGCTAAGTTGACACAGGTTTTCCAGCAGTAGAAGAATCCTACTTTTTTCAGGGATGGAGGACCTCAAGCTACAGAGTCGTGGATAGAGGCCACACTGACCATATTTGAGAACCTAGAGATCCCACCGAAGAAAAGGGTAAAGCAGACTACTTATATGCTCCGAGACACCACCAAAAGGTGGTGGGAGGTGATATCACGGTCAGAGAACTATTAGGATATGTCTTGGGACGAGTTTTGACACACCATATAAGACTACTTCTATCCGGAGACCCTGAGGGCCAATTGACCCCGAGATTTTATGAGTTTGCAGCAGGGTACTCTCTCTGTTATGGAGTACTCGCCTCACTTCACTGAGCTGTAGCATTTCACACCGATCCCAGCAGGTGATGAGTTTTTCATTTCTATGATGTTCGAGGACGGTCTCATGAAGGATATCCGTACCCAGGTGAATATCTTCTAGTTGACTTCGATATCCTCCATCGTCAACCAGGCACTGATCACGGAGGGCAATCTGAGAGATTCTGGAGTAGTGATCTAGGGCGGTTCGATATCCAGATCTGGTGTTCCTCCTACGGACAGTAGGAAGCATCGCAGAGAGTCTTCTCTAGGAGATCAAGGTTCGCGGGATGCGTCTTCTAGTATCCAGGTTGTATGCTACCAGTGCAGTAGGGGTGGGAATACTAGGCCTCAATGCTAGAGTGATCTGATGGAGTGTCGGTCTTACGGAAAGATGGTCCATCTTCAGCGTTTAGGTCACATCTTCTCACCTTCAGGTGGTGGTAGGGGTTCTTCTATGACCCTGCGTTCTGGAGATGCTTCACCAGTTTCCCACCAGTCATGGAACTGGAGTTGTTCTGGTCGTTCAGGCCGAGGTGGAGGTCGCGACCATGGTGGTCAGTCACCAGGACATCAGCGACAGCGGAGTGGGTCAGCTCAGAGCGGTCAGCCAGGGGCGTAGTGCCACGGTGTAGGCCAGTCTTTCGTCGTGGAGCAGACCTATTAGGAGCAGGATCCCAACCCTTCTAAATTTTGACGTATGATCTTAGTAGACTCTGTTTTATCTTTAGTTCTTTTCGATACTGGTGCTTCCCATAGCTTTATCTCTGTTGCGATTGTGGAGAGCCTTGGGCTCTGTATCTTTTCATCCGCCGACTTGTTGACTCTTGACACACCATTGGGAACGAGGACATCTAGCGTACGTCAGTGCAGAGAGTTCCCTCTCGAGGTTGTGTGGGGTCATTTCTTATGGTACCTCTATATCCTAGAAATGGCGGGCTATGACGTCATTCTCCTTATGGACTGGTTGGTTCCCTTCCAGGCAGTCGTTGATTGCTATCACTGCAGGGTGAGTTTCATATCACCAGAGGGCGGATCCTTCCTTCATAGAGGTTAGTGGGATATCCAGGCAGGTAGAGCTGGACTAGAGAATCAAGGGATAGGGAATGTTACAGCCTAGATTGCTAGTCTTTATTTGGATGAATAGGGGACTCCACAGTTAGACCTTCCTCCAGTGGTGGATCGTTTCAGGGATGTCTTTCAATAAGACTTTTTAGGTTTACCTATAGAGCATGAGGTAGACTTCTCAATTGAGCTCATTCCAGGAGTGGCACCGGTGTCCATTCCTCCTTATCGGATGGCTACACCTGAGTTGCAGGAGCTCAAGAAGCAGTTGGAGGAGTTGCAGGCGAAGGGTTTCATCCGAACCAGTACTTCTCTATGGGGTTCACCTGTCCTGTTTGCGAAGAAGGCAGATGGTACCCTTAGACTTTGTGTGGATTATCGGAAGCTAAACCAGTTGAAAGTCAAGAACCGATATCCCTTTCCAAGGAACGATGACCTCTTTGATCAGCTTTGAGGAGCCCAGGTGTTCTCGAAGATTGACTTGAGATCCAGTTATCATCAGTTGCTCTTTAGACCATAAGATATACCTATGACATCTTTCAGGAGCATGTATGGTCTTTACGAATATACAGTCATGTCGTTCGGTCTTATGAACACGCCTACAGTCTTCATGGCACTGATGAACCAAGTGTTCCATCCATACTTGGACTCGTTCGTCATGGTCTTCATGGACGATATCTTGGTGTACTCTCACACTCGAAACAACCATTCCACACATCTTGAGATCGTTCTGAGTACACTGAGAGAGCATCGGATGTATGATAAACTGTTGAAGTGACACTTTTGGATGGATCATATTCACTTCCTGGGTCATGTTATCTCGGAGACAGGAGTGTCAGTGGACCTAGAGAAAGTGAGAGCTGTAGTTTCCTGGGAGAATCCAAAGAAAGTATTTGAGGTGTGGAGTTTCTTAGGGCTGTCCGGATGCTACAGAAACTTCATTTAAGACTTCTCGTGCCTAGCAGCACTGTTGATAGGTCTGACCAAGAAGCAGGAAAAGTTCTTATGGTCATATTCTTGTGATTCCACCTTTCAGGAGATGAAAGTGAGGTTGACGTCAGCACCGATACAAGTCTTTCCAGAGTCAGGAAAGGGATACACTGTTTACTGTGATGCTTCATGTAACAGTCTGGGATCCGTGCTTATGTAGGGAGATAGAGTCGTTGCATACAGGTCTCAGCTGTTGAGGCCACATGAGAGAAACTACCTGATGCAAGATCTGGAGTTGGCAGCAGTTGTTCACGCCTTACACTGTTGGAGACACTATCTTCTAAGAGATCACTTTGTCATTTTTACCAACCACAAGAGTCTCAAGTATATCTTCACTCAGTGTGATCTAAATCTGAGACAGCACAGGTGGGTCGAGTATCTTTAGTCCTTTGATTTCTAGCTTTCCTTTATGCCGAGAAAAGGCAATGTAGTGGTGGATGCATTGACTAGGAGAACACAGATTTTGGCAGTTCAAGAGGCCAGAAGTGAGTGGAATCTTATGGCTATGTTCTCAGAGATGCACATAGAAGTGCATGACAAGAAAGGACAGACTATCCTATCTTTTGTAGTTCTTACCTCTACACTTCTTAATCGGGTGCAGATGAGGCAGCTATCAGATTCAGAGGCCTTGGTCTTGCGGGAGAGTGTTTCTGGAGAAAACCCTCATCCTGGATGGACTATGAGCAAGGATGATATCTTGCATTTCCAGGGATGCGTATGGGTACCATCAGACATACGCGAGAAACTGATGCGGTATTTTCATTCCTCAGTTTGGGCAGTTCATCCTAGCATCACCAAGATGTATCGGGATATTCATCGCCAGTACTGGTGTCCAAGTATGAAGAGAGATTTTGCCATTTTTGTCATGAGATGTTCTACTTGTCAGTAGGTGAAAGCAGATCATCAGCGACCAGAAGGGCTCTTACAGCAGTTACCCATTCCGGATTGGTATAGGAACAATGTCACGATGGACTTCGTGACTGGGTTTCCAAGGTCACTTCGGGGAAGTGATGATGTTTGGGTCGTTGTCGACAGGCTTACAAAGGTAGAAAACTTCTTGAAGATCAAGGAAACCTTCAGTGTTGATGATCTGGGATGACTATACATCTGAGATATTTTATGTCTACATGGAGTTCCACACTCCATTGTTTCAGACAGGGATGCGTGCTTTACCTCTCAGTTCTGGCAGAGATTTCAGAAGGCCTTGGGTACACGGTACATTTCCGTACAGCATACCATCCCTAGACTGATGGCCAGTCCAAGCGCACGATCCAGGTGCTTGAGGATATGCGTAGAGCTTTCATTATAGACTTTAGTGGTTCTTTGGGGAATCATATACCTCTTGTGTATTTCTCCTACAATAACAGTTTTCATGTGACCATTCAGATGGCACCATACGAGGCTCTGTATGGTAGCCCATGCTGATCACCATTATGCTAGATAGAGGCGGGAGAGGCAGCTTTTCTAGGACCTCGTCTTGTTCAGGAATCCTCAGAGCAGATAGAGTTGATTCGGAAGAGGATGGCTACAGCACAGTCTCGAAAGAATTCTTATGTTGATCAGTGGAGAAGAACTTTGGAGTTCGAGGTCAGAGATTAGGTTTTACTACCTGTCGCACCGAGGTTGGGACCCAAGAGGATTTGGAGAAAGGGTAAGCTTTCACCATGGTACGTCGGGCCATTTGAGGTTTTGGAGATAGTTGGGTCAGTTTCATATCGGTTGCAGCTACCTCAATGGTAACAGGCCATGCATGACGTCTTCCATGTCTCTCAGCTCCGAAGTTACTTTTCAGACCCGTCTCATGTCTGTTAGCCCGAGGAGATTGAGCTCAAAGTGGATGCGTCGTTTAGAGATCATCCCATATAGATTTTCGATCGCAGTACGAAGGTTCTCTGAGGCTGGTCTGTTCCTCTGGTACGAGTGCTATGGAAGCACGGGCAAGTCCAGGACGATACTTGGGAGAGAGAGGCTGAGGTTCCATCACAGTGGTCAGAACTATTCGAGGATCTTTCTTCAATGCCCATCTAAGGAAACTCAGGGATGAATTTCTTTAAGGGGGGAAGTTTGTAAGAACCCGGATCTTATTTTCAGGTACTATTTTCCATTTTCTGGAGTTTTTAAGAAAAATGGAGTTTCTGGAAAATTTTGAAGTACACACCGTGTACTCTTCTCTGGCTCGAAGCTGTGTATTGGATGTGCCCCGGCCACACACAGGGTGTGTAGGGGTGACGTGGAGGATATTTTTTGTGGAGTACGAAAAAACCTAGTACACACCGTGTACTCTAAAAGTACACGTCGTGTTCTTATTTTCACTAAATGCACAGGGGTCGCACCTAACGGACAGAACACAACCCTTCTCCAGGTTCTTCGTTTGAGAGTGACCCATATGGTCAGATCTTCCCCGATCCCCCGTTCCTCCGTCCGTTCACCGATTCGAGCATCGTAAATTGCATTGGAAGTACAGTGGTGACTTCTTCCTTCTTCTTGATCCATGTTTTCCAATTCTTCCTCTTTCTCAAGTTATCTAAGGATGAAGGTTTTGTGCGTTTTCTCAGATCTACGACATTCTAGGGGGATCTAGCCATCGTGGTTCAAGTATATAGATCTCCTAGGATCGAGGTAGGTGGTTTGTACCTTACCGTTCAAAGTCTCTAAGTTTTATGTGTGAATTTCCACCGATACCCGTGAACAGGGTATTGAGTGTCTACCTTTCTTCCCTTGTTGATTTCTTGCCTTAAAAGTATGCTTGTGTAGAGATAATTTCACCATGTTAGAGGATAAATAGTTGTGCTTGGATTTATTTTCCTTGCATAATTCTGTTTACGGCCTTTGGGTCTTGTTTTCCTTTGGCGGTTACACCTGTTCCATGCCTTGCAGTTATAGGTTGAAGTGAAACTCATGACATGCTTGACGCCTTGTGGACTGTTTAGCCAAGTAGCTCTATAGGTGTACTTTGGTTAGCCAAGTGCCTCTATAGGTGTACTTTGGCCATATATCATTATTATGCACTGACTGGTATGAGACTGAGGGAACCTGGTGCTATAGACTATAAGGGAGAGACCGAGTGAGATTCCCAAAGAGTCTTAGACATTATAGACCACAGGGGATGGACCGAGTGAGCTCCCAGAGAGTATTGGATATTATAGACTACAGGAGGGTAGACCGAGTGAGCTTCCTCAGAAAGTCTTACCTTGTTTGAATCTCATTAAGAACCTTCCTAGGCTATAAGAGTCATTGATCGAGTGAGCTTCATCAGAGAGTCTGTGGTATACCTGAGGCTATAAGAGAAATTGACCGAGATAGCTTCCTCAGAGAGTCTCTAGAACTTGGGGCTAAGAGGGTTAGACCGCATGATCTTTCTCAAAAGAGTCCCTGATTTCCCTAGACTATAAAAGGAATTGACTGAGTGAGCATCCCCGGAGAGTCTCATAAATGTGTATAACCAAGCCTGAGGGGTTAGGCTGAGCGCACTGCCTAGAGGGTTGTGGTACTTCCTGGATATGACTAGAGGGGATGGCTACGAGTACTTCCTATATGGTTTTCGTTTTCTCAGCTATTTTTTTCATAGTTGTTGATTGGTTGTGGATTGTTTTACTGTTATGTATCATCCTGTTTTACTGCTTACTATTACTGCATATTGCTTGTTTTTGTTGTTTACTGCTTATTGTACTTTCACCTCCCATATACTCACTGACTTCTAGGCACAAATATTAAGGTGAATGCCTACTAGTATTTTATCTCACACCCTGTTTGGGGCATGCTTTTGGTCCTAAGCAGACTATTTTTTTTCAGTTATAGACAAGGGCAAGAACCCTTTGACTTTTGGAACTTGATTGCTTGGAGCAGGGGAGCATGGGACCAAGATTTGGCTTGTGATTCTAAGGAGCCATTTACTTTTCTTTTGTACTTTTTTTGGTACTGTAGTGTTTTCCAGCATTGTGACTTGGTTGGATACTTTTCTAGTTATGTATCATGCATCATTTCATATATATACATATGTGCACCAGTTTTTTGATTTAGTATTCTGCTATTTACATTGTTGGATATTACTTCTTTTTCTATTGCATGTTGATTTTTCTTCCGCTGTGTACTCTGCCAATGAGGGCATAGTTTAACCACTATCACACCCAAGTCCCTCGCTGCTAGTCGGCAGCCTCTGGCATTTGGGTAAATTCACTTGAGTCCATGTGACCAACCGGGTACGGGGCGCCTCTAGGTGCCTTCCAGAACTGGGATGTTACATTTTGGGTTGTGATCTCAATGAGCTTGAACTTCTCCCGTAAATGGGTTTTATCAGGATTAAGTTATTGGGTATCTGCTTGGAATTAGTATATGGAAGATCCTAGAAATTATATCTCCCCCATAATCTCTGATGAATGGGCTTCATATGGTAAAATCCTACTAGTTAAGGTCATTTCTTCATTCGTTTATGCCTAAAGGATTTGTTAAAACCCTATATTTATATTAGTCAAGTGATCACTATTCAAAAACTATATCATTAATGGAAAATATACTTGATTTTAATTGAAAATAAAATTGGGTATAACAAAATCAATGCATGTGCTTTTTATAACCATAATACAATTAATTAAATCAAATAATGTAATTTCATTCATAAAAGCTCTGGTCATTACACAATCTCTTTTTTTATGATCATAAACCATGGTTATTTTAATAATAATGAACTATATGATGTATGATATAATTTTATATAGTAATATTGTTTTTATCATAATTAAGATAAGTGTTATGGAGAGTCACCGTTAGCTGGGAGTCACGAACAGAACTTACAATCTTCATCCAAGAGCTACCACTGAGGCTAGTCACTGCCAAGCAAGAGTCACCATCATGCATTTTACTCCTAGGATGAGCTACCACTAGTGTTTTTACCACACTGAGGTGATTATTTCCGGCATCTCACTTTTAGAATATGAGTCACTATTAAATAGAGGTATCCCAGTCTGAGATATTTCCAAATACTGAGTCGACGCCAGCTTCTTGCTGCTGTTGTAGTCCGAGGACTTTGGTGTTAATGGATTGATTGCTATATTCTATTCAAGGATTGTTTGATCAATTATTCATGACATAGTCAAATACAATTCTATTATTATGGATATTATCTTACTAATTCATCCATATATATATATATGTGAAGTAAATATCTCTCTTTGTACTCGATACTTATGACATATACAACAATTAAGGACTCAAAAACATATATAAACTTGTGTAATCAAAACTATGAATCTTTACAATCTTAGTGATTCATCTACTATGATGAAAAAAAGATAAAAACAAAGAATATATTACTTTGATTGATTGAGATACTGATAAAGATCAACTAAAATATCCTATAATATTTCTATCATCATATATTCTTCTACAATTTTCAAGAGCAAAGCTCAAAATCCTCACCAACACTAATATGAGGACTTCAAGCATTCTGAACATACCACACTGAGCATTACTATATTCATTATTTATATTTCAATTTTTTTTTCTTTTGAGTAGTTTGTAGTTATGTGGTTGTTAAATACGCACTATCTCCTACACCTAACTGGAGAATACATGATATTATCTCTTTCTTCTGCATCTATTTTCCCACGGTGTTTGTGGAAGAGGATCTTGTATGGATGATGTTATCATTACATCCCATATATAACTATGGAATAAGATAATTTTCCTAAACATATTGTAGCTAATGTTTTCTCACATGATCCAGGTTATGGACTTGTTTTATTATTACTATAATCTCTTTAGAAACATGTGATTTCCATGTGGAGATGATTAAGCCTCATCTTGAGACTGAATATCTTATTAATTCGGATTTGTTATTTAATTTTTTCTTTATCTTATCCTTTATAGTTTTAAATCAATAAACAAAACTATTACTTTGATAATTAATCCTAATTGTGTTTATATTTGTTTTCCTCTAAGTAAATTTATTTCAAAATCTAAGGTAATCCTAATCATTATTTTATCAGAGACAAAATCACTCTTTTAGAAATATTTTAAAAGGACAGATCATATATCGATATTCTATTTTGATTAATTAGATAGTTTTTTATTAAGAGGATTTTATTTTATATTTTTATTTTAATATGATTTTTTATTGGGAACTCAATTCACCCCCCTCTTGAGTAACTAAATATGACCATAATTTGTTGTCAAGGGGTTGTTTAAATTAACTTTTCAATTGATATTTTAGTTTTATTCTAAATATCTCAAATTTATTTCAATTATAAATTTATTTTCATTATGTAAAATAGGTATGAAGTATCTGGTAACAACGGAACTCTTTAATTAATTGGTTCAATTTATTCTCATTGGGAAATAAAAATGAAGATACTTTTTAAAAGTATTAATTTTTACATTTGGACTATAATAGAAGATCATTATGAAACACCACAAACTGCTATAATTACATGGAGTGATGCTACAGAATATTCTTACAATGATTATTTTAATTCTATGAATCCTTTGTTTTTTCCCTTAGGTGATGATGAATATAATAAAATATCTACTTGAAAATATTCTTTTAAAATATGGGATACCTTCTCTGTTTCAGATGAAAAAATATCAAATGTCAATGAAATTAGACTAAATACATATAAAATCAAGTATGATACTTTTAAAATTAAATATGATGAACATATTTTTGATATGTATATCAGGTTCCATGAATTAGTTAATACCATGAAATCACTTCGAAAACAAGTAACATATAAAGGTCAAGTGATGAAATTACTCTGATGCTCACCAGACAGATGGAGAGAAACATATATGTCAATTAGTTAATCTTATGATGTTAGTAAACCACCTATAAAGGAATTGATAATAAAGATAATTACATTTTAAGAGGATATTAATGTCAAAATGGAGATCTATGAAGTTGATCAAAAAAATCAATAGCCATAAATACTACTACCTACAAAAAAATAGAAAGGGTACAAGTTGAAGATACTAGTGAAGAATAATCTCCTGATGAAAGTGTTGAAGAGATAGCCTATATGTCTAGAATATTAGTCAAATTCTATTAAAAAATAAGTTCTTCAATAAATACAATTTAAAAAAAATTATGACAGTAGAGGAAATTGAAAAAATGATTGGAAAAATGATGGCACTCAAAATAAAATCACTATATATGAATGTAAGAGGAAAAGGCATATTAAAGTTGTTTGCCCAAAATTTAAATACATAAAGAGTTATGAGGATAAGGATAGAATATTCAAGAGATAAATGAAAGAAATTTGGAGTGCCACTGTAGATAGTTCAAGTGATTTACACACTGATCAAGAAGATAAATTTGATAGGGGAAATATGTTCTTTGTGGCAAACACATAAGACGTACAAAATATTCATCCTGGTTCTACTACTAATATTTCAAAAAAATATGAAAATGAATAAAATAAAAATACTTAATAATGAATTACCAATAATGATTTGTATGATTATTGTAACATCCTAAAAGATACCTTTCATGAGCTGAAAGATAAATATATGTCACCAAAGAAATAGCATGCTTTGACAGAAAATATTAAAACCAATCTTATGGTTGAAAAAGAGAAAAATGATCAATTTTTTAAAGATAAAAATGAATTAAAATTTTCATATAAATAGCTAAAGAAAGACATGTAATGTTTTACCAGTGGTGAGAAATATTTAATTCGAATAATGGGAAGGAAATTTTATCCCATTTATAAAATTGGCATAGGTTATCAACCAAGATGGAGAAAAATTAAAAAAAACAGATTTACACCCGGTGCCAGTTCCGAAAATTCATATATTACCAATACCTACTCAACTAGACCTAATAATGTATTTATTTATATTATCTTATAATATGATTATAAGAAGCCCAATATGAAATTATGTGTAGAAATAACTCTTATTAATAACTCAACTAGACCAAAAAGGATTTGGGTATCAAAATAATTAGATGAATAAATGTTGTTTTGAAGAAAACATGTTTGAATACCTCTATCAAAATCCTGTAGTATCTAGGTAGTGGATTTTCCATAAATATTTCTAGTGAGTACAACAACTTTAGGAATTTTATTAATGATTATGGTGGTCATGTAACATCCCAAGTAAATAAAGAATATGAAATTTTCATATTTATTAATATTTTTGAATAAAATGTTAATATTACTTTAAAGGGAATGCTTTGTTCGATGGCGTACCCAGTACACAAAAATGGGTTTCTTTGAAATCTTACGATGTACATTAATAATATAATAATAATATTTTAAATGGTAGTTAATGTCTATCCATTGTAATGGCAGGAATAAACAGAAATAACTAAAAAATGATTATATATGTTTGTTAAATATTTTTACATTTATCCAATAAAAGTTAGAGGCTTAATATAAAAAAATAATTCGATTCTAAGCATAAATATTCTAATGTTCTTTAAAAGGTCGAATAACCACCTTCTAATAGTGAACCCTTTTTAAATATACTTTGTTTCACTTTTGTATGTTAAATTTGAAAAAATAAAATCCTTCTTTATAATCAAGACATCAAAATTTACTTTGTGTAATGTTTTGGAATTTTTCTGATAAAGTTCATTTTTTTAATGAATAGTGAAAAAAAAGTATTTTAATTCAAACTCCCCTTTTTAATATAATCTATTTCTATGGTTAGAATATATTTTTAATGGGTTTTAAAGTATAATTAGAATATATTTTTACCATGTAATTCAATGGTGGTCATTATAATTAATTTCACTTTGAAAATGGACATAAAAAAGTATCAATCTTTTGATAGAAATTACTTCTTAAAAACATGATATTTGTTTTGACAGTAGGAATTAACTATATAATTTATTAATTAAACTTATATGTTTTGAATTTGGTAAAACAGACATCATTTTTGAATTTGTAATATCAAATATATCTTAGGGTGAATTTTTTGTATTTTTCTGTTAATGTTCATTTTTTAATTAATAGTGAAAAATTGAGCATTTTAATTCAAAATTGCCTTTTCATCCAATATATTTATATAGTTATATTGTCATTTTAATTTGTTTTAAGGTGTAATTTAATTATTTTTTTTATCATTTATTACAATTTTGTTCATTGGATGTAATTTCACTTTTAAATTGGATGTAAAAACAAATCAATCTTTTTATAGATTTTACATCTTAAAAACTTGTCTTTGGTTTTGAAAACGGAAATTTTTTTTAAATTAATTACTGAAATTTATATTTTTTGAATTTGGTAAAATGGTTTCCATATTTGGAATCATATGTTCTAAATTGTGTAATTAAGACTCTTATGTTTTTGGACATTATGAATAGTAACGATGACAATTATCTTTAATAATCGTGATTAATTAGTAATCAGGTAGTTAAGGGTAATAAAATAATATCATAATAATATAAAATGACCCCCAAATGTGTCATAATCCTCTTTTTTTTAGTCATTTCCTACCATTATAAGAGTTTTACTGAACTTGAGGGCCCATGGAGTCACATGGGTGTAATAGTGACATTTATGACATTATTTTTTTTAAAAGAATAGAAATATAACAAAGGTTTGTATATCCTAAGTAAAAAAATTTTAATTTTTTTTACATAAATGATATCTTATACTATAATTAGTCATTAGAAATATAAAAAAATTTCCTACATCATGGTATTTTTTTATAATTTTTCGACATTAAATAAATATTATTTATGACACCATGATGATGCAGTGATTACCTCATTAATGAAATATTTAAATAAAATAAAAAGATAAGGTAAATTATAAGATATAAACTTGTCTAAAACCTATTTTATGGATTTATTTATTACCCTTTTCACCTTATCCTCAAAATATATCATTGTGGGACCTTTAAAATCTGAAAATCTTTTTATAATAAAGTAACATTTCAAGACTTTCCAAATTGTGACCATCCTCCCTCTTATAAAAGGCCCACACCTCTACCCTATTACTCAAACCTCTCAAGCCCTTGGATCATCCACCCTCTACTCATATTATCTCTCCACATCCCTCTATTACTCTTAGAAGCCTCACTTTAGGCAGAAGTCTTTCCAAGGAATCCATTGGCTCAAATCAAAAAGAGTTACCTGATTTAGAGGTAATGTCTTCTCTCGAGTTTCTTTCTTTTGTTTTCCCTATTCACTCACTGCTATATTCTTATTATTTGAACCCATAATAACACCATTATCATCAATATACTAGGATTTTGTTTTGATAAGGATTATACCTACACTTACACACACCTCCGCCTAATGGTTAAAGCACATATTGTTTCTGTGGGTGGCGAATTACTACATCACGAAACGATGATTGTTCAATATTATTTTAACACCTTTCATGGTGTCCATTATGATTTCACTGTATATATATATTATATATATGGTATTTATTTTTTCTATATTCTTCTTAATTTTATTTTTAAATCACATCGTTATTCTTTTCATGTTGTGAAACTGTGATAATTTATCAGAGGAAGTGTGGACTACCGCCCCCTCAAGTCATGTGACTCATTCATTCCAAACCTAGAATTTATAAAGAATGTAATAAATGAACTTATTTTACCTGTACAAGATATAAATTATACTATAATTAATATATATATATATATGTCTCATTTAGTTTGAATTCCTTTAATATGAAAAATAAATGAAATTAGCGTTCATGCGTACGTACGACCTACCATCTCCATGATCGGTGCATTTCATTTTTTATATCAAAATGTTATGGAATAGTATAAAATGAATATATACTGGATATTTATGATATTTAAATCATTAGTACCATTCTGGAGATGATGTACTTATAACTACGTGGGCAATTATTTTCAAACAAGTTCATTTTTGACCCATGTACCAAACATCGACCAAACGTATAATATGAACTCACATAATTTACTAACTAATATAACATGATAATATGTGATATTAATAATAGACTCTAAATTAATTCTATAATAAATTATAAATTTACCAAGGTTTATTATTTAGGAATTTAAATAAATGAACAAGACAAGTCAGACTTGAGGTAACAGATCCTACCTCTCTCTTTCTTTTCTTATATTCTCCTTTATGTCATTTATTTTAAGCACCATGTTCTTATGTTGGGGATGTTATTTTATATTAATCCTACTATTCTTTTCCTGTTCATATGATTATAGAACTCCTCTTTATCTCATCAATTCACTTTAATAATGTTTAAGTGGCGTCGTTAGGCTTCCTAATTTTTGTAAGGGGATTTCTTATCTCACTTTTAATTCCATGAGATTTCCATTGTTCGCCACTTATTTGTTTCATGTGGTGTATTTTGTAATGTAATTTCATATATATTTGCATTATTCTATTTATATTCATGTAATCATGTGATTCATTTGGTTTTTATTATCTTTTGGTCATACGGCTCGATTGATTACAATTTGGAAAGGGTTTTTATCTCACTTTTTATTCCCGTGAGATTCATACTACATTTGAAACTATTTCCTTTTGAGTGGTGTATGTACTGTACATTATTGTATTCTTTGTGAAATATAATTTAATTTATGGTTATTTAAATCTTCATTGTATGACCCTTCTTTCATGGGGTGTACGTTTCGAAAGTTACCCAAATCGGTAAGGGGACCTCTCACCCTCCTCTTTTTAAAAGACTTCTTTTTGTTAGGTATTTTAATTTACATCTTCATATGTTTAAATATCTTATTATATATCCTTATTGCTGTAAAGTTTATTTCCAACTGATGAGATACCCTTTTTATCTCTCATCAACTCATTTTCTTAATTTTGAAGTGATATCTTTAGGCTATCGAATTTCTGTAAGGGAACTTCTTAACCTAATTTCAATTCTTTGGGTTAAACCTCTACTTCTTGATTATGTCATGCTATGAATATGTTTGGATGACCTCTTATTGTTTTACACTTAATATCCACTTATATTTAGTGTATATATATTTTTCACACATAATTATGTAATTCATTTATCCTTAATCTAAGGATACCGTCTTTGTACGGCACTTCGTCTCAATCTCCTTTCATTGAGGAATCTTTTGATTTCTACATGACTTTATTTTATAAGGTGTATAAAACCCTTTTGGCTTTTAATTTCATTCAAAAGGAATATTTTTACATGAATAATTTTACTGAACGAAAAAATGAATGTTTTTGTCTTATGTATGCGACGACAACAACTTCTTCGCCGCCGTGACCATTATTTGAGTTTCAGCTTCCTATACAATCCATAACTTTTTTAAATGAAAAATAAATTCCATGTTTTACTTTTATTTTATTTTTGTATTGAAAATGGGTTTGATATTGTTTTGATTATATCAATGTGTTGTATTGATATCTTGTGATTGAAATGTGGAAATTTTATGTTTCCTTTATGCATGTTTTATGTAATACAATTATGTTATTGTTCTTGTGCATTGTTTATGAAGTAAGGTGGTTATGTGGTAAACTAAGGGTGGGTGAGCCCGAAATACCTCTCTAATGCATTGGGTAACATGAAGGATTTAAATTATAAGGTTTCTACGAAGATATTTAGGGAATATACTATGATGGGTATTCCAAACGTCACCGTAAGTGTTACTCCCTACGTAAGAATGTTATGAATGCCCCAAGTTACCTTTATGTTATATGATTTCTATGAGTTATTCATAAATCTTATGATTTCATGAGGTATGGTAAGTGCTTATGTTTTATGAGTAAAGTATGTTTTCATTGATTCTTATGTATATATTGACTAATTTTTTCTTTCCGTATTTTTTATATCCCTTACTGAGATTTTTATTCTCAACCCATGTTTTTGAAATGTTTTTCACATGACATAAAGTGGAATAGGGTCAAGGATGGGATCAAAAAAATGACATGCTGTCTAAAACATGGAATAAGACATGACTCTTTTGTTCAAGAGTTTTTATTTTGTGAAAAAAATGGAAACTGAGTAGATGTGTCTACTTTGTAATCATTAGGATGTAATAGTTATGTCCTAATTCTCTAAAACTATAAACCTGAAAAAATCCTCAATGTGATGTATTCATTTAATTCAAAATTATATAATGTTTTAAGGGAGGATCTTTATAGGTCATTTAACTATTGGTGACAATGCCAAAGGGAAAATCATCGACCTTGGCCAAATAGGTAATTAAAATTTAGTAGTAATTTCTAAAGATTTATATGTATATGGTTTAAAAAATAATTTTCTTAGAATATATCAATTATGTGATGGTTTATTTTGAAAAAATTTAAAACAATTATTATCATGTTTTTTGTGATAAAAATATATTAATTATTACTCATTTAATAAATGATATTATTTATTCTATTTATTTTAATTATTTATCTTCTAATCATATTTCATTCTTTTAGTTATAGATCTACCAATGCTTGAATTCTCAAATGAGATAGTTTGTAAACCCTTATAAAAAGGGAAAACTTATGAGATTTCCATTAAATATATAAAGGAATTTTCAACCTTGCATCCTCTGGAGATTGTTCATATGGACCTGTTTCAACCTTCTAGAATTTTTAGTTTAAATAGAAAACATTATGAATATCTCCTTGTATATGACTTCTCTAGATTCCCGTGTGTAATATTTCTAGCTCACAAAAGTGAAGCTTGTTCTTAATTTATTAAGTATTCCTAATCTATATGAAATCCTAGAGGACTTAAGATTAGGACCACATGAAGTGATCAAGCTCTAGAATTTTAAAATGAATACTTTGAATCATTTTTTCTCAAAATGGTTATAATCAAAAAACATTATTCTCTTAGGACACAACATCAGAATTGTGTAAAAGAAAGAATAAATAGAACTCTTCAATAGATATCACATACTATACAAATTGAGTATGAACTTCCTCTCTACTTTTGGGAAGAGGCTGTTAACAGAGACTATTATACTATAATTATAGTATTAATTATACCTCTCTCAAAAATAATAATGTATTATTTGTAAAATAATAGAAAACAAAAGGATAATTATTTAATGGTTTTTAGTTGCAAAGCATTTATTCTAAATAAAAAGAATAATTTTGAAAAATTTGCCTCCATGAGTGATGAAGGAATTTTCCTTAGATATTCAACTTCTAGAAAATATTATCGACTGTATAATAAGAGAACTAAAATAATGAAAGCGTTTTTTGACATTAAATTTGATGAAACCAACCCCAATGAACCTAAGACTATCTTAGAGAACCTTAAGGATGATCTTTCAACTCTAAATCTCAATTCTATGTTTTCTGAATGTTCTATGAAATAAGATGGAAGTTCACCTAGAGAAATTCTAGAACACAAACCTAAAAAATATATTTAGACAACCATCACCTCTTTCCAAATACCAATTAGGACTCTTAAAAACCACACATTAGATGCTGTTATAGGAAATCTAAATAGAGGTACACAAACACGATCTTCCCTTAGAAATAAAATTGAACACCAAGCCTTTTTGTCACAGCTTCAACCTAATAACATTAATGATTCCATTAATGAATAATTATGAGTATTTTATTTGCAAGAGGAACTAAGTGGGTTTTTAGAAACATTTTTTTTGGTTAAGTAACTATAATAAGAAACAATGATAAACTAGTTACAGAAGGCTATAATTAAGAATAAGGTATTGAATATGAAGAAACTTTTTCACCTATAGCTAGACTTGAATCAATTAAGATATTTATTTTATATGCAGCACATTTGGATTACAAAATATATCAAATGGATGTTAAAACTGAATTCTCAAATGGATCAATAATTAAGGCTATTTTTGTTAAAAAACCCCTAGATTTTAAAATCCATATTTTCTAAGTCATGTTTTTAAATTAACAAAAGCATTATGAGGTTTAAAATAGGATCCTATGGCTTGGTATGATAGGATTACCTCTTTTCTTATTTTAAAAAGTTTTTCAATAGGTATATTTGATCCAAATATTTTTATAAAAATAAATTCAAAATATGTTTTAATAATAAAAAATTATGTAGATGATATTTTTTTATATCTACTAAATATTCCATATGTACTGATTTTTCAAAATTAAGTCAAAATTAATTTCTAATGAGTTTACTGGATAAACTCAAATTATTTTTTGGATTTCATATTTTCCAAAATAAAGGATAAAAATATATTAAATAAAATTAAATATACTCAATATATGATAAAAAAATTGTCTTAGACAACACTAAAAGTAGTTATAGACCCATTAGTGCCAACAATAAACAAGATCCTGATAAATATAGGAAATTTATAGATCAATCTTGTTATAGAGGTATGATTAGAAGTATTTTATACTTAAATACTATCTAGTCTAATATTATGTTTAGGGTGTGTATGTGTTCACACATTCAAGAAAATCCAATAGAGTCACACTTATTATCATTCAAGAGACTTTTTAAATGCCTCAATTATACAACCAATTTAGGATATCTCTATCCAAGAGGACAATAATTTGATTTAATATGTTATTCAGATGATGTTTTTGTGTTTTTAAGTTAAATAGAAAACACACATCATGAACATGTTATCATTTAGGAAAATCTATAGTATGATGGTGTAGTAAGAAACAAAATTTTGTTACATTAGTCCCTACTAAAGATAAATACATATCTTTAAGAAGATAATATGAAAAAATCTTTTGGATGAAACATAAATTACTATACATTGGATACCAATATAGACACGTGTCTATAATTTGTGATAATATAAGAACAATAAAAATTTCCATGAATCTGGTATCTCATTCTAGAAAAAAGAACATTTTTGTAAGACATCACTTTTTAAGAGATCACTAACTAAAATGTGATATAACAACAGAATTTATTGGAACTGAACATTAGCATGTTGATATCATCACAAATACTTTGAATTATTAGAGATTAAACTACATCATACTTGAATTAGGTATGATAAATTTCTGTTAAATAAGTCACAGTTGATGATTGACTTTTGATGATTCACTATTAATGAGTCTTTGTTGATAATTCAACATTGATGAGTCATTGTGGATAAGTCACCATTCCTTTTTTTACCATTTTTTTACCATTTATATTATTTTTTAGGATTAAATTTTTATTTTTTAAATTTACTATTATTTATTATTTGGAATATTTAAATGATATATCTCTTGGGCTAAATGAAATCGATTTACTACCCCTTATACCCTTAAAATCACAAACCTATGTATTTGTATCACACCAATCATCTTTCCTTTCTACCCTGTTCAACCTATTCCTTAAACAGATCCAAATGACCCAAGTTAAGTGTTTAATATAGTCAAATTTGGATGAAATGAGGCAATACAATAAATGAAAAGTATCTTCCAGTAGTTTGGGTATAGTTTCACAAAACTCGTATCTGAAAAAACGGGTCGTCGAATCGGAAAAGGAAATCGATGTGTAATGGATCCCATCTAGAAATACTCTATTATTGAAATTTATAGAAAATAAGAAATGGATAAACTAGTTTACATTAAATCACCATGTGTATTATCTAAGGTTAGTATTAGTTTTTTATCAGAATACTGAGTTTGTTTATGGAATGAAATTTGATATGATAATAAGTCTCACTAATAGAGAAGATATTTATTTCTCTTAAATGGAATGGGTAACGTTCTTAAATGTGCCTCTTAAATGGATATATGAGTATTCTCAAGGAATTATTCCATGTGACAATGAAATATTAAAATATAAAGAGAGACTCCAACAATTGACTGGAGATGCTACCCTGAGGACACCTACAGATACAGAACATGATAGTGAATATAAGATGTTATTTTGGTTTTTAGTTCATGTTTTGTGTCTTAGAAAGGGATATTTAAATATCAGGAAATATAAGGATGTTTAATTTTTTTTATGAATCAAGGGAAAAGGTTTAATCTGTGTAGATTTTTGATGATTCATATACATGAGATCTATAAGAAGAGCTCAAGATTTAACTCCTTAAAATATCCTAATATGTTTCTACCATCATATATTCTAATAGATTTGTCATATAATGATAAGAACCTAAAGTTAATTTTGGTGGTTTTTTCTTTTCAAAAATAATTGGTAAAAGGGTTAAGGTGATCTGGAGTTCCTGGAATAAATGATGGGTGCGAGTCAATGAGAAATTGTATGATGAATTCAAACCTATTGATCATATAACCTAACCCAAGAACATGGTGGATCCTAGTCTTGAACCTGATGAGTTAGTTTATTACACAGATGATCATGATATTGATTAAATTGGGAAACCAATGTAAAAATAATAAGAATAATATTTTTTTAGTGGAAGTGGAGAGTGATCTGGAGATTCCTAAATCACCTCCTATTGTATCAATTGGATCTATCAGTCCTCTAGGTTCTCTGTCTACCCAAGAATCCCTTTTAGATGAAAATGATGATGAGGAAACTGAAGAATCATGAGAGCCTTTGTTTAAAACATATTCCTAAAAAAATATCAATTGACCAGAATAATCATGATAATGGTAGTGATGAAAATGATTCAAAATAATAATATGATGATCTTGACCATGAGAAATCAAATGAAAATAAAAATAAAGATAATGAGGATAATGATATGGAAATAATGATGATGGTTCTGATCACATATATGAGCCTGGAAATGATTATAATGATGGTAGTGATAAGAATGGAGTAATCTAGCTGATTATGATCATGAGATGGTTGAGATGCAACCAATATCACCGGTTGTATCAATTTCTCAAAGATACAAGATTCAATATAAATATAATAAGATGGTTGATTTAACTCTTATTACTATAGATGATATGGAAGATTCTAGTTAGGTAGAGAATAATTCAAATCAAGTCGACCAGTTAGAATAAATGAAAAAATTAGAACCAGTAGAAAAAATATAGATAGATCATACATATTCCCCTTTTATACATGAAGATTGTCAATCCTCTCAAGTACCCAGAGAATCTCCATTTCTTCCTTATATATGACTTGAAGTAATTTGTTTTGAATAATGGGAAAGGTATCATAAGTTTGTTAGATTTGGTTTGGATTATAGTGATTCAGATGATTAGCATGAAAATATTTTTAGAGGAGAAGGATTTTTAGTGGATAAAATTGAGCATGGTGGGGAGCTGTAACCTTTTACTCTCATAGAAACAAATAGATCAGCTAAGGATAATGTTCCATAGGAGAAAATTGGTAATCCTTATAGTCAATATGTTATACCTTCTGATGTTGTGACATATTATAATATATAATATTTTCAACGAAATATCTATATTGATTTGGAATCCTTGAGAAGTAATTTAGTTTCATATTTTGAAGATTCCTTCCGCTCTCAACCCTCTCTAGTTTATAGACTCAATGAAGAAAGTTTTCAATATTTGGTTGTGTTGGTTATATATCATTTAAAACCAAGAATAAGATTTTATATTCCAGAGCTTCAAGTGAAGAATAAAAGATTTTCAACACAATTATAATGTTTTAAATCTTCGGTATAGGGTCTGACATCCTATTTTTCAAAATGTTTGAATTATATTTATTAGAAGTTGGAAATCATGACTATTGATGCCTCTACATCATCTATAACTCATCCTATAGTATAAATTGATAGATATATACTTATCAATATTATCATAGAATATATCCATAATTTTTTGGGTGATGTGACCACTCATGAGGAACAAATAAGGCAGATACATCATCATAGACATAACATCTATAAAATTTTTAGAGAGTATTCAACAAATCTCAAAACAGATAAAGACATAATCAAGAAATTTGTATATTATTATTTTCCATGGATTTATTCAAAGCATGAGATTTATAATAACTTCATATTTCTAGTAAAAAATTTGAGGTTTCCACCAATGAAAGAGATTTCAAAAAACAAGTGAGTGAACTAAAGGTTCTCACACCAGTTTTGCAGAGATTCATAGAAGAGAAAAAGGATTTATTCGGTGATAAGAAAAGGGATAGAAATATGATTATGAATTTTATCAATCATACAAAACCATTATTACATATCCATAGTATATCTAATTTATAGGAGAGGAAATTATTTTGTCAATAGTTCTTTCAACTACAATCACAGATCCAGATAGATACAGTCCAAAAGTGATTACTTATTTTGATGGTCTTATACCTCCACTATTTCAACCTATGAGTTTATAACTAGAAAATGAAATTAGACACCTGAGGCCAGTACTTATTCATGAACCTATTCCTCCTTCCAAAAAAAATCCCTTCTATTAACACATATGCTCCAACTTTCACTACTATTGTCTCCTCTCAGGATAGAGACAAGGATAAAGGGATGTAGAATATTGATCATCCACTAACCTCTACATTGTGAATGTAGTTGGATGTAGTCATTTGACCGGGATCTTGTCTTTTTTACTTATCATAATAATATTTTTGTACTCAATAAATTTCTAGATAATATTAAATTAAATATCATTGTGTTATTCTACTTTCTTTGTTCGTTTTATTTTATTTTTATTTTCTTTTTAATAATAACAAAGGGGGGATAAAATGGGAATTTATTTTATTACAGGATTATTAAGATATTTATGATTTTTATTTATGTAGTTTATATGACACATATATCTTTTGAAGTTATAAGTATGTTGTCTTTAAAATAAATAAATATTTTATTATATATGTTTTGTTATTCAGTACATGTCTTACAAAATGCCATGTTATGTAATCATTAAAAAGGGGGAGAATGTTGGAACCTCATTATGTGGAGTCAGTTTTTCACTCCCTTATTTTAATGGTCACATACCATTATTATTTTAATATGAATGAACTACACATTGTATGATAAAATATTATATGGTAATATTTTTTTATCCTATTTTTTTATAGGTTTTATAGTGAGTCACTGTTAGCTGGGATTCACCACTAGAACATTATACCATCACCCAGGATCTACTGCTGAGGCAAGTCACCACCAAGAAGGAGTCACTGCCAGGCTTGTTACAAGAAGGATAATCTACTGTTAGGCTTGTTACCTCCCGGAAGAGATACCATCAGACTTGTCACCATTAGACTTTGAGTCACCATCAGCTTGAGGTACCACCAATTTGAAATACCGCCACATGATGATTCACCACCAACTTCTTTCTTCCATTTTTTCCAAGGACATTGGCACGAATGGCTCAATGGCTATTTTATATTCATGTATAATCTGACCAAGTTGTCATGACATAGTCTATTCCGATCTGATTCTCTTGGATCTTATCCAACTAATGTTGTTATATATATATGGAAATTACATATATATATATATATAATCGATACGTACGACATATATATCCATTACTAACTGAAAAAATACAAAACATTGTGAAATCAAAACTATGAATTTTTAAAATCTCACTAATTCATCTATTATGAAGATCGATGACACAGAAGCACAAAATAAATTATAGTGATTGATTTAGATACTGATAGTGATCAACTAGAACATTCTTTTAGATTCATATGATCTTATGTTCTTCTATAATTCTCATGAACAAATCACAAACTTCACACCAACACTTATCTGAGGACTTTGAATATTCTGATCATACTAGGCTGATTATTAGTATATTTTTTATTACTCTTTCTATTTTTTTCATTTGAATAGTGTGTAGTAACTCTGTTTTCCAAGAGACATTGTCTCGTACACCTTACTAGATAATACTTTATATTATCTCTTTCTTTTAAATTTATTTTCCAACTGTGTTTTTGGAAGATGTCCTTGTGTGGCATGTGTTATCATTACTTATCATGCGTAACTGTGGAAGAGGCCCTTTATCCTAGATAGCTTATATATTTTGTTCTCTTACATGGTCCAAATTTTGGATTATTATTTTTATTATTATTATCTATATGGAATTAGGTTATTTCAAAGTGGAGGGGACTAGGTCGCATCTGGAGAGAAAACATCTTATTTATTCCACTGTGTTATTGTGTTTTGTTTATTTATCTTACCCTATATTGTTTTTAATATATGAAAAAAACTATTTCCTTGATAATTAATTTTAAATAGTTTTTATATTTTTTCTCTTAAGTAAATCAATTTAAAAATATAAGTTAATACTAAACATTATTTTAACAGATACATAATCAATATTCGAGAAATATTTTAAAAGGACCAACATTATATCAATATTTAATTTTGATTAATTATCTAGTTTGTTTTATTAAGAGGATTTTATTTTAATTTTTTCTTTAAAAAAAATTATTAGGAAATTAATTCACCCCCTCTTGAGTTACTCTCTCCGACCAATACCTTGGATTAGTGCTTTGATTCACAGAATTCCAAAACTCATTACATCTATATAAATAAAGTGTTGGTGGTGTGTTTTAATGAATTATCTCTTAATTCCATAAATTAACTAGATTATTCATATTACTTTGATATTATGTTTCAGGATAGTTGGGTTAACCACACTTGAAACATCATCATGTTACTTTTAGGTATTCAAATGAGTGTTCTTTCCATCAATTCTAGAAAATAGGAGGTCGAAATTTTTTCTTCCATCCATGTGATATTCCACTAGAGCTTCCATTATACTCCATATTAATTTTTTTCACCATAACCATGATTGTTTATAGGTTCCATTTCTACATTGGGTTCACATAAAACGATTCAATCATAGCTTCCAATATCCCTTATTTAAAATTAGATTCAACTACATTGTTTCAATCAACTAAAGAATTTATATATTTATCGTTAAATAATAATTATTAAGTGAGAATTATACCTTGAAATTATTTTAAAATTGTCATCATATGTAATAATAGATTATTTTTCCTTCTCATTAAGTTCAGGGAATTTTTTTCTATTTTTTAAGTAAAATACAAGAGATGTTCTTATTGAAAAATGTCACATTAAACACATCCAATTTAATGGAGTCAATTTGAACCTATTGATATATATAATTAATAAAATCATCATGTTTATGTACTTCACCTTCCAAAAGATAAATGTCTAGGAGAACCTTTTCGTGGATAGAGAACTGAATAATAAATATATATATTTTCCATAACATTGATCCATTTCTTATTTACAGGTGGATTAAATTTACAATAGAATAAGGGTGTAAGTTATTTCATAAAAGATTCAATGGAATGTTTCTTCCTATTTTTTAAATTAAAAAGTTCAACATGACCTATGTTCATACTTATAGCTTGAGAGAGTTGAGTGAGCACAGTTAAAAAATATTACATCCTAGATTATAGGACATTTTGTTCCATATGAGAATTTTTATTGAATTTGATGAAACATACATTATTCACACAATTACTTTAGGTTCTAGTAATTGACTAAAACCAAGAATCATGGTGTGAGTAATAATCATCATATTTCGAAGCTACATAGTCTTGAAAAATCATTTGCAAAATATATTAAATCATGACACCCTTTTTTTAATATATAAAACCACAGGTTTAACCTAGGCCATTCATGGTAAACATATATTCAAATCATTTATTATGTTTCACAATGAGTTTTTATATTTCCCAATAATATCAACTAAGAGTGTTAAACTTGGTGTGTATTAAGGGTCATTGTCAGTCACCAGGTGACGATCGAGTCAAAACCCAATGAACACTTTTTAGATATAATACCACTAGGTATAATTGTTCTAGATTCTCATCCACTTATAGTATCAAGACAGTGATTTAATTTATTAGAAACCACTCTATCTATACTTCACAAAAATTCTAGGACATTTTCCTATACTCTGAATTATCACTAGGCTCCTCACTAATGTTTTCAAACCCAAATCCCAAAATATTAACTAAAACCTACTCTAATACCAACTATAGAGACCCAAGATTTTCATATTCATATATTGTATATTTCAAGATAAATATTAAATAAAATTCAAAAATACACACCTAAGGACCATATAGGTTAATTTATTAGAGGACTAGATACAAAATATTCTTATTTCATGAAAGATATTCTATGTATCCCATAACGATCTCCTTATTTAGTACTCATCATAATCATACCCTGCCTAAAATATTTCTCCCAAAACCTTGGGATAAGAAGTATATTAAATGGTGATAAAAGAAAATCAGTAATGGTAAAAAAAAGGTAGATATCAATGATCACTTAGTTATAACATAATAATATGTGTATGCGAGCATTGTCATAATATATTGAAACCATATCTTTCAAAATTTCGTTCGCAATTCCGTGTCATGATATAAATCTTAGTAGCTTATGAGATAAGAATCATAAAATAAATCAATGAACATGATATTTGAGAAAATAAAAAAGACAAAAGAATGTAGAAAAAAATATATTATAACATGGATAACATTTATAAATAGAAATAGGTTCTTTCTTTAAATTAAGGACACGAAATAATGACCTCGTATAACTTATGGAAAACAAACCACATCCATACATAACCTTATGGACATGAAAATAGGTCCATACATTAACTTATGGACATGAAACTAATCCCACACATAACCTTACACACATGAAACCATTTACATAAGTAACATATTGAAAATTAATTCAAGTCCATACATAACATAATTAACTCTAGCGTATCAATATTTTGCCAATTCATTGTAGGTATATATAAATTTTTTCCCACCCCTTGCATAAATAGAACCATAAATATGTGTTCCAATAAATAATAAAAATTACATCAGACAATACCCTTTTAAGGAACTGGGTTTCATAAACATTTAATCATGGTATAACCCATTGAAAATAAATTTTTTCATAATCATTTGATGAATTCATCATAGTATAGCCAATGGAAAAGGAATGAGTTTTATAAATATTTCACCAATCAATTATAGTATATCCCATGGAAAAGGAAATATTGTCACCAAAATATTTTTATCATAATCATAAACCATTCAAAGAAAGAATAAGGTTGGTATTCTTGGATAATATCCCCATTAGATCATAAGTAACATTAAAGGATGTTATCATAAATGAAAATTCATGTAACCTATCACCTTGAATTTTTTCTATGGAAAATAACCTTTTCTCATTAAAATCAATTATTTAAAATCTTTAATTTTTCAAATATTAAGGATAAAACATTCCATGAAAATAAACATGAAATTTTTTAATGGAATATTTAAATTTTTTAGTTGTCATGACATCTATAAGTGCCATTCATTAATGTCATTTTAAAAGAAAACATTCCTTTAACATTATCATAAAAACATTACAATACCTTATCTTGGAACATGATAATAATATTCCTATTAAACATTTTTTTAAAAAATTAAAATATGGTTAAACATTAAATTAACAAATTATAAGATAAAATTTACAAATTTTGAGAATACATAGATATGTAAGAAATCATATTTTTGAATGAATGGAGAAATAAAATTTGTTTCAATTACAAAATTCTTAGTGTGTTAAGTATATAAGAAGAATAAAATAAAATTAAAACAAATATTATCAATAAATAACCATTGAAGTTTAAAATTAATGAATTTTTTGACACTTATACCATAATATTTTATTTTTTAGGAATACTTATAATCATTCCTAATAAAAAACTAAGATGGTAAAATAAAATACTTACCTCATTGGTAAAATTTGAATCATTATCCCCTTGAATGATGGAATAATTTATTGATACGTAAATAAAAATAAAATTATTATAAATAATCATATAATACATTAATGATTAATATATTCACCACATAGAAGAAATAATTGTTGAATACGCTTATTGTCTTAGAGAAAATAATTTGAGATTAAAATCTATTACATAACATCTAGAATTTCTTCATATTGATTTGAAACTCCAGTATAGGAATTAAAATTTATTATAAATCTATCAAAGAAAGATAATCATATATATCATACAATATATTATTTAGATACAACCTTTTACCACCTATTAATTAATAATAACTTATTAAAATAATTGTTTCAGGTGATAAATGTTTTATTTTTCATGTATGTTTGTGTTTGGTAGTTTTAATCTTTATACATTGATTATTATTCCATAATCTCTAAAATTTTAGAACTAATTTATATATCATTATACCTATTATATACCTATTTATATTAACCCATGAATGTTGAAAAATAAAAATGAGTTACATTGTTCAGTGAAATGGTAGGTCATATGTATGTATGAATATTGTTTCAATTTATTTCACTGGATTGAATAAAAGAAATTATATAATATTTCACTATTATATAAAAATTATTATATCATATATGCCATATTTATCCATTAAATATATCCTTATTACCATAAATGTAAAATTTAAATTAAAAAAAGTCACATTATTTCATAGAGGCGGTAGTGCACACGTACGCACAAGTGACTTTATGATTTTCCAACATACATAAAGGTAAGAAGGTATATGTTACACTATAATTATAGTTTTCTAATTATTTAATAAATATCATATATATATATATATATATGTATATTAAATCCATCATTATATCTAACTGTAAAAGGTTCCTATAGAAAATTAATTCTATCAGTTTGCATAGTAGTAGTCTGTCGTACACATAATCAACTGTTTCATTTACCATTTGATGGAAGAGAAGATGGATATAGTTAGTTCGCTAAAAATGAAATATTACTACATGTTATATACTTGTATTATAAAATTTTAATTAATTTGGAATAATTGAATGTGTTAATGGAAGAAATGAAAACAAAGACCCTACTGAAGATAATAACCATTACTTAGAAAAACCTATGTCAGATCTCTTATTAAGGACCCCAAAATTTTTGTTTAGGGAATACTGGTAGCTCTAGAATTGGAAAATAATATTGGGGAAATATTTTCTATGGGTTCAGTTGAGAACAATGGCTTAAGGTGTGTGAATAAGTAATGGAAAGTGGTTGCCTTTTATAATGGAGGATGACTGGAATTTTTGTAACTACCCAAAACTATTTACTAATTTTAAGTAACACTCAATTAAATAGACTACAAAAATTATAATTAATGAATTAGAGAAATGATATTTTCATAAAACACTAAAAAAACACATGTTTAAAATATGATGTTCCTTAAACTCTAAGTTTACATATTTTTACTGTTTTAGATTTCACCATGATAACTAGTTTTTGATTTATTTACAGAGATAATTTACCATTTATTAATATAAAAAATGAGCCATATTAGATAGTTTTGACCAAGTAATTATAAATATGAAATCTAATTTTTTGAATAATTTTTTTATTTTTGTAGGAAATTGATTTTAACATCTAATCACTTAATGTGAAACCCCATGTTTTAACCCCAACCGTGGTAATTAATTTTTTTCTATTAATATTCACAAAAATTATATTTGACCAAATTAAATAATTTAGATTATGATGATTCTAAAAATTGAATAAATTTTAAAAATTTCAATCAACATAATTAGGAGTTTTTAATTTAATATTAAACCCTTAAGATAATCCAAATTATGGAATTCTAAAGGAAAGGATTTCTTAAGTAAAAAAAGTGTTTATATGAAAATTAAACATAAAATTGATTATAATTACCTAAATTGGATTATTTATAATTAAAATAAAATAATTTAATCATTATTTTTACATATTGATTTAATAAAGAAATTTTATTTTTTAAAAATACATTTTCTAAAAGGGTAAAATATAATTTTAAAATAATTTACCAAAACATGACAAATATGTTTTTAGAGAAAATAAAGTTTTAAGCTGCACAATGGATTTACTCTTATCCCATTCCTTTAAAAAATATTATATGAATGATAAAAAAATTATTGAATATATAATATAAAAATTTTATTAAAATCATTAACCGGTAATTTTTAATATAATTTATTTAGATAGAAGCACATTACATCATAAAACCATTTAAAAAAAGATTTTTTTACTTTCAAACAATTTTTATTTGAATTTATAATCAATTGAAAAAAAATTGAATTTGTTTTATTTATTTTTAAATAGTATATGTTACATAATATAGTCAATCATATTCATACCCTCTATGTTAACAGCTTTATTGTAACTATGAAAATAAATAGTGATATTTTAATCATATATCATATTACATTTGAACAGGGTATTGCATGTAATAGAAGCTATGAAGGAAATAATATTTATTTGAAAAAAACATTTCATAAAATCTTATTGTATTACACTCAAACTCTATTACATAACAGATTACATGATATTTTTTCTTCTTTCTTCTTCACATACCCATATATACAGAAACACCACTTCTTCATGAGTTACTAATGAGTATAAGAACTTATATAAGATTTATAGATTGTAAATTTTATTTATGAATGTTTGAAACACTTTTCATGGGAAATTATACATTATTTTTTGTAATATAAGTGAAAGGAAGGCCTCCCCACTCTCTAATTTCTCTATGTTTCTGTGTATTTCTCTCATATGTTCCTCTTGAAATTTAATTCAACTAAACACATGAAAATAGTGAAGGTATAGTTATTTATAGAGAACATCCTCAAACCTAATCCACCACCTCAAAATACTACATATAGCCCATCAATCATTCATGTGTTCACTTACTCACCTCATAAAATAAAGTTTTGGAAAATCACAATCACATCAAAAAATATATTCTTTTGAAAACTCATCCACATTATTAATCCTTCATTTTTAGTGAAATCATTCATAATGACTCCCCTAATCTATAATTTCTTAAAAAATACAACATAAATATTCATAGAGACTTCATATTTGAACCTAATTTATATATTATACAATATTAAATACTCACTTTTCTTATAAAAACACTTCATATATCATTTTACAACATTTTTATGCCTCTCATTATCTAATGGGATCATCTAAACACCCCATCACACATTCCTAAGGGGATATCTACACCAACTTTTCCTCTTTTTCGCTACACTTACATACACTATGGGTCCCATATATCCACCATACTCTATCAATCTCATGTACAATCCCTTGGGGTGATATGCATCCTCAAAAACTACCAAGGATTACTATGGTTGGTCTAAAATCCCACATAGGTTGTAATTTGAAGTTTCCCTTATTTGACCTATTATTGGGTGATTTATAATAATGTAAAAAAAAGATTGATACAAAAATTAATTCCATGCCATATGATAATTCTAAACAAACCCTCAATATAACTATTAATCTCCTTTTTTTATTCTTCTCAAAATAAAAGCATCACTTCTAATCACCTTCATCAATTAATGTAGTAATGTGCAGTCTAAAAACTTCTCTTTCACTTGTATTTTTTATTAAGGTTGATTCTAAAATATTCATAATTAGATAATATTGAATTTTCTTCTTCACAAAAAAATAAAATCAAATTCAAAATCACAACAGCATCAATAAACTGATTGGTTTCATCAATCTTCCTCACGAGTTTTTTTTTGAACAGGAATTTCATTTCTAAATTCAATGATATCATCTCCCCCTTATTGATAATAAATGAAAAGATGTAAGTAAGAGAAGGAATTATCACTCCACCAATAATGTTTTAAAAATTGAATCATCTCCTATTTGAAAAATTATAGTTATCTTTACTCCAGAGAAGGATGAAATCACTAAAAATATAATAAATAAATATAATTAATCAACATTAAGTCTTTATGATCCAGGATTATTATTGAAAAAAATAGTGATAAAATTTAACACAAATATTGTAAATAAATTTTCAGCATGGGATACCAACACTGAAACATTATTTTAGGGGTTATTTAAAATATTTTTCAACTAATATCTTCTAACCATATCAATAAAAAATTTAAAAAAAATTAGTGGAAGAATTTAATACCAATTTTATATTTCCATTAAAATTTTTCATTTGTCAATATGTCTCTCCTTTGTAGAGTTTATCATTTATTATAGAAATGATAGAATATAATCAACATTCATAAGTGATGAAAATCATCATTTTAAAGAATTTTAGCAATTGAAAATATCATATACATCACTTGTTAGTACTTAAAATATTCATGATATATCAATTGAGATATAGATAGCTGGTAGTTATTCTTTTATTCTCCTCAGGAGGAGATTCACATTATACTTATTCATCATGATTGGTCTTATATAATAATTAAATCATGTATCTTATGGTATTAATTGATGTGTTTCAAGGTGGGAACATAATTCCATGTGAGATAAATTACTCTATGATGGATAAATTTCAAGATGTAATATTTTCATATATTTTATCAAATTTATGTCTCCTTTAGAATGAACATATCAACGTCAATTCCGTGAATGAAAATAAAACATAATATATGCATTGGAATAATGTGGCTCTTCAACACTACATGGATATATCATAATGGATGATAGTTTCTGTTCATCCCAACTATCTTCTTAGATTATGTTTACCTCTTCATAATTTCTATAAAATTAGTTTCATCATTCTATGTTTTCTTCATCTTCCTAGCCTCTTCCAACAATTCTGCCCATATGATCAAGCATTTTTTCATAATTTTCTCTGTCTCAATTTTTGAGTATGGAATCTATTTTCATAAACTTTTTTTAAAATAAGAAGTCACATTTGCTTTCCCTTTATTCTTCAAAAATTATTCTTATCTTGGATCCATGTACAACATTTTTTAGTTGAATTCCCTAACATATTAAAACATTCAAATAATTATATATCATTTATCAAGTAAATATTTTTAGAAATGTTTTGAGATTTTACATCATATTTATTTTTCACCAAATAAATCATATTATTTCTTCTCTATGTGGATTCATTATTTGATGCCAAATTTCTATATTTTTCACTAATATTTTTGGCCAATTTTTCAATAGTCTATGATATGACATTTCTTATCACATTATAAGGATCACTTCATTAATGTTCCTCCATTCACATCATTCTTTACGGATATAATGGGAGAAATTTCCTCAAAAATATTCTTTTGTTTCTATGCTAAGGGTACCTTATCATTATATTAAATTTTCTTATTTTTCTATGGTTGGATTATTACATCATAATCACATGAATTGTTCTTAGATAGTATATATGATCACATGTTATAGAAGTTTTACTTGTGTTGCAAAAATCAAAGAAATTTTCAATATAATATTATCTATTATTGATAGTATCATTCATTTTATATGAATTATAAATTCATTATGAATGTTTCAACTTTTCTTTATCTCATCGCAAAAAAATATAGGTACTATCTAATTTGGATACAATGGAATTTGGTGCCAAAACTTTATTTCATGATTCCCAAACATCAAATCCCACAAATAGTATCTAAATAAACTTTATTTATTCTTCCATGAAATGTTATGTCTATCTTTAAAACCCTTGTAGTTTTAGACAACATAGTTCTTATTTTGTGATTTCATTATGGAATAATAATTTTATACTTCCTTACATCCACCTTCAAATATGTAGTGGATTAATAAAAAATTTATTTAACCCTATTATTTTATATTTTAATATTGAATCTAATTTAAACATAAAAATATATTTTTAACTATAGATTTTTTTTGAAAAATTGATTCTTTTTTTAGGGGTCATGTAGTATATTTATCTATGGATATTATTAAGATATTCTTTTCACATGGTAGAGGGTTTTGATATATAAGACTATTGTCATAATTATTATCTGGATTACTGCATTTCTTGTTATCTTTGAATGTCTCATCATTCTTTTATTCCATATTTACTAGTTTCACTTATAATTAAATGAATTTTATATTCAGATCAATATTATCATATTCAGTTTATTTCATTATTTATTCACACTTAAACATCATCTTTTGAATCACATCTTCCTAACCTGATTATCCTTCTGTAATGAATTTTTATGGTCATCAATTTTTAATTAATATCTAACTTTGATTATTTAACATTCAGATATGTATTATATTTATTTGACAATACCTAGAGAATATTGAAAAAATATTTTCATTTAATTCATTCTCATGAAAAAAACATTGAAATTATTCTTTATCTATTATGACCCTTTATTCATATAACATCAAATTATATTCATTGACAATGTAATATATTAAAATTTTATTATAGTTATGAACCATCTAAGCTAATTCCCCATCAATTTAATCATACTCCTATAACAATTTTTATTTTTCATCAATTTGTTCCTGGGAAACTATAAATATACAAGTAACTACATCCTTGGAATTGTTCTTACAAAATTCATTTATTTTATAATTAATATCATATTCATTAAAAACACAAACTTGATTAATCATAATTATACTCAACTGATTTCTCTAAAAAATTACCACACTGAGTGTCTCCATCTATTTGATAACCATATTTATTTTATGAGATACTATTTAGCTTCATAATGAACCTTTTTTTATTGTTTCTCTAAGACATACCTAAAGCTTCAATATTTATAACATTAGAAGTATAGGTTGTATTTTCAATATGATGTTCTTCTAAGTCTTCTTCAAACATAAATATTCACGTGAAATATTTTTATATAAACAACTATGCTAGTAATGTAGATCCCATCAAGGGTGAAACCATTTCCCTAATACCAATTGATGTTCCAAATAAATCATACAGCCACACTAATAAGAATTGAATCATGTGTGAAACGTTTTACTAAATTATTTTCTTTTTTTACACCTTTTAATTAAATCCTCTATCACATTTTACTATGAGAGGTTCCTATATATAATAAATTATGTAAATGAATCTCAATGCATGATATTTTGAAAATGTTCATTGAAAAATACCCACTCCTTTCAAAAACTAATTAATCCTACTAGTTATAGATTCTTCACTACATATAGGTGGTTATAAGTAGGGAAAGTATCATTCCCGTCAATACTAATTCCCATACTATTCCCACTCTAGAGCGCTGCTAGAAATAAAAATACCCTACCTATACAAGTGATTGATGCGTAGTCCCACTACATCCTCTCTAACTCCTCATTCCCTTAATATGATCTATAAAATACATCCCACAGTGTTACTAGAATCCCATTGTCCTTACCATACTTCGGATTTCCAATGGAGAATTCCAATTAACTTCAAATATAGTTTACAAATTGAAATATCTCTATTATCTTATTAATACTTATGCACTACCTTATGATGTAATCTTTCACCAAAAACAAACTGGATCACCATATCAGTTCTTATGAATAAAAAACCCGTTGGAAAATAATAATCAATTCAACATGGTCTTTCTCAATATCCAATGATCATGGAATTATCTTAACACAATGGTCACCCGTGTATGAATGTATTTTGAAACACTTCTAGAATTTAGTCTCAAGTCACTTCACACTATTCATGAAAAATATAGTGTATGTTAATTTTTCAAAATTTTTTCCTATATAATATAATTCATGGTCTTATAAAATCTACTTCACTGTACATTATATGAGAATACAAATTCATAATCTTATAACAATTTCTATGAAAGTATTCTTTCATATGCATGAAAATCATGAAAAATGTATGCATATTTACACTGCTACATTTTCATTCATACTTGGAAAATTCCACTTCATGAAAAAATGCACACTTAATTTATAAAAGCTTAGTGAATCCCTAAATCATATGGTTCACATGAAACGGGACTTCAAAAAGACTTATACTCGTATTATTTTATTTATATACTCATTATATGTATCCTGAAAGACATAACATGTTTACATATTGTTGTAACTAATTCTTATAGAGACTCATATTTTTTTCGTATGCATATCATCTCATTCATGTATCTTAAACTCTTTCACATGATAGAGTTTGTAAAGTTTTTTATTATTTATTCTATACATCTCAGTTTATAGAGGACAACTCTACTTTATGTGCATCTATTTAGTACACAAAACCCCTTCAATATTAATAGTTTATTATAATTCTTCATGAATTTTTGAAACACCTTAAATATGAAATAATTCTCTATTTTGAGAAATATAAGTGAAAATATGGGATTATTATCACTAATTTCACTCTGTTTTAGGGGATATCTCTCAAATTTTTTACCATATTTTTTTCTAATCATAATATAATATTTTGGATGGAGTATTTATAGATAACTTCAACAAAACTAATCCCCTACCTCAACAACCAATGTGCATCACTACACTTATTCATTTTGGAACCAACTCACCTCATGAAATTTGGTTTTAGAAAATAACCATCACCACAAAACATATATGAATTTTCAAAATTCATTATGCATTTTAGAATTAATTTTATGTGAAAAAAATTATCTTCAAATCCCCTCTTCTATATATTCTAAAACCATGAAATATAAATCTTCATAGTGAATTCATATTTGAAAATGATTTATCTATTATACCTATGGTGATTATTGATTGTTTCATTTAATAACACTTCATAGATATATGAACAAAATTTTAATTCCCCATGTGATCTCATGAAGTAATCCATATCAAAATAAAAATCTTAATTTGATCTCAGTAGATCAATGGTAATGTTTATTTATTATATAGAATCCCTATGATAGGTCAACGTAGAAGACAACCAATTTCCAAGATCAAACCTATGAAATATATTAGATAACATGGGAAACATTCTTTAGATATATTTTTTATCTGATCTACAATGTTTGTGTATACTGTATCCAACATCAATTGGTCATTACCCTTTTCATTACTGAATAAGACATTCTATTCCATTGAGCACTCGATCTAAAAATAGGGTTGACACCTGAACACACCATCAAACACACATATAGAAAACAATTTACACAATTCCCCCTTGAATGCCACCCATACACATCTTTTCGTCACTATGAATCCACTAGGATGATGTATTCTAGTGTGAACTACCTTTTGGTGCTATATATCCCCAATAGCCGCAATGAATGGATAGGGTTAACCTAATTTCCTACCTAAATAGTGTTGTATGGGTCCCTTTTCTATCCCATATATGCCCAATCCTTTATAAAGGGATAAAAAATGATTAGGTAAAAATTATATCCAGGGAATATTGGAATTAAAAAATAACTCTCAATATAATTCTTCACCTCCATTTTTTAATATAATGAAAACAAAATCATCAAAAAAACATATTATTCAAATGATGTAACAATATGAAGTATGTAAAAATTTATTACACATGTATTTGGAATTAAGACTACTTAAGAAATAATTACAATTATAAAATATTTACTATTCATGTTCACATCTTATTAATAAACAATTCAACATCATCACGAGCTCAACAATACACTTTTATTCTTAAGAGTGTTTTACTATGAAATATATTTTATTAACTGTAATAATTATGATATTATATTTTTTTTTCTAAATATGGTAATTTTTTTGAAAGGAATATTTTTTATTAATTAAATTTATCATTAAATATTTAAGGAATGTATTATACATGCAGTTATGGGTGGGGCCCATTTATATATATCCCCTCGTTTCATAGACATGACTCATGAGAAAACCCATTTTGGTTGACTTATTATATGGGTTTTTCTGTATACCTAAACATGGGATTTAATTTACATTATCTGTAAGTGCAGATCATTGATTATATGGAATATTAGTGTTGAGGAATACATGTAGAGAAGTGAACTATGTAACAGAATTATTGTCCACTAAAGAAACCCTAACTGTGGTGTCTCTGCTTACTTTCACATCATGTATTTTACCTATAAATTCCATCTCGTTGTAAAATATTATGACTTTGGACTCCACAACATTTATCCCCCATTGGTGGGGGATCTTGTATTTCATTTTCTTCAACATAAAACAATAATTCTATGTGAGTGATATTATTCATGGATTTATTTCGTGCTAAATTTATTGATTAAATGGAATGTTTTTTAGTTATCTACCATGATATATTTATTATTCCTATTTTCATCAAGATATATACCATTGTAAAAAACTCTTATTATGCATTTTATATGAACTATATTTTGTTTTTATTTCCCTAAGATATGAAGTATGAAGCACTGAATTACTTTCAATGTTTTTCATTATTTACTTGTATAATGTTTTATATTTTATCTTTAATATAAAATGGGTGTCATGTGTGTATCTGTTTATTTAAGACTACTAAACTAATTATCCCATTTTTATAATATCCCATGTATTTTTATCCAATGTAAAAAAAGTATAAAATGACTCTAGGTTACTTGAGTTTTGGTTGTTGTAGATATAATTAGATTAAGTTTAATAAAAACTATTGAAATTAGATTTATGAAATCATATATTAAAGAACATGACTCTATGATAGACTCTAAGGATATGTTTAACTATATAATAATATCACAGGTTTTGGCAATGTAGATATGTTTTCCATAGAAAATAAATCTTTTTCTAGATAAAATAATGTTTATACAAATGTAAAATCGATTCACATAGGGATAACAACTCTTTATTGATGGATTGGAAATTAACTTGATCATCATTGATTCATGTTGAGTGGGATTTATATTTCATAACTAGCTAGACACCCCTAGCTGATATGGTTGGGTTTTTTTAATTTCTCTCTAAAAACCATTATTAGTGATTTGAAAATATTTTTATTATTTGAGAATATTCATAATGGAATGAAGAATATAAATTTTATATTACCTATTCTCAAATGATCTAATTATATTAAGTGTTACACCAAATTTAGAATTATATTGAATGATTTTAAATTCATAAAGTTATGACCTTATTTATTATATTCCATTGTCTAGAAATAGTTCCTTATGGGAGGAAGGGTATTAATACTCTAATCAATTTTAGTGACTAATCTGTTAAGCATGCTAAAAAATTTGGGTTTTAAGATAATAAGATCATTGATATATTAGGTTAGTTAACCTCAGTTAAGACCCATAACCTTTTAATGGTATATGGACAATGGATTAATTCCATTGAGAATATATTTATAGACATGTGATGTAATGAGAGGAAAAAATTTCATATTGAGTGTGTATTATCATAGAGGTGATAAAGGTCAATGGTGATCATTGATCCACTATACTAGGAAGGAAATTGAAATAGTATATATAGAATGGAGAGCTTCTTATTTGACATTATTTTAATGATATTTCCATCATCAAAAAAGAACTAAAATGAAGTGAAATATCCATGACATAAAGATAATAAAAGAGTAAATTGTTGTAGATTAAGAGGTTACCCTTACAAGACCAACCATTTTATTTTTGAATTAGCTAATTTAATATATAAATAAAAATTGACTATTTCATTAATGGTCATATTCCATTCTTTTTCAAGGTATTTGTTTCTAAAAAATCATCATATGATGTAATATTATTATATTCCATCAAAAAAGAGAATAGATATTCGAGATCTTCTATATTCATGGGAAATTAAGATAAGTAAAGTTCTACTGAGCACAAAGAGATACGATACATTTCAAAGAAGAATAATGGGACAAAATAATTTCCATTATGTCAAAATTTTGAATGAATCATCATGGAAAATTCATGAATGGAATAGGAGTCCAAAACAAGTGCAGAGATAAGGGTTTTCTATATAATGGATGTAACGTAAATAGAGAAACCACAACTATACACTGCTTAAACTATAGAAAAATATTAGTAAATATTAAAACCAATGTCCTATGTGTCATTGGAATTTATAGTAGAAGAGGCCAAGGGGAGAAGGCCAAGAATAATCTATTAGTATACCTAAGGATTAACTTTCTAAATATATATTTGCATGTACATTAATCATAGTATTGAAATTTGAAAATGATTTATTTTATTGTAAATATTTGAACTCTTTTATATCGTCTCTTTTTTTACAATAAAAATATATATATATTACTGTCACCTTATAAAGGGAGTTATCAGTCAGGACTCCTAGTATAAATCTTACCACAACAATGATCATTCAGTCAGTTCTCATTATGATAAATAGAATACCCAATTTGTAGAAGTAGTTTTTTTCTATATGATGGAATTTTATATTATCCTTTTAGTGGATTTTATTTAAAATTATTTTGAAATTATCATTTTATATGAGAAGGATATTAGGATTCATGATCGATACATTGAATAACTTATCTTTATAGAGGAAACATCACCTTCAGGCTTATGTCAAGACCTATATCTAGTAGATCTTATAATTTAGATTCCTGGGGAAAAGATCTAATGTAATCTAAATATGTAAAATGTGATATTTATAATTAATATGTACATATTATACTAGAATAAATTTGGGTTTTTCTGGGGGAATTACCCGGACATCCAAAAGAGTGTGATGTCAATTTTTATATTGATTTAATTCCTTATGCAAGAACATCAGTAAAGACTCACTATAGAATATCCATAGTGTAATTATTGTAATTAATGAAAAAACTATAAGAGTTTTGTGATATATTATTTATACACCATTGAGGTTCACCTTAGGTATCCCTTATTCTTTTCATTAATAATAATGTTGTATCTATGAGGTTTTTAATTTATTATAGGTAAATCAATGTTATTAATATAAAGAAAAATAATACTTTTCCTCACGTTGTTTTCCATTTCGATGAACTTCAAGGATATAAATAGTTTTCAATGATTGAACTTAGTTATGGGTATCATAAATTTCATGTAAATAAGGAAGATACTATAAATATAGCATTTTTTACAAGTTATGAACATCATGATTTTATATTAATTCCTATTAGATTAACTAATACATCCTTTATTTTTATAGATCAAAGGAATAGATTATTCATGAAATATCTTGATAAATTCATTATTCTATTTATTTTTGAAATATTAGTGTACATTAAAATTTATGAGGACTATGAGAATAAAAAGTGAATCGTTCTTAAGACTCTTATAAAAAATGAGTTATATGGGAAATTTATTAAATAGGAATTATATCTTCCAAAAGTTCATTTTCATTGAACTATTGACTTTGAGGATGGAATATAACTTTATCCTTTAAATAAAAAGGAGGTCAATGAATAGAATACACTGATCAACATAATTGTGTTATGTATATTTCTTGAATTTTCGTGTTACTATCAATGAATTTTTTAAAATTTTACTAGCCTCGATACCATATTGACAAAGTTAATTTGTAAACTGTTTATGTTTATATAGAAAATGGAATGTAAATAATATTATGAATAATTGAATAGGATATTGAAAAAATCTACGATATTGACTATACCATTTTAAAGTGATTTGTTAGTGGTATTTTGTGATGAATCAAAGAAATGACTTAACATTATCCATATACATAATGATAAAATTATTTCCTATATATCTAGGTTATTCAGTACAATTGAATTGATCTATTGAACCAATGATCTTGAGTTGGTAGTTATAATCATTACTTTTATGATATAGATGCATTATCTTTTTACATGGATATTAGAGATATTCCCAAATCAAACAAGTCTGAAATAAAACATTTTATAGAATGATATCAACATGAATCAATGTTGAAAACTTGAGAAACTCAAGGATTATGATTTCTTAATAGAATACCACCATGGGAATAAAAATAAAGCGGTTGATGAATTAAGAAGGAAATATCATAGAGTCTTGACTAAAATGAGGATTAATAAGGATTATACTTTCATGGATTTAGTAAATAAAGATATAAAAAATTAAGGGAATGGAAAACATCAATAATTTTTTAAATAATTTCTAAAACAAAACTATTCAAAATGATAAAAAATTATCATCCTAATGGTAAGAATTTTCAAAAGAAAATTAATGTTGTGAAATATGGGAAATTAATCAACTTCATTCATGAATATAGTATTCTAAAAATAGGGAAGGGGCATGGTGTTCCATCTTTTACGGATCTAAAAATGGATTTATTAGATAATTATAATAGATTAAATGTATTTATACACTTTTCTAGCATTAATACATATAAGGATCTAGAAGGAATTTTTAGGGATAATATTAAGCTACAAATATCTGATTATGTATTAAGATGATTTTTATACTAATAGGTAATTATATATTGAAAAAATAATATGGGAGTCATGAAACCTCTACATCTTACTATCTAGAAATTGGATTATATCGTTATGGGCTTCTTTACTGGATTTCCAAATACTTCTAGAAATAATTATTATATATGTGTTATTTTCAATCACCATACAAACTTCTCAAATTTCATTTATACATGAGAGGATTAACCTCTTTATATTCATGCGTGACACTATATTAATGAAGTTGTAAGACATCATGGGGAACCTCTTTTGATTATATCATATCATGATACAATATTTACATAAAATTATAGAAAAATAATCAAAAGGATAATGATATTGAACATCATTTAATCCCTCACTATCATCATGAAACTATGGGATATACTAAAAGAAATATTCAATCACTAAAATAAATGTTGTGTTTATTGTCGTAATAATTTCAAGGCTTGTGGGATTATAATTTACATTTTTTAGAGTTTTCCAATGAAAATATCTTATATTAAAGTATTAAAATGGGGATGTATGCCACATTTTATGGCAAGAGATGTCATACTTTAACTTTTTCTGATGAAGTTCATGAAAGGAATCTTATGGGCCCAAGAATTATTAAGTATTACATCAAAATGGTAATGAATATAATGAGATAAATAAAAGTAGTCTAAAGTAGGATAAATATCTATATTGACAACCAAATAAAGGATTTGAAATTTTATGTGGAAAATATCATTTTCTTGAAAGTATCTCTGTGGAATGGTGTTATAAGGTTTGGTAAGAAAGGGAAACTAATCCCTTGGTACATCAGAATTTTTGAAATTTAGTATGGAATTGGATTTAAATATTACCATTTGTAAATTCCATAGAGACACTCAAAAATACATGATGTGTTTCTTATCAAATTTTTAAAGAAGTATACATCAAACCCATCACTTTTATTGACCCTCGAAAACCTAAAATATAAACCTGGTCTATTGTATTATGAAGCGAATATCCAGATTATTGAAATAAGAGAATAGATTTATAGAATAAAAAAAATTGACAAGTGTGGGAACTTTGGATAAATTATAAAAGTGTGTATGCAATTTGGGATCCTAAGGATGTTTTAAAAAAGAATCACTATAATTTTTTTAGATAATAACATCCATGAAAACCATGACCATGAAAATTTTAGAGGTAAGAATATATAATCCATGATCCAATTATAGTAATTGAAAATTTTATATTAATTAAAATATAAAAAAAACTCCCGTTTTAATATTTATTGTAATAAAAATTATAATTTTATAGGATTAATATCAATTTTCTACAAACAATGTCTAAATAATCATAGAATAATTTTTTTAAATGTCTATTAGAAACATTATTTGAATAAAAATTTAAAATGTAATATTTATATATTCATTATTTATTTTATAAATATATGTTATACAATTTATAATTAATTATAAATTTATTATCAATTTGATATAAATAAGGACAATATCATTTGGAGGTAAAAAGATATATTTTTTGGATAACTATTTTTACGTTCATAATGGTATTCTAATTTATTTAACTAAAATAATCCCTAATTATGAGTGATTTAGATGAAATATGTAAATTATATGTATATAAATATGAATTGATATTCATATAATCTTGATAAAATTTAATATAAGAAATGTAAAAACATCTTGTGATAAAAATATTTTTTTTCCAAAAATACAATTTTCCTCACATTTTCTTGGTTTTATTTTTTATTAATTTATGTTAAAAATTGAAATTTAATTTTAAAAAATTTATTCCAAATTTTAAATCATTAAATTAGAATTTTGTTAATAGGTCTCTTTTTTTGGAATCATGAATAGTAACCCAGGTAAAATTTATCACCTCAGTAAAAAGTAAAATGGGATAAAAAGTATAAAAATATTTAATTGGAATTCAACATAATCCAAAAACATTAATATATTTAATTTTATTAGTATAATTAGACCACCACCTTCATATATTCTAAAATAAGGAATCATGGTTAAATTTGTATTTTATAAATACCTCTATATTATTTTATGTAAAGAAATTTTACAGAATGTATTTATTTTTCTTTAAATATATATTATAAGTTCACATAGAGATTAGAAGATGACATAAATGAATAAAAAACGTCATTTTTAACCTGAATTTCTTAATTTCATGATGTTAATTTGTTTATATATTTTAGTGAAGGTATAACTGTCTCAAATCCTTATGAAACACTATTATAATTCTTGTGAAAGAAGTAGAAAAATATATGTAAATGACTTTAAAAACATAAAAAGTGGTACTTTTTGGAATAATTATGGTGTAAAGTTAATTTTAATCAAAAAAATAATATTTTATTGACAAAGAAATAGTTTTTATTAGAATTCAATTTTTGTGTTGTTTTCATTAATGTCAAAATGTGTCAATGGTTCTTAACACTTCATTAATGATATTTTATATTAAATAATATTCTATTAATCAATTTAATAATAATAAAAATATTGATATATGATAATAGATAAGTGATATGGTTAGAAATATCATATTTTGACTTCTTCTAATCCAAATTTTACCTTATAAGTAAATTTGGAACCCTTTAGGAATGAAAATGTAATTAACATGGTTAATGATAAAATTGGTTAATGAACGGATTAAAAACAGAATATTTTTAAAATTACACATAAAAATATAAATGGTTTTTTTTAATAGATTATACCTTCAAAATATATTTTATTCAATATTTTTTCCACTTTTTTCAACATTCATGAGAAATATAATTTATTATATTTAAATATTATAACTAATTAATGTGTGTCCTTTACTTCACTATAAAAGGAAACCTCCTCTCCTTTATTCATCACACCAAATTGGTCATATTACATCCAAAAAATCAACCTAAAACTCTCCCCTATATCCTTAGATACATTCTAGAGGTTATGCTATTTTTAAAATCCAAACCCTATGGTTCTTAACTGAAGATCTAAAAAAGGATCCTCAATGGAGAGGTAATAATCTAAGATGGACCTTTTCAACTTCATTTCTTATTATAAACGGTCTAAATATTATTTTAAACACAAAATATAATATAACCAATATAATTATATTACTATAATGTTATTATGTTTATGGAATAATCGTTTTTTTGTATACTCAACCATATAATGGAAAATGAAATCAACGCTCACGTGTATGTGCGCACACCGCCTCATGAGTTAATGCATTTAATTTCTCATCACCAAATCACATGTATAGAATATATAAGTATATTTCAATAAATAAAATTATATTTTTAAAATTAATACCATTTTTGAGCTGATGGAACTATTACCAACTCAAAAGAACCAGAACATCCCAGATCAAACATGAATGATAAAACTAAGAAGTTAACACAACATAACTAATTTTTTCATGAATTTAAAATTAATTATTAATGAGAGTAAATATTAATTAATATTAATATTAATATGTATTAGTATTAACTATTCAAAAATTTAAAATAATTAAATAGGATTTTAAAGAAATACTAACATGGTGGTAGTGTGAGGTAAGAAGTTTTCATCTCAATTTCTACATCATTAAGTCATATTTTTCTTTATGATCCTATTTTCATTTATGGGATTTATATACTACCCCTTTGACATATTTAACAATAATATATATTTTTTCATATTATTTAAATTTTCAATTCCAATGTACTCTTTCAAGGGTATAAAATTCAAAAGTTGTTAAAGGGGTTTGAATTTTTATTTACAACCACATTTTTGGGATTGAATATATTTTCATTAAGGTGATTTTATAATTTACCATTCATAAAACAATTATATATTTGTATACTATAGACATTTAATGAATTTCAATGTTTTTTTAAAAATTTTCTTTCATTTTTAAATTGAATAATGAAAATAAATGTTTAAAATGAAATCACATCTTAATTATATTTATGATCGGGAATAGAAAAACATTAGATAGCTCAACGCAAAGAAAGAATGTAAACATACTCCAAGGACATGGATACATACATATATACATATATATATATATATATTCTCAATCCAGATAATCCCAAATGAGGGGGAGGGGGATATTCTTCTTATATCCTATCCCATGTCAAGAGTTCCATCAGTTCTAGAAGTTCATCCTTAATGCTCAAAATATCATGTGTCTATCCAAAGAAGTAAAAATTTGGAGCTCCCACACCACACCGTTGTACCGCACAGTCGAGGGTGAACAATCTCCAATTATAGGACCCAACCCAAAGAAAGAGAGTAAACATATTCCAAACCTGAACACACACACACACACACAGAGATATATATATATATATATGTATACATATATATTCTCAATCTAAAAAACCCCAATTGACGGGGAAGGGGATATCCATTATATAGTCCAGTTTATGTAAAGAGTTCCATCAGCTCCAGAATTTCATCCTCAATGCCCATAATCTCGTGTGTCTATCCAAATAAGTAACAGTGTGGAGGTCCCACACCTCGCCATTGTACCGCAAAGTAGAGGGTGAACAATATCCAATTATAGGACCAAATCCCTGGTCTATTAGGGGGTTTCACCCATTGCAAATAAGACTCGCACCTTATCCAATAGGTGGTTCAACTCAATATATAGAGCACTTGCACCCTAATGCCATAGGGGGTAGCACTCAGTAAATAGAGGTCCAATGATCTAATCCTTTAGGGGTATGAATTATTGTAATGAGGAATCATATCCTATATGATCGGGTTTCCACTCAGTTTAAGGAGGAAACTCACCCTATCTTATATGAGGTACAACTCTATAAGTATAAGACTTGCACCTTGATACATCAATGGGGTACTACTCAGTAGAAAAAGGACCCATACCCTATCTAATTAGGGATACCACTTAATAAGAAGATGACCCATTCCATAACACCATAGGTGGGGTACATATTTGGAATATTGTATAGGACTATTCCTTATTCCATTAGGTGGTACAACTCTAATGATCCTTCCAAACCACTTCCTCCATCGAGTATCGCCTAAACAATCTTCATGACTAGAATATAGCACGTTGTATCCCAAAAGCTAATGTGGAGTCATCCATTGTTTTCTAAGTGGGAAAACATTTAGGATATTCTATTCAAAATCCAATATCATAGTATAAATGAAGGAGATACAATTCCTCAAATGGAAAAAAGGGATACACAGTGTGTTAGCTGACCCGCATAGTGTGTGGTCCCACTCCATCACTTAACCATGTCCTTGATGATACGTGGCTCACATCCCATATCTAGATATAAGGAATTAATTAGGTCTAATTGATATGTTCGAGCCACTTGGGGTCCTTACCATTCATCGTGATTGTGTCCAAGTATCCATCCCTTGTCTGTGTACTTCGGTGCATGGTGTGTCTCTCCATTAGGGGGTATACCCCTGTCTCCAGTTGTGTCTTTTTATGTTGTCACATGGTGTTTTCCAGGTCATTATCTTGCTATTGTTCTCCATAAGTACACACCAGGCCTCCATCACAAGGTCCAAAAATGTGTGGGGGTTGCACATGACATGTGATAATTATAACTTTATGAAACCCTATCCACTGTATCCAAGGATGTACACACCATGTGTTCTTCTGACAACATGAAATGTAGTTATGTTTTAATATAATGTTAAATCTAAGATTTGGTGTTCCGTATCCAGATCATCCGCCATGGGTCTTTCCTCGAGGCTCTCAAAATCAGTGTAACTATCTCCAATCGTCAATTTCCTACTATCTAGTGGCTAAAAATTGGAATATGGATCTTCTTGATGGGTTTTTATACACACCTTGTGCCTTATTCTATTTACAAGAAGCATAATTTTCCATTCTAGATCCTAGATATTCAAATAATCCATCCACACCTCACGATTCGTCCTTTCTCACCCCTGATTCTCTGATTGGATTATTTCATGTGGTTCCACTGTGAATTAGGCGATCTAATCAGGCTTGGTACCACCCGTCAATGGCGATTCATAGCCTAGTAGACCAATAAGGATGAACATGAATAATAAAAGGTATAAAAAATCCAAAAATAAGGTTAATGTTCATTGTATAGGTTTTCTTGGCCAACGAACAAAAGCAGGGGTATCCTGGGTGAGAAATAATTTTATAAAGAAATTAATGTCAGTACACAGGAAAAGGTAATTATCCACGATTTTTGCAGATAAAAGAAATAGATTTAGCATGCTCAAAAATATAAACAATAAGATCATAAATCATGAATTTATGAGTCATACATAAATATTGGATCATTATTCATCGAGGAATGAGCTTTCCAATGATTGAGAAAATTCATTACAATCTCTACGTCTCGATCTACCTCAATTTGGAGTCTCATAATGGTCAGACATCGATTCATCAATGGAGGAGGAACAACATATCTCTATCTTCATAGGGTTTATGTGGATAAATCTTCATGATTTTACATAATTGTGTTTTTATAGGAAAGTACATTTTTTATAATTAGTTAATTTATTAATTTAATCAATTATTTAATCCACAAAACATACCTCCATTGTCCATTTTATCAAAACACCCTATGCCAAAATATATTAGGTCATTACTAGGGTAAAAATTGTGTTTCTGACTAAACCATTATCTTGGATTCCTGCTCTATGATTCTGTTTAAGATTTATAAAATTTTCATTAGAAAACTGTGTGTGTGCAATGTAAAACATATTTAATATGTTTTAAAAATTAATTTTGGTCACACCAGCCCTTGGAATCGCACATCGTCTTAGAAAATATCTTTCAAAGTATATATAAAAAATTTCCAAAAGTCTTAAAATTAAAAAATTGATTCTCGAAATCATTGCCTCCTTCATGCTTTTCATCCCCAAAATGAAAAACAAACCAAAATTCACAAGATATTGATCTCACATCTGGCTCTCCCACTCCTAGGAACTATCCTTCACATTACCCTAATTCTACAACACTTGAAAAAATGGGATGGTCCATCCATGTATGATCCTCTCATGTTTATCTTCGATTTCCACTGGGTGCTCCAAAAATGTGACTGTATCCCCAATGTTTAGATTTCCCTACTCAATATTGTGCATAGTTTCATGCATGAATCTCCCTAGTTATATCATATAGAAGATGGTGTGCACCCAATACAACTATAGGGGTAAGACGATGTGGTAAGAAACCATTCTAACACTATATAAGATATTAAATGGCCAAATAAATCTTGAGTACATCTTTTATCATCAGAAGAATCTCAAAAACACTCATCATTGGGAGATTCTTAGGAAAATGTGGTCTCCCTGCTCAAAGTTTATGACCTAAGATGGTGATCTAGGTAATATTTCTATCTAATTTGGGTAGTCCTCATCCACTCATGGATTACATGGACCTTCTCCACCATCACCTGCACCAAATCTAGACCCACAAGAAATGTATCGCCTATATATGTCTAGTATAATGGTTACATATAGGGTCTCACATATCAGGCATTAAAAGGATCCATGTCAACTGTATTGTGGTGGATATTATTTTAGGAAAACTCTACCAATGTAATAGTATCCAACCAAATCCACCAAATTCTAGCACACAAGCTCTTATCATATCCTCTTGCACGTATATAGTGTGCTTAGTCTTCCCATCTGTATGGTGGTGGAAGGTTGTACTCATACTAATATAGGTCCTGAATTCCTCCTAAAGGCCTCTACCTAACTGTTAAGTGAACCACATATCATGCTCATATAAAATAGTTAAGGGAACAATAGGAAGTAAAACAATCTATCATATTTACATATTCCCAAAACTCTCTACTGAACTCAGCTCTCTGATAGAAAGAAAGTGTGCCGACTTTATGAGTTGTTTAACTATCACCTAGATGGAGTCATGACCCTTCTCTTCCAATTTAATCCCTATCACAAATTCCATGCATATTCCATCCCATTTCTACTCAGTGATCTTAAGAGTCTGCAATAATATTTTCAGAATCTGGTGCTCAGCCTTCACCTGCTAAAAGGTGAGGAACCAGGAGATGAACTCAGAAACACGTCATCTTATGACGCCCCAACACAATTTATAATAAAGGTATCTATAAATATTCATCACTCAATGATGTAAAACAAATATATATGTGTGGAACTCTCACATGACCACCTCTCGCATCATCATCGGGACCACCATATATCCTAGGAAAATGATGACATGATTCCCTCCTTCAAAATATCCATCTGGTGAGTCTCCTAAGAATATATGGTCATAAAAGACCGCACAGTCAATGTATCCCTACTAGGAATCTCTCAAAAAGTTGATAATTTTAGGAGTCAACACCATCAACTGAAGAAAATTTACACCCTCCTCCTCAACCAGGGTCAACTACAAAAAAAATATTTAACTGCTCAGAAGCATCCTGCACCAAACAAGCCTGAGAATTCCTCCTTGGGGAATCTCTTACCATATTAACCTTCCCCAAAGTATAGACTATCTCGAATTAATAGTCTTGTAGGAACTCCATCCATAATCATTACCATGGGTTCAAGTATCTCTCTATGAAGAAATACATGAGACTCTGGTGGTCTGAGTAAACCACATAGTGCTCTCACAGAAGGTAGTGCCACCACATCCTCTGGGTGAAGACTACTGGTGGCAGCTCTAGTTTGTGAGTTGAATAGTTATTCTCATGGGATCTCAACTGCCTCAACACATATGAAATAACATCCTAAACCTGCATCAATATGAAGTCGATACCATCTCCCTAGGAATATCAATACACTATGTACTCCACACCCTTCTTCGATAGTCTTAAAAGAGGAGTACTCATCAACCTTGATCCAACTCCAAGAAGGGCCTCCATAATTTCTTTGACCAAATAAATGGATACCCTTTCATTTTAGGGTAGTCAAAGTGGATACATTCCTATATAATTATTCCACAACACTCCGGTAGTACCCTAATAAACAATGAAAACTCAACACCCCTAACACAATCATTGGTGGATCCGAAGAAATCACTGCGTCTATCTTCACTATACCCATAGATAAACCCTGATCAGAAATGACCTTCTTAAGAATGTGGAACCTTTGAATCCATAAACATCACTTAAATATCTTACTAGAAAAATGGTTCTCTAGAAGAAAATATAGGGCCCTCCTAAATTTTAATTCATGATCTTTCTCTAGAATAGAGTATATGAGTTTGTATTCAATAAAGATAACCACAAAATGGTACAAGCACAGTTAAAAAATACATTTAATCAAATAAATAAACATGGATAGGAAATTCTTCACAATAGTGGGAATCACCAAGAACACATAGTGTTTATAGAAACATCAAGAATTGAAGCTTAAGAATATAATCCATGTGAACCCTCAATTATTGGTAGCTGGACTTGATATTGATCTTCAATAACCATCTCATAATTTATAATTGATCAAAGAGGTCATAAATCCTTTGAAAGGGGTACTCTTTCTTTATCATGTCCTGTTTCAAGTCATGATAATCCATGAAAATCCATAAGATCACTTTTTCATTTTTCAAAAAAAACATATAAGCTGGCTAGGGGGACACATTGGTTCTGATAAATATCTTTTCTTAAAGGTCCTCCATATATAACCACAACTCCTGGAGCTTGGTAGGGGGCCTCGGATAAGAAAATTAAGATATCAGAGAGGTATTGGGATGTTATTCGATGAAAAACTATGTCTCCAGCCCCATATGTAGTCCCAAAACATCCTCTGGGAAGATTTCTACAAAATAATACACTACAAGGAATCATGATTCATGAAGAGCCTACTGCACCAAGGGCTACACTCAACAACTGATGGTTAATGGGATGCAGAATATTTCTCACAAAACCCACCCATACTTCCATGAGATTTCTTTTTCCCATAATGGGAAATCTTGTCCCGTCAGTATGAAGTCATATGACTCATATTCGGTGACAGTAAATATGGGATCATAGAGTGGAAAATCAATCCATACCCAAGATGATGTCATAATGTTTATTTATGATGAAAAAAGGTCCCCTATGAACCTCACTCCACCAAGCGATATCTCTCACTTCTATAAAATAAATGATATATAAGAAGCATTCCCTATAGTAACCTCATGAAAATAATGTTAGTGTAGAACCTAAAATAGAAGCTACAGATCTCACACCAGGACAATAGAAATGAAGTAATGACTTGCACCTATGTCATATTGTTTTTAATAAATAGTATAATAAACACATATCATACCTCTGATCGTATCATGTGCTTCTAGGTGTAATAATTCACCACCTGTAGTTCTCCATGACCCCAAATTCTATCTCCCTAAGCCTATTGTGGGATTCCTGGTGGTGGTGGTGGAAGGATTTCCAGCACCTGGATATCCACCTACTCCTCTAATATCTTCACCTCTCCAGGGGCCACCTATCCCTCATCTAGTATATCCTTGATCCTGAAACAACCTATACCATGGCAGTAAATCATCTATCTATATGTGCTTCTCTGTAGGTCCGGTCAGGCAGTCACACTCCATCTGGACTCACCTGTCACAAGTATAGCATCTTACCTCTCCTGAATTCCATGGTCCTCTATAGTATCCCCATACCACATGACCACATGTGTGATTCTGATCATGGGGAGGTCTCATACATCAAGATATTCTCAACCATCATCTGCAATCTATTGTATATGACTCAACCGAGTAACACCCACTGCCATCCCCAGCTACCAAGAGTCCCTCTGACAGGAATTTCTCTATCATCGAATCCTGCTACAATAACACATCATTGGTTAAGGGTTCCATGTTGTCACATATCTATCTATGGAGTCCCCACACAATCTTTTATGCTTAGATGTGTCCATCCTTGTTCATATCGAGGGAGTACTATGTAAGGTTTTTAAACCTTGTAGTGTACTCATCCACTTTCATCCCTCCCTACTATAGCTTCAGAATCTCCTAAATATGATCTAAGCTCAATAAATATGGGTAGTACTCCAAATTAAAAAACTAAGGGATGTTGGTCCATGATAGTGACGACTCTTAATGAATCAGGGTAATAAGACTACACACATCCTAATATATATTATAAATTTCCCAAATTGTAAAGAAATATTAAAAACCTACTCCTCTCATACCAATTTGTAGCATCCCTCGATCTAACACTCTCTCACATGTCCAAATCAAGTTAGTTACTTGACCTCAAGTGCACCTCCCCATATGCTAGAGGTTTGTGACAAGATGTGGAGGTTTGATATATATATATATATTTGAGAGACTATCACCCTTAGTATAAATTACAATATAGTAGAATAATAAATAATAATAAGTATCAAAGTACCAAAAAAACAACGAAAATAGTATATAATAAAACTAGGAAATAGAAGGAGGAAAAACTAAAATAATAATGATAAATCATGTAATGATTGGTGGAAATTTTTCTAAATGTCAAACTAAAAAGAATAAAAATAAATGAATAAACTGACACAGAATAATCCCAAAATTCTCTTGTCTCGAACCCCATGCAGGACCTATCTCCATACTCTTTCCCACCTGGTACAAAACAAAATTATCAAGAAGGTCCATATTCCTTGTCCAAACCAGTAATGAATTAATCTATTCTGGTACTAAATGGTGGCCTAAATAGGTTGTGAGTAATACTCAATATTTTAACCATCAAGCCTAAATAAACCCATTCTGATAAGAAGTGTATATAATAAAGTGATAAACATTTGCATTAATCAATCAATTAATAAAATAATATAATATATAAATCAACCTATATCAGCAACATGTCGGGATGTATTTAAACATGTATCAAAACCATTCCCACCATAACCATATACTATGAAAAAATAAAACCACCAGGAAAAGAGCTTGGTTTAAGCATTTCAGTCTCTATTCATAACCATATATATAATAAATCCATCATATAGCCTTGGGAATAGCCTTCTATATAATCATTTAAACATGTATCACTGGGAAAAGTCTATTATATTTTCATTTCAACATGTTCCTCTAGGTAAATATCACTGTATAAGCATTTCAACCTCTTGGAAAAGCCCAATATATAAGAACATCAACATGAATGACTATGAATAACCCTCTATATATGAATTTCAGAATCAACTAAAAATGTCATTATAGTAAGGATATCACAATTTCTCAACATAAGCCTCAATTATTAATTTTGAAAATTACGATTTTTCATTCAATTAAAATTTCATTTATATATCAATTTATAAACTGCTAATGCAATATCCCATAAACTATTACTAAAGTGGTTCTATATCCAGTAATCACCTGAAAATCATATCATGATAATCATACTTTAAACCATTATCCAAGTACTTATTATTCAATGGTTCGTTCACCCAATGGGTAGACATAAACTAGGTATCATGAAAAATTGAATCCAACCAATATTTCAATTAATGTATTTCCATTAATCAATGATTAAATTAATTATATCCCATGTTGTGTTAGAGAAATCACAATATTTAAAATATTTGATAATAAAATAGACTATAGGGTCATGATTAAACACCTTACCTTTATTCAGAAATTAATAAATGTTTCCAACTAGTATCAACAACAATAATGTATGAAAGGAAACTAGTACAAAAAATTCTTTTTTCATCGATTTTTTATTTTTTTTACATCAGTTCTTAAGGTGATGTCTTTAAATGCAACATTGTAAATATTTTTTTTAATGTAGGTTTTAATAAATAATGTTAGAAATGTATTTTTTATGTTTTATCACTTTGTTTTTTTTAACTGACATGAAACTCCATCTTAATATCAGTTTTCAAAAAAATGATGTTAAAAAGATATTTTTCAAGTTGGTTTATCCAAAACCAATTTAAAAGACCTATTTTTTACATTATATTTTTAGAAAAAGACATTAAAGATGTTTATCAACTTGTAGATAATTTCCAATTCTTTGATTAAACTCATCTTAGAGCATAAATTAGGTTACGGATAAAAAGTTTTGACTATTAGAAGTTGGACAAAAAAAATTCTGAGGAAAACTCTCATGTGTCGAACAAAGCTTCATTTCAGAAGGCATTTTGGAATATGAAGGAAGATTTTTATTTTTTCCATGACAAGAAGAATTAATCTAAATTATAATAAAATTACAATCATTATCCATTATATAAATTCAAAAAACTAATCATGAAAAACATAAATCATGGAAAAATAATTACTATTGTTGTAATGAGATCACTGAAAGTAAAAATAGTGGATTCATCATGAAGATTAAACTAGGTTAGTTGGGGGAATGATGATGGTCAAAATAATTGATTATTAAATGAATATTAGTGTATAATTGAAAAATAAAAATTATATTGTAAAAGAAAACTTGGTATTATAAATTTTAGGCGTCAATTGGAAATTTTGATGTTGCACTATAATAAAATTTGAATTTCACGTAGGTAGAATATTAAAATTATCGTTCATGTCAGTTTTATGAAAACTATCATAAAATAATATTAACATTTTTTCAAATTTTTTATCATAAAAATGATGTGAAATTTTAGTTTCTCAAGTAATTGTTTGGTAACCGATGTGGAAAACTATCTTTTAACATCATTTTTTTTTCCAAAACCGAAGTAAAAGGAAATTTTTCTCTTAAATTTTTTAATATATGTTATAATTTTTTAAATACATTATATCTAATTTCCCAAGCTTCTACTTGACCACTCATGGAGATCAAATGGAGTTACATATCAGAAGTCATGGCCATAGAAATTTGTACTTCAATCAGACATCATTTAGATATTATCAACTTTTTATATCCATAACTTTTGATATCTAACTCTATTTGATCTCCAAGACTTGTCAAGTCAACAATTTGAAAATGATCTACATGTTTTCAAATAAATGTTACATATTTTATTTTATAACTCACATAAAAAAGAGGTGATGATTGATTTTTCACATCATTAATATAGAACTGATGTGATAATCTCATAAAAATTGGTTTTTCATTTCGGTTCTTATATAACCGATATGAAAATGTTGTGAAAATGGTTTTATCATTTTGGGTATATAAGAACCAACATGAAAAAGTAATTTTCATATATTATCATGTCATTTTTAAAAAATCAATGTGAAAAACGTGAAGTTAGAAATAGTTTTTTACTAGTGGTAAGATAACAAGAAGGAACCTATATCACATAGTATCAATATAAAAACGTAAAAAAGTCATGAGTTTCTCACTTCAATGATATAGAGAAAACTGAGAATAGAGAGAGACCTAAGAAAAGAAACTCGTCAGGGATCATATGTGTAATTGAGACATCCATAATGGAGGAAGAGACTCAAAAATTTCCAAGAAAGTTTTCTAGGATAATGATAGGAGTAATTCACCCAATTACTGAAATGAATCAATTGTGTTGTCCACATAAAACTGATGGAGCCAATAAATACACTACATGTTACCCTTTCACATCAATTATTTCTTGATTAATGAGATATGATGAAAAATGTGTCACATGTGTATAATATTTATATCAATCGATCATTACATGATGTGAACTAGGAGCATGGAACTTAACAACTTCAAATCATGAAAAACTTCACATAATGTATTTAGTGATAGTTACACATCGTGTAATATTTACATGGTGTTTAATTTTCTATTGGATAGTTTCCAGCCCAACTTATGTGAAAGTGCCCAAACCACCTCTCAAGACTACCAAAATGAATAAAAATCATCATAATCATGTTTAACAAATATATACCTCAACTCCATTAATTCAAATAAACATAAATTCCTAAACATTACTACATTTCCCTTAAAAAGGATCTCTATCTCTAAACAAGTCTCATCCGCCAAGGTTTAAAGAAAAGGAAAAACCCAAAAAAAAATATTTTTAATTCAAAACTCAAAGAGGGATGTACCTAGATAAAGACAAGACCTTACACCCACTACCTAATCCAGAAATGAATTTTGAACATTATAAATAAATAATCAATCTTAGGAATAAACTAATATCTGACTATATCAAGTCCATAATTGAGATCTTCACTATTATGATGATCATACGACATTGTAAAAAATGAAAAAAGATGGATGGAAACAATAAAAAACATGTAAAGGTGATAGAGAAATTTTATCTATAAATTAAATTAAAATGAAACTAAATTCAAATGGTTAATCCCTAGTGGGAGAACCCCCATTAAAAAAGATCACTTCCCCTTAAATATAAAAAAATTCCATACCTCCTCTATAAATTAAAATAATATTCATTCCCAATGTAATTACGAGCTTTTAATATTCCTCTATATGTGATTATATGAACCAATATTATTTGTTTTCAATTCAATGTATTATCCATCAACATCTCCCATGATTGAGCTCCAAACAATACTTAGTAGTAGTTTACTATATCATGGATAAAGTAGAGTGCCTTACGTGAACGGTATTATATATATTGAAATAAATCTTTAGAGTTGATTTAATCCTATTATTTGATATTTTGGATTTTGGAGGCATAATTTAAACCATTGGGAGTTCATTTCATACTCACTGAAGATGAGATATTTTTAGTATATTTGAATCCATAAATTATTTTCTGTAAATATAGTTTAAATACAACACTTAAAATGTTTTCATACATTTAATTTCATGTGGGACTAGTGAATTATATAATTTAGTGTGCTATACTGTTTGATATCCTCAGTTGTTTCTCATTCACAATGAGTTAGGGATATGGGATCATTTATAAGTGAGTTTTTTAGATCTATAATTAATCACACATGAACTAAATGTTTATTTTAATATGGGATAATTTAAATCTCACATAGCTGTGTGGAATGAGATTTAATTATACATGATAATTTGAGAAATAAACTTATTAATAAGTTATTGTTTGAGTTATTCTAACACAACAATTTCATATTTTCATTTTTTCAAATAGTGCATGAAACCAAAGAGTTAATTCTATTATTGTCCATGAAGATAAACATCTAATCATTTATATCCTAGTATTTTATCCCATTTAACCTTAAAAGATGACGAAATCATAAATTTCTTGATATATAGGTAGCTTCTACACCAGATTAATCTCACACAACCCATTATATTTTCTTTCTAATTTCTCATCACTAAAAAATTCCAATTAGTCTCACCAATATACCGATCACAAGTATGATTAAATAATTCGTCCAAAATAATAATAATAATAATAATTAATCACATGGCCAACAATAATTAAATCCTCGATAAAAAAAAATCCTGATTTTTTCAATTTTGATATTTAACAAAAAAAATTATTAAAATAAACAAAAAAAATTCTAGTATTAAATTCGAATAGAAGAATCTAAACTATTTAGAAAAAAAATTAAAATTTTATGAAATCTATGTGTTTTTTGATACTATAATATATAACAGATATATTACATTGTTACAATAGCATATTCCATAAATTTGGGATCAACATGTGAGGTGAGTGATCATTTTATAGTATTTTTTCAACCTTTTATTCATGTAACTATTTTTAATGATCCCTTGTAAATATTTTTTATTTCAATTGTCTCATATATAAAAATGTACATTGAGTGTGTATTAATTCGTTCACATAATTACTAATAAGAATTTTATATTCATTTGTATCACCTAATTCATTTTTTTCTTCCAAAATTCAAAGTACATTTAAATTATACATATTATTTAAACCCCATTAACATATATTCTTTTTTCTTAGAACATTATTTAATGTATTTAACATCATAGTTACTTTATATATAATCCATAATCTACATAAATGATGTTTTCATATTCAATTTTGATGAAAACCTAACAAAATACCTGAATTAACCTCTGAGAAAATATATTTAAAGATTTTTATTCAATTTTAATGAGGGGTATTCTATAAAATATATTAGTATAGTAATTTATTAGGTTATTACATACCAAAGCATATATTTAGTCATCTTTTATTTTTTCTTTGAAATAAGTTTTTAATAATTTTTTCAGAAATGCATAAACCATATCTTTAGTATAAATGAGATTTTCTATGTTAATATAACCTGGTTTTTTTATTTCCATCATAAATTTTAATATTCACATAAAATAAAAAAGTTTATTATGTGTGTAAAGACTTAAAATCTGATTCATAAATTCATGATTATATTAATTTTATTTAAACAATATGATTTCATATTAAACTTTATTATTTAACTATATTCTTTTAATTATTATCCCCAAGTGATAATTTAAATTATTATAAACTATTATGGGGAACCTAATATATAGTTCAATAATAATACTTGAATAATTATTATAAAATAATCGAAAAAATAAATGAATCACCATTCATATTTTTTATGTTATCACCCATTGGGAAAATAAATACTATAATCTGTCAGCTATAATGAAAATTTATATTGAATAAAATTTAATTCATTTATTTCAAATTATTATAAATTATAAAAACAATATAAAATTAAAAATAAAAAGAATTATTACTCCATTTTCACATAGAGAAACACACTATAAAATTTCAATTAAATTTAACCATTTGTAAAAATAATTGATAAGTAATCTCCCTTACGTATACCAATAGTAGGTAGTATGTATAATTTTAAATCTCCATAAGGGCATAGAATCTAAAAGAATATTTTCATATTAATGTTGAAGGGTAGAATATTTCATCACATTATGACCTACCTCTAACATGGCCTTTTTATAATCTTTTCATATGTTATGAGCATCCATAGATGATCTTTTCATAGAAAAAATATCTTGAATTCCCTAACAATATTTATTTTCTAGTGTTAATTTTTTTAAGGAATGATATTCTCAATATATACAATAATGTTTTCCCTCTTTTTATTACTTGATGAAAATTTTATTTAAGCAGTATATCCTTGGTGGGAAAATGAGGGGAAGTATCCATTATAGTATAACAGTAAACTATTATCAAATAAGATCCAAATTCCAATGGTATATTAGATAAAAAACCAAACATAACTTTTCGAGAAGAATTAATATGCATCAAAACATCATTAAACTTTTCGAGATTTATGGAACAATAATTTTATTTTGAAGAAATTGGATCATTCCACAAACTAATAATTTAATCTACTAACTTAAAGGAATAATTAAATATTAAATTCTAAATATAATATAAAAAAAATTGTGAATTTAATATCATATATAATGTCACAATGACTTGATCAACATTCTGTTCACAAATTGGATTGTTAGTGGACGTGCTCGTGAGTTCATATATGATATTCAACCATCAAAATTCTATAGAATATTTAATAGGAACTTGATTCGTTACCTCTATAATATTATTGTTATCTAAATAATTATTCTATGAGTTATGTTTTATAGTGATCAAATCATTTTGTCTCTATTTTATAGTATTCACAACTTGTGCATCTAAGTTTTCTTTCTCAAGATCACTGATGCTAGACTAATTTGATAATATATATTATTATTATTGTAATATTATATTGTATCAATAACTTAAGGGACTCTAGAATCACCTCTGATGGGAATTTGTAATTTTGTATGTGTTGATGGTCAACGTTCATCATTATAAGACATGTCAACTATCTCTAGCTCAACCGTAATTACATATTTATAGATAAATTCCATGGAAATAGTTATTGATAATAATTAATAACCATTTAACCTTTGAATATTCTATTATAATAAAATAGATTAGGGTAATGAAAATTAATTTCTAGAAATTTATTTATCTTATAAATCAGACATAAAAGATGGATATATACATAAAATACACATAAAAACAAATCCCTATAACCATTATTGATCCAACCCCATAATGGGATAACTTTTTGAAGGTTACCATAAGTATAAACTCTAGTAAAAGTTAACTTGGTCATAATCATTATCAAAATAATATAAGAGGATGTGGAATCCATGTCATTAGTAATTACAATAAAAAAATTAAAATTGATATGTTATAAAGCCGTCATAGGTAACCAAATTGTCTCTCTGAAGAAATAAAACTTTAAATATAAAACAGAGACCATCTATACCCTATCAAACATTAGATGAATTATTTAAAGACACTTATCCAATTAAATTGAATGTTTTTTCCACACTAAAAAATAAAGGAATATCCTGAAAATTTTTAGGGATCCACATAGAGAAACATAAAAATGTATCCATTTTAGATTTCACTAAATTAAGGGATTAATTGATCAACTCCAATAGAAAATACTGTAAATGGATCATTAAAATTATAATTCAAACCATAAAGTTATCTTCTAAAAAATATATACTTTGGTGTGACATTTAGTTTTATGGAGAAATATTAAAATTAAATTAGGCGTGGATTATAAAACAATATATATAATTTTGTGGATATAAGAAAATGTTTCATTAATTAATAAATTTTCTAGGGCTCGCAACCATTACCAGAATATTAATTTTAATATCTACAACTTTTATAGAATAAATTTCCATATTAACTAATTGAAAATTACATAAAATAATATTATTATTATTTCGAAATTGACACATTTTTTAAAATACCTACTTTAAACAATGTGTTCAGGAATATTTTAACCATGATGTCACTCTAACATTTTAAAAAATATTTCTACATATTCTAAAATATCATAATAAATATTTTACTCTCTTGAATCATCAAATAAATTACTAGGTTTACTTTATCAATTTGATAAAATATTTTTATTCACTTTATGACTCATAATTATTATGTTCACAAAAAAATAATTCATAAAAACATTTTTTGTGATTGACAGACACTTAGGAAAATAATTTTATTTCCATAAATATATATTATATATTTTCATTTCATTAGCTATTTTTAAATTTTAAAAAATATAATCCCATATATTTTCCATACATCATGACATGAAATTGTAAAATAACCACCATGATATTTTTTTCTATATTCACCTTAACAATAAGACACTACTCACATGAAAGGTATAAATATCATTAATAATTCATGGATTTTCATTATTGAAATATTTCAGGGTAAATCAAACCATCATAATTTCTTTATTCACCTTCTATATTCATAAAACATCACTTTATTTAATTTTATCCAAATTTGTGTTTTAATAATTTCCTAAAACTATTTAATGATATAAATATTTCGTAACAACTTCTATGAACATCTAAAAATATAATGAATTTAGTATTTAGATAACTAAATATATTATTTACGCGTGATTATATCTTATAATCTCAGCCTAAATTTATTTATTCATAATGTGAATTATTTTCATGGAAAGGAAAAACATATATTAAAAACTGTGAAAATTAAATCATTTTCCAATAAATATGAGTTTTATTATTGGTTTAATATGTAGTTTATTTTAATGAAAAAAAATTTTAATAGAAGATTAAAATCTTGTTAGGTAATATTTTTATTTTTACTCATTTTTTATTTCATATAGGTAAATATTTGATCTATCATTGTTGGGAAAAAATCCCTCAAGGTGTCTTGTTGGTATGTTTTGTATGTCTTTGTGTTTGTTTACAAAGATTGATGACTACAAATGAGTATGGTTGGTGTTTTCCAAAGTAGGTGTTTAAGGTGGCGTACTTTCCTAGTGTTTTCGAAAAAAAATTGGGCCTCAAAATATAGAGTTTTTTTGGAAAAATAAGTATTTTTGGTTAAGAGTGAATAGTATGAGAACCACAAAGGACAATTGCTAGAATGCAAATTGTGGTATGCAGAATGTCGAAAGAAATTGTTAAATGAAGTAAACCACGAAGCATGAGATGTAGACCACATATGAGAATGGTACATAGAGAGAAAATGGTTCATATTGAAGTAATGAGGTACGTGAAAGGTAGATAGTATGGGGGTTGGATTATCATTGGTGAAAATGAGATAGCGATTTAGGTCACTGCAAAGAAAGAAAGTAATTATGTGGACCTCTTAGTTAAATGATTCACAGAAGGAGCGGATCGTGAAACTAGCAGTTCGCTAGAGCACAATACATGATTAAGATTTGGGTAAATCTCATATTAGAAGATTTTTCGAGGCCATTTTCATGTATAAAGAGTGTTAATCTGCTAATTAGTTAGATCGATTTTCGTAAGAAAACATCTTTTCTCAGGGTTCAGTCGAGAACAATGGCTTAAGATGTGTGAATAAGTAATGGGAAGTGGTTGCCTTTTATAATGGAACATGATTGGAATTTTTGTAACTACCCAAATCTATTTAGTAATTAGAAGTAACACTCAATTAAATAGCCTACAAAAATTATAAATAATGGATTAGAGAAATGATATTTTCATGAAACACTAAAAAAACACATGTTTAAAATATGATGTTCCTTAAACTCTATGTTTATATATTTTTACTATTTTAGCTTTCACCATGATAACTAGTTTTTTATTTATTAACAGAGATAATTTACCATTTATGAATAAAAAAAATGAGCCTTATTAGATAATTTTGATCAAATAATTATAAATATGAAATCTAATTTTTTGAATAAATTTATTAAATTTTTCATGAAATTGATTTTAACATCGAATCACTTAATGTGAAACCCAATGTTTTAACCCCAACTGTGGTAATTAGTTTTTTATATTAATATTCACAAAAATTAAATTTGACCAAATTAAACAATTTAAATTATTATGATTCTAAAAATTAAATAAATTTTAAAAATTTCAATCAACATAATTAGGAGTTTTTATTTTAAAATTAAACCCTTAAGATCAACCAAATTATGGCATTCTAAAGGAAAGGATTTCTTAAGTAAAAAAAGTTTTTATATGAAAATTAAACATAAAATTGATTATAATTACCAAAATTGGATTATTTATAGTTAAAATAAAATAATTTAATCATAATTTTTACATATTGATTTAATAAAGAAATTTTATTTCTAAAAAATACATTTTCTAAAAGGGGAAAAATAATTTTAAAATAATTGAAGCAAACATGACAAATCTATTTTTAGAGAAAATATAGTTTTAAGCTGAAAAATGGATTTACTCTTATCCCATTCCTTTAAAAAATATTATATGAATTATAAAAAATATTATTGAATATATAATATATAAATTATATTAAAATAATTAACCGGTAATTTTTAATATAATTTATTTAGATAAAATCACATTACATCATAAAACCGTTTTTCAAAAAATATATTTTCTTTTACTTTCAAACAATTTTTATTTTAATTTATATTCAATTGAAAAAAAATTGAATTTATTTTATTTATTTTTAAATAGTATACTTTTCATAATATAGTCAATCATATTCATACCCTCTATTTTAACATCTTAGTTGTAACTATTAAAATAAATAGTTATATTTTAATCATATATCATATTACATTTAAATAGGGTATTGCATGTAATAGAAGCTATCGAAGAAATAATATTTATTTGAAAAAAAAATCATAAAATCTTAGTGTATTACACTCAAACGCTATTACATAACAGATTACATGATATTTTTTCTTCTTTCTTCTTCACATACCCATATACACAGGAACACCACTTCTTCATGCGTTACTAATGAGTATAAGAACTTATATAAGATTTATAGATTGTAACAATTATTTATGAATGTTTGAAACACTTTTCATGTGAAATTATTCACTATTTTCTGTAATATAAGTGAGACGGAGGCCTCTCCACTCTCTAATTCCTCTATATTTCAGTGTATTTCTCTCATATTTTCCTCTTGAAATTTAATTCAACAAAACACATGAAAATAGTGAAGGTAAAGTTATTTATAGAGAAAATCCTCAAACCTAATCCACCACCTTAAAATCCTACATATAGCCCATAAATCATTCATGTGTTCACTTACTCACCTCATAAAATACAGTTTTGGAAAATCAAAATCACATCAAAAAATATATTCTTTTGAAAACTCATCCACATTATTAATCCTTCATTTTTAGTGAAATCATTCATAATAACTCCCCTAATCTATAATTTCTTAAAAAATACAACATAAATATTCATAGAGACTTCATATTTAAACCTAATTTATATATTATACAATATTAAATACTCACTTTTCTTATAATAACACTCCATATATCATTTTACAACATTTTTATGCCTCTCAATATCTAATGTGATCATCTAAACACCCTATCACACTTTCCTAAGGGGATAGCTACACCAAAGTTTCCCCTTTTTCACAACACTTACATACACTATGGGTCCCATATATCCACCATACTCTATCAATCCCATGTACAATCCCTTGGGGTGATATGAGTCCTCAAAAACTACCAAGGATTACTATGGTTGGTCTAAAATCCCACATATGTTGTGATTTGATGTTTCCCTTATTTGGCCTATAATTGGATGATTTATAATAATGTAAAAAAATAATATTGATCCCAAAATTAATTCCATGCCATTTAATAATTCTAAACAAACCCTCAATATAACTATTAATATTATGTTTTTATTCTTCTCAAAATAAAAGCATCACTTTTAATCACCTTCATCAAAAAATGTAGTAATGTCCAGTCTAAAAACATCTCTTTCACTTGTATTTTTTATTAAGATTGATTCTAAAATATTCATAATTAGATAATATTTAATTTTCTTCTTCACAAAATATTAAAATCAAATTCAAAATAAAAACAACATCAATAAACTGATTGTTTTCTTCAATCTTCCCAATGAGATTTTTTATTTTCAACAGGAATTTCATTTCTAAATTCAATGTTATCATCTCCCCCTTGTTGATAATAAATGAAAAGAAGTAAGTATGAGAAGGAATTATCATCTCCACCCATAAAGTTTTAAAAATGGCATCATCTCCTTTTTGAAAAATTATAGTTATCTTTACTCCAGAGAAGGATAAAATCACTAAAAATATAATAAATAGATAGAATTAATCAACATTAAGTCTTTATGATCCAGGATTATTATTGAAAAAAATAGTGATAAAATTTAACACAAATATTGTAATTAAATTTTCTGCACGGGATACCAACATTGAAACATTATTTTTGGGGTTATTTAAAATATTTTTCAACTAATATCTTCTAACCATATCAATAAAAAATTTAAAAAAAATTAAGTTGAAGAATTTAATACCCATTTTAGATTTCAATTAAAAAAATTCATTAGTCAATATGTCTCTCCTTTTATAGATTTGATCATTTATTATGGAAATGATAGTATATAATCAACATACATAAGTTATGAAAATCATCATTTTATATAATTTTAGCAGTTGAAAATATCATATATATCACTCATTAGTACTAAAAATATTCATGAAATATCAATTGAGATATAGATACCTGGTAGTTATTCTTTTATTCTCCTCAGAAGGAGATGCACGTTATACTTATTCATCATGATTGGACTTATATAATAATTAACTCATGTATCTTATGGTATTAATTTATGTGTTTCAATGTGGGAACATAATTCCATATGAGATAAATTACTCTATGATGGATAAATTTCAAGATGTAAGATTTTCGTATATTTTATCAAATTTATGCCTCCTTTCGAATGAACATATCAACTTTAATTCCTTGAATGAAAATAAAACATAATGTATGCATTGGAATATTGTGGCTCATCAACACTACATGGATATATCATAATGGATGATAGTTTTTGTTCAGCCCAACTATCTTCTTAGATTATGTTGACCTCTTCACAATTTCTAGAAAATTAGTTTCATCTTTCTATGATTTCTTCATCTTCCTATCCTCTTCCAACTATTCTTCCCATATGATCAAGCATTGTTCCAGAACATTCTCTGTCTCAATTTTGAGTATGGAATCTATTTTCCTAAACTTTTTTTAAAACAAGAAGTCACATGTGCTTTCCCTTTCTTCTTCAAGAAATATTCTTATCTTAGATCCATGTACAACATTTTTTAGTTGAATTCCCTAACATATTAAAACATTCACAAAATTATTTATCATTTATCAAGTAAATATTTTTAGAAATGTTTTGAGATTTTCCATCATATTTATTTTTCACCAAATAAATCCTATTATTTCTTCTCTGTGTGGATTCATTCTTTGATGCCAACTTTCTATATTTTTCACTAATATTTGTGGCCAATTTTCAATAGTATATGATATGACATTTCCTATCACATTATAAGGATAAATTCATGAATTTTACTCTATTCACATCATTCTTTACGGATATAACGGGAGAAATTTCCTCAAAAACATTCTTTTGTTTCTATGTTAAGGGTACCTTATCATTATTTCAAATTTTCATTTTTTATAAGGTTGGATTATTTCATCATCATCAAATGAATTGTTCTTGGATAGTATATATGATCACATGTTATAGAAGTTTTACTAGTGTTGAAAAAATCAAAGAAATTTTCAATATAATATTATCTATTATTGATAGTATGATTCATTTTATATGAATTATAAATTCATTATGAATGTTTCAACTTTTCTTTATCTCTTCTCAAAAAAAAAATATAGGTACTATCTAATTTGGATACAATTGAATTTGGTGCCAAATGTTTATTTCAGGATGCCCAAACATCAAATCCCACAAATAGTATCTAACTAAACATGATTTCTTCTTCCATGAAATATTATGTCTATCTCAAAAACCCTTGTAGTTTTAGACAACATAGTTATTATTTTGTGATTTCTTTATGGAATAATAATTTTGTACTTCATTACATCAACCTTCAATTATGTAGTGGATTAATAAAAAATTTATTTAACCCTATTATTTTATATTTTAATATTGAATCTAATTTAGACATAAAAATATATTTTTAACTATAGATTTTTCAAGAAAAATGGTTTCTTTTTTTAGGGATCATGTAGTATATTTATCCATGGATATTATTAAGATATTCTTTTCACATGGTTGAGGGTTTTGATATATAAGACTATTAACCAAATTATTATCTGGATTACTGCATTTCTTGTTATCTTTGAAAGTCTCAGCATTTTTTTATTCCATATTTACTAGTTTCACTTATAATTAAATGAATTTTATATTCAGATCAATATTCTCATATTCAGTCTATTTCATTATTTATTCACACTTAAACATCATCTTGTGAATCTCATCTTCCGAACCTGATTATCCTTCTGTAAAGAATTTTTATGGTCATCAATTTTTAATTAATTTTCAACTCTGAATATTTATCATTCAGATATGCATTATATTTATTTGAAAATACATGGAGAATATTGAAAAAATCTTTTCTTTTTAATTCTTTCTCACACAAAAAACTTTCAAATTATTCTTTATCTATTATGAGCATTTATTCATATAACATCAAATTATATTCATTGACAATGTAATATATTAAAATTTTATTATAGTTATGAACCATCTAAGCTAATTCCTCATCAATTGAATCATCCTCCTCTAACAATTGTTATTTTTCCTCAATTTGTTACTTGGAAACTATAACTATACAAGTAACCACATCATGGGAATTGTTCTTCCAATATTAATTTATTTTATAATTAATATCAAATTCATTAAAAACACAAACTTGATTAATCATAATTATACTCAACTGATTTCTCTAAAAAATTACCACACTGAGTGTCTCCATCTATTTGATAACCATATTTAATTTATGAGATATTCTTTAGCTTCATAATTAAACTTTTTTTATTGTTTCTCTAAGACATAACTAAAGCTTCAATATTTATAACATTAGAAGTATAGGTTGGATTTTCAATATGATGTTCTTTTAGGTCTTCTTCAAACATAAATATTCACTTGAAATATTTTTTATATAAAAAACTATGCTATTAAAGTACATCCCATCATCGGTCGAACCATTTCACTAATACCAATTGAAGTTCCAAATAGATCATACAGCCACACTAATAGGAAGTGAATCATGTGTGAAACATTTTACTAAATCATTTTCTTTTTTTACCTCTTTTAATTAAATCTTATATCACATTTTACTATGAGAGGAACCTATATGAAATAAATGATGTAAATGAATCTGAATGCATGATATTTTTAAAATGTTCATTGAAAAATACCCACTCCTTTCGAAAACTAATCAATCCTACCAGTTATAGATTCTTCACTACATATATGTGGTTATAAGTAGGGAAAGTATCATTCCCATCAATACTGATTCCTATACTGTTCCCACTCTAGAGCGCCACTAGAGATAAGAATACCCTAACTATACAAGTGATTGACACATAGTCCAACTACATCCTCTATAACTCCACATTCCCTTAAGATGATCTATAGAATACATTCCATAGTGTTACTAGAATCCCATTGTCCTTACCATTCTTCGGATTTCTAATGGAGAATTCCAATTAACTTTAAATATAGTTTACAGATTGAAATAGATCTATTGTCTTCTTAATACTTATGCACTACCATATGATGTAATCTTTCTCCAAAAACAAACTGGATCACTGTATCAGTTCTTATGAATAAAAAACCCTCTGGAAAATAATAATAAATTCAACATGGTCTTTCTCAATATCCAATGATATTGGAATTATATTAACACAATGGTTACCCATGTATGAATGTATTTTGAAACACTTCCTGAATTTAGTCTCAAGTCACATCACACTAGTCATGAAAAATATATTTTATGTTCATTTTTCAAAATCTTTTCCTATATAATCTAATTTATGGTCTTATAAAATCTACTTCACTATACATTATATGAGAATAAAAATTCATAATCTTATAACAATTTCTATGACAGTATTATTTCATATACATGCCAATCGTGAATAAGGTAAGCATATTTACACTGCTACATTTTCATTCATACTTGTAAAATTCCACTTCATGAAAAAATGCACACTTCATTTATAAAATCTTGGTGAATCCCTAAATCATATGGTTCACATGAAACAGGACTTCAAAAATACATATACTTGTATTATTTTATTCATATACTCATTACATGTATCATCAAGGACATAACATGTTTACATATTGATGTAAATAATTCTTCTAGAGACTCATATTTTTTTAGGTATGCATATCATCTCATTCATGTATCTTAAACTCTTTCACATGATAGAGTTTGTAATGTTTTTTATTATTTCTTCTATATGTCTCAATTTATAGAGGAAAACTCTACTTTATGTGCATCTATTTAGTATACAAAACCCCTTAAATATTAATAGTTTATTATAATTCTTCATGAACTTGTGAAACACCTTAAAAATGAATTAATTCTCTATTTTTAGAAATATAAGTGAAAATAGGGGATTATTATCACTAATTTCACTCTGTTTTAGGGGATACCTCTCAAATTGTTGACCATATTTTTTATTTTTTTAATCCTAATATAATATTAAAGGATGGTGTATTTATATATAACTTCAACCAAACTAATCCCCTACCTCAACACCCAATGTGAATCACCGCACTTATTCATTTTCGAACCAACTCACCTCATGCAATTTGGTTTTAGAAAAGCACCATCACCAAAAAACATATATGCATTTTCAAAAATCACTATGCATTTTAGAATTAATTTTATGTGAAAAAATTTTCTTCAAATCCCCTCTTCTATATATTCTAAAACCATGGAATATAAATCATCATAGTGAATTCATATTTGAAAATTATTTATCTATTATACCTATGGTGATTATTGATTTTTTCATTTAATAACACTTCAAAGATATATGAAGAATATTTTAATTCCCCATGTGTTCTCATGAAGTCATCCATATCAAAATCAAAATCATAATTTGATCTCAGTAGATCAATGGTAATTGTTATTTATTATATAGAATCCCTATGATAGGTCAAGGTAGAAGACAACCAATTTCCAAGATCAAACCTATGAAATATATTAGATAACATGGGAAACATTCATTAGATATATTTTTTAGCTGATCTACAATGTTTTTGTATACTGTATCCAACATCAATTGGAAAATCCCCTTTTCATTCCTCAATAATACATTCTATTCCATTGATCACTCGATCTAAAAATAAGGTTGACACCTGAACACACCATCAAACACACATAGAGAGAAATATTTACTCAATTCCCCCTTGAACTCCACCCATACACATCTTGTGGTCACTATGAATGCACCGGGAAAATGTATTCTACTGTGAACTACCTTTTGGTGCTATATATCCCCAACAATTGCAATGGATGGATAGGGTTAACCAACTTTCCCACCTAAACAGTGTTGTATGGGTCCTTTTTCTATCCCATATATGCCCAATCCTTTATAAAGGGATAAAAAAATGCTTAGGTAAAAATTATTTCCAGGGAATATTGGAATTAAAAAACAACTCTCAGTATAATTCTTAACCTCTATTTTTTAATATAATGAAAAAAATTCATAAAAACAAATAATATTATTCAAATTATGTAACAATATGAAGTATGTAAAAATATATTACACATGTATTTTTACTTAAGACTAGTTAAGCAATAATTACAATTATAAAATATTTACTATCCATGTTCACATCTTATTAATAAACAATTCAACATCATCAGGAGATCAACAATACACTTTTATTCTTAAGAGTGTTTTACTATGAAATGTATTTTATTAACTATAAGAATTATGATATTATATATTGTTTTCTAAATATGGTAATTTTTTGGAAAGGAATATTTTTTATTAATTAAATTTATCATTAAATATTTAAGGAATGTATTATACATGCGGTTATGGGTGGTGCCCATTTATAGATATCCCCTCATTTCATAGACATGACTCATGAGAAACCCCCTTTGGGTTGACTTATTATATGGGTTTTTCTGTATACCTAAACATGGGATTTAATTTACTTTATCTGTAAGTGAAGGTCATTAATTAAACGGAATATTAGTGTTGAGGAATACATTTAGAGAATTGAACTATGTAACAGACTTATTATCCACAAAAGAAACCCTAGACATGGTATCTCTGTTTACTTTCATATCAGGTATTTTACCTATAAATTCCATCTCGTTGTAAAATATTATGACTTTGGACTCCACCACATTTATCCCCCATTGGTGGGGGATCTTTTATTTCATTTTCTTCAACATAAAACAATAATTATATGTGAGTGATATTATTCATGGATGCATGTCGTGCTAAATTTATTTATTAAATGGAATGTTTTTTTGTTATCTACCTTGATATATTTATTATTCCTATTTTCATCAAGAGATATACCATTGTAAAAAACTCTTATTGTGCATTTTATATGAACTATATTTTGTTTTCATTTCCCTAAGATATGAAGTATGAAGCACTGAATTACTTTCAATGTTTTTCATTATTTACTTGTATAATGTTTTATATTTTATCTCTAATATAAAATGGGATTCATGTGTGTATCTGTTTATTTAGGACTACTAAACTAATCAGCCCATTTTTATAAAATCCCATGTATTTTTATCCAATTTAATAAAGTATAAAAGGACTCTAGGTTACTTGAGTTTCGGTTGTTGTAGTTACAATTAGATTAAGTTTAATAAAAACTATTGAAACTAGATTTAGGAAATCATATATTAAAGAACATGACTCTATGATAGACTCTAAGGATATGTTTAACTATATAATAATATCACAGGTTTTGGAAATGTAGATATTTTTTCCATAGAAAATAAATCTTTTTCTAGATAAAATAAAGTTTATACAAATGTAAAATCAATTCACATAGGGTTAACAACTCTTTATTGATGGATTGTAAATTAACTTTATCATCATTGGTGCATGTTGAGTGGGATTAATATTTCATAACTATCTGGACATCCCTAGCTGATATGGTTGGGTTTATTCACTTTCTCTTTAAAAACCATTATTAGTGATGTGAAAATATTTTTATTATTTTAGAGTATTCATAATGGAATGAAGAATAAAAATTTGAGATTACCTATTCTCAAATGATAGAATTATATTAAGTGTTACACCAAATTTAGAATTATATTGAATTATTTTAAATTCATAAAGTTATGACCTAATTTATTATATTCCATTGTCTAGAAATAGTTCCTTATGGGAGGAAGGGTATTAATACTCTAATAAATTTTAGTGACTAACTTGTTAATCACGGTAAAAAATTTGGGTTTTAAGATAATAAAATAATTGATATATTAGAGTATTTAACCTCAATTAAGACCAATAACCTTTTAATGGTATATGGACAATGGATTAATTCCATTGAGAATATATTTATAGACATGTGATGTAATGAAAGGAAAAAATTTCATATTGAATGTGTATTATCATAGAGGTGATACAGGTCAATGGTGATCATTGATCTAGTATACTAGGAAAGAAATTGAAATAGTATATATATAATGGAGATCTTTTTATTTGACATTATTTTAAAGATATTTCGATCATCAAAAAAGAACAAAAATGAACTGAAATTTCCGTGACATAAAGATAATAAAAGAGTAAATTGTGGTAGAGTAAGACGTTAGCCTTACAAGACTAACCATTTTATTTTTGAATTATCTAATTTAATCTATAAAAAATTAACTATTTCATTAATGGTAATAATCCATTATTTATCAAGGTATTGGTTTCTAAAAAATCATCATATGATGTAATATTATTATATTCCATAAAAAAAGAGAATAGATATTCGAGATCTTCTATATTCTAGGGAAATTAAGATAAGTAAAGATCCACTGAGCACCAAGAGATATGGTACATTTCAAAGAAGAATAATGGGACAAAATAATTTCCATTATTTCAAAAAATTTGAATAAATCATCATGGAAAATTCATGAATAGAATAGGAGTCTAAAACAAGTACAGAGATACGGATTGTCTATATAATGGATGTAACGTAAATTGAGAAACCACAACTATACACTGCTTAAACTGTAGAAAAATATTATTAAATATTCAAACCAATGTCCTATGTGTCATTGAAATTTATAGTAGAAGAGGACAAGGGTAGAAGGCCAAGAATAATCTATTAGTATATCTAATGGTTAAGTTTCTAAATATATAGTGGCATGTACATTAATAATAGTCTTAAAATTTGAAAATAATTTATTTTATTCTAAATATTTGAACTCTTTTATATCAACTCTTTTTTAACAAATAAATATATATATATTACTGTCACCTTATAAAGGGAGTTATCAGTCAGGACTCCTAGTATAAATCTTACCACAATAATGATCATTCAGTGAGTTCCCATTATGATAAATAGAATACCAAATTTGTAGAAGTAGTTTTTTTCTATATGATGGACTTTGATATTATCCTTTTAGTGTATTTTATTTCAAATTATTTTGAAAGTATCTTTTTATATGAGAAGGATATTAGGATTCATGATCGATAAATTGAATAACTTATCTTTATAGGGAAAAAATCATCTTCAGGCTTATGTCAAGATCCATATCTAGTATATTTTCTAATTGAGATTATTGGGGAAAACATCTAATGTAATCTAAATATGTAAAAGGTGATATTTATAATGAATATGTACATGTTATACTAGAATAAATTTGTGTTTTTTTGGGTAATTACCCAGACATCCAAAAGAGTGTGATGTTGATTTTTATATTGATTTAATTCCTTATGCAAGAACATCAGTAAAGACTCACTATAGAATATCCATAGTGGAATTATTGTAATTAATGAAACAACTAGAAGAGTTTTGTGATATATTATTTATACACCATTGAGGTTCACCTTAGGGATCCCTTATTCTTTTCATTAAGAAGAATGTTGTATATATGAGGTTTTTAATTGATTATAGATCAATCAATGTTATTAATATAAAGAAAAATAATACTTTTCCTCATGTTGTTTTCCAGTTCGATGAACTTAAAGGATATAAATAGTTTTCAATGACTGAACTTAGTTATGGGAATCATAAATTTCATTTAAATAAGGATGATACTATAAATATATCATTTTCTACAAGTTATGAACATCATGAGTTTATATTAATTCCCATTGGATTAATTAATGCATCCTCTATATTTATAGATCAAAGGAATAGAGTATTCATGATATATCTTGATAAATTTATTATTCTATTTATTGTTGATATATTAGTGTACATTAAAATTTATGAGGACTATGAGAATAAAATGTGAATCGTTCTTAAGACACCTATAAAAAATGAGTTATATGGGAAATTTATTAAATATGAATTATATCTTCCAAAAGATCATTTTAATTGAACTATTGACTTTGAGGATGGAATATAACTTTATCCTTTAAATAAAAAGGATGTCAATGAATAGAATACATTGATCAACATAATTTTCTTATGTAGATTTCTTGAATTTTCGTGTTACTATCAATGACATTTTTAAAATTTTACCAGCCTAGATACCATATTGGCAAAGTTAATTTGTAAAGTGTTTATTTTTATATGGAAAATGGAATGTGATGAATATTATGAATAATTGAATAGGATATTGAAAAATCTATGATATTTACTATACCATTTTAAAGTGATTTATAAGTGATATTTTGTGATGAATCAAATAAATGACTTAACATTATCCATATACATAATGATAATATTATTTCCTATATATCTAGGTTATTCAGTACAATTGAATAGATCTATTGAACCAATGATATTGAGTTGGTAGTTATAATCATTACTTTTAAGATATAGATGCCTTATCTTTTTACAGGGATATTAGAGATATTCCAAAATCAAAAGAGTCTGAAATAAAACATTTTATAGAAAGATATCAACATGAATCAATGGTGAAAACTTGAGAAACTCATGGATTATTATTTCTTAATAGACTACCACCATGGGAAGAAAAATAAAGCAGTTAATGAATTAAGAAGGAAATATCATAGAGTCTTGACTAAAATGAGGATTCATAAGGATTATACTTTCATGGATTTAGTGAATAAAGATAAAAAAATTAAGGGAATGGAAAACATAAATAATTTTTTAAATAATTTCTAAAACAAAAATATTCGAAATGATAAAAATTTATCATCCTAATGGTAATAATTTTCAAAATAAAATTAATTTTGTGAAATATGGGAAATTAATCAACTTCATTTATGAATATAGTATTCTAAAAATAGAGAAGGGGCTTGGTGTTCCATTTATTACGGATCTAAAAATGGATTTATTAGATAATTATAATAGATTAAATGTATTTATACACTTTTTTAGCATTAATACATATAGAGAACTAGAAGGAATTTTTCGGGATAATATTAATCTATAAATATCTGATTATGTATTAAGATGATTTTTATACTAATAGGTAATTATATATTGAAAAAATAATATGGGAGTCATGAAACCTCTACCTCTTCCAATCTAGAAATGGGATTATATCATTATGGGCTTCTTTACTGTATTTCCAAATACTTCTAGAAATAATGATTATATATGTGTTATTTTCAAACACCATACAAACATCTCAAATTTCATTTATACATGAGAGGATTTACCTCTTTAGATTCATGCATGACACTATATTAATGAAGTTTTAAGACATCATGGGGAACCTCTTTTGATTATATCATATTAGGATACAATATTTACATAAAATTATAGAAAAATAATCAAAAGGATAATGATATTGAACATCATTTAATCCCTCACTATCATCATGAAACTATGGGATATACTGAAAGAAATATTCAATCACTAAAATAAATATTGTGTTTATTATAGTAATAATTTCAAGGCATGTGGGATTATAATTTACATTTTCAAGAGTTTTCCAATGAAAATATCTTATATTAAAGTATTAAAATGGGGTCGTATGCCACATTTTATGGAAAGATATGTCATACTTTAAATTTTTCTAATAAAGTTCATGAAAAGAATCTTGTGGGACCAAAAATTGTTAAGTATTCAATAAAAATGGTAATGAATATAATGAGATAAATAAAAATAGTTTAAAGTAGGAGAAATATCTATACTGACAACCAAATAAAGGATTTGAAATTTTATGGGCGAAATCTCATTTTCTAGAAAGTATCTCTGTGGAATGGTGTTATAAGATTTGGTAAGAAAGGGAAACTAAGCCCTTGGTACATCATCATTTTTGAAATTTAGTGTGGAATTGGATTTGCATATTAACTTTTTTAATTTCCATAGAGACACTCAAAAATACATGATGTGTTTCATATCAAATTATTAAAGAAGTATACGTCAAACCCATCACATTTATTGACCCTCGAAAACCTAAAAAAAGAACCTGGTTTATTGTACTATGATGTGAATATCCAGATTATTGAAATAAGAGAATAGATTTATAGAATCAAAAAAAATTGACAAGTGTGGGAACTTTGGATAAATTATAAAAGTGTTTATGCAATTTGGGAACCTAAGGATGTTTTAAAGAAGAATCGCCATAATTTGTTTAGACAATAACATCCATGAAAACTATGAGCATGAATTTATTGGAGGTAAGAATATATAATCCATGATCCAATTATAGTAATTAACATTTTATATTAATTAAAATATAAAAAAATTCCCCTTTTAAGATTTATTGTAATAAAAATTATAATTTGATAGGATTAATATCAATTTTCTACAAACAATGTCTAAATAATCATAGAATAATTTTTTAAAATGTCTATTAGAAACATTATTTGAATAATAATTTAATATTTAATATTTATATAATCACCATTTATTTTATAAATATATGTTATAAAATTTATAATTAATTATAAATTTATTATCAATTTGATATAAGGAAGGACAATATCATTTGGATGTAAAAAGAGATATTTTTGAGATAACTATTTTTACGTTCATAATGGTATTCCAATTTATTTAATTAAAATAATCCATAATTATGAATGATTTAGATTACATATGTAAATTATATGTCTATAAATATGAATTTATATTCATATAATCTTGATAGAAATTAATATAAGAAATTTACAAACATATTGTGCTAAAAATAGTTTTTTCCAAAAATACAATTGTCCTCATATTTTGTTGGTTTTAATTTTTATTAATTTATGTTATACATTGAAATTTAATTTTAAAATTTTTTTCCCAAATTTACAATCATTAAATTAAAATTTTGTTATTAGGACTCTTTTTTTTTTGGAATCATGAATAGTAACCCAGGTAAAACTTATCACCTCAGTAAGAAGTAAAATGGGATAAAAAGTATAAAAATATTGAATTGGAATTCAACATAATCCAAAAACATTAATATATTTAATTTTATTAGTATAATTAGACCACCACCTTCATATATTTGAAAATAAGGAATCATAGTTAAATTTTTATTTTATAAAAACCTCTATATTATTTTGTGTAAAGAAATTTTACAGAATGTGTCTATTTTTCTTTAAATATATATTATATGTTCATGTAGAGATTAGAAGATGACATAAATGAATAAAAAACTTCATTTTGAACCTAAATTTCTTAATTTCATGATGTTAATTTTTTTATATATTTTAGTGAAGGTATAATTGTCTCAAATCCTTATGAAACACTAATATAATTCTTGTGAAAGAAGTAGAAAAATATGTGTAAATGACTTTAAAAACATAAAAAGTGGTATTTTTTGGAATAATTATGGTGTAAAATTAATTTTAATCTAAAAAATAATGTTTTATTGATGGTGAAATATTTTTTATTAGAATTTAATTTTATTTATTGTTTTCATTAATGTCAAAATGTGTCAATGGTTCTTAAAATGTCATTAATGTTATATTATATTAAATAATATTCTATTAATAAATTTAATAATAATAATAATATTTAAATATGATAACAGATAAGTGATATAGTTAGAACCATCATCTTTTGACTTCTTCTAATCAAAATTTTACCTTATAAGTAAATTTGTAACCCTTTAGGAATGAAAATGTAATTAACATGGTTAAGGACAAAATTGGTAAATGAATGGATTAAAAACATAATATGTTTAAAATTCCACATAAAGATATAATTAGTTTTTTTTAATAGATTATACCTTCAAACTATCATTTATTCAATATTTTTTCCACTTTGTTCAACATTCATGGGAAATATAATTTATTGTATTTAAATATTATAAGTAATTAATGTGTGACCTTTACTTCCCTAAAAACGGAAACCTCCTCTCCTTTATTCATCACACCAACTTGGTCATATTACATCCAAAAAAATCAACCTAAAACTCTCCCCTATATCCTTAGAAACATTATAGAGGTTATGGTATTTTTAAAATCCAAACCCTATGATTCTTAACTAACGATCTAAAAGAGGATCCTCAATGGAGAGGTAATCATCTAAGATGGACCTTTTCAACTTAATTTCTTATTATAAATGGTCTAAATATTATTTTAAAAACGTAATATAATTTAACAAATATAATTATATTACTATAATGTTATTATGTTTATGGAATAACCGTTATTTCGTATACCCAACCATCTAATGGAAAATGAAAACAATGCTCACATGTATGTGCGCACACCTCCTCATGAGTCAATGTATTTAATTTTTCATCCCCAAATCACATGTATAGAATATATAAGTATATTTTAATAAATAAAATTATATTTATAAAATTAATACCATTTTTGAGCTGATGGAACTATTACCAACTCAAAAGAACCAGAACATCCCAGATCAAACATGAATGATAAAACTAAGAAGTTAACACAAAATAACGAATTTTTCCATGAATTTAAAATTAATTATTAATGAGAATACATATTAATTAATATTAATATTAATATTAATATGCTTTAGTATTAACTATTCAAAAATTTAAAATAGTTAAATAGGATTTTAAAGAAAGACCAACATGGTGGTAGTGTGAGGTAAGAAGTTTTCATCTCAATTTCCACTTCATTAAGTCATATTTTTCATTATGATCCTATTTTCATTTACGGGGTTTATATACTACCCCTTTAACATATTTAACAATAATATATATTTTTTCATATTATTTAAATTTTCAATTCCAATGTACTCTTTCAAGGGTATAAAATTCAAAATTTGTTAAAGTGGTTTGAATTTTTATTTACAACCACATTTTTGGGATTGAATATATTTTCATTAAGGTGATTTTATAATTTACCATTCATAAAACAATTATATATTTGTATACTATAGACATTTAATGATTTTTAATGTTTTTTAAAAACTTTTCTTTCCTTTTCAAATTGAATAATGAAAAGAAATGTTTAAAATGAAATATCATATTAATTATATTTAGGATCGGGAATAGAAAAGAATTAGACAGCTCAACCCAAAGAAAGAGAGTAAACATACTCCAAGGACATGGATACATACATATATATACATATATATATATATATATTCTAAATCCAAAGAAACCCAAATGACGGGGAAGGGGATATTCATCTTATATCCTATCCCATGTCAAGAGTTCCATCGGTTCCAGAAGTTCATCCTCAATGCTCAAAATATCATGTGTCTATCCAAAGAAGTAAAAAATTGGAGGTCCCACACCTCACCATTGTACCGCACAGTCGAGGGTGAAAAATCTCCAATTATAGGACCCAACCCAAAGGAAGATAGTAAACATATTCCAATAACATGGACACACACACACACATATATATATATATTCTCAATCTAAAGAAACCCAATTGACGGGGAATGGGATATCCATCATATAGCCCAGTCCATGTAAAGAGTTCCATTAGTTCCAGAAGTTCTCTCATGTTTCTATCCATATAAGTAACAGTTTGGAGGTCCCACACCTCGCCATTTTACCGCACAGTCGAGGGTGAACAATATCCAATTATAGGACCAAATACCTGGTCTATTAGGGGGTTTCACCCATTGAAAATAGGACTCTCACCTTATCTAATAGGGGGTGAAACTCAGTAGATAGAGTACTTTCACCCTTATACCATAGGGTGTAGCACTAAGTAAATAGAGGACCTATGATCTAATCCTTTAGGGGGTATGAATTATTGTAATGAGGAATCATATCCAATTTGATGGGGTTTCCACTCAGTTTAAGGAGGAACCTCACCATATCTTATATGGGGTACAACTCTATAAGTATATGTATTGCGCCTTGATCCGCCAATGTGGTACTACTCAGTAGATAAAGGACCCACACCCTATCTAATTAGGGATACCACTTAATAAGAATATGACTCATTCCCTAACACCATAGGTGGGGTACATATTTGGTATATGGTAGAGGACTATTCTTTATTCCATTAGGTGGTACAACTCTAATGATCCTTCCAATCCACTTCCTCCATCGAGTATCACCTAAACAATATTCATGACTCGAATATATCACTTTGTATCCCAAAAGCTAATGTGGAGTCAACTGTTGTTTTCTAAGTGGGAAAACATGTAGGATATTCTACTCAAAATCCAATATCATAGTATAAATGAAAGAGATACAATTCCTCAAATGGAAATAAGGGATACACAGTGTGTTAGGTGACCCGCATAGTGTGTGGTCCCACTTCATCACATAACCATGTCCTTGATGATACATGGATCACATCCCATATATAGATATAATGAATTCATTAGGTCCAATTGACATGTTCGATCCACTTGGGGTCCTTACCATTCTTCGTGATTATATCCAAGTATCCATCCCTTGTCTATGTACTTCGGTGCATAGTGTGTCTCTCCATTAGGGGGTCTTCCCATGTCTCTGGTTGTGTATTTTTATATTGTCACATGGTGTTTTTCTGGTAATTATCATGTTATTGTTCTCCATAAGTACACACCATGCCTCTGTCACAAGGTCCAAAAATGTGTGGGGGTCGCACAAGACAAGTGATAATTATAACTTTATGAAACCCTATCCACTGTATCCAAGGATGTACACACCATGTGTTCTTCTGACTACATGAAATGTAGTTAAGTTTTAATATAATGTTATATCTAAGATTTGGTGATCCATATCCAGATCATCCTCCATGGATCTTTCCTCAAGGCTCTCAAAATCAGTGGAATTATCTCCAATCGTCAATTTCCTACTATCTAGTGGCTAAAAATTGGAATGTTGATCTTCTTGATGGGTTTTCATACACACCTTGGGCCTTATTCTCTTTCCAAGCAACATAATTTTCCATTCTAGATCCTAAATATTCAAATAATCCATCCACACCCCACAATTCATCATTTCTCACCCCTGATTCTCTGATTCAATTATTTCATGTGGTTCCACTGTGAATTTGGCGATCTAATCCGTCTTGGTACCACCCGTAAATGGCGATTCATATCCAAGTATCCTAATAAAGATGAACATGAATAATAAAAGGTATAAAAAAATCCAAAAAGAAGGTTAATGTTCATTGTATAGGTTTTCTTGTCCAACGAACAAAAGCAGGGGTATCCTTGGTGAGAAATAATTCTATAAAGAAATTAATGTCAATACATGGGAAAAGGTAATTATCCACGATTTTGGCAGATAAAAGAAATAGATTTATCAAGCTTAAAAATTTAAACAATAAGATCATAAATCCTGAATTTATGAGTCATATATAAATATTGGATCATTCTTCATCGAAGAATTCACTTGCCAATGATTGGGAAAATTCATTACAGTCTCTACGTCTCGATGTACCTCGATCTGGAGTCTCATCACGGTCAGACATCGATTCATCAATGGAGGAGGAACAACATATCTCTATCTTCATAGGGTTTATGTGGATAAATCTACATGATTTTACATAATTGTGTTTTTATAGGAATGTCCATTTATGATAATTAGTTAATTAATTAATTTAATCAATTATTTAATCCACAAAACATACCTCCATTGTCCATTTTATCAAAACAACCAATGCCAAAATATATTAGGTTGTTACTAGGGTAAAAATTGAGTTTCTGACTAAACCATTATCTTGGATTCCTGCTCTATGATTCTGTTTAAGATTTATACAATTTCATTAGAAACCTATGTGTGTGAAATGTAAAATATATTTAATATGTTTTAAAAATTAATTTTGGTCACACCGGCCATTGGAATCGCACGTCGTCTTAGAACATAGCTTTCAAAGTATATATAAAAAATTTCCAAAGTCTTAAAATTAAAAAATAGATTCTCTAAATCATTTCCTCCTTCATGCTTTTCATCCCCAAAATGAAAAACTAACCAAAATTCACAAGATATTGATCTCACATATAGCTCTCCCCCTCCTAGGAACTATCCTTCACATTACCCTGATTCTACAACACTTGAACAAATGGGATGGTCCATCCATGTATGGTCCTCTCATGTTGATCCTCAATTTCCACTGGGTGCTCCAAAAATGTGACTATATCCTCAATGTTCAGATTTCCCTAGTCAATATTGTCTATAGTTTCATGCCTGTATCTCCCTAGTTATATCATATGAAAGATGGTGTGCACCCAATACAACTATAGGGGTAAGACGAGGTGGTAAGAAACCTTTCTAACAATCTATAAGATATTAAATGTCCAAATAAACCTTGAGTACCTCTTGCATCATCAGAAGAATATCAAATAAACTCACCATTGGGAGATTCTTAGGAAAATTTGGTCTCCCTGCTCAAAGTTCATGACCTAAGATGGTGATCTCGGTAATATTTCTGTCTAATTTGGGTAGTCCTCATCCACTCATAGATGACATGGACGTTCTCCACCATCACCTGCACCAAATCTGGACCCACAAGAAATGTATCGCCTATCTATGTCTAGTATAATGGTTACCTATAGGGTCTCGCATATCAGGCATTAAAAGGTTCCATGTCAACTATAGTGTGGGGGATATTATTTTATGACAACTATACCAATGGAATTTTATCCAACCAACTCCAACAAAATTCTAACACACAAGATCTTAGCATATCCTCTTTCACCTATATAGTGTGCTTAGTCTTCCCATCTGTATGGTGGTGGAAGGTTGTACTCATCATTATATAGGTCCTGAATTCCGCCTAAAGGCCTCTACCTAATGGTTAAGTGAACCACATATCATGATCATATACAATAATGAAGGGAACAATAAGAAGGAAAACAATCTATCATATTTACATATTCCCAAAACTCTCTACTGAACTTAGCTCTCTGATAGAAAGAAAGTGTGTCGACTTCATGAGTTGTTTAACTATCACCCGATGGAGTCATGACCCTTTTCTTCCAATTTAATCCCTATCACAAATTCCATGCATATTCCATCCCATTTCTACTCAGATATCTGAAGAGGCTGCAATAATATTTTCTGAATCTGGTGCTCAGCCTTCACCTGCTGAAAGGTGAGGAACCAAGAGATAAAATCAGAAACACTTCATCTTAAGAAATCCCAACACAATTTATAATAATGGTATATATAAATACTCTTCACTCAATGATTTAAAACAAATATATATATGTGTAACTCTCACATCACCTCCTCTCGCATGATCATCAGGACCACCATATATCCCAGGAAAATGATGACATGATTCCCTCCTTCAAAATATCCATCCGGTGAGTCTCCTAAGGATATATGGTCATGAAAGACCTCACATTCAATGTATCACTACTAGGAATCTCTAAAAAATTTGATAATTTTAGGAGTCAACACCATCGACTGAAGAAAAGTTTCACCCTCCTCCTCAACCAGGATCAGCTACAAAAAAATTTCAACTGCTCAGAAGCATCCTGCACCAAACAAGCCTGATAATTCCTCTTTATGGAATCTCTTACCATATTTACCATCCCCAACGTATAGAATATCTCTAATTCATAGTCTTGTAGGAACTCCATCCATCATCATTACCACAGGTTCAAGTATCTCTCTATGAAGAAATAAATGAGACTCTAGTGGTCTGAGTAAACCACATAGTGCTCTCCCATAAGGTAGTGCCACCACATCCCTTGGGTGAAGACTACTAGTGGAAGCTCTAGGTTGTGAGTTGAATAGTTATTGTCATGGGATCTCAACTGCCTCAAACCATATGCAATAACATCCGGAACCTACATCAATATTAAGTCAATATCATCTCCTGAGGCATATCAATACACTATGTACTCCACACCCTTCTTCGATAGTCTTAAAAGAGGAGTACTCATCATCCTTGATCCAACTCCAAGAAGGGCCTCCAAAATTTATTAGTCCAAATAAAAGGATACCCTTTCATTTTAGGGTATTCAAATTGGATACATTCCTATATAATTATTCCACAACACTCTGGTAGTACCCAACTAAAAAATCAAAACTCAACACCCCTAACACAATCGTTAGTGGATCTGAAGAAAGCACAGTGTCTATCTTCACTGTGCCCATAGATAAACCCTGATCAGAAATGAACTTCTTAAGAATGTGGACCCTGTGAATACATAAACATCACTTAAATATCTTACTATAAAAATGGTTCTCCAAAAGAAAATATAGGTCCCTCCTAAATTTTAATTCATGATCTTTCTCTAGAATAGAGTATATGAGTTTGTATTCAATAAAGATAACCACAAAATGGTCCAAGCACAGTTAAAAAATACATTTAATCAAATAAATAAACATGGATAGGAAATTAATCACAATAGTGGGAATCACCAAGAACACATAGTGTTTATAGGGAACATCAATAATGGATGCTTAAGAATATTATCCTCGCAAACCCTAAATTAGTGGTAGATGGACTTGATATTGATCTTCGATAACCATCTCATACTTCATAATTGATCAAATAGGTCATAAATCCTTTGAAAGGGGTACTCTTTCTTTATCATGTCCTATTTCAAGTCATGATAATCCATGAAAATTCATAAGATCACATTTTCATTTTTCAAAAAAAACATAGATGCTGGCTAGGGGGACACATTGGTTCTAATAAATCTCTTTTATTAAAGGTCCTCCATGTACAACCACAACTCCTGGAGCTTGGTAGGGGGCCTCAGATATGAAAATTAAGATATCATAGAGTTATTGGGATGAAATTTGATGAAAAACTATGTCTCCAACCTCATATGTAGTCCCAAAACAACCTCTGGGAAGATTTCTATAAAATAATACACTATAAGGAATCAAGATTCATTAAGAGCCTACTGCACCAAGGGATACACTCGACAACTGATGGTTAATGGGATGCAGAATCTTTCTCACAAAAATCACCCATAATTCCATGAGATGTCATTTTCCCATAATGGAAAATCTTGTCCCATCAGTATGAAGTCATATGACTCATATTCAGTGACAGTCAATATGGGATCAGAGAGTGGAAAATCAATTCATACCCAAGATGATGTCATAATGATTCATTGTGATGAAAAAAGGTCCCCTATGAACCTCACTCCACTAAGCGATATCTCTCACTTCTAGAAAATATAATATATATAAGAAGCATTACCTATAGTAACCTCATGAAAATAATGTTAGTGTAGAACCTCAAATAGAAGCTACAACTCTCGCACCAGGACAATAGAAATGAAGCTATGACTTGCACCTATGTCATATTGTTTTTAATGAATAGTAGAATAAAAACATATCATACCTATAATAATATCATGTGCTTCTAGGTGTAAGAATTCATCACCTGTAGTTCTCCATGACCACAAATTCTATCTCCCTAAGCCTAATGTGGGATTCTTGGTGGTGGTGGTGGAAGGATTTCATAGTGTTTTCCCCTACCCACTACTCCAGCTCCTGGATATCCACCTACTCCTCTACTATATTCACCTCTCTAGGGCCACCCATCCCTCATATAGTATATCCATGATCCTAAAACAACCTATACCGTGGTAGTTAATCATCTATCTATATGTGCTTCTCTGTAGGTCTGGTCAGGCAGTCACACTCCATCTGGAATCACCTGTCAGAAGCATAGCATCTTACCTCTCCTGAATTCCATGGTCCTCTATAGTATCCTTATACCACATGACCACATGTGTTATTATGATCATGGGGAGGTCTCATGCATCAAGATCTTCTTAACTATAATCTCCAAGATATCGTATATGACTCAACCGTGTAACACCCACTCCCATCCCTAGCAACCTGGAGTCCCTCTGACAAGAATCTCTCTATCACCGAATCTTGCTACAATAACACATCATAGGTTAAGGGTTCCATGTTGTCACATATAAATCTATGGAGTCCCCGATCAAACTTATATTCTTAGATGTATCCATCTCTGTTCATATCGAGGGAGTACTGTGTAAGGTTTTTAAACCTTGCAGTGTACTCATCCACTTTCATCCCTCCCTGTTGTAGATTCAGAATCTCCTAAATATGATCTAAGCTCAATAAAGATGGGTAGTAATCCACATTAAAAAACTAATGGATGTTGGTCCATGATAGTGACGACTCTTCATAAATCAAGGTAATAAGACTACACACATCCTACTCTACATTATACATTTCCCAAATTGTAAAGAAATATTACAAAACTACTCCTCTCATACCAATTTGTAGCATCCCTCGATCTAACACTCTCTCACATGTCCAAATCAGGTTAGTTGCTTGACCTCAAGTGCACCTCCCCATATGCTAGAGGATGCTGACAAGATGTGGAGGTTTGATATATATATAGTTGAGAGACTATCACCATTGGTATAAAGTACAATATAGTAGCATAATAAATAATAATAAGTATCAAAGTAACAAAAAAACAATGAAAATAGTATATAATAAAACTGGGATATATAAGGAGGAAAAAATAAAATAATAATGATGAATCGTGTAATGATAGGTGAAAATTTATCTAAATGTCAAACAAAAAACAATAAAAATAAATGAATCAACTGACACAGAATAATCCCAAAAGTCTCTTATCTCGAACCCCATGTAGGACCTATCTCCATACTCTTTCCCACCTAGCAAGAAACAAAATCAGCAAGAAGGTCCATATTCCTTGTCCAAACCAGTAATGAATTAATCTATGCTGGTACTAAATGGTGTCCTAAATAGGTTGTGAGTAATACTCAATATGTTAACCATCGAGCCTAAATAAAACCATTCTGATAAAAAGTGTATATAATAAAGTGATAAAAATTTGTATTAATCAATCAATTTATCAAATAATATAATATATAAATCAACCTATATCAGCAACATGTCGGGATGTATTTAAACATATATCAAAACCATTCCCACCATAACCATATACAATGAAAAAATAAAACCACATGGAAAAGACCTTGGTTTAATCATTTCGGTCTCTATGCATAGCCATATATATAATAATTCCAGCATGTATCCTTGGGAATAGCCTTCTATATAATCATTTAAACATGTATCAGTTGGAAAAGTCAATTATATTATCATTTCAACATGTTCCTCTAGGTAAATACCACTGTATAAGCATTTCAACCTCTGGAAAAATCCGAATATATAAGAACATCAACATGAATAACTAGGAATAACCCTCTATATAATAATTTCAGAATCAACTAAACATGTCATTATAGTAAGGATATCACAATTTCTCAACATAATCCTCAATTATTAATTTTGAAAATTACCATTTTCATTCAAATAAAATTTCATTTATATATCAATTTATCAACTTCTAATACAATATCCCATAAACTATTACTAAAGTGATTATATATCCATTAATCACCTTAAAATAATATCATGATAATCATACTTTAAACCATTATCCAAGTACTTATTATTCAATGGTTCGTTCACCCAATGGGTAGACATAAACTAGGTATCATGAAAAATTGAATTCAACTAATATTTCAATCAATGTTTTTCCATTACTTAATGATTAAATTAATTATAAACCATGTTGTGTCAGAGAAATTACAATATTTAAAATATTTGATAATTAAATAGACTATTGGGTTATGATTAAACCCCTTACCTTTATTCAGCAATTAATAAATGTTTCCAACAAGTATCAACAACAGTAATTTATGAAAGGAAACTAGTACAAAAAATTCTTTTTTCATCGATTATTTATATTTTTTACATCGGTTCTCAAGGTGATGTATTTGAATGAAACATTGTAAATATTTTTTAAATGTAGGTTTTAATAAATAATGTTAGAAATTTATTTTTTTTATGTTTTTTCACATTATTTTTTTTAAACTGACATGAAACCCCATCTTAATATCAGTTTTCAAAAAATGATGTGAAAAAGATATTTTTCAAGTTGGTTTATCAAAAACCAATTGAAAAGACCTATTTTTTACATCATATATTTAAAAATAGAAATTAAATATGTTTATCAACTTGTAGATAATTTCCAATTCTTTGATTAAACTCGTCTTAGAGCTTAAATGAGGTTACGGATAAAAAGTTTTGACCATTAGAAGTTGGATATAATTTTTTCTAAGGAAAAATCCCATGTGTCGAACAAAGCTTCATTTCAGAAGGAATTTTGGAATATTAAGGAAGATTTTTATTTTTTCCATGACAAGAAAAATTAATCTAAATTATAATAAAATTACAATCATTATCCATTATATAAATTCAAAAAACTAATCATGAAAAACATAAATCATGGAAAAATAATTACTATTGTTGTAATGAGATCACCGAAAGTAAAAATAGTGTATTCATCATGAAGATTAAACTAGGTTAGTTGGGGGAATGATGATGGTCAAAATAATTGATTATTAAATTAATATTAGTGTATAATTGAAAAATAAAAAATATATTGTAAAAGAAAACATGGTATTATAAATTTTAGGCGTCAATTGGAAATTTTGAAGTTGCACTGTAATAAAATTTGAATTTCACGTAGGTAGAATATTAAAATTATCGTTCATGTCAGTTTTATGAAAACTATCATAAAATAATATTAATTTTTTTTTCAAATTTTTTATCATAAAAATGATGTGAAATTTTAGTTTCTCAAGTAATTGTTTGGTAACCGATGTGGAAAACTAGCTTTTAACATCATTTTTTTTCAAAAACCGAAGTAAAAGGAAATTTTTCTCTTATATTTTTTAATATATGTTGTAATTTTTTAAATACATTATATCTCATTTCCCAAGATTCTATTTGACCACTCATGGAGATCAAATGGAGTTACATATCAGAAGTCATGGCCATAGAAATTTGTACTTCAATCAGACATCATTTAGATATTATCAAATTTTTATATCCATAACTTTTGATATCTAACTCCATTTGATCTCCAAGACTAGTCAAGTAAACGATTTGAAAATGATCTACATGTTTTCAAATAAATGTTACATATTTTATTTTATAACTCACAAAAAAAAGAGGTGATGATTGATTGTTCACATCATTAATATAGAACCGATGTGATAATCTCATAAAAATTGGTTTTTCATTTTGGTTCTTATATAACCGATGTGAAAAAATTGTGAAAATGGTTTTATCATTTTGGGTATATAAGAACCAACATGAAAAAGTAATTTTCATATATTATCATGTCATTTTAAAAAAATCAATGTGAAAAAAGTGATGTTTTAAATAGTTTTTGTACTAGTGGGAAGATAATAAGAAGGAAACTAGATCACATAGTATCAATATAAAAACCTAAAAAAGTCATGAGTTTCGCACTTCAATAATATAGATAAAACTGAGAATAGAGGAAGACCTAAGAAAAGAAACTCATCAGGGATCGTATGTGTAATTTAGACATCCATAATGGAGTAAGAGACTCAAAAATTTCTTAGAAAGTGTTCAAGGGTCATGATAGGAGGAATTCACCAAATTACCGAAATGAATCAATTGTGTTGTCCAATTAAAACTGATGGAGCCAATAAATACACTGCATGTTACCCTATCACATCAAGTATTTCTTGATTTTTGAGATATGATGAAAAATGAGTCACATGTGTATAATATTTATATCAATCAGTCATTACATGATGTGAACTAGGAGCATGGAACTTAACCACTTCAAATCATGAAAACATCACAGAATGTGTTTTTTTATATTTACACATCGTGTAATATTTACATGGTGTTTAATTTTCTAGTGAATAGTTTCCATCACAACTTATGTGAAAGTGCTCAAACCACCTCTCAAGACTACCAAAATGACTAAAAACCATCGTAATCATGTTTAACAAATATATACCACAACTCCATTAATTAAAATAAACATATATTCGTAAAAATTACTACATTTCCCTTAAAAATGCTCTCTATCTCTAAACAAGACTCGTCCGCCAATGTTTAAAGAATAGGAAAAATAAAAAAAAATTAATGCAAAAATAAAAGAGGGATGTACCTAGATAAAGACAAGACCTTACACCCACTACCTAATCCAGAAATTAATTCTGAACATTATAAATAAATAATGAATCTTAGGAATAAACTACTATCTGACTATATCAAGTCCATAATTGAGATCTTCACTATTCTGATGATCATACGACATTGTAAAAAATGAAAATAGATGGATGGAAACTATAAAAAACATGTAAAGGTGATAGAGTAATTTTATCTATAAATTAAATTAAAATGAAACTAAATACAAATGGGTAATCCCCAGTGGGAGAACCCCCATTAAAAAAGATCACTTCCCCTTAAATATAAAAAAAATCCATGCCTCCTCTATAAATTAAAATAATATTCATTCCCAATGTAATTACTTGCTTTGAATATTCCTCCATATGTGATTATATGAACCAATATTATTTGGTTTCAATTGAAATTATTATCCACCAACATCTTCCATGATTGAGCTCCAAACAATACTTAGTTGTAGTTTAATATGTAACACCCCAAGCTTCTACGGTACGTTTCCCTTCGAATAATGCGATAGCGTGTGTTGTACGCAACCTCGAGTTCTAACACACACCACAACTAATTAAACTAGCCGTTGTGAATAGTAATACCTACTTTTTGAAATCATATATATTCTATATTTCAAAATGGACTTCATTTTTGGATTCGGAATATCAAAATTAGCCTAGGGTGAAATTTTGGTACATTTCGGATAACTTTCATATTTTGATGAATAGTGAAAATTTCTAAATTTTAATTAAAAACAACTTTTTTAATAAAAATAATTAATAGTGATAAATTATGAATTTGAGTGGTTTTAAAGTATATTTAGAATATATTTTTACCATTCAATTTAATGTTTATCATTGGACATAATTTTACAATTAAACCGAACATAAACAAGTGTCAATCTTTTGATAGTTATTATCTCTTAAAAACACGCTTTTTGTTTTGACAGCGGAAATTAATTTTAAATTAATTTCTGCCACTTCTGTGTTTTGAATTTAGGAAAATGGATTCCATATTTGGAATCAGGATGTTAAAATTGTGTAAATAGGTAACTTTTATTTTTACACATTTTGAATAATTACTGCGGTAAATATTTTATTTACCATGGTTAAAGGGTAAATCCGGTAAATAAGGGTTAAAAAAAATAATATTATAATAATACTAAATTACCCTAAAACGTGTCTTAACCCTATTGGTTGATACATGGTCGACCATGGGCATCTTTGGGTCTATTTTGGGACCCCATGGATCCACTTGTAAGTGATAATGACACTTTATTTTAATTAAGTCAAAATGAATACAAAAATGACACAAGCATATATCTTTTAGAACAACAATTTTTACATAGGGTTATACATGTTGGATTTTCGATTATAAATATTCATTAGAAAGATAAAAATATTTCCTACATAATTATATTTTATTTATAATTTTTAGACATTAAATAAGTTATTTTATTTATGACACAATGATGATGCAGTAATTAATATAATAGTGAAAAATTAAAATAATTGATATTATAAATACCCAAATAAATATAATATGAAACTTTTAATGAATTAAACTAATTTTCTAGGCTAATATGATATATTAGGATTGATTTAATGGACTTTGTTCGAAGTAATCAATCTGTTATGAGTTTCACAAAAATAAACTATTGAATAGTGTCAAAATTGACATAAAAGAGTTCTTAAAACAAATATTATATTATTAATTGATATTAAATTCATAAAAATCTAAGGTTCGGCCAAGAGACTTATATTATGATAGGTTAATCATTAATGGACCACTTGGGGGTCTCTTGGATGTATATAGTAAGTTTATTAACTATAATATATAAAAATACAAAGAGACATTGTAAAAGTGAAACTAATTAACTTAGAGTTAATACTTAAAGATAAGGTTAATATAAGTACCCAAACCTGTCTAAATTCTATTGGATGAGTTGTTTTCGACCTATCCCCACCTCATCCTTTGAATAGTCAACTTTGGAGCCTTTAGAAGCCGAATATTAATTTATTATAAATTAATATTTCTAGCTTTTCCAAAGGTGCCCCTCACCCCTCTTATAAAAGGGCACTCCTCCTTCTCATTTCTTCACACCTTCAAAGCCTTTTGGTTCGGCCAAACTCTGCCCAAATAATCTCCCAACATCCCTCACTACAACCTAGAGTCCTTAGTTTGATCAGAAAGCCAACCTAAGGAGCCCTTTTGATCAAATCAAAAGGAAGAACCCGAAGAAGAGGTAATGATTTCACCACCCTTTTCTAAGTTCATTTCTTCTTCCACTTCTTCTTCCTTTGTTCTTACCATTCTAAAATAATAACTCCAGTATCTCACATATACTGTGATGTTATTATAAGTATGGTACAACCATATTCAGTATTCTATCCACCCTTTGAATAACATGTCACCATACGTGCGTACGTACGGCTTACCGTCTCCACGTCGTGGTGTAATTGTTATTCAATATAATATTATTTGGATGGGTATAATAATGATGTGTAACTCATGTAAATAATAAATATAACATGTTAATGATTCTGTATATATGATATACCATTCATTTATATATTATTTTAATATCAAAAGAATGATATTGTCGCTCGTGCGTACGTACGGACTACCGTCTCCACGAACGCGATGAGATTCATTCTCCATCGTATCCATTCAAGTATAATTATCATTTTATGATTTAAAAATGATGTTTAAGGACTTGATATCATTCTGGATATGAATAAGATACAACAAACATGGCTTATGTAACAAAACATATAAAATAAAATGAGTAAGTTAACACCCGAAACAATGATAATTCTAAGATATTATTAATAAATCAATGTTAAAAGATCATATATGATATCATATTAATATATATGATTCTTGTATAATTTAATAACAATTATTTCACCATTATACAGGAGGTTAACCTACCCCAACCAAGGAAAAGTACAAGGTAAGGGTTATTTCACAATCTCTTCATTATCCGAGGTTGTTTATATGTAATAATCTACTGGGATCTCTTTATCATCCACATCCATGTTTCTTAAAAATGTATTTCAAAACATTTTTACTATTTACAAGAATATGGGTTAAAGTCATTTATACCCTTTTTTGACTTTTTATAAGAGGTTTATAAAGGAATCTTTCCGTCGTTTTCAAAACAAGGTCCTTTTTAACCTTTTCGACAGAATTGAGGTAAGAATGTTTTTTTTAACTTATACGGCTGGTGCGGTTATTTTACGCCGTTATAAAATCTTCAAAGCTTTCCTTACAAGCTTATAAGAATATTTTCAAAGAAAATGTTTTATTTTATATGGATCTTAAATGATTTCAAAATAAAAGGAGATACTTCTTTAAAAAGAATTTTGATTTCATCTATGTCAACATCCTTTGATGGATTTTAAGATTATTTGAAGTTGATTTATTATGATACAAAACTTCTATATTGTATTGAAGGTTTTGTGATATGTTTGACTGTGGATGTGCTATTTTTATACCATTCATAGTTTATGGTGAAATTATTGACATTTCGTATGCTAGTTTTAATACGAATGTTTATGTTATGTTTAAACCTTTTCATATGGGAATGCATTGGACTTAATAAGTGACGGGTGGAGCCCGCTATAGCTCCTCGATGCATCGGTAGGTCTCATGAGACAAACTAGTGTCTTGGCACAAGGCCTTGACAAAATCTTATTTGTAGTCTTGGCACGAGGCCTTGGCTATGTGGTTATGATAGTCTGGCATTATGCATTCCAACATTATGAAAGTGGTTATTTATTTTTGGATGTGATTATTCGATTAGTGGAATATCCATGTGAATAAGTAAATGGCATTATTTCATTTTATTTATGCCATACCATGTTGAAAGTTCATGTTTAAAAGGCTTTTGTTTTAGTTATACATTGCCTTAAATGTTTATTCTTATTGATGAAAGTTTCCGCTATATTGTTATCCTTACTGGGCATTTGAGCTCACCCCTTTTCTATGTTTTATTTTTTCCAGGAAGTGAAGATGTAAGTTATGAATGACCTGCAGGGATATTATGAGGGGATTGTAGTGTGGACTGTGGAAACATTATGTTGTTGTAGTAGTTTTTGATTTTATGATGTAATGTAAAACTTATGAATATATCTAGTGTTTCCAAGGCTACTAAACCAATCGGTCTTTCGAGATTTGATCTTTCTTGTGATCATGCTAATGTTATGTAATAATGCACCGACTCTAGGCAACTAGGGTCGGGGCGTTACAGTTGGTATCAGAGGAAGTTTAGTACAAACCTTGGAAGCTAGATTTAGATAAACTCTGATTAGAGCACGTAGACCTAAGATGAACTTTGGGGATTAGTATAGAAGAACTTCCTAGAATTTTGGTATTGTAGAGATTTTGTGAGTTTTTCGAGCAATACATCCCTGTCTGGATACGAGCAGGTAGAGGCAGCTCTGGCACAGATGTACCTAGGGGTAAAACCCGAAAACACCGCTTTGAGCTAGACTCGAACGGGAACTGGTGCACGACAACGGGCCTTGCTGCACTCTTGGTTACGACACTCCCGGGGGATATGCTTAGGATAACTCTCACTATATTTACAAATCATTATGAAGGGTTTATGAGTATATACTTCCTCAAAGAAAACATTTTTATGATTATGGATTATATCCATAAATAGTTCAATTTATGTTAAGTGTTTTATAAGTATGGGATTATGTATTTTGATGCATAAACTGATCTAGTTTATGCCATTTTTTTTAGAAATGGCACCTAGTGGAAGAAATGGAAACCGTATCAATGCACGCACTCCATGTAGGGATTGCCCTCCTGCTCAAGATAATTATAGTGGGGCTGGTGATGCAACTGGTGCTGATCAGCTAATCACCGTACTGGGACAACTTACTCAGGTTATGAATAATAACCTTACCCGTATGGAGCACCCTGATCCGCAGCGTGGAGGATCAATGTTAGATCGATTCATGAGACAACAACCACCAACGTTCAATGGGAGTAAAAATCCCTTAGAAGCTGAGCAATGGATATTTTCCCTAGAGAAAATATTTCAGGCTTTGGGGAGTAGTGAAAGGGAAAAAGTTACCATGGCAGTTTACCGCCTCACTGGAGATGCTGATCAATGGTGGTCATTGATTCAAAACATGAAGGAAGATGATGAAGTATCAAACATGGAATGGAGGGAGTTCAAAGATCTGTTTTTAGAAAAATACTTTCCTCGCGACCATCGAGCAGATATGGAAAGACAATTTCTGAGTCTGAGACAAAAGGAGGATGAGAATGTCACAAAGTATGAGGCTAACTTTACAAGGTTAGCGAGGTACGCTGGTGATTATATTCGCAACCCAAGAAGTAAGATTGATCGTTTCTTTGATGGGTTAAAACCATTTCTCCGTCGAGCATTAGTCTCACAATCCTTTTCATCGTACGAAGACATTGTCTCATGTGCTATCAAGACCGAAAAGGAATTTTCTAAGTCTTATGACTTTAAAGCAAAGCAAGAGAAGAAGAGACCTGCTGATCAATCTGGGAATGGAAATAAGGGGAAGAAGGGAAAGGTTGAATATCCATCTTTTGGTAAGTGCAGGAAGAAACACCCCGGTGCTTGCCTGAAGGGAATGGGAGTTTGTTACAAGTGTGGTGAAAAAGGCCACCAAGCTCATGATTGCAAGGGGAAGAAGGAAGCTACCAACGTTCAGTGCTACAATTGCAGGGAGATGGGGCATTATGCAAATGCATGTCCTAAGCGTCAGGAGAACTTACCTCAGAAAAGGCCAAGGGATCAAGGCCAGGCTTATGCTATCACTACTGCTGAGGTAGAAGCTCCGAAAGACGTGGTGGCAGGTAATTTAATGGTTTCCTCAAGTTTAGCAAATGCATTATTTGATTCTGGATCATCGCATTGTTTCATATCTTCCCAGTTGGCTAAGAAAATTAGATATTTCCAATTTGATTTAATAAGGGAGTTTTCAGTTAAAACTCCTAAGGGAAGTATCGTTGCAACAAAGTTTTGTGAATCAGTCCCCATTAGAGCACATAAATTTTCTTTATCTGCTGATTTCATCGTCATACCTATGATTGAGTTTGATATAATCCTCGGTATGGACTGGCTTTCGGACTATGATGCGAAGATTTATTGTAAGAAGAAAGAGGTTACGATTCTTGATGATAATGATAAGGAGCACCTTATTTTTAGAGCAGAATCATCACCACCTAATTCTTATTTAGATCCACCCCATGTAGCTCAACTTAATTCAATTATGGGGGAGGAAGAGAATGAAATAACTGTTGATGAGGAAAGAAATGTTCAAATAGAGGATGTACCTGTTGTGAAAGAATTTGTAGATGTATTTCAGGAAGATTTACCTGGACATCCTCCAGAACGAGAAGTTGAGTTTTCCATTGATTTGATTCCTGGATCAAGGCCTATATCGAAGACCCCTTATAGAATGGCCACTGTAGAGTTAGTCGAACTAAAGAAACAACTAGAGGAATTGAGTAATAAGGGATTTATTCGCCCTAGTGTTTCTCCATGGGGAGCCCCTGTTCTTTTTGTTAAAAAGAAAGATGGATCTATGAGGTTATGTATCGACTACAGGGAGATCAATGCTATAACGATAAAGAACAAGTATCCCCTACCTCGTATTGATGATTTATTTGACCAACTGCATGGAGCTCAATACTTTTCAAAGATTGACCTTCGATCTGGATACCATCAGTTGTGTGTGAAGAAGGAAGACATTCCGAAGACAGCATTTCGAACCAGGTACGGGCATTACGAGTTTACTGTAATGCCGTTTGGATTGACTAATGCACCCTCTGTATTCATGGATCTGATGAATAGAGTTTTCAAGGAGTATCTCGATGAATTTGTGGTGGTATTTATTGATGATATCTTGGTATACTCCAAAACCTACGAAGATCATGAAAATCACTTGCGCATTATCTTGAAGACTCTGAGGAGGCATGAATTATATGGAAAGTTTAGCAAGTGTGAATTCTGGCTTCAGGAGATTTCTTTTCTTGGCCATATTGTCTCTAAAGATGGAATCTCTGTTGATCCTTCTAAGACCAAGGCAATCCAAGAATGGCCAGCACCTACGAGTATAACTGAGGTACATAGTTTTATTGGCTTGGCAGGTTATTATCGACGTTTCGTCCAGAATTTTGCCCGATTGGCTAACCCATTAACGAAGCTCACACGTAAAGGGGTTAAATTTGTTTGGACAAAAGAGTGTGAAGAATGTTTCGAAGAACTGAAGAGAAGATTAGTCAATGCTCCTATATTGACTCTACCATCGGGGAATGATGGGTTCGTTATTTATAGTGATGCGTCAAAGAAAGGACTTGGTTGTGTCCTTATGCAGAATGATAGAGTTATTGCCTATGCATCATGACAGTTGAAAATTCATGAACAAAACTATCCTACTCATGATCTTGAGTTAGCAGCTGTGATCTTTGCTTTGAAGATATGGAGGCACTACCTCTATGGTGAAAAATGTGAGATTTATACTGATCACAAGAGTTTGAAGTATATTTTCTCACAAAAAGAACTCAACATGAGGCAAAGGAGATGGCTTGAATTACTCAAGGATTATGATTGCACGATACACTACCACCCGGGGAAAGCAAACAAAGTAGCAGATGCTTTGAGCAGAAAAGACCATGGAGTTCTGAACATGATGAGAATTGAAAGGGATCCAATTTTCATGGATCTAGTGAAAATGGACATGGGAATAACCAGGGAAGGTGAAACATCAATGCTTTTTCAAATGGTTGCCAAACCATCTTTACTAGAAAGGATTATGAGTTCTCAGACCGATGATGACGAATTCCAAAAGAAGATTAAAACTGTGAATGATGGGAGATTGAGAGACTTTGTGTATGAAGATGGAATTTTGAAATTCGGGAAGAGACTTTGTGTTCCCGATTTACCTGATCTAAAAAGGGAATTGTTGGATGATGCTCATAGTTCCAATTTCTCTATACACCCTGGGAGCACCAAAATGTATAGAGATTTGAAAAAACATTTTTGGTGGGACAATATGAAGAGGGAGATTGCTGATTTTGTGTCAAGATGTATGGTTTGTCAACAAGTGAAAGCTGGAAGGCAACAGCCTGGAGGAGTCATGCAACCTCTTCCCATACCGGAGTGGAAATGGGACAATATTACGATGGACTTTGTCATGGGGCTACCAAAGACTCCTAGAAGGAACGATGAAATATGGGTTATTGTTGATCGTCTTACCAAGTCAGCACATTTTCTTGCTATAAGAGAAGATCTACCCCTGGAACGTCTAGCAAGACTATACATTAATGAAGTTGTGAGACTTCATGGAGTACCCCTATCGATTGTTTCTGATCGTGATCCCCATTTTACTTCAAGATTTTGGAAAAGTCTTCAGAAATCCCTGGATACTGAACTTCATTTGAGCACTGCTTACCACCCTCAGACAGACGGACAATCAGAACGAACTATTCAGACCTTAGAAGACATGTTGAGATCTTGCTCACTTGATTTTCAGGGTATGTGGGATCAATATTTACCACTAGTAGAATTTTCCTATAACAATAGCTTCCATTCGAGTATTCAGATGGCACCATATGAAGCGTTATACGGAAAGAGATGTCGTACACCAACCTGTTGGGATGACGTTGGTGAAAGAAAACTTGTAGGCCCAGAACTGGTGGAGGAAACGGTGGAAAAGGTGAAAGTAATCCAAAATCACATCAAAACAGCTCAAAGTAGGCAGAAGAGCTATGCCGATAATCGAAGGAAGGATTTGGAATTTCAAGTCGGTGATCATGTTTTTCTGAAGGTATCTCCGTGGAAGGGAGTCATACGTTTTGGTAAGAAAGGTAAATTGAGTCCCAGGTACATCGGACCTTTCGAAATTCTAGAACGAATTGGGGCTGTAGCTTACCGATTGGCAATGCCGCCAAGTCTCTCCAAAGTTCACGATGTGTTCCACGTATCTCTGTTGAGAAAATACATGCCTGACCCAACGCATGTACTCATCTATGAGGAATTAGAACTGGAACCCGATCTGTCTTATTGCGAAGAGCCCGTCAGGATTCTTGATACAAGAGAACAAGTACTGAGAAACCGGACGACGCGTCTGGTAAAAGTTTTGTGGAGAAATCATAAGATGGAAGAGGCAACGTGGGAACCCGAGGAACTTATGATGAAGAACCACCCGAGTCTTTTTATGCAGTAATACCCTAGAAATTGTGAGGACGCAATTATTTGAAGGAGGGGAGAATGTAACACCCCAAGCTTCTACGGTACGTTTCCCTTCGAATAATGCGATAGCGTGTGTTGTACGCAACCTCGAGTTCTAACACACACCACAACTAATTAAACTAGCCGTTGTGAATAGTAATACCTACTTTTTGAAATCATATATATTCTATATTTCAAAATGGACTTCATTTTTGGATTCGGAATATCAAAATTAGACTAGGGTGAAATTTTGGTACATTTCGGATAACTTTCATATTTTGATGAATAGTGAAAATTTCTAAATTTTAATTAAAAACAACTTTTTTAATCAAAATAATTAATAGTGATAAATTATGAATTTGAGTGGTTTTAAAGTATATTTAGAATATATTTTTACCATTCAATTTAATGTTTATCATTGGACATAATTTTACAATTAAACCAAACATAAACAAGTGACAATCTTTTGATAGTTATTATCTCTTAAAAACACGCTTTTTGTTTTGACAGCGGGAATTAATTTTAAATTAATTTCTGCCACTTCTGTGTTTTGAATTTAGGAAAATGGATTCCATATTTGGAATCAGGATGTTCAAATTGTGTAAATAGGTAACTTTTATTTTTACACATTTTGAATAATTACTGCGGTAAATATTTTATTTACCATGGTTAAAGGGTAAATCCGGTAAATAAGGGTTAAAAAAAATAATATTATAATAATACTAAATTACCCTAAAACGTGTCTTAACCCTATTGGTTGATACATGGTCGACCATGGGCATCTTTGGGTCTATTTTGGGACCCCATGGATCCACTTGTAAGTGATAATGACACTTTATTTTAATTAAGTCAAAATGAATACAAAAATGACACAAGCATATATCTTTTAGAACAACAATTTTTACATAGGGTTATACATGTTGGATTTTGGATTATAAATATTCATTAGAAAGATAAAAAGATTTCCTACATAATGATATTTTATTTATAATTTTTAGACATTAAATAAGTTATTTTATTTATGACACAATGATGATGCAGTAATTAATATAATAGTGAAAAATTAAAATAATTGATATTATAAATACCCAAATAAATATAATATGAAACTTTTAATGAATTAAACTAATTTTCTAGGCTAATATGATATATTAGGATTGATATAATGGACTTTGTTCGAAGTAATCAATCTGTTATGAGTTTCACAAAAATAAACTATTGAATAGTGTCAAAATTGACATAAAAGAGTTCTTAAAACAAATATTATATTATTAATTGATATTAAATTCATAAAAATCTAAGGTTCGGCCAAGAGACTTATATTATGATAGGTTAATCATTAATGGACCACTTGGGGGTCGCTTGGATGTATATAGTAAGTTTATTAACCATAATATATAAAAATACAAAGAGACATTGTAAAAGTGAAACTAATTAACTTAGAGTTAATACTTAAAGATAAGGTTAATATAAGTACCCAAACCTGTCTAAATTCTATTGGATGAGTTGTTTTCGACCTATCCCCACCTAATCCTTTGAATAGTCAACTTTGGAGCCTTTAGAAACCGAATATGAATTTATTATAAATTAATATTTCTAGCTTTTCCAAAGGTGCCCCTCACCCCTCTTATAAAAGGGCACTCCTCCTTCTCATTTATTCACACCTTCAAAGCCTTTTGGTTCGGCCAAACTCTGCCCAAATAATCTCCCAACATCCCTCACTACAACCTAGAGGCCTTAGTTTGATCAGAAAGCCAACCTAAGGAGCCCTTTTGATCAAATCAAAAGGAAGAACCCGAAGAAGAGGTAATGATTTCACCACCCTTTTCTAAGTTCATTTCTTCTTCCACTTCTTCTTCCTTTGTTCTTACCATTCTAAAATAATAACTCCAGTATCTCACATATACTGTGATGTTATTATAAGTATGGTACAACCATATTCAGTATTCTATCCACCCTTTGAATAACATGTCACCATACGTGCGTACGTACGGCTTACCGTCTCCACGTCGTGGTGTAATTGTTATTCAATATAATATTATTTGGATGGGTATAATAATGATGTGTAACTCATGTAAATAATAAATATAACATGTTAATGATTCTGTATATATGATATACCATTCATTTATATATTATTTTAATATCAAAAGAATGATATTGTCGCTCGTGCGTACGTACGGACTACCGTCTCCACGAACGCGATGAGATTCATTCTCCATCGTATCCATTCAAGTATAATTATCATTTTATGATTTAAAAATGATGTTTAAGGACTTGATATCATTCTGGATATGAATAAGATACAACAAACATGGCTTATGTAACAAAACATATAAAAGAAAATGAGTAAGTTAACACCCGAAACGATGATAATTCTAAGATATTATTAATAAATCAATGTTAAAAGATCATATATGATATCATATTAATATATATGATTCTTGTATAATTTAATAACAATTATTTCACCATTATACAGGAGGTTAACCTACCCCAACCAAGGAAAAGTACAAGGTAAGGGTTATTTCACAATCTCTTCATTATCCGAGGTTGTTTATATGTAATAATCTACTGGGATCTCTTTATCATCCACATCCATGTTTCATAAAAATGTATTTCAAAACATTTTTACTATTTACAAGAATATGGGTTAAAGTCATTTATACCCTTTTTTGACTTTTTATAAGAGGTTTATAAAGGAATCTTTCCGTCGTTTTCAAAACAAGGTCCTTTTTAACCTTTTCGACAGAATTGAGGTAAGAATGTTTTTTTTAACTTATACGGCGGGTGCGGTTATTTTACGCCGTTATAAAATCTTCAAAGCTTTCCTTACAAGCTTATAAGAATATTTTCAAAGAAAATGTTTTATTTTATATGGATCTTAAATGATTTCAAAATAAAAGGAGATACTTCTTTAAAAATAATTTTGATTTCATCTATGTCAACATCCTTTGATGGATTTTAAGATTATTTGAAGTTGATTTATTATGATACAAAACTTCTATATTGTATTGAAGGTTTTGTGATATTTTTGACTGTGGATGTGCTATTTTTATACCATTCATAGTTTATGGTGAAATTATTGACATTTCGTATGCTAGTTTTAATACGAATGTTTATGTTATGTTTAAACCTTTTCATATGGGAATGCATTGGACTTAATAAGTGACGGGTGGAGCCCGCTATAGATCCTCGATGCATTGGTAGGTCTCATGAGACAAACTAGTGTCTTGGCACAAGGCCTTGAAAAAATCTTATTTGTAGTCTTGGCACGAGGCCTTGGCTATGTGGTTATGATAGTCTGGCATTATGCATTCCAACATTATGAAAGTGGTTATTTATTTTTGCATGTGATTATTCGATTAGTGGAATATCCATGTGAATAAGTAAATGGCATTATTTCATTTTATTTATGCCATACCATGTTGAAAGTTCATGTTTAAAAGGCTTTTGTTTTAGTTATACATTGCCTTAAATGTTTATTCTTATTGATGAAAGTTTCCGCTATATTGTTATCCTTACTGGGCATTTGAGCTCACCCCTTTTCTATGTTTTATTTTTCCCAGGAAGTGAAGATGTAAGTTATGAATGACCTGCAGGGATATTATGAGGGGATTGTAGTGTGGACTGTGGAAACATTATGTTGTTGTAGTAGTTTTTGATTTTATGATGTAATGTAAAACTTATGAATATATCTAGTGTTTCCAAGGCTACTAAACCAATCGGTCTTTCGAGATTTGATCTTTCTTGTGATCATGCCAATGTTATGTAATAATGCACCGACTCTAGGCAACTAGGGTCGGGGCGTTACATAATATATCATGGATAAAGTGGATTGGCTTATGTAAACGGTATTAGATATATTGAAATAAATCTTTAGAGATGATTTAATCCTCTTATTTGATATTTTGGATTTTGGAGGCCTAAATTAAACCATTGGGAGTTCATTTCCTACTCACTAAAGATGGGATATTTTTAGTACATTTGAATCCATAAATTATTTTGTGTAAATATAGTTTAAATGAAACACTTAAAATTTTTCCATACATTTAATTTCATGTGGGACTAGTGAAATATATAATTTATTGTGCTATAGTGTGTAACATCCTCAGTTGTTTCTCTTTCACAATGAGTTAGGGATATGGGATCATTTATAATTGAGTTTTTTAGATCTATATTTAATCACACATGAACTAAATGTTTATTTTAATAAGGGATAATTTAAATCTCACATAGCTGTGTGGAATGAGATTTAATTATTCATGATAATTTGAGAAATAAATTTATTAATAAGTTATTGTTGGAGTTATTCTGACACAACAATTTCACATTTTCATTTTTTTCAAATAGTACATGAAACCAAAGAGTTAATTATTTTATAGTCCATGAAGAAAAACATCTAATCATCTATATCCTAGTCTTTTATCGCATTTCACCTTACAACATGAAGAAATCCTAAATTTTTTGATATATAGGTAGCTTCTACACCAGATTAATCTCACACAACCCATTATATTTTCTTTCTAATTTCACATCACTAAAAAATTCCAATTAGTCTCACCAATATACCGATCACAAGTATGATTAAATAATTCATCCAAAATAATAATAATAATAATAATTAATGACATGGCCAGCAATAATTAAATCCTAGATAAAAAAATAAAATCATGATTTATCCAATTTTGATATTTAACAAAAAATTTATTAAAATAGACAAAAGACATTCTATTATTAAATTCAAATAGAGTAATCTAAACTATTTACAGAAAAAAAATTAAAATTTTATGAAATCTATGTGTTTTTTGATACTATAATATATAACAGATATATTACATTGTTTCAATAGCCTATTCAATAAATTTGGGATCAATATGTGAGATGAGTGATCATTTTATAGTCTTTTCTTCAACCTTTTATTCACATAACTAGTTTTAATGATCCCTAGTAAATATTTTTTATTTCAATTGTCTCACATATAAAAATGTACATTGAGTGTGTATTAATTCGTTCACATAATCACTAACAAGAATTTTATATTCATTTGTATCACCTAATTCATTTGTTTCTTCCAAAATTCAAAGTACATTTAAATTATACATATGATTGAAACCCCATTAACATATATTATTTTTTATTAGAACATTATTTTATGTATTTAACATCATAGTTACTTTATATATAATCCAAAATCTACATAAATGATTTTTTTCATATTCAATTTTGATGAAAACCTAACAAAATACATGAATTAACCTATGAAAAATATATTTAATGATTTTTTATTCAATTTTAATGAGTGGTATTCTATAAAATATGTTAGTATAGTAATTTATTAGTTTATTAAATACAAAAGAATATATTTAGTCATCTTTTATTTTTTTCTTTGAAATAAGTTTTTAATAATTTTTTCAGAAATGCATAAACCATCTCTTTAGTATAAATGGGATTTTATATGTTCATCTAACCTGGTTTTTTTATTTCCATCATAAATTTTGTTATTCACATAAAATAAAAAAGTTTATTTTGTGTGTAAAGACTTTATATCTAATTCATAAATTCATGATTCTATTAATTTTATTTAAAAAATATGATTTGATATTAAATTTTATTTTTTAACTATATTCTTTTAATTATTATCCCCACGTGGTAATTTAAATTATTATAAACTATTATGGGGAACCTAATATATAGTTCAATAATAATACTTGAATAATTATTATAAAATAATCGACAAAATAAATGGAACACCATTCATATTTTTTGTGTTATCACCTGTTGGGACAATAAATACACTAATGTGTCAGCTATAATGAAAATATATATTGAATAAAATTTAATTCATTTGTTTAAAATTATTATAAATTATAAAAAGAATATAAAATGAAAAATAAGAAGAATGATTACTCCATTTTTTCACATAGATAAACACACTATGAAATTTCAATTATTTTTAACCATTTGTAAAAATAATTGGTAAGTAATCTCCCTTATGTAGACCAATAGTAGATAGTATGTATAGTTTTAAATCTCCATAAAGTCATAGAATCTAAAAGAATTTTTCCATATTAATGTTGAAGGATAGAATATTTCATCACATTATGACCCACCTCTAACATTGCCTTTTTATAATCTTTTCATATGTTATGAGCATCTACAGATGATCTTGCCATAGAAAAAATACCTTAAATACCATAACAATATTTATTTTTTAGTGTTAATTTTTTTAAGGAATACTATTCTCAATATATACAATAATGTTTCCCTCTTTTTATTACTTGATGAAAATTTTATTTAAGGAGTATATCCTTGGTGGGAAAATGAGGGGAAGTATCCATTACAGTATAAAAATAATCTATTATCAAATAAGATCCAAATTCCAATGGTATATCAAATAAAAAACCAAACATAACTTTTCGAGAAGAATTAATATCCATCAAAACATCATTAAAATTTCCAAGATTTATATAAGAATAATTTTATTTTGAAAAAATCGGATCATTCCACAAACTAATAATTTAATCAAGTAACTTAAAGGAATAATTAAATATTAAATTATAAATATAATATTAAACAATTGTGAATTTAATATCATATATAAAGTCACAATGACTTGATCAACATTCTGTTCACAAATTGGATTGTTGGTGGACGTGCCTTTGAGTTCATATATGATATTCAACCATCAAAATTCAATAGAAGATTTAATAGGAACTTGATTCGTTACCTCTACAAAATTATTGTTATCTAAATAATTATTCTATGAGTTATGTTTTATAGTGATCAAATCATTATGTCTCTATTTTATAGTATTCATAACTTGTGCATCTAAGTATAATTTCTTTATGATCACTGATGCTTGACTAATTTGATAATATATATTATTATTGTTGTAATATTATATTGTATCAATAACTTAAGGGACTCTAGAATCACCTCTGATGAGAATATGTAATTTTGTATGTGTTGATGGTCAACGTTCATCATTATAAGACATGTCCACTATCTCTAGCTCAACTGTAATAACATATTTATAGATAAATTCCATGGAAATAGTAATTGATAATAATTAATAACCATTTAACCTTTCAATATTTCTATTATACTAAAATAAATTAGGGTCATGAAAATTAATTTCTATATATTTATTTATCTTATAAATCAGACATAAAAGATGGATATATACATAAAAGACACATAAGAACAAATCCCTATAACCATTATTGATCCAACCCCATAATGGGATAACTTTTTGAAGGTCACCATAAGTATAAACTCTTGTAAAATTTAACATGGTCATAATTATTATCAAAATAATATAAGAGGATGTGGAATCTATGTCACTAGTAATTACAACAAAAAAATCAAAATTGATATATTATAAAGTCGTCATAGGCAACCAAATTGTCTCTATGAAGAAATAAAACTTTAAATATAAAACAGAGACCATTTATACCCTATCAACCATTAGATGAATTATTTCAAGACACTTATCCAATTAAATTGAATTTTTTATCCACACTAAAAAGGAAAGGAATATCGTGAAAATTTTTAGGTATCCACATACGGAAACATAAAAATGTATCCATTTTAAATTTCACTAAATTAAGGGATTAATTGATCGACTCCAATAGAAAATACTGTAAATGGGTCATTAAAATTCTAATTCAAACCATAAAGTTATCTTCTAAAAAATATATACTTTGGTGTCACATTTAGTTTTATGGAGAAATATGAAAATAAAATTAGGTGTGGATTATAAAATAATATATATTATTTGGTGGATATAAGAAAGTGTTTCATTAATTAATAAATTTTTATAGGGCTCGCAACCTTTACCAGAATTTTATTTTTAATATATACAACTTTTATAGAATCAATTTTCATATTAACTAATTGAAAATTATATAAAATAATATTATTATTTTTTCAAAATTGACACATTTTTTAAAATACCTACTCAAAACAATGTGTTCATGAATATTTTAACCATGATGTCACTCTAACATTTAAAAAAAATTATATAATCTACAATATCATAATAAGGATTTTTCTCTATTTAATCATCAAATAAATTACTAGGCTTTATTTATCCATTTGATAAAATATTTTTATTCACTTTATGACTCATAATTAATATGTTCACAAAAAATTAATTCAAAAAAAAATTTGTGATTGATAGACACTTAGGAAAATAATTTTATTTCCATAAATATATATTATATATTTTCATTTCATTCTCTCTTTTTTAATTTTAAAAAATATAATCCCATGTATTTTCAATACATCATGACATAAAATTGTAAAATAACCACCGTGATATTTTTTTCTATATTTACCTTAACAATAAGACACTACTCATATGAAAGGTATAAATGTCATTAATAATTCATGGATTTTAATTATTGAAATATTTCAGGGTAAATTAAACCATCATAATTTCTGTATTCACCTTCTATATTCATAAAACAACTCTTTATTTAATTTTATCCAAATTTGTGTTTCAATAATTTCCTAAAACTATTTAATGATATAAATTTTTCGTAACAACTTCTATGAACTTCTAAAAATATAATTAATTTAGTATTTAGATAACTAAATATATTATTTATGTGTGATTATATCTTATAATCTCAGCCTAAATTTATAAATTCATAATGTGAAATATTTTCAAGGAATAGAAAAACATATATTAAAAACTATGAAAATTAAATCATTTTCCAATAAATATGAGTTTTATTATTGGTTTAATATGTAGTTTATTTTAATGAAAAAAGAATATAAGATTAAAATATTGTTAGTTAATTTTTTTTATTTTTAATCATTTTTTATTTTATATAGGGAAATATTTGATCTATCCTTGTTGGGAAAAAATCCCTCAAGGTGTCTTGTTGGTATGTTTTGTATGTCTTTGTGTTTTTTAACAAAGATATATGACTACAAATGAGTATGCTTGGTGTTTTCGAAAGTAGGTGTTTAAGGTGGCGTACTTTCCTAGTGTTTCCAATAAAATTGGGCCTCAAAATATGGAGTTTGTTTTTGGGAAAAGAAGTATTTTTGGTTAAGAGTGAATAGTATGAGAACCACAAAGGATAGTTGGTAGACCGCGAATGGTGGTATGCAGAATGTCGAAAGAAATTGGTAAATGAAGTGAACCATGAATCATGAGACGTAGACCACATATGGGAATGGTACATAGAGAGAAAATGGTTCATGTTGAACTAATGAGGTACGTGAAAGGTAGATAGTATGGGGGATGGATTATCATTAGTGAAAATGAGATAGCGATTTAGGTCTCTGCAAAGAAAGAAATTAGGTATGTTTACCTCTTAGGTAAATGGTTCACAGAAGGAGCGGATAGTGAAACTAGCAGTTCGTGAGAGCACAATACGTGATGAAGATTTGGGTAAATCTCATATTAGAAGATTTTTCGAGACCATTTTCATGTATAAGGAGTGTTAATATGCTAATTAGTTAGATTGATTTTCATAAGAAAACATCTTTTCTCTGGGAATTTGGTTAAGTGAGAAAGAGGTTTGTGAAGGAAAATTCTGCAAAAGGTGAAGTAGATCGTGAGGAGGATTCCATAAAAGGAGAAGAAGTGGTCCATGGAAGAAGTAATTCCAAAGAATCAAATATGGTTCATGGAAGTGGTATGTGAAAGTGGTACACAAAAGTGGTTTAATGAGATGGTATGAAGAGGTGGTACGTGATATCGAAATCAAAGGAAATTTGTAGAATAGGTGGTCTACAAAATATATGCACAAAATAGTTCTTGGATAAATCAAGTGGTTCATGAAGGGACTTAAATAGTTCACGAAAGTGATTTATGCTAGAAAAAAGTACATGTAATAGTGGATTTAAACTATGTGAGAAAAGGGACTGCAAAAGAGCATCTACCTATAGTTTAGGATGTGTACTTTCATGTAAATGAAGGGACCTAATATTCCACAAACATTGACAGCATCCCTTCTAAGAGCAGTGACTGAAGAAAGAGGAAGATTGTGATCCTTCCTACAAGCAGTGAGCCAGAGAAAGAGACATAGGGAGTGACACTTGGGAATGCAGTGAGAAGACCATAAATCTTGTAAATGCAGTGATCCTAGGAATAAAAGTGATCTCGCATGAACTTTGTAATTAGAAGTGAGCATTAGTGGATTTCTTACATCGACACATCATTGTTGTATGCTTCCTGGACGTAGCTTGTTGGCGGTGAACCATGTAAAATCATTATTTTATTTTTATGATTTCAATTTTTTCATACATTTCTATAGGAGAAAAAGAGAAATGTGTTTTTTTAATGAAGATACAATATCCAAATGGGTAGTAGTTTTAATCTATTATACCCCGATTCACCCCCCTCTTAGGGTATGTGACCTAGTAAACCTAACAATTGATATTAGAGGGAAAGTTTAAATTTCATTAAATCTATCTTAATCAAAAGAAATCGAGGTGTTCAATCAAAAAGGGTTTATAATCTTTAATAGAAACAATTTTTAACTGTGGAATAATCAGATGCTGCAATACATCCGATCTATAGGAATGGATGTGTTTACAGAAGTGATTGATGGTATTTCATCCAACATTGATAGTGATTCTTTATTAGAAGGTAAGTGAGGAGAATTATATGTTGATACTAAAGTAATGTATAATGAACCATACATTACATACATTGTTATTACTTCAAAATTGAAGCACACTTATTACAACATATAACAAAACCAGGAAAGAACCGTATAGGTATAGTGTCTTTAGAAACTGGGAAACATAAACAACTGGTTTATAAATCGCCTACACTGTCTCCCATTTATTTTATCATATCTATAGTCCCTTTTGGAATATCTTACTTAATAAGATTCTTCCTATCTTGGGGAAAGAAAAAATACAAAAGGGTGAGCTCAAATGCTCAGTAAGGGTAAACAAAAGAAATATCAATCACATCATATTCATAAGAACATAACATTTTGGAAATATTAACCTGCAAAAGAGAGCATAATTTCATAACATGGGATAAATCATAGTAGTGAAATGAAATCCCAATAATCATAACTTAAAACATGAAACTTTGTGGCATACACACATAATCATATAGAATCATTTCTTGTTATTCAAGACTCATTGAAAAGACTATCTTAGTGGACAAAGTCCATTTCTAAACCGAGTTCACTCCTCGTTTCAGTCCTATTTCACTGAACTGGTTTAACCTACCGTTCCAGCCATGTCTATCTCATGAGATATAAAATCTTTACCCAATGCATTGGAGGGAGATATAGGTCCCACCCATCTCATAATGATACCATTCATATGTGTGCCACAAAATCATAAATCATACATCATTGCATAACCCATGTAATAAAAATTGGATTCTTAAATAACATGACATCATAAAACAATTCATATAAGATAAAGTAATTCATAAAAATAATTCCAACACAACATAATCAAATCAATGTAATAATAGGGATAGAAACATAAAACTATATTATCTTAGATGGAAAATAATTTTGATAAAACACTTGAACTCCATTCTTGAGGAAAATATCCTTTCTACTTCAAAAACATTTTCCGTTCATAACATTTCATACAATTTTAAACTAAAAGAAGTTGATTAAAAATAAACTTGAAAACTTGTAAAGGAAGCTTCTTGGAAAGAATGTTTTAAAAATCCATTCATGCCGTATAAGTTAAAAAAAATTATTCTCGTACTTTTGTCGGAAAAGTGAAAAAGTACCTCATACGAAAAACGACAAAAGATTCATTTCATATCTTTTACTATAAAATCATCAAAGGGTAAAAATGTATTTAAAAAATTGTAGTTGGATGGAAATAATATTACATATTGAGGAAACATGGATGTGGATGATAAAATACACCCTAGTAAATACCAAAGTATAAACAATCTCGGATAAAAATGAGATTGTCATATTTCCCTTACCTTAGGTCCGATTTGTTTTGTATGTGTATGAACCACCTGTATAATGATTTAAATAATGTTATTGACTTATTCCCGAATCATAATTATTGTTATTATATCATATATGGTCATATTCTTAGCTTCTTAGTAGTAATATTTCATTGCTACTTGTTATTCGGGTGTTTATAACTTTTTGTTCTTATGCGTGTTTTGTCGAATAAATTCTTATTATTATCTTTAGGTTTTAGATACATAATTTCCAGAATGGTATTAATGTAATATATATCATATTTTTTCATTCAATTCATTTATATAATCATTATTCAATGAAGATCATGTAGAACGAATCACATCACATCGTGGAGACGGTATTCCGTACGTACGCACGAGCAATGATATCGTTCCCATGATCGTGGAATTGTATTGAAGTTTATGTATACTATTTCAGAATCAATATCACTTTATAATAATCATATATAGTAATTATTTACACCATTATACCCATCCAAGTAAGGTGGTGGTGGAAAATAGATTACACCACGGCGTGGAGACGGTATTCCGTATGTACGTACGCGTGATGATTTCATTTTCCGTAGGATGGATAGATGGCGAAAGAGGGTTGTTTCATACATATAATAACATATCAGTATATGAGTGACACTGATGTTATTAAATCATAATGAAACAACTAAAGAATAATAAGTGGAAGAAGAAATAAAGATGAATGAATCGGTAACGGACATTACCTCTTCTTTGAAGCGCTTCTTTGAGACCTCCTTTTAGGGCACTAAAATTGGTCTTTGAAGATTACCAGGACATCTAGGATGTATCTAGGGAAGTGTAGAGAAGAACTTGTCAGGTTTTTGCCGAGCATGAAGGCTCAAAGTGGTGTGACGAAGAGGGGGAGGAGGTTCCCTTTTATAAGGGAGGAGAAGGGCACCTTTAGAATAACTCAAAATATTATTTTATTATAAAGTAAAATTCGGTTTTTAATAGCTCCAAATTGATATATTTAAAATATAAGGTGGTAATAGGTCTAAATCCTCTCCTCAAATATAATTTAGACAAGTTTAGGTATCAATTTTAACCTTATCATTTAGATTTATCTTTAAGTAAGATAATTTAACCTTTACCGTGTTTTCTTGTTTTCTTACACTATAAGGTTAATAAACATACTATATCAATCCAAACGAACCCCAAGTTGTTTATTATTAATATATATAACCTAATCTAAGTCATTTGGCCGAACCTTAGATTTCTAGGAATAAAATAAAAATTAATAATATAATATTTGTTTTAAAAACTATTTTATGTCAATTTTGACACTATTTAGTAATTGATTTTTGTGAAACTCATAACAGAATTAATAGTTCGAAAAAAGCTAATTAAATCAATACTAACATGTCCTATTAACCTAGAAAATTAGTGTAATTCATAAAAAGTCACAAATTATATTTATTTGGGTATTTATAACATCGATTATGTCAATATTTCATTAATAAGATAATTACTGCATCATCATTGTGTCATAAATAAATTAAATTATTTAATGTCTAAAAATTATAAATAAAATACCATTATGTTGGAAATCTTTTTATCTTTCTAATTAATATTTATAGTCGAATTTATCTTATGTATGACCCCATATTATAAATTATTTACTTATTAAACTTTGATTTTAAGTATTTTAACCCTTCTTTAAATAAATTTATAATAAATGTCCTAATTTAATCCAAGTGGACCTAAATGGTCATATTTTATTCCGAAGGTTGTTTTTGGTCTAATTACACTTATCCAATAGAATTAGGACATGTGTTAGGGTAATAATCATAACACTTTTACCCTTAATTACCCTATTTACTTTTAACCGTGGTAATAAAAAGTAAAAAGTTACTATTCACCAAAAATTATTTTCATCTCATTGAACCACATTTTGGTCCTTGATATTAACCGTGTCTCTCGGATTTTCGAAATTCCACGCACAGAAGCGGTAAAATTATGTTTTATGAAAAATTCAGTTTTTTTAACTACCACTTAGTGGTTTCACTATTCATCAAAAATTGAAAGTTTTCAGAAAAAATACCAAAATTTCACCCTAGGCTAATTTCGATATTCCGAATCCAAAAATGAAGTCCATTTTGAAAAATAAAATTTATAAAATTTTAAAAAGTGGTTATTACGATTCATAATGGCTAGTTTTAATAATATTTTAATAGCATATCGTTGTTTAGTGAAACTCGGTATTGCGTACGACGCAAGCTATTGAGGAAGGTAGTGGTTGCGTGTAAAGCAAGCCATGATAGTTTTGTGTGTAGTGAAAGATTCCTTTGATAAAAACAAAATATTTCTCATAAAAGTCTCGGGCGTTACATTCTACCCCCCTTAAAATGAATTTCGCGCTCGAAATTCGTCAATTTGTAACAAAAAGATGAGGATACCTCTCCCTCATCATATCCTCAAGCTCCCATGTAGCTTCTTCTAATTGGTGGTTCCTCCATAAAACTTTTACCAAGCGAGTGGTCTTGTTTCGTAGAACTTTTTCGCTACTATCCAGAATCTCTATCGGTTGTTCTTCATAAGAAAGATCTTGCTCCAGTGGTACAACTTCTGAGTATAGTACATGTGAAGGATCAGGTATGTACTTTCTCAGGAGGGATACATGGAACACGTCGTGAACATGAGAGAGATTTGGTGGAAGCGCCAATCGGTAAGCTACCTTTCCAACACGATCCAGTATTTCGAAAGGACCGATATATCTAGGGATCAACTTCCCCTTATTTCCAAATATTATGACTCTCTTCCAGGGGGATTTTCATAAGAACTCTTTATCACCCACTTCAAACTCTAGGTCTTTTCTTCGGTTGTCGGCATAACTTTTCTGTTGACTCTAAGCTGCTCTTATGTGTTGTTGAATAGATCGGACCTTTTCTGCCATCTCATCAACAAGATCAGGTCCTAATATCTTTCTTTCCCCAACTTCATCCCAGCAAGTTAGAGTCCTACATTTCTTTCCATAGAGAGCTTCATAAAGATCCATCTGAATACTGGAGTGAAAGCTAATATTATAAGAAAATTCCACCAAAGGTAGGTGTTGATCCCAACCACCTTTGAAATCCATAGAGAAAGCTCTCAACATATCTTCTAGAGTTTGAATTGTTCTCTCAGATTGACCGTCTGTCTGAGGATGATAAGCAGTGCTGAAACTCAACTCTATATCCAGAGTATGCTGAAGACTTCGCCAGAACTTTGAGGTAAACCTTGGATCCCGATCAGATATAATAGAAAGTGGTACTCCATGCAATCTTACCACTTCCTTTACATGTATCCTGGCAAGCTGATCCAGAGGTAAATCCTCTCTAATAGCGATGAAGTGTGCATACTTTGTAAGACGATCAACTATGACCCAGATAGCATTATTGCCTTTGGATGTTTTAGGAAGTCCTGTGAAAAAGTCCATAGTGATGTTTTCCCATTTCCATTCGGGTATGGGTAATGGTTGTAACATCCCCTTAGACTTCTATCTCTCAACTTTAAATTGCTGACAAACCAAGCATCGAGAGACATATTCAGCAACATCTCTTTTCATGCTATCCCACCAGAATTACTCTTTCAGGTCCCTATACATCTTCGTGCTTCCAGGATGAATAGATAATGAAGAACTATGAGCCTCATCCAACAGCGCCTTTAATTCGGGGATGGGAGGAACACAAACCCGATTCCTGAACATTATTATCCCATCACAATCAAGGTTGAATTCAGGAACATTTCTCACCTTCTTTTGTAACTCGACATCTTCTTTCTGTGCCTCTTTAATCTTCACATGTATAGATGGTTGAACATTCATTTGAGAAAGATACGATTATCCCCCTTCCATTATAATTCCAAGATCCATCCTTTGTAAATCCATAAATATTGGATCTTTTATGATCCACATCATGGATAAACTGGCATGGTCTTGTCGACTTAATGCATCTACCACCTTGTTTTCTTTCCCAGGGTGGTAATGAATTAAGCAGTCGTAATCCTTAATCAGCTCCAACCATCTTCTTTGGCGCATATTCAGCTCCTTTTGTGTGAAAATATACTTTAAACTTTTATGATCAGTATAAATATCACACCTTTCACCATAAAGGTAATGCCTCCAAATCTTTAATTCAAAGATTACCGCAGCTAACTCCAAATCATCAGTTGGGTAATTTTTCTCATGGATATTCAACTGTTGTGAGGCATAAGCTATCACCATATCATTTTGCATAAGAAAACACCCCAATCCCTTCTTGGATGCATCACTGTAGATCACAAACCTTTCTCCACTACAAGGCAGTGTGAGCACAGGTGCACTGGATAACCTTCTTTTCAACTCCTTGAAATTCTCTTCACATTCCTCCGTCCAGACAAACTTAACTCCTTTCCTAGTCAACTTGGTGAGTGGATTAGATAACCATGAAAATTCTTTCACAAAACGTCGATAAAATCCAGCCAAACCAAGAAAACTTCGGATCTCAGTTACTGTTGTTGGTCTCGACCATCTTTCGATAACCTCTGTTTTTGCTGGATCCACAGATATCCCCTCTTTTGAGAATATGTGACCCAAAAATGAAACTCTTTGAAGCCAAAATTCACACTTGGTAAATTTGGCATAAAGCTTCTCCTTTCTCATGGTCTTCGGTATATTTCTCAAGTGATCTTCATGTTCTTCTTTTCTCTTTGAATATACAAGAATATTGTCTATAAATACTACCACAAACTGATCATGATAGTCTCTAAAGACTCTATTCATCAGATCCATGAAGATAGCAGGGGCATTAGTAAGACCAAAGGAATCACTATAAATTCATAGTGTCCATACCTTGTACGGAAATCCGTCTTTGGTATATCCTCCCTTTTCACCCTTAATTAGTGATACCCTGAACGAAGATCAATCTTGGAAAAGTATTAAGCTCCCCGTAGTTGGTCAAATAAGTCATCAATGCATGGGAGAGGATATTTTTTCTTGATAGTGATCTTGTTAAGTTCTCGATAATCAATGCAGAGTCTCATTGATCCATCTTTTTTCTTAACAAATAGAACAGGTGCTCCCTAAGGTGACGCACTAGGGCGTATGAATCCCTTATCAAGATTCTATTGGATTTTCTTCTTCAACTCCTGTAACTCAATTGGGCTCATTCTATAAGGTGTCTTTGAAATAGGCAAAGCACCCAGTATGAGTTCTATTGAAAACTCAACTTCACGATTTGGTGGAAGACCCGGTAATTCCTCCGGAAACACATCGTCAAACTCCCGTACAATGGGAATATTCTTAATCATGATTTTCTCACCAACCATTTGAGATAAATAACCTTCATTTAGTGGAATCAAGACTCATAAGATGGAAGAAATTTCTACTGTAAGGTTATGTTCATCCTTGCATCGATAGACGATCATAGATTGATCTGGAATATGAAATGTGACTTCCCTTCATTGGAAATTGATATGAGCTCCATATAAAGAAATCCAATCCATGCCAAGAATCACATCAAATTCTACTATAGGAAGGATCACAAGATTTGCAGGAAGCACTTTCCCACAAACATCAATCGGAGAAGAATTATAAACTTTTGATGCGATTTTTGTGCCATTAGGGGTTGTCACAGCTAACTCAACATCTAATTGTAGAGGTAATATGGTGATATCCTTAGAAAATCATTCAGAAATAAAGGAGTGGGTGGATCCAAAATCAAATAAAACATTTTCTACTTTAGAGTGGATGGTAAGTGTACCTTTCACCACATCTTTATCGTACTCCACATCGCTGATAGAAATTTCATGTGACTTTCCATTGTCTTTATCCTTAAGAGTTTGTTGACGTCGACCATCATCATCAACCCTTGGATTTGGGCATTGATTGGAATAATTCCCCATCTCCTTGCACTTGAAACATTGAAGTGTATTATGTTAATTCTGTGTATCCCTTCCTTTGTTTGCATCATTAGACATCTTCTTCCCATCATTTCGGCATTCAAATTCCCGATGACCTTCCTTTCCACATTTGAAACATTTACTTGTCCCTTTAAGACAACTCCCTCCATTTTTCTTTCCACACTTTGAGCATAAGGGAAAGCTCATCTTCTTTTCAGTGTTCTCTTTAGATTTTCCTTTGATTTCCATTTTCCTCTTCTTATCAAACCCATATGACTGATGGGTTACTCCAATCATTATCTCGACTTTGAGAGCACATCAAACGATTTCCTCATAGCTATTAAAGTCCCTTATGTCTAACGCCCTTCGAAGACTTGGTTTTAAGCCACTAAAGAATCGATCGATCTTACTCTCAGGTTGGATAATAATACCAGAAGCATACCTTGAAAGTCTTGTAAAATTTTCTTCATAGGTACCAACAGATTCATCATCCTTTTGCTTCAGTTCAAGAAACTCTTTCTCCATATCTTTTCGGAGAATACGAGGGATGTACTTATTGAAAAATAAGTTCTTGAACTCGTCCCATTCCATGGACTCAATTTCATCTCTTTGCCTCGTATTCTTAATAATATTCCACCATTTATCAGCATCTCCTTCCAAACGATACACTGCTAGGATGAATTTATCATGTTCAGAACATTGAAGAACTGAAAATATCTTTTCAGTAGTACTAATCCATTTTTCAGAAACTAATAGATCGGTAGACCCGCTGAATGAAGGTGGACGCTGCCTCGTGAAGGATTCAACAGAATTTTGCTCCTTCCTTTTCTTGTTTGGAAGTCCTGCATGATTCATAGCTTGAGAAAGTTGTGTGAGCATGGCTACAAGATTTTGCATTCCATCTTTCATAACTTTTGGTTGCTCAGGGGTACAATCATTGCATTGCCCTTCACATTCCATATTAACATGGTTCCTTCAGGTTCCAACCATTGACTAAAACCAAGAAGAATAGTGTGAGCAACACTAATTATAATAGGAAAAACACATAATCAAGAATAAAATTTCACACTTAAGGTCTTATCATAGGTTGTTCATGCCCATTTCTAAAACACTAATATTGTGTTCTATGCTTAGACTTATCCTTAGGATTCTTACTAAGGCTTTCACATCCTAGTTTCCAAAGGTTGACTATACCTTTCCTCTGATACCAACTATAACGACCCATACTTTACATAAATTGTTATCACTTCAAAATTGAGGCACACTTATTACAACATATAACAAAACCAGGAAAGGACCGTATAGGTATAGTGTCTCTAGAAACTGGGAAACTAAAACAACTAGTTCATAAAGCGTCTACAATGTCTCCCATTTATTTCATCATATCTATAGTCCCTTTTGGCATATCATACTTAATATGATTCTTCCTATCTTGGAGAAAGAAAACATACAAAAGGGTGATCTCAAATGCTCAGTAAGGGTAAACAAAATAAATATCAATCACATCATATTCATAAGAACATAACATTTTGGAAATATTAACCTGCAAAAGAGATCATAATTTCATAACATGGGATAAATCATAGCAGTGAAATGTAATCCCAATAATCATTACATAAAACATGAAACTTTTTGTCATACACACATAATCATAGAGAATCATTTTTTGTTAGTCAATACTCATTTCCAAGACTATCTTAGTGGAAAAAGTCTATTTATGAACCGAGTTCACTCCTCGTTTCAGTCCTGTTTCACTGAACCGGTTTAACCTGCCGTTCTAGCCATGTCTATCTCATGAGATATAAAATCTTTACCCAATGCATTGGAGGGAGATATAGGTACCACCCATCTCATAATGATACCATTCATATGTGTGCCACAAAATCATAAATCATACATCATTGCATAACCCATGTAATAAAAATGGGATTCTTAAACAACATGACATCATAAAACAATTCATATAAGATAAAGGAATTCATAAAAATAATTCCATCACAACATAATAAAATCAATGTAATAATAGGGATAGCAACAGCACCCTATATTATCCTAGGTGGAAAATAATTTTAATAAAACACTTGAACTCCATTCTTGAGGAAAACATCCTTTCTACTTAAAAAACATTTTCCTTTCATAACATTTCATACAATTTTAAACTAAAAGAAGTTGATTAAAAATAAACTTGAAAACTTGTAAAGGAAGCTTCTTGTAAATAATGTTTTAAAAATCCATTCATGCTGTATAAGTTAAAAAAACATTCTTCTCGTACTTTTGTCGGAAAAGTCAAAAAGTACCTCGTACGAAAAATGTCAAATGATTCCTTTCATATCTTTTACTATAAACTCACAAAAGGGTAAAAATGTATTTAAAAAATTGTAGGTGGATGGAAATAATATTAAATATTGAGGAAACATGGATGTGGATGATAAAATACACCCCATTAAATACCAAAGTATAAACAATCTCGGATAAAAATGAGATTGTCATATTTCCCTTACCTTAGGTCCGATTTGCTTTGTATGTGTTCGAACCTCCTATATAATGATTTAAATAATGTTATTGACTTATTCCAGAATCATAATTATTGTTATGATATCATATATGGTCATTTTCTTAGCTTCTTAGTAGTAATATTTCATTGCTACTTGTTATTCGGGTGTTTATAACTTTTTGTTCTTATGCGTGTTTTGTCGAATAAATTCTTATTCTTCTCTTTAGGTTATAGATACATCATTTCCAGAATGGTATTAATGTACTATATATCATATTTATTCATTCAGTTCATTTATATAATCATTATGTAATGAAGATCATGTAGAACGAATCACATCACATCGTGGAGACGGTATTCCGTACGTACGCACGAGTGATGATATTGTTCCCATGATCGTGGAATTGTATTGGAGTGTATGTATACTATTTCAGAATCCATATCACTTTATAATAATCATATATAGTAATAATTTACACCATTATTCCCATCCAATTAAGGTGGTGGTGGAAAATAGATTTCACCACGGCATGGAGACGGTATTCTGTATGTATGCACGCATGGTGATTTTGTTTTCCGTGGGATGGATAGATGTCGAAATAGGGTTGTTTCATACATATAATAAAATATCATTATATGATTGATACTGATGTTATTACTTCATAATGAAACAACTAAAGAAGAATAAGTGGAAGAAGAAATAAAGATGAATGAATCGGTAACGGACATTACCTCTTCTTTGAAGCGCTTCTTTGAGACCTCCTTTTAGGGCATTAAATTGGTCTTTGAAGAAGACCAGTACCTCTAGGATGTCTCTATGGAAGTGGAGAGAAGAAATTGGCAGGGGTTGGCCGATATTGAAGGCTCAAAGTTGTGTGAGGAAGAGTGGGAGGAGGTGCCCTTTTATAAGGGATGAGAGGGGCACCTTTGGAATAACTAAAAATATTATTTTATTATAAAGTCAAATTCTGTTTTTAATAGCTAAAAATTGATATATTTTGAAGATAAGGTGTTTATAGGTCTAAATAATCTCATCCAATAGAATTTAGACAAGTTTAGGTATCAATTTTAACCTTATCATTTAGATTTAACTTTAAGTTAGATAATTTAACCTTTACCGTGTTTTCTTTTTTTCTTACACTATAAGGTTAATAAATTTACTATATCAAGACAAACAAACCCCAAGTTGTTTATTATTAATATATATAACCTTATCTATGTCATTTTACCTAACCTTAGATTTTTAGGAATAAAATAAAAATTAATAATATAATATTTGTTTTAAAAACTATTTTATGACAATTTTGACACTATTTAGTAATTGATTTTTGTGAAAAACATAACAGAATTATTAGTTCGAACAAAGCTAATTAAATCAATAATAACATGTCATATTAACCTAGAAAATTAGTGTAATTCATAAAAAGTCTCAAATTAGATTTATTTGGGTATTTATAACATCAATTATGTCAATATTTCATTAATAAGATAATTATTGCATCATCGTTGTGACATAAATAAATTAAATTATAAAATGACTAAAAATTATAAATAAAATTCCATTATGTTGGAAATCTTTTTAGTTTTCTAATGAATATTTATAGTCGAATTTATCTTATGTATAACCCCATATTATAAATGATTTACTTATTAAACTTTGATTTTAACTATTTTAACCCTTCTTTAAATAAATTAATAATAAATGTCCTAATTTAATCCAAGTGGGCCCAAATGGTCATATTTTATTCCTAAGGTTGTTTTTGGTCGAATTACACTTATCCAATAGAATTAGGACATGTGTTAGGGTAATAATAATAACATGTTTACCCATAATTACCCTATTTACTTTTAACCGTGGTAAAAAAAAGTAAAAAGTTACTATTCACCAAAAATTATTTTCATCTCATTGAACCTTATTTTAGTCCTTGATATTTTCCATGACTCTCGGATTTTCAAAATTCCACTCACAGAAGTGGTAAAAATAAGTTTTATGAAAAATTCAGTTTTTTTAACTACCACTTAGTGGTCTCACTATTCATCAAAAATTGAAAGTTTTCAGAAAAAATACCAAAATTTCACCCTAGGCTAATTTTGATATTCCGAATCCAAAAATGAAGTCCATTTTGAAAAATAAAATTTATAAAATTTCCAAAAGTGGTTATTACTATTCATAACGCCTAGTTTTAATAATATTTTAATAGCATATCGTTGTTTAGTGAAACTCGGTATTGCGTACAATGCAAGCTATTGAGGAAGGAAGCGGTTGCGTGTAAAGAAAGTCAAGATAGTGTTGTGTGTAGTGAAAGATTCCTTTGATAAAAACAAAATATTTCTCATAAAATTCTCGGGCATTACATGATGAATGCTTTAGTGGGATCCCTATCAAATGAAATTTATATAAAGGTCATTTTATGTAAGTCATCACATGCTCATTGGGAAATGTTTTTAAATATTTATGAGGGAGAATCAAAATTCATAGAATCAAAGTTGTAGTATCTATTGAACGAATATTAGGATCTACGAATTCACCCTAATGAGTATGTTGATATAGTATTTGATCTGGTGAATATATTTGTTGAAGACATACATGGTCTTAGAGAAATCATTAAAGATATAAATATTGTCAAGCATATCTTGAGAAAAATTCCACCTCCATTTAAACTGAAGGTTTCTATATTGGAAGGAAAATATATAAAGGAGCTGACACTGGATAACTTTCATAGTACTCTTGTTTCATATGAAATGAGAAATGATGCTAATGATGTAGTGGAAAAGTGGAAGACTAAAGAATTGGTATTCAATTCAATGAAGAATCTATCTATTTATGATTGTAATGAGAAAGAAAATTTGGATGATTTCATGTCATTTCTCTCCTTAAATATTCAAATTGGAAAAAAATAAAATTAAAACATAAATTTTCATGATTTTGATATAGAGATATGGGGAATTCTTCAATAAAGTGTCCTAAGAGGATTGAAGATTATAATGAAGACAATGATAAAAATCTACAAAAGAATTATTCACCTAATGTGAAAGGTATGAGAAGTAATAAGGGAAGATTATTCAAAAAAAAGAATCATCTTTGAAAAGAAGATTAAAATTCTGAATAATCTAAAGAAGAAGAGTTGGAGGACTATATGGATCATGAAGGGTATGATTTTGTGGATGTTGTTAGAATTTCCATAACAAAAGAAGAAGGTAACAATGATGAAGGATAAGTTGAAGGAATAATTTACCTTCATTCTGAATTAGAAGATGTTTTTGAAGAGATAGATGTTCATAGATCCAAAATGAAGAAAGATAATAAAGTGGTTCCTGATTCCTAGATCTATTTGAAGCAATAGAAATAATAGAAGTATGATATGAATAAAGATATTGAAAAATTGAGGTCTTTAATGCCAGAAAGATCAGAAAATGTGGTTGAGTACAACTCAAAATTGAAGAAGATAAAAGACAGATTGATATTTTTACTAATACTGTAAAACATAAAATCAAATGTATCTATGAACATGAAGAGTAATTATTAAGCCTACAAAAAAAATTTAATAATTAAGAGAAATTATTGACCCACATAACTTCATCGGGAAAATAGATAACCCAGATAAAGGAAAAGATAAAAGTGGAGCTTGGTAGTCTATCATAATAGAACAAACAGTCAAATTCAAATGATAAGGTTGGTATAGGACTTGATCAAAAATTGAAATTAGTAATGGTTGAATTAAGACCATAACAACCTACAACAATATTGAAGACTAATTTGGGTAAGAAGAGAATTTGAGTTTTCAGAGAACCTATGGTATAACCAGTGGTGTTTTATTTCCATGTAGGAATGTACCATATATAAGATGTTATTGTTTTGGTAAGATGGGACACACACAAAATTATTTTTCAATATAAAAGAGGTACCCAAGTGAATTGGACAAACAGAGTCATTCATACATAGCTCAATTTTCTAGGTCATCATTTGATGGTCACTGTTTTAGGTGCGAAGGATTACGATACATGGAAAGATATTTCTCATCAAAAATATAGAGGAATGTACCAAAGTATACTAATGTTGGTTATAAGTAGCAGAAAAATGTCTCCTCAAATGATCTGAAAATGAAAAATCTATTTTCACCTCTAAAATATGAATTTTTTCCATCCGATTCTAAGTAATGTCAAGAGTATTAATCTATACTATGTAAGAAGTCACAAACAGGGATTAAAAATAAAAGATCTAACTAGGAAGTGGTTGCAGAAATTTCATTCATGTTATCAAATCTTACTATGATATGGATCATTGACAATAGATTCCCCTCCCATATGAAAGGATATAAGGATATATTGATGGGAATCAGGTATGATAGAGAAGTTATCGTAAGATTTTGCAGTGATGAAGGGTTCTCTAGGAATGCAATGTTTGGGGGAAAAGACATGAGATGTGAAGATGTCTTGGTTATTGAAGGTCTTAGTCACAACTTATTAAGTGTAAGTCAATTGTGTCACTCAGTACATGCCATAATATTTTCCAAGAAATTATGTGTCATCAAGTAAAAATATGGTGTATTTTTGTTGCAGAAAAAGAATAAAAAATGGAATCTCTACCTCTTAAGTAGAGAATAAGATATGTGCTTTCTGTCCAAGGAAAAAGAAAAGAACTTGTGGAATAAACATCATGGATACATGATCGAAACATCCTTGGAAGATATATTTAAGTATGATGCTTCTGATGATCTTCCTATATTATCATGTGATCATACACATACATCTGATTCCTATCAATAAAATAATATCATTTGAGTAAAATATAAGGCAAAAGAGAAAATATCAACAAGATTTCTTGAGTGGGTTCATATTCATGTGTGTTAGAAAATTTCACCAAGATATCTTTATGAGAGGAGATATTATGTTCTCTTAATTGATTATTATAGTAGAATGAAATGGGTATCAATCATTACCCACAAGTTTGAAGTGTTCAGTTGCATTACAAGATATCGATGGGAATTTAAAAATATGCTAGATCAGAAAATCCATAAGATATGGATAGATAATGGGAAATAGATCACTAATAGCCAAGTGGAGTATTATATTGAGAAACATGGGATAAAGAATCATGTTTAAGGTGTAAGAACTCTACAATAGAATGGATTTGTTGATAGAGTAAATTTTAATGTTTACAACATGGAGAGAACAATTCTTATTGAGAAATATCATCCAGAGAAGTTTTAGAAAATAATGATGACAGTGGTCTAAAAATCAAATAAAGTGTTACTATATCCAAAAGAAGATAAGACTCTATATGAGATATGGTATGGAAATAATCCATCATTTAAGTACTTTCAAATAGTCGAAAGTAATTATTTCATTCTCAATAATGAGAAACACATAATGTTTGAATCTCGTGGAGTTGAATTGTTATTTCTTGGTTACTCAAAGAAAATAAAATCATATAAATTATTTAATAAGAGGCTATGAAATATTTTTTAAATCCATCATGTAACCATAGTGTAGAATGAGTATAATATTCAGAAACTTTATGATTAGTCTCAAGAGGATGGTGATGAAGGGGTATGTTTATCATGGGATGCTTCAGTTCTGAAGGATGATTCAGAAGAAGACTCAGATGATGTAAAGGATGTGGATAAATAAGTATTTTGCATAGAGACCATCAAGAAGATATGAAATTGTTAGATAAAACATAATTGGTAATCATAAAGTGTTAGTACATACAAAAAGGATGAAGACTCTACAGCAAGCATCATAGTTATCATAGGTTGAGCCCAAATGTTTTAGTGAAGATGTTGGATGTGAGAATTGGGATCCATCTATGAATGAAGAGATTGTCCAACTGAGAATAATAAAACATGGGAGATTGTTTCGAGGCCAACAGATAATAATGTCATTGGGACAAAATGGTTCTTTGGTACGAAACTAAATGAATATGGTTTTGTGATTTGAAACAAAGCATGATTAGTGTGAAAAGGGTACTCCCATATAGAGGGAATTGATGTTGATGAAACATTTTCAACAATTACAAGGATAGAGAGAGTTAAATTATTCTTGGCCCTAACAGTACAAAAAAAGTTTAAGGTTTTCCATATGGATGTCAAGTCATAATTTCTAGATGGGGTTTGTGTAGAATAAGTTTAAATTGATAATCTATATGGTTTTCTAATTCATGAAGATAAGAAAAGAGTTTGTCGGCTGAAGAAGGATATATATGGTTTCAAGAAAGTAATAAGAGAATGGTATTCAAGGATAGATCATGTTATGAAAAATCTCAATTATAATCATGGTGGAGTTGATTATAATATATATTTCAAACATTATATTAATCAATGGATTATGGTGTTTGTGTACCTAGATGAAATAATCTTTACTGGATTAAATGAAGCATAATGTAGACAATTTTCTAAATTAAAGAAAAGTGAGTTCTAAATGTCAATGATTGGTGAACTGACATATTTAATTGGTTTACAAGTGACACGTGGAAATAATGGTAAATTAATTTCTCAATACAAATATGAATATGAGGTTCTTAAAAGGTTTGGAATGGATAATTACAATGAGATTATGACTTTTGTAGATACCCAGATGAAACTATCTAGGGATGGTGAAGGAAAAGAAGTCAATGACAGAAAATATAGGCAGATCATTGGAAGTCTGTTGATTTTAACAGTGAGATGAATAGATATTGTTTTGCCACATTTCAAGCAGCATAGTATCAATGTAATCCCAAGGAAACCCAATTTCTTGCATTGAAAACAATACTTTGGTATATCAAGGGAATGGTGGATTTCGGTTTTATGTATAATGATAAACATCATCAAGTGTTATTGGGATATATAGATGCAGATTGGGTACTTCAGCATATGACAGAAAATGTAAATCAGGTGGTGCGTTCTATCTTGGAGGACTTTGTATTTCTTGGATAATAAAAAAACACTATTTAATTTCATTTATTATCGTAGAAGCTAAATATATTTTGGCTGCTCAAGCACGCACATAGTTATTGTGGATGAAGTAACATCTTGAGGATATGGGAATTGAACTATGTTTCTGATCTAAATCCATTTCACTAATTAAAGTGATATAAATCATAAACAAAATATGTTCCATAACCCAAGGACAAATCACAATGAAATAAAGTATCATTTCATTATAGAGAAGGTGGAGTAAGGACTTGTGAAGTTGGATTATGTGAGTAAAGACCTACATGTTGAAAACATTTTGACAATGGAATTATCAAAAGAATCATTTAAAAGGAATCTACTAGATCTAAGAGTTCAGTAGACTCCATGAAATTAAGAAGTGTGTGTATAGGTCCCCATATCCTTTAGGTTTGGTTTGTTTTCTATAATGTTATAATCTGTGTTCTTTACCCTATTTTAGTCCTCAAAAGAATGGCCTATGGGTCCGTTGACAAAGAGGGAGAAATTGTGGTTGTAGAAGTGAGAAAATGACTTAGTCAAGACACAGGGAGAAGTTAATAGGTGTATTAGTGAGATATAGAGAGTTTAATCTATTTCAGGGAGCAGTGATGTAGGTGGGTTTTCAAATTGAACGATGCTAGATGTGATTGATAAAATGGTACATATCACAACAGTTGAGGTTCATGATGAAAGGAGAACAATTTATTTGGAATGAAATGAAGTGATTCATTAATGAACTTTACATTGTACTCTTGTTTCTCACACCGATCATGGATCATGTGGGATTAGAGTATGTTCGGATTAAATCCTTGATCACTATCTTAATCTCAAAAATATAATGCTGATAGAATATTGATAGAGCTTTAACAAGGTATCAATTTGAGAAAAATCGTCAACAAACCCAAATGGGAAGATTTTCGGGAAAAAATACCTCAAGGTTTATTCTTGGTATGTTTTAGTGTGATTCTGTTTGTTGAAAAATCTAAATAACCACAAATCAGTATGGTATATTTTTTCTAAATTCAGTGTTTAAGGTTGTACAATTTCCCAGTGTTTACCAAATTTTTGGGTCTCAAAATCAAGAGTGTGTTTTTTTGTAATAGAAGTATTTCTAAATAAGAGTGAACATTATGAAATACACGATGGATAGTTTGTATACCCCAAATGGTGGTACATGTAATGTTGAAGTAAATCATTAAAGTAATTGAATCACGAATCATGAGACACAAACCATGTAATGGAATGGTACACAGGGAGCAAATAGTTCATGGTGAAGGCATGTGGTACGTGAAAGGTAGACGGTACACAAGATGGATTTTTATTAGTGAAAATGAGATGGTGATATGGGAGGTCGTGAACGAATAAAGGAAGTGCACAGAAAACATAGGTAAAGAGTTCATAGAAGGAGTGGTTCGTAGACGGAGTGGTTCATGGGAGCACGATACGCAGTGAAGATTTGGCTAAATCTCAGATTAACAGATTTTGATGGTCTATTTTTTTATGTAAGGAGCGCTAATCTGATAATTAATTAGAGTGATTTTAATAAGAAAACTTCTTTTCTATGGGAAATTCGTGAAGTCTAAAAGTGGTTTATTAGGGATAATTCTGAAGAGGGTGAAGTATTCCGTGAGGAGGATTCTCTCAAAGGAGAAGAAGTTGTCTAAGTAAGGAGTAGTCCATGGATAAATAAATTCCACATAATAATAGGGGTTTTTCTGAAGCAGTATCCAGAAGTGGTACGCAGAAGTCATTTGTTAATATGGTATGTGAAATTGGTATGTAACAATGAAATTAGGGGTGGTTCATGGAAGAGGTGTTCCACGAATCATATGCGCTACATAGTTCACAGATGAATTATGTGGTTCACAAAGGTACTTAAATATTTTTTGAAAGTGATTTCTGCTAAGTAACAGTACCCAGAAAGTTTGATTTCATCTACAGGTCAAAAGGGGGCATCAATAGATAATCTACCTATAGTTGAGGATGTGTGATTTTATGAAAATGAAGGGACCTTAAATTACATAAACTGTGATTGTATCCCTTCTGAGAGAAGTGAGCAAAGAAAGATGAATATGGTGGTCTTTTCCACCAGCTTTGATCCAGAGTATGATACATAGGGAGTAACCAATAGGTATGCATTGAGGAGACTCTAAATCTTGTAAAGGGAGTGAGCATGGGCATAGAAGTGATCTTGGCCAAACAATGTAATTGGTAGTGAGATTTAGTGGATTTGGTACATCAGCAAATCATCATTGTATTCTCTTTGGATGTATCCTAGTGATGATGAACCGAGTAAAATATTTGGTTCTTGTGCATTATTTAATTTCTATTCAGACATTTCTATTGGAGAAAGACAGAAGTGTGCTTTGTTTAACAACTAGACAAGATCTGAAAGGGTAGTATATTTAATCTATCAAACCCTAATTCACCCCCCCCCCCCTCATCAGGGTATTTGACCTAGTGAACCTAACACTCTTTATAAAACCTTACATCTAATTATGATTTTTTCATTATTAGGTTTTAATATAACATATTTTTTATTCTAAAATTAAAATATATGTTTTCCCTACAAATTTGGTTCTTAATGTTTTCTACTATAAGAAACATATATTCCTTAATGAGTTTTGAATTTATGAGGTAGGACACTATATTTTCGTTTTTATTCATTTTTTTTATTTTATACACTCGATGTTTCAATAATGACATTAATTAAATTTACAAAAAAAATATGTAAACTTGTTCAGTTCTACTCTATAATTAAAAATCTAAATTAAAGAATAAAAAACTATTAAGATTAAAAAAATACATAATAACTAGTTTCTCATTATTTTTTACATTCTAAAAAATAATAATATTCATTTTCAAATTCATTTTATATATCTGATCATTTTTATGTGTGAAAACAGAAACAGAAAATTCTCAAACCTTAATGGATTTTTATTTTGTTTTATTTATTCTCTAGAGTTATTTTTTTAATTTTGAATGTTCCATGATAATCTATTAATTATAAATCTTATGAAATTATTCTCAACACATAAATATTTATTCGATTATTTTGTTGCCTCTTTACTATGATCCATTAATATTGATTCAAAAACACTTATTAAATATAATTTATAATCATCACTTTTATTAGATTTATATTTATTTTTAATTATTAATCTTTTTTCACATTTATATTTAGATAACTAATTTTTATAATTATTATTTTTCCTTAACATTTATTCATAATAAGTAGTATTTTTTGGGAACAATAATAGATAAAAAAATATCTATCATTAATAATATCCTATTTTTTTCCACAATAAATTTCCAAAGACTTCCACACGTTAATAACTTAATGGGTGTTTTACCATTAAAATTACATTATTATTTCTTTGATCACATTAAGTATATTAACTAGTAATCAAAAATAATTAATCATAACCATTAACATCAATATAATAATTGGATGCATATATTTAATATTTATATTTATAACTCTAAATCTAGTCAGAAGAAATTATATTTTACATTATTACATTATTACTATATTGAAAAACCTTTTTTATAATTTTTTAATAAATTTTTATAGATATGTAATTTAAGTAATGATTATTGAGGAATCTATCAAAAAAAACAAACATTTCAATCAAAAATAGAGAAATAATTTCAATGATTGTGTTCCAAATAAAATTCATTACATATATCCAAACATATTATAGTTTTAAAATTTTAATTTATAATTTTTAATATATCTTAAAATAATTATAATATAAAATTTTATTTTACATTAAATTAATTTTTTAAAATTATTTTGTCTAAAAAATATAATAAATTATTCTCAAAATTTCCATGTTTTACTCTTTTTTATCTATATGTTTCCTGGATTCCTAAATTTATTAGTTATAATTAATGCCATAAAAACACCAAATATATAGAAACTAAAATATAAAATTACATAGAAAAATACGATTCTAGTAAACGTGGTCATTATTTTTAGGATATATGTGTATTAATTTATTAGTAAAACTATAAATAATATCCATATTAGATATCAACTGAAGAATAAAAGAATACATTAGATTATTTGAATTTGAATAATTTTCATCATTAAAGGGATTCAAGTAATATGACACTAAATATAAATGAACATTTAGATATATACAATGATAGGGGAAGGGATAAAGTTTTTATATGTTTTAAAACATTAAAAATGCAGTAATTAAATTCATATTACCTTTTAATGTGAAATAATCATCTTATTATGTTTTTAATCCTTCTCAAACTCTCTTAATTATATATAATAATGATGGAATAAGGAATATATGATACACATAAGGTCAAAGGATAAATTTATCTTGTCTAAGTATCCTACCATTTCACATGTTACAAACTCTTATCACCATGTATGGTATCATCCTTATAAAACGCTCCTTTTGGGTTTCCCTATGGATTATTTGTAGCATCTCACCCTAGAATTCATTGAATGGTTCCATGATATAGTTGGAAACATTACCTCAATAATGTGTCCCCATATACGAGAGGTTGTAAACTAGTAGTGAGGGGATAGGGTGTGTCTCTCAAAAGACTATTCCCTCATGAGTCAAAGTGGGGCACAAAATTAAATTATAAATGGAAATAGTGAAAGTAGTAATAAAAAAGAAGAGGAATAAATAATCATCCAACATAATATATAAATTACATGGCATATAGGGGAAAAGGTATATACCGCATGCTAAAAAATAAAAATGAACAAAATTTTCTACAACTAGAAACACAGTCATAGGATCAGTCCTCTGTTCCTATAGTTAATCCTAGTACTTGAAAATAAAGAATTTTTACCCAAATTCTTCCCTTATTTACACCTACAATCATGGAGTCTACTAAGGTACCAGGGGTGGGCCACATTAGGTGTGAAATATACTAAAAACTTCACTTCCAAAAGTTTCTAAATCAATCCAAACAGTTCATATAAAATGAGAAGTGTTACAAAAATAATAAATGCAATGTAAAAAAAGAAATAAATACATAAGATCAAGTTCATCATGGGATACGCAACAGAATCTACCTACTTTTGACTAAGCTAGATGTCTCTAAAACAAGGTGACCAATTCAAGTATTATATATATTATAATGGGATGTTATAAATAAAGTATCAACATATGTACCATTCCAAAGCATGTGATTTGGCTTAGAGGGAACTTCCATTAATTGAATGAATTAACATTCTTGAATTTATATATAAAGGAATATCTTTAATTTAAAAAAGAGTTATCGTAGGCCTATCCAAGGAAAACCATATTAAAGAACATAGGTATCACACCAAGAGAATAATAAATACTCAACACCATATTAATTCATACTAGATGATCCATAAATATATTCCCAAGTATCACTCTTATCATGATACAGAGGAAATACACTCTCAGCCTGCCCCAGTATCACATGTAGGGGGACATATATCACTTGTGTCCTAGTATAACCATATATCCACTGAGCCTATCCACATTTTCTCTCTAAAGGAATTGGAATCACTCACATGGAGGTGGAGAAAATTCATGGTGATCCCATCCATGGAATGCCTAACATACCACCTGCCATATATGAAATTCATTTACAATTGATTATTATAGATCATGAAGACATCATCCAAGGAGACCTATAAATGGAATCCATTTTCTATACCTTGGTAAGTTATAAAGGTATGGGTTTTCTATAAGGAACTCATACCATTTTAATAAGATTTTATAATCATAACACTTTAATAAATTTTTTTAATTCATTTAATATATTTTAAGGATAGTTGTGGAATTAAGAATGGGGAAAATCATTTAATCAAGAATTAAAATATGGAATAAAATATAGGGGAATACTCTTGTCCTTCCATTTCACTTAATTCAATTCATTATTTCAAAATAATTTATTACAATGGTAGACACACCTCAAGGGGTGTTTAAAAAACATAAGGAAAATGAAAATTAGAACTCTAGGTAAAGTCACACTCTTAGGAATGGATCATGTTAAGGATATGAAAAACCGGTTGATTCTATTCTATCTAAGAATATATTGAGAGTGGGAAACCATTTAAATTAAATTATTAAATATTTTAGAGGTGTCAACAAAAAAATTGGGTGCATGGAACAACAGAGCATGATATAAATTCAACTAAACAATAGGTAAAATTACTAGACCACATACCTAAGGTCTATGGATGACCAATCATCCATTTCTAGACATTGAATCAAGATATAATGGGATAAAATAGCACAATAGACAATCAAACCCTAAATATAGGGTATATTATCTCATACCAAAATAGTGTAGCAAATAATAAGATAAATGACAGAAGTATGTAGAAGGATTGGAAAAATTACTATTATAGATCTAACATGATCCGATGAAAAGGAAACAAATAGTAAATTTGGGAGGAGTGGAAGAACATAGTTAAGGAATCAGAGGGGATCTATCATGTGGAACCAGCTATCAAAAATGGGTCCTCTGGAAAAAATGATCCCCTGTTCCCTTTTTGTAAAACTGACCACATCATTAACATGGTGTGTAAATTAATTACAAATAATATAATTATCCAGATTTTTCTCCTAGAAGAAATTTGCTACATTTTATTAATGAGGTCTCTCCATCCAAATATATTTTGTTTATTTAATAAATTCCATGTATCTGGTCCGCACCCAGGTTATTTCCCACCTATAACATTTCCCTTCAAAAGAAAATGGACTGGTATAAGGGAGTAGTCACTAGGGTCTAAGACAAAAGAAGTACCTAGAAGGGTTTAACTAAAAACTATAATAAAATGTAACTCTCTAATAGTTGTGATATTATAAAATCCCCTCCATAAAAAATCAACTTCCCTGAGATTCCCTTCTGCTTTTAGTAAAGCATCATCTATGAAAATTTTTGGACACATTGTATGTACATCATCCCCTCACTCTTAGGTCTCATCCTATACATGTCTATATTTCCATACCACCCGAACTAGTGGAACTGACCTTCTCAAAGATCCTTTGAGCTCTAATCATTGATACGTATCATATTCTCTTAAAATGACGCATCTAATTCAAGATCAATATCCTCATGATCAAATGAATGATATGGGTTAGAATGATAATGGTGAAGAAGCGATATGTGGAATACATTATGCATGGAATGGTACCTCTCAGGTAATTACAACATATAGTCTACCAGCCTAGCTCTCTCAATGATATCAAAAGGCCTGACATAACAAGGTGGTAACATGACCTATCTATAAATCATTATATTAACAAATCTAGGAAAAACTTGGAAAATGTCTTGATGTATCGCCTAAAACTCCATAGGTCATTGACGATGATCGTTATAATACTTATACCTAGTTTTATATAAATATATATGTTTTTCAGTCATTTATACTTACTCTAATTCTCATGAATGATATGAGGACCCATTAACATTGCCTCTCCTTCTGCTAACCAACACAGAGGTAAAAGACATGACTTGTCATAAAGGGCCTCATAATGAGAAATCTAAATCATTTCCAAAAAAATTTTATTTTAGTAAAACACAAAAAAAATGTATATGTTTCTCCCAAAAACCTCTAAAATAAATGACACATTTTTGTAGAATATCGTATAACACTCATATCATCCAATTGGAATTCCCATTAGTCTAGGGATGATATGTTGTACTCAAAAGAAAATTTAAACCCAGTGCTTTCAGTAACTCCTTCCAAAACCATGACATAAACTGGGAATCTCGATAAGATAATATATAATGTGGAACACCATGAAGGCAAACTATCTCTCAAATATAAATCCTACCACTCTAATAAACTAATAAGGTCTCCCAGATAGGTAGTAAGTGTGTGACTTAGGTTAACCTATCAATGATCACCTATATTGCATCACTACATCGAGAGGATATCAACAATAACTTCATAAAATTCTTTTTTATGTCATTTTATTTACTCTTAAAAATAAATAGAGTTTATAGAATTTGTGTATGCTATTAGTGATCAATCTTTACCTTCTGAGAGGTGGAGCATCGAGTGATAAAACCTACAATCTACCTCTTCATACCCATCCAGCAATACTGAAGGCATATGTATCGGTACATCTTTGTAATCCTAGGGTGAACTGACCAAAAAGAGAAAAGATATTTTTTACATTGAATCATATCAAAATTCACTAAGAACCTAAAAATTCCTGCAAAAAAATAAGGATCACATTCTCATCAACAACCCAACCAAGTGGTGGGTTCTCACCTGAGACCATCTCTTTCAAATAAAGCATTAAGGATTTGAAAGCTATCTCGTCTATACCTATTCAAGAAGGAAGCATTTCACTAGTAAATATACTTAAAAATTTTCATGAAATTCTTGAACCTCTTGGTGCATCTCAAAAAACAAGTCCATCAACTCCACCCACTATTATCCTCCTAGATGGCATGTGTCTATGTTTTCCAGATTAGGGCATCAGCTACTATATTTCTCTTTCTGGGTGTAAAAGAAAGCTCAAAGCCAAATAAGTGTAGGTATTATACCTACCAGTGCTACCTTAGATTAATTTTAGTCAATGTGGAACTATATTTGAGACTTTTTGTGATTCGTGAAAGAAATGAACTAATCACCCAAAAGATAATATCTCCAACAATGTAAATCATGAACCATACCTACTATATTGAGGTTGTTCATAGGGTAATTCTTCTCAAATGGTCTTAAAAAATGTACATGTACATGAAAACCTAGTCTCCCTATATATAAACTTCTCCTTTATAAATTCCTAAAGCATCACTATAAATAGTATAGCCTCCACCCCGCTCTGAATGAATCAAGATCAGTGATGAAGTTAGTCTCCTCTTAAACCTCTCAAAGTCTATCTCACAATATCTATAACATAATTACTTTATACCTTTTTAGTCAATCCCATGAGAGGTTATTATAGGTATGAGAATTACCGAATGAGTCTCTGTAATAACCAGTTATCCTTAAGAAACCATCTATATCAAATACATTCTTAGGCTTTTTAAGGAAACTACAATCCTCACCTTCTCTAGCTCTATAGATACTACTACCTCTGAAATAATATGACCCAAAAAGTGAACCTTATCAATCAAAAAGTATAATTTTTTACATTAAAATATAGATGTCTATTTCTTAGTGTATTTATCATAATTTAAAGATGTTTTGAATGGTCATTTTGGGGATGATAATACACAAATATATCATTAATGAAGACTTCCACAAATGAATCTAGATACGGGTCGAAAACATGATTCATAAAATAAATCAAAAAATGAGGGTGTGTTTGTAATGAATAATTGAATAACCAGATACTCATACAAGGAATTATTGATTCAAAATACTATACATTTTATGTTTAATGGTCTAACACACACCATATTTTAGCATGGCCCAAAATTGATCTTAAAGAAAACTGAATCTCCTTAGATCTGGTTGAAGAGGTATTCTATACAAGTTAGTGGGAACTTGTTCATTATATTATATAGGTCAAATCATCAGTAATCCAAGATAAACCTAAGGGCTCCACCTTACTTCTTGGATAAAAGTACTAGTGAAACAATGGTTAGGTATATGGTCATATAAAAAAATTTAGATCTAAGTCATCTAACTACTTCTTGAGTTCATCGAGCTTAGTAAGTGACATCCTATAGGGAAGAATGGAATCTAGAGATTCTCATGGAAATAGATCTATGGTGAAATCCACCTCTATCATAGTAGGTAAACAAAATAAGTTTTCAGTAAATAAATCCTTGAAATAATCCACCACATGAGGGAATTCCACAAACTGCATCCTCTGATCACTCATTAAGAGGCTGGCCTTTTAGGTTGTCACCCTACCTAGTGCCTAATTCTTTATTCCCTATCATATCACCTGGATATCTCATTCACCCATATGAATATACATATTTCCCTTAGATGATGTAAATGAACCCCTTTGATGATAGAAATCAACATTTCCATGGTATGGAACTGGCTAGTCCATCCCAAGAGTTATGTTGAAACTGGTCATCTTGATGAAAAATAATTTCTAGAAGAATCATTACACACCTATATCAAGGGTAACTCCTTGAACTGGAATATTCTCAATGATATGACCCCTAACGGTTTTTTGAAAGTCGTTACGCCACAAAAATAAACCATCTATAGGCCCATACCTTCCATAATGTCCATAGGTATAAAAGAATATGATGAACCTAAATCTAATATAGAAGAAAATAACTTAGAGGCTACAAGAATATTACATCTTACCAAAAGAGGTTCTAGAATCTTCTCCTTAGAAGTATGTTGTGCTGGATAGATGTGGCCTGAACTATGGTCCTGAAAATGAAACCTGGCTACACTAGGTAGGTCCAATCTTCTGGAGAAAACTCTTTGAGGTATGAATACCTTTTCCATGACCACCACCTCACCATGATTGGATTTTTGTACACCATATCCTTTCCTGGAATGGAGCTACTGATCATGTACATGAATTCAATGTTAATATGAATCCCTTATTCCTAGGTACTGGAGGGAGAGATCACCATAAGCGCTGAAGGTGACCAATCATAACACGTTATTTTCACTCGATCAGGTTCCTTGTACCCTAGGGCTTCTTATTCCCTACCCTACCACACTAGAGAAATGACTCATAGTTTTTGATAAGTGTCATCTGGTTGGACCTTCCCCCATATAATCCCTTGAAACAATACTTCCTACTTCTAGAAAAACCATCTCTTTATCTAGAAAATAGTCCATCTTGACCCAAATTGCTAGCTTCCATCATGTTTCACTCTGGGATGAAAGAATGGTTCACTATCTATAAAATGGTTTTCAGCCAAAAAACACTCACTTGTGATTAGATGGTGTACCCAAGCCCACCTCAAAACTTCTCACAGCCATCTACTCATCACCAGACCGTGTCAGCACAAAACACCGAGGCTATGTAAAATGAGTAGAATAATATATCATCATCATGGAATACTAATTTAGGGTTATAAACTCTCAAACATGTTCTTATCAAAATGTATGGGTGAATAAGTAATCATAAAAGGTTGTTTGGAAGCCCACCTAGACTATACCTTAAAGATGTATGGAATGGGTGATGATATACCATTTATTTTTAGTATAATTCCAAAGCATATAGGTATATCACTTGAACATTAACCCTATAAGTTCCTCTAAACTCTCAAAATATATATATGATGGTCCCATTCCATGACTTACTAGCCTAAGGACCACCATCCCCTGATAAGGTGGTAGAATGATACTGTTGGAATTACCAAGTCAACTCTACCATAGAAGGGGCAGGTCACAGATCCCTCGATATAGACTTAATGTAGTAGAAGAAGATATCTTAGAACTTAGCATTGGTGCATATTGGAAGATCAATAAGAGGTTCCTCGAGTGGAACTGAAGGAGGTAATATGGGTATCTCACGGCCCACCACCTCTATAGCATGGTCTTAACTACCTTCATAACATACGAATTGCGTAATTCTTGGCAATGTAGTTCTATAATTTCCTAACACAGACCTTATATAAGATTTATAGAACATAGAAAAAATCCAAATCAGGATAATTTATGAACATGGCCTTCCTATAATGAGTCACACGTATCATCATGGTCAAAAATACATGTCTAGGAGATAAATAATATCACAATAGAACCCAAGATACACTACCTTCTACCAACTACTAAGGTCAGGTCAGCGTCTGGGACTCATACAACATAGTAGAGGTCCCCATATATGAAGTGTAAATTCCAATGTAAATAGGAAAACACACATTACTTTGAAATTGGGGTCACTATTTTTTAGTAACCATTTAATTTTAAAACTATAATTTATTTAACTTATATATTATATATATATATATGTATATATTTCAATCTAGGTAAATGCATCGTGATTCCCAATTTAGTAGACTTTATAAAATTCATTTGGTACTTCAAATTACAACGATTCAACTGCTACGTCCAGTATCAAGACGTAACAGCTCATATAAATTTTTTTGATTAAATGAACTACCATTCCCAATTTATATAATTTTTTTCATAATAAATTAAAATTTGCATTCTTCAATCAAAACAACAAATATTTTAGCCTATAGAACCAGTGGTTCTTGGCTCACCTCTGGCATAATTTGTTGGTTAAGGTGTCATCATCAATATTTGTAGAAAAAAACCATTTATATTGATTTATGACTTTTAATTAATCCAATTATGTTATCCCTTTAAGAAATGTCATCAAATTTCTATATATAACAATCAATTCATAAAAAATCACATGTAATACAGGAAATTCAGGAAATAATATATATATATCATGGAATAATGCATGATGTGTGAATCCTCATGTTCCTAATATGATGCATGAGATGATACCTACTTGTTAACTAGTAAAAGGATTATAAACCCATTATAATAAAAAAATAATAATAATAACATCATAATACATGTGTTTCACCCAATTGTGAAATCAATGCAACTATAACAGGTACCATCCATAGAGATAATAACCGATCCTAGTTAATTTGGGTTTCCCATGTACATGGGTAAGCTACTCCCGGGAATGGGATAATTAAAAAATCCCAATATATCCTAGACTCTTATCTAATACCCAAATAGTAATAAAAATCAAAAGAACCCTTATAATAAGACTTCATTGACTCTTGCCTTGGAATTCTTTGAATGGTGCCCCATACGGTTGGCCACATGACCTCAAGAATGCCTCTTTGTACACTAGAGGTTGTCAACTAGAAGTAAGGGCCCAGGGTATATCTCTAGGGAGACTATTCCCTCATGATTCAGAGTGGAGCATAATGATATTTGATAAATGGGAACAACAGATGAAATAATAAACCACAAGGAGAATAAATAATCTTCCAAGCTAATAAATAAACAAACAGAATATGAATAATAAATATATAAAAAGCGACGATGATTATGTCATTTGTCTATAAAAAATGATTACATGATATATAGGGGAAACAAACATATACCATAGCATAAAGAATTATAAAAATACCAAATTATTCAACAAGTATAATAAGGAGAATATCCTCATCCCTCTTCTCGCATACTCCATCTTAGTACTAAAAAACAAGCATCAGAAGCCAGAAACATCCCATTATTGACACCTAGAATCATAAATTCTTCTCTGGTACCAAGGGAATATTGTATTGGGTGTGAGATATTATCAGTATGCCACCACCAATGGTGTATATATCAATCAATTTAGTGCATATAATATTAACAGTGTGCAATTAATAATAAATACAAAGAATTAAAATAATAAATACATCAAATTGGGTTCTACATGGGATACCAAACAAACCTTACCTACTTCTACCTATATTAGATGTCTCTGAACCAAGATGATTGTTTCAAGTATGATTTCATGTATAATGGGTTGTTATAAATAATGAATTTAGATATGGATCAGGCCAAAGCATGTGAATTGGATTGGTGGATGCATACTTTAATTGAATGCGTTAAATTACTTGAATTTATATAAAAAGGAACCACTTGAATTTAAACAAGAGACATCATGGGCCCATACAAGGAGAACCATATCAAGGAACCCAAGTATCACACCAAGAGTACAATAAATGCTCAATGTTGTTGGATTCTGTCCAAGTCAATCAATAAATAAAATCCCAAGTATCACTCTTGACATATTACAGAAGAAGTTCCATCTAATTCCACCCATGGTTTCTCATGTTGGGGGTCGAGTATCACTGGTGGCATGGTAAATCTATCTAGCCACTAATCTCTTCCAAACTGTCTCCCCTAGCGAACCAATATCACACACATTGGGGTGGAAAAAGAAAACATTAATACCATCGATACCTCGAATCTCTCATGGTTTATATGAAATTGATTTAAAAATTCTAATTTTAGAGTATAAAGATCCTATCCAAGATGAAAAATCAATTAATCCCCTTGTATCACCCTTGTATAGGTATAGAAGAATGGTTTTTCAATAAAAAAACATATCCTGCTAAAATGGTATGTGTTCTTTATAGAAAACTCAAACCATCATACCTAGCTGAGGGAGATACAAGGGGTTCCATTTAAGGGTCAAATTGGCGGGGCTCTTCATTAACAATATTTAGAAATTGTAAATGAGTTTCATATACATTGGGATCAGTACTAGGTATTACATGGACAAGATCAATGTGTGTTTTCTCCACCTCCATGTTAGTGATATCGGTTCGCTAGGGGTTTTACTATAGATGGAATCATTGGAAATATGGTTATACTAGGATGGGAGTGACACTTGGTGCCCTATAGAAGATACCCAAGACAGAATGGGATGGTATTACCTTTGTACCATTGGGGTGATACTTGGGATTCAATTTTCTGGTCTCCTTTGATGTAATCCAACAAAAATGGATCATTTATTGTGCTCTAGGTGTGATACATGGGTTCTTTGATATGGTTCTCCTTGAATGGACCTAGGATTCCAATTATTTAAATTCAAGAGATTCCTTTTTATATAAATTCAATAATGTTAATTCGTTTAATTAGAGGATGTGTCCATTAAGAAAAAATCACATGATTGGGAACAATCCATATCATGATACTTTACTTATAACATCCCATTATACTTGATATCATACATTAACAATTCACATTGGTTTAGAGACATCAAGATTAGGCCATAGCCGGGAGAGTCGGTCAGGTATCCCATGAGGAACTTAGTCCAATGCATTTATTTATTTATTTCATTTCATTTTTAATTATTCGAACACACCTCATTTTATAAGAACTAAATAGATTTATCTAGACCCCATTGGTGGTGGCCGACTAAGTATATCTGACACCATTCTCGGGCCACCCTCAGTGCCCAAGTAGACTTGATGATTTCAGTTGTAGATAAAGGGAATAATTAGGCTTCCTATGCTTGATTTTTATTACTAGGATGGAGTATGAAATTAGAGGACTGATCATATGATCGTGATTATAGTTATAGTATCTTTTGGTCTCTTTTTATTCTTTTAGCATGTGGTATATGTCTGTTTCCCCTCTATCCCATGTACTCATTTTTATATAGCTACTTAACATGGTCATCATCTTTTTGTATCTATTTAATATTCTACTTCTACTTGTTTATTTATTATATTGGATGATTATTTATTCTGATGATTGTTTATTACGGCTTACATTGTTCCCATTTATCATTTACCATTGTTCTCTACTCTAACTCATGAGGTTATAGTCTCCCCAAAAAAACACACTAGGCCCTTGATGCTAGTCAACAATCTCTAGTGTAAGGAGAGAGGTGTAAGATTCCATATGGCCAATTGTATCATGGAATTATTCAATTTATTTCATAATTGAATGCTACATTTGTGGCATTCAAAGGAAACCTAAAACCTTTTTAATTATTTATTTAAAGTTTGATTAATAAATATTTACATTTTTTGTTAATTTTTTACCCTTAAAAAAACCCTAATGCATAAGGGAGTTTATGTTTTACATTACCTACATAAAGGATTATGTCTTAATTATTTATCAAATAACGTTTTAATTGTGTTTTTTATGTGGGATAATGTTATATCACCATTGTGTAAGGTTCATTGAGATTTTCTTAACCTACTGTAATAGATAAAAAATTTATATGCCTTTGATATTGGTATTTATATTCTTATGTATAGGTATCTCTTAATTACTTAATCCTGGTAAGTGTCCTTCTACATTTGTCGTACTCATGTCAGAGTAATGATAAATTTAAGTGAAAATTGAGGTTACCCTAATGCATTATGTATGCTTCATGTTGGGGTAGTGGGTTATTCTTAACAAAATTGAAAATTTCCTTTTCTTTCAACCTATAATGTGTTTCTTATGTAAATATTTAAATTAAATGTTCAATTTTATTGTTATTAATTATGATAAAGAATATTAAATACATTTTTTAAATTTCTATAATGTTAACTGATCCTAAACAATAATGTGTTTAAAATAAAATAATAATCAATTTATTACATATTAATATGAAATAAAATATAGGAAGATTAATAGTGTTTACAAAGTATCCATGAAGATGTATTGGAATGCCTTGGAAACAAATTTATTTTCCACCCTTTAGTCTTTGTTCGTTTTATTCATGTTTGGGTGACCCAGAATTTTCTTCTTGAATTTTAAGAGACTTCTAAAAATCATTCAATGTTTCTCCTATGTTTTTTCAGACCTATTCATTACACTCTCTCTATCTTATTCTTTATAAGAAGTCACATAGATTTATTTCTTCATGGTAGGGGATTTAATATTCTCTCTATTATTTTTATATGCGAACTATAAAATCACTGTGAAAAAATTTTATTGTTTACTTGGATGGGGTTGACCTTAATCACATTATAATTTTTCAAAGGAATTAGATAAATAATATTGTTAAATATTCTAAAAATATAGAATGATTAAGATTAATATATAAATTACATATAGTAAATATATTAATATATTTTTAATTCATGAACCAAATTATAAATAATATGTAAATATTAAAAATAATTTTATTATTTATAAAATGGATACATTATAATATGTTTAAATAATTTCACTAATATTTTATTCCCATGAATTATTTATTTCATTAAATAATTACATTCTATTAATATCATTCTTTCATATGAAAGAACACATGTAGTGTTTTAATTTTATTAATTCATATGTGGAAATAATTTTGTGTTTCATAAAGAATTAATCTACTTTTAACCTAGATTTATTAATGGGAGAGAAAAAGAATAATATACAGATTCTGTAATAAACAGCTCAATATTAGTTAATTAAAAATATTTATAAAATTATTGAATGTTCATAATTGAAATGAGCATTATCTCATGAGAAAGATAATTATTAATTTTTAAAAAATTAAATAAATGCTTGGTGTGTGATCTTTTTTGGTTTATTTTTTATGGATAATACCTCTTCTAAAATATTGATATTGTGATATGTGTGTTTTTAGTATATTTTTTTCATTCATAGAACTAATAATTTTTTGAAATTATTAAAAAAAAAATCTGGTTATATTTTTTAAAATAAATTTATGAGGAAAAAGTAGTTAAACTAAAAAAAATGGAATTCATTAAATATGATTATTTTTCCTTTATCTTGTTTACTATTAATTATAGCTATTATTTCTTATTTTCATAAGTTTCCTTGATTTAGAAATCATATTCATAATAAATCAATTAAGCGAAGATGTAATTAAAATTTATGTTTGTTCAAGAATAAATGATTTGTGTTGAAAGATTATATTACTTGTTGAGTGAGGAGTAAATACTTTAATATATTTTCCTTAGTTCGATTTATTATCTGTAAAAAATAAATTTCAATATATATGTCTATGTTATGAAGTTAGAGAGTGAATGTTATTGATTTATAACCAGATTTCATTGGATTTCATGATGAGAAATAGTCTTAGATCATGGGATATAGTGATGGTTGATAATGGTTATAGTGAGATAGATTGATATTATGTGAAATATTTTGGGACACTGGGTGTTTAGTGTGAGTTTATAACCAGGATTTCTCATTGACAACTACATATTTAATGATTCTTTCTTGATAGTCAGATGGACAGATGTTATTTACATGAATGTTTTCCAATAGCAGGATACAGTATGATGATATGCACAAAGAGTTCATTTTTAAGTGCTATATTAAGATGATTCCTAGAGTACATGGATGATTATAAAATAATAATTGATAAAATAAATAAATTGGAGTAGATCATGGTGTTCAAAAATGATGATGATATACATGGGAATATATGAAATAAATTAATTTTTTCATCAATTATTCGCTAATAATATTAAAATGTATGGTTTAGAAATTTATAATATTATAATATTCATTGTTAGATAATGAATAAAATATTATAGAATTTAGTTTCTTGTTTTTTTACATGAAACCTGGTTTTTAATTATTGTAGTGGAGAGTCCTTTGTAGAAATAGTGATATATGAGTCTATGGATTTTGTAGTTTCCCTTTGTGTTGATATGTGTGATATTAATATATATTTTAAAATTTCTTATACTTTCCCACCTTCATTGGAAGGGAAACTGATACTGAAATTCTTTTAGGGGTTGTTTTCTCCAACACCTCAGATGGAAAGGGAAGGGATAACTGACTTCTCACTCTACCTCACTCTTCTTCTATGCATATATGAATAGGTATATCTTGATATGTAATTACTTATCGGATATGGTGATTTTCTAATATGATTATGTTGAGTAAAGGTTTTATATACATTTATATGTACGTTATAATGAATTGAGTAATAGAATAAACTATTATGGAGAAGTGGAGGTTTTAGCTTCCCACAGGTGTACCTATATGGGTTGTGATGGATTGTGGTATAATGCCTTTACAACGACTATAGTGGATTTCAAAAATAAACTGGATTGTTATTTAGATAAAATAATGATGAGATATTTTCATATTCAAAGGATGAATTAATGGAGGTGCTAGTATTGAAGAAGATGAAGGATGACCAATAAAAGAGATAACAACTTTATGTGAGTCATTTGGATGTGAAACTAACATAACTGTAAGGAATCAAAAGTAAGGTATCAACATTATATTTATATTTTTTCAATAATTTTCACACTACTTATATGTGTAGCATGATTAGTGAGTCATGGTGAGCTTAGAAAAATAATATTAACTATTTAGATGTTTTCTTTGTTTCATTTTATTATTCACTTGTTTTGTTATGACTTTTAACATTCTAAATGAGTGGTTTTAAGGATTATCCTATATTGTATAGATGTTATTCTCACCCTGTGTATATATATAATGTTTTTAGGCCCACAAGAGTAAATTTGTGATCGAACTAGGTTGTACTATCTAGTGTAGTTTTTTACGAGTTGTTGGATCTCTATAGTCACATAATAGGGTTTACTTTTAGTATGTTAGTTTTTTATATTAGTTGTGTCTAGTTATATAAGACATCATTTGTAATAGTATTACTTATTTATGTACTAGTGGTGTTGGTTTTTGGTTCTTCTCATTTTATCTCTTAATACTTAAACATATATTAGGGGTATTTACTGCCATGTGTTTGATTTATATACCCTTGGTTCATATCTCTATCCCATGGGAAATTTACAGTGGGATTTAGGAATTTTTATCTCCCTTTATCCATTTCTTCCTAGGAGGGGTTCCTTTGTAGGGAGGGGCATGAAAAATTGGTATCAAAGTCTGATGGTTGATAGATTGGATAGATATTGGATTCAGGTACTAGTGAGTATGAATAGGATGGTAAGGAAACAATATTATCTTGGATTTGTAGAAATGGTAAATATGCGAGACTGGATTAGACATGAGATTTTATAGCTAACTATGATATAATTAATGAACCTTTATGTTTCCTAAATATTGTAAGTGATTTGATAGATCTTGTGGGGTAGAGACCTAGATAAAGATTTGGTATCATAATGTTTTTCTCTAGTGATTCAATTTGAAATACAATGGAAATAGGTTAAAGATAATTAATTAATTAATTAACCCTAAAATGTTCTTTTGATTGAGTTTAATATTTATTAACATTTGTTCTTTTTTTGATATGGAATTAAGGTTATATCTCCATTTGGTTTATATATAATACCTTCAATAGGATTTTCTGGTAGATCTTTATCGATTAGAGGTTAATGATGATGAAACATTGATGAAGAAACATATCGTTTTCTAGTGATTGGGTCAATAAAAATATTAGGGATATATTTTAGATTAAGATTTTGATAATAGGTCAAAGGATCTGGATATAGTCTTTAGAATTACTCATTCTTAGAAATTTCATCAAGCTTCATTAATTATGACGATGTTGTGTAGGTTTTCTTAGTAGTGATAGATTTTATTCCTTGGAAATCATTCGGAGTTAGCGGTTTGATGGGAGATGCCCAGGGATAAGTTTCAGTATATGTCTCTATATTCAACTACTAAGGTGACTTCTCAGTAAAATATATGTATACTTTAATAGGGTATTTTTAATGTTTTTTATTTAAGTAACCACTACAAAGTCTTTCCACATTATGTTTCTTACATTCATTCATATATTGAGGCTAGAATATTTTATTATTAAGATTGTTTCCACCCATATATCCAATTCTAGGTTAATCTATTTATGTTTAATATATATTTATAGGTAATGGGGAAGGCATATATCACAGATAGATCATTCCATATGACTATATCCTCTTGAGGTGTGAGCTACAAGAATCTTTAAGGGGCATAGTTGTGACCAGTTCTTAGTTTTCTATATGGTAGAAGATGATATAGTTAGTAGAGAGTGGGATTAATCAATATTTAACTCACATCATTAGATATAGTGATTCTAGAACCCCTACAAGTGTATTTTGAATAGCTTATTTCTCTTTTGTGGTAATTACCATTTTAAGTGAGAGTGCTCGACATTCCTCTATCGTTATCTTGTGGTTGGTGACCGGATTCAGGACTAGCCATTACAACAGTTTCATTATAGAAAATAATAATAGTTGGTTTTGTTAAAATAAGATCAGAATATAAGTCATAGGGTATATACAATTCAACCTCGTGATATCCCCCGTCCACTTGTACAATTGTAAGGTTCCAGTTATGGAGGTAGTTACAATCAAGGAAAGAGAGGTTATGAAGATTGACACAAACAGATGCATGCTTTAGTGTTGGTAGTTCCTCAAAATCCTTCCATCATATAAGTTACTATCTTCTTGTTTTATATATTCATTTATGAATTTATTGATTCATGAGATACACACTACTTTGAATAAGTGATTATAGTCCTTGCTTTGGGGTTTAATGTGAATAATCATCTAGTGATCTTATATTTTACTATGCGAGTTGGAGGTTGATAAACCCTATATAATTTTTGTAAGTATTGGGAATCGGTTCTATTGATGAAGAATTCTTTGATATATTTTTTATGTTCATGGATACAAAAAAATCACCCTCGTCTTGGATTAGTAGTATTTAGTATATACTATCAGGGATTTATTTAGTAGGAACATTATATTTTACGATGTTCATCGATACCAGGTGATGTTAATTGTTAAATGTGACCCTCAAATGGGTCATAGTTTTGAAGAGTCTCAATCTAATTTGATGTCCTAGATGATGTTGGGCTCTATTAAGGATTATTTAGTGGTATTTTAAATGGTTAAGGAAGAGTATAGTGATATTATAATCGAATAGATTATGATACTACCCACCATTAAGAGAGATCAAGTTTGGGATATATTTGAAATGAGTTATTAAAATGATATCAATGTCTTCATATTAGATATTCCACTCTTTAGCTACATGAGATAGGGATTCATATTGATAATCTCATAAAAGATATTACTATTTATTCCTACCATGTCTTTAAGAGGATTTCAAATTTTACCATAAATGTAGGAATATGATAGTATATGTTTGAGTGTCAGTTTATATTTTTTTATCAGTTAAGAGTGAAGATCCACTTTCCTCTTCCATGGATTGAAAATTTATTATACTACTTAAAGGGGACAAGCTAGTTCTCAGAGATAGACATATAGTATGGATATCATCAAATATTAGTGAAAGATGTGGATATATCAAATACTATTTTATGATGTTTTTATAGTCATTAAAAGTTCATTTGTAATTTCCTTTGTAGTAATGATTATATCAACTATATTAATGGGAATGATTAGTATAGATTTCAATTAGTTTTTTGAATATTTCAAGGTAGTCTTATTGATAACATCTTTTTATTTTCATCATTTAAAGAGGTGTGGGAAAACAATCTACAAGCTAATTTGGTAGATATTTATTTTCATTAGACGGTCTGGATGTTGTAAAAGGGTGAGTATTGATAACTATAGTTACATTTAAGGGGTAATTTCACATATCGTTGTGGATTATCCATGGATCCATTCATAATTGAGGTAATCATTTCATTGGTATCCCATAATAATGTTCATAGTTTCAGGGATACCTCTTTTGTGAAAGCTACTATTACAGTTTTTTAACTAATTGATTTCATATTGTTACTCTAATGGATACATCAACTATAATGGATCGAGTGTCCTTATAGACTAAATAGTGACAAGATACATTCGAGTATTTGAAGTAGATTCTGGTTAGTGCTTTGGGACATTTTTTCCATATGAGGGCGTTTCCTTCACGGTTTACTATGAAAATTTATTTATTTTATGGGGTTATGTGTGGGTATAGAAAAAGGTTTTTATATCTTTTGGAAATTTATAGATATAGTCTAAATAATTTAACTATTCCTGAAAATATATTTATCTTATTATACTAATGTTTTCGATAATGTTGTGGTGGGTCTATCTTAATAGTGTAAACATTATAGTCTTCAAAGATCATAATAGAATAACGTGTGTATTCTAGAGATTTAATGTAAGTTTTTAGTAGAGATATTGGATAGAGTTCTTGAAAGACTAAATCTCCAAGATTTTCATTGTACCTAGTAATGGGAGTATTTTAGTGGATTCCCTGAGTATAAAATCATGATTTGATTATGTGATCATGTCAAGAGACTCATAGAGAGTGATGGAAGATTCGGTAGCAATGCACCGTGGAATGGGATCATGTTATAATAAAGGTTTTCTATATCAAATGGTAGAGAAATTCCTCATTAAAGTAATAGGTGCAGGATTCCTAACATGGGTATCCAAATTAAAAAATATGGAATTACCTTTTTATCAAAGGATTCCATCAAGGTATGGGTAGAGGAAAAACAACATCGTATATAATTCTAGGTATAGTTTTCAATTTCTTTAGAAATGTGTGGTGTGGTTCTCTGTGAGTTCTATAATTATCTTATACTAGTACGTCCTTCTGTGTTAAATATTTACTATGCTTTGATAGACCAGTTTTGGTGTTATTGATTAAAGGAGTCAGTTTCATAGTACATCTCTCTATGTTGGGTCTACCAAAAGGTTAAGGTTGGGCATCGAGGTCCACATTTTTTTCTTGTGCTGCTTCATCTTCCACAGTATAAGTGAGAGTACATTTTATCACCCTTTCACCCATATGAAATTGATATTATAATTCTATACAGGTTATTTTGGACCACTATAAGAATTAATATCACTTTTCAGAGATTAAAGGGTCATTCTTTGTATAGGTTTTGTCAAGGAAGTATATGGAGGAGATAGAGATGCTTCTGGGGTTTTCAGTGGTGGATATCATTGATCATGATCCCTATATTACCTCATGGTGTAGATAGGTCTCAAGTATTTTATTAGCTCTCAATTATACCATATCACTAATTTTCATCCACTAAAAGGTGGTTATACAGAGCATATCATCTAGACATTTTAAAATATGATCCATATGAGCATTTTATATTTTTGATGTTCATTGTTGAGGAACCTACCCTTAGTGAAGTTTTCTTACAACACCAATTATCAAAATACTATTAGTATAAAACCATTTTAATATCGTTATGTCTAACTATTACATTTTTTTGTCTGAGGTTATTGAGATAACTATTTTTAGACCAAAATTAGACCATAGTATGATAGAGTTAGTGTAGGTGATTAGTGAGAGAATGAGGATGGAACACGATGATTATAGGTCATATAATGCTCATAACAAGAGGCCTATGGGATTTGATATCAGAGATCATTTGTTCTGGAAGGTATATCCATATTATGGGTAGTGAAGGTTCATTTATGGGACTGAGATATCTCCCTATTTTTTGTGCTTTTTGAGGGGTTAGATCATGATATATATATAGAATATCATTTTTCACTACCCTTGTCAATGATTCATATTCAGGATTTCATCCACATATCACATATATAATAATTTATTCATTATGATTCCCACATCATCGACAGGGTGAGTAGGATGTTACTAACTTTGTGGATTTTTAGAAACTACCAATTAAGATTCAAGATATTTGGAAGAAGGTGTTTCATGGATATGGTATTCCCTTAGTTCATTAACTTTAGTAGCATAGTGTCTTAGAAAATAAATCTTAGGATTTAGATTAGAAAATTCACTCTCAGTATAACATTTATTTTTTTATGTTTTGTTATATTTTATGAGGTTATATGATATTAAGCCTCTTACATGTTTGGTTATTTCAAGTAGTTATTAACTTTTATACACTAGTGAGTAGTTGTGTTCATACAGTACTGAGGTCCTTTAAAAGTGTCTCGTGGGGTAGTTTTTTGGATCCCTTCCCTTTTCTTCTATGACTATTTTAAATTCTTAATGATTACAATTGTTTGAGAGGTATCTGGTATAATTTTCTTGACTTCTAAAACCCTCCCATTGTGTTTTCTAAGCCTTATAGGTATCACAATGTTCCCCAAAACCATTTCATTATTAATTAATTAGTTTTTTAAAGAAAATGTATACTTTTTTCAAATTTTTCATTTCCTTTACACAAAACTCTACTCCTTTATAACTATAGGTAATTTTTTCAATTACCTTTGAATGGGTAAGTTCCTCCATTATTTCTCATGTAAGGCGCCTATTATGTTTTTTATATGTCTTATGTAATGTCCTAGAATTCTATATAATTTTTTAATTATATGGGATTATTTCAAGACCATGAGCTCAATCGAAACAGGATTGCGTGGCTCAGTGATCCTAGAAGAATTGTTCAAACTTTGTTACATTTTTAAATTGCGTGTGTGAGTAGTTTTCCTAAATAAATATAATTACTCTTAAATGGGTGACCAGATCAAAAATCCAAGGGAACTGTTGCGTTCGAAGTAGTAGTTTTACCCAAGGTATGACTCAAGTTTCATCGTAGATATCCAATGAGAAGACTCTAAAATAGAATAACCTTAAATAAAATTATTAAATAAATTTATTTTATTTTTCAAGTCCTTATAGCTCATGAATGGTGACTGAGATTGAAAATATGAGACCACTTTTAAGGTCATGAGGACGTTAATTCCTTAGGAAGATCCTAACATCAGCCAGTGTGGATCGGCTGTGAAATTTGGTTTTTGAGATGTACCCGTAAATAAAAAAATTTGAGTAAAAAAATTATTTTATTTTTAAATACTTATAACTCATAAACGGTAACTCGGATTGAAAATAAGAGGCCACTATTGAGTTCGTAATGATATTTTCTCCTTAAGTAGGACTTAACCTCGACCTATGTGAGTTAAGGGAAAAAGTTAATTTTTAGAATTTTAAGGAAATTAAAAGGTTGAATTTTATTTAATGAAAAATAAAATAAACCTTTAGTTTATTTTATTTTAATTTCAAAATCATTTAAACATAATGACATTGTCACCCTGAAAAAACGGAAATGTTGTTTCATAAATTAAATAATGTAACGATGTTGCAATTCAATGTAACAAAAATTAATTTTTTATCTTTAACGGATTGACCAACAGCTAATTGTTGGCAAGATGGAGAATCACTCTGAACTATTGGATCTTTGGTGTAGGATAATGATGATTAACGAACAGCCTCTAATGAAGAATCTTGGAATGACGAATTCAACGACACCGATCATCGTCAATGAACGATCCAACGTCAGGTAGGAGTTTTCTATTTGTGAATTGGATTTCCCCATTCTTTCATCATAAAAAACGAACAGGGATCAACACACTACTAGGTTGATCTTTAGGTCATTTATTATTGTATGATGGGCTTTATTTTGGGATAAAATAGTGGGAAAATGCATCCATGTTGAATGTGTGATTTGATTTAAATATTCATTTAGCTTACATAAAATTATAATGTGGACAGCTCAAAATCGACATGAACAAGGCCCAATCCTTCCACCTTGGGTGTTCATGTACGCCCCGCCCTCGTTCTTTATTTCACTTATCTCCATCGCTGAAAAAACTTAATGATCGAAACATGGAGGCATATCATGATGGCAGCGGACGGATACCACAATAGTCGGTCGCGATGACATGGGTCCACTAGCTCGAAGGTCAGGAGAGACATATGGTAGTGGCTATATGCAAAAGGCAGTGTGTGCTGATGGAGTGCCATAGTGGAGAAGGTCATGGACAGCAGTCCATGGTGGTGCAGAGGCGACGTCCGGGTGGCATGCCACGATGATGAGAAGGGGGGCTGTGGTGAAAGGAATTCTCAGTGGAGTGGGCCGCTGGAAATGGACGGTGGTGGAAGCTACTACGCAGCATCATGTGGATAGAGGCCACAGTCCAACTAGACATATGCGACGAACATCAGCCACTATCGCGAGTGGGGCGTAGTGCTCGCTATGTCATGGGTGGATCGGACTAGGGTGCACATTAGGTCAGACCCGCAACCCAGCCAGTTCAAGTCGGGCCTAGATGGTTTGGGCCGAGTCTAGTCAGTTCGGGTGGGCCCCATCAGACCGGGTCAGATCCGGTTCAGGTCGAACACGGTTTGGGTCGGAGGACCCCGAGTCGGTTCGGGTTGGGTTGGTCTGACCGGACTGAACCGAATCTGGGCCCAACCGACCCCATTCGATTAAAATAGTCATAACGTGAAAACTGTATGTCTGATGAAAAATATGCTTGTGGCATTGGGACTCTCATGATGAGACCATCCTTTTGTCATAATCTAAGTGAGTTTTTGTGTAGATAGAGTTATGATTGATGTCTGGAGGAGTATATTCTAAGAGAATAAAGTGCACTACAAGCATGAATCTTGTGAATGGCTATGTGGAGATTGAATTGTAGATAGATCCTCAGTGGCTTGGTAGATGAGAATTCATGTAGACATGTGTGACTCAGTAGAAAAGTAGTGTTACAAACATGTGTGTCTCGAAAGACAAGTATTCATGCAGACCTATGTCACCTAGCAAATTAGCAATAGACGAGTGGACCTCATTGACCCGACAGACATGCAGTAGCTGATCAGACCTCAGTGGCCTAACAGATTAGCATTAGCTAAGTGGACCTTAGTGGACCGGTGGATTAGAAGTAGTCCAGAGGACCTCAGTGTCTCGGTAGATGATTATTAGCTGAGTGGACCTCAGTGGCCTGGAGATCAACTACACCTAAGTGACTTATCGAGGATAAGTCCCTTAGCAGTACAAGATGTAAAGTGTTATGACTGAAGAAGTGTCCATCGGTTAGCTCTTAGTGTATTCTCATTGGGTGGGGACCAAGGAAGTGGGACCTCATAGTGAATTTATTTTATGACTTGGTGGCTCAAGGAGTGAGTCCTCTTGGGTGAGCATTGCATGAGAAGAATCTTGTGACAAAGGATTGGTCGTGACATCGAGACTTCTTATCTTAATGAGACCAGACATATCAGGGGAAATTCATGATGTATCAAGGACAGAGGTTCTCTCTAATACTTTTGGTAGACTTAATCTTGATTTTTACTACCAGATAGCTCAAGGAGTGGGACCTCTCAAAATCAAGAATTCTACACACAAAATCATATGGCTGGAAGCAGATGATACGTTGAGTCTTGGAATCCTTTATGAGTTTACCTAGATGTTCTTGTTATATGTTTTGATTACATATACCTATGTTGAGTTGATTGTACCTTCTTGGTGGTGTTTTACTTTATGGTATTTTGATTTTTTGTTTTCAGGTTCACCTAGTAACTATTTTTTTACTCACCCCTGCACGGGTTTCACCAACACATGTCATGTCTTGTGCAGACAACCGAGGATTTGACTGAGACCATTGTGGTCCAGGACCAGAAGATGCCTAGTGGGATTGGATAGGCGAGGCATACTTCTATGTATTCTGGAAACTAATCTACACCTACACCTAAGGAAGGGTTTTCTATGGTCATATTATAAAAGACATTGTACTCCCTTGTTTACATCTTGTCTTTTGTTGGGTTTATATTCTGGCCCATTTTTATTTACAACTGGTACCTCTACTCTCAGTGGTAGTTACAGTGGTGTTAAAGTTATCTTTTTTATCTCTGTGGGTTGGGGTTGTGAGTGTGTGTTTGTGTTTGTGTGTACAGGTACTTGACAAATGCCTCCCACTTGAAGGATAATGTCTTCGGCGCTAGTTTCCAGCCCCTGGCCTTTGGGAGGCGGGCTAGGGGTAGTTATGGAACGGGGCCCAGGGGATGGTTCATGATATTTTAAGGGTAGTTAACCATAGTTTAAGGGTATTTGAGAGTCTATTAAACTTATGTATGTTTTATCTAAGGATTCAAATTCTGGTGAAAATTTCATTTGATTATTACATATTGGTACATATGAATTCCTTCAGTATTTGTAAGGGTCCATCTTAGTTTCCAACACATGCATTAATGTGACCTTCTACGTAAGTGTAAAACCATGTTACCCATATAAAGTGTGTATATCTCATATAGGGGTAGAAATTATTTCTTAAAAAAATATAGAATCCATTTTCATTTGACCTGTAATTCATTTTATACATAAATCGAGAAAATTAATTTAGAAATCAATGGTTTTTAAATAATTTAAGTGTTTTAAGTCAAATGACTTTCGTACATTAATATTTAGAGTTCTTAAATTGCTATACAATTAAAATTAATTGGAAACTAATTTTATATAAACTAATGTGAAGTAAAATGATTAATTTTTGATGGAGTTCTTAAATTATCTATAAAGATATATCTTCAAATCGTAAAAAAAATATTTTCCTTTTTTTGTATCAATTTATTTCTCTCAAGTTTGGGTGATCCAAACCTTAACACTCAGGTTATCAAAACCTTCTATAAATCATTTTAGTTTTCCCCTTTTTTCTATAAATTCTCACACCACTCTCTCTGATAAATTCATTAATAGTAGTTGCATGTAACTCTTTCATATAGGATGGAAATATATTATTCTCTAATTAATTTTTATATAAAGACTATGAAATTTATGTTCCTAGCTTTCATTGTTTAGTGGGATGGGGTTAACCTTGATAAGATATTTATTTAAAAATGGAATCAATTGAATAATGTTATTAAATATTTTAGAAAACTAGAAGTTGGATTGAGAATATTTAAATTTCATGCACTAAATACTTAATATATTATTTATTCCAAAATTAAGTTATAAATAATATAGCATACTTATGAGTAGTTTTTTATTTATGTTATATATATATTATCAAGTATGATGAAAATTATTTTGATAATATTCAAATTTTAGTAATTATTTATTTCATAGAATAATCCCATGTAAAAATTATCATTCGTCCATAAAAATTAACATATGTAGTGAGTTAATTTTTTTTAATTCATGTTTGGAAATAGAATGATGTATAATAAATAATTAGGTTTATTTATTCTGGATTTATTCATGATATAGAAAAAAATTAAATTCTATAATAACAATCATTTTAATATTTATGAATGAGAAATATTTAAATAATTAATTTATATTTATACTTCAAATATAGATTATTATAGGTTAAGGATAATTAATATTTCTTGTTGAGAATTAGATAAAATGATGGTTTCTGATCACTTGTGGGTTGTGTTTAGTTGATGTTGCATCATGTTACTTATAGATTGGGTTATATATATGATTGGAAGTATTTTTTATTGGTTATCAAGGATAAATTCTAGAAGCCATTAAAAACATAAACCTTATTATATTTTTATAAATAAATTGAACTTCCGCGAGCTATTTCACTAATTTACATTTTGGAATTGATCAAATATGATAATAATGATTTGGTAGTGATTATAGTTTTTAAGAAAAATTATTATCTATTGTATTATGTATTATTATTACATAAATCATATGAATAAGCAACCAGTAAAATCATAATGGAATTGAAATTCTCATTTATTAAAAAAAATTGTTGAATGATATTATTCCTTGTTTCTAGAGTATTAAATACCTCGATGACATGATATAAATTACATTTTTCATTTGTAAAAAAAATACATTTGATATTCATGTGTTCTCTGGGGATTTAGAGCCTTGATTTTTTTGACTGATAACCATGTGTGTTTGGATTCCATGATGAGAAATGAGACAGGATCCTTGGATACGGGAACGATCTGTACTAGTGATGTTGAGATAGATTGATGTTATGTCCAATATTTTGGGACACCATGGTGGTCAGTATAAGTTCATAGATGAACATTATTGTTGATTCTAACTTTATCCTTTATTTTTTCATGAAGGATAGATGGTTGAATTTTATTTATGTGATTGGTTTCCAAGTATGGGGAATAGTTTGATATAATACACTATGTGTGCATCTATTATAGTGTAGCATGGGTTGAGTCCAAGATTACCAAGCTGATTAATAATTAATATTTAGACAAATAAATCACTATGGTTGGTTCATGGTGTTCACAGATGATGATAATATAGATGAGAATTTATTAAATATATGAATAATGACTTCGACACATAACATATATGATTAAAATTTAGGATTTGTAAATTAATTATGGAATAATATTATTTATTTTTCGTTGAATTAATTAATGTTGAATTTAATTGACTTTTTTTATACCTGAGAATTACCCCATGTATTGGAATATTAGGTTCCTAAGCAACGATAGAGTTATATTATTCTAAAGAAAGGTAGTTCCCCCTAGTGTAAATGTTTGTGATATAATTTAACATTTTCTGATTTCATAAACATTAATTCCCATTTTGGTATAAATATTTTCCTTGAAATGTTTCGGGGGTGCTGATTGAAGAGATAATTGACTACTCCCCCACCCCCTCCATTCTCATAGATTTATATTGGCATACAAATCATATACTATAATGGCTTAAGGTATATGGTTAATGCCTACTAGGGAGGTCATGCATCACTATTTTCTATAAATTTTTCTTTGGGCTATAACAACTCGAGGTATAACACCTACATATATCCAGACATGGTTTTTTCTTACATTCTACTGGTGTGAAAGAATGGGTTTTTCTGGATTTATATATAATTAATTTACATAGGTTGTAGTGGATTCCATCATATAATGGGGTACTCTATAGATACAATCATTAGGATATATGTGAGGCCATACTAGACACTATAATGGTGGTGACACTATTTCACAAGTTGAATGATGACATATAGGTGCTTTGAGCACATGAAGTGTGTCATTGGTGATTGAGAGTGACAAACTAGAGGGGAAGTGGATGTAGGTTAATTTAATTATTTATTTTATTTTAACAAAATTTTATTTACTTTTATTCCTTACATTGTGAGTGATCTGTGATTAGGATGGGAAGATAGTATTACATGTTTATTTAAAGATTTAGTTTTATTTTTTTATTCTCTTTGCATTAGTAAACTTATTTTATATTTTTTAATAAGATATTTTAGGGAAGATTCAACTGGGTATACATGATATGGTTACACAATGTATATATAATTATTTATTTTATCCCATAAGAGCTAGTTGGTGATCAAGTTCGTATTTTATAGCATGAGTATGTATTAAGAATATTTTGGATCTTCATTTTCACTATTAATAATTTAATTTTTCTATTGAATTATTTTCATTTTCATTATATTCGGTCTATGTATGACATCACATGTATTCATATTGATTCTTTATGTATTAATGGAATTGATTAGTATATATAATAATCTTATGTGTTATAACATAAACATATATATAGGTAAAGGCCTCCAATTTCTATGATTTTTATATCCTCAGTGCTAGTTGATGACCCGTGTCTTAATAGAGGTCGTATCCGAGTGTCATTATCTCTCTTTCTTCCCTGCCAGCCCAAGAGGGTTCCCTTTATATAAAGGGTTCATTATAATAAATTTATTATAATTAAGGGAAATGTTTTATTTAAACCACTAAAAACTATTAGATATTTTCAATAGTTCATATAAAATTTATTGTGAAATAATAATGGCCCCATCAAGATTGAAAATTTCTATATAACGAATCAATATTTGTTATATATTCTAAAGTTATTTTTATCATTTTTGATTAAAAACTATGTTCTCTTTATGGTGTAGTGTGTTAGAAAATGTCAATAATAATTTACACACATTTATAATTATTATGAGATATATTTTATGATATTTTTAAATTATGGTTCAACCCAAATCCAAAATATATCTCTATTTTCACACATGAGATGTTCTATTAACTTTCCATTTACAAATAAATCTAAAATAAGATCAAGATGATCTCGGAATACATAATAAAGTTTATAATTCCTTTTTTTCTAAACCAAGTGATTAATTAATGTGTACCATAACTTATATTTCTAGAAAAATATTCATATTATTCGAAATGAAACATATATGGTGTACATAAAATTCACTTACCATGTTCCATATTTATATATCATAAAAAATATTAATTTCAAGTGTACTAATTTTTCTATAATTATCTTAATATAATATCTATTCCAATGTAATTTTTACAATCTTTTAATCAGTATACTGTTTAAAATAAATAAGTATATATTTAAATCTATATGTAATTTTACATAAATATATGGTAGATAAAATATAAAATTTTACCTAAAATTATATAGTAGTAATTAATTGTTTATTAATTAATATAACTTTTAAAGTCATTCATAATAATTCAAAAAATCTTATTTATAAATTTGTTTCATTATATTCATATAAATATACTTCTTATTAATATTTTTATACAAATTAATATTAATTTATTTCAAAAATAGGTTATCATGTACAACTAAATATATCTCATACAGTAATGAAAACTTTATAATCTTCTACAAATCATTTTGTTTCAGTTCATAGAGAAATTAGTATATTTTTTTATTTAAAACTTCATATTTAAAATAAATTATATACTATACTTTTTAAAGTGTACATTATAAATTATCAAATAGCCAAATATATGTTGTTGATGTTATTTCATGGGGATTATATTATAAGTAAATTCATTATTATTTTGGTAGAATGCATTTACATGTGATTTAGAACATTTAAACCTATATTTATATATATATATATATATATATATTCTTTAAATTTATTTAGTATTTACATCATACCTCCAAAAAACATCTATAAATTTCATCAACATATTTGGATACATTTCAATAATCTATTAATATTGATAATAACATTTATGGAAACTAAAAAACATAATTTTATTCTCAAAAATAATCAAATAATTGTGCATAATATAAATTATCTAAAAAGTATTCTATAATATTAATTTATTTCCTTTTTTAAATTTTTATTCATAAGTTTCATTTTCTTCACATTCTTTATATCATACGGATGTGTAATATTTATTTTTAAATTTTTATCATGGTGAAAAATAAATTATTGTTCATATAGTTTAATTATTTGAATATAGATTTTAATAATGGGAATGTTTTCGTTAATTCCTATCATTTCATTTCATTTTCGATTTTGGTGGTAAAAAAGTATATTGATTATAAGATGTATTTTTTGAAATTAAAAGTCATATTTCATGAATATTTGTTCAGTTCATGGCTTATTGAGTCTATCCAAAGAATTATCAATGCAATGCCTCTCATAATGTGATGTTAGAGACCCAATTTAATTTTATAATTAACTATAAAACATGGAATGACTTATTATGGTTGGTATCAAATCTACAAGTGTAGAGGTCCACACATTCCAAAATAAGGACTCTACAATTCATTAATACAACTTATAGAAATTTGGGTTCATATTATATGGTATTATTAATATTATTTCATGAATCATATGAGAGAAAAATGTTATATTTTTCATGTATTTTTACATGTGAAATTTTTATTCTAAGATTTTATAATATGGTGTAACTTTTGTATTTTTTTTATTGATAGGAGTTCTTTAATCAATGTTTTAAAATTGTGTCTTTTTTAATTTAAAATATTGTAATGGTGTTAATACAACTTGTGGTAGATAATATACAATTATATTTGTGGTAATTTATCTTAGGGGTACATAAAATTTATATTCATTATTCCTATAATAAAGATTCAATGTTTCTATTAGGGTTAGAACCCCTAAATAGTCCATATAGTTTTAATATGACTAAAAATAACTATTTATATAATGAGTATAAATATTTTAATTTGTTTGGAATCATAAAACCAAGATCGTACAATTATGTTGAGGAATAGAATATTGAAAATATGTCAAGGATTCAAAATTCAATTAGTTAAAACTTTCCCAGTAAAAAATTTAACAGTCATATTATTTTGATAAATACCGAATTAAACATAGATAAAGAATATATAATATATTTCATTCATAAATATTTCAAACAAATTGAATACAATATTTTATTATTTCCTAGTGACAAGAAATTATATTATTGAATATAAAACTTACTAAGAGAACTTGAGAAAGTATTTAGTTTTTGAATATATACATACTATTTAATAAACCATTAAATATTTTAAATTAAAATATATATATTGTATTCCCCAACCCTAAATAAATTTTTAAAACATATTTATATTATTTTTATATTAAATTATAAATAAATTAAATCCATTATCAAAATATAATTAAAAATATATTAATAATAAAAACTATAAAAAATAATCACCCTGTATGAATTATGATTGATTTAGTCACACTCTAAACTCAATATTTAATGGCTTACTTGTCTATAGATGTAAGGAAAAAGATATGAATTATAAGTGACAATAGAGGTTAATATTCACTTCACTCAATAATCTTCTATAATTTTTATCTACTATTCACATTACTTATTTATATTATTTTGGATCATTATTTCTTGAATGCATTTAATATCCATATTTGTTATCCAATGTTCTATTTTTTTGGAAGTGGCTAATTGAATTAATTTTTCATGCCACTATAACATCATAAAAAGATATTTATTGTATAGAACTTCTATTATTCTAGAATTTAATGTTCTTTACCAAGTTATCTAGTTTATCTATTTAATTATTGGTTATTTCACCATGGTTTATCCTTATGATGGGTTTTGGGAAGTGTTTTTTATCTATTTTTCAGTGGATGTAATATATAATAGCGGTTTATATCTAGAGTGAGCATGGTCTAATAAATATAATGGCTATAAAAGTCTGTATGGCTTGCTGGTGAGGTCTATAGATAAACCTATGGGAAGATGGTTGGGGGTATTCCTACAAGATTCCCACCAATCAGAAGATGGGCTGCTGGTAGAAATGGAGTACCTCCAAGAAGTCCACTAAATGGATGATGGAATCCAACTAACGTATTGATGGGTTTTATAAATCGATTTTCATTCTTCATTGCACCACTAGAAAGATTGTGGGAGCCAATTTTTGTCCAGTTACACATATGTGGACAAGAAATGATAGGGTAATATCATGATTATTTTTTTAATATTTGTTTCTACTTCAAACTCAATTTTCCACTAAATTACTTGGGGACTCCCTATAGGTGAATTTTTCCCATATAAAATTTATTATTCTCTATATGATGTATTAGTATATTCGTTGGATCACATATGGTAAGAGTAATCTCACTTTGATCATGAATTATCATTTCCTAGTCTCTCTCCCTTTTTTAGAGTTGTATATCATCATGTCATTAATATATATGGATCTTCACTTAATGAATTTTGGATACAGAATTATACCATGATCTTTATATCAATATTATCTCTATTGGGGGATCATTGTTTGGGAAATTTTTGATCTTGTTCTTTATGTAGGTTTTTTTTTAAGAAAAATATATCTTTTTAAATTGTTGATGCTTTTTTAGTTGAATTGTATTCTTAATTGATTTATTAATATTAACTTGTGTATTTTGGTAAATGATTTTGAAATAGAATGGTGTGTTCGATGAAACTATTAAAAGGTCATGTTAGGTGTCAAGGATCATAGAAAGATATATGTGTTATTATTTAAAGGACACAACCACTATATTCTATGTTTAAGACAATTTTGTGACTTAGAAAATGATGTGGAATTTGGGAAAAGGGATATAATATTAATGATAATGATGAATCACTTTTATTACAAGGAATAAGACCTAAAGAAATTCTATATGATTATTGAAAAAAAATGGTGCATGTTTTCAATGGAATATAAAAATTTGTTTTAACATAAAAGGGTTAGGAATTTTAGACAATAATTAATGAAATATATAGTGAAGAATTATAGAGTATGTGACCTCAACAAAATAACATGAAACAATATGCATACATGTGATCTATGTAAAAAGGGTAATACTATTTGGAAGAATTAAAATATGAATAATCAAAATTAATAATGTGTTTTATAACTCATTCATGTGTATTTTTTGGGATAATAACAACTAAATAATATAATAGAAAATGGTAATTAGTCTTTTATATTGATAATTTTAGTATGATGGATTTACTGAAAGCGATTACTCATAAAACTAAAGTGTAAAATTTTATCAATTAATATCTATGTGAGGATGAGAAAATGAATGTATTAAAAATTTAAATGGTTTAAACTAATAGTGGAGTATAATTTAAAAATACCCAAGTTTAATGTTATTTATAAAATCATGAAATTTAACACTAAATGTCAGCGATGAGAAATCCTCCGCAGAAAAAAAGTTTTAGAATGAAATAATCATATCATAAAAAACATATATTTGACTAAACCTAAAGAAAATTATATAGCATATAAATAAATGAATGATTTAGTTCCCATATAGTTATATATCTTTTATCAGGAATTATTATTTCTAGATAAACACAAGACTCTACAAAAAAATCTATATATAATGAATCCTACACTGAAGTACATTTAGGTGTTTTTATGTAATGGTTTTATTCTAAGAAAATATTATAATATAATATTTGAATCATCTAGATATTAATGTAATTTTATTGGATACTTATCCAAAAGAAATAAATATCGATTCAATAAAAAAAGGGTAAGAAAATTTGTTGAAACCCATATTGTTACCATGATTTAATGCGAAGAAATTTCAACCTTATATGAGAGTAATTTACTCGATCATTTTTTAGATTTTGAGAAATAAAGTGACAATAATGTCTCACAAACCCCTCCCTCAAAAGACAAATGGAGGGAGTGACATAATGACCCCCAAAGACTTGCCTCAAATAGGCCATGGGATGTTGAATAGCATCAAGGGTATAGAAATCTCATGAAATGAGAGGCATTATCCTCTATAATAATATTTGATTGGGATATAAGATGAATCAACTGCAAAAAAAACTCCATTACATAATATAAAAACAGAAAAATCTATCCCATAATGCATTTATAAATAAAATTGATACAAAAAATTATTTAATGTAAATACCTTAAAGAAAATAAAACGTAGTGAGATAATATCTATCCAAAGGTCTGAGATAGTAATGTCTAGCATGGTCCATAAAACCCTCATAGAAACCGAATGATTGTTAATATGTGTTCAGTGAAAATACATGTACACTCAATAAGAAAACCAAATTCTCTAATAAACACGTGAAAATAGAAGAAAAATGCACCCAGTAGAAAATAATAGAACAAAATAGAACCTATATAGGTATACTAACCAAACCCAACCTCACCATAGCACACTCACTAAATAACCCAAACCAAGAAATATAATATAACAATAATCATATTGATATAGGGTACCCCACACCACTTTATAACTGGTATGTTGATCTCAAACACCATATATGTATTTCTTGGTTCTCTCATCTCTTGTGTAAACCACAATGCCCCATAAGTATGGTCACAACACATCACTCCAGCAGACACCTGGGCCACAACCCCATAAGCATGGTCACATATCATCTTACCCATAAACACTTAGGCCACAACACATCCAAAACCATAACTAGAGTAGTAGGTTATTATGAAAATGTAGAAAATCAACCACATGACCTCCTCCTACCATGAATGACCCCACCAGAAGTCGAACCACATCCATGGTCATATCATATCTCACCTAAAAACAACTAATCCACTACCCCACAACCACAGTAAAATCTCACCAAGAAATACTTTGGTTATCACAACCACCATCTAATTCACTAAAATACCTTTGGACAACACATATTGAGAAATACATACTTCTACTATAAGATAAAGTATAAAATAAAAGGTACTTGCCCATTCTTCCTCCACATGGGTGGTCGAGAAAATCACCCCTCGCATGACTTTTCAATTGTCGGAACATAGTTCTCGACATGGGTGCGGTTTATATAAAAATCACCAGAATGTACAATTATATACATACATCTATAGAAAAATTCCAACTTATGGGTTCACAAAAAAACACAAAAAGCTCACAACATCCCCATTTTCACTACCTCCTCTAAATGCATAACACCACAAAATATTCCATAAGTTACATCACAAACCAATTCCATTTAACCATCACATTCATTTCATTATTTAGCATCAATAACATTTAACCACATGACACATAATTTATTTATTAAGTATCAATTTCCATTACATTAACCAAACCAATACCCGACCATTTCAAACATTATTAAACAATTTTTTATTCTATAACTACTTGGGAATATAGAACAAAGAAACCACCAACTGACCACCCGAAAGTCATGTCCAAAAAAACAACTCGCTGCCCCAAAAGCATGGCCAAAAACGTTTCCCCAAAATTATGGTAAAAAAACTACCTGGATACCCCAAAATTACACCCAAAAAACTACCTCACTGCCTAAAAATCACGAAATAGAAACCATACTCCCCACATACCCCAACCATGCATCATTGTCCCAAAAGCACAAACATACATCACAACCCATAAAGATCATTTTATAAATATAAAAAGGTATTTTTATCACATTCCACATAATTTTAGGGGAATTATCACACAAACCATAATCCTAGGGAAACAATTTCATTGGCCAAATATATGTGGTTAGACAACTTCCATTTGGGTTTGATATCACAACAATCACAATAGACACAATAGTCACTACACTTATCATCTAGTGAAAAAAAATCCCCCAATGGACACAATTTTCATTGGGGAATTATTCTCATACAATTTAAACATCACAATAATATCAAAGATGTAAAATCTTAAAAATAAAATAGCTTTACCCTTTAATTAAAAATTACCAAATTATTTATCTTTGATTAAGTCAGAACAACTATATCCAGTAGATAAAAAAAGTAAGTCCCTCCCGCATGATATATAATAAAGGGAAATGATGGATACCCTACCTCAAGGAATATTTGGTGACTTTATTTGCACCTCCAAGAAAATAATAACACCTAAAACCCACAATCACTCATAGAGTAACCACAGATTAACTAGAGATCGAAGACGGAATGTCGGGAATCAATCCTTATGGAAAGGAATCTCAAAACCCCCAAGGTGGGAGCCATTAGACCACCTGGAATAAAGGAGGATCACTGTTCCTATGGTTTTAGAGAACCCCCAAGTGATAAAAACATTATAAATTCACTTCATCAAGGATTTTCACAATGTGTAATCCCATTTCCTTTTTTGTAATTTTTTTTATTTTAATTTCCACCGATAAAATTTCACTTTTTTATAATTAAACATTTAAATTTTAAAAGGATTGAACTGACCCTACACATGACATGAATCACCATTATACATCATGTACACCGAACATGACATTTGTTCGCATTTCATATATATTTTAGTAGCCAAAATTTTCTAGGAACACTCTAACCTCTTCTAAACACCTCTAAGACCAAAAAATGGAAATGTAACGGATTTAGAGGGAATGTATTTGTACATAAGTTATCATTAAAATTATTATCACTTTAGATAATCCAAAACCTAGTCTAGAAGGAATGGTGTTCTAAACAACCACCTCATGAGATACCTCTCAAGGATCTCATCACACTACAAATGCTACCTCGGACCAAGAATATTAAAACAAATGGCAACAATACATTTCTCAAAATCACCGCAGAACTATAAATCATCTCCTCCCACATAACCAAACTATCAAACAACCACCACACATCCAGCTAACCACACTTACCTAAAAACATTAATGAGGGAATTTTTTCCTCCATGTCAAGATACTATCCTCCATGGGTGGAAATGACTCACCTATATGGGTGTAATCACATCGAATTTAATGCTTCTAGATTAGAAATTAGGTCCTTTATTTTTCATATATCATGATTTTATGACACGTCACACAACACACATAACAAAATAAGTAAAATATATCATCAGATAAATAGGTTCTAAACATTACATCACAAATAAAAATAGATAAAAAAACTCATAAAAACTTTAGGTACTGGGAACGCATCTACATATCTCATTCAGAATTACTCACCTCTAAGCCAACATGCCTCTAAAACACACAAACCAAAGGAATGTTCTATCCACATAGAACATTCTCTAATTGATCTTGGATCTATATTGTAAACTCAACAAAGTTTTTTTTATCCTCAATATCCAGATCTCCCCATTCAATGACATGGGATTCATCATTAAGATACTAGTGAAGATGGGAGTCATAGAAGACTTCATGGATCCTCTCAAGTCGTTGTGGAAATTTCAACCAATACTACACCTTGATAACTCAACCCAACACCTCAAAGGTCCCAAAAAATTTGGGATAAATATTACTCCCCCTTCCAAAACCCAGATTCCCATGTTAAGGGAAAACATTCAAGAAAAAATAGTCCCCAACCTTAAATTACAAGTTCCTCATCCTGTGATTGATATAAGATTTATATCAGTCTGGAACCACTTTCATCCTCTCACAAACAATTTTAACATTCTCTATTGTGATCTGCACCACATTTGTATCAAAAACCTCTACCTCCCCATCCTTTGTCCATCACAAAAGAGAATAGAACAGTATCCCATACAAATCCTCAAACAAATCCATGCTAATGGATAAGTGATAACTATTAGTATAAGAAAACTAAACCTTGAGAAAGTGACATACCCAAGATCCACCAATGTCCAACACACACACACATAACATATCCTCAACCATATGGATGGTCTATTTCATCTACCCATCAATCTGAGGGTGGGAAGTAGTGTTGAGGCATAACTAAGTTCCAAAAGAATGATTCAATACACTCCATAATTATGAAGGAAAATGTGTGTATCGATCAGATAAAATAGTTCTTTGAAATCCATACAACTACACCACCCCATCTACATACCTATTAGATATATAATCCATTGTGCCCGACTCCTTGATCACTAAGAAGTGTGCTAATTTTTCAACGGGTCTATAATGAACAAGATAGAATCAGAAACCTCCATAATATTTGGGTAACCATATGGTTAAATCCATCGATATGTCATCCCACTTCTACTCTAGGACATCCAAGGGAACAAATAAGCCACCATAGAGATTATTCTCAACCTTTACATTGAGGTAAACCAAGAACATTGACACAAACTCAACCACTGTCTATTTAATCCAGATACACCAATACTACATCTTCAGGCCATGATAAATCATGGAAACTCCTAGTTTTACTTTCAAAGGTGATCTATAAAACTCATTAAGGAATCCACCATGCATCACCATCGAAACAGAAATCCTCCCATGAAACAACATCTGGTTCCAACCATTCTTTGACCATCCCTCCAGATCGTCCCCACGACCAAAATGATTGTGCATAACCTCTGCCTCCATGTATCCCCACTAATACTCCTCCACCTACCACATCATAGAATATTATACCATTATCTGCAAAAAAAATCTACAACTGTCCACCCTTTCATCTAAGTTTGCGGCTGAAAACTACTCCATCACTCTTTAATGATACCTAGACTGATAAACAACACCCTTCCATGAATTCCTACTCAGGTTATTGGCCACAAAATTCCCCTTTCATGAGGTGTCGGAGATCATGAAATCATGGAAACTCCTAGTTTTACTTTCAAAGGTGATCTATAAAACTCATTAAGGAATCCACCATGCATCACCATCGAAACAGAAATCCTCCCATGAAACAACATCTGGTTCCAACCATCCTTTGACCATCCCTCCAGATCGTACCCACGACCAACATGATTGTGAATAACCTATGCCTCCATGTATCCCTACTAATACTCCTCCACCTACCACATCCTAGAATATTATACCATTATCTGCAAAAAAAAATCTACAACTGTCCACCCTTTCATCTAAGTTAGTGGCCGAAAACTACTCCATCACTCTTTAATCATACCTAGACTGATAAAAAACACCCTTCCATGAATTCCAACTCAAGTTATTGGCCACAAAATTCCCCTTTCATGAGGTTTCGGAGATCTTGAAATCATAATCCTTAAGAAACTCCATCCACCTCTTACAATACAAGTTTAGATCACACTAAGAAAATATATATCTCAATCACATGTGATATGTGAAGATCATTAGGTTCTTCCCAATGAGGTAATGTTTCCATAACTTCAATGAAATAAAAATCACCACTATCTTTAGGTCATGGTTGGTATAGCTATGCTTGTAGTTAAAAAACTTCATCGGCCTATAATATATCATTACTCATTGTTGTATCAACATACATCTCAAACTGATACTAGAAGAATTTAAAAACACCACAAACATCACACCATCCTTTGGAAATGGAAGCGCTGACCAACTTCCCCTTAAGATAACTAAATAATACCTAACACTAATCCATACTCACAAAATCCTAGTCCTTCCTAGTCAATGTTTTAAACAAGGATAAAATTTGGGAGAAAACATTCACAAACCTATTATAATAGCCTATAAGACCAAGAAAACTGAAAACTTCTTCCACATTCTTGGGTGATTCCCAAGAAACAACTTACCTTACCTTTGATAGGTCCACTTCCACACCCTATTGAGACACCACATGCCAAAAAAAATTCCCCTATCGTTTACCGAACTTACACTTGGAAAACTTTCAGTAGAGTCAGTGGCATTGAAGAACCTGCAAGATAGTTCTGAGAGGATCGAAAATCTCCTCATCTTAATTCATGTAAAACAAGATATAATCAATGTATATGATGAAGAACCAATCAAGTAACTCATGAAACATATATTTCATATTCCTTATGAAAACATTTGGTGAATTCATAACATCTAATGAGATGAATTCAAACTCAATGTTCCCATACCTGCATCTGAAGCTAGTATACAGGATATCTTCATCCTTCACCCTTAACTGGTGATATCCAAATCATAGATCGGAAATTGAAAACAAAATTTCTCATATCATCTATTCAAAAAGATCATCTATCATCGTAAGAGGGTATAATCTCTTGACAATCAACTGATTCAGCTTCTGGTAGTCTATAAGCAACCTTAGAATACCATCTTCCTTCTTGGTGAACAAAACTAGAACACCCCATGGTGAAATACAGGGCGAGATAAATCCCTTATGAATCATATCATATATCTGAATCCTGAACTCCTAAAAATCAGATGTTTTCATCCTATTAGGATCTATAGAAATTAGAGAAGCACTAGGCTAAAAGTCTATCCCAAAATTAGAATCACATTTAGGGGGTAGTGTCTCTAACTTCTTGGAAAAAACGTCCAGAAACTCCCCCAAGGACCTTGGGAACCTCTAACATACCATCATCTACTAATTACATTGAAAAATCATCCAAAAAAGAAATAATGTGCTTCATATGCTGACTGACCACCTGAAAACGCTCCTCACCAACAAAAATTACATGCTAGATATCCACATCTATAAAAACTAATATATTCTGAAAGCAGTTGATAATAGAATCTAAGGAATAAAACTAGTGTATGCTAAGGATAAAATCATATGGTTTTATATATAGAAATATAATTTCCCCATGGGAATGATGTGGCCTCATCATGAGTGTACACCCCCGAAACATAAAAAACAAGTTTTTTTGGCTTTCGACTGGCATAGTCAACACCATGGGCATTGGAAGCCTCTCTATGCCTAGTCTTATAGAATGGACTAGAGTGGGTAAAAAAATAATTTTGAATATCCTAAATAAAATAAGGAACAAAAAATAATACTAAACAAACTAATCATTACTATGAAGATCTCTATCCCCTTTGGAACTGCCACCCCTACTATGTCAAACTAACCACACCTAGCTCCTCTACCTCTCTTTTGATGGCCACCTCCATGACCATGCCCGAGTTCAGGTCTCTGAACATGAGGAAAATCCTTAGGTCTTCCTCTATAAACTCTATCTCCCCTCGTTGGAGTATAAGACTGATTCCACTACTGTGGGAATGGTTTCACTGGGAACTAATAGTGGGGCTATCACAAAACCTATCAACCTCCACCAAACTGAGCTTCATGAACCACTTTGAACTAGTTATAGGGATGTCCATGAACCCACAACCAAAACACATTGTAAAAATCCCTTAGAAAAGTTTGAAAACCATTGTCCTGGAAGGCTGAAATGTAATCTACTGATGTCGACCTCATATTGGTCAAAACTTCAAAGGTCTTGGTGCTTGAGACCTACCACCGACAACTCTGCTCCTCATGGAACTGTACTTGCTACCATATCATGGTAAACTTACTCAAAAGAGTATCTAGTCAATCAACTCCATATTCTTATGATCTTCTAGATATATTGGAAACATAAATGGATTAACTACATAATAGATAGAAGGAATAAGTGCCTCCTCAAGACATCTTTCATGAGACTCATCATCTGGAAAAAGATATGGGGAAAAGTGTAAAATTACTATGAACTTGATTCCCAAATATCACATTCAAATACTCCCCTAATGAAGAGAAAAAAGATCCTTCATTTTCACTGCCTTCATGGTCAATGAAAGGAACTCTACCTAGAACTCTATCTAAAACATAACCCATGAAACACCTACCACCTTCTGTTCTCCAGGATATAACACCCAAGACTGACATGCAGCTCCCCGCATCTGAATGACTTCAAAATGAACCAAATATTCTATCAGGGACTGGATCAAACTAAAAGTGACCTCATGATCCTCAAACCAACTCTCTTTATCTACATTTGAAGCATTTTCCTCATACTTACCCAATGCCTATCACTGGAAATCGTGTAATTCCCTCTTCCAAGTCGCATCCTCCTCTATCAGATCAATCCTATTGAAATAAACTCGATCAGCCTACTGAACCTCAACTTCTTTACCCATACATGTACAATGAACATAATCCATAGATTAAAGAGGAAACAAATATTTCATAATCCTAGGGAGTATGGAATTTTATTAAGATTCTTTTTAAAATTCATTTTTTATTAATTTTAAGCTTCCCAAAATAGTCTTTTTCAAACAATAACACCAGTCATCATGATGAATGTAACTCTCATATTCCACTATTCTAAAACCTATCAGCCACACTTGGTCGATACATAAGCTCAGAGTTTTTGCACTAGATCATGGGGGCCCTAGAATCTCATGTCCGAGACAGTCTCTCTCGCTTATTTCACACACCAAGGTCAAATATCACTGACTCTATACCAACCCATGAAATCATACTTGTTCCTAACCCCAAACTTCATCCTATCTCTCAAGAATCACCTTTGATATGACTCTTCATGAACCTCTCCCTCCAAAGATACCACAATGAGTGGAGAGAGATAATGACCCATGAGTCCCGCCTCTAGTAGGCCCCGGGTTGGAGACTTGCACTGTGGGTATAAGATTTCATGAAATGGGAGACATTAACCTCTATAATAATATAAGATCAAGAGATAATATGAATCATCCACAAATAACTCCATGAAATAATATAAAAAGAAACCAAAACCATCACAAAATGCATGTATAAATAAGTATGATAAAAAATCACCAAAGTAAATACCCAAAAGCAAAGATAATGTAGTCACACAATAGATATCTAAAGGTCTGAGCTATTAATGTCTAGTATGGTCTACGTCATACTCATAGAAACATAAAAAAATTATATACATTGGGAGAGCATATATGTATACTCAGTAGAAAAACAAAAGTCTCTCATGCACATGCGTGAAAGAGAAAACAAATGCATCCGTGAGAAAAATATCAAAACTAAACAGATCCTACACAGGTATATTAAAAAACCCAACCTCACCAACAATTTCTCACCAAATAACATATGCCAAGTAATAACATATGAACAGAACCAAATAGATAAAGGGTACCCCACACCACTTTCTCATGGGTATGATACTCTCACAACCCAACATCATACATCTTTTCACTCTCATATCTTTCATATACCACACCATCCCACAATAATAGTCATAACACATTATGCCCGCAGACACTTGGGACACTGCCCCACAAGCATGGTCACATATCATCTCCCTCGCAAACGCCTAGGCCATAACATATCAATATCCATAACCAGAGTAGTAGGGTATTATGAACATGTAGGAGATCAACCTCATTCCCTCATCTTACCATAAATGACCTACACCAGAAGCCACCCCTCAAGTACAGTCATATCACATATCTCCAAAAAACACCTTGTCCACCACCCCACATGCATAGTCATGTCTCTTCCAAAAACACATGGGCTATCACAACCACTATATAATTCACTAAAAGAACTTTGTATATCACTTCGTGTGCAATACCAACCTCGACTATAAGAGAGAGTTGGAAATAGAAGGTATGTATCCAATCATCCTCCCCACATGATGTCAGAAAAATCACCCTCATATGACTGTGTGTGTACCTGCACATAGTCCTTGACCTGGTCGGGGTGCGTATAGAAATCACAAAAATATAAAACTATATACATATAGACACACACACAAGACCAACCTATGGGATCATAAAAAACACTAACAAACATAAAAAATACCCACATTAATTTCACCCTCTAAATGAATAGCACCACACAACAAGCCATAATCCACATCAGCAACAAATTACATTTAATCATCCCATTTAATTGATTATTTAGAAATACCCACATTTAACCACGCAACCCATAATTTATTTATTAATTATCCATTTATGTCACATTAACAAAACCAAACCCCAACCATTTAAAACATTATTAAACATTTATTTATTCCATAACTACCCACGAATCTATCATTAAGAAACCACCACCTCGCTTCGCCAAAAGAAATGCCTAACAAACCACCTCATCACCCCAAAATCACTTCCAACAAAACACATCGCCACCCCAAATTCATGACTATAAAACTGCCTCAATACCACAAAAGAACAACAAAAAACCATCAAACCCACATTCCCTAACCACACATGACTGCCCCAAAATCACATTCACACATAATAACACATAAATATCATTATATAAATTTTTAAAGGTTATTTTATAAAATATAATTTTATTTTAGGTGAGTTATCACACTATCCATAATCTCAGGCGAACCATCTCATTAACCAAATATAAGTGGTTAATCAATTTACATTTTTTGGTGATATAACAATAATCACATCAGGCATAATACTCACAACACATACCATCTAATGCAAAAAAACCCATCAACGATAGAAATTTTCATGGGGAATCAATCCCATATAATAAAAATATCACAACAATATAAAAGCTACAAAATAATTTGAATCAAACCCCTTTTCCCTTCAATTTCAAATTACCAAATTCTTTATCTTTGTTTAAGATAGAAAAACCATATCTCATATATATATATATATATATATATATATATATATCTGTGTGTGTGTGTGTAAACACCTCCCTCATGATACAAAATAAAGAGAAATGAGATATTCCCTACCTCAAGGATGATTTTTTGAGTCATTGTGAAGGACAGGGTGAGGAAGACTGACTACAAACCGCAATGTCAACATGAGAAACTATGCATCATCCATGGATCGAAGATGGAAATTTGGGAGTTAATTCCCATTAAAAATAATCTCAAAACTCCAAGGGAGGTATCCACTGAAGTATCTGAAACAAGAGAGGAGCACCAAATTTTTGGTTTTAGGGAACCCCTAAGCACTCCAAAAATTATAATTGAACTGCATCATTGATTTAAATTATGTGTAATCCCATTTCACATTTTTTAATTTAATGATTTTATGTTCCATTGAAATAAAAGTACCTTTTTTTATTTAACCCTGAAAATTTACACATCACGAACCGGTCTCACATAGGACATAAATCATATTTACATGAAACGTACACTTTACATGGTGTTTATTCTCTTTGATCATGATTTTAAGAATCCAGAGTCCTCTAGGACTGCTCTAAGCCTCCTCCAAGAACCTCCAACAAAAAAACTAGAAAAGTAACAAATGGGGAGGGAACAAACTATTACATTATGTTCTTTGATCAGGGGGATTTCAAGGTGAAAAATAATGTGAATAAATTCTTTCAGCATTGATTTAGAGAAATATGTGTTCCTTACATCGAGAGAACGATATTAAAATCAATGTTCGTTTTTAATTATTATATGATACCCTTATTTACCCCTTAGTCATTAAAGATATCTCTTATATAAGGGACCAATAATATCAGTCCTATTTTCTAAAGGTTTTTTGGTTGGGTCTTGCAATCAACCCTTCATTTGGAAGCATGTTTTGTTGGGTTCATATTGGTGGCATGAGAATCACTTAGTGATAGTGAAGTTTATCTACCATGTCTGTTGGACCAGATTGGTTTTGTTTATGTACTAGCCTCCTCAACCCCATACTTTATTTTTAGGGTAGTTCATTTTCTTAGATTATAAATTATTTTGATAAAATGGTATTATTATAGTGTAAAAAATTGGTATGAAATATATTTTTACATCCTTTATTTTTCATATGTCATGTTGGGATGTTTTTGTTTTTGAATTTGTTATATACATTGGTATAGCTTATTAATGTCTGGGGATGTCATGTTAGGTTATCATTTCGAAACCATTATTTTTACTAGTGTTTCTTAATGTTTAAATCATTAACATATGTTGAATTTTGATACCACTTTACTTTTCAAATGCCTAAGTTGACTAGGAACACTCCTCAGGCCCTATGAGGGGCTAATTAGTGAGGCATGCCAGGTAAGCATAGGATTGGTTTGTATAGAAAAAAAATCCTTACCAAAAACCTTCCCTAAAACACTTATTTGAATTCTATATATTATGGTCTCATAAAATTACAACACTTTAATTTCATTATAAAATTTTCAATGGATTCATCTCCTAGAGCATTGTAACTATTCTTAATCAATTTCACATTTCTATTCCTTTAAATGTTTTTATTATACCACCTTAAAATTGGTTATAATCATGATAAAGTATTGAAATCAGTATAATTACCATACATAAATTTTATTATGTTGATGGAATAACCATTATATATCTTCCTCCCATATAATTGGAAATGAAAATGTCACTCATATTATGGTCGGATCACTACTTCCCTAGATTGCGTATATTATTTTTCATCACCAATATACATGTATAGTTATAAAACTAGATTTAATAAATAAATATAATATTTATTAACTTATTAAACATTATAAATTTATTTTTTTATCATATTACTGATAATTATAGTAAAGGATAATTGTGATTTTAACTGCCAAAAATTAGCATACTGAGAAATCATTCATAATTTCAATGTTTTTTTGATAATATACCTAGATGTATATATTTTGCATATATGTAATGATAAATACTATATAACTCTAAATTTATATATTTTATGGAACTTTTTAATAACATCTTGGACCCTGATAAACAAATATAAGTAGTTTTGGAGATATTAACTAAACAACCCCAAATAGAATTGAGAGAAAATAACAATACAGAAAATGACTGAGGTATAATAATAAGTGGACCTTATAAATGAGGTATAAAATATAAAAAATCTTGTTAATGTTTCAATACACTTTAATTTTTTATTATAGTTATTATAATGATGTCCCAATCGAGTCAAGACCTGAGCTAAGGGAACTCCCTAACCACCCTTTTTATTTTCAATTATGCTTTATCTCTATCTACCTCAAATTACTACTTCAATTTTCTCATGTAATTATTATATATTCTATATATATTGATCTTGAAAATATTCCAAAATTATTTTTCCTTTTTTACTAGTTTTATATTTTTTTTCTAAGTTCACATCTCACTATTTCATTGAAACAAACCTATATAAAGGGATATATTTTATTTGTTAATATTTTTCATGTGTAATTAATTTTAAGATTATCCCCATTAGTAATTTAAAAAATAATATAACTATTTTATGGAAAATTATTTTCTTCTATTACTAGTTTAATAAAAAAATACCATGAGATCATCTTCTTAAGAGTTTCTTTTATCATAACTTAAAATATCACATTATTAGTTCTACCATATACCCACTTCTCCACTCATGTATTATGACATTTATTCCATTTAATATATTATTTAAGACCATTTCCTATTTATTTAAATATTAGTTTTTTAAAAAAAATTAATTCCTTCTTCTTTTTTGATTCATTATGATATATCATTTCCTTATGTTTTGAGATATTATTATGTAACACATTCCTTTTTTATGAGTGTTACTTTTGTGATTCCAAAATGTATTAATTATTTATATGGGAAAAATATGATTGTACATAGTATAATGTGATTGGTGGGCCAAAAATCATGAACCCCAAATGCATTAGGTAATGTTCTTATCTCAGGATATACTAGGTATGGTTAACAGGTAGTAAACCTTACATACTATGTTATATTGTCGTAGCAGTAGGAATTGACTTATAATTATGATTTTGTGTTTTATGTCTACTCTAAATTATTATAAATTGAGGATCCTATTATATTTATTTACTTATTTTATAATACTGTGATATCTACATAGTTTTTCTATGATTCTATAAGATTATTCACTTTTATGATGTGATTTTATGAATCTTAAATATTATGTTATATTTCCATACCATGTTTATTCCGTTAATAGACTTTATATTTTACCCTTTTAATTATATATATATCTTTAGGGTATAAATTGTAGTAATAAATAAAGAAAGTTTGTTTGGAGCTCCATATAAAGAAAAAAAATAAATTTTAAGTATATTTTTTCAATGTTGATGTATAATGTACCCAATCTCCCAAATACACAGGACCACAAGATTTTATAGTTTTTTGTGGAATTTTATTTAAAAATAATGAAATAATACATGTGTGAGAATTAGGATACCATATATGACATTTCAAGAGAAATAATGGGTAATTTTTCATTGTTAGTTAGTTACACTTATCATCAATTTTCTCCCTCTATGATTTATATTCACATATAATTGATCACTATCCTATAGTGAATTTATTTGAGTGGGGGGATCCAAATTGGTCATTATACTCATTCCCAGCCAATATAAAAGATAATGTGTCAATTTTACATGGGTAGATCTCTTTTTTTATTTTAGGATTTGGAATACTATTAGATATGGTTGTAGGGATCAAGATAGATTTGGTATTTGAGGTCAATAATTTTATAAGAGTTGGTGAAGTGAGTTTGGTCAGAAGGAATTATAATTATTTTTGTTTCATTATTATATTTTATACATGTTGACTATTATACCCATTCTATTACATATTAAAAAGATCTCTGGTTTTAAACAAATTGATATTTCCATATTATTTATTATTAATTATATAAATATATTAGATTTTTTATTATATACCTCCAGACACCATATTTTCTCCCAATTTTACATTTATATGTTTCGTTAATTTCACTTTATAGATGGGTAATGCATATTTTTTTAGATTTGGGAATAATAATTTATTCTTATTATTATAAGAGATCACAATATCTCAATGATTATTCTTGGACCTCATATCTATTATGAACTCTATGGAATATATATAAGTTCACTTAAAGTCACATAGTTCCAATGGAATGGAATCATCAGGTCGACCATGTTAGGGAAATAAAAAAATTATTCCATTGACTATCTCCATTATAGAAGGTTATCATATATAAAAATAATTTAAAGTTAAACCCTGTTAATATTTTTCACTCAAAATAATTTTTATCCGGTAGAGACCGAATATTGTTTTATATAACATTAATATAATATATCAAGTTCCTAATTTATTATATAGGCCACATTTAATATGTTTCCCATTATATATATGAATTTTAGTGAATCCACAAGTTGTATAACACAGTCAAAGAAGATGATTCATGCCTTATCCTACCCCCACTATGCAATCTATAAATCATTGTGATGGAGGAGGATCTGGTGAACTCTATCCATGGATCATTTCTCCTGAACAAGGATGAATCACAAGCTAGGAAAAGCCAAATTTGGTGGTTAAAATCAATTAAGATTCATCCACCATATTATTTTGGATAACAGTTGGTACTTCCCTCTAGAGGACGTAATAATTTAGGGGCCCACTTAGGGGATCATACCAAGAATTATCTATTTCAATTACTTTATATGAATTTAGATTTAGTATTCTTTTATTAGAATAAGTGTATAATTATTCCCAAACCCTCCTATTCTTTTTGAGATTTAATGATAATGTCATTTTTATTTACTAAACAATTTTATTTTATAGGTTCATTATGGTAGAAGGTAGCCTTAGATGGTGAAGGGGAAGGACCAAGCTTCATGGGAAAGAGAGTTTTCTTTTTTTACTTTCAATATCCTTATATTATTTTACAATCATGTTTTGAGATTTAAAATGAAATCTTTCCCAAAAATTGATTTTGCTTTACTAAACTTCTTTAAGAGACAAATGTTTCATATGAATCCTATGATACCATTTTTCAGATTTTAATGTTAATGAGATTGAATTATTAAATTGTAAAATAGAGTTATTAATTTGAATCATGGATATTAAAATGAGGACTCTTGATTTGAAAGAATTAATTGATTCATGTAAATGAAAATTCCTAACGATTTTTTCAGGATTTGATTTTCTAAAATTCATGTGAGTTGATTAATTATTATTAATCTATCCATGAGTAATTTTTCATAATCATATGTCACATTCTGGAGAGAATTTCAGGACAAAGTTCTTCCCATTAATATTGATCATATTTCATCAGTTATCTTAGGTCATGTTACCAATGAGAACTTGAATTTGAACATTTCAAATCTATGACTATGAAAAAATACATTTAAAATGATTGAGAAATACTTTTAACATACAATAATCCTTAAATACCAACATTAAATCAATACTTATTTATTCCATAGAAACAATTAATGGCCATGTTTGGAATGATTCATGTTTCAATCCATTATTATCCATTCCTACCCTCCTCCTGGTGATAGAATGATATTTTAAATTTGAAGGGAATCAGGATAAATGGGATGATTAATATTGTAAAGAATAAATAAAGTGGTGATTATTGCGGGGACTATAAAAGGTTATGTAATCATTAATTTTTAATCTATTTTTTTAAACCTGATTAATATAAAAAAATTAAAATGAAAAAATAACTAAAAAATGATAAAATTGGGTTGTGATTTAGGGAAAAAATCACCATTACTAGACCTATGAGTTTTATCACACGTGCTTAGGTGGTGGATGTGAGGTTTATTCTAATCATAACTATCAAAAAAGGAAAAAATAAAAGGTTCTTTGAAAAATAATAAAAATTATAAAATTAGAAAAAAATATTTAAGAGAGGGAACACATCATTCATTACAATTAATCTGATCATAATCATTACTTTGGAATATAGGAAGGTGGGAGTTGATATAAATTGAATGGTTTAATATCATTAAATTTTTACTTTTAATATCATGATTTATTATTTTATAGATAAACTTTCTACTTGAGCTTTAATTTTTAACATCAATTCATACCAACCTTAAGCCTCTGGTTCATATGAACCTTTTTTGCAAGTCATCATGTTTTTATGAATTTTTTGTCTTTACAAAGTGGATAAAGTAGTTCTTTTACAAGCCTATAGATAAGGATCATGTTCTCATTATATTATAATAAATCTATTTCAATCATATCATGAGAGATGACTTAAAATATTTACATGAGGTAGATCAGGATTTGGAATGTTATAATGAATTGAGGAACATGAATGAATAAGGAGAGAAGCTTCAATAAATTTCAAATGGGATAAATTAAAATGCATGATTTCATTATTTCATTGAAAAATGAGAAATTTATTTTATATTTTATGTGGAATTTGAAAATTTTGAAATTGACAATTTTTTTATAATATTACATTGAAATTCGAATATTGGTATTCTTGGTGACCTCTAATCTTCCCTATTGATATTTTTTACTTGAGGGAAAACAGGTTTAATTGTGGGGGTATTTGACAGACCCAAAATATATGAATTCTTTTTTCAATTTTTTATGATTTCTTTATAATTTATAATGTAAAACCCCATTTTTTAAAATATTTTAGTAAATTGTGGGTAGTTTGAAATGAGTAATTGAAATGGATTTAAAAAAATTATAATAATTCCTTCTTTATTTTTTGAATTTACTTGAAGAATTTTAAAAAATAATTATGAAATTTTATAACATTTGTCTTTTTTATGTAAAAATAAGGCCAAAGACAGCCAGTATTCAACCCATGGGTGAACTCCACTAAGATATATTAAGTGAGTTGGCCAGTCATTCAACCCACAGGGAGGGCCAGATAAGCTGGTAAGGTGCCCTGGTGGTCAAGCCCTATGTAGGTGGGCCATGGGTGGTGAGCCCCACGATGATCATAGTTATCACGAAGGCCTATGCTGACCACATGTGTCATGGACCATGTGTGTGTGCATGTGTCATATAGGATCCCACCCCAAAAAAAGATTGTAGAGTGATCCCATGTCGATATTTATAAATGCTCAGTGCCCATCTCACCATTTTGATGTGGGATGGTAACTCCATCACATTGATTTCGCACTTTGTTGTGGACCACCATGATCTACAACTGTGATTCCTCTCCTCCTCACTCTTTTCCCCAATGATGTCTCTAGATGTAGTGGTATACCCTACCTCACTCTCCACCTCGGCTGACCACCTTGCCCAACTGTATGTTCCAACTCCCCCATCACCTAACCACCACCCATTGCAGATTCCACCTATGCTATTTGTCTCGGTCGCAAACCAGTGGCGACCACCATGGTCTCCCTCATCCTCTTACACTACCATGGATTTGTTTCCTGGAATCACAAACATTGTTGTCACATGAAATCCAACTACTCAAAATCCTTCGTATACACCTTTCACTACTCACACACCCCTCATTATGGCCAATCGAGCCTCCTCTAGCCACTTTGAAGGCTAGAGGAGGAGGAGGTTTCCACTAGTGAGCCCCACCCAGTACTTCCTCAGCTGAGGACCACTATAGCTCACCACATATGACACGTCCCACTGTCATTTCCACATCACCCTATAGATTTTGAAGGCCCAGATGCCTGCTACTAGTGGTATCCTCACCATTAGCTCAATCCCCTTATCACCTATATCTTGTATGTACCGTGTGAATCCATTCCAAACAGTTTCCCACACTCGTGGCATGCGAGTGTGGTTTCGTGAAGATGAATACCCCCCACCCCAAATTCTCTATTGTGAGATTTGAATACTGAATAGGTCGAGGGACTCTCTCATGAACTCTATAAGTAGGCCACTTCCTTCATGCTTGGGTATCATTAGTCGACACCAGTCAACCCCAAAGGAGGGATCTAATCAAATGTGGAATCTCAGGCTGCCTTCAATTCTTCTCCACCCTCCTTCTTCTTTGTTTTATTTTTTTATTTTATTTTCTTTTTATTTTAAATTTAAATTAATGTTTTATTTTTATTTTTAAATAAATAAATGAACTCTTTATTTAAACTTTTTTTCAACCATTAACTTATTCTTTTTTAATTATAATAATAATAGTAAGTGAAAATTATTATTATTATCATTATTATAAATATTACTATTAAAATAAAACTTTTATTTTAAATTTATTTTTTTATTTTATACACTTTTTAAAAAAAATATTACCTTGATAATAATAATAATTAATATTTTTATTTTTATTTTAAAATTATTTATAAATAATGTCTTTTATTTTCTTTTCTTTTCTTTTATTTCATTACCCCTCTCTCTTGCCTTTCTGTTTATCTTATTATTATCCATTATTCCTTTTTTATTTTATTTCCATCATCTATCATTCTTTTCATTTTATTTCATTCTTCATCTCTTCTTATTCTCTTCTTCTTAATTTCACCATTTTGATCTCTTAATCCTGGAAATGAGAGTTTAACCACAAGGCTCATCCTGGGGGAGAGGCCAAGGTGTTCATGAATTTTATTATGTGTTTTTTATTGATTTTGTAGATATAATTGATTATGAATGAATGGGTGAGGTGAATGTATATCATATAGTGACTACCCCCAATGACAAGCAACTCAATCTATCCCTATTTTTTCATTTAATAAGTTTCCCTCTATCTATTGGTTAGTTATTCACATGTTAATGTTGAGAGAATCAATGGATGAAACAGCATTGAATTAGTTGTTTCCTGGAACATGAAACCTCCTAGACCATGGATTGTATTCAACCATGTTTAAATGAGGAGGTGGATATAATGGTGGTAAGGCATTCAATGATATTCCACAATTTCAAAACAAATAATAGTAATTAAAACATGAAATTTCTTGTTTGGATTATCGAAATGAAATAAAACACATAAAAGAGAATAATTATTTAATCCAAGGTTAAAAAAAGTCAAAATACTTTCCTTCCATAACCCATTATGTTTAGTTTTTGTGTTAGTATAAGTTAGAATTTCAATTTTTGCATGTCATTAATCAGAAACAAAAAAATATTGTCATTATTTTCATTAAAATCATAAAAAACAAATAGAAATAGTTTAGGTAATTTAGAATAAGTGGTTAAACAAAATGAAATTATATTCAAGTGATACTACCATGGTCAGCCACTATGCTTTACTAGGAAACTAATATTGCTTTATTAATCCCTATGAGACGCGTTCATCATGCACCTCGTCTTCTCATTTCTTCACACTTCATAACCTATTTGGTTAGGACAACCTTTATCCAAGTCTCTTCCCAAATTCACTCCATTCATCTTAAAAGAATTTATTAGGGCATAAATCCAACCAAATAAGTCCTTTTGTGCAAATAAAAAGGATATTCCCAAATAATAGGATGTTTGTATGAGTACAAAGAGATTCAAGACATAAGGTAAGGCAGCTTTGTCTCAATTTTATTTATATGGGTCACATGCCTTATACACTATTTGTTTCTTTTTTGTGTTACATATACTACTTTTGAATTTCTTTTATGATTATTATTCTCAATATTGGGTTATTTTCATATCTATAAAATTTTCTTTATTTCATGGGCATGCGATTGTACTTATTATAATGTGATAAGTATGTATTCTACAATTTGATTAATATTTGGGATTATTTGGTTTTAAATATGCATTGTTGAATATTTATCCTCAATGCACATTTGTTTTAAAGAAAATTCATATATTTTTTTACTTTTCTCTTATAAATATTTAATTTTTTTTAACTCATGTTTGAATTTTTACTAAATAGTTTAAAGAGAATCTTTTTGTTGTTTTCAAAACAAGGTACTCTATGAAGTTTTCTGAAAAAAGTATGAAAGGAATGTTTTTTAACTTATAAGTCATGGAAATATTTATATTCTTTCATGATTCCTTAATTCCTTGATGATTACCTTATGATATTACATGGTTATTTACAAATTAATTTTTTTCTATTAAAATTGTACAGTATTTTAAGAAGATAATATTTTCAAAACAGAAAGTACTTTTCATCAAGAATGATTTCAAATTATATCTCAAGATTATTTTCCATCTATGATAATTTTATTTGATGTTACTTATGTTTTATTAAAGATATGATCACATGATACTCTTCTTATTTTTTCTCTAAATAGTTCATGTTTTTTATGGACTGATGGGTATGATGTTTTTTTCTTTTCTTTGAGTTTAATTATGATGAAATGATTGTGAAAGTAATTTATTTTTATTGGTTTTGATATTATTTATGTTATTAATGAACACATATATAGGGTTTTTATTATATCACAAGTGGGACCTATATCTCCCTCCAATGCATTGGGTAACTATGGATAGCTCATGGGGTATATATGTTATGTTTGAACATGATTTCATGTTCACAATTCTATGTGTGGCCCCATTTTTCATATTTATAAAATTATGTGTGGACACAGTTTTCATATCCATATGTTTATGCAAGGGCCTTATTTTATTTCCTTAATTTAATGAGTGGACCTGGTACTATTTATAAATGTTCCCTAAGTTACTAGTTTATGTGTATGCCACATTTCCATGTCCTATGTCAATGTTATGATCTCTTGGATTATGTTCTTTTATTTCCTTAGGATTAAATCCTTATGTACTACTAATATTTCTTAACTGATTCATGTTTATGATCTTTGATATGTAGTGTATGATATTCTAATTTTATTATCATGTTATTATACCCTTTATTATCATGTTTAGGCTTATATATCTCCCTTTTTTATCCATACCAAGTATTTGAGCTCACCCTTTTCTTATGTTTCTTTTCCCCAGTATATAAAGAATTGTTTTTAGTATGATATGTTAAAATGAGTTACATATATGAAGAAATATGTGGGGTAAGATTTAGATTTATTTTGATCCATTTTTTTACAATTCCTAGCTTCCAAAGGCACTAAACTAATACAGTATTTGGGAGTTTTTATGTGTATTACACAAAAATGATGTAATATCCATGTATTCTAGGGTTGGTTTTTTATAGTTGGTATTAGAGGAAAGGTTTGGTCATACATTGGAAAATTAGGAAAAAAACCCATTATTAATAATCCTAGAAGTGTGTCTAGGTTATAATCCAATAGTTTTCATAATGATAATGAATAACCTATGATTAAACCTAAGGTGTCATAGATTTAAATATTGTAATTAATTTCCCTAGATTATGTTGTTTTATAACTATGATTGGTGTTTCTCACATTATTCTTTTGGTTTTAGTCACTGGCTAGAACAAGAAGGAATCATGTTAACATTGAATATGATTGAAAGGTCGGTGACTATGAGAAACCAAATTGGATAATGACAAGATAGAATGATATTGTGATTATTCTTAATCAGCTGTTGTGATATATTATTAGCAATGTGGTCCTTAGTGAGATTCATAACACATAGAATAAGAGGAAGATAGACTTTTATGAAATTTTATGTGGTTATGAACATAGATGAAAGATTATTTGGATTCATCTATAACAAGAAGGTAGGAATAAGAACCTAGAAGAATACCTCCAATGGAGGGGAAGATGTTATCTGTGTGGAAAATAAGGTCATAGAGTGAAAAATTGTTAAATAGTTGAATGCAATATGTGTGGGAAACGTGGGAATTATCCAACTAAATTCCCTAAACAAAGAATTTACTTCTAAACCAAGGAAGTAACTATTTATTCATAATCATTTAAGTGAAATATTTAAATTATAAATTTATTTGGATCTAGGAATTATGAATTTTAAACTATATAAGGATTGTATGGTATAAGTTTTTTGTTATAGATTTGAATCAATATAATGAATAGTGTTGATGACCTAGAAAAGTAATTTAATGAGAAGGATGTATTTTAAGAAAAAAAATATTAAGGGAAGAAGACCCTAAATGAATTCCTGATACTAATAAAATAGTGTTTAGTTTTCATAAACAGATATTGGATAAGAATAAAGATAATGGGATAGTATTGATGACATTGGAACAGATTAGTAATATGATGAAAATTTGGTCAATGATATCATGGATTGAGTTTATAGAATTTTTGGATTTATAGTATGAGAAAAGGTTTAATTTTTTAAATAATGCATGTTTTAAATATGGTTTTATTGTCATTCAGGTTATTAGTATGTTTTAAGAGAATAAGTGATCAAGGTATTAAAAAATTTGATATGTGACAATTAGGAGATACATCATGTTCTCTGGGGGATAAATGATAAATTGATTTTGGATATTTAGTAACCTTGTTTCAAAAGTATTGGATTTTAATCTTTTGGTAGTTTCATAAGGGTAACCATTTATGGAAATGTTTACATTGTAATTCGGATAATGTTTTATACATTAATTTTTTATAATATAAATATTTATTCATATTCGATAACTTGTGCTATCCATTTTTTTGATATAAAGAAAGATATTATTCCATATCTTTCTATTTATGGATATCATGATTTTCAAATGCTTCAAGAATAATAAATTCACCTTTATTTCTTGGAATAAAAGATGAAATGGAAATTGATCATGACATAATAAAGGGTGATATTATGCTGAAATAAAGTAACTATATATTCTCATGAAAATTATTTAACTTTAAGAAAAGGGTCTTGAAATTAAAAGTTTGTCTTGTTATCATCATTTTTTATTGTATAAGTTTCCTTTTTCAAGTCTATTTGGATTATATATTTGTGTTTATTAACCTTCTTCTGACCATGTTCTCAATCACTCTCCATAAAAACACGATGGTTTGTCTTCTCTTATATGTCAATGTTTTCCCATTCCACCTATGTTATCCTATGTGGAAACTTAATTATGAGTTACTTTGGTTAATCTTTATGATTCCAACATTAATTTTTTAAAAGGAGATTTAGTTTTAATTTTTTATGTTGTGGGTTTTTGAAAAAAGAACTTTTAAATAATAAACCATTAATTTTTGAAGTGAAATATCAAATTGCAAGGATTCTATTTTTTTTAAATTATTTATCATATTGGAATGGAAGTTTATCAGTTTTATATTATTCAAAATACCTCTCATGTTCATAATTTTTTCCATGCATCTCTTCTGAGGAAGTGCATCCCCGATCCTTCAAATGTATTAACTTAGAGGTTGTACCACTGAAAAAAATATCCTTCTTATAAAGAGAAAAAATAAATTTTTTGGATTTAGATATAAAGTTAAAAAAACTACCACAAACCTAGTTAAAGTTTTGTGGATAAACCACTAGTTTAAATAAGCTATGTGGTAACTTGGAGATTTGATGAGGTATAACTATCATCATTTGTTTGTATTAGAATAATGAATTTTGTGGGATAAATTCATTTGAAGGAGGTAGAATATAACACCCATAATTTTTATGAAATTTGTTTTAATAAATTAAATTTATTTTCTGCCTTTTTTTATATGCTACATCATGTTAATCTTATGATACATGAAATATTTCCTTAATCTATTTTACATGCAACATTGAGATTCTAGAAAACATCATTTTGTTATTATAATTATTTAAACAAGACAATTATAACATAGACTTTATAATAGTGTGTATTAATATGATTAAATGAATTATGAAATTATTGTTTACACATGTATATATAATTCTTTGACAAATTAATTAAAAATTAATGTAAAACCTTTTTAAAATAAAATGAAATGTTTTTCTGAAAAACTATACACGAGTGTATTTTATAAAAAACACTCTTATTTTATTATATTAATTAATTATATATATATGTATATATAATATTAAATATAATTTTTAACATATAAATTATATGATTTCTAGGTAATATATAAGAAGAAATCCAATTTTTCTTATAAAAAATATTTCTTTAAAAAGAATGTTTTATCACCTTTGGATAGTGTACTTATTTTAAATCTAATTGATGTCACTCTAATAAATTATATTTGATAAAATAAAAATATTATTTGAAATTAGTATATCAAAATTTTTTTGTTGAAGTTTTGGTATTTTTCTGATAAGTTTCATGTTCTGATGAATAATAGAAAATATTGAATTTTAATTTAAAACGTCCTTTTCATCAAAATAATCTATATTGATAATTTATGGTTTTTATTAGTTTTAAATGATAATTAAATAAATTTTTTATCATTTAATCAAATTTAGGTCATTGTAATAAATTTTACATCTAATTTGAATATATAAACATATCAATCATTTAAACATTTTCAATTAAAAGACTCATTGGTTTATCCCATCTACATGACTCATTTTTAATTAATTTATAAAAAGTATATGAATTGAATTTAGAAAAATGGATTCCACATTTAGAATCATAGGTTCATAATTTATTAATTACAAACCTTTTATTTTTGGATAATATGAATAGTAATTTTAGTAATTTTTATTACCAAAGTTAAGGGTACATCTAGTAATTAAGGGTAAAAATATTAATATAGATATTATAAAAAATACACTATAACTTTCCCAAATGTTATTGGATGAAGTTAAATAGACCTTTAATGTTTAGTTTTGGAAATTGGATAATTTAATGGAAGTTTTTCCTTTAAAAGGACTTTGATATTATTAAAATCATAACAAGTGAAAAAATATCACACGATTACTTTTAATAAGTATAATATTTTTAATATGTGTTTAAATAGAATATATGATTGACTATGTATATTATTATAAAATATAATTAGTTTTCAAACATCATGGCATTTTATTTTTAAATTTTAGTAAAGAAATAATTTTCATAAATAATTACACAATGATGATGCATTAATTATTCAACTAATGAAATATTTAATTAAGTTATATTATAAATGTGAAAATAAATATAATATCACTTAATTAAAGTACTACAAGAATTTTATAGGTAAATATGACATGTTATGGGTGTGTTAAAATAATTTTTTCAATGTTATCTTACCGGATTGATTTTATTAAAGTCAATTTAATGAAAATTTTCAAAATTGACACTAATAAAATTTTATGAAAATGATATTTTATTAAATTAGTTAAAAATAATAAAAATCATAAATAGGAAAAAGGGGAAGTTATATGGTCTAAAATATAATAAATTTTCTATTTATGATTCTATTTACAAATCATACGTAAAAATACTCACCATTTAATATTGAGAAATATATTACCATAGTTAAAATTAGAATAGGTTAACAATGGGTTAATAAATTAAATAATGATTATAATTACACCAAAACTTGTCTAAAATATTTTGGTTTATGGGATTAAAATATTATCATATCTTTGATTCTAATAAATTTCGTTTTGGTGTATTTATATTGTGAATGTATTTGTTATAAATTAATCTTCTGAGAAATTCAAAAAGTGCCACTCCCCTCTCTTATAAAATGGAACCTCTTCTTATCTTTTATTCACACTTAATAACCTATTTTAATTGGCCAACTTATATCCAAATATCCTCTAAAATATTATATCTTCATCATAAAATCCTTAATTTAGGCATAAATTCAATCAAATAATTCCTTTTGTGAAAATAAATAGTAGATACCCAAAGAAGATGCAGTTTGTGTTGGTATGATGAGAATCAAGACATGAGGTAAATGATCTTTATCTCACTTTTATTTCTATGGGGAACATTCATTATACACTACCTATTATGATTATTATTACAAATATTATGGTATTTTAAAATCCATATAATTTTATTTCATTCATGGGTATACAATTACACTAATTATAAATTTGTATGTATTTATTCAACAATCACATAAATATTTAGGATTATTTATTTCTAAATCTTTATTTGGGAATATTTATCCTCCAATTCCATTTAAAAAAATAAAAAGATTATTATTATTATCTTATGAATATTTAAATAGATTTTTACCCATATTTTAAGTTTTAATAAATCGTTCAAAATGAATCTTTATATCATTTTACAAATGAGGTACTCTGTGAATTTTCTGGAAAAAATAAGAAAGGAATGTTTTTTAACTTATATGAAATGAAAATATTCTTACACTTTCATGATTTATTAATGCTTCGAATCTTCCCTTACAATATTATAAGTTTATTTTCAATGAAAATGTTTTATTTTAAAACCGTATGACATTTTTAGAAGATAATATTTTCAAAACAGAAAGGATATTTTATTCAAGAAATATTTCAAGTGATCTCTCAAAATTATTTTTCATAGAAGATAATTTTATTTGATGTTACTTATTTTTTAATGGGTATATGATCCAATGATAATATTCATATTATTTCTCTAAATAGTATATGTTCATGAAGGATTTATGTTTATGAATTATGTTCCTTTTCTATGATTTATGTTATGATGAAATGTTTATGAAACTCATTTCTTTTAATGGTTTCTATTATGATTTATGTTTTTATGGAACACATATGTATGGTTTTAATTATGTTATGGTTGGTAACTATATCTCTCTCCAATTCATTGGTTAATTATGGATAACTGATGAGGTATATATATTATGCATGAACCTGATTTCATGATCACAATTATATATGTGGACTTGGTTTTCATGTCCATAATTTTATGAGTAGACCTAATTTTCATGGTTGTATGTTTATGAAAGGGCCTGATTTAATGTCCTTCATTTGATGATTAAACCTTTTTTTATTTATACATATTCACAAAGTTACAAGTTTATATGTATGCCACAATTTCATGACTTATGTCAATGTTATGATATCATGGATTATTTTCATTGATTACATTATGATTCAGGTATTATGTACTACCAATATTTATTCCATGAATCATGTTTATGATTTATGATATATAGGGTATGATCTTCTATTGTTATTATCAAGTTCACATACCCTTTATGCTCATGTTTATTCTTATAAATTCCCATTGTTTACCCTTACTGAGCATTTGAGGTCACCCTTTTCTTATTTTTATTTTCCCTAGGATATTAATAATTTTTTTAAGTATTATATGTCGAAAAGAGTTCTATATATGATGAAATTGGTGAAATAATATGTAGATGAATTATGAACTAGTTTTTTATTCTTCCAAGTTTCCAACAGTACTAAACTAATATGGTCTTTTTCCATGTGTATGTTTATTCCAAAAAAAATGATTTAATATCCATGTAACTTAATCTTGGGTCATTATAAATTAATTAAAATAGGGATGTGATTTTTGGGTATATATTTAAGAATATTCAGATAAATTTAAATATGGATAATAAGAAAAATATATTTATTCAAACGATGTTTGGTATTAATTGCGCTTATGGGTATCCTTAGAAGAAATGTTATAATTGTGAGTAATCATTGGGTTAATCAATGGGATATATGTATTTGTAAATGGATTCTAAATGAAAAATTTAAAAACCATTTTATTGAAATATCATAAATTGATGTAAAAAATGAACATATTTTTTGTATTTCATGTAACTCCAAAATATCTAAATGATAAAATTTTATCGTAATTCATTCTCCATTATTTCTTGAAATCCTATTCCTAAATCATTACTACATATAATGAATTTAAATTACATTGAATTTTATATTGGTAAAATGGATTTAATTATTAAAATAAGGACAATAGAATTAGATAAGATAGAGGTTTTTTATTTTTAAAAAATAGTAAATAATATGGGTGAATAATAATCATGGGAAATGATATATTTTTTATAATATTTTAATACCTAGGAAAATGAAATCATCAATTATGTCAAAAATTCCCATGTATAACTTACTTGACTAAATTACTAATCATTTTTTCATTAATAATCTATGTGTTAACTTTTATTAAATATAATATTTTTAAAATACAATTATTGAAAATGTTTATTAAAATTAAACCTCGATATATTTTTAATATAACCCACCACTCTCTGTTATACCACACATTAATAAAAATCCAAAATTTAATATATAAGATCTCTCAATCATAATCTTTATATTTTAATCGTTATAATCTAATAAAAATGCATTCATTCGAAGAATAAGTTTCTTAGTAATGGAGTTATTTCAAAGAATCACAAATAAAATCTATCTTTTAACTATATATTATTAATTTATATTCTTCCTCATACCATATCAATTTAATTATGTTATGATTTTTTTACATTGAATGATCAATTTCATCTGTTTCATTCTATATCACTAAAATATCCATATGCATATTAAAATACTATAGGTGGGTCTTGATTGATAATACATCCAAAATGAAGTGGGTAACTTATATATCTCATAATATATTATAAATAGGTAAGGATAAATAAAATAACCCTAATGATATAATGATTCATTGAAAGTGATCGTTAACATACGTGTATAGTGATATTCTATTATTATTGTTCATATTATTATATTTCTTTAAATATATATTATTGGTTTTTATTTTATGATCATGTTATCATAATTTACTTGATGATCTCATTATACTCCATGTTTATTTGTTTCAATAAAATGTTATCATTATTATTTTTTTATAAAAATATATGCAAATCATTTTATTTTTATTATATTAAGTTTGGGTTTTTCATGCTATGGAATGAACATAATGGGTTGCAATAATGTTATAATAATTAAATAAATAAAAAATATTATATTTATTTTTAAAATGGTAGGACATGATCATATCTTCCAATGGAATGAAAACATTTTCTTGGTTGTCAATTTTTATACAAATTATTATTGTTTTTGGAATAAAATATTGTAAAATTTGACTTATCGGTTTTGATATATTGACATACATCACATCATTCTATTATTTATCATTATTAATATTCTTTTAAAACAATTCATTTTTGAGTTGCACTTTTATTAAAAGTCATAAACTATAAATATTTATTGATTATTTTCTCATAACAAGGCATGAAAAAGTAATTTCTTCACCTCATACAAAAAATATAAATTAATCTATATCATTGATAGTGTTTCATTATATAATCATATAATTATAATAAATTAGATTTATTTAGTATTTTTGAACTCTGTAAATACTCTATGAATCAATTTGATATTTAATGAACAAAAAAATTAAAATTACTCATAAAACAATATATAAATAAATAGTGAAAATTGTTAAGTGATTATCATTGAAAATGAAATAAAAAATAAATAAATATAATTTCATGTAGAATACTTGTAGAAAAAAAACCTGAATATTTTGGTTTTGAAATAAAATAATATATATGTTAAATATATTTGATTCTCTATAATAAAGACTTTCTATATAATAGGAGGAAATTATTACCGATAAAATAATCATCTATAAGATGAAATTTATTATGTTGATATTTCTAGGAATAATTGTCAAATTTTAACAATTTATTTATATTTTTTATGATTTATTTTATTTTATTTTATTTTATTTTATTTAATGTATGTGTAATGAAGAAATATGAGGAAATAATTGGAGCTTATTTCCGGAAATGATTTTAAAAGTGTTTTCTTATGAAACTAGGAATATGGTATGGATCATTAAATGTTAAGTTAGATATCTTGAGGCATAGTTTTCCTCTCTACACAACCAAAATTCTGATGGTAAATTAATATTAATCATGTATGCCACCAGAAACCCAATGAGACATCAAGACCCGAGTGATCCATTGGGAATTCAGTGGAGGGAACTAGGATCCTGGAAGTATGTCTTGAGTTAAATATTAATGATTTATTTAAAAAACCCAATGAGGTTCCATAGTAGTTTCATGTTTAATTTTAAGGGATTTTTTCCTTTATAAAATGATTATGAAGCTAGAAGTTTTCCAATAAGAATAGGTTTTTCCACTAGGATTCATGTGAAGTCCTCTAAGTTTATAATGGGTAGGCTTAAACTCTTATTTTAATAGGAGGCACGTTCATATACTATATAGATTTATTTTATAGATTATATCCCTCATTTTAGTTTGAAATAAACATTAATCTACTTGTTATCTTTTCTAATTCATCCATTAACACTCTTTCATATTTGGGTGAAATCTCTTTCCATGCATATTGGAAATATAATCCTTTAAGTGTGATTGACACATAATGGTACGTAAATAAAACCTAGTATGGTAACCTCATAATAATTTAGGTTTCTTTTTAATGTTTTCATATAATTTATGGGTCTTTTTTAGTTTAATTAAATAATTTTTTACTATCTATTAAAAAGGATAAAAATTTCATTTCATAGGTAGATTTTTAAATAATAATAAGGTAAAAAACATAATTATCTCATCGATTTTAATTTCATTATACTAAATTATTTTTCTAATAAGATATAATCTCACAACTTTAGGGCGATTATATGAACTAAAATTCATAAAACTAATCAAAAAAGTTTTATTTTATTAAAAAAAATTATTCAATAATTTATTTTTTACAATATTTGTTTATATAATGTTTTATATAATTATAATAAAGTGATCATGACTTGTATAAAAACAATATAAATTATTGAAAAATAATATCTATTGTGAGGGAATATTAGGGTTCCTTCCATTCATCTCGATTATCATCCCTAACCTTCTCCCTATTTTTAATTTCTTTCACCTACTTCATTATCTTCCATGGACAGTTTTATCCTGAATGTCATGTTTTCTTATTTTCTCTCATTTAGTTTCTTTTTATTTCTATGTATATAGTTCAATTTGAATACCAAATTCACCTATACCATAAACCTCATAGAAAATCCCTTCATGTGATACTCCAATGTGTTCAAACTCAAAGGTATAATGTGGGTATGACTTAGTGTATTGGAACACGTTAGGGTACCTATTTTAGTTTCCTCATCTTATTTTGTTTCTATATTTCTCAATTGGTTTACCTCGAATTAAGGGCTACATTATTTTATTTAATTTCAACATTCATCCCCTTAGTTTTTTCTTTCTTCATAGCTTATCATGATAAACCCCATCTTTATTCCAAAATGATGGGATTTTATGGTCATTCGAGACCATGATGGGAAAAAAATTGATAGAGATTTGTGTTGTGTCTTCTATAGTGTCTTCAACCTAATTACTTATATGGTTATTAACCTCTTATTGTGTATTTTTAAAACTTATACATCTCCCCCGTCACTCCCTTAATTATTTGTTTCTATTTTCCTGAACTACATTCAAGTTAGTTATTAGACATATTTTATCTATAGTATTATCTTCAAGAAGGTGGTGCATTTGGTGGTGGAAATATTTTATCAAGTTTATGTGGGGTGTTGTTGTTCTTGGAGAAATATTAAAATCATCCACTAATTATGTATAGAGTTGTCTTGTATTATAGTGATGTTCTACTAGTTAACTGTTTTTATGGTTGGTTCGACGGTTATAGTTGGAATAAGTATGTAAGTGATGGTTGTTTTGTTTTTTATCAACTTGTTATTTTTCGGCATCCCTATTTAGTAATGTACTATATATGGTGGTGATTCTATTTTGAGGTTCTATTGGTTAGGATGTCTTCTCTCATAGAGATTCAACATTGGTTCAGTTGGTTCATTAGTGTTAGTTAAGAGGGAGTATTTATAGTTGGATACGATGTTAGGGGAATAGAATGAAGTTATTTATAAGCTTTAACTGTTGCGTTGAGAGACAATGGGCTGGATGCACTAAAAATTTTCATACGAGTAATATATGGCTATGTTTTCTATATCTAACTTTTTTCAGTAAATTTAGAGGATTTTCAATTTGTTTTATTTGAAATTTAAAATTTTTTCATTGATTTTGAAACTGTGGCCATAAATTCCTATTTTTGTGGGTGATTATATCTCTAGTAAGTAGTATATAAGGATCCAACATTACCCCATAAGTTGATTGTTAAAAATAAAAAATTATAATAATCGGGATTGTTAATGGAATATTAATATGTAAATAAATATCTTGAAATATATATTTTTATACTAAATATAATTTTTTAAATTATGATACATTGAATATTATGTAATGTTATTTATTTATATTGGTGTATTTTTAGTTTTCAAGAGTTAATGAGGCATTTAAATGGGATTTGATATAAAATATTTAGGTTATAAGAGTTTATGTTCAGTAAAATTAAACATTGTGTATTTTTAGGGGTAATTTCATGTTTTTTAAATGAAATGATACGATGTGATAATATATAATAAATAAGTAATGGTTATTTATATGATTTATAATATATAATGGTTTGAAAATATGGAAAAATTGTCAAAACAATTTGGATGAATAATGAATGATTATAAAAAATGAAAATATCAAATAAATGGTGATGATATAAAATAATATTCTTTTTGTATTGTACATAAGTTCATGTTTTGTTATTATAACTTGGAAATGTGTTGTATGAATTTTTTAAAACATTATAATTTATTTTGTTTTAGGGAAACACTTATTTTTGGATTTGATATGACTATGTTTTTTTATATTTAATGGAAAACCATGGGTTAGTCTATCAGATAAACATGACTTCAATTTTGATATAGGGAAATGCTTATGTTGTTATATTATATTAAATAATCCCTGAGTTTCAATTTTATATGACGTTTTTAATTTTTTAGTATAATTGATAAAATTCATTATGTTTATCTATAACGAAAATTGATCAATGGGTTTGATTTCAAGAGAAAATACAATACACATATTCATGATAGTGATAAAAAATGTTTTTTAAATTATAATAAATTAAAAAAACATGATAATAATTATTATATTTGTTTTTATATAACATTTTGTAAGATATATTAGGTTTATACATGTATTATCCAATTTGGTCGAAAAACACAAGGATGATTTCTTAGTAAAAAATGAATATGTTTTGTGTTTGATGATTTTATTAGATATATTAATAGTATAAAATTTAACAAAATAGATATTATTATGTTAGGAAATATAATACATGTGGGTTATTTGGTTTATTCATTTTTTGATATCTTTCACATTCCTTGTATATTAAAAACTTATAAATGATACTATTTAACAAGAATTAATTAATTAAATTAAAAGGACATGATATAGTTGTGAGTTGATAATAAAAATCATTATGATGTTTTCTATGAGGATATTGGATCATAGAAATTTGTCTATTTTATGATTTTACATAATTTAGTTATAATTTATTATATTATGATACATGTAATAAAGTTATGAATTATACTTATTTATGTTGCATAATATATTTTCCTCTATTGGGATATTTATTAGAGTTTTATTTTAGATGTTTTGTACTAGTTTCCAATATAGATATTTATTAATTTATTTTAAAATTATACTAATATGATAATTCATTAGATGGAATATTATATCTCAAGTTATATCTTTTTACCTTAGGGTTGGTCCACATCCTTTTTTAATTAGGTAGAAAACTTGAGGATTGGGGCATTATTTATTTGTGATATAATTTATTTAGAGTGGAATATTGAACTACCAAAAATATACAATAGGATATAATCCATTTTTATTTTTCACATAAAATAAGAATTCATTCCCACCACTAGAAAATGAATGTATATATAAATTTATATGGGATATGGTATCCCTATATTAATAAACCATGAAATTGAATATTGGACATTATTTCTATCCCTCTTCTATATAATTTTTAATTCCTTTTAATGAGAAATAGTTTTTGTATATAAGGATAAAATTTATGAAATTTTTATTAAACTATATGTCAAAATATTAGAAAAATATTATCCAAACTAAAAAAGATATTTCCAAATTGGTGGGTTGGTTCTAATGATGTGAAGTTATAAAAAACATTCCCTTCAATGATCACTTACTATAGTAAAAAAGTGATATAAAAAATCATATTTTGTTTTCAATTATTTCTTATTAATAAACTAATTTTCACTACAAACATGAGAAAAAATTGTAAAATAAGAAATTATATTAATTCTACAAAATAATTTTTAAATGGTTAAAATTATTTATTCATGATATTTTAAAACTCATAATCAAATTTTAAATTTACATTAAATGATCCCATTTTACCTCAATGTGTTGAGAAATTTCATTCTTTACCACTACCATATTCTAAAAATTATAGCTAAATTACTCTCTTCTATATACTATTTGGTATTTTTGTTAAATATAATTTTAAAATTGATGACAATGATGTTGTTTGGGTGTTTTTACTAATGAATAAGAAAAATTAATTTATAATAACATTACTAAAGAAAATAATTTATTTTCATGGAATTAAAATAAAAAAATGAAAATTTAAAATAAATTATATTGTAACATCCATGGTTCCATATAATTTTCTTCATATTTATTTTTGATAAATTATAAATTTTATTTCTAAATGAATTTTTTATTTTTAATAATATACACCAAATATTTATTCACATATTTATTGTGTAATTTTTTTCATATATATTTTCAAATAATAGTGGAAATTTATTTTTTATAATGTTATACCAGAAAAATGGTAGTTCATAGGTCAGGTGATAATCCTTTCTTTTCGGAGAGGTCCGGGAGCTTGGTCTCGTGACTGAAGTGTATCTTAGGTACAATACCTACCTCTAGTACACAAGTTGTCCAAATATAATTTTTCATCATTTTTATATTTATAAAAATATATATTTTATATATTTAAGATTTATTTTAAATATATATATTTATAACTATACTTTTTAGTTTTATCTTCGTATCATCATAGTTATAATGTCATTGTAACGTAATGGTAAGTATAATATGATACATTCTTTTGACATCATAATGTTTTAACAAATTAAATGTAATTCCTTCAAAATGTTTTTGTAAAAATATATGAGAATTGGTTAAATATTATTTTTATAAAAAAAATAATACATTATTTTTTATTTTAAACAAAATTATAGCTCATTGAATTTCTTAATGATTTTTATCATATTCTATCTATATATTTTAGTACTTAAAAATATCCTTTTAAAAAGAATATTGTCGTATTATGTAATAATAAAACATTTGGAATTATTTATTCCATTTTACATAATATTTTGATTCCTAATATGTATTGTGTATTTTTATCACAAAAGTTTTATAATTTCTTTATAATATAGTTTATAGAATTGTAAACTGGTCAATGATTTATAATTTTTTCAATGTGTATATAAATTTTTATGCTAAAAAAACTTTCTCAATAATGTATTTAAATGAAAAATGAAACTTAATTAGAATAATAATTTAATTATATTTATATTTATTATAAAAATAAATAATTATTTAACAATTATATAATAAATAATATATAATAAAATATGAAAATTTAATCACTTATAAAATAAATAAATAGTTTTATTCTAAAGGAATTGTATTTCCATGTAATATATGATTTAATTTAAAATATAAATTGATTATTTTTATAATTTTAATATGATAAATAAGAAATAATTTTTCTATTCAAAATAACAAAATTTTCCTTATGATAACTTTCTAGATTTTTCAAAAAGGATTGATTTTTAAGCAAATAGTACAAAATACCATTTTTAAAAATAACGTAACATTCATGAAATCATAATGATATAAGTTTTATATAAATATTTTGAATCCATTTTTAAAAAACTAGTTTTTTTATTTAAAAATTAAAATGACACATTTAAAAATATAAAACTTAATTTAGGAACACAAGTATGACATTTTTGAAAATAAGTTTTATTTTTATTTAAAACTATTTTTTATACCTTTATTATTTTAGAACTATTTTTAATAAATGTTATAAATTTAATATAATAAAATCGTTTTTAACATTCAATTAATAATATCCAAATTATCTATTAGAGTTAATTTAATTTTTTGTCTTAATAATAAGTTACCGAGTTAAAAATGATTTTTCATAGATAAAAGAAAATTATGATAAAAAGATAATTAATCATATATGACATTAAATATCTAAAACAATTGTACCTTATTTTTGTCTATGTATGTTGTATTATAGAATAATCATCCTCACTATAATGTTTTCCCTGTTTTAATCCAGTTTCCATTTAATTTGACATGTGTTTATTATTGTGTTACTAATATTTACAAAACGGTTAACCCTCTCACTTATAAAAGGATCCCTTTTTTAATACACTTATCCTAAAATTATTAGTCCTTTAACTTGAAAAAATAAAACTAAATAACTGCCCATATATCTTTAACATTTATTAGAGGATTTGGTCACGCCAGGAATACATTTTAATAAGGGTTCAGGATTTGTCCTGAGGGCTAAGGTAAAAACTATGAATCATTCATTTTTATTTATTTTTCATTATTTATTCTTCCATATTTTCCAATAAATATTCTACCTATAAAAAAATAAATTAATATATATTTTTAGTGTAGTTAATTTTTTAAAAATAATATCAAATATCTATTATCCTCCCTTTCATTAGAAAATGGAAACATTGCTCGAGTCACTTGGGGACTAATGCCTCCAAGAATGACATAATTCATCATTAATATTCACATTACCTCGGTAGTTCTAAAAATTTATATTATATATAAAAATAATGTTAATTAAATTAATATTATTATATAAATATAAATTAACAATTTTATTTATACTCTTATAAATAAGTGATATTTATGTATTTAATATCCTAAAATGAGGCAACTGAGGTGGGAAATAATATCTTTATTGTAATTAATACATATTTATCTTATATTATTAAAAACATATTAGAAAATATTATTTTCCTATTTATTAACATTTAAATTAAATCATTATTCTTCTTCAATAGTGATATTATAATCACATTATAATATTAATCATCAATTGATTTTATCATTCTCTTGACTGGGTCTATTTAAAAACATACATGAAAAACACTATAAATTTCAATAGTATATGTTTATATTTATTTTTTTATTTTTATTATATTATATTAATACATAAATAGTGTTTTTTCGTTCTATGATGTTAATAGTAATATTTAAGTCATTATTAATATTCCACCATATATTCATTAAAAAATAATGACACAAGATCATTACGAGTTTCTTTCATTAAGAACCATACCTAAAAGTAAAATGGAACTCTTATACTAGTACCTATAATAATATAGAAATGATGAAATTTGTATCAATAAAAAATAACTAGCATCATCACGAAAATAAATGTGTAGGATGAATGAAATTATTAATAACCCATCATAAAAATAAACTATAAATTGCTAATATAAGTTAAGGAAAAGATTGTTAATGAAACTAATAAAAGGTGATATATATTAATAAGTATAAATAATTAGTTATTAAGAGAGTTATACTTATCACACATGTTTTTAGAACATGTTTTCCCATATATGAAGCCAAGGTATGGTTTTTTTTCTCATATCAACTTTTATTCTTGAAACATATGCCACATTCACCACATGACTATTTTTTGTGTATGTACTTCCTTATGGATTCCAATCATTTTAAAATTTAGAAAATTAATTTTATTTATAAATATACAGTAATTTAGTGTTTTTGGGTGTTTTTTGTTCTACTAGTGCTACAGTCACAAGGGTTTTTGTTAACTCAACTCCCTTTTTGAGTTTTAAGATTTAGTCTTAAACTTTTTTTTATATTATTTGACTCTTACACAAAAAGTAATTATTATATAAAATAATCAATTTAATTCTAGTGTAAGAGGATATTTTTATTTAAATATATTTCATTGTTGAATTTCATTCACATAAAAATATAATGAAACATAAAACAATTCACATCCACTATAAAGATACTTTTTCTTCCATATCCACACTATTTCCTTTAAAAAAATATTTTTATTATTTTGGAATCCAAATACATATTTTCCCACATTTTATTCATATTTCTCTCTAAATATTTTCAAAAATACGTTTTATTACTCTTTTAACAATGTGGGTATCAATAAAGTTATTTAAAAATATCTATGGTTTTTTCTTCCATGATAAAATATTTTATTATCCACTCCACATTTCCTCAAAAAAATAATGTTTCATTTATAAAAAAAATTATTGATATTTATTTCCAAAAAAATTAAAACTTTCTTATGTCAATCTCAAAAAAAAAAAATTTTAAAGTGACTTGTAACAATGTTTTCCTCGATAATGTTTAAAATGTTTTATGAAAAAAAATTATTATCTCATTTAAATATTTCACATTATATCCACAATATATATTACCATTAGGGTAATGTTTCTTGAATCACCCTCTACGTAACATTTTTAAAAACTCATTTTGGGTTATTTTATTTTTTTATAAATTAATCGAACTATTATTGTCATTGCATGTGATGCCATTTTAAAATGTTATGAAACCCATTTTATTTATATGGGTTCTTCTATATTTAATATAAAAATTATTTTTGTGTGGGACACATGCATATGTTTTATAATTTTGAAATGGGTGTGGTCCTTTAGAGACCTCCAATTCCATGGTATAGGTTTTATGTCCCATGAGATAAATATGGTGTGTATACATAGTTTTTTTGTGGACAATTTAGTGAATATACGTTATTGTTATGTTAAAAACATGATTCTCATATATTATTATTATGTTAATAATAGGATGTGGTTTAAGATCTTGACCTTTTTAGATATTTCTAGGGTCCATTTAGAGGTATTATCTTTTCTTATTTTAAGAGTATCTTGATTGGGTTTTACTTAGGGGATTTTTGGTGTGAAATTATAGAATTTAGGAACCAATATGGGATGTGCATGGTTTGCCCAAATCATTCATCTAGGATAGAAAACCATGTGAAACCAAACAAAGTGGATTCACACTATTGAAAAATGGTTTGTAAAACGGTGTCCCCTGCTTATAGTAATTGTAAAACCGCTGGGAGGAGGCACATAGTTAGGGGAATACGTGAACCCCGTATTGGAAACTATGCACATGAAAAACTAAAACGCTGAAATTTAATTAAAAATATTATAAACACTTTTCTTATATCCCTAAACACCCCATCTTAACTCTAACTCATTTCTATTGTTTTTTGAGGATCCAGGAATGTTACTAATTGCTTCTAAACTCCATTATTGTGAAATTAAAGATCTGTTTGAATAGATCTTCATGTCTCCCAGTAATAGATATTGTCCAAATTATTTTACTACCTATCTCCAATATTTCTCTTATTTTTTAAATAGATGTTTTACTCCATTAGTTATGGGTTTAGAACTATGTTTTGATATATCTTAGTATGTTCAATTTTGGATCTAGATCTTTTTTTTCGTTGTGATATTGGTTTTTCCACTTCAATTGGGTATTTTCATTGGAGGAAATCCATGTATGATCTTGATTTAGGTAGTATAAATTTAAAATATCATATTATTGATTTAAATTACATGTATATAATTGTGAAATTTTAATTTCCATGAAAGTTAAATTTCATCTAGAAATTAATTTGATTAAATTTAATTTTCATGTGATCATTGAATGTGTTGAATTTGGGAAAATTATAATTGGTTACTTTTGATTAATTAATTGGTTAATTAATTAATGGAATAATTTGATTATGGAATTTATGGGACATTTGGAATGTGGAATATTTCCATTAAATGGAATTGTGTAGTTGGTCAATTATTGAGATATGGATTTAATTGGTAAAGAAAATAAAATGGATGATTGGCATAATATTAAAGGGTTAGCGGGTTTTTTGACTAAATGTAGACAAAGGGTATAATGATGAATTTTTCATATTATTCCATGTCATTAAAATAAATAATTATTATTGTGGTGATAAATTGAGAAGGTTTATTTTAATAATAATTTTTGATAAGAATGTTAATGATGCATAACCTTGTTGTATGTGAAACTTGTGAAATTGGTGATATTTTGATATAAGAAATATATGTGTTAGTAATTGTGGGATAGGGATTGAAGATCCAAATAACCATATGTGTTAGTGAGTGTGGGAAAAGTACTAAGGCGCAAAATACCCATATGTGTTAGTGAGTGTGGGATAGGGACTGAGACTCCAAATACCAATTTGTGATAGTGAGTGTGGGAAGGGGAATGAGGCTCCAAATACCCATGTGACATTGAGGTGTGGGATAGGGATAGAGGATCCAAATACCCACAAGGTGTTATACATGAAGTTATATTCCAATGCAATTGTAATTGGTCTATGGTTCCAATTGGTTGTGATATGATTTGAAGTTAAATGGTAAATGATAACCATGGTATTCTGATATGTGATATCACTTGGGGATAGTTCATACACTAGTACAGGCTGAAGAAGTTATTTATAGTATGGGTTTCATCATGAACCCATGTATTTATGTGGTTAATTAAAGAATAATTAAGGTGATAAATGTTTACATTATACATTTTCCTTCATTCTTTATACAAATACATAAAGTGATATTGATTGTATATTGTTTTATACACCATTGGTAGTAGCCTGTAGAGTTTTACTCACACCTGACAAGGTTTTCTAGACCATTACCTGAATACAAATCATGTTTGTAGGATAGGTTAAGGGTGAGGTCTCTATATTAAGTGGTTGGGTCAATATGGAGCATGGTTGAGGGAACCAAACTAGGTGTTGGGACCCAATTGGGGGAGTTTTCAATGTCTTTATTTTGGGTTTTCATTTTAAAACACGACACATATTTTTTATGACATTTATATTGTTTAATTATGGATGTTGTTTTCAATTTTGTTTCATCATGTGATACTATTTTATCAGTTTATTTTATTATTCTAGTTGTAGGTTATTTTATACTTGTTATTTATTAGTTATTTTCATTATTTTTATGCTTTGATGAAGAGGGTATAGTCTCATCATGTTGATATATTAGACTCTTATTTTTATTTGGAAGCCTCTGGAATATATGGAGGTGTGGTTGAGGTCATGTGACCAACTGGCTCCAGCATCAATGTGTGGTACCTAGGTCTGGATATTACAAAGTGGTATCAAAATAGTTTTCTTTTCTTTTATGTTTCCTTACTATTTGGGAAATGTAGATAGGATACTTAGAAGGTTTAGGCATTATACATTATCTCGTGAACAGTAATAGCTAATCCATTTATAGGTTAAAACCCAAGTACCGAGAGTGACATGGTTGTTATTTTTGTTTTCTGTTATGATTGGTTGTTATTTCACCTCGAGTGATGTACTTTTTGTGTGATGTGATTATTGTTTCTAAGATTTTATGATATTTGACTTATTTCTTAGTATAGAATTATTGTTGAGTATTCATGAATAATTCGATAACTAAATAATTATTGTGACATGAATCATTTTTAGGCACACACGGAAAAGTAGGGTTTGGGTATGTTTTTTAAATTGAAATTTTTTTATTTGCTTGTATAATTGAACTAAAAATGGTTCCTAATATGGAAATTAAGGATGTAAACTGATAAAAAATTGAATAGTTGGGTTCATAAGGAATTAATGGAAAATGAGCATGTGTTTTTCCTTTTTAACCATGACCTAGATGTCTAATGGTTATGTGTAGTGATAGTGCCTTAGTTTTTACTATGTGGAAAAAAGGAAGGATTATTCGTTATAGAAATATGTGAATCCATCTTGTTAATAGTGTTAATGTTGTTAAATGTTTCCTAAGGTTTCTGTTTGGAATTTTAGATACATTCTTCCATGATGAAATTTTCTAATTTGATGATAGGAGGATATGGCGGGAAATAACCCTCCAGTAGTAGAACCCAAGGCACCGATAGTGCTAGGTGAATGATCTGGAGAGAAGTTATATGAGAACTTTTCCTGCTTCATGTAGTTTATGGAGAGAGAACCAGAGTGGGATGGTAAGATTATGTCTGACCTCACATAGGAGTTTCAATTACATAACTATACGACTATCACCATAGAGGGTGGAATGAGATAGAAAAGTTTTGGATTAATTACATACAGAAAATACTTAACCATTTAGAGACTCTTTCTGAAAATATGGTCATATTGGCTACTTATATGTTATGAGGACCTACGAATCACTGGTGGGATGTTTAGACTCGGATTGGGTAGGTATACAGTATGGTGTAGAATCAATTTTTGGAGAATTTCCTAGAGCATTTTTATCTAGAGACACTGAGGAATGAGAGGGTAGGTAAATTCATATGGTTTACTTAGGGGATTATTTTTGTATTGAACTATGTTGTTCACTTTTCCAAATTTCATTAGTTTACTCCAGTGTTGTTAGGGGATGAGAAAGCTACAACAATTCATTCCCAATATGGGATTAAATGTGCGATTATGTCCCCTATCAACATCTTTCAGTTAAAGAAGATTGTTGAGGTGGTGGATGAGGCTCTCATATCTAAGGGGAACATGAATGGGGATTCTAGTTAAGGGAATGTGGTTTCTACTAGATGATCATGAGGTACGTATTTTGAGGTTAAAAAGTTTCATTATGAGAATGTTGACAAGGTTATTAAAAGGAATAATTGTCAGGGGGAAGGATAAGTTCCTCCGCATCTTACTTGAGTGCTTTTCCACTAGTACTGTAGGCCGAGTCACTTTCATAGAAATATTCTGATACCACCAATAGAGTGTCGAGCTTTTAGAAATATGGGACATCTATATAGTTTCTATAAGAACCCATAATAGATGGGTAATTATGGGGTTTCTATGAAAAATTAAAATGATGGAAGGGGGTCTTCTACACCCTATTATATAGGAAGCTGTAGTTTGGAAATATGGGGACATAGAGTTAGTGGATTTAGTTCTTCTAGGAAAGATTTACCATATTATTAAATTGGTGCAGCTCATGAAGCTTATAATGGATCATAGAGAAGAGGGACATGATAGTTTCATGCAATTCAACCTACACTTGTTGATAGCAAGGTTAGACCATCGATAGTTATAGGTACTTTTCTTATAGCTTTTATGCTTTCTAGTCCTTATTTGATACTAGCAGCTCTCATTCCTTTATATCTATAGAACTTGTAAATGGGTTGACTCTGGAATCGATTTTGTGAGTGGGGTTATGAAAATTGATATGCCTTTGGGAGTATGTTCGAGAGGCATATGATTATGAAAAGGGTGTTCTCTCAATGTTGGAGAGTATATTTTCCTTTGGGATCTCTAAATTATGGATATGTTAGGATTTGACCTAATTATGGGTATGGACTAGTTTGCAGTGTACTGACCCCACGTATATTTTTATCATAGGAGAGTGACTTTTACATCTCTTGAGGGTGAAAATTATATTCAATGTGGAGAGTGGGATATCCAAGCAGGCCATGCAGGTCCAGTTCATTGGCATATGGGGGATCTCACCACATAAGTTTCTAGTTTGTTGTTGGTTAATTGTGGTGTAAAGAACGGTGTCATTACACCCACAATAGATAGGTTCTAGGATGTGTTTCTAGAGTACTTATCTAGACTTCCTCCTAAGAGAGATATGGAATTTATGATTTATCCCATGACGAGGGTTGATCCAATTTCTATTTCACTATACATAATTTCACCAATAGAGCTTGAAGTTCATATGACTAAACTACAAGAGTTAATGGACAATGGGTTTATCCATCCAAGTATGTCACCTTGTGGTTCTCATGATTTTTTTTTCAAATAAGGTTGATGGGATGTTGTTCTTGTGTGTTTATTACCATAAGTTAAACTGGATAATAGTAAATAATGGGTATCCTCTTATATGCATTCATGATCTATTTGACTAGTTTAGAGGATCATATGTTTTCTATAAGATTATTTTGAGATCAGGGTATCATTGGTTGATATTTTGACCATTTGATATACCTTAGACTTATTGTAGAAGTAGGTATGGGCTTTCTGATTTCTTCATAATGCTGTTTTAGTTAAATAATTCTTTTGAAGTGTTTATGGACTTGATGGATAAAATCTTCCACCCATACCTACATTAGTTTGTGGTAGTATTTGTGGATTAAATATGGGTTTACTCTAAGAATCTTGATGATCATAACCAACATATTGACATAATCCTGAGTATGTTGAGAGATAATCAGCTATAAACCAAGATATTTATGTTCTAATTTTGTACTGACAATGTATACTTCTTGGGTCACCTCATCTCAGAGTAAGGTGTGTCAATGGACCCATATAAAGTGAAGGTAGTTGTTTCATGGTAGCATCCCAAGAATGTTTTCTATGTATGAAGTTTTTTGGAATTAGTGGGATATTATTAGAGGTTAATCTATGGATTTTTCCTCTTAGAAGCACCACTTTCTTGTTTGAACAATAAGGGAGTGAAGTTGGAGTTGTCTATATTATATTATAATTCTTTCTAGGAGTTGAAGAATAATTTTACAAATACACCAATATTGATACTAACAGATCTATGTGAGGAGTATACATTGATTTTTTTTCTTCTGGGATTGTGATTTTAGTGGTACTAATTTAGGGAGATTGATTAGTGGCATATGGTTCATGGAAGTTGAGTCCTCATTAACAAAACCACCCTATACATGACCTCGAGTTAGCTACAGTGGTTTATGCCTTGAATTATTGTAGGTTTTATCTATTTGGAAAGAATTTTATTGTTTATACCGACCATAAGAGATTAAATTATATCTTTTTGTAGTGGTATTTGAATCTCTATTAATAAAAATGGGTTGAGTATATTCATTCATTCTACTTTGAGATAGAATATGTGCTCATAAAGGGAAATAATGTTACTGACTCTTTGAGTAGGAAAACACTGACTTGTGCAATTTAGGATTCTAGCTCTGAGTGGATGATGATGACCATGCTAGCAAAGATGAATGTCATGGTTCAAGAGGTACATGACCAGACGACCCTCATATCAGCTTTAGTGTATTCTAAACTTTTGATTTGGATCAAGGGAAGGAAGTATTAGGATCTAGAATTTTTAACAATGTGGTAAAACCTTGAATGTGAGGGGTTACCTTTATATTGGACCATAGATTAGGATGAGATAATTTATTCCAAAAATCGATTTTTCGTTCCTTCTTGTGTATGGGAAGAGATAATATTTAAATTTCATGCCTCGAATTGGATGGAACATGAGGTTTATATCAAAATATATTGTGACTTATGTCGATAGTATTGGTGGTCGGGCATGGAAAAGGAAATTACCGAGTTCATGAAAAAGGTGATACATCTGTCAAAAGGTGAAGGATGAGCATTAATGAACTATTGGTTTAATACAGCTATTTCTTATTCTATAATGAAAGTGGGATGATGTTACCATGTAATTTATGGTGTCTCTCCCAAGGATACCTCATAAGAATGATGTAATTTGGGTGGTTGTAGACTGACTGATGAATGTGGTGCATTTCTTAACTATACTGGATAATTTCATAGTGGATTAATTTTGATACTTATACATTCGAAAGATTGTGTGTCTGAATGGGGTTCTATAGAGTACAGTTTCATACTGTGACAAAAAATTAACTTTTTGCTTATTGAAGGACATGTATAAGTCCCTTGGTACATATTGTTTTCAGTATACGACATTCCACCCATAGACATATGAGTAGTTGGAACGTATGATGTAGGTACTTTATGATCTTCTCTGGGAATTTTTTGTTGACTTTAGTGGATATTGGGAGAAAACCCTAGCACTTTAAGAGTTTTCCTATAACAACAGTTACTGAGAAACTATTAATATGGAATCATATGAGTCTCTTTATGTTAGGCCATGTATATCACCTCTATGTTGGATAGAGGTATGTGAGTAGGAACTTTTGGAAATGAGTCTCATGTAGGAGATATTGGAGTTGGTTCAGTTGATTCAAAAGCATATTTTTATTACATAGAGTAGAAAAAAGTCATATTATGCTAAATTTCAATGACCCCTGGTGTTCTCATATGGTGATTGTGTTTTCCTTTGAGTTTCACCTATATTAGGTCACCATAGGATTCGAAGGCTAGAAATGTTGGCACTCAAGTTTGTTGGACCTTTTGAGTTTGTAGATAGAATCATCCTTGTTTCATAGTAATTGTCTCTTCCCTAGAGGTATAGATCTATTCAAAATGTATTTCATGTTTCATAACTTTGGCGGTATCACACCAACCCTTCTCAAGTGATTGATGTGGATTATGTTGAGCTTGAGACCGTTGTGTCCTTTGAGGAGAATATGATACGTGTTGTGGATTGCAGTGAGAAAGTGTTGTAAGGAAAGACTATGATGATATCTTGAGTATTGTGGAAACATGGGTTTTCTCAAAAATAAACATGGGAGATAGAAGCAGGTATACAAGCCTAGAGGCCCAATCTTTTTAAATTTAAATGTTAGAGATGCATGAGAGAATATCTCAAGGAAGGGATGTTAGAAGGTTGAAATATTGTAAGATCCCGACCTTTTTTGGAGACGTATCAGGTTTTTTACAGGTAATATTTATCATTATTTTTATTATATCCTGAGTGGGTTTTAATTTGGGGAGTTTTGGGGTGAAATTTGAGAATTCAGGAAGGAAGAGTAGTATTTCAAGGTTGGCGTATGGTTTTCCCAAATTGTTCATCCAGTACAGCAAACCGTGTGAACCCAAAAATTGGGATTTTCATGGCTGGCACATGATTTTTTAAACGATGAACCCTCCTAGGGGTAACCATGTGATTCCTTGGTAGAGGCACCCAGTTAGACACCTACTTAAAGAAAACTATGTTCCCCATACAAGAAATAATGCATAAAGAAAAATAAACCACCATAATTTCATTAATAAAATCATAAACCCTTGTCTTATATACTTATATACCTCATCTCTACCCAAACTCATTTCTCTAATTTTTTTAGGATCTTAGATGAATTACAAGGATTTTTGAACTTCGTTCTTGGTGAATCAATGATCTCTTTGAATATATCTTCACCTCTCTAGGTATGAGACCTCGTCTCAATTAGTTTCCTCCCACTCTCTTTTATTTCTCTTGTATTTTAAAGGTATTTTATCCTCTATTAGTGATGGAACTAGATCTATGTTTTGATAGATCTTAATATATTTAATTTTGGATCTCAGTTTTGGATCTATATCTTGTTCTTCATCATGATCTTGGTTGTTCTACTTGAATTGAGGATTTCCATTGCCAAGCATCCATCTACAATTTTGAGGTAGGTGGTATAAAATAAAAATCTCATAGTCCTGATTTAAATCACATTTATGTAATTGTGTAATTTTAATTTCCATGATTGTGAAAATTTATCATGAATTTAGTTTGATTAAATTTAATTTCCATGTGATAACTGAATGGGTTGAATTTTGGAAATTTGTAATAGGTTGATTTGGATTAATTAACTAGTTAATTAATTATAGAATAATTTGATTATGGAATTGAATGGGTATTGGGATTATGGAATTATTCAATTAAATGGGATTGTGTAATTGGTTAATTTGTGAGATATGGATTAAATTGATAATGGATATAAAAGTGATGATTTTCCTAACCTTAAAGGGTTAGAGGTTTTTTTATTAAATGTTCACAAAGGGTTAAATGGAGAATTATTAATATTATTCCATGTGATTTAAATAAATATTTTTTATTATTATGATAAATTGAAAAGGTAAACTTTAATGAGAATGTTTGAAAATAAGGCTAATGATTCATAAACTTGATGTATGTGAAATTTTTGGTTTGTTTGATATTGTGATATTTGTGATATATGTGTTAGTGAGTGTGGGACAAGGACTGGGATTCAAATAGACATATTTTTTAGTTAGTGTGGGATGGGGTCTAAGGATCCAAATACCCATATGTGTTAGTGAGTGCAGAACATAGAATGAGGCTCCAAATACCCATCTATTATAGAGAGTGTGCGACAGGGATTGAGGCTCCAAATACCCATGGGACATTGAGATGTGGGATATGAAGAGAGGCTCCAAATACTCATGGGGTTCTAGACACAATGTTATATGCCCATGAAATTTTCATTGGACTATGGTTATAATTGGTAATGATATAATTTGAAATGAAATGATAAATGATGACTGTTGTATTGTGAAATGTGATATCACTTGGGGATTGTTCAGGCTCCGGCACGATCCGAAGTAGGTATTTATAGTATGGGTTTCATCATGAACTTGGGATTTTGTATGGTTAATTAAAGAATAATGAAATCTGATAATTGTTTATAATATGCATTGTAATTTATTTTTTATAAAAATTCATACACTGATCTTGAATGGATATTTTTTTAGATGTCATATGTAGTGGACTACTGAGTTTTACTCACACCCTACTTTGGATTCTTGATTGGTACCCGAATAGACTTTATGTTTATAGAACAGGATAAAGTCAAGGGCCATATGTTAGATGCTTGAGTTTGGATGGAACATGGAAAAGGAAACCGTACTTGGTTTCAGGACCATATTTTTAAATATGTTAGTTTTTTTATTTATGGTTTTCATTTGGACACTTGACACTTATTTGGCATGACATATATACTATTTATTTGTGGATTTTGTTTTTAATTTTAGTTCATAATGTGATCCCAGTTGATATGGTTATTGTATTATTTTGGTTATTGGTTATTATTTATAGATTTTTTATTGGCTATTTTCATTATTGTGATACTTTTATAAAGAGGGTATAGTATCCCCATGTTGATATATCATACCCTCACTGTTATTCAACAGCCTCTTGCATATGGGGAGGCACGCCTGAGGTCAGGTGACCAACTTGATTGGGGCATTGGTGTGTGGTAACTAACTCAGGCTGTTACATGTGGGTAGATTATTAAAAAGTTCAAACTGTGAAGCATTTATATTATTTTTATGTTCACAATGTTATACATGTACATGATTTTTATGTTCACAACATGATGTTTGTACATTATTGTTGTATTCCAAATTTTATGTGTGGGTTATTGTTATTTTTACAACATGATATGTTAAAATAAATGTTATGTACCCAACATTATTAATGGTATTTGTTAAAGTTAACATAATCCAACAATGTTTTTATGAATATATACTTGCCACACTCATATTCCAAAGAATATGTTTGATCATTTTTTATTACATGTCCTTCAATTATGATTTACGTATTACACTTATTATTCCATTCTTCTTTAATGAGATATTTCTTTAATGTTCATGTCTTATCACATTATTATAATCATAGTCTTAATGAAATTTTGATAATTTTTTTCCAAACTAAGAATTTTAACACTCCCCATCTATTTATTCCTATTTTACCTATGGAATTTCATGTAAAAATATTTTTTTATGAAATAATTATGTTGAGATGTATTTCGGGAGATAATAAATAAATAATGTGAAATAATGTTTTTAATTATATAATCTCTAAAACACTAAACCATTAGGTTCTTGTATTTTATGATTATTGTGAGATGTTATGATTAAATTATTGAAATATATGAATATTTATCTTGGTTCATCCCACTTGGTATCAATTTAAGGTTGTAAATTATGTGTTTTTTCATTGAACAAAAGATAATATATATGGGGTGGTTAAGTAGGTATAGAAGTATGGTTTATTTATTTATAGAGATAATAATGATAAACATTCATGAAAACTATAAGTATAAGCTTAAATTTAGGAAAACATCCTATACATTTTATCTAAACATTTTTAAATTATAGTTTGTGTGGTTTCCAAGAAAAAATATCCACATGTGAAAATAAAAAATTGGATACAATCTATATTAATTATTCAGGAAGGTAAAATAACTATGAAGGTGGTTTTTTGGGTGTTAAATCAATCTTTACATTAAAAAAATCAAGTGGGCTTAACTGTACACCTGGTTGGACACTCATAATGTATATTATTTAGATAATTTTCATGATCTCTACAAACAATTATGAATGAATTAAAAAGAATTTTATGATGTAATTTATAACATGTTAGGATACAGAGCCTAATAGGTAAATGATTAAGTCAAACCCAATTTAAATTGAATTAATTATACATTGATCCAATTATATCATAGTTGAACCAAAATTATTGAATATTGGAATTAAGGTGAAATTAGATAAGGTGTATTTTTTTGAGATTTCATATTCAGATGATCATTTAATATGATCTTATTACATATTATCATAACCATTTTGTTTTTATTATTTTATTGAGAATAGAGTCATAAAAATGATATTGTGGATGAAATTTTCATAGAAACTACTATAACAAACTAGAGAATCATATTAGGTATAAGTTTTTTAAATAAATGAAAATATAAATAAAAACCTATTATATGGGAAATAAAGAGCCTCCTAGTGTCTAAAAAAGTGAGTTTGCTACCCCCATATAAAATTTATTATGATTTTTTTATAGATTTCTTATTTGTTTTCTTTAGTTATTGGTAATTTAAATTATGAATAATTAATTAATTTTAGGTTATAAATATAACATCCCATATATAAAAATAATTTTTTTAGAATATTGTTAATAAATTATAAAATTAAATATTAATTTTTTCAATTTTTTAAATTTAAGGAATAATAAACACTTTTTAAACTTTCTGATGATTTCATTTGATTTGTTAGAACTGTTGGGTTTAAGGTCTTATCTTTGTTATTTGAAGATAATTATGTGTATATGTAAGAATATTTAATGTGGATTATTGAAGTCATTTTGGACTTATTAAACTCATGGAGTGATTTGATTTGATCTATAGAAGGTTTTAAAGGAATGATGATAGGGCATGGTAGTGTTTGGGAAGATTTAGGAAGAAAAAACTTCCCAGTGATGGGCACCAACTGTCCAATGACTTGTGGAGAAAACCACTTATACAAAATAATTATAGTATCTAGATAGTAGAGGAGAACTAGCCATATGACTGGTAAGTTCATTTTTTATAGAGATGAAGTAGATACACCAATTTCCTAGTGTAGGCTACTAGGAAATCAGTGGTGTTAGGAAATTTTAATCAAATTCACATTTATTATCATCCCCTATGCACTAAATTGATCCCATTATATAACCTCTATTTTATTTAAAAATGTTTCTGAAACTTTGTTAGGCTATAAATATCCCCTTTGGAGAGTTAGAAACTTACCTTCCTAATGATTGTAAAATGTTAAGGCTCTATGATCTCAAAATTGATCTCTTTCTCTAAACAGATATCAATACCAAACATGTGCTTCAAGGGAAGAACTATTGTCTCTCCTATATCATCCTTACTCTCTTATAGTTATTATTTTTAACTATTTAAGAGAATCAAGACTATTCATAAATGATATTTATTCAACTAATTCACTTATTATTTCTATATTTATTTTATTTTGGTACTCCATGCCTTTTAATGTGAGGGAATCATGTTTCTTTATAAAAATTATAAATGTTTTAGGATTAATTCTCTTTGAGGTTTCTAGATAAAACCATTAAAAATATAGGGTCAATGATATTCTTGTTTCTTTTTAAAATAAATTAAAAATTATAGTAGTTTTGGTTTCATTGATACCATTAAATCCAATGGAATAATATAATATTCCCTTTAGTAATTAGTGTAGGATATGTATTAGTTCATCAAATAACATTATCCAAATTCCTTTAGAACATCATGTTAATTATTTTGTACATTCTTTCATTGTCATTTTAATAAAAAAAATTATGATTTTATACATCAATATTCTTCACTATTAAATTTATTAATCATATGTTATATATGATATAATTTAATAAAAATTTATAGTTATTTTATTATGATTTATCTTTTTTGTCTTATATTAATTATTATTTTTAATATCATCAAAATATATTACATATAATAAAAATTTCAAATAGAGTTTTCATTCATTGATATTTTAATTATTCTTATTTTCTAAAAGGTAAATTTACCTCTAACCCCTTCTCATTTTACTCTTATTAGACCAACATTCGGTATCAAAAGGGTTTTTAGTTACTTTCAAATATTTAAAACATTATTTTTTTTAAAAAAATTAACCTTTTTAAAATGAAATTTCCTTTTTAAATACATTTTTTAAAACCTCTAGTGATCTTTAATGACACACTATGGGTCATGCTCAAATATTTATGGAATAAATTATAGTTACTGGATGAAACATATGTATACTATTCATAGATCAATTAGTTATCACATATGAAAGATATTTATGCCTGGATATACTCATACTACTAGAAAATATAAATAATTGACTCCCAATTATATTTTCTCTATAAAATTAGATGGTATGGAAATTAATTCCTTACATTTTTTTAGAGAATGAATTTATTTTAATTTCTACATGAAAAAAGGATCATGAAATATGGAAAATATTGTAAGTAACTCATGAAGGAATGAAAAAACATCAAAGATATTATATTAGATATGTTTATAAAATTATTCGAATTTTATTCTATTTTTTCTATCAAGTTATTTACTAAAATATTTACACGATTCACCGAGACATGTAAATTTCTAAAGTCTCTCAGTGATTCACTACACTCAAGAACATAAATTGTGTTTTATCAAGTAAATGGGAAACCAATGTCACACCCCGAATGATGCTTAATTTTAATTTAATTAATTCGTTTCTTACATTGGAGCTACGGTTTGAACCAGTTGTATTTTGGAAGAAATTGAGATCTTATACAGGTGCACGACTGTATGCACGACTGCGCATGTGACAGTGTTCAGTGTCTTACCTCCATCAACAAATATGTTATCATTTTTGTTGGTTTTATCATTTTAGTTTTATCATTAGTACTATTATTATTTAAGTGAATATTTCAAAATAGGTTATTATTAATATTATTATTTTTGTTAATATTTTAATTAGGTTATAATTTTTATTAAATGATTAACATTATTGTAAAATTATTAACATCACTGTCTTGTTTTTATTATGATTTCTAGTTATTTTTATTCTTAATTTCTATTTTTATCCTCTTTAATAGTTATTTATTTCTTTTCTATTTTTTATTTTTTATTTTTTATTTTTATTTTTTCCTCTCCTTTATGTTTTCGCTCCCTCTATTTTTCCTTCTCCCTCACTCTTACGCTTCTCCCCTCCCCGCGCAAACCCCCCACTCTCCCCTCCTAACCCTACCCACGCCGCTAACCTCCTCCCCTTGACATCCTCTGTTGTAGGCCTCCTCCGGCGCAGCATCCTCTGGCATGGTACGACATTCTTTGGCATGGTGTGACGTCCTCTGGTGCGGACCGCCCCTCCCATTCACTCCTCCTCGCCAGACCAGCTACCATCTAACTGGCACACCACAACCTCGCCAGCCTCCACCCATGCGCACGGCCTCCCTTGCGGCACCTCCCTCTTGGCCAGACCACCCGGCGAACCAACCCAATGAGTCACACCCCTCCTGCTCCTCTCTGGCGGCACCTCTCTAGATAGAATCCTCTTGTGTGCGTGACCCCCATCATGGAACCCTCCTTGTCACACTTGACCAACCTCCTAAAACCCTTTCTGCAGGTGTGTTTCACTTTGATGGGTTCTTTTCTTCCTCTAGTAGAATTTCAAATTATGGATTTATGTTTTTAGGGTCCAGTTGTGATGAATTTGGTTTGGTGTCTTGTTTTTAGCTTTCAATTTGAGGTTATTGTGGTGTGGTTTGCCATGTGGCAGAGTTTGCGCACCGCGTTTGCGAAGTTTTTATTCTGAAGGTACATGTTTTCACATATATATGTTTTTTGACGAATTAATTTTCTTGGGTAATTAATTTATCATGTTCCTTAATTTATTTTCTTTGTGATAATGTGTTTTTTAAATTTTATGTGCAATTTGGTGTGAAAATTGAAGTATATTTGAAATGCATTTGTGGTTTTGAGTTTATTTTCACTAAGAAATATATATATATATATATATTCATGTGTGTATGTGTGTATTTATTCCTTTTATGTACACACTTGAAATGTTTAGAATAATTTTATTTATGTGAAATTACCTAAAGATGAGTCTTTCATGTGAAAATTTGTTATTTTGTATGTGAAAATATTTTTGTGTTTATTTTAAATAGTTTATAAGTTTAAATAATTTATTAATTATTTTCCATGCTATGAATCTAGTTCTGCTTGAGGGTTGGGTGTGTTTACTTTTTCTAGTAGTGTTTTTATGCGTTGCGCACGAAACTTTTCTATGGAAAAACCCATGTCGACTTGTTTATCAGTGTTTTTTTAACTATATAGTTCGTCTATTAAAAGGTGTTTAGGATGTAGTTGGTTTTTTTGTGTTGCATCTTGGAATTTTTAGTATTATAAAGGATGGTTTCAATGTGTTTTGGTTACAAAATTTTGATGTGCTATATTGAAATGTTTTATAAAAAAATTAATTGTTTAATCATTTTATTTAATTATATGTTTAGTTAGAAGCCCCTTCCTTGGAGGTTTGAGTCATTGGTTACAAAGACCTGCACATATGTATATGCATGAAAATGTATATTCATGTACGCAAAGTGGTCTCGAGTTTCCTTTGTTAGAAGCTGTGTGATTTTAGGTAGGTTCCATAATCCATTACCTTTAATAAGAGTTTCCAATTTTTCTTGATGTTTCTTTAGAATTATTTCCTTGGTTTTATATAAAATTCATATGCACTATACATATATATGGTTATGGTTATTAAAAATCGGTCTCCTTTGTATGTAAACATGAAATGGGTATTTCCAAAAGGTGTGTGGTCTTTTGTTTGAATTTGTTATGAAATAGCAATGAAATGTTTGACTTTTGAACGGATTCCAAAGTAATTTTTAAAATGGGTTTTGGTGTGAACACGTGATTGAAAGATTATTTGATTTCCTAAAAATGATTACTTCATTGTAATTGTGTTTTTATGTTTGTTTTAAAAATACACTGCCTTTATGTGTTCCAAAATGATGAATACTCCTTTTAAAGTGATGAGGCTCATTTGTCACTTTGAGTTCAGTTAGTGAAAATGGAAAACCCCACTTGAGACATTTCCCTAGCTTGATAAATGTGATTTAAGTGTTTATGTATGGTTTTTTATATGTGCCTTGTAAAGAGGTTAGTGCATTTTTGTGTGATGGATAAGAAAGGGGGGATGAGCCCAAGGGGGGAGATCGGTGGGGAGAGGGTGGGTGTGTTTTTGAATAATGTGAATGATGTGTTCATGTATGTTAGTTTTATGAAAACTCACCACCACATGAAAGAGATCACAATGGGAAACTTGGGTATCTTGGTGGGTGAACTAGTACTTGCGGTCTAGTGTTTTAGAGGTGACTTGACCCAGTTTCACTACAGGTTTGAAGATTGCAACACTAACTAAACATATGAATGACTGTGGGTCGTGGTCTTCTAAGCCACATTTCTGAGGGTCATGGTCTTCTAATCCATTTTTCTAAGGGTCGTGGTCTTCTGAGCCATGTTTTCTAATGTTCGTGGTCTTTTAATCCATGTTTCACCAAGACACGAAGATCCTAGGTCCCCAACTAACACTAGTTTCTTAGGGACTTCCCATGGTACTTTTGATACAATTTTAAATTCAATTGTTTCATGCTTGTTCCCTCTTTTGACCATGTTTGAATCTAAATTGGTCTCCTTAAATTTTAAAATGTTAATGCTTGCTCAAAAATTATTTTTAAAACGAAAGAGAAATGTTTTTATTGGAAATAGAAGCTTCTTATTTGAAATTGAAGAGTGAACAAAATTATTTTATTATGCCTTATTTTCAAACTAGAATGATTTGGCATTCTTATTAAAGGTAGTGACATAAGGAATTGTTATATTTTGTCTTTCCTACTAAGCATCTCGGTTCTCATGCCTACTTTATATTTTCAGTTTCTGGTTCTTTTTTTATCCCTCTTGTAGTAAGCTTGTTTCTATGTTTGGTGGTGACCCGTGAGGTCACTTGGTGGTATTTGTAACTTTACATTCTTGTTCTATTTTCAATTTCAAGTATTTAATTACCTTTCATAGTTTATGTCGATTTTCTATATGTCCTTTCTGATCTAAATCGTTCCCAAATTCCTCATTGTGGTGCCCGGAACTAGTTTCCAACTCGTGGGGATCGGGAACACCCTTTGAGCCATGTCGTAGACCGGGTCAGGCACCAGGTCGGTTGACGAACTGGCCTGGTTTGTGACAAAATGGTATCAGATGAGGTTTTGTTATTATTATTTGGGGTGTTAGGTGGATTGGAGATAAGATTGTCGGTACTTGAGTTGTTGGTGTGGGAAGAACTTCACGAACTCATGCTCGCTCCGATCCTCGAGTAACCAGGGATAATCCAGGATTTATGTTTTTGCTTTGCACTCTGTGGATGGAAGATGACAATATGAGTAAACTGGTACTGCACGTGGTCTCACATGGACTAGCGACCCATGTGATGCCTGAGAGTATGGTTTGACACTCCCAATAGTTTTTTCTTGCCTAGGGCACGGTCTACTAAACCATGTAGTCGGGTTAGACATGACCACTAGTCCTTTGTCTAGGTTCTTTAATGTTTCTAATGTCTTGCTTCAATTTTTTGTTGGCGTGAAAGTGCTTTTTTAAGGAAAGAATACATTAGGGTTGCTCTAATTTTTCTTTTGTTGGAAGGTGAGTTTTTCTCTAAAATGGGTTTTTGTTCTTAAATGATTTTGGAAATTAAAAAAATGGTTTTGAGTTCGGAGTGAATGCGATGGGTTCAAAGGACATGTTGTCATTTTTTGTGTCGTGCTTGGTTTTTCAAGTGAGTGTTCCTTCTTCATTGAAAAGGATTTGATGTTTTAAATTGGAATTTTTGGATTTGTGTGTGAAGTGTGGGTTTTTATTTTATGTGGTGATTGATCATGTGGAAGGTTGGTTTTGTGTTTCTCATTTGGATATGCCCCCCAGAAATGTCCAATGGGTTTCTAGCAAGTCTCTCGGTTCTTGGATCAACCCTGACTCCCAGTGGAGTGGTGGAATTTGGTTCTGCTCAGTAGGGTTGACTGTTTGTGGATGTCGAGGTCGGTTGGAAATTGTTGGAGGATTTTCGAAGATGGGAGTGTCTTCGGTTTTTAGGAACTTTTAATGTTTTGTGGGTGTAAGTTGTCTTAAGTGTGTTTGGAGGAGTGAGACTAGACTAGTAAATAATGATCATCTCATTTATCTATGAATGGGTATTTCTTGAGTGATCCTCAAGACTATCTTCATCTGGATGTTTCACCTAAAGAAGCGAAGGCGAGGGAAAGTGGATGATATCATGGATTCTCAACCAGTCAACAGGCGGCGAAGGAGGGGTGTTGACCTCTTTGATTTGCTTGTTCCATGCTCCCCAGAGGTAGTGTGGAACCATCAGTTTAAACTCCTACATTTTTTTGGTCCTATTTATACTGTGGTAAGTGAATTTTCCTCATTTGATGAGGAGTGTGAACCAATGAGACCTTTTCTTGGAGTGCTCCTTCCATAAGTCTATGTTGCGTGTATGACAGACCACTCTATCGCTTATCTCTAGTGTGGTGAGTCAGACACTCTAAGTTATTCGCTGCAATTCTCAGTTGGTATGTTGATGGAGTTTCCTTTTGGGACACGAGGAGAAGTATGCAGGTTTCCTTTTTAACAGAAGAAGTTCCCGTTATATGTGTTCAGCTTATGACTACGAGGTGGTAGATACTTAAGACATTAGGGCCCCAGTAATAGGTCTCGAGGTAAAGCTTGCGCGCAGTCAAAAAACTCATCGTACGTGGTTTGATTTTGGTCGAACTTAATTCTATAGTGTCAGGACGACGACAAGATAAATTTCCCTATTGTGGTATCGTCTTTTAAGGCTTCATTTTTTTGAGAGGGGCATGAAGCTCTATCTCCTTTTGATAGTCTTAATTTATGGGATTTCCTCTTGGGACTTAAAGTGGTTCAGAGAATCCGTATTCTTGTAAACCTTTTTGTGGTCATTTATGATTTGAAATTGTACTCGTTTTGGAGATACTCATGTCTTGTGGATTTGATGTGCACCTATCCAGGTTTCATCCTGTTTAGGGTTCTATGCTACCAAGACTATCTCATGTGGAGGAATATCAGCTAGGGTAGGAATTGTTCAGGACGACCTGTATTGGTTGGTTCGTAATGAAGGGTTCAATCATTGTTGCTCAAAGTAAACTAGGAATGTGTAGAGACCCGAAGATTAACATACATGGACATTACATTACTTTTTCAGAATACTTAATACATAACAAAAGCACACACACAAGGATCGTAATAGTTTAGTGTCTTTGGAAACTCAGAATATAATCTTCTAATCCTGGTGAAAGATCTTCAACATATCTCATAAAGATCTTCCTTTTTTTATACCTAAAACCTTTCTTTATATCCTGGGGAAAAGAAAACATAAAAGGGTGAGCTCAAATGCTCAGTAAGGGTAAACAAAAGAAATATCAATCACATCATATACATTAGCACATAACTTTTGGAAATCTTAACCTGTAAAAGAGATCATAATTTCATAACTTGGGATAACTCATGGCAGTGAAATGTAATCATAATAATCATAACATAAATCATGAAACATTGTGGCATACACACATAATCATAGAGAATAATTTCTTGTTAGTCAAGACTCATTGCCAAGACTATCTTAGTGGACAAAGTCCCTTTCTGAATCGAGTCACCCTCGTTTCAGTCCTGTTTCACTGAACCGGTATAACCTACCGTTCCATCCATGTCTATCTCATGAGATATAAAATCTTTACCCAATTCATTGGAGGGAGATATAGGTCCCACCCATCTCATAATGATACCATTCTTATGTGTGCCACAAAATCATAAATCATACATCATTGCATAACCCATGTAATACAAATGGGAATCTTAAACATCATGACATCATAAAACAATTCATATAAGATAAAGGAATTCATAAAAATAATTCCATCACAACATAATCAAATCAATGTAATAATAGGGATAAAAACAGAACCCTTTATTATCTTAGATGGAAAATAATTTTGATAAAACACTTGAACTCCATTCTTGAGGAAAATATCATTTCTTCTTAAAAAACATTTTTACTTTATTAACATGCCATACAACTTTAAACTGAAAGAATTTGATTAAAAATAAACTTTAAAACTTGTAAAGTAACCTTCTTGGAAATAATGTTTTAAAAATCCATTCATGTCGTATAAGTTAAAAAAAACATTCTTCTCGTACTTTTGTCGGAAAAGTCAAAAAAGTACCTCGTACGAAAAACGACAAAATATTCCTTTCATATCTTTTACTAAAAACTCACCGAAGCGTAAAATAGGATTTAAAAAATTGTAGGTGGATGGAAATAATATTACATATTGAGAAAACATGGATGTGGATGATGAAATACACCCCAGTAAATACCAAAGTATAAACAATCTCGGGTAAAAATGAGATTGTAATATTTCCCTTACCTTAGGTCTGATTTGCTTCGTAAGTGTCCGAACCTCCTGTATAATGATTTAAATAATGTCATTGACTTATTACAGAATCCTATTCATTGTTATTATATCATATATGGTTCACTTATGACTTTATATTACCCGTTCTTTTGTAAATTCATGTTAAAGTAGCGTTTTGGGTAAAATCGTCTCATTTGTCGTTCGTGTTTTAACTTGTAATTATTAATATGATTGGTTAGATCATAATTACTTAATTCCAGAATATAAAACATTATTTATATATAATATATATTCATAATATACATATATATAATAAATCAGTAAATGGAAAGAAATACACCGTTCATGGAGACGGTAGGTCGTACGTACGCATGAACGCTGTTTTCGTTTCCTTATTGAGTTGAGAGGAATTAAGTGGATGACATACATATATATACACATAAATACAGTATCATTATTATTTCATATATTTCATTATTACTTATTATATATACTTTATAATCATTCATGAATGGTTAAAGTGGAGAATGAATCTCATCGCGTCGTGGAGACGGTAGTCCGTACGTACGCACGAGCGATGATATCGTTCTCATGATTGTGGGACTATATTGGAGTGTATGTATACTATTTAAGAATAAATATCACTTTAAAATAATAATATATAGTTATTATTTACACCATTATACCCATCCAAGTAAGGTGGTGGTGGAAAATAGATTTCACCACGGCGTGGAGACGGTATTCCGTACGTACGCACGCGCGGTGATTTCGTTTTCCGTAGGATGGATAGATGGTGAAATTGGATTGTTTCATACTTATAATAACATATCAGTATATGATTGATACTGATGTTATTACTTCATAATGAAACAACCTAAGAAGAAGTATTGGAAGAAGAAATAAAGGTGGAAGAATCGGTAACGGAAATTACCTCTTCTTTGAAGCGCCTCTTTGAGACCTCCTCTTAGGGCACTAAAATTGGTCTTTGAGGAAGACCAGAACCTCTAGGATGTTTCTAGGGATGTTGAGAAGAGAATTTGGCAGGGTTTGGCCGAGCTTGAAGGCTCAAAGTTGTGTGAGGAAGAGAAGGAGGAGGTGCCCTTTTATAAGGGAGGAGAGGGGCACCTTTGGAATTCTTAAAAATATTAATTTATAATAAATCTAACCCCACTTAAAAAACTCCAAAAATGACTCATATTAGAATATTATATGATATAGGGTTCTAATATCATCAACCAATAAAATTTAGATATGTTTGGATCTTATTTTAAACTTTATCATTTTGATTTATCCTTATTTAATCTATTTAAGTTTATTTGTGGTAATAAAATTATAAATTTTAAATTATAACAAATAATTAATTATTTGTTGTGAATTTTCCATAATTGTTTACTTTATAACATTATAGACCATATAAATTTAAATTTATAATTTTTAAATATTTTTGTGATTTTTAAACAATTTTATAATATGTTATTTTTATAAAATAACAATAGTGTCAATTTTGATACTATTCATTTATTTGAATTTAAATAAAATATATACAGAAGATATGTTCAAAATAAAAGCATTAATATATTAATAAAAGTTCATATGTATCTATAAAATTAGTGGATCACATTAAATAGTTCATATAATATTTATTTTATTATTTTTAAAACCATTTATTTGGTTTATCTCTTAATAAAATAATTACTACATCATTTTTGTATAATTATTTAATATACTTATTTGTTGCATAAAAATTTAAAATAAAATCCTATGATGAATATAAATATATTACATTTTACAATAATACTTTTACTAGAATTTATCATCTTAAAAGCACAATATTTAAATTGTTATATTTATTAAATTATGAAGGTGACAACTTTGGCATCATTTAAAATAAAATAACATAAGTGTCATAATTGCCTGTATAAGACTCCAAATGGTCAAATATTCTACCATTGGATGATTATAGTTTCAATTTACATGACCAATAAGTTTTGTTCAGGGTTTTGTGCCTTTAATGGTCACTATTAGTTTAATAAAAACTATATTCTTGATTTTTCACTAGATAAATAATTTCTGCATCACTATTGTGTCACAATTAATGATAACTATTTAATCCCAAAATATTCTAAATAAATTCTCATGATGTAGATAATGTTGTTATATTTCTGGATAAAATTCATGTTCTAAGTTTTATGATGTTTATCACTAATTTAAAATTATTATACTTATAAGATTTAAGAAAGTGACATGTTGTCACTTTCTTTGGTTTTAATAATAATTAAATTATTTTCATAATCAAAAGTCCTTAAAATGAATCTAATCCGACCCTTAGTTGATATGGTTTTACTTTTATCCATAAAATAGAATTTTGTCATGTGTTAGGGTAATTTTATAATATTATATTTACCCTTAATTACCCGATTTACCTTTAACTGTGGTAAATAAAATTTACCGTAGTTACTATTCATAATTCCCAAATATAAAAAGTAGCCTATTAACATAATTTGGACCCACTAATTCCAAATATGGAATCCATTTTTTAAAATTCAATACACAAAAGTTGCAGAAATTAAATTAAAATTAATCACGTTGTCGAATAAATACGGGTTTTTGTTTAAAACATTGCAAAAGATTGAATTGATTTAACCTAGGAATTCAAGGTAAAATCAATGCTAATGACATACATTATATAAAATGGAAAAAATATATTCTATTTATACTTTAAAACCATTCAATATTATAATTTAACCACATAAGATATTATGATGAAAAAAGCTGTTTTTAATTAAAATATAGCGTGTTTTTACTATTCATTAAAATATGAAAGTCATCGGAAAAATATCAAAACTTTATCTAATGTAAATATTTACATCCTGATTCAAAAGAATAATTTTATTTTGTCAAATTGAACATATAAACATGTCAAAAACTAGATTTAAAGTGGGTTCCCCATCAAAAGGCGGCAAAACTGCATTTTTTTAAAAATAATTATTTTACCCGAAAAATTTATTTTGTTCTTATACCATGTTCTAGAAAATGTGTAAGATGAATAATAATGTTATAAAATTCAAAATTTAGTTAACACTATTCATAACGGCTAGTTCATGACAATATTATAATAATATATCGTTGTTTATTAAAACCCAGTATTGCATACAACACACGCTATCGAGGAAGGTCGTGATTGCGTGTAATGCAAGCCAAGTCAGGGTTGCGTGTTGTGAAAGAATCCTTCGTTGTTTCGTATAACAGAATCCAACCATATTTCATTTATACATTGAATATATATATATATATATATATATATACTCAATGTTGCGTAGAATAACTATTTTCAAAATTGTGTGTAACACGATCCAAGAATAGTGTTGCGTATACTGCAAGATAATACGGTGTTGCGTATAGCGCAAGGTAATCTTGGTGTAGAATACAACACAAGACATTAATGAAATTAAAAGAATATTTTTCATAAACTCTCAGGGTGTTACATTCTACCCCCCTTAAAATGAATTTCGCCCTTGAAATTCGTTGGGGTTATAAATGGTTTACTATTCGAAAGTTTCTTTAATAAAAACCCACATCGTAAAAAGGAATACCAAAACCAATCATTAAAAAAAAGTATGAAACGTAACGGTTACCCAAATAAACTAATCACTGGGTTTCCACATAGGTTAAAATATGGATATGGAAGAGAAATCTAACTATCATGTTCTGATGGAGAGTGGTAGAGAACATGGCTATGGAAAAGCCAGCAATCACAAATCCATAAATTTGTGATGATCTAAGGTACCATCTGATTCATCAGATATAAGAGCACTAGGACAACATTTTTGGTTTTCAAGATCATTTTCCTAAAGTTGATGAAATTGGAATTAGAAGAAATACTTTCGTGATTTTGGTATAGTCTCACTATTTGTCGTTCTTTGGACAATTTCCACTTCATCTCTTAAAGAAATGAAGTTGAATTTGTCATTCATGATGTGTTAGCAGATCATGTGATAGAATGATGGGTCATTCCATCTATCTCAAACAAAAGGTTAGAAAAGTTATCAAAAAATACAGAAGTCCATCTATAGTGAGATTCATCATATAGGGTTCCTAAAATGGACTTATACTTCATATATCATTCTGCGTAATATAATAAAACTAGTTTCTACAAAATAGGGACTTCCTGTAGGTCAGTGGTATGCGATAAAGGCCAGTCGCACTTTGGTTGTGGGTTTGATTCCCACAGCCTTGTCCGACGCTATGGGCGGTCGCCCGTCCTGCAGGTTGTCCTTTTTCTAAAACTATATTACTATAACATCCCATCAATAATACCGAAAAAACTTCTATCCTTAAACAATGCTAACTTATGTCCAACATAATCCATTCCAATCTTTAGGCATATCCATAATACTTCAGTCCACTCTCATAATATAGTGAAAACGATTACCAGAGATTTAATACCATCGTTGATCCCCATATATCATAACATATGTATTGTTGGTCACATTCCAAACATTCAAAGGCCTTAATCATGTACTCTCTTGAATACCCATTGAACCTTAGTGAAAACATGAATACAGTTAAAAGTTAACACTTTCCACATACCAAAATCCTCAAAATTCTATATAATTAAACCATGATATCACTTAGTCCTTATATCAATCATGAGCTCATGAATACTGTCAAATATTTCATTTTCTCGGTTTCCCTTCATTATGAGCATATCATCCACTTTCCAAAAAAAATATCTGAATAACCTTTCATTGTTACTCATACCATTCATCATAAACTTTCAAAACTTATGGAAAGACAACAGTGTAACAATCCTTAGATGTCTTTTTATTCTATAGTACAACATTGCACTTTATAAACATGTAATCATTCCACTACCTTCTTAAACCACTGACTGAGCTTCAACAATTATTTCATCTCACATATCATTTGTAGTCTCTTCATCATCATCAACAAAAATACTACCCATACGACCATACCGATTCTCTTCATGAGACATTCCCTTAGGGCATTGGTTTGCATAATGCTCGTACATTCCACATTTAAAACATTTAACCATTGTTGATGTCATAGCAATACCATTAACCTCATCCATGGTGTTAACTGAACCTTTTCCTTTTCACTTACTGGCTTTGTGTCCTTCTTTTTCACACCCAAAGCATCTTCCAGTTCCTTTGAAACATTCTCCTTGATGCCTCTTCCCACATGATTTACATAGGGGAAATTGAACTTTTTTTCCTCTATGATCATCATGAAACTCCATCTTTCTCTTATTACCTAGTCAGGAAACTTACCAAATTTTACTTTATTGATCATATTATGAGATTGCTGATTCGGCATAATAATTATGTTTGGAATTCCAAATCCCTTTTCATTTGGTTTCTCATGAAGAATATCATTTCATTGTCCATCATATCCACCAATATCGTGAATCATCTTGTTTCCAGCCATTTTCTAAACCCCAAAAAGAATAGTGTGAGAGGAAAAAATCATAATAAAGGGGGATTAACTTCAATATCTAACATCATTGGTTTAATATAATATCGTTACCATAGTTCTAGGACTATATCCTATACGTATACTTATCCTTAGGGACATCCCTAGACATACCTTAGAAATATCTCTTGGGATATCACTAAATTTTTCGCATCCTAGTTTCCAAAGGTTGACTAAACCTTTCCTATGATACCAACTGTAGAGACCCAAAGCTTAACATACATGGACATTACATTACTTTTGCGGAATACTAAATATATAACAAAAACACACACACAAGGATCATAACAGTTTAGTGTCTTTGGAAACTCGGAATATAATCTTCTAATCTTGGTGAAAGATCTTCAACATCTCTCATAAAGATCTTCCTTTTTTTATACCTAAAACCTTTCTTTATATCCTGGGGAAAAGAAAACATAAAAGGGTAATCTCAAATTCTTAGTAAGGGTAAACAAAAGAAATATCAATCACCTCATATACATAAGCACATAACTTTTGGAAATCATAACCTGTAAAAGAGATCATAATTTCATAACCTGGGATAACTCATGGCAGTGAAATGTAATCACAATAATCATAAATTAAAACATGAGACATTGTGTCATACACACATAATCATAGAGAATCATTTCTTGTTAGTCAAGACTCATTGCCAAAACTATCTTAGTGGACAAAGTCCCTTTCTGAACCGAGTCACCCTCGATTCAGTCCTGTTTCATTGAACCGGTATAACCTACCGTTCTAGCCATGTCTATCTGATGAGATATAAAAACTTTACCCAATGCATTGGAGGGAGATATAGGTCCCACCCATCTCATAATGATACCATTCTTATGTGTGCCACAAAATCATAAATCATACATCATTGCATAACCCATGTAATTCAAATGGGAATCTTAAACATCATGACATCATAAAACAATTCATATAAGATAAAGGAATTCATAAAAATAATTCCATCACAACATAATAAAATCAATGTAATAATAGGAATAAAAACAGAACCCTTTATTATCTTAGATGGAAAATAATTTTGATAAAACACTTGAACTCCATTCTTGAGGAAAATATCATTTCTTCTTAAAAAACATTTTTCCTTTCTTAATATTCCATACAACTTTAAACTAAAATAAGTTGATTAAAAATAAACATAAAAACATGTAAATTAATCTTCTTGGAAATAATGTTTTAAAAATCCATTCATGTCGTATAAGTTAAAAAAACATTCTTCTCGTACTTTTGTCAGAAAAGTCAAAAAAGTACCTCGTACGAAAAACGACAAAAGATTCCTTTCATATCTTTTACTAAAAACTCACCGAAGGGTAAAATAGGATTTAAACAATTGTAGGTGGATGGAAATAATATTACATATTGAGAAAATATGGATGTGGATGATGAAATAAACCCCAGTAAATACCAAAGTATAAACAATCTCGGGTAAAAATGAGATAGTGATATTTCCCTTACCTTAGGTCCGATTTGCTTCGTAAGTGTCTGAACCTCCTGTATCATGATTTAAATAATTTCATTGACTTATTACAGAATCATATTCATTGTTATTATATCATATATGGTTCACTTATGACTTTATATTACCCGTTCTTTTGTAAATTCATGTTAAAGTAGCGTTTTGGGTAAAATCATCTCATTTGTCGTTCGTGTTTTAACTTGTAATTATTCATATGATTGGTTAGATCATAATTACATAATTACAGAATATAAAACATGATTTATATATAATATATATTCAGAATATACATATATATAATAAATCAGTAAATGGAAAGAAATACACCGTTCATGGAGACGGTAGGCCGTACGTACGCATGAACGCTGTTTTCGTTTCCTTGTTGAGTTGAGCGGAATTAAGTGGATGACATACATATATATATACACATAAATATAGTATCATTATTATGTCATATATTTCATGATTACTTATTATATATACTTTATAATCATTCATGAATGGTTAAAGTGGAGAATGAATCTCATCGCGTCGTGGAGACGGTAGTCCGTACGTACGCACGAGCGATGATATCGTTCTCATGATCGTGGGACTGTATTGGAGTGTATGTATACTATTTAAGAATAAATATCACATTAAAATAATAATATATAGTTATTATTTACACCATTATACCCATCCAAGTAAGGTGGTGGTGGAAAATAGATTTCACCATGGCGTGGAGACGGTATTCAGTACGTACGCACGCGCGGTGATTTCGTTTTCCGTAGGATGGATAGATGGTGAAATAGGATTGTTTCATACTTATAATAACATATCAGTATATTAGTGATACTGATGTTATTACTTCATAATGATACATCCTAAGAAGAAGAAGTGGAAGAAGAAATAAAGGTGGAAGAATCGGTAACGGAAATTACCTCTTCTTTGAAGCGCCTCTTTGAGACCTCCTCTTAGGGAACTAAAATTGGTCTTTGAGGAAGACCAGAACCTCTAGGATGTTTCTAGGGAAGTGTAGAAGAGAATTTTTTAGGGTTTTTCCGAGCTTTAAGACTCAAAGTTGTGTGAGGAAGAGAGGGAGGAGGTGCCCTTTTATAAGGGAGGAGAGGGGCACCTTTGGAATTCTTAAAAATATTAATTTATAATAAATCTAACCCCACTTAAAAACCTCCAAAAATGACTCATATTCAAATATTAGATGAGATAGGGTTTTAATCTCATCAAACAATCAAATTTAGACTTGTTTGGATCTTATTTTAAACCTTATCATTTTGATTTATCCTTATTTAATCTATTTAAATTTATTTGTGGTAATAAAATTCTAAATTTTAAATTATAAAAAAAATTACTTATTTGTTGTGAATTTTCCATAATTGTTTACTTTATAACATTATAGACCATATAAATTTAAATTTATAATTTTTAAATATTTTTGTAATTTTTAAACAATTTTATAATATGTTATTTTTATAAAATAACAATAGTGTCAATTTTAACCCTATTCATTTATTTAATTTAAATAAAATATATACAGATGATATGTTCAAACTAAAGCTTTAATATATTAATAAAAGGTCATATGTATCTATAAAATTAGTGTATCACATTAAATATTTCATATAATATTTATTTTATTATTTTTAAAACCATTTATTTGGTTTATCTCTTAATAAAATAATTACTACATCATTTTTGAATAATTATTTAATATACTTATTTGTTGCATAAAAATTTAAAATAAACTCCTATGATGAAGATAAATATATTACCTTTTACAATAATACTTTTACTCGAATTTATCATCTTAAAATCACAATATTTAAATTGTTATATTAATTAAATTATGAAGGTGACAACTTTGGTATCATTTAAAATAAAATAATATAAGTGTCATAATTGTTGTATAAGACTCAAAATGGTAAAATATTCGACCATTGGATGATTATAGTTTCCATTTACATGACCAATAATTTTTGGTCAGGGTTTTGTGCCTTTTATGGTCACTATAAGTTTAATAAAAACTATATTCTTGATTTTTCACTAGATAAATAATTTCTGCATCACTATTGTGTCACGATTAATGATAACTATTTAATACCAAAAAATTCTAAATAAATTCTCATGATGTAGATAATTTTGTTATATTTCTGGATACTATTCATGTTCGAAGTTTTATGATGTTTATCACTAAGTTAAAATTATTATACTTATAAGATTTAAGAAAGTGACATGTTGTCACTTTCATTGGTTTTAATAATAATTAAATTATTTTCATGGTCAAAAGTCCTTAAAATGAATCTAATCCGACCCTTAGTTGATATGGGTTTACTTTTAGCCATCAAATAGAATTTTTTCATGTGTTAGGGTAATTTTATAGTATTATATTTACCCTTAATTACCCGATTTTTCTTTAACTATGGTAAATAAAATTTACCGTAGTTACTATTCATAATTCCCAAAAATAAAAAGTAGCCTATTAACATAATTTGGACCCACTGATTCCAAATATGGAATCCATTTTTTAAAATTCAATACACAGAAGTTGCAGAAATTAAATTAAAATTAATCCCGTTGTCGAATAAAAATGGGTTTTTGTTTAAAACATTGCAAAAGATTAAATTGATTTAACCTACGAATTCAAGGTAAAATCAATGCTAATGACATACATTATATCAAATGGTAAAAATATATTCTATTTATACTTTAAAACCATTCAATATTATAATTTAACCACATAAGATATTATGATGAAAAAAGATGTTTTTAATTAAAATATAGCGTGTGTTTACTATTCATTAAAATATGAAAGTTATCGGAAAAATATAAAAACTTTATCTAATGTAAATTTTTACATCCTGATTCAAAAGAAGAATTGTATTTTGTAAAATTGAACATATAAACATGTCAAAAACTAGATTTAAAGTGGGTGCGCCATCAAAAGGCGGCAAAACTGCATTTTTTGAAAAATACTTATTTTACCCAAAAAAATTATTTTGTTCTTATACCATGTTCTAGAAAATGTGTAAGATGAATAATAATGTTATAAAATTCAAAATTTAGTTAACACTATTCATAACGGCTAGTTCATGACAATATTATAATAATATAACATTGTTTATTAAAACCCAGTATTGCGTACAACACAGGCTATCGAGGAAGGTCGCGATTGCGTGTAATGCAAGCCAAGTCAGGGTTGCGTGTTGTGAAAGAATAATTTGTTGTTTCGTATAACAGAATCCAACCATATTTCATTTATACATTGAATATATATATATATATATACTCAATGTTGTGTAGAATAACTATTATCAAAATTGTGTGTAACACGATCCAAGAATAGTGTTGCGTATACTGCAAGCTAATACGGTGTTGCGTATAGCGCAAGGTAGTCTTGGTGTAGAATACAACACAAGACATTAATGAAATTAAAAGAATATTTTTCATAAACTCTCGGGGTGTTACAGAATGCCCGTGTGGGTTTAGTGGTGTTATGAAATTTTAAAATGGTGGGGAGACAATGTGTGGGTCTCGCCGATTTCCCCTCTTGTATTGGTTAAAAATAAGGAACTTTGAGTTTCAAGCTAGTGTTATAGGTTTTATGAGTTGTGAGTTGTTTTGGTTTGATGAAACAGTGTTTGATGAGAACCTTAATATGGTGGGGAGACCACCATAGGACGAGCTTGTGGAAGACTCTGTTTTCAAATTGTGCTTAGAGGAGCAACCCCTTACTTTTTCTCTGCCTGACCTCGACCATGCTAATTGGTTAGCTCGGATAGTGGGTCACTCGACGAGTGTTCTTGGAGATCTCAAGTGGCCCCGATGATCCCTAAGTCAGGGTTTGGGGTGTTCCATGTTGTAGTTTTGTTTGGAGGTGAATTCCATATTGTTGGTTGTTTTTCTTGATGATTCTGGTTTTGAGATCTTATAAGTTTCAGGTCAAGGGAATTCTGAATACTAGGTCTTCGGGAGATTGAGGTTTTGTTCTAAGTGTCTTTGTGGTCTCTCGTATAACCCTTGGTTGACCTAGTATTTTTGGACTTTTTGGGGAAAGAAAGTGTCATGGTGGAGAGAACATTCACCCCCCGAATGATGCTTAATTTTAATTTATTTATTTTGGGTCTTACTTTTGGAGTTGCGGTTTGAACCAGTTGTATTTTGGAAGAAATTGAGATCTTATATGGGCGTGTGACCGTATATGCGACCACGCACGAGACCGTGTGTGGTTTCTCGCCTCAATCAATAAAGATATTATCATTTTTGTTGGTTTTATCATTTTAGTTTTATCATTACTATTATTATTGTTTAAGAGAATACTTAAAAATAGGTTATTATTATTATTTTAGTTAATATTTTAATTAAGTTATAATTTTTATTAAATCATTAACATTATTATAAAATTATTCATGTCATTGTCTTGTTTTTATTATGATTTTTGGTTATTTTTAATCTTTATTTTTTTCTCCTCTTTAATACTTAATTTTATTTCCTTTCTATTTTTTATTTATTTTATTTTATTGTTTCCACTCTCTTTTATTTTTTCTCCCCCTATCTATTTTTTCCTTCTCCCTCACTCTTGCGCGTCTCCCCTCCCCGTGCAGACCCCCCACTCTCCCCTTCTAACTCTACCCACACCGCTAAGCCCCTCCCCTTGCCTTCCTCTGGCGCAGGCCTCATCTTGCATAGAATCCTCTGGCGCAACATGACATCCTCTGGCGCAGTGCGACGTCCTCAGATGCGGAACACCCCTCTCATTCTCTCCTCCTCACCAGACTATCTACCATCTAACTGGCGCACCACAACCCCGCCAGCCTCCACCCACGTGTATGGAATCCCTTGCACCACCTCCCTGTCAGCCAGACCACCCGAAAAACCAACCCAATGAGTCACACCCCTCCTGCTCATGTCCGGCGGCGCCTATCTAGCCGGAATCCCCTTGTGCGCACAACCCCCTGCACGAAACCCTCCTTGTCACACTCGACCAACCTCCTGAAACCCCTTTCTCAGGTTTTTTCCACTTTAATGGGTTGTTTTATTCCTCTAGTAGAATCTAAAATTATGTATTTAGGTTTTAGGGTCTAATTTTGATGAATTTGGTTCAGTGTCTTGTTTTTAGCTTTCAATCGGAGGTTGTTGTTGTGCGGTTGTCATGCGACGGAGTTTGCGCACTGTGTTTTCGATGTTTAGATACCGAAGGTATGTGTTTCCTCATATATGTGTTGTTTGATTAATTAATTTTCTTTTTTAATTAATTTAGCATGTTCCTTAATTTATTTTATTTGTGATAATGTGTTATTTAAATTTTATTCCCAATTTTATGTGAAAATTGAAATATATTTGAAGTGCATTTGTGGTCTTGAGTTTAGTTGCACTAAGAAATATATTTATATATATATATACATATATATATATATATATATGTATGTATGTATGTGTGTGTGTGTGTATGTATGTATGTATCTATGTATGTATATATGTATGTATGTATGTATGTATGTATGTATGTATGTATGTATGTATGTATGTATGTATGTATGTATGTATGTATGTATGTATGTATTCTTTTTATATACACACTTGCAATGTTTAGAATAATTTGATTTATGTGAAATTACCTAAAGATGACTCTTTCAAGTGAAAATTTTTTATTTTGTATGTGAAAAGATTTTTGTGTTTATTGTAAATATTTTATAAGTTTGAATAATTTATTAATTATTTTCCATGCTGCGAATCTAGTTCTTCTTGAGGGTTGTGTGGGTTTGCTTTTTTGAGTAGTGTTTTTATGTGTTGTGCATGAAACTTTTCTATGGAAAAACCCATGCAGAGTTGTTTATCAGTGTTTTTTTAACTATGCATTTCATCTATTAAAAAGTGTGTATGATACAATTGGTGTTTTGGTGTTGCATCTTGTCTCGTTTGGTTTTATAAATGATGTTTTGAGTGTGTTTTGGGTGTAAACTTTTTATGTGCTATTTTGAAATGTTTTATAAAATGTTTAAGTGTTTAATCATTATATTTAATTATATGTTTAGTGAGGGGCCCCTGCCTTGGAGGTTTGATTCATCGGCAACAAAGACCTGCACATATTTATATGCATGAAAATGTATATGAATGTAAGCCAAGTGGTCTCAGGTTTCCTTTTTTAGAAGCTGCGTGATTTTAGGTAGGTTCCCTATGCCTTTACCTTTAATTAGAGTTATCAATTTTTCTTGATATTTCTTTAGAATTATTTCCTTGGTTTTACATGAAATTCATATTCACTATACATATATATGGTTATGGTTATTAAAAAGTGGTCTCCTGTGTAATTGAAAATGAAAAGGGTATTTCCAAAAGGTGTGTAGTCTTTTGTTTGAAATTGTTATGAAATTGCAACGACATATTTGACTTTCAAAGGGATTCCAATGTGATTTTCAAAATGGGTTTTGGTGTGAAAACAAGATTAAAAGATGATTTGATTTCCCAAAAATTATTACTTCATTTTATGTGTGGTTTTATATTTTTTTTAAAAATACTATGCCTTCATGTGTTACAAAATGATGAATACTCCTTGTAAAGTGATGGGGCATGTTTGGTACTTTGAGTTCGGTTTTCGAAAATGGAAAACCCCACTTGAGACATTCCCCTAGCTTGAGAAATGTGATGTAAGTGTTTATGTGTGGTTTCTGATATGTGCCTAGTAAAGAGGCTTGTGCATTTTTGTGTGGTGGATTGAAAAGGGGGGATGAGCCCAAGGGGGGAGATCGGTGGTGAGAGGGTGGGTGTGTTTTTGAATAATGAGAATGATGTGTTCATGTATGTTAGTTTTATGAAAAATCACCACCACTTGAAACAGAGCACAATGGGAAACCTGGGTATCTAGGTCGGTGAACTAGGACTTGTGGTCTAGTGTTCCGAAGGTGACTTCACCCGGTTCCACTATAGGTTTGACAATTGCAACACTAACTAAACATATGAATAACTGAGTGGTGTGATCTTCTAAGCCATGTTTTCTGAGGGTTGTGGTCTCCTAAGCAACGTTTTCTGAGGGTCGTGATCTCCTAATCCATTTTTTCTGAGGGTCGCTGTATTCTAAGAAACATTTCACCAAGACACGAAGATCCTAGGTCCCCAACTAACACTTACTTCATAGGGACGTCCCATTGTTCCTGTGATGTGATTTTAAATTCAATTGTTTCATGCTTGTTCCCTCTTTTTTGAAAACCATTTTTGAATCTAAATTGGTCTCCTTAAATTTTGAAATGTTATTGCATGATCAGAACCTGTTTTGAAAAGAGAATAGAAATGTTTTTCTTCAAAATGAAAGCTTTTTATTTGAATTTGAAGAGTGAACAACGTTATTATATTATCCTTATTTTCAAACTAGCATGATTTGGATTTCTTATTAAATGTAGTAGCATAGGGTGTTATTGTATTTTTCCTTTCCTGCTGAGCATCTCGGTGCTCACATCTACTTTATATTTTCAGTTTCAAGTTCTTGTTTTGGATCTCTCTTGTATTAAGCTTGTTTCTATGTTTGGTGGTGACCCATGATGTCACGTGGTGGAATTTTTAACATTCCATTCTTGTTCTATTTTCAATTGAAAGTATTTGAATACCTTGTTTACTTTATGTAGAATTTTTATATGCCCATTTTGAACTAAATCATTCCCAACTTCCTCGTTGTGGTGCCCAGCACTAGTTTCCAGCCTGTGGGGATCGGGAATGCCCTTCAGGACATATCGCGGACTGGGTCGAGTTCCCGGTGGGATGATGACCCGGCCTAGTTCGTGACAACCAAAGTAACTATGACCCCAGAATATTAATACATAATGAATAAATAAATTTAGGAAATCATCAATTCCCTCATGAAATATTTGATTACTAAAATAATCCAAAAATAAGGCAAAGGGGGTCGAAGAAACTATAAATACAATTAATTTCAAGGAAATAAATGATGGAACTTCCGAAAGTGAAATAAATATTTTTCATCTTTCTAAAAGGATGAAAAAGTATATAAAAATAAAATATTTCCTCATTAATTCAAAAAGGAAAATTAGGAAATGGATGTTACTTTCATCAGTTTTAAAATTAAGGGTCACATCAAAGTTGATTATCCCATAAATAATAAAACATATAATAACATGAAAAAAATTAAGAGATTTATAAAAGTATAAAATTATATTTTTATTAAGGATTCACATTCATCACCTAAATCAAGTGGTGAATATGCTCAATGTGTTGTGTCTAATATCAAGTTATATAACAAAGTGAATTTTTCTTGTTGTATTTCATTCAATTTAAATTCTTCAACCTATTATTTATGTTATGTTGATCCTATTTATATTGGATATAAAATTCCAAATGGTTTTTAGGAACATTTTTTAAAATTTTATGATCATATAAATAATTATAATATAGTTTTTTAAATATATAATTTTTTTAAATAAAACAATGATTTTTTGTTGAAACTAAATGAAAACCCACCTTTTGAGAATTTGAAATCTAAAACTCAAGACCTTAAAACTTATATTTCTTAATTCACCCATGATTATAAATATCTAATTATGATTTTTTATCCTAATGTTTTTTAAAAGGTGGTGCCTTAGTCAAAGACCTAGGCACTATTTATTGCTCAAAAAAGAAGAAGAGATACAAAAGTCTAAAAGATGGAATCTTATTACAATCCTTATCATAATAGGAGAGAGAAACATCAGGAAAATCCTCCATCCAGGTAATATTTTGGTTAACCCTTTGTTTGAAAGACTATCAGCAACCATGTTCACTTCACGGAACACATGAGTGGCAATGTAGTTGATATCCATGAGCGAATCAAGGCATTTCATCCATTGAGAGGTAAGCGGCCAAGCAAGGTGAACCACCCCTTTCCAAATAGCTTGAACAATAGTGGTTCAGTCACATTCAATCCATAGCTTTCTCCAACCCTTTTGTTTGGCAAAGTCAACCTCGTGAATCACTCCCAACATTTCCGCTTCCAATACCGAGGTCGTACCACATCCACCGAAGAAACAGCCAAGGCATCTGCCAAGAGAGTCTCTGAAAATGGTACCATAACCTTTCGGTCCTGGATTTCCTCTAGAGGCTCCATCAACATTTACTTTGATCCATCCTGGAAGCGGGGCTTTCCATAAGATCTCAAAGGTGTCTCAAAGTTGCCTATAAGATCCCGCAATCCGAAGACGGCGAAGGATCTCAAAACCACCAACAGAGTTGTCACAATGATCTTTCTGAAGAGAGGCAGCATCCTTGATGGCAATGATAATACGTGTTTTACTTGCATTGAGACTGAATGAGAAATTATTTTGAATAAAATTATTTCTCTCATACCAGATCACATGCAGGAGTTCTGCCACTACAGTTAGAAAAAGATTCTTGATTTTCATAGAAGAGTCCCAATCAACACAGTGTTGTAGTTGAGAGCTAATAGTAGCAGGAAGTGACCACCTTCAACCAAAAATGTCAAAAGTGGAATTCCAAAGAGTTGCAGCTATATCACAATACATGAACAAATGGTTAGCATTCTTGTAGTGTTGATTGCACATATGAAATCTAGAGTAGAGAGGAATCCCAAAGGATTGATGGCACACATCAGTGGGTACCCTATTATGGGAAACACGCCAAATAAGAGTAAGTCTTGAGGGATTGATCCAAGGCTTGTTAAAGACTTTCAGCCAAACGAACTTAGAAATAGAATTGTTGATGTTTTTTTGTAGAAACATTTGTAGTCAAGAATTCTATTAAAATCAGGTTCCCAAATGAGGAAATCGTCCGTGTTAGAAAAAGAATAGTTTTCAATGATGTGACTGATATGATTTGGAAGGGAGATGTTATGGGAGTTAACAACATCCATGACAGTTATGTTGGTGTTGTCAAGAGCAGTGTTGGACGTCATCATAGATATTAAGGGGACACCAGTCCAGTTGTCTATCCAGAAATTCAAAGAGGAATTTCCACTGACCGTCCATCTAGAGTTGTTCATTATATTAAGAAAAGAATGTCCAATGGAGGGCCAGATGGAAGAAGTTATGTAACCCAGTTTTCCTTTCCGAAGTCTGGTAACAAATCATTTCTTAAGGAAGTTCAATGAATCAGAGTTGTTATGATTCAGATTCCAAGTCAACTTTGCTTGAAGAGATTCTTTAAAAAGTTTAAGATTCTTAAAACCAAGACCACCCTTGTCCAAAGGTTTGCAACAAGTGACACAAGGAATAGTGACAAGTTTTCTTTCAATTGTACTACTAGACAAAACAAAGTTTTTAATGTAAACATTGATTTTCTTGAGAATACTGGCAGGATAATGGTAAACCATCATCGAGTAAACCAACTTGGAGACCACCGTAGATTTAACAAGACAAATTCTTCCAACCATAAAAAGAGATTTACCCTTCCAATCTGAAATTTAATTGGTGATTTGATCAACAATGTTGTGAAAATAGCTAGATTTTGGCCTCCCCCAAAAGATTGTGACAACCAGGTGTGTGTAGGGGAAAGATAATTCTTTGATTTATAAGTAATTAGTGCTGTGAATTTTTCTAGTGTGGGAAAAGTTCTTCCCAAATAAAACAAAAGATTTTTTCCAATTTATCGCTTGACCCGAAATGTCTTCATAATGGGATAGGGAACTTTTGAGGTTTTGTATGTTTCTTCTATCACCCTTTAAGAATAAAATAATATCATAAGTATATAAAATATGGGTAGGAACATTTAAATTTCTAGAATCCTAAATAGGATTAATCTTGTTTTGATTCGCCAGGCTCGTAAGAAGTCTACTTAAGTAGTCTTCAGCAATAGCAAAGAGGATGGCAGAAATAGGATCGCCTTGTTTGACCCATTTTTTGCAGTTAAAGGTCACTTTCGGGCTCCCATTGACAAGAACGGATATGGAAGCCGACTTCAGTAAGGTGTGGATCATGGCAGTAAAACCATCATTGAACCCAAAGCCTTTGAGCAACTTTAAGATGAACCCCAATCCATGGTGTCAAAAGCTTTTCTGATGTCTAATTTGATGGCCACATTGCCTCCTCTAGTGACCATATTAATCATATTAGTGCATTCTGAGGCAAGGTAAATACAATCTTGAATTTTTCTTCCTTTGATAATGCCAAATTGATTCTAAGAAACAATTTTATTAGCGATATAGGTGAGTCTGTTATCAAGGAGTTTAATGATAATTTTATAGAGGGTGTTGATGAGAGCAATAGGTCAGAAAAGGTGAATCTCAGTGGCATTGTCCACATTAGGAATAAGGGTAAGAAATTGAGCATTTATCCCATGAGGAAGAACACCATTAGATAAAAAAGTTTTTACTATCATACAAACATACACATGAATTTTAATCCTAATGTATTGTTAAAAATAATTCTTGAATTGTATTTTAAAAATATCTAGTTTTCTATAAAACTCTAAAAAGACTAATTTTTTTAAGGGGAATTCCAAAATATAATTTTTTAATTATTATAAGAAATTTTGGAATTTTATATACAAATAAAATTTCAACAATTATAGATATGGTAGACAAAATAGAATCCATCTCTCATTTCATATTTCTAATGGAAAACATTTTCTAGAAATGTTTGGATTATAAAGTCGTTATTAAGTAACTTATGTTGTATTAATACTCTACATGGGTCATGAGGGGAAACCCCATGAATATACATAGTATATGGATATTGTTTGTTCAAGGAACATGTGTGGTGATCATTCTAAATTCATTCATCATAAATACTTCAATGGGAGACATATCACATATGAAAATTATTCAAAATGAAAAATCACTATTATTGGTATGATGGGTTTCTCAAACTCTATTTTAATTAAAATTATATTATTTTTAATATATTAAATCAAAATTTACTATGTATTAGTCAAATATTAGATAGAAGTTTTAAAATCTATTTTTTAAAATCTATTCTGTAATGTTTTAAATTCTAAAGGAAAAATTTTATTTACCGTATTTCATTGTAAAAATGATCTCATTATAGATTTAAAATCTATATAATTTAAATATTATATGTGTTTAAGTGAAAAATATAATAAATCTTGGATTTTGAATCATCACCTAGATCATTTTCACATTCACTCTCTTGTCAAGATTATCCATTACCGACTAGCATGAGATTTACCAAATGAAATCAAAAATTACTTATTTTGGGATCCTTTCGAACTCGAAAACCAACACAAATATTCCTTTACATCAAAAAATGAATTTTACTCCTATAATTCCTTATAAATATATCACCTTGGAATTTTTTAACCAACTCTTGGTTCTATTATCATAGTTAAATCTTATATATTCTTAATTATTTATGATTATATTAGATTTACATGGGTCTTCTTCATATCTTATAAAAAATGATTCTTGTAAAGTATTTATAAACATTTCAAAAATTCAAAAATGAAAAGGGGTAAAAACTTGTACCCATTATAAGTGAACATGGAAGAGAATTTTATTATAAAAACATCACATAGTTCTTTTTTTCAATGTTGTCAACTTTATTTAACCACTCTTAGAATACCTCAGAAAAATATTGTTCTCAAAATATGATATAGAACCCTCTAAGAAGAGTCTTAGAATCTATTTAATGAGTTTAATCTACCCCAATCATATTGGGTTTAGGTGTTAAATATCAATTTCTATATCCTAAACCATTTTCTCATATGAAATATAATTAGAAAACGCCTATATGAACTTTGTAGAGGAGAAATCCTAAAATTTGGTTTCATTAATTTTTTCGTTTTAAATTCTTTATCCTCAACACCATATATAATGTTGGGATTTTTTACCCCAATTTTTATAATGGTAACTTTCTTGGTTACTCAAACTTAGTTAAATCCTACCAACTATTAAATAAGTGTTAAAAAAATTTAGAAGAATCAATTCATATAAAATTTGGTCAAAATATTTGAAAACATCATCCCTGAATTGATGATGATATTGACCAAGATAGTTTGAAATTACCTAAAATTATTTTTTTAATGAAATTATATATGTTCAACAACCCACTTATAATCATTCACCTAAGTAATGAGTTAAAAACAAAATACATCCCATTTAAAATTTGATCGTTGAATTACAATATGTAACTCATTCTGGATGGTTAGTATTAAATGAGGTTAAAAATAAAGTATTTCTTTCCCAAGTAGAACCTCAGACCCATGATGATTATTTTAATTAATAGAATTGGAAACTTTCCATGCAATATTATTTGATCTAATTTCAAAAGAAAATATTTATTAAACTTGTGTATTGAACCAACAATCATCCAGTTATTAGAACAAATTGGGGTTTTCAAAAAATACTTCTCAAATAAATAAATAAAACACACAAAAAGGATAGTTTTGTTATTAAAATATATAATCAATATGAAGTTATTTCTTATTGGTAATATTTTACATGAATTTCACTTCTCGAATCTATTAGAATCATGCTGGAATTTATCACACATGTAAATATTAAAAAAATAAAATGGATTTCAAATGTTCAATTCTAAAAGATTATATTTCTAAAAATATTTTTTGGGATCAACTTCCCTATTTATAATATCAAAAATTTACAAATCATGTATTCATATTAACCAAAATATTTTATTTTTTAAAATCGTCCCCTTTATTTTGATATGAAAAATTACCTAAATTCATTTTATTAAATGATTTTAAAATAGAAAAAGTTGATTTAACTCTTTTAAAAATAAAAATTTCCAATGATTTATTACTTGTTCATATATATGTATTAATTATGTAAATTTTTTCTCAATTAGAGAATATCATTGTAAAAAATAATCTTATAAATGAATAAATAGTTTGAAATGGGTTTTGACAGAGAACTAAAATTATTACACAGTTTTAAAATTTTCCTAAATTCTAATGATTTTTAAGGAACTTTGGAATGTATCATGAATAATAAATTAGAACACCCATGATTACAAATTCTAATCTAACATTGGATAAAGGAAGAAAACTATTAGATTGTAAGATTTATAAAAATATACTTTATATTATACTTTACCTTAAGATAACCCTATCAAATATCATGTTTGGTTTACTCCTTTATTCTCATTTTAAATCATATCAAAATGAATATAACTAGAAATATAAAAAAATTGATATTTGAAAGAAACTAAAAACCATGGATTATCATATACTATAAAATATTAATTTAAAGAATATTTTTTTCTGATGATGAATTTAAAAGATCAATACTAGAAATGAATATTCATAATAGTACTTCCCACATACAAGGAAATTAAATTATCCCATGGAGTAGAAAGAAGAAAAAAAATTACTCTTTCTATAGTCAAAGATAAATACATATACACTAGAAGTTATTTCTCTAAAATTATATGAGTGGAAAATACTTTCTTACACTTTGGTATTACAAATGATCATGTCTCTATCAATTGTGACATCACTAGTGTGATTAGTATCTCTAAAAAAACCTATCAAACACTCTTACACTGAACCCATTTATATGAGACACCAATTTCTTAGAGATAACATTCAAAAAGGTGAAATAATCTTTTAATTTGTATGCACTGACCTTTAACATGTTCATATCTTCCCTAAAACCCTTTCTCATGATCTCTTAAACTTTATTTATAGTGATTTAGGTATTTTTATATTATTATAGTTTTATAATATCATTGTAATGATTAATAATTTGTCAATTTGTTTTACAAATATTAATATTGTTTCAAAATAATTTTTTATATCATTTAAAAAAACAGCTTCCAAACATTAATAATTTTAATAAGATCATGTTAATGTGATACATCATTAAAAAAACATTAATTTTTTTATATAAAAAATTGTTTGTGGTTTGGGTGCATATTCACCAAGTGGGTATTACCTCAAAAAGGGATGATTGGATTACTTTAATACAATATTCACCCTTGGAATGACTAGTGGGCCTTTTCTGCACACCTGGTGAGATACTCCTTGGTATCCTTTATGATTTATTAACAAAATAATATCTAAACATAAATAATTTAAATTTTTTTCAATGTTAAATTTTATTTTTATTTTATTTTTTATTTATAAAAATATTTAATGAGTAATATTTTCTTTCATTATTTAGTTTTATTTAATTGATATTTATATTTTTAGTACACTATTCGGAGTGGATATAATCTTGTTAATAATAAAAAGATCCTAGTAGAGATAATATTTTTATTAATATTTTTTTAAAATATTTATCTCATGATCTTTCTAGAAAACTATTTTCCCATATTTTATTTTCCTCTTGAGAATTAATTTTAAAAAAGTATTTTTTTCATTTCTTTAGAAGTTTATAGAATATATAACTTTCTAAATTTTTAGACTATAAAATTTAAAACAAATATTTTTTCTCTCTTGAAATATCATTAATGATAATAAAAAAATTGTTTCTCTTATTTTCTCAAAACTACATCTCTAAATTTATTTTAATAGTCTCAATGATTGTGAAATATTTTAATTGAAATTATAATAAATTTTATAGAGGAAATTATTAAAAATACCATGAAGGTAATTATAGAAGTATATATTATTATTAGGGGTATTTTTCATTAATATGGTTAATTTATGTTGTTTTAATTTTAATAAAATAATTTTATAAATCATGTCTTGTTATACTTGTTGTATTCTTGTTATCTTATTTTTTTTATTTTAGATTTTTATGATCATCAAAAATTGGGAGATTGTTGTTCTTCTCACTATCATAGTATTTAATAATCTCAAATACTCTTTAAAGTGTCAAATTATTTCATTCAAGTAGTAAGATTTTAATGATTTCATATATTAATCTTTGTTGTTGGATGACCGTGATGAAATCATGTTACAATATTGAAGGAGAATTAGAAATGGTCTTAATGGACATATTGAACACATGAATTCAATTTCTCATATCTATCATATTCATTAAAAAAAGTTTTATTGGCTATAGATTTGTTTGGGAAGCTTCTAATAGCACCAAATCACCTTTGAAAGACACAAATTATCTAGTTGATTTGTGAGATGAACTTTTTATATAGCATAAGTACACTAACCAAACTATGGAGGATCACCGACTAACCCATTATAATGGAAATATTATACCATATAATAATTACTCATTGGAAACCTAATTGGAGTCTACTAGCCCAATTATGGTTTTTATAGGTTTTCGGAGAGTTACAATCGCTAAAAAAGCTACCCGTTGGAAGATACCATGTATTTATAGTTGTTGGGATAAACCAATAATACATGGATTTATTATGGTCCTAACTTTGTCTAATCGGTACCATGTGACTTTCATGATCCTATTTCAATTATAGAATGTACTCAAGTTCTATATAGGCTATAAATAGTTCCCTTTTGAGGCTTTGAAACTTACCTTCTCATAGATACTCAAACTCCAATTCATTACAACTACCAAATTTATCTCTTTATCTAAAATTCTCACAATTACAATATTATAAATACCTTGTGAAATTATTTTCCATCCAACATCATTCTCATTCTCTCCTAGTATTTATTTATATCTATAAAATTAATCATGTCCATTATTAGATGATAAATATTCTAGAAATACCATCTTTCTTATTATATTTCTTCATTTTTAGTGATCTCTACCTTTTAATGTGAGGATGATAAGTATCTCACCAAAACCAAAAAAAGGAAAGATATTAATTCTATTTCTATATTCTATTTAAAATAATTAAAATTTTAAGGTTGATTGAATTTTGGATTCTTGTTATAACCAATTAAGAAGTAAAAAAATCTTATATTGGATATAATTAAATCTGAGGGACTAATATAACAAACACTCTTTCAATTTGGGTAGGAGACATTTGGTTTCATTAAAGAACATTATCTCAACTCATTTTCAAATAATTTTCTTTTTTTATTCTTTCTCATATCTTCATTTCAATAACATTAAATTTATACTTTCATGATTTAATATACTTAATCATTCAATTTAGGAATAGCTTATTCTATAATATTCTGCTTCTAAAAAAACATATAGTTATTCCATTATGATTTATTATTATTTTTTTCAATTTAACTTTTTATATTCTTAAAAATGATTTAATTATCATAAATCTTTTAAAAAGTGGGTTTTTATCTATAAGACATTAAATATTGGTTTTTTCAGAGAAATTTCCCACTCCCACTTTCTATTTTACCTAACACCTACTAAAAAATTCTAAATTAATTTTTTATTATTAGTAATATAAAACATACATATAATCAAATATTTCCTTTTATTTATTTTTCATATATATTATTCTATTATAATGGAATTTTATTTATTAAAATTAGTTTATAAAAAATGGGGTCTCATAGGATGGGTGATAGACCATTGTATCATGTGATACATCAAAGATTAGACCCATTACAAAATAAAGATAGGGGCATAGTGACTACCTCTTTCTCATGTGTTTTCCAATATATATCTTTCATCCTTATTTACATATATACATATATCTATTTTAATATATATATGATTATTTTTACATTTATATGTATAACAATATTACATTTTGGAATTTTTTTATATCATAATTGTAGAGACCCGAAGCTTGACGTACATAGACAATACATTACTTTTGCAGAATACTTAATACATAACAAAAACATACACACAAGGACCGTAATAGTTTAGTGTCTTTGGAAAATTGGAACGTAATCTTCTAATCGTTGTTAAAGATCCTCAACATCTCCCATAAAGATCTTCCCCTTTTGTTTTCTTACCTAAAACCTTTCTTTATATCCTGGGGAAAAGGAAACATATAAAGGGTGAGATAAAATGCTCATTAAGGGTAAGCATGGATAGAATAAAACAAATCATATACATTTTAACTTAAAAACATGAACATAATGTTTAAACATCAAAATCTTGAGCAATGACATAAAACATGGCAGTACATAATGCATATATCATAAAGAAACATTAATCATGATAAAATAGAATGGGAATGAAACATGTGATTGTGGAAACTATTAAGCACATAATATGATTTCCATAGTAGCCAAGGCATTGCTGTGAAGACCATCTTAGTGGACAAAGTCCCTTTCTGAATCGAGTTCACTCCTTGTTCCAGTCCTGTATTACTGAACTGGATAAACTTACCATTCCATCCATGTCTATCTCATGCGATATAAATCTTTACCCAATTCATTGGAGGGATATATAGGTCCCACCCATCTCATATTGAAATCATTCTTACTTGTTCCACAAAATAAACATAAATCATTCATCATAACCCAAAGAATAAAATGGTTTTCATAAACATCATCCAATCATCACATAATCCATATAAAACAAATGGATATTTCATCATAAGAAAAGTGAAACCATTTAAATCATAGAGACATTATACTTGAAACATACACATATGAAATAATGTCATCTTAGATGGAAAATGATTTTTATAAAACACTTGAAATGAATTCTTGGGGAAAATATACATTCTTCTTTAAAATCATTTTCTTTTCAAAAAATGTCATGCGATTTTAAAAGAAAGGGATTTTTTTGAAAATAGTCATGAAATTTTTTGGAGGAAGCTTCATGAAAATAAAGCTTTATAAAACTTTAAAAATCTGTTCATGCCGTATAAGTTAAAAAAACATTCTTCTCGTACTTTTGCCAGAAAAGTGAAAAAGTACCTCGTAAAAGAAAGATTCCATATATACCATGTAATAAAATTCAAAAATTGGTAAAAAGGACATTAAACATACATTAATCCATTTTTAGGAAACATGGACATGGATGAAAACAATAAACCCAGTAAATACTTATGAATAAACAATCTCAGATAAGAAAGAGATTGGAAAAGTTCTCCCTTACCTTAGGTCCGATATGCTTCATATGGATCCGAACCTCCTGTATAATTATTTAAATAATGTCATTGACTTATTACATAGTCATATTCATTGTTATGATATCATATATGGTTCACTTCTGACTATATATTACCCGTTCTTTTTTAAATTTCATGTTAAAGAGCATTTTGGGTAAAATCATTTCATTTGTCGTCCATGTTTTGACTGGTAATTATTTATATGATTACTTAGATCATGATTAAATAATTCCAGAATATAAAACATGATTTATATATAATATATATTCAGGATATACATATATATATTAGATCGATAATTGGAAATAAATACACCGTTCATGGAGACGGTAGGTCGTACGTACGCGAGAACGTTGTTTTCGTTTCCTCGTTGAATTGATTGGAATTAATTGGATGACATACATATATACATACATAAATCCAGTATCATTATTATGTCATATATTTCATGATTACTTTGTAATCATTCATGAATGGTTAATCATTGAGAATGAATCTCATCGCGTTTTGGAGACGGTAGTCCGTACGTACGCATGAGCTATGATATCATTCCCATAATTATTGAATTGAATTGGAGTGGACGATACAATATATAAGAATAATTATGATGTTATAATAACTATGTAAAGTTATTATTTACACCATTATACCCATCCAAGTAAGGTGGTGTTGGAAAAACGGATTACACCACGGTGTGGAGACGGTATTCCGTATGTACGCACGCGCGGTGATTTCGTTTTTCGTAGGATGGATAGAAGGTGAAATGGAATTGTTTCATATTTATAATAACATATCAGTATATTACTGATACTGATGTTATAAATTTATAATTAAACAGCTAAAGAAGAAGAAGTTGGAGAAGAAATAAGCTTGAAATAATCGGTAGAAGATATTACCTCTTCTTCGACGCACCTCCTTTAAACTCCTTCTTAGGGCACTGGGGTTGGACTTTTGAAAAGACCAGTACCTCTATAAGGTTTCTAGGGAAGTGGGGAAGTTAAATTGGAAGAGTTTGGCCAAGCTTCAAGGATCAAAATGGTTTGAGGAAGAGAGGGAGGAGGTTCCCTTTTATAAGGGAGGAGAGGGGCACCTTTGGAATCCTCAAAAATATTAGTTTAATATAAATTCAAACCCCTGCATAAAAACCTCCAAAAATGACTCAATTCGAAGATTAGATGAGATAGGGTTGTAATCTCATCAACCAATAAAATTTAGACATGTTAGGAATTTATTTTAAACATTATCAACTTGATTTGTCCTTATTTATCAATTTAAATTTATTTGTGGTAATAATATTCTAAATTTTTAATTATTATAAATAATTACATATGTGTTGTGAATTTTCCATAATTTGACACTTTATGATATTTTAGACTGTATAAATTTAAATAATGTAGATAATGTTATTAGCTTTCTTGAGACTATTCATGTTCTAAGTTTCATGAAGTTTATCACTAAATTAAAATTAATATACTTATAAGATTTAAGAGAGTGACATGTTGTCACTTTCTATGGTTTTAATAATAATTAAATTATTTTCAAAGAAACAAGGCCATAAAAGGAATCTATTCCGACCATTAGGTGATATGGGTCGTCATTTAGTCATCCAATAGAATTTTTTCAGGTGTTTGGGTAATTTTATAATCTTATATTTACCCTTAATTATCCGATTTACCTTTAACTATGGTAAATAAAATTTACCGTAGTTACTATTCTTAATACCCAAAAATAAAAAAGTAGCTTATTAACATAATTTGGATACACTGATTAAAAATATGGAATCCATTTTTCTAAATTAAATACTCAAAAGTTGCTGAAATTAAATTAAAATTAATCTCGTTATCGAAAGAAAATGGGTTTTTGGTTAAAACATTGCAAAAGATTGAATTGATTTAACCTACGAATTCAAGGTAAAATAAATGCTAATGACATACATTATATTAAATGGTAAAAATATATTCTATTTATACATTAAAACAATTAAATATTATAATTTAACTATATAAATTATTTCGATGAAAAAAGTTGTTTTTAATTAAAATATAGCGTGTTTTTACTATACATTAAAATATGAAAGTTATCAGAAAAATATCAAAACATTATCTAATGTAAATTTTTATATCCTGATTCAAAAGAAGAAGTTTATTTTGAAAAATTTAACTTATAAACATGTCAAAAACTATATTTATTGTGGGTGCGCCATCAAAAGGCAGCAAAACTGCATTTTTTGAAAAATACTTATTTTACCCGAAAAAATTATTTTTTTCACATAAAATGTTTTAGAAAATTTATAAGATGAATATTAATGGTATAAAATTCAAAATTTAGTTAATACTATTCATAACAGCTGATCCATAATAAGATTATAACAATATATCGTAGTTTAGTGAAACCTGGTATTGCGTATAACACATGCTATCGAGGAAGGTTGTGATTGCGTGTAATGCAAGCCAAGTCAGGGTTGCGTGTTGTGCAAGACTCCTTTGTTGTTTCGTTATAACATAATCCTACCATTTTTCATTTATACATTGAATATATATATATGTACACACTCAATGTTGCGTAGAATGACTATTATCAAACGAACATGAAATTGCGTGTAACACAATCTAGGAATAGTGTTGCGTATACTGCAAACTAATACGGTGTTGTGTATAGCACAAAATAATATTGTTTTAGAATAAAACACATGACATCAAATAAATCAAGAATAATACTTATCATAAAATATATGGTTGTTACATTCTACCCCCCTTAAAATGAATTTCTCCCTCGAAATTCTTCGGGGTTATACATGGTTTTCTACTTGAAAGTTTCTTTAATTGAAACCCACATCGTAAAATGAAATTCCAAAACATAACTTTAAAAACTAAATTATGAAACGTAACGGTTACCCAAAATTAACTAATCAATGGGTTTCCACATAGGAGAACATAGGTGAAAATATATATATGGAAGATAAATCTAACAATCAAATTTTTATGGAGAGTGGTAGAGAACATGGCTATGAAAAAGTAAAAAATCACAAAGCCATAAATTTGTGATGATCTAAGGTACCATCTGATTCATCGGATATAAGAGAACTAGGACAACATTTTTGGTTTTAAATATCATTTCCCTAAAGTTGAAAATTTTGAATTAGAAGAAATACTTTCTTGATTTTGGTACAATCTCATTGTTGTTCATGCATTGAACAATTTCCAATTCATCTCTTAAAGAAATGAAGTTGAATTTGTTATTCGTGAAGTGTTAATAGGTCATGTGATAGAATGATGGGTCATTCCTTCTATTTCTAACAAAAGGTTAGCAAAAGTTATCAAACATACATAAGTCCATCTATGGTGAGGTTAATCATATACAATTCCAAAAATGAACTTATACTTCATATATCATACCGCTTAATAAAATAAAACTAGTTTCTACTAAACAGGGACATCTTGTAGGCCAGTGGTAGGCGATAAAGATCAGTTGCACTTCAGTTGTGGGTTCGATTCCCAGAGCCTTGTCTGACGCGACGGGTTGTCGTCTGCCCTGCAGGTTATCCTTTTTGTAAAACTATACTATCATAGCATTTCAGAAATAAAAAGTTATATCCTTAACCAATACTCTATGATGTCAATTCCAACCATTAGGCTTATCGAAAATACTTCTGTCTAATTATTAGAAATTTCATCTACCGAGCATGTGAATTCCTTCATTTGTCCCCCATATATCCTAAGATATACATTTTTGGTCACATTCCAAACATGTGAATACCTTAATCATGTATTCTTTTAAAACATGAATTACTATATAACCTTAGTGAAAACATGAATTCTGTCAAAAGTTAACTCTTTCCACATACAAAAATCCCAAATAAAATCTATATACTCTAATCATGATATCACTTTGTCCTTTTATCAGCCACGAGCTCATGAATACTATCAAACATATTATTTTCTCCTTGTCCCTTCATTATGTGCATATCATCTGCTTTCCAAAAACATTTCAAACACTTTTCATGGTTACATGTACCATATAATTATTGAAAACCATAATTAACCATTACATAGATATTCCAATATTTCATAAAATTACCCCCAACAACATTATTCTTGAATACCAAGACATAAACACTTCAATCCATCCTCTTCAATGATTGTCATGGAATACGTCCTTCCTTGATTTAGAATTAACCTCTTAGGTCAGGGCATTGAGTGGGGTAATGACCATGTTCTCCGCAGATAAGACATTGGACTCCATAACAGTCTGTCACTCTATGACCCTTTTCTCCACATAGATAACATCTTCCCCTCCATTTGAGGTATTCCTCAAGGTTCTTCATCCCTTCATTAGAAATCTCAGTATTCCATTGTTTATGCTCCTCACCATGCAAACAAGCATAAAATTCCATTTTCCTCTTATTTGATGACTTAGAAATAAAACTAAAGTTCACCTTGTTAATCATATATCGAGATGACTGATTCGGCATAATCACAATATCATTCTCTCTAGGAATTATGAAATTTCATTGCTCATAGTCACCAATTTTTCCATTACATTCAATGTTAACCGAATTCCTTATGGTTCCCTCAATTGACTAAAACACAAAAAGAATTCTGTGATAGGAAAAAATCATACAAGGAAAATAACATAATCAAGGGGGAGTACCTTCGACATCTAACATCTTAGGTTTAATTCTAATATCATTACCGTAATTCTAGGACTATAGCCTATACTTATACTTAACCTTACGGACATCCCTAGACATACCTTAGAAATATCTCTAGGGATATCACTGAAGTTTTCGCATCCTAGTTTCCAAAGGTTAACTAAACCTTTCCTCTGATACCAACTATAGATACCCGAAGCTTGACGTAAATGGACATTACATTACTTTTGTGGAATACATAATACATAACAAAAACAGACACACAAGGACCGTAATAGTTTAGTGTCTCTGGAAACCTGGAATGTAATCTTCTAACTGTGGTTGAAGATCTTCAACATCTCCCATAAATATCTTCCCCTTTTTGTTTTATTACCTAAAACCTTTCTTTATATCCTGGGGAAAAGAAAACATATAAAAGGTGAGCTCAAATGCTCAGTAAGGGTAAGCATGGATAAAATAAAACAAATCATATACATTTGAACTTAAAAACATGAACATAATGTTTAAACATCAAAATCTTGAGCAATGACATAAAACATGGAAGCACATAAGGCATAGATCATAAAGAAACATTAATCATGATAAAATGGCATGGGAATAAAACATGTGATTTTGGTAACCATTAAGCACGTGATATGATTTCCATAGTAGCCAAGGCATTGCTGCCAAGACCATCTTAGTGGACAAAGTCCCTTTCTGAATCGAGTTCACTCCTTGTTCCAGACCTGTATTACTGAACCAGATTAACTTACCGTTCCATCCATGTCTGTCTCATGAGATATTAATATTTACCCAATTCATTGGGGGTAGATATAGGTCTCACCCATCTCATATTGAAATCATTCTTACTTGTGCCACAAAATAAACATAAATCATTCATCATATCCCAGAGAATAAAATGTGTTTCATAAACATCATCCAATCATCACATAATCCATATAAAACAAATGGATATTTCATCATAAGAAATGTGAAACCATGTAAATTATAGAGACATTATACTTGAAACATACACATATGAAATAATTTCATCTTAGATGGAAAATGATTTTTATAAAACACTTGAAATGAATTCTTGGGGAAAATATCATTTCTTATTTAAAATCATTTTCTTTTCCAAAAATGTCATGAAATTTTAAAATAATAGGATTTTGTTGAAAATATTCATGAAATATTTTGTAGGAATATTCATTAAAATAAGGATTTATAAAACCGTAAAAATATGTTCGTGCCGTATAAGTTAAAAAAACATTCTTCTCGTACTTTTTCTAGAAAAGTGAAAAAGTACCTCATAAAAGAAATATTCCATACATACCATGTAGTAAAAGTCAAAAATGGGTAAAAAGGACATCAAACATACATGAAACCATTTTTAGGAAACATGGACATGGATGAAAACAATAACCCTAGTAAATACTTACGAATAAACAACCTCGGATAAGAACGAGATTGGAAAAGTTATCCCTTACCTTAGGTCTGATATGTTTCGTATGGATCCAAACCTCCTGTATAATGATTTAAATAATATCATTGACTTATTACATAATCATATTCATTGTTATGATATCATATATGGTTCACTTATGACTTTCTATTACCCGTTCTTTCGTAAATTCCATGTTAAAGAGCGTTTTGGGTAAAATCCTTTCATTTGTCGTCCGTGTTTTGACTTGTAATTATTCATATGATTACTAAGATCATGATTACTTAATTCCAGAATATAAAACATGATTTATATATAATATATATTCAGAATATACATATATATAATAGATCAATAAATGGAAATAAATACACCATTCATGGAGACGGTAGGTCGTACGTACGCATGAACGTTGTTTTCGTTTCATCATTGAATTGAATGGAATTAATTGGATGAAATACATATATATATACATAAATCCAGTATCATTATTATGTAATATATTTCATGATTACTTATTATATATACTTTATAATAATTCGGGAATGGTTAATCATTGAGAATGAATCTCATCGCGTCGTGGAGACGGTAGTCCGTACGTACGCACAAGCGATGAAATCGTTCCATTAATTATTGAATTGAATTGGAGTGGATGATACAATATATCATAATCAGTATGATGTTATAATAACTATGTATAGTCATTCTTTACACCATTATACCCATCCAATTAAGGTGGTGTTGGAAAAACAGATTACACCACGGCGTGGATACTGTATTCCGTATGTACGTACGCGTGGTGATTTCGTTTTCCGTAGGATGGATAGAAGGTGAAATGGGGTTGTTTAATATTTATAATAACATATTGGTATATTAGTGATACTGATGTTATTAATTTATAATGAAACAACTAAAGAAGAAGAAGTTGAAAAAGAAATAAACTTGAAATAATAGGTAGAAGAGATTACCTCTTCTTCGACGCACCTCCATTAAACTTCGTCTTAGGGAACTAGGGTTGGTATTTTGAGAATACCAGTACCTCAATAAGGTTTCTAGGGAAGTGGGAAAGTTAAATGGGAATAGGTCTTCCGAGATTCAAGGCTCAAAATGGTGTGAGGAAGAGAGGGAGAAGGTTCCCTTTTATAAGGGAGGAGAGGGGCACCTTTGGAATCCTCAAAAATATTAGTTTAATATAAATTCAAACCCCACATAAAAACCTCCAAAAATGACTCAATTAAAATATTAGATGAGATAGGGTTGTAATATAATCAACCAATAAAATTTAGACATGTTAGGAGTTTATTTTAAACATTATCAACTTGATTTATCCTTATTTATCAATTTAATTTTATTTGTGGTAATAATATTCTAAATTTTAAATTATTATAAATAATTACATATGTGTTGTGAATTTTCCATAATTTGAAAATTTATAAAATTTTCAAACATATGAATTTAAATTTATAATTTTTTAATATTTTTGTAATTTTTAAACAATTTTATAATATGTTATTTTTATAAAATAACAATAGTGTCAATTTTGACACTATTCATTTATTTGAATTTAAATAAACAATATAAAGAAGATATGTTCAAACTAAAAGATTTAATAGATTTATAAAATATTATATTTATCTAGAAAATTAGTGGAGCACATTAAATAGTTCATATAATATTTATTTTAATATTTTTAAAACCATTTATTTCATATTTCTCTTAATAAAATAATTTCAACATCACTATTATGTCACCTTTAATGATAATTATTTAATACCTAAAAATTATATATAAATTCATATGATGTAGATAATTTTATTATATTTTTGGAGACTATTCATTTTTGAAGTTTCATGAATTTTATCACTAAATTAAAATTAATATACTTATAAGATTTAAGAGAGTGACATGTTGTCACTTTCTTTGGTTTTAATAATAATTAAATTATTTTCAAAGAAACAAGTCCATAAAAGGAATCTATTCCGAAACTTAGGAGATATGGGTCATACTTTATTCATACAATAGAATTTTGGAAGGTGTTAGGGTAATTTTATAATCTTATATTTACCCTTAATTACCCGATTTACCTTTAACTATGGTAAATAAAATTTGTCGTAGTTACTATTCATAATGCCAAAAAAAGTAGCTTATTGACATAATTTGGACCCACTAATTCCATATATGGAATCCACTTTTCCAAATTAAATACAAAAAAGTTGTAGAAATTAATTTAAAATCAATCCCATTGTCGAAAGAAAATGGGTTTTTGGTTAAAACATTGCAAAAGATTGAATTGATTTAACCTACGAATTCAAGGTAAAATCAATGCTAATGAAATACATTATATTAAATAGTAAAAATATATTCTATTTATACATTAAAACCATTAAATATTATAATTTAACCATATAAATTATTACGATGAAAAAAGTTGTTTTTAATCAAAATATAGCGTGTTTTTACTATTCATTAAAATATGAAAGTTATCAGAAAAATATCAAAACTTTATCCAATGTAAATTTTTATATCCTGATTCAAAATAAGAAGTTTATTTTGTAAAATTTAACTTATAAACATGTCAAAAACTATATTTAATGCGGTTGCTCCATCTAAAGGCAGCAAAACTGCATTTTTTGAAAAATATTGATTTTACCCAAAAAATTTATTTTGTTCACATAAAATGTTTTAGAAAATTTATAAGATGAATAATAATGTTATAAAGTTCAAAATGTACTTAATACTATTCATAACGGCTAGTCCATAATAATATTATAACAATATATTTTCGTTTAGTGAAACCTGGTATTGCGTATAACACACGCTATCGAGGAAGGTCGTGATTGCATGTAATGCAATCCAAGTCAGGGTTGCGTGTTGTGTAGGACTCCTTTGTTGTTTTGTTAAAACAGAATCCAACCATTTTTCATTTATACATTTAATATATATATATATATATATACACTCAATGTTGCTTATAATGACTATTATCAAACGAACATGAATTTGTGTGTAACACAATCTAAGAATAGTGTTGCATATACTGAAAGCTAATACGGTGTTGCGTATAGCACAAAATAATATTGTTGTACCATAAAACACATGACATAAAATAAATCAAAAATAATACTTATCATAAAATATCGGGTTGTTACAATAATAATAATAATGTTTATAATATAATAGTTAACTTAGTATGATATATGTTTTTGAAGTCACACTATTATAACATATTGATAATATTAACATATAATATTTTTAGTAAAATATATAATGAAAGGTCAAATAAAATTTTTACACTAAAATAATAATTTATCATTAATTTTTAATTAAATATATCTTATATAATTTATAAATGGGTTTTATCATATTATATGTATATGTTTTATTAGTTAAAATATACTTTTAAAATGAAAGTATCATGTTTATAAAAAAAATTATCCTTAAGATGTATTTATTATTTTTACTAAATAATTTTATTCTTATTATATATAGTTTCTTATTATCATGAATTATTATAATATTTTGAAAATATTGTTTTTAGAATAGTAAAACGGAAATTTTTATATAATTTTATTATAGTGTTTAAAATTTGTTACACTAAAACTGTTATCTCAGTTATGTATTTAAAATCTATATTCAACTTAATTTGAAGAAAATTTTAAAATAATTAATATTTTTTATAACTATAAAATTTTAATATATATATTAAATATTTAAGAATAAAAAATATAGATGTAATCTCTTCTAACAAAAGTAATAGCTTGTATTCAAAATAAATTTTGTTCCTATGTGTTATACGATTTTATTTAAAAGATAAATTCTTAAATTTTATGATTTAACATTGATAAAATTGATATTAATTTTTAATTGATAATGTAAAAAATTAAGTTATGGTGAATTTTTTGGTTTCTCAAATAATATTGGCTTTTAGGTGAATAGTACAATATTCAATTTTTATAGATACAATAAATTTTTTGATAAAATCATTATATTAATATAAAATTAAATTTTTAAAAACATTTTAAAGGAAAAAATATATATTTAATAGTTACAATTATACATATAAAAATATTAATTTTAGTTTTGGAATTTATTTTTTACATTTTATAACACATGCTATACTTTTCTAAAAAATTAGTTTTTTGAAATATATTTTGATTATTTTAGAATTAGTTTTTTCACTTTTAGAAATTTATTATTATTATATTGTTTTCATATTTATAATAATAATATCAAAATTATATAACAACCATTATATTATTTTCAAGCATAAGATAATTTACTAAGGTAAAAATAGGATTTTTATTTAAATATAAATTATAGTAAAAGTTTTAATTCTTAGGAAATTTCCTGAAATATTTCAAAAAATATTCCATATTTTTTTATAAAAATTATATCAATGAAGAATCATCCACACTATTTTTTCACTTTTTAAGCTAACTCCCTTTAAATGTGACATTCCATTAATATAAAGTTATTAATATTTATAATGTTTTAACCCCACTCACATATAAAAGGATACCTTCACTACCCCACTTAGTCACACCCTATAATCCCATTATCAAAACCATAATCTACCCAAATAACTCTCCAGAACACTTTTTCATGAATGACTAGTTCTGATCTCACCAAAAGACCACTCTAACAAGGCTTGAAGTTTTTTCTTAAAGGTCATGGTAAAAATTCCTATTCGACCTTTTTTATATTTTTTCTTTCTATCTTCTTCCAATTCATAAAAAAATCTACCCATAATAGAATTATTATGTATTTTTCATTTATATACTGAAATTTTATTTTTCTCATTGAATATTTATTATCCACCTTCCTCTAATTCAATGAATAAATGAAAATTACGGTCGTGGTATGGGAAAATTACCTCCTCTATAAACTATGTATCTTGTTTTCATCATTATCATACATATATGATTTAATGAATATATTTAATGAAAAAAATTATATTAATAAAATTATTAAGTTTCTATAATGATCAATTATGTATCCTATTAATAATATTAACAATAAATTATCATTATAAATTCAACCCCCAAAATGTGCATACCAAGAGGAAGAAATATTTATTCTATATAACTAACCCAAACATATGTAATATTATTATTCCAAATATTATAAATAATTATTTAAATATTTAATAACATAAAAATATTATCATTACTCTTCTAAAATTATGACATTATAAGAACTTTATAATCATACTCTTTTGTTGAATATAACATATTCTTTTTAGGTCAGTTTAAGCACCTATATGAATACTCTAATAAATTTTTTATCAAGGAAGGTTATTTGAACATAATTACCTTAAAATATGAAATTAATAAGTAAATAATTTTTTTGGTTTTGTAACTATAATATTAATATTTAACTCATTATTAAGATACCATCATTTATTCATTAAAAATTTCTGAAATAGAATATTTGGATTTTCTCTTCAAGAACCATACCTAAAAATGAAATGTAAAAAATAATAATAACATAAAACATTATGAATATCCTATCAGTATAAATTAAATCATATGAGAATTATGAACATTTTGTCAATAAATAAGAACCATCATCATTGTTATGAAACTTGTACAAAATGAATGAAATTAATAACATATGATAAAGAAAATAAACTATCACTAACTAATATATTTATAGGTAAATATTATAAATGATGTTTAGAAATGGTAATATATATTAATAATGTTTCAAAATATGTGATTAATATAGTTTTTTATTTTACATTTGTTAGAGACTGTCCAACTAAATAGGAATCCAAAGTAAGTGTTTTTACCATCCCAACTGTCACTCCTAATACATATTTTATATTCACAAATTAACTTATTTTTAGTGTAATATATACTTAAATATGGGTAAAATTCATAATTTCTATCATTAAAATCAAGTTATTTATGAATCCATAATGTGTTATTTTTTTATGGATTTTTTATTCAACTATTATTCAATCTATACGGATTTTTATTAACTCATCTTACTTTCATTGAATTTAACGATTTATTATTTTATTTCATTCTACAGTAATTGGATTATTAAACACTAAGGTTTTATTATGTTGAAACTTATCTATCTACTGGGTGGAAATTTTATTATTTTATTATTTTATTCAATGATTCTTCTGTGATGTATTTTATTCACATAATGTTATAACATTGTGAACAATAATTATTATCTAATTTAAAGACTATTTTTAATCAATATCCATATTCTTTCATACCAAAAATTATTTCTTTTAATATTTTGAAATATAAATATATGTATTATATCTTGGGATATTAATATTTTTAGTTACCTCTATTTTAAAAAAAAATCCTTATTTCCTTTTTGATAATGTAGGTTTCATTAAGGGTATTTTAAAATATTAATGGTCTTTACTTCCATGATCTTATGTTTTATCTTCCATTCGAAATTTCCTATTAAAAAATATTATGTATTTATAAAGGCACTATTATTAATATTTTTTTCTTATTAATGTTTTAATTTTTTTCATGAAATCTGTTTGAAATATTTATTCTAAAGTGACATATAACATTATTTTTCTTGATAATGTTAAAATTGTTTTTTGAAAACATTTTTTTTTTATTTTACATCGATTTTCATTTTTAATCAAAATTATCCATCTAAATTGCAGAAATGATTCATTAATCACCCTATAAAGTGTCACGACCCATCCCACGGGGCCCATGTTGTGAATACCCCAAGCCCACCTTCCATAGGCTATAGAATGGAGACTAGCACTGAAAGGCGTATTCACTAAAACTGGGAAGGAATTTCTTTTATATCATTTAACACATACAACTAAGAAAACAGAAAGATACAAACACAAGTAAACTATATATTAAAAAGAGTGTGTACAATAAGAAAATGGGCCAGAATACAAGCCCAACTGGAAAGTACAAGAAAACTGAAAATTACAAGAAAACTAAAATAGCTCCTATGAACTTCTGCCAACTATCCTACCTGAAAGGTAGGTACAGCTCTAGAACAGCCATCTCTACGGTACGCCTCGTATAACTTCCACCACAGAGCTACCTCTAGTCCTAGTACTCTCGTCCTTAGTCAGCGTTGTCTATCATCTGTACCAAAAACAACAAGGTGCGGGAATAGCTCGTGCAGGGGTGATACTCAGTAGGGACCTCGAGACCCCTGAAGGTCTCTTAAAATTCAGAAAGTATAAACTACAATAATGGAAACAAAATTTAATCCTACTTAGGTATATTCCCATACATATACCTAGTTTATCAAGTATACCCATCTCATTCATGAGGAAACACAAGGGCCGACTTATTAGCTCAAATCTCAACTGTTCCACGAAGGAAATAATACCATGAAGGTAACACCACAAAGGTAAGTACCAAAAAAGTAATTCCACATAGAAGAATACCTCAATGGTATCACCATGAAGGAAAGTACCACAGAGGTACGCCACACAGAAGAATTCCACAAAGGTATCACAACAAAGGTAAGTACCACATAGGTACACCACATAGAAGAGTACCAAAAAGGTATCACCAAGAAGGAAAGTACCAAAAAGGTACGCCACATAGAAGAATACCAAAAGATATCACCACGAAGGTAAGGAATCAACTCACACCAGGTATAACTTAGGTACAGTAGTAAAGATGACTAGATGTAACTACTGAATCATATTACTCCGTTAAGAGGCAGACCCACGTAGGATCTTAAATAATCATCAGACCCACATAAGATCGTAGTACATTATCTGACCCACATGATCCTAGTAAGACATCAGACCCACACAAGAACCTAGTATATCTTCAGACCCACACAGGATCCTAGTACATCATCAGACCCACATAGGATCCTAGTACATCATCCGACCCACACAGGATCCTAGTACATCATCATACCCACACAATATCCTAGAGTAGTCCCACATCTAATTCTAGAGCGGATATATGTGGGATCATTAAATATATACCCACGAAAGATCCCTTTATCATGTTACATCCAGCTATTGGGTTCCCGCACTGAGCTCGCTTGATTATGGGGGTTCCGCTCCTCAAGCCACAGGTCGATACTCCAAATTCCAAGAAGTCCCATGAATAAGTATTATAAAGGACAGCCACATAATAGGGGTCTCGACACTATAGATGGTGTGTCAATCGGACGTCCGGTCTATAAGTTATTAGCCTTTTAGTCCCAAGGGCTTAGTTAGATTTGTGCTCGATCCAACCCAATCTTACCCCAACTATATCCAAATATTCATTGGGGTATATCAAAAAAACAGTCTCTCTCCAAGGTTTCCAGCACCGTAGACAGTTTTTCTAACGGAATCATGGTGCCAATGTTATGGACAAAAGAACGAATATGGGTAAAAGTTGGTTCAGGTCAGGTCTGACCCGATCTGTGTCGACCCGACCCAGCCCGTTGGGCCCGGCCTGTGTTGGACGTCCTTGGCGGCCCAGCCTTGTCACATACAGGGGGTAGACGCGTTCCCCCTTCTCTCAAACATCGAACGTCTGAAGCTGTTTGGTCGCCAGCCATCACGCGGGACCAGCCACGGGTTCCGCCAGTTCCAACTCCGCCAACCTTTTTGGCTGGCCCCTTTGCTCCTCCTGGTAGCACATCATGTGCCACCCCTCCACGGCTGGATGAACATCAGTTTCCCTCCCTTCGCCATCACGGCACAAGTTGCGGCCCTTACTCGCCGGGCAGCGTGGACGCACGCAGCCGCCATCTTCGAAGATGGTTGTAGTGTCGGCCGCCGTTCCCGAGCCCCACTGGTGATGGTTTCCATCCTCCTCCATCGAGAAGAACACAAAAATAACCACAAGATTTGTAGAGGGTTCAGGCCATGTTTGTTTGGCCCGTACCCTCCATGTTAGGGTAGTAGCAAGCGGTTCAAATATTTCTTAAATCATGAATAATTGTCAAGAATGGGAAAGGGGAAAACTCAAAAAAACAATCCCTACCTCGGATATTTGTTGATATCTATGAGGAGGAAAGGATGGATGTCGATTCATCGTCGTCGAAGACGTCAGAATTCATTGCCTCTATAAGTTTCATCCGATCGGGGCTCGAGGTCAGTTCTTCATTCTTCGTTATAGATGGAATGTTCTTTATTAAAGATGAGTTTCTCCAATGTTCTCCCAATTCCTCACTTTCTCCAACTATTTCTCCCAAGACAAAATGTGGAACCCAATAAAATAAGTTTTTATAAAGTTAATTTATGTTGGCATCATTAAAAAATTGATGAGGCATAATTAAATGGGAGAATAATTAATGGTATGTTTAAAGGTTTTCCCCCATTAAAGTTGGGTTCAAGTGGTCCCCACCACCATGGATTCGAATCAGGATTTTTCTAGATCAAGTGGTCCCCAACCCCGAGGATTCAATTGGGAGGATAAAAATAAAATAAAAGTTATTCTATATTTTATTTTTATTCCATGAAAATCACAAAAACTAACTTTCACCATCGACCAACTGTAATCGAGGTGAAAGTCTCCTTAAGTGAATAACGGCATTGCGAGTTCAACAGTGTCCTCGGATTTCTATTCCGAGCACCGATTTAAATGTTACAAAAACTCACTCGCACGTTTACTGAACATACCCAAAGAAAATTTCAGAAATTAATTTCGGGCACATCGGGCCTCGGAATCATGCGCCATCAATTTTTGTGTACTCGTAATATTTCAAATAATTAAAAAAAATACATAGAAAATTTGGGTCATTACATTATCCCCACCTCAGGTCTTTGCATCCCTAAAAGACACATCAAAAAAACTAGGAAAATAAGTGGGGGTACTGAGCACAAATTTGAGCCTCCCGCTCTCGCGTTCTCTCCTGGAGGTTCCCATGCTGCTAGAATATGCACAATAGAGGTATTGACGGCCCATGAAGGACCCACTCCTGCCGATCCTCAATCTCTACTAGAGCCTCTGAAAACGTCACCCCATCCTCAATGTCCATCTCACCATGGACGATGACGTGAGATAGGCCGTGCACGTATCTCCTTGGCTGGGATATGTGGAAGATGTCATGCACCTTCTCAAACTGTGGTGGAAGGTCTATGTGATATGCCACCTCACCAACTCTTCTAAGGATGTGAAAGGGTATGATGAACCGCGGAGATAACTTGCCACCTTGTCCAAATCTCCGAAAACCTCATCAGAGTGAGTCCCGTAGAAAGACGTCATGACCATCCTCGAACTCTTGAGGTCTTTGTCTCCTGTCAGCATAAGACTTCTACCTGTTCTGTGCATTCTTCATCCACTCCTGGATGATCTGAACCTTCTTCGTAGTAGCCCGTACTGTATTTGGTCTCATGAGTGCTGACTCCCCTAGGTCTGTCCAGCACAATGATGATCTACAAGTTAATCCATACAATTCCTAGAAAGGTGACATCCTAATGGTGGAGTGATAATTGTTGTTGTATGAAAACTCCACCAAGAAAAAGTGATCCTCCCAGTTGCACCCAAAGTTGAGGACGCAAGCACGTAGCATGTCCTTGAAGGTCTGAATGGTCAGCTTAGTCTGGCCATCCGTCTGAGGATGGAAGGTAGTGCTCAAACAAAGATGCATCCCAAAAGTGTCTTGTAACCCCTTCCATACCCGGGAAATGAAACATGCATCACAATCGAAGATAATCATTAAGGGTACTCTGTGTAGCTGCACAATCTCCTGCACATAGAGGCATCTCAAGCTCTCTACTGAACCCTGCTCTTTGATCGGTATGAAGTGGGAAGACTTGGTGAGTCGGTCAACGATAACCCAAATATAATCATGACCCCCAGATGTATGTGGAATTCATGTCATGAAATCCATGGATATCCCATCCCACTTCTACTCTGGGACCTCTAAAGGCTAAACTAAGTCTGTTGGAACCTAGTGCTCCGCCTTCACTTGTTGAGAAGTGAGGCACCGTGAGACAAACTCTGCTACTGCTTTCTTCATTCTTGGCCACTAGTGTTGACACCGCAGGTCCTGGTACATGTTCGCCACTCCTGTATGTACTGCTAGAGGGGACATATGTAACTCCCTCAACACTTCATCCCGAAGTGAATATGGTACCATGTTATGTCTTCTGAAAAGGATGGTGTGCTCCACACCATCATAAAATCAATTAGGTACCTTTCCTATGGATATATGAGTGCATCAGGCCTCGAAGTCAGTTTCCCCAAGTTGTGACTACCTAACTCACTGAAGAAGTGGGGGAGTGACTATAAGAGACTGAAGAAAAGCTGCTTCATCTTGATCCACAAAGGATATCTGCAAAGCGGCCAGCTTCTCTGTCACCTCATCTAGCAGTTGTATACCAGATCTCCTGTTGAGTGCATCTACTACTACTTTACCCTTCCCACAAGTATAGACTATCTCAAATTCATAGTTCTGTAGGAAATCTAGCCACTCCCATTGGGAACTGAAAACTCAAAACATCTACTACCACGAGGGTAAGGCTGGCCGACTCAAGAGTGATCGGATGCACCCTCTTATGCATGAGTTTATCATGTGCTTCATGGGTTTCCTTTTTAGCTGACTAAGTAAAACCTCATCCCAATGTTGTATATAAACCACAACCTTTTTTCCTAAAACAGTCGATCTGAGTATGAGTTGTGGATGTCCAGTCATACCCAAACTAACATTGTAAGGCCTCGATGCTGCCACCAAGAGGTTCCAACTAAAAATATCACCTCAAGGTTCAGATCACACTGTCGGCATAAGTGTTATTATCGAGTCTCCTCCCGAAGGTATCTCAAGACTTGAGGGTTAAGTTAATGGTTTAAGAAGAAACTCTAGGTCTTAGACAAGATTTGTTGAAGGAAGGAATGATTGGAACCTATATCTATTGATAAGGCAGCTAGTAGTAGAAAATGATTATACCTAGAATCATTCCTAGAGCCCTTGGATTACACTCTTTAACCACATGAATCCACGCTCTTCCCATGTCCTCCAGCTCTTTGAGCCTGGCATGGAATACAATGGGGGTGGATGTAACATGTCGAAATGTACACCACCTCATACTGCTCCCCTAGCTCTGATTATGTGTCTTCATCCCTGCATATTCATTTTTCCATAACACATCATTTTCCCAAAACATTTTTTACATGCCCAAGTCTCTGAGACTGGCGCTAGTTTTCTATTTTCCCACTACTAACATTCACTGGTAGTATCTTCTCAGCCAAAGAATACTCAACCACAAAGGTACTCTCTAGCACCCCAACATAAGTAGGAATCCATAGAGGAATAGTGTTGGCTCGGACATCCTTAAACACACTGTGCTTGAACATATGAGCCTTGAAGCACTGATCATGTTGTATTCATTGAGTACCAGGAATTATCAGTACGCCTCGATGAATACACATCTACCGACATGTTTCCCTACTGAAGCAGTAGAAGCTCTAGAGAACTCTCAGTCACCTCCTCAAGCCAATTCTCAACCGCCTGTGAGTCAGGATCACCTCGAAACCTGAGGGGTATCTAATGTTGAATCATGTGTAAGGCACTAATACTATATGTGTCCTCTACGGGTACTACCTGTTGTAACTGCTGACCAACGGACAATGATATAGCTGACACACTACCCGAAGGTACTATCTCGGGTACTTGTCCATGTAACGAAGCCTCATCACAATGTATACCATCCTCATGGTCACTCATTGGAAAAGACTAGTATCAAATATCACTATCTACTGTAATGGTGTCTCAATTAGGCAGAAAACTCTAGCAACTACCTCCATCCAGCCCCCAGCTACGTGGGAATCTGTCTCGCCTCAAAACCATAGAGGACTCTGCCTATAGAACTCGTGCAATGCACTCAATCATCATGCACCATCCGCCAGTGTGGCTGGTGGTAACTACTATCCAATGGGTGGTTCTGCTGCCGATACACCACCCGAAGGTGCCAACAAAGTAAGAGGGCCCTGTACCGGAGCCTCATCGCTCTGTATCCATCATCATGTACTCTTTCAGGAATCCTAGCTAGATGTCTACACAGTGGCATCATGATAAGATACAGGTGTGCCACAATCATTAAGTTATACCTAGTGATCTGACTTAAAGAAATCAAAAGGAAACCTTTTCAAAAACACACGCAATCAGTGTTTTTGTGCGCTGAGTTAGAAATCAGAATTCAGGGTCCTGGTGTATGGATATATCGGCCGCCGCACCAACACTTGATTCCCCAAACTGAAAACCACACTCATAACACATAACACTATTTCCACACATAAAAGATTAGATTACTATGTTCTATGGTAAAACTGACTCCTCTGATAGAAATTTTGTCATGACCCATCCCCCAAGGCTTGTGCTGTGACTACCCCAAACCCGCCTTCCATAGGCTAGGGGCTGGCGACTAGCACCGAAAGGTCTATTCCCTAAATCCAAGAAGGTGTTTCCTTTATATCCTATAACAAACACAACTAATCACATAGTGAGATACGAACACAAGTAAAATATATAGTAAAAAGAGTGTGTACAATAAGAAAAGTAGCTAGAATACAAGCTCAACTGGAAAGTACAAGAAAACTGAAAAGTACAAGTAAACTGAAACAACTCCAGTGAACTCCTACCAAGGATTTTACCTGAAGGGTAGGTACAACTCTCGAACGTCCATCTCTATGATATGCCTTGTATAATTTCCACCTTTGAGCTACCTCCAGACCTGGTACTCTCTGTCACGACCCGCCCTCGGGCCCCGTGCCGTGACTACCCCAAGCCCACCTTCCATAGGCCAGGGGCTGGCGACTAGTACCAAGGCGTAAATCCCGGTAAAAAGGGAAGGCATTGCCTTTGTAAAGTAAACAAGCACCACATAGTAACCAAGCGGAAAAGTAAATAGAGTACAACTGAAAGTGCGGAAAATTAAATGGGCCAGTATACAAACCCAAACTGAAAATAAAGTACAACTCAAAAGGGGAAAACAACAACTATAAAGTAAAAGCCGCTACACCGAGCTGTCCACTGGTAATCCCACCTGAAGGGTGGGTATAGATAGCTCCACTGCTCCTCGGGTCCCACCGTCTGCTCCGAGCACGTCTCGTCCACTGGTCCACCTCCTGGTACCGTCCTGCTCAGCAAGCCTCAACTACGATCAACGCTGTCCGTCGTCTGCAACCAACACAACGTAGTGCGGGCATAGCCCGTGCAGGGGTGAGTATAAGCTACTCAGTAGGGACCCCGAGACCCCAGAAGGTCTCTCAAAATCCACAAAGGATAAACCACAAAGGAAAAATACAATCACGAAGTAACAACCGACACAGCTTAGGTATATGCCCATACATATACCTAAGTCATCAATTACAATACACTCCAACCTCCGAGCCCAAGTACAACTCAGTCCACACAGGAATGTATACGTATTCCACACAGGAAAGCAAAACGAAATCCACACAGGATAGCACAACACAATCCACACAAGAAAGAAACAGGATTCAGCTCAAACAGGTATACTTCTTCGAAAGACGATAAAGATGATCTCTGATCCATCTAAGTCGTCGGACCCACGAAGGATCGATAGGTAACTAACCCCCGCAAAAGACCCACACAGGATCGGGCCCACACAGGATCGGGCCCACACAGGACCTGTAGCACTGATCCACGTAGGATCGCTGAGTGCTGTAGTCGTCGTCGTCGAATCCACTAAGGATCTCTGTACTTTCGTCGTCGCAGTCACAGTAGCAGTAGCAGTAGTAGTAGCAGTAGCAGTAGCAGTAGCAGTAGCAATAGCAGTAGAAGTAGCAGTCACAGTCGCAGCCAGCACTAGGGTTTCCGCACACAGCAAGCTCGTTCGGGAGGGTCCGCTCCACGAGCCGAGAGGCTGATACATCAACTGTCACAAAGTCCAGAGTTGATGTATCCAAAAGTTCTGTATCGCCAACAAGAACTCAATGCAACAGACGGCGCGTCGATCGGACGCCCGGTCTGAGAGTTATTGGCTTTTTCGTCCCAGGGGCCCGGTTGGTTTTTAAGGAAAAACCAACCCGACCTTACTCCACCTGCGTCCAAACCTCGGGCGGAGTATGCCAAAAGATCTGTCTCACTAAGAGGAACTCAACAAAGCTGACGGCACTTCAATCGGACGTTCGTAGCTCAAGATATGAGCGTTTTCGCTCCGAGGGCCCTGTTGGTTTCGTGTACGAACCAACCCGGCCGAACTCAAATTATTACTAAACCTTGAGTGCGATATACCAAAACGACTGTCACAATCCAAGGATCGCATATCCGCTGACGGTTCGTCAATCGGAGGTCCGTAGCTCAAGTTATGGGAAAAAGACCGAAGTTGATTTGAAAATGGGGGGTCCGGGTCCGGGCCGACCCCGCCCGACCCCCCCTGGGTCGGCCCGACCCGGCCCGGCTGGCGGCGGCGCGACCTGGGCGCCGCTCCGGTGCCACACGCGGGGGGAAAATCCCCCACTTTTCTTCAGCTGGCGGGGCGGCTGGATGTCGCGCCTTGGGTTAAACGGCCCCCCCTCACGTGGGGGCCTTCCTTTGAGAAAAACGAGGGGGTGTTGCCCCCCCCCCTTTGAAACTGTGCCCCCCCCCCCCCCCTCATGTGGGGGGCCAAAGTAACCGCCCAGGGGAATTTAATTCCCCCGGTTTTGCACCGTCCCAGCTGGCCCAACTTGGCCGGCCGACTTCTTCTCAATAGGACCGGCATGGGCCGGTCCTCTTCCATCTTCCGGCACAGGCGGCCTGGCTGGCCGCCGGTCATCACGTCCCGCCGCGGCCCGGAACCGGCCGCGGCCTTCGTCGTCTGGCGCGGTGCGATAGCACCGTGCCCCTCCGCCGCAGCCCCGCTCCGGCCGCGGCGCCTTCAGTTTCCTTTGACGCGGCGTGACGGCGTCGCATTCATGATAATCTTTCCACGGCGTGGCGCGACGGCACCGTGCAATAATTCCCAGGTGATTCCCGCGTGGTGCAACGGCACCACGCCATCTCATTCCATCCGCAAGAAAATATTCAAGAACAAAGGAGGGGCGTCCGGCCGTGTTTGTGCGGTCCGGCCCCCCTCTCGTTAAACGATAACACATAAACAATTATCCTCAATATTGTCATGCTAGAACCAAGAACAAGAATAAATAAATAAACAACAACAAACCCCTACCTCGGTTTCAAGAACGACGTTCGTCAACGACCCGCAGAAGATGAGCGTCGCGGTGGTCGGTGTCGCGGAAAAAGGACGTTGACGTCGTGAAACGAGGATTCAAAGTTCTTTGATGGTGATTTCGTCGCGGGAAACCGTCGCGGAAGAGATGACGCGGAAGAAATATGTCGCGTCGTGGAAGGACCTAGTTCTTCGACGGAGAGTTTCTTCGTTGAAGAACGGCGTTCTCCGCGTTCTTCGTTGAGTTTGAAGAAGGAGAAGAAAGCTCCAAATTCTCTCAAGGTGGCTAGAGAATTCTAACCAAAATAAAATAAGCTAAAGTCTTATTTTATTTACACAACCAAACCATTCTGAAATTCAAAGGTTTGAAATTAAACAACTCAACACATTAATTAACCAAGTTGACAAGTTAATTAAAGAGGGGTTATTGGGAGTTTAAAAAGAGAAGATGAAGAGTTAGAGTTCGTGTGGGCTCCACCACACTTAATCCTCTCAATGGAGGTTAAGTGGATGTGGGTCCCACCCCTAACTCCTTTTGGGAGGAGTTAACCAACAAGTTAAAAAAAAAAATGTTTTTCCACATTGTATTTAACTTCTTTTAATTTTTCCCAAAAGTAACCTTCATTCCGCAAAAAACGCAACCTCGGAAAAGGTCTTCTTAATCTAATACCGGCGTTGCGAGTTCATCGGTGTCCTCGGATTTCATTTCCAATCACCGGATCAAAAGTTAGAAATTCCCGCTCGTTCGTTCACTGAATGTACCTGAGCCAAACTTTGAAAATTTATTCTCGGCACACCGAGCCTCGGAATCAGGTGCCGTCAGAAACCGCGTTCTTGTAAAATTCCAAAGAAAATTAAGAAAAAAAAATTCCCTTGAATTTTACGGGTCTTTACATTACTCCCACCTCAGGGCTTTACGTCCCCATAAAGATACATCAAAACTAGGGAAACAAATGAGGGTACTGAGCAAGCATCTGAGCCACCCGCTCCCATGTGCTCTCCTGGAGGTTCTCGTGCTGCCATCTGATGCGCACCAGAGGAATCGATTGCCCACGTTGGACCCGCTCCTGTCGATCCTCTATCTCCACCGGGACCTCCATAAAAGTCGCCCCATCATCAACGTCAAGCTCCCCATGGTCAATGATGTGCGTCGGGTCGTACACGTATCTCCTCGGCTGAGACACGTGGAAGACGTCGTGCACCCGGTGCAACTGAGTGGTAGAGCCAGGCGATAAGCCACCTCGTCAATCCTGCTGAGGACCAGGAAGGGTCCGATGAAGCGCGGAGATAACATTCCGCCTCGGCCAAATCTCCATATACCACATCGAGGTGAGACCCGCAAGAAGACGTGGTCGCCATCCTCGAACTCTAGTGGCCTATGCCTCCTATCAGCGTATGACTTCTGCCGGCTCTGAGCTGTCCTCATCCGCTCCTGGATGACCTGGACCTTCTATGTCGTGGCCTGGACCATCTTTGGTCCCACAAGTGCTGACTCCCCTGGGTCTGTCCAGCACAAAGGAGATCTACAAGATCGGCCGTACAACACCTCATACGGTGCCATCCCGAGGGTGGATTGGTAGATGTTGTTGTACGCAAACTCCACCAAGGGTAGGTGATCCTCCCATCTACGACCAAAGTCGAGGACACATGCGCGGAGCATGTCCTCGAGAGTCTGAATGGTCCTCTCCGTCTGACCATCCATCTGAGGGTGAAAGGTTGTGCTCAGACGTAGCTGCGTCCCAAACGCCTCCTGTAACCCCTTCCAAAGCCGGGAATTAAAGTGAGCCTCTCGATCGGAGACGATAGATGATGGCACACCGTGGAGCCGCACAATCTCCTGAACGTAGAGACGTCCCATGCTCTCCACTGAGCCCTTCTCTCTGATGGGTAAGAAGTGTGCCGAATTGGTGAGTCGGTCAACAATCACCCAAATGGAGTTGTGACCTCTGGAAGTGCGTGGAAGTCCAGTCACGAAGTCCATAGATATGCCGTCCCACTTCCACTCCGGAACCTCTAAGGGTTGTACCAAGCCTGCTGGTACCTGATGTTCTGCCTTCACCTGCTGGCAGGTGAGGCATCGAGAAATGAACTCTGCTACAGCCTTCTTCATGCCTGGCCACCAATGCTGTTGTCTGAGATCCTGGTACATCTTCGCCACTTCAGGATGTACCGCCAAATGAGAAGTGTGAAACTCTCTCAGCACCTCCTCTCGCAAAGCAACTGGTACCATGGTACGTCCTCTGAAAAGGATGTTGTGCTCTTCTCCAAGAGAGAAACCATCAGGTGCCTATCCCAAGGATATATGTGCACACCGTGTCTCACAGTCAGTGTCCTCACACTGTGCCTCTCTGACCCGCTACAATAGTGGAGGGGTGACTGTGAGAGACTGAAGGAGGGATTCTCCATCTCTATCCACGAAGGATATCTGCAAAGAGGCTAGCTGCTATGTCGCCTCCTCAAGTAGCTGAATTCCTGTCCTCCTGCTGAGGGCATCGGCTACCACGTTCCCCTTCCCAAGAGTATAGACTATTTCAAAGTCATAGTCCTGGAGGAACTCGAGCCATTGTCGCTGTCTCAGGTTCAGGTCCTTCTGTGAGAAGTTATACCTGAGACTCTGATGATCAGAAAAGACTGTAAAGCGCTCGCCCATCAGATAGTGTCGCCATGTATTCAGAGCAAAGACCACTGCTTCTAACTCCAGGTCATGGGTAGCGTAGTTCTGCTCATGCGGCCTCAACTGTCGTGATCCATAGGCGATCACTGCCGGCTCCTGCATGAGAACACATCCGAGTCCGGTCCCTGATGCATCGCAGTAGACTACGTACCCTACTCCCTCCTCAGGCAACCTCAAGATAAGTGTGCTGGTCAACCTCTGTCTCAGCTCCAGGAAGCTCTCCTGACATCTGTCTGACCACACGAAGTGTTTTCCCTTTCCTCCTTAACGTTCTGCAAAGCTGCAAAGATTTCTCCTCTGTCAAAAAGTGAAATCCGGTCTCATCTCCTGGATGAACCACGTTCCTTGCCTAATACAGTCAATCCCGTAATGATTAGTTAATTAATGGCGTGGACGACGTCGTAAGGCCTCGACGCTGCTACCAAGAGATCCAACCGTTACTCTCGCCTCCATGGGTTGAGTCACACTGTCGGCATCAGTGTGTGGTCACTGGGTCTCCTCCAGTAAGAATCTCGCAAGTGAGGGTCAAGTCAACAGTTTTTAACCGGCACCTCTTAGTAAAAACAATCAATGACAAGAAGTTAAAAGTCACCAAAGCAAGTGTCTTTTATTACTTCAACTCAAAGTACAAGGACACAAGGCAACACAAACTACGAAGCTAGAGGCATTTTGGGCAAAGGCCTCTATGCCTGGAGCCAGTCCCGTACTAGTCCACCTACTTCCGGAGCTCCGTGATCATAATCTTCAGCTGCCTGAAGCTGTGTTCTCCCCTGAGGTCGGGGTGGACCTCCTGGTGGTGGTGGTGGTAGAGTCTCAAAGCGTCGCCCACCACCTGCTGCTCGGCCAGCTCCTCTGCCTCGTCCACCTGCTCCCTGCAGACCGCCACGGTCGAACCTCTACCTCTGCCTAGGTGGTTCCTCAACCGTCTGTTGCTCCTCTGCATGGCGGGTCGGGCAGTCACGAGCCATGTGGCCCTGACCGCCGCACGAGTAGCACTGCCTGCCTCTCGAAAGACTGGCTCCGCGCTGCGTGCCCCACACTACTGAGCCAGTGTCCAGAGGTCATCTGCCTGATGGTCTGGTTTGCCTGGACCCCTGATTCATCCGTCGACTGCCAGCTGCAGAAGACTCTGCCACGTACCGCCCCGCGGTGGGTCACGGCGCTGGTGTAGACTCAGCAAGAAAGCTCTCGATCAAAAGGGCCCGCTACAGTACTCCCGTCTGAGTCGGAATGCTGAGGGAGATCAGCGATGCCCTGATCTCGTGTCTCAATCCCTACTCGAAGGTCCGGGCCCGGAAGAATGGGTCCCGTACCATGTCGGTCGAGTAGCGCGAGAGATCAGTAAATCTCGCCGAGTACTGAGCGACCGTCATGCTGCCCTGCCGCAGCTGAAGAAGCTCCTCGATACACACCGCACAAAGGGTGGCTGGGACGAACTCCGAGCGGAAGAGGCTCTCAAAGTTCGTCCATAGTAGAGATGCCTCATCATGCACCTGGAGCATCAATCTCCACCATCGGCCCGCTGTTGCATGCAGTAGGCTCGCAGCGAGGATCACCATGAGGTCTGCAGGTGTCCTCACTAGCCTAAAAACACGTACCACTGCCTCCAGCCAGTCCTCTACTGCCTGGGGGTCCGTCTCCCCACGGAACCTAGGCGGTCGCTGATGCTGAAACTCATGCAGGGCTCCAAGGCGACGTGCATCGTCAGCGGCTGGTGCTGGAAGCATCGGTGGCTCGGCGGGTAGAGCTACCGCCGGTGCCACTGCTGACAAAGGGCCCTGCACCGAGGCCTCGTCGCTCGGTGGGCTGTCGTCACACTCGACTCTCAGAACCCTAGCTGGCTGCCGTCGTGGGGCTATCCTGAAAAGGAAACAGGTGCGCCACGGTCATAACAGTATACCTGGTGAGCTGATATAAAGTAGTCACAAAGAAAACTTTGAAACACACACGCAATCAATTTTTTCGTGCATTAAGTCAGAAATCAATAGTCAGGGTCCTGGTGTACGGATACGTCGGCCGCCGCACCAATACTGGACTCCCTGGACTGATAACCACACTCAATATGCTAAACATTATTGCTTCACATAGAAAAGATCAGAGTTCGCGGTAGAACCGAACTCCTCTGATACCAATTTGTCACGACCCGCCCTCGGGGCCCGTGCCGTGACTACCCCAAGCCCGCCTTCCATAGGCCAGGGGCTGGAAACTAGCACCAAGGCGTAAATCCCGGTAAAAAGGGAAGGCATTGCCTTTGTAAAGTAAATAAGCACCATAGAGTAAGCAAGCGGAAAAGTAAACAGAGTACAACTGAAAGTGCGGAAAAGTATATGGGCCAGTATACAAACCCAAACTGAAAATAAAGTACAACTCGAAATGGGAAAACAACAACTGTAAAGTAAAATCCGCTACACCGAGCTGTCCACTGGTAATCCCACCTGAAGGGTGGGTACAGATAGCTCCACTGCTCCTCGGGTCCCGCCGTCCGCTCCGAGCACGTCTCGTCCAGTGGTCCACCTCCTGGTATCGTCCTGCTCAGCAAGCCTCAACTACGATCAATGTTGTCCATCGTCTGCAACCAACACAACGTAGTGCGGGCATAGCCCGTGCAGGGGTGAGTATAAGCTACTCAGTAGGGACCCCGAGACCCCTGAAGGTCTCTCAAAATCCACAAAGGATAAACCACAAAGGAAAGATACAATCACGAAGTAACAACCGACACAGCTTAGGTATATGCCCATACATATACCTAAGTCATCAATTCCAATACGCTCCAACCTCCGAGCCCAAGTACAACTCAGTCCACACAGGAAAGTATACGTATTCCACACAGGAAAGCAAAACGAAATCCACACAGGATAGCACAACAAAATCCACACAGGAAAGCAACGAGATTCAGCTCAAACAGGTATACTTCTTCGAAAGACGATAAAGATGATCTATGATCCATCTAAGTCGTTGGACCCACGAAGGATCGATAGGTAACTAAACCGCGCAAAAGACCCACACAGGATCGGGCCCACATAAGATCGGGCCCACACAGGACCTGTAGCACTGATCCACATAGGACCGCTGAGTGCTGTAGTCGTCGTCGTCGAATCCACTAAGGATCTCTGTACTGTCGTCGTCGCAGTCACAGTAGCAGTAGCAGTAGCAGTAGCAGTAGCAGTAGCAGTCACAGTCGCAGCCAGCACTAGGGTTCCCGCACACAGCAAGCTCGTTCGGGAGGGTCCGCTCCACGAGCCGAGAGGCTGATACATCAACTGTCACAAAGTCCAGAGTTGATGTATCCAAAAGTTCTGTATCGCCAACAGGAACTCAACGCAATAGACGGCGCGTCGATCGGACGCCCGGTCTGAGAGTTATTGGCCTCGTCCCAGGGGCCTAGTTGGTTTTTAAGGCAAAACCAATCCGACCATACTCCACCTGCGTCCAAACCACGGGCGGAGTATGCCAAAAGATCCGTCTCACTAAGAGGAACTCAACAAAGCTGACGGCACGTCAATCGGATGTCAGTAGCTCAAGATATGAGCGTTTTCGCTCCGAGGGCCCGGTTGGTTTCGTGTATGAACCAACCCTGCCGAACTCAAAGTATTCCGAAACCTTGAGTACAATATACCGAAACGACCGTCTTGATCCAAGGATCGCATCGCCGCTGACGGTTCGTCAATCGGAGGTCCTTAGCTCATGTTATGGGCAAAAGACCGAAGTCAATTCGAAAACGGGGGGTCCGGGTCCGGGCCGACCCGACCCGACCCCCCCTGGGTCGGCCCGACCCAGGTCCGACCCGGCCCGGCCGGGGGCGCGGCCCGGCCAGCGGAGGCGCGACCTGGGCTCCGCTCAGGTGCCACGCGCGGGGGACAAAGCCCCCGCTTTTCTTCACCTGGCGGCGCGACTGGATGTCGCGCCTTGGGTTAAACGGCCCCCCCTCACGTGGGAGCCTTCCTTTGAGAAAAACAGGGGGGGCTGCCCCCCCCCCCTTTGAAACCATGCCCCCCCCTCATGTGGGGGGCCAAAGTAACCCCCCGGGGGAATTTAATTCCCCCGGTTTTGCACCGTCCCGGCCGGCCCGACCTGGCCGGCCGACTTCTTCTCAACAGGACCGGCAGGGCCGGTCCTCTTCCATATTCCGGCACCGGCGGCCCGGCTGGTCACCGGTCATCACGTCCCGCCGTGTCCCGGAACTGGCCGCGACCTTCTTCGTCTGGCGCGGTGCGACGGCACGGCGCCCCTCCGCCGCGGCCCCGCTCCGGCCGCGGCGCCTTCGGTTTCCTTTGATGCGGCGCGACGGCGTCGCATTCACGATAATCTTTCCACGGCGCGGCGCGACGGCGCCATGCAATAATTCCCGGGTGATTCCCGCGTGGTGCGACGGCACCATGCCATCTCGTTCCATCCGCAAGAAAATATTCAAGAACAAAGGAGGGGGGTTCGGCCGTGTTTGTGCGGTCCGGCCCCCCTCTCGTTAAACGATAACACATAAACAATTATCCTCAAGATTGTCATGCTAGAACCAAGAACGAGAATAAATAAATAAACAAAAACAAACCCCTACCTCGGTTTCAAGAACGATGTTCGTCAACGAACCGCGGAAGATGAGCGTCGCGGTGGTCGGCGTCGCGGAAAAAGGACATCGACGTCATGAAGCGAGGATTCGAAGTTCTTTGATGGCGATTTCGTCGCGGGAAACCGTCGCGGAAGAGATGACGCGGAAGAAATACGTCGCGTCACGGAAGGACCGAGTTCTTCGACGGAGAGGTTCTTCGTTGAAGAACGGCATTCTTCGCGTTCTTCGTTGAGTTTGAAGACGGAGAAGAAAGCTCCAAATTCTCTCAAGGTGGCTAGAGAATTCTAACCAAAATAAAATAAGCTAAAGTCTTATTTTATTTACACAACCAAACCATTTTGAAATTCAATGGTTTGAAATTAAACAACTCAACCCATTAATTAACCAAGTTGACAAGTTAATTAAAGAGGGGTTATTGGGAGTTTAAAAAGAGAAGATGGAGAGTTAGGGATCGTGTGGGCCCCACCACACTTAATCCTTTCAAGGGAGGTTAAGTGGATGTGGGTCCCACCCCTAACTCCTTTTGGGAGGAGTTAACCAACAAGTTAAAAATAAAATGTGTTTCCACATTGTATTTAACTTCTTTTAATTTTTCCCAAAACTAACGTTCATTACGCAAAAAACGCAACCTCGGAAAAGGTCTTCTTAAGCGAATATCAGCGCTGCAAGTTCATCGGTGTCCTCGGATTTCAATTCCGAGCACCGGATCAAAATTTAGAAATTCCCGCTCATTCGTTCACTGAACTTACCCGAGCCAAACTTCGTAAATTTATTCCGGGCACACCGGGCCTTGAAATCAGGTGCCGTCAGAAACCGCATTCTTGTAAAATTCCAAATAAAATTAAGAAGAAAAAAATCCCCTTGAATTTTACGGGTCTTTACACTCTCGTCCTCATGCAGCGTTGTCCTTCGTCGGCACTGAACACTACAATGTGCGGGCTTAGCCTGTGCAGGGGTGAGTAAAATGATACCGTAACACCCTGACCCCAGTTACCTAGAGTCGGTGCATTATTTTAATACATTTGCATGATTACAAGGAATCAAGTCATGAAGGACCGATCAGTTTAGCAATCTTGGAAAATAGATTACATATATGAATGTTACATTGCACTTTAATACATACAAAAAACATAAATAATCTTTATGGACGCCATTATTCCCTTGGCTTAACCCTGCATATCAATCACAATGCACTTCTTGGAATCCTGGAAAAAATAAAACATTGAAAGGGGTGAGCTCAAACGCTTAGTAAGGGTAAGTAATACAGCAGAAACTGACATAAATATTAATCATGGTAAATAATTGAAACCAAATTCCCTTACCAATAATAAACATGGATACTTTTATGGAAATAATATGAGATGATTAAATAATTCCATAATAAAACATAATCATGGGTATTTTACTAGTCGAATGACCACATGAATCATCAATATTATTTCTATAATGATGGAATGTATAATGTTGAACTTTAATTTCTTTGTCAAGGCCCCGTTCCAAGACCTAGGGGCTACTGTAACCAGAACCCAACCCGAAGTGCCTCTAATAACTGGACACCAACTCGGAGTGCCTCTAATAACCGGACACCAACCCAGAGTGCCTCTAATAACCGGACACCAACCCGGAGTGCCTCTAAAAACCAGACACCAACCCGGAGTGCCTCTAATAACCGGACACCAACCCGGAGTGCCTCTAATAACCGGACACCAACCCGGAGGGCTTACTTTTACCGGTCCCCAACCTGGAACATACCAGTCCAAAACATTCATCTTAAGAAGAGGATAAAATATAACATAAACAATCATATTAAAACTTGAATATGAAATGCCAAAAAAATTAATCATAAGTCATTAATGACATAAAAATAACTCATCCATAGTCAAACATATCACAAAACCTTACATATAGTATATATGGTTTGTATCTTAATAAATCAACATCAAATAAGTGTAAAATTTATCAAAGGATATTGACATAGATGAAATCAAAACTATTTGAGAGAAATATCTCTTTTATGAAATCATTTAAAAGTAACATAATTATAAAATAAAACATTTAATTTGAAAATATCCTTATTATCTTGTAAGGGAATATTTGAAGATTTTATAATGGTGGAAAATAGCTTCACCCGCCGTATAAGATAAAAAAGTCATTCTTACCTTAACTCTGTCGAAAAGGTTAAAAAGGACCTTGTTTGGAAAACGACAGAAAGATTCCTTTATAAACTTCTTATAAAAAGTCAACAAGGGTAAAAATAACATTAACCTATAGTCTATAATATATTAATAATTATTTGAAATGATTTTTTTTAAGAAACATGGATGTGGATGATAAAGAGATCCTGGTAGATAATTACATATGAACAACTTCAGATAATGATGAGATTGTGAAATAAACCCTTTCCAATTTGGTAACTTATGAAACATAAACCCCATGAAAGAGGTATCTTACAATTAATATGTAGATACACATAAATTAAAGTTAATTACACAAAGAATACAATTCTGGGTAGTACATACACCACACAAAAGGTAATAGTGGCAATATGGCATGAATCTCACGGAAATAAGGAATGAGATGAAAAACCCCTTACCATGTACTTTTCCTTTTTAGAGGGTAGGGTAATCTCCTGTTTAATGGTTAAATTATTGTTATTAAATTATACAAGAATAATATACATTAATATGATATCATATATGATCTTTTAACATTTCTTTGTTAATAATATATTAGTATTATCGTCGTTTCATGTGTTAACTTACTCGTTTTATTTTATATGTTTTGTTACATAAGCCATGTTTGTTATGGATAGGTTGTATCTTATACATATACAGAATGATATCAAGTCCTTAAAAAATATTTTAAATCATAAAATGATAATTATACTTGAATGGATACGATGGGGAATGAATCTCATTGCGTTCGTGGAGACGGTAGTCCGTACGTACGCACAAGAGACAATATCATTCTGTTGATATTAAAATAATATTTAATTTGATGGTATATCATATATATATAATAATAATGTTTTGAATAACAATTACACCACGACGTGGAGACGGTAAGTCGTACGTACGCACGTATGGTGACATGTCATTAAAAGGATAGATAGAATACTGAAATATGGTTGCACCATGTTTATAATAACATCAAAGTATAAATAATATACTGGGGTTATTATTTTATAATGGTAATAACAAATAAAGAAGAAGTGGAAGAAGAAAGGAACTTGAAAAAGGGTGGTGAAATCATTACCTCTTCTTCAGGTTCTTCCTTTTGATTTGATCAAAAGGGCTCCTTAGGTTGGCTTTATGACTAAATTAATTCTTCTAGGATTAAGTGAGGGATGTTGAGAGAGTATTTGGGTAGTTTTTGGCCGAAAAAAAGGATTTGAAGGTGTGAATTAATGAGAAGGGGGGGGTGCCCTTTTATAAGAGGGGTGAGGGGCACCTTTGGAAAAGCTCAAAATATTATTTTATAATAAATTTATATTCTGTTCCTAATGGCTCAAAAGTGGATTATTTAAAGTTTAAGGTGGGGATAGGTCTAAAAACACTCAAAAAATAGTATTTAGATAGGTTTGGGTTACTATATTAACATTATCTTTAAGTATTAACTCTTAGTTAATTAATTTCACTTTTACAATGTCACTTTGTATTTTTATATTATATGGTTAATAAACTTACTATATACATCCAAGAGACCCTCAAGTGGTCCATTAATGATACAAATATCATGATATAAGTCTTTTGGCTTATCCTTAGATTTTTAGGAATTTAATATCAATTAATAATATAATATTTGTTTTAAAAACTCTTTTATGTCAATTTTGACACTATTCAACAATTGATTTTTTTAAAAATCATAACAGAATGATTACTTCGAAACAAGTTAATTAAATCAACACTATAATGTCATATTAACCTATAAAAGTATTTTTATATATAAAAAGTCTCAAATTAAATTTATTTGGGTATTTATAATAACAATTATTCTAATTTTTCATTAATTAGGTAATTACTGTATCACCATTGTGTCATAAATAACTTAAATTATTTAATGTCTAAAAATTATAAATAGAATACCATTATTTAGGAAATATTTTTATCTTTCTAATTAATATTTATATTAGAAAATAAAACATATATAACCCTATGTAAAAAAAATTTTCTAAAAGATATATGCTTATGTCATTTTGTATTTATTTTAACTTAATTAAAATAAAGTGTCCCTATCACCTACAAGTGGCTTCATGGGGTCCCAAAATCGACCCAAATATTCTCATGGTTGGACATGCATCCACCAATAAGTTTAGGACACATTTTAGGGTAATTTATTATTATTATAAAATTATTTTTTAACCCTTATTTACCGGATTTACCCTTTAAACATGATAAATAAAATATTTACCAAAGTAATTATTCAAAATGTCTAAAAATAAAAGTTACCTATTTACACAATTTATAAATCCTGATTACAAATAAGGAATCCATTTTTCCAAATTCAAAACACAGAAGTGGAAGAAATTAATTTAAAATTAATTCCCGTTGTTAAAACAAAAATCTTGTTTTTAAGAGATAATAACTATCAAAAGATTTACACTTGTTCATGTCTGGTTTAATTGTGAAATTATATCCAATGACCAAAATTGTATTAAATGGTAAAAATATATTCTAAATATACTTTAAAACCACTCAAATTATTAATTTATCACTATTAATTTTTTTTATTAAAAAAGTTGTTTTTAATTAAAATTTAGTAATTTTCACTATTTATCAAAATAAAAAAGTTATCCGAAAAGTACCAAAATTTCACCCTAAGCTAAATTCGATATTCTGAATCCAAACATGAATTCCATTTTGAGAGATATAATTTATAAAATTTCAAAAATTAGGTATTACTATTCATAACGGCTAGTTTGATTGGTTGTGGTGTGTGTTAGAACTCGAAGTTGCGTACAATACACGCTACTGTTTTATTCAAAGAGAAGCGTACCGTGTAAGCTTGGGGTGTTTCATTGTAAATTTTTGATGTCCCCATTCTAAATAAATAAATTTATTTAGTCAAATTGAATATATAAAATTTTAGAATATTGGATTTAAAAAGGGTTCACTATTAAAAGTTGGTAAAAGTGCATTTTTGAAAAAAAACTTCTTTTATATAAAAAACTGAATTTGTTCTTAAATTATGTCTAAGAAACTCATAATATGGATTCTAAAATTAGAAGGATTATATAAAGTTCAAATTTTATTCAATACTATTCATAACCTCTTTTAAACGGCTTTTTTGGTAAGTCATGGTGCGCTTGAACTCGATGTTGTGTGTAGTGCAAGTTATTGAATTATTTTGAAGAAGTAACACACTATGAAATCTTGGGTGTTACATTCTTCCCTCTTTAAATAAATTTCATCCTCAAAATTTGTGCTCGGTATTGGAAACTTGGGGCTGACATTTCAAAATATCTTAGTTGAAATCCCATATCGAAAAATGGATTAATGAAGCCTCTATTTAAAATAAATAGTGGTAAGTATGATGGTTACCGATAATAACACATACTAGGGTTCCATGTAAGAAAACATGGATATGAAAGAGAAATATAACCATCAATATCTGATAGAGAGTGGAAGAGGACATGGCTATGAAAACGTCAATCAAGCAAAAAGCCACAAATTTGTGATGATCTAAGGTACTATCTATGACAACATTTTTGTTCTAAGTTCCTTTTCTTAATGTTGAGGAATTTATTTATGAGATTGGATAAAATCGTAAGGATATATACTTACATTATTATTAGAGTTTTATCCATTAATAAATTTCTACCACAAACTCATCTTTCACTCCAAAACATAATACAACTCAAAAATACTCTATTTATCCTAATCTTATAGGGTTCCAAATATAATGAATTTATAATTCACATATCAGACCCTTTTTAAAATAAAGAAACTACATTATACAATCCAAGGACTTCACGTAGTCCAGTGGTAGGCGATAAATCCCAATCACACTATGGTTTTGGGTTTGATTCCCGCATCTTTTTCCGACGCGACGGGTTGTCACACGGTCTGCGTGTTGTCCTTTTATAAAAATCCAAAAAATAACCTTTCAAACTTTATCCATTCCAACATTTAGACTTATCCAAAATACTACTATCCAAACTCACAGTCCAAAATTTACAAGGAACTTATACATAATGAGGATCCTTTTTGCCGCGTAATAACATGTGAACACCTTCATCATGTATTTTTTTAAAACACAGCAACATCCTGAATTACCAAAATCAACCATATCTTATTCCTAAATCACTACCTCATTATTGGGATCATATTAAGGATTAACTTTCCTTCAACAATTTATTTTCCAAGAAAAATTGTATCTTACTATTAAGTCATTTTTCATAGAACCATATAATCTCAAATACTCAATAAAATAGTACTATAGTACAATCCTTATTTATCTCTATAATTAATGTAACCAATATACTATTGATACAACACTCAAATAAAATAATTCTATAGTAATAACATAAGAACACTAGTCATTCCTCTTATTTTGAGGTAGTATCATAACTTGATTATTATCCAATAGCATCATTTGGTGCGTACTCTGATGATTTGGAAATTGGTTTGCGTAGTGTCCCAACTCTTTGCAGATAAAGCATTGTACATTTGAAAACTTTTTCTTACCCTTGAAATCATGTACTTGGTGGCCTTTTTCTCCACCCTTATAACAAACTCCCATTCCCTTAAAGCATTTACCAAGGTGATTCATTCCACATTTATCACATATTGGAAAATCATTCTTTCCCTTATTCCCTTTATCCATATTTCTTTCTACCATCCTTTTCTTTTCTGGATTCCCTTCAAAGCCATAGAATTCAAAGAGTTCTTTACTGATCTTTTGATACTATTTATTCATATGATGATAATACGTGGGAGACTATTTCCCTTCTAAATGATGGCTTAATACCATGAAAGATATAATACTTCTTATTCTTTGGATCATATGTATTACTGGAGTTCACATTCCTTCTACTGGGCGCCATTTCTATACAATAGCATAAACTAGGTCAGTTTATGAATTGAAATGAATAATTCCAAACTTGTAAAATACCTAATGCAAATTGAACAGTTTATGGATATCATCCATAATCATAAAAATGTTTTCTTTGAGTAAGTATATACTCATGATCCCTTCATAATGGTTTGTAAAGAAAATGAGAGTTATCCTAAACATATCGCTTGGGAGTGTCGTAACCAAAAGTGTAGCAAGGCCCGTTGTCGTGCACCAGTTCCCGTTCGAGTCTAGCTCAAAGCGGTGTTTTCGGGTTTTACCCCTAGGTACGTCTATGCCAGAGCCGCATCTACCTGATCGTATCCAGACATGGATGTATTTCTCGAAAAACTCAAAAAATCTCTACAATACGAAAATTATAGGAAGTTATTCTATACAAATCCTCAAGGTCTATCTTAGGGTTATGTTCTCTAATCAGAATTTATCTAAATATAGTTTCCAATGTTATTGTTAAACTTCCTCTGATACCAACTGTAATGCCCAGACCCCAGTTACCTAGATTTGGTGTATTATTTTAATACATTGGCATGATTACAAGGAATCAAGTCCCGAAGGACCGATCAGTTTAGTAGTCTTGGAAAAAAGTTTACATATATGAATGTTACATTTCACATTAATACATACAAAAAAACATATATAATCATAATGAACTCCATTATTCCAATGGCTTAACCCAACATATCAATCACAATACACATCTTGGAATCCTGGGAAAAATAAAACACTGAAAGGGGTGAGCTCAAACGCTCAGTAAGGGTAAGTAATACAGTGGAAAATGACATAAATATTAAGCATGGTAAATTATTGAAACCACATACCCTTACCAATAATAAACATGAATAGTTTTATGGAAATAATATGAGATGAGTAAATAAGGCCATAATAAAACATAATCATGGGTATTCTACTAGTCAAATGACCACATGAATCATCAATATTATTTCCATAATGGGGGAATGTATAATGTTGACCTTTAATTTCTTTGTCAAGGCCTCGTGCCAAGACATAGGGGCTACTGTAACCAGAACCCAACCCGGAGTGCCTCTAATAACCGGACACCAACCTGGAGTGCCTCTAATAACTGGACACCAACCAGGAGTGCCTCTAATAACTGGACACAAACCCAGAGGACTTACTTTTACTGGTCCCCAACCCGGAACAAATGAGTCCAACACATTCATCTTAAGAAGAGGATGAAATATAACATAAACAATCGTATTAAAACTAGAATACAAAATGCCAAAACATTAATCATAATTCATTAATGACATAAAAATAACTCATACATAGTCAAACATATCAAAAAACCTTACATACAGTATAGATGGTTTATATCATAATAAATCAACCTCAAATAAGTGTAAAATTTATCAAAGGATGTTGACATAGATGAAATCAAAACTATTTGAGATAAAAATCTCTTTTTTGAAATCATTTAAAAGTAAAATAATTATAAAATAAAACATTTACATTGAAAATATCCTTATTATATTGTAAGGGACGCTTTGAAGATTTTATAATGGTGGAAAATAGCCACACCCACTGTATAAGTTAAAAAAGACATTATTACCTTAACTCTGTCGAAAAGGATAAAAAGGACCTTGTTTGGAAAATGACGGAAATATTCCTTTATAAACTTCTAATAAAAAGTCAACAAGGGTAAATATATAATTAACCCATAGTCTATAATATAGTAAGAATTATTTGAAATAATTTTTATTAAGAAACATGGATGTGTATGATAAAGAGATCTCAGTAGATAATTATGTATAAACAACCTCGGATAATGACAAGATTGTGAAATAAACCCTTACCAATTTGGTAACTTACAAAACATAAACCCCATGAAAGAGGTATCATACAATGAATATGTAGATACACATAAATTTTAGTGAATTAAACGAAGAATACAATTATGGGCAGTACATACACCACACAAAAGGTAATAGTGGCAATATGGCATGAATCTCACGGAAATAAGGAGTGAGATGAAAACCCCCTTACCTTGTACTTTTCCTTTGTTGAGGGTAGGGTAATCTCTTGTATAATGATTAAATTATTGTTACTAAATTATACATGAATAATATACATTAATATGATATCATATATGATCTTTTAACATTTATTTGTTAATAATATCTTAGTATTATCGTCGTTTCGGGTGTCTACTTACTCATTTTATTTTATATGTTTTGTTACATAAGCCATGTTTTTTATGGATAGGTTGTATATTATACATATCCAGAATGATATCAATTCCTTAAACATTATTTTTAATCATAAAATGAGAATTATACTTGAATGGATATGATGGGGAATGAATCTCATCGCGTTTGTGGAGATGGTAGTCCGTATGTATGCACGAGCGACAATATCATTCTTTTGATATTAAGATAATATTTAATTGGATTTTATATCATATATACAGAATAATTATCATGTTATATTTATTATTTACATGAATTAAACATCATTATTATACCCATCCAAATAATAATATTTTGAATAACAATTACACCACGACATGGAGACGGTAAGCCGTACGTACGCACGTATGGTGACATGTCATTCAAAGGATGGATAGAATACTGAAATATGGTTGTATCATATTTATAATAACATCAAAGTATATATAATATACTGGGGTTATTATTTTATAATGGTAATAATAAATAAAGAAGAAGTGGAAGAATAAAGGAACTTGAAAAAGGGTGGTGAAATCATTACCTCTTCTTCGGGTTCTTCCTTTTGATTTGATCAAAAGGGCTCCTTAGGTTGGTTTTATGACTAAAGTAAGGCCTCTAGGATGAATTTAGAGAAGTTGAGAGAGTATTTGGGCAGGGTTTGGCTGAACCAAAATGCTTTGAAGGTGTGAGTTGATGAGAAGGGGGGGTGCCCTTTTATAAGAGGGGTGAGGGGCACCTTTAGAAAAGCTAGAAATATTATTTTATAATAAATTCATGTTCGGTTAATAATGGCTCCAAGGTAGATTATTTAAAGGTTAAGGTGGGGATAGGTCAAAAACCACTCAAAAATAGGATTTATACATGATTTTCTTACTATATTAACCTTATCATTAAGTATTAACTCTTAGTTAATTAGTTTCACTTTTACAATGACCATTTGTATTTATATATTATATGGTTAATAAACTTACTATATAAATCCCAGAGACACCCAAGTGGTCCATTAATGATACACCTATCATTATATAAGTCTCTTGGCTGAACCTTAGATTTTTAAGAATTTAATATCAATTAATAATATAATATTTGTTTTAAAAACTCTTTTATGTCAATTTTTACACTATTCAATAATTGATTTTTGTGAAAATCATAAAAGAATTATTACTTCAAAAAAAGTTAATTAAATCAATAATAACTTGTCATATTAACCTATAAAATTATTTTTATTTATAAAAAGTCTCAAATTACATTTATTTGGGTATTTATAATATCAATTATTCTAATATTTCATTAATTAGATAATTACAGCATCACCATTGTGTCATAAATAACTTAAATTATTTAATGTCTAAAAATTATAAATAAAATACCATTATGTAGGAAATAATTCTATATTTCTAATGAATATTTATAGTCTAAATTCCAACATATATAACCATATGTAAAAATTGTTTTTCTAAAACATATATGCTTATGTCATTTTTGTAATTATTTTAACTTAATTAAAATAAAGTGTCCCTATCACCTACAAGTGGCTCCATGGGGTCCCAAAATCGACCCAAAGATGCCCATGGTCGGACATGTATCCACCAATAAGGTTATGACATGTTTTAGGATAATTTATTATTATTATAAAATTATTTTTAACCCTTATTTACCAGATTTACCCTTTAACCATGGTAAATAAAATATTTACCGAAGTAATTATTCAAAATGTCTAAAAATAAAAGTTACCTATTTACACAATTTGGATATCCTGATTCCAAATATTGAATCCATTTTTTCAAATTCAAAACAGAGAAGTGGAAGAAATTAATTTAAAATTAATTCCCGTTGTTAAAACAAAAAGCGTGTTTTTAAGAGATAATAACTATCAAAAGATTGACACTTGTTCATGTCCGGTTTAATTGTGAAATTATGTCCAATGACCAAAATTGTATTAAATGGTAAAAATATATTCTAAATATACTTTAAAACCACTAAAATTCATAATTTATCACTATTAATTATTTTGATTAAAAAAGATGTTTTTAATTAAAATTTAGTAATTTTCATTATTTATCAAAATATAAAATTTATCCGAAAAGTACCAAAATTTCACCCTAGGATAAATTCGATATTATGAATCCAAAAATGCAGTCCATTTTGAGATATAAAATTTATAAAATTTCAAAAATTAGGTATTACTATTAATAACGGCTAGTTTGATTGGTTGTGGTGTGTGTTAGAACTCGAAGTTGCGTACAACACACGCTACTGTTTTATTCAAAGAGAAGTGTATCGTGGAATCTTGGGGTGTTTCATTGTAAATTTTTGAATTCCCCATTCTAAAAAATAAATTTATTTAGTCAAATTTAATATATAAAATTTTAAAATATTGGATTTAAAAAGGGCTCACTATTAAAAGTTGGTAAAAGTGAATTTTTGAAAAATACTTCTTTTATCTAAAAAAATGAATTTGTTCTTACATTATGTCTAAGAAACTCATAATATGGATTCTAAAATTATAAGGATGATAAAAAGTTCAAAATTTATTCCATACTATTCATAACCTCTTTTGAACTTCTTTTTTTGAAAGTCATGGTGCGCTTGAACTCGATGTTGTGTGTAGTGCAAGTTATTGAATTATTTTGAAGAAGTAACACACTATGAAATCTTGGGGTGTTACAAATACTCAGTGGGGACCCCAAGACCCATGAAGGTCTCTCAAAGTCCAAAAAGGATAAAATATAAGCACAAAAACAACATTCAACCCTACTTAGGTATATTCCCATATATATACCTAGGGTATCAAGTATACCCATCTCATTCATGAGGAAACACAAGGCCCAACTTATTAGCTCAAAGCTCAACTGTTACACAAAGAAAATAATACCACGAAGGTAACACCACAAAATTAATTACCACAAAGATAATGCCACAAGAAGAATACCAAAAAGGTATCACCATGAAGGAAAGTACCACACAGGTACGCCACATAGAAGAATACAACAAAGGTATGACCACAAAGGTAAGTAAGACATAGGTACACCACACAGAAGAATACCAAAAAGGTATCCCCATGAAGGAAAGTACCACAAAGGTACACCACAGAGAAGAATACCCCAAGGTATCACAATGAATGTAAGGACTCAGCTCACACCAGGTATAACTTAGGTACAATAGTAAAGATGACTAAATGTTACTACTGAATCATCTTACTCCGTTAAGAGACAGACCCACGTAGGTTCATAAATCATTATCAGACCCACATAGGATCATAGTACATCATCAGACTCATAGGATCATTGTAGGTAATCAGACCCACATAGGATCCTAGTACATCCTCAGACCCACACAAGATCCTAGTACATAATCAGACCCATAAAGGATCCTGGTACATCATCAGACCCACACAAGATCCTAGAACATCATCAGACCCACACAGGATCCTAAATTAGTCCCACATGGATTTATAGAATGTATCAATGTGGGATCCTCAAATATAGACCCACAAAGGATCCCTTTCTCATGTTACAGCCAGTTACAAGGTTTCCCGCAATAACTCGCTTGATTCTAGGAGGTTTTACTCCTCAATCCATAGATCGATACTCCAACTGCCACAAAGTCCCATGAATAATTATTCCAAAGTACTTCCACGTAATATGGGTGTCAACGCAACAGACGGTGCGTCAATCGGACGCCCGGTCTGTAAGTTATTAGCCTTTTAGTTCTGAGGGCCCGATTAGATTTGTGCTCGATCCAACCCAACCATACGCCAAATTTATCCAAATATCTAGTGAGGTATTCCAAAAGGACCTTCTCAGTCCATGTTTTCAGGCACTACAGACGGTTCATCAAACGGACACCCGGTGCCAAAGTTATTGCCAAAAAAGTGAATATGGGTCGAAGTTGGTATGGGTCTGGTCGAACCAACCGGACCCGGTTTAGGTTGAACCAGACCACTGGGATCGGCCCAACCCATGATGGGTGTCCTGGCCCACGCTGGGTGTCCCGGATTGGCCATATGCAAGGGGGAGTCGTGTGCCCCTTCTCTCAAACATCGAACGGCCGAAGAAGTTAGGTAGCCATCCAGCATGCGTGACCCGCTGCGGGTACCACCCGATCCAACTCAGCCATCTGTTTTGGCCGGCCCCTTTTCTCTTCCCTGCAGCACATCGTGTGCTGCCCCTCCATGGACATCTGAATGCCGAATACCCTCCCTTCATCATCGGGGCACAAGTTGCGTCCCTTGCTCGTCGGGCGACGCGGACGCGCGTCGCCGCCCCATCGTGCGGTCGGCCTCCGCTGGCCACCACCCTTGCTCCGCTGCGGCCGACGGGCCATGGCCCTTCTCCAGCAGCACAGTTTCACCTCTTCCATCTTCGTGGATGTCCGTATTATCGGCCTCCATTCCCGAGCTCCATCGGTGATAGTTTTCGTCCTCCTCCATCGTGAATAACACAAAAAAGAACAACAAGATTCACGGAGGGGTCGGGCCATGTTTGTTTGGCTCGTACCCTCTGCGTTAGGGAAGTTTTAAGTAGTTAAAATATTTCTTGAATCATTATTAATTTTCAAGAACGATAAAGGATAAAACTCAAAACAACAATCCCTACCTCGGAGATTTGTTGACGTCGATGAGGAGGAAAGCACGGACTTCGGTTCGTCATCGTCGAAGACGTCGGCATTCGGTGCCTCTTCAAGGTGCTTCTGATCGGGGCTCGAGGTCAGTTCTTCGTTCTTCATTGGAGATGGTGTGTTCTTTGTTGGAGATGATTTTCTCCAATGTTATCTCAATTCCTCACTTTCGCCAACTATTTCTCCCAAGCTAAAAAGAAGATCCCAATAAAATATGTTTTTATCAAGTTAATTTAAGTTTTCATTATTATACAATTGGTGAGGCCTAATTAAATAAAAGAATAATTAATGGGGAGTTGAAAGGTTTTCTCTATTAAAGTTTTGTTCAGGTGGTCCCCACCACCATGGATTTGAATTTGGGTTTTTCTAGCTCGGGTGGTCCCCAACACCGAGAATTCAATTGGGAGGGTAAAAAATAAAATAAAAGTTGTCCTATATCTTATTTTTATTCCAGTAAAAACCATGAAAACTAAATTTCACCCTCGACCAACTTTCGTCGATTAGAAAGTACCCTTAAGCAAATAATGACGCTACGAGTTCAACAGTGTCGTGAGATTTCAATTTTGATCACGGGTTCAAAAGTTACAAAATATTTCTCGCACCTTTACTGAACGTACTCGAGGAAAAGTTCAGAAATTCATTCCGGGCACATCGGGCCTCAGAATCACGCGTCGTCATTTTTTGCAGACTAGAAATATTCCATATAATTAAAAAAATTACTTTGAAAATTTGGTTCTTTACATAAATTCACATGTAAAATACTAATTTTATGGGATTTAATTTTTGGTATAAATTCATATGACTCTTGAAGTCATTTTATGTGATACATTTGGGAATATTGTGAAACCCATTTTCATTTCATGATTTCTTCATGATTGATTATAATATTTTTTTTACAGAACACATTCATTTTGATTATCATTATGTGATAAGTTTGGTCCTATATATCCCACTAATTCATTATTCATGATTTTATAACACATGAGATAAAGATGATGTGGGAACATTATCATTATTTTCACAGCATGATGCATGTACATTATTTTTATTTTCATAGCGTGATGTTTATACATTATTATTATGTTCATAATGTGGTGCTTGTACATTATTTTTACGGTCAAACCATAATACGTATACATTACTATTAATTTATCATTGTGATTAAAATACATTAATATCGTGTTCAAAATGTGACATGTTTACATTATTTTTATTTTAACAATGTGATTTGTGTACATTATTGTTTTTCACAACATCATGCATGAACATTATTATTATGTTCAAAACATTTAACATGGGCTCATTCAATGATAAATTTTCACATAATTTTAAAATTACCAATGATTATATATGTTCAACAATCTTATGCCATAGTATATGTTTTATCATTAGATATTACATGTACTTTTATTAGGACTTATAGATAACTCTTATTGCTTTATGAAAAATTTTTAATCAATATTTCTCTTATTCCCATGTTTTCACACAATATTATAATCAAACACTTGATGAAATGGTGATATATTTTTTCCTACTAAGAATTTGAGCTCACCCATTATTCTATTTCTCTTTCTCCCTAGGGAATTTTACATAGGACTACATTTATAAGGAATTATTATATATCTTATATTTTTTGGAAATGTTGATGAAATAATGTTTAAAAAGGGTTTTACGTATCTAATATCCAAATACATTTAACCTTTGGTTTTTGGGATTGTTTGATTATTGTGAGATATAATGATTAAATTACTAGAATATATGTAGGTTCATCGTGGTCCATATCACTTTTATTTGATATACTAGTTTTTAATGTATATGTTCTTGGAACTAGACCCAAGATTTTCAGTCTGGGATTCTTCAATTAGGTTTCATCACTTTAAATTCAAATTAATTTGACATCAATCAAATAATTAAGTTATATCCAAATATCCTCAATAACAACTAAAAAATATTTCATGTATCTATGAACAACACATCAAAGTTGTATAATAAAAAATATTGTTGTACCTGTTTCATTCAATATATTCAATTTTCTGAAAACCATTATTCTGATATTTTTATTTATCATTTATATTTTTATTCCTTTCTTCGAACATAATTATTAAAATTAAAATTTTCTGTGTGTGTGTGTCATTATATATATTTCTTATATTATATAATATTTATATAAAACACATATAACTAAAAAATATATACTAATATTTTTTGTTTCATAATATTATAGTTTCATGATGGATAAGGCCCCTAGTCTAACAATATTTTACACTATTAAATTTTAATGTGGTCTTTAGGATCATTTCTCAAATAATATGTTATATATTGCAAGCTACCATATCCTATTATAATTACTCATATTTTTTACTTTTGTATCGTAAAATACATAAAATTTGTTGTTAAATATAAATAAATATTGAGCTAAAATGGGTAAAATATATAAAACTTAACTTATAATGGGGATAATATATTTTCTAATGTAATTTTTCAGAAATAATCAAGAATTATGGGTTTGAAGTAACTTATTTTGATAAAGTTACATTAAATTTAAACAAAATAAGGAAACTTGAATGAGTCTTATAAATTTATAAGTAATTCTATGTGGTTTGAAAAAAAAATTATTTTAACACAACATGAATAAATCATCATTTTCACATACATTTCTCGAAATCATGTTTTAATTTTTTTAAAAATGATTCCTTCAATTCAAGGAATAGTAAAATTCTGTAATTATGAATTTATAAAATTTGTTTATGAAAATAAATAGATAAAAACATAAAATTATAAAAGAATAGGTATAAAAAATCTTTTTTTAAAAATTCATTTAAAAATAACATTATTTAATTTTCTTAAATAACTACACATTTCTATGTACCCAATCATACACTTTAAATTTTACCTTGTACACTTCTCGGAACTATGATATAATATTGCATAAAAGTTTATCATATTTGATTTATAAAATATGTGAATAATGTGAGAATATATGTAAAAATTATATAATCTAATATTTATAAAGGTTTACACTTTAAAAATTATTATTTTTAATTAAAAAAATTATTAGATTTTAAAAAAATTAAAAATTAGAAGTTATTTTTTTTACATTTTTTTATTAGATATTAAATGAAATTATGATTGATGTTTCAATTTCAAGAGGCTAAATTTTCCTTTTTGATTGGATCTTTAAATATAATTGGTTTTTAGGAAAGCTATGAATTTGCACTAATAAAAATATATATTTTGGGTTGTGAATTATATATTTCCATTACTTATAAATTATAATTTCAAATAGTTTATATATATAAGAACTATATAATAATATTTCACTTATTGGATATGTGATTTGAAATCATTTATAAAAAATAATTACATCATTAAAATCTATTTAATTTAAGAATTCAACCCAATATATCTACTATATCATTACCTAAACCTCCTATAAAACTCACATTTCCTAGTGAGGTTTATCCACTATTATTAATTTTTGTATATTGAATTCGTTGGTTGTTATTAGATATTATCAAAACTAAACCCATATTTTTGGCTTTTTAATACAATGTATATATTTTTATCTTAATAGTAATGATCCTTGGTCTTTAAAATTATTATTAATACATGTTAGAAGACACGTACTGGGATGTGTTAAAAAATAATAAGATAAACTAGTTTTTTTTGAAGTACGATATAATAGGTATATCAATAGTGATTTTGTATTAATCAATAATGTGAGTAAGGTTTTATCCCTTGTGTTCATTAATAGTAATAGATATCTCAGGGTTGTTGATGAGAATTGAAATAAATGATTAAGTCTATATCCATGAAGGTGTTGTTTGAATGCTCATTTCCATAAATTCAAAAAATTATACATCAAGCATATATTTTGACGAAAATAGAATAAAACCTCTTTGATTCAATAAATTTAGATAAATGTATAATATTTCACATTGTACTTTTATAGGTGGATACACTTCATTATGAAATTAAATTTATTTCTCTATGGGATCTTTGGCATATATATATGAAGATAAACCTATAGTTTAGGTAGTTTAGCCTAATGCCATCAGGAAAGGGGATTATAGGATTTCACACTAAGTGTATTCGAAACTCAATTAAATTATATAGTAATTTCGCATATTAGATAAATATTTTTTTGTACGTGGTATAATAATGTTTCATATTTTTTTGACCTAAAATATTCAATCACAATTTATTCAAGATTATATATATGTGAATTTAATAATATTATATATTTTATTTAACAAGTAATTATTTATTTAATTATGTTTTTATAAAAAAATAATTATTTATTTATTCTGATTTTTTTAATAAGAAACAAAATAAATATTATTTAGTTACATGAAATAAATAACAATTCACTAGTTTTAGTGAATATAATATTTACATATTTATTGGTGAATAATGAAATGTTATTTATATAATTAAATAAATTTTCATTATTCTTAAACCAAAAAATATATAGGAGGATTAGAGAACACAGTTTAATGGTCTAGTGAGAAATTTCATATTAAATATTATTTGAATAAATTTTAATTTATTAATTCTTGAAAAATAATATTTATGTTATACATGTTTTTAATACATAATAAGTAAATAATGATAATATTATTATTATTTAGAGATTTGGTTTGCTGGGAATTAATAAAATAAAAAAATTATCATTGGAAATTATCTATTTTCTAACCATCACACAATATAAACCTGGTTTTTATATTTTGTGCAATGGTGAACCATATTCTTTCAATGTGAAAAATAATTTGTAGAGATAATCCCATAAATACTTAGAGATATCTCATCCATATAATGCACTAAATAACATAAGGAAATTCTCCTCCTCCATCAGAGAGAATTCCTTCTCCCTTGAATTATTTGATTGAGATAAACATTGATCAATGCAAGACAAATATTCATATGTGGTATCACCTATATAATTCTATGATGAAAAGGATATGTTCATAGAGAACCAGTGGAAAATTGATAGATGGAATTTATAATTAATTCCTTCAGACCAATGATGGTAATAAAACAGTGGTATATCGATTCATTAAAGAAGAAAGAATTCAATGGAAGTTAATTATTAATTAATTAATTAAATTTTAAATTATATGTGAAAATATCCTCTCTTTTTGTATTCTAAAAATGAATTTCCATCTAGTTATAAGAAGAAATTTAAAGAATTTTATTGATAAATTTTATTTGGGAATGGGTTCTACTATTCCACCGCATAGTGGAACATTCAAGTTGAATTAGAGAATGTCACATAATAATTTATAATTATTAATTATTTGTTGATTGGTTTTATGTAATTGTTGTTATATCATCACTACTACTATATTTATTCTTTAATACAGTGTTTAATGGAGTTTTTTCAGCATATTATTTTTCATTTTTCATGTTTTATATAATATTAAATATATTAGTAGTAGCTGAAGTATGATTGTATATTCCATTAGATGTTATTGAAGATTCTGTTAGGTAGACACATATACACAATGTGTGACCCAAAGTAGAGGTTTTGAGCCTAAGTTCACCACACCTAGATCTTTTTTGAGATAGATAATATTCCGATTATTAATGACATGCTGATAATTTAATTCACACAACATATTGAATAAGAAATCCTAAAATAATGTATATTGAAGCATAGGACCTATAGCTAGAACATACATTATTTAGTATAATTGGTTTAGTGGTAAAATTTACCATAATTATGTTATCAAATACGAGATATAACACTGCATGATACTTTCATCTTGAATAATTAATGAGATACATGATGTGTAGCTAAAATACACCTCATGTTACTCATTACTCTATATGCCCTAAGAATAAACTGAATCAACTAGTGGTTTTTGTGGACACATGGAAATCCAAAAACACAGTGTATAGTTTTTTAGTACACTCCACCTAATTGAACTGATATTCATTTTCAGTCACTAGGCATTTATCCTGAATACATAAAAAGTTTGGAACACAACATGAATCTCATCAGTACACGCCAAGCGTTCACCCATAACAAAATATAATTGAATTTCATAAAGAATAATTAATATATATATATTTTAAAAACATAATGGAATGGTTCACATTACATGTGTCTAATATATAATATTTTTTCAAGAATTAAAAAATTATCAATTAATTTAATGTAATTTTCTATAAGTATTGTCCAATACATTTATTTCCTATATTTCATTTATGATGGGTATCTCTTAGAGAATAAAAATTTATATTACTATAAAACGAATTAATTAATTAGTTGAATTTATTCAATAAAATTTATCTTATATATAAATAATGAATTGAATTTAATACAAGCTAGTGTACTTTTGTGTATTCATTTCATGTGTGTGGATAACCATCATCATATATGAGCCTATATAAGTGACTGGTTTAATTAATTTATTATTTAATTTTTTTATGATTTATTAAATAAAATAATGTAATGTGAGTCATATTAATATATCATTATGTATGGGGCTATGTGACCATTTTTTATATAAATCCCTAATTAACCAACTCTTTGGTTCTTATCACTTTTGGGTTAGTTAGATTATGTAATTAATGGATAAAATAGGAGAATGGGGGGAGTTTGAGTTCAGACCCCAGAAAAAAATCCCAAAGTTGAATAGTATCATGGGTGGAATGATAAAACTCAATCCAACATTGATTCAAAGATTTTATTCCCTATAGTCAAGTTTTGAGTAATTATATGCTATATAAATTTAGTTTTAGAGAATCTCATAGAAGTTCCACTTTATTTAAAATATTTTTTTAGTCACATGGTTAATTATTTATGGTTATTTATATAATTAAATAAACTAATTAAAAATTAAGGATAAAAGTAAAATAAATATTATAATAAGTGTAATTTTTAAATAGACATGGTTAATCACTTTGGTAAAATTCACTTAATATTAATGGGAATGTAATAAGAATAAACGGGTAGTTTAGTTATAAAGATAAAAGTCCATCAAATAAAATTTTTTCATGGTATAGAATTATTATACCTGTGAAGAAAACAAATCATAGTTCAATGTTATTCACTAAACACCATTAGGGTGATTTTAATTATCAAGGAATCTTTATCTTGAGTTTTGGGTCGACTTAACCTTGCTTGCATTAAGGGTTGATCACCTCCATGAGACATAGAAAAACTAGTTTGAAAAGTTTTGAGGAAATAATAATCTAGTATTTTAGGTCTGGGGAGTCCACCTAAAAAATAAAGGATCTATTTATTATTATTATTTCATGTTATGTCAACCTAAATACATTCATGTAGCTTTTCAGAACATTTTTTGGATTATATGAAGAAAAATATTTATTCTTTCCACTAGGATATCTATGTGATAGGATATTCTAAAACTAATGGTGATGAATATTATGTTTTCATAAAACATTGGGAAGTCAAAAATTTAAATTAAATATATTATATAGTTTCAAAGTGTGATAAATTATTAATATGTTTCATTTATTGAATAAATTGAAAGTTAAACTACTTTTACAAAATCATTATCATCTATTCTAGAGAAGGATAACCTTCTCTGCATATTGAGTTTATAAGAATGGTATAGACACTATGTGATATACAATTCCATGAACCAAAATTATATATTCTAGAAAACCCTATTCCTGATTCGCTGATAAAAGATGTCGGTGAGGAAGAACTGTCTCTCTATTTTAAACATTAATATGATTTGATTTAAGGTCATATGTTTAGTGATATATTCTATGTCCATTGATATTTTATAGAAACATTAAGACATTATTTTTTATAACATCATGTATCAATATTGGGATATATGTTAAGAGAAAGTGATAAAACAATAATATGATATCTCCAATGCACAATTTTCATGAATTATTAGATATTTGAAACCAGCTAGGACTCACATAGCCAAGTTGAATGGTTGTAGTGATCACTTAGACATATTGGGATTTATGATACTTGATTAGTTCCACATAGATCACATTTTTTCATCATTTCTGATGATTTCCCCCATTTTTATTATTAATTATAAAATGAAAAAATAGTGTATTTTTTCAGAACTCCCTTTTCATATTCACTATGTTAATAATGACAATGGATGTGAAAATTATGTGGTCTTTTTAGAGATCATGAAATTAGCGATCATGGGAAAGGGTTGAATACTCATACCATGTCAAAATATAATGAGAATTATCCTTCCATGAAAAGTAAGATCTCATTACTGGAAAATCTAAATGATGTAGTATATTTTTCTTTTAGAATTTTGGGATATTGGAAGAGTAACTTCACCTGGTTAAAGAAGCAGGGGGAAGATTTTGGAATGTTCATAATCAAGTGAAATATTTCATCTATATACACATTGGGAATTAGATATAGAATTTGGTTCTCACATATGAGTTAATTTATGAAATAAAATACGTGTTATAATATAAACATGAATGAGGTTACGATCCTTTTCTAAAGGCCATGTCTATAAATAAAATTTCACTATTTGGTCCAATATTTATCTTTATATGGTGTCCCATGAAGGTAAGGGCATATTACCTATAAATCAAATCAAATAAAAAGGTTACATTTGTAATAAAATCCATTTTCCATGATAGGGACTACAACATCAATATGGATAGTGAAGGAAATATTGAATTCGATGAAGTTGATTCTCAAGTTACACATGTGTGGGTACATGAATATGTTCCATATGTATCTAGGGATGATTATTTTCTTGAAACCCTAGTAATATATATGGTAACCATAGAGGTTAGAGAACCAAAATGATATGGTTTTATAGTGACCAAATATATTGACTCATTATTGGTTGAAAATAATGATTCTCCCTCAAACAATGAGGTAGTAGAAAGATCAAGAGCTTCAAGATAGAGAGAATACATAAATTTGAAGATAGTTTCCCCATATCAAAACTAACTATGACTTCTATTCAATCTGCCTGTTAAAATAATTCTTGTTAATCAAAAATGGTTATTAAAGAGAAAATAGTATATGAATGGTAATTTATGTGAAAATAAATAAAGGATAATGGCTAAAGGTTCTAAAAACATTAATGAATTTATTAAAATGGAATATTTTCTTTAGTTTCTATGTTTAAATCAATAATAATTCTATTTTCCTTAGATGATTTCCATGATAATGATTATTTTGTATATGTATATCAAAACATCTTTTCATAATGAAATTTTTTGGGAATATTTATATTTGAATAAACCCAAATGGTTTGTAAATCCAAAAAATTCGAATAAGATATTCATGTTTTATTGATCCATTTATGGTTAAAATAAAGCCTCTAGGTCATTGAACATTTTATTTGATGAATTTTTAAGAAAATATACTTTCATAAAGACCAAATGTGAGCCATGTGTTTATAAGAAAATTAGCTTGAGTGAGGTAATATTTTTAGTATTCTATATTATTGACATATTACTTATTGGGGATGAATTACTAGTATTACATTTAGTTGATGACTTCTTAAACAAGAAATTATCTTTGAAGGATTTAGGTAAAGTAGTATATATCATTGAAATCAATATTATACATGATTGTTCCAAAAGACTAGTTGAAATGATTCAAAGTACATACATTGAATAGATATTAAAGGTATTTAGTATAGAATAATCCAAGAGGGTTTTTGTTCAAATATCATAATGTAAACATTCCTCTATGAAAATGATTCCTCATAAACAATATAATATAGAGAGATTGATAATGAGTAAGATCTCATCTATATATGTGATTGGATCTATCATATAGGCCATGTAATTTAATAGTATTTACATTTCCTGTGCTATAAGAATGGTTAGTAGGTATAAAGTAGATCTAAGAGAACCTCATTGGTTTATTTTTTGGTTGTCCCAAAATATCTAATTTATACTAAGTAAATTTTCTTAGAATATGTTGTAGAATAATAACTATTCATCAGAGGATAAAATGGTTCTAGTTTCCCAATATATTAAAACAATCTGAAGTTGTAGTTAGGATATGTGTTAAGTCTCAATGGAGGAGCTATGAGTATGAAGAGTATAAAGAAACTAATTTTCACTGATTCTATAGCGGAGCCTATGTATTTAATGACTTTTAATACATACAAATATGTTGTATGGATTCATAAATTTATTCAATATCTTTATGTGGTTCTTATAAGTAGAGAACATATCATATTTTATTGTGATAATAGTGTAGTGGTGACTCTTTCAAAGGAACCAATATCACATCAATGAATGATGTATTTAGCATACAAATACCACATATTGAGGTATTTCTCTCTAAGGGATAAGGTCACAGTGAGTATATTTTCCATTGAAGAAAACATGGAGGAAAATTTGACAAAAACATTATCTCATAAATAGAATAAAAACATATGAGAGCTAAATGGATGAAGGTCATTTTTATTTATATCTATTTCAAGTGAGAGGCTATTAGAATGTGTTCCCTATAACCAACTTTTATGTATTTTATGATTAATTTTGTTCTAAAATTTTAATACTTATAAATTATCTTCTCACAACATGATTTTTATTCTACATGACATTGTAATTAATAGTTCTATAAATTTACTTGTCACACTGAAAGGTGATACTAGTTCTCCAATATGATGATAACCTATAAGTGCCATGATAGTATTCTTAAATATAAGTTTTATATATAGATAATATCATTTTGTATGAAATAATTGATATAGGTTATCATGGGTGGTGATTCAATGGACTTTGAGACACTATCATTTTGTAAACCCTTGGTGATCACCAGTATAGGATATTAAGAGAACATTAATTTCTAATAGGAATATACATATTAATATATGTCATTGGATATTTCTATCTATGGATGTGTGTAATGATCCTTAGACTTTAATATTATTATTAATATATTCCATAAGTCGTGCAATTTGATTTATTGACAAAAATTATCATGACATATGCTTTCATAAAAGTATAATTTTTTTGGTATTTTAAAACTGATGTTGTATTAATGAATATTGTGAAAATAATTATTGATAACTTCTATTATCTAATGGAGGTAGATATAATTGGACCTTTTTAAAAGAGTTGAAATGTGTGATTATGCCCATGGTCGTGGTGGTGTTGTCTAAATTTTATTTTTTAGAAATCCAAATAAAGAGACATCAAGTATATAGGTTTATTACAATACAATGTAATCTACCTTATTAGAGATACCAAAATAAAGGGATTATATTACAAGGTAAAAATTCATAGGAATTAATATGTCATTATAACATTAACTTCTTCCTTTATAGGTACATTTTTATTTTTTAATATGCTAACCTTGGACATTAAAAACGTAGCCTAATTTCACTAATAAATAAGCCAATATGGTCACACACTAAGTGTATTAAGAACCATAGTTAAAAATTATATGAATATAACTTATTGGATAAATAATATTAACATGCCTCGTTTATTAATTATTCATCTTATTTTGATAAACAAATATCCAATCACTAGTTATTCAGGAGAATAAATATATATATATATATATATATATATATATTTATGCTGAATATTTAATAAATAATTTTTAGCATGTATTTATTTATTTAATTATGAAAATATAAAAATATATATTTACAAGTTTATTCACAAGGTAAAATATATATATATTTACTTAGTATCATTAAATAAATATTTATTTACTATTTTCATTGAGTATAACATTTATATATTTATTTTTGAATAAGGAAGGGATATTTATTTAATTAACTAAATATTTATTATTCATGGACTAAAAAATATTTAAGAGGATTGGTATACTGATTTTAATGTTCTAGTGAGAAATGAAAAAATTATTTATTATTTGAATAAATTTAATTTATTTAGTGAAGAAAATTAATATTTTTTAACCTTGAGTTTAGTGAATTTCAAGTAAATAATATTATTATTATCCTTATTCAGACACAGGGTTCAATGGGAATTAATAAAAAAATAAAACCCTTTCCAAATTAGTTTTTTTAACCCTTTCACTATATAAACATGGTTATAAAATTTTGTAAAATTGTGAGAAAAATTCTTTCATTGTGTAAAATTATTTCTAAAGAGAATCCTCTCAATACCTATAGAGTACTTTTTCCTAGAACACTCTGAAGAACATAATTCAATCTCCTCCTCCACTATAGTGAATTACTTCTCCCACTAAAGATTTAATTTTCATCAACATTTATCATCAAAACTAAAGGATTCATACATTCTAGAAACTAGAGTATTCTATTATGATGGTCAAAGGCTTGTGGATCACATGTGGATCACATATAGAGGGAATCTGAATTTTTTCGTATAATGAAACAATGGTATGAACAAAAGTGTTCTACTAATTCATCAAAAAAGACATAATTAAATAAATGGAAATTGTTAATTGAATAAATTAATTTTAAATTATATGTGAATATATCCACTCTTAATGGATTTTAGGAATGAATTTATATCTAATTTTAAATTTATATTTAATGTAGGTTATTGAAAAAATATATTGGGAATGACCGTGACCTCTTCTGATGTTATTATAAACATTCATTTCCTCCCTTTTTCTATCATTTACATGTATTTCATGTTAATTTATTTCTTTTAGGTTAGGAAAATCATTTCCAAAGGTGTTTCTTAATGTGATGGTTCCTTCCACTAGCTCATGGGGATAAGAATTTCATTTAGGACATGTTTAAATTCTGGTCATATACCTATTTTAATGGGTCATCTAGGTTGGTTAATGAAAATATTTTATGAAAAGATAAGTTTTCATCAAAGATTTATCGTCTTTCCATTTTTGGAATACTGAAGATTAGATATTTGGGACTCGAGGGGTAGGTTTCACATGAGTTTCTTACCATATCTCATCATGATAATACTTGATTTTCCATGGGGAGTTGGGATGTGGATCTCATGTGTTAAATTTTTTATCTAATATTAGTTTTATACTTACATTCACTTTATTATAAATGATATTCTTCATTATCTGATGGTTTACTTTCCTCCTTTGATGTGTATAATCATGCCTCCAAAAAGACTACAAAGGGTTTCTCAAGGGGGATTTATAGAGGATGATCCATGAGGGAATACTTTCATTAATCCAAACCATATTGAGGCTATAATAATTTATATTAATATAGTGGAACAAAAATTTTCACCTAATTAGACTCAAATAGGAGATGTGCATCTGGGATCCATTGTCGATAGGGATTGGACTCAAGAGTTTCTCTGCCATAATCCACTATCTATTAAGAGGATGAGTGATCCTTATGAGGTGAAGGAATATTCAGATAATATTGACCCAATTTTTGACATCAAAGAAATAAAAAATTAGTAAATTTGAAATGATCTACCTTTAAACATTAATTCTCTAGTTAGAGGTGGTAGAAAATTATGGTTCAGGTGAACCTACCCGGGGGCTTTGAGTCGAATGACTCAAAGACCATATTTTTATAAAAATTCATCCCAAAGTCCTTTTTATTAGTAATGCCCATGTATTTTATCTCTATATATTAGGGTTATCTCTTTGTTTCATAATATGTCAATCACTTCAATTAATTGGTTTGTTTTACTCCAAATGTTGTAATGAAAAAAAATTGAAGGCCTAGAGGTTTCAGATTGTCTTATGACCTGATATTAATTTTTAGGTATTCATGCTAAATCATGATTCTTATAAATAAGTGGTATATAGAATTATGATTATATAGTTTTAAATAGATTAAATATCATGTCTATGTAGACACTCTTCACCTCACGGTGGTGACATCATTAGATCCCATGGGAAGAATAGTAGATAGAATGAGATAGATAGAGGTGGTGGAAGTATTGATATTTCTTAACATCAGGATCCCTACACCACATTAGATGTATCTAGTAATGTTTTTTTTATATTTTTTAATAAGGTGTACAATAATATTTATTCTCCAAAAAATTGATTACTTGAAATTCATTTGTACGTAGTGTTAATATATAGATATTATTCAGAGATCTATCCACTCCTTTTTATTGTTTATATTAATCTTGTCCAAATGGAACTAAGGTGTAGTCAGAGGATTCCATGACATTGGGGCCCCAGCAATAGGACTATATAGTCAAATAGATATATGTAGTGGAAAAATATCTAATAGGAGTCCACATGGGTAAAACTATAGTGAGAGGTACTACTTTTATTGTTTCTTCTCCAGCAACTTCTACATTTGACATACATTAATCACTATTTTATATATACCCATTATGTGGATATTTTAAACCATTCCATGGAACTCGTATTGTATATTATGGAACTGATGACACCTCTCAGAAAAAAATGGGTTAGTGTTTTGATGCCCTTTGTGTTCTCTCTCAATATCTAATGCTATATTACTATGGGAATTTCTAATGAATAAGATATATATCATTGAAATTATTATCATGATGTGCTTGTTGGTTTCCCACAAGGCTAATATTTACTACTACCGTAATCATTTGTCATTATTTATTACTAATGGAATCTCTTGGGTGGTTCTTGAGGAATTGGGACCCAAGACCTAGTGGTTTCAAACATTCGCATATCGAGCTGAGGAGTTAAGTGTTTTATTATATGGTTGACATTGCTGTATTATATTCTTGTAAATATCTTCCCTTACTGGTTTAATACTTTTAAATGGTGTAACTAGAAGAATTATATAGTCTTCCTCTGAAAAATGAGATGGAGTTCTCTATCAACCTGGTTCCTCAAACTCAACCAATCGTTATTCCTTCTTATTTTATGGATCAAGATGAGTTGAAATAGATCATGGTTAAGGGGGGTGATATGTTAGATAAATTCTTCATTCATCCTTATGTATCAACATGGGATTACCTATTTTACAAGAATTTATATGTATCCTTTTAATGGTTATGTTGATTATGGTAAACCTAATTGGGTGGAAATAAATACTAAATATAATTTTTCTTGTATTAATGATTTGTTTTATCAGTTAGATGAGTTAAAGTAGTTTTGAAAAGTTTAATTTAATGTGGGTTATATCATCCTAGAGTTAAGGAATTTAATATCTGTAAATTATCTTTTAGTATTAGATATGGAAACTATAAATACCTAGTGAAAACGTTTGGCCAAACTAACACTCATATAAGTTTTATAGACTTGATAAACTAGATATTCCACTTGTAACATGATTATTTTTGGTGTTATTTATGGATGATATCATGGTTTAATATAAAAATAGGTAAAATTAAAAGTATCATTTGAGGTTAGAATTATAAATCTTAGGGGATCACCAATATTATATGGGCTTGTAGTTTCATATTGTGATGTCGCGATTGATCCTAAAATGGGGAAGGTTGTATTTTCCTATGATGAATAATGGAATACATTTTGGATATAGAGATTCTTGAGTATAACTAGATACTATTGGTGATTTATGAATGGACTCTCAAATATTGTGTCACTAATGTCTAAACTTACCAATACATGGGTGAAATTATTGTGGGATGAAAATGGATAGAATTCTAATGATGACTTGAAAAGGACTTTAAAAAAAGATCATGTCTTGATATTTTTAGAATCTGGTGAGGGATATTAAGTTTGATTTTATGCTTCATGTGGAAATATAGGATGTTTTTTATACAGAATGATCATATGGTGGAATACATATCTCACCATATTCTTCCAAATGAGATGAATTAGATGACACATGACATTGAACTTCTAGTTTTCATGCATGCATTTAAGGGTTTCAGACACTACCTTTTCAAAAATAGGTTCACTATCCATTCTAGACAAAAGGGTTTTAGTTATATCTTTTATTAGGAAGATATGATCCTTAGGTAGATGAAATATTTAGAGTATCTTAATTCATTTGACTTTGACACCACCTAAATCTCTAAGAAGGTGAATGTTGTCATTGATGATCTTAGTAGGAAATTTTCCTCTCAATCAATCTTGGAATAAAATGTATTGTAGAAAATCATGAGACACTTTTCTCAACACTATTTTGATACTTGGTAGGATAAATAGAGAATTGTTTTGAATAGTTTCCCATTGACATCATGTCTCCATGAATTGATTCACCATAAATTGTAACAAAATGGTGATTTAAAGAGAATTAGATATAATATATATGGTGGGGACATAAGTTATGAGAGGTATCTCACTTTTAATGGGGTTCCTTGATTTAGGGTTTGATTTTTCTTCCCTCTATACACTATAGTCTTGGTAATTTAGGATTTTCATAGTTCTCAATGATTCGTTCGACCTGGAACCATGAAGATGTATTATGGAATGAGATGATTGTTCTGGTGGCCAGTATGAAGTGAGTCATTACTTATTTTTTATATCTTTTCTATACCTACAAATAGATAAAGGTTGATTCAAAAAATCCTTCTAGATTACCTCATCCACTTCTATTCTGAATATAGAAATGGGATGAAGTGTCCATTGATCTCATGGTGGGATTAACATAGACTCATCAAGGAAATAACACCATTTGAGTGGTGATTGATCAGTTGAATAAAGAATTACACTTCATTCTGATTTCAGACACCACCAAGGTTGAGGATTTGGGGAAGTTGTAAATTTTAAAAAATTTGACGTTGTGTGGGGTACCATATAATGTTTTCTTAGACATGAATCTCATATTTACCTTTAGGTTCTATAAGGGACTTTAAGAGGTGATGGGGACCTAGGTTAGATTGATTATAACTAATAATCCACCAACAAATGATCAAAAAAAGTGAACCATTAAGATTTTTTAGGATATATTCCATTATTATGGAGAATAATTTGGCGGATCATTGGATGGAGTTCTAGGAAAGGTTGAGCTTTATTATAATAACAACTACTAGTTATAAATCAGAATGGATCCTTTCAAGTATTTTTATAGTCATCCATGTATTTCACCCCATTTCATGTCATAGGTTTGTGCGAATTCTCTTCTGGGAAAAATTATTATCCAAGATAAATCATCAAATATTTTAGTTATATGTTAGTGCAAGGAAGTATATCAGAGTCAGAAAAAATATTATATTTATTATCAATTACATCATTTGTAATAATATTTATGTGATCATTTTTTCTTGAATGCATCACCTTAGTTGGTTTATCATTGGTATGATAAGTACGTAATGTTATATCCAAGATATATAAGAACATTTTTGATCATTGAGAAGATAGGATGGTTTTATTATCAACAAGATTTACCATCTCAGTTAACTGTGATACAGGATGTGTTCGACTTATCTCTACTCAATAGGTTTCACACATATGTGTCCCATGTTTTGAATTTGGAGGAATATAATTTTGAGATGAATGTTTCATTGGTCGAGGAGATAGTGATGATCGTTAACTCCATGGTGATTGTTATATAATGGAAATTTATTTATTTATGGTTATTTTATTATGGAAACATGGATTATAATCTCATGAGAATTGGGAAAGTGAAACATCAGTGAGGGTGTAGTGACCTCATCTCTTTTCTGATTTTTTTATTCCATATTACCTTTATAAAGAAATAATTAACTATGGTGGGGAGTTTTTCACATACTAGCTTGAGGTAAATTTTATTTTAATATTTGGGATGTTTCTTTTGGGTTTAGGATGTGTTTATGGGTTTCAGGTGGCTTAAAATGGTTTTTGAAATTCTATGGTTTGAAATAGGAATGACCACACCATGGTCGAAGATGTTTCAAGCATAATAATTACTTCTATACAATGGTTAGTAACAACATGCTCAGTGTAGGGTATCATATTATACATGGGGAAAATATTGGTAATCATTTACTGAATGACTAGTTAGCCTCCCCCACATCATATTAGAGGGTACAGTGAATCAAAAACATCATGCATTTATGCACTACATCTTGTTCAGTCAATGTGTTGGGATCTAGGGAGAGGTGTGATCGATTCCACCAAGTGAAATTTAACTCTCACCATACCATGGTAACTATGGTTTCATAATTAATAAATAGTAAATCTAGACATATTTACTTTAAAAGGATAATTTATTCTCATTAATGGTTGCATGTGTGATTATTAAAGGATAGGTTTTAAGGCCCTTATGGACTAGTTTCTCTATCTATTACCTATATCATTATATTCTATTATGGGATATTTAGTTTGGTTGATTTGGGGTTCATATTTGGATGATAATTTCTATATTAATGCTTTTTTTGTGGATCTAATCCTATTAGATAGTTATTATAAAACCCTATTGGGAGATCAGACTTTGGCTCATAGAAGTTGGTTCTTCGTTGATAGTTCAGCAGAAAGATTATTCTTGTTATCAAATTAAACTTATTATATCCTTATAATTTATTTTATGTGGATACTATATGGTTTATTAGATATTTATATGTGCTTTAAGATATTTGGTTTTATATAAAGTCTTCAATTGATGAATTATGTGCTCAATAGTTTCTAAACAAGTTTTCTAAATAGTTATTAGAATGATTCTAAATTTAGGAAATGTGTGTCTAATTTATTTTTATATAAAATATTATTCCCCATGAAAATTTATAAAATGATTATTTAAAAGCACTAAAATTTATGAAAATTTGTTTTGAAATAATGGTTTTCATAATGAGAAAAAAAATTGAAATTGATTCTTGAATTTTGATAAGCCCTTATAAAACATTTTGATATATAAAATACATAGTATCCTTGTATAATTAAGAGGGGGTTTTTTATTTTGTCATTTAATTTAATTTTAAAGGGGAAAACATGTCAAGGTATTCCTATGCTCATTTGGAGGGAATTACATGGACAAGATAAGATGAAATATTTATAAGGAAGTACACATCAAATTATTCATATGATCCTTTGGGAATCTTGTCGAGGATAGGTTTAGTGTGCTCTAGCCATAGTGAATCATTGTATGAGGATCTTAGAATTCCTAGTTATATGTTACCCTAAGAGTAAATTTGATTTTATTTGTTTTATATGGATATTTGATGTGTGAATTTATAAATAGACATGGTTTATTAAGTGTTCTTGGAAACTAATTTTGTGAAATTGTTTTGTATCTGAAAAATTAGGGAATCATCCAAGTTTTTGATATAAAATGAGAAACTATTTATCATACCTTATTTACTTTATATTTTAGAATATCTGCATTTATCTGAAAATGAATTTCCATAGAACATTTGGTGGGACCCTACTTGGATTATTTTTCTCAAACCCTAAAAATACCCTTGTCTCTATGTTGAACTTGTCTTCTCAAATGTGGAAAATAACAAGGAACTGCAATATGGAGGTGGGTTTAATGGTAATCTATGAATAGGAATATATAGGGTGATAGTGGTATGTTTCCCATGTATCACATGGAGTTTTTCTGTTCTATTTTTTGTCTCTAGTTTATATGTTCGATTAAAGTTAGTGAATTCGATATATCACTACCTATATTCATTTTTTATGGAATATTACTTTTTTCATTTTCAAATATTGGACATGTATTAAATTTTTTTCCCTTTCAGTGTGGGAAAAAATTTCCCCTAATGGTTATTCTTTATGCATTTTTGTTTATCACCAACTATGGGGATTAGAAAAAACCCTCCATCCCTTTTTGTGAGTTGGGGTAGATTTCTCATTAGATTGGTAATCTAGGATAATTTGGGAAAGCTAGTATATCCATGTTTTATTTGAGTGTAATATTTAATATTTAATAAACTGACATGTCATTTATATTTTTAGTGAATCATATCAGATCTAATTTTTAGGTTATTTGTAAATTTCAAAATATTCACTTATATAAGGAATATTCTAAATTTTTAGGAAGAAAAAACTAGTATAAAATGTGGTTTACCTATGTTATATGGTATAATTTTCTCAAAATATGATAGAATGTAGTTTTTTCATTATAATATATATAAATTTTAATCCTTGGGATTTTAGAATATGTTAATTTAAGTTGAATAAAATTTAAGAAACAAGTCTTATAGACTGAGTATCTATACATAAAAGACAAATGTTGTAAAATTTAAAGGTGTCTTTATTTTTTAATGTTAGTGGATAGTTTCAAGAGATTTATTGGGGTGACTATGTCTAAATAACTAGTTTGAGATTAAAGTTTGATTAAATAGAGTGATAGTGCTCAAGTATAATCCATGATTTTCATTGGTTTCAAGTATCATGTTATAAGTATATAGAATAATATAATATAGGTAATTCATGGGAAAAATTGTTTTTTATTTTAGATAAACGTATTTTATGAATTACAAGAATAAAATTTTAAACTTTATAAAAATTTAAAATCATGGAAAAAAATTTAGGTGATGAAGGTTTTTTAAATGAATTTTTTATTTTTTCCCTTTAAATGGAAAATAATACAATTATTTTTGAAATAATGATGGCTGAATTTTTAGGATGTATAGATTTCATTGATATATTATGATTATAAAACCTAATATTTTTTTATTAAAAACTATGAGAAGTGTAATGTTAGTGTATTAAAAAAGAATAGTTTCACTTAAAAATTAATTAATGGTTTTATTTGATTTAAACCCCTATTAATTATAGATTGTTTTAAAAAATCTAGTTATATTTTTTTCATGCATAAATACTTTTATGAATTGTATTAATATTTTATAGAAAACTATTTCGGCTAGTTTTTATTACATGGTCATGAAATTCCTATTAAATCTCAAATGATATATTTTAGTTGATATACTATGAGCTAATTCCCAAATTATTTTTTCAACAATAAATAAATCTGATTTATGATTGAATGCATGAAGGTAGTGATTTTTATAATGGTGAGTCATATTATTCGAATTTGATTTGAGTTTTTTAAAATAATATTAATGATTGATAAAATTTAATGTTAAAAAATTAGAATACATTGTAGAAGTGATCAATTAAATGAAGTTTTACATTTTTACTATGAGAATTAGATTGTTGGGGAGATTATGAAACTCTCTATTTTTAGAGTAAACATTAATTAGGTTTTTTATATTAAATGTAATATAATGGAATTATTTTATTTGGAATTTTATTAAGTATGTTTTAAAAAGAAATAAAATCACATTTCAATGACTTACATATATTATAAAATATTAAAATGACCTTGGGGTAGACTCTCAAGGAATAGGGAACTATTATGTTATTTTTTTGTGAATATGAGATGAATAAAATTTAGATTTTTTTATGAATAGTTTTTTACATGGTTTAAGAGTTATTAAAACTAATGATACAAATATTCAAGAATAAGACTATAATATTTCACAAACTTCCTCATTATTTTTAAATCATTCTAGAAAACTATGATTTCATTCAATCATAAATTATTTTTAAAAAATAACTCAATTTTATATTTCATATTTTTCTTACATATATGTGACCCACATGACTTATGTGGGATTCCCTATATATATGTGGGATTTCCTATACTTTATAACTAATTTTTAATTATTTTTGGGCACTTATTTTTTCTAATCAATAATGAACCCCCTAATATTCTCCTTTTATGATTCCATTGCGTGTTGGTTTTTTTATTGATTGGTTATTGATATTTAGTGAAAAGGGTTTCATTAAGGAATCATAAAACCCACTAAATTCGTATATATTTCTTCCATATATTTTTGTAGATAATTTCTCTAGGTTTTCTCACTATATTGGATAATTTCATGGTATTGTTACACTGAATTTTTAGTAGAAATTTGCATTCATTGAATTATAATTATTCTATATATAATATTTTAAATTTAAATTTTTTTTGTTAGTGTAATGATTTATAGTGGGGATAAAAATTAGAATACATAAAAACTTGATTAAGGAAGCTATTCATGGTATGTGGACTCACTTATTTAATGTTTGGTTCTAGATAATTAATGAATTAAATTGTAATCTATGTTTTATTTTGAATTATACAAGTATCATTAATGATAGTTGTGTTGGTTTTATATGATGTAAACTAATATTAGTCCAATTAAAATCTATTGAATTCCACATAAGGAGAGTTAAACATTTGATCATGATGAAGAAAATTTTATGAAGAATTTCTTGAAAATGATGTGAGTGTCTGTGACACCTTGAAATTCCATTTTCATGTTTGTATTAGTAAGGTTAAATTTTCCCTTGAGTCGGAGGTGTCCTAGTGTGAAATTATGCATTTTTTATAGTTTTTCATGGTACTCTAGGTTTGGAGCACGGTTTAGAAAACCAGGTGACCTGAGAAATTTTGGATAGTTGTAATCATGTTGTAACAACATGATTCCTTAAACCATTTGATTAAACTATATAACTTATATAAATTATGGAATTTTTGTTAATTCCTATTGTTTTTATTTAAGGATTCCCCCCCCCCGATCTTCCACAATTTGATTCCCCAAACCTAGGTTCCTCACAAGGGCATATCTCCCACTTCAATGTACTTTCATGATTTATTTAGAGTGGTTTCATAGTGGTTTATTCCTTTTATTATGAGTATATAGATTCTCCTTCATACAACTTTATGTTTACACAATTTTCTCGAATATTCTTTAACCCTAGTAGCCACGTATGGATGGTTTTATTTCTTTTACTGTTATAAATTGGTTGTTTTTGTCTCTGGGGGTTGTGACCCATCACATGAGACTTATTTATGTGGTTTCCATTGATGGAGAAATTGTTTCAAAAATTAAGGAAGGTGTTTTCATTTCATTCAATTTTATTGACGAGTTACATGGATGCATGATACTATGAATGTGTTTCTTTGATATTATTTAGTGATTTTTATGATATCTTGTTTGGTTCTCTCAATGTTTTTCCATGATTATATGGGTTTTCCCTTTATAAAAACATGTTAATAGTAAATTTAATGGCACTTTTTTTTCAAATAGTATTTTATATATTAAATTTTTTTATATAATTTCATTAGTTTTTTTCATTAAGAAAAATAATTGTTCATGATATTTTATAGAAAAAAATTATTTCAAAAGTAGGGTGTTACCTTGTTCTACCAGTTGTTTCCTTGTACTAACAGGTTTATCTTATTTTAAATTGGTGTTCATTATTTTATTAGGGGTTTCATAGTATTTAAAAATGTATTTGTTTATTTATGTGATTGTTTAGTGATTTATTTGAATTTATTGAGACTATTACATGGTATTATTCTACATTCCCTTATATTTACACTGTGTTTTCAATGGTGGTTTTAGAAATTTATTTTCAATGGTGTGGTTCTTGGTTTCAAGATAATGTATCTTCTTGTATCATTTATGATATATAGATTTTATTTATTGATATTCACACACTACTTAACCCCCATTATTACCCATTGTTTATAATTGTTATTGTTTGCTGATGATTAAAATATATATGATTCATATTATATAGTTTGGGTTTTAGGATAGTATATCAAGTGGCATTATTAGAGTTGTGATGTATATTATTATTATTATTTTATTTCTATTTGGATATGTGATTGTCATGTGATTAACATTGGCTTGATAGTGATCAACCTCTATTAAATATGACATGAGGAACCATAGGTTACTATGTAGGGAGGTTAAACTCTTTGGATATATTGGTTGATGGTAACACACTATCTAGAATCCCATATATGAATGTTATGGATAGGCAAGGTTATGTTTCATTGATTAAAATAGTTTATTTTTATTTGAATAATGATCTGATCGAATTTTATCATTCCAAAAGTTCGTTTTAACTATGCACATCTATTACATGAACCTTTGGTCCATAAGGTTTTACCCCATGGTATGTATTATATGTTATGCCTCTTTATTATTTATTATAATTAATGTTTTATATCTCTTGTTTTGAGGAAATATTGATTTATTGGATATTTATTATTGAAAATTGTTATTATAAGGATTTTTATGAATAATTATAGCCATTAATATTGACTCGTTATGGCCTATATTTTTTATGATTTTCCTTGTATTATAACTCATATTTGAGGAGTTAGTTAGTATTAATATTTTAATGTTAAAGTAGGTGGTTGATTTTAAGTGAAATACATTGTAAAAAAATTTTTTGAAACATATTTTAAACCATGTGTAAGTATTTTTAAAAATTAATGAGTTAAATATAAATAGAATATTTTACTTGGTTTTTTTAATCATGATGTTTTAAAGGTAATTTTTTTAAATTTAATTACCTTAGTAAATCTACATTTATGCATGTTTTATAAATATGTTGTTTTAATAAATGATATGGGGTGTTTTTTAATTTTATTTCTACTTGTTATAAAGGAAATGTTAGCATGTTTCTTTATTACATTATTACTAGTTGAATTGGTTTTTTAAGGATAAATATAATGTAATATCATTTTTATCTTACAATATATTGACTCATAACCTATAAAATCTCATTTTTAGGTATGTAGTCTGGATGTTTTCCATGGTTTCTAGGTTATGGATTGTATGTCGACTCTATATTGATCTCTATTTGGATGTTTTGTATTTGGGTTCGTGGTGTTGACTTGGGAGTCACATAGTGATTTTGGATTTGTGTCTTGAGTTTGTTCATCTATTTAGGTCATGTGGATTATCATCTTCATTATACTATGACATTATTATCATTTATTCCTAGTTGTGGTTCATAAAATCCTTGTTTAAATGTGCTTATTTGATATAGAAATTTGTTTAGAAAAATATTTTTGTTCGTATTTATTATTTTTATTCCATGTTTGGATTTTTATTACTTTTTAACAACATATTTAATTTAGTATGGTTATATAATTCATTAATACCTCATGTAAGGTTCTCAGGTGGATCAATTTTTTATATTAGTTTTCTTGATGGTGTAATTATTCCCATGTCTTCAATTTTGATATTATGGAACTGGTTTCTAGCCCAAGATGATCTGGAATATTCCTCAGCCTTGTATTAGAGTGTAATGGGTGGTATTTTAGGTCTTCCCCATCTAATTATTTTAATATTTTTATGAGATACATTTTTTATTTAGTGATTTAATGTTAGAGTGGGTTCGGGATCATCAATTCTCAAGTGGTAGGTCTAAGGGAGTTGTTTGATGGATCTTTCATGTGTTGAACCTCATGTTTTTAAAGGTAGTTGGGAGTTTAATTTTTAATTTAGGATTTATTATTATTCATTTATGATATATTTTTATTTTTTATTGTTACTTATATTTTTAGGGGGACTCAGAGAGATGTCATAGGAAATTTCTATTTTCAGAGTCAAACTAGAAAAAATATGGGAGTTCACGGTTAAGGCTCATGGTCTATCAAATCATTAATAGGTCATATAGACTATTCTTGATAATATATTCTATCAATCACATGGTTCATTCATGGTTTGAAGAAAAAAATTGAAAAATCAATCACAATAGAGAATATTTTGAATATGTTTTGCACTCCATTGATACTATAATCCCATCTTATGATTACTGATTCATTTTTTTTGAGTGATCAAGTGAATCATTTTGTGGTTTTTGAAGTTTATTGATTAAATTTTTAAATAATGAATTATTCTTTAGTAATGGAGTTTATTTAAAACCATTGTTTTGGGTGTAGAATGATTAGTTTATGAATTTTTTTTTAAACTCTAACATGAATTATTTGAGTGGATGAAATGATTATATGGTTTTTATTATTTTCAAGGAAACAATTTTATGGGGTTCATATATTGTGAAAATGTTAAAATGGTATGCATTTATGTCATTTTCAAATGAAATTATTATTTTAATAAATACTGAATGATTTTACTATTGGTGGTTCAATAGGGAAAATTATTTTTAAGATGTGGGTTCCTTTTTATTATTGGTTTTGAAACATTTTATATTTTTTAAAATTTGACCTTTATGGAGTTTATTTTATGAACCCCTATGGTTATTTTAAATTAAAGGAATGAATGGATAGTTAATTTTGAAGTGAGTCTATAAATATTATTTACAATAAATTTTTGGTTGAATTATACCTATACATTTCTTATGTTGGTATTTAAGGTGGTTGGAATATATTTTGTTTTTTAGAGTTGTTTTTGAATTTGACTTCTTGAATGGTCTTGAAGAATAAATAATGGGATCTCTTGTGTAACCATTCAAGTGATCCATATTTGGTTTTACCATATTTTTACTCCACCAAAACTTTAGATAGAGTGGCATGTTCATGTTCTTCTCATCTTGTGGGTTATGCATGAGAGTTTATAAATCAATATTTTATAATATTTAGTTCTCATATTGGATCCATGGTGGTGATAGAGTGGATAAATAATTACAAATAGAGCTTCGAGTATTTAGTAATACCAGTAACCTCTATGTTGATGTGTACCCCTCCTTTATTCAAAGGTTTGGGCATAGGTTTGTTAAATCTTGCAATCCATTCCCAAAATATTGATGATTTTTCTTGGGAGTATTTTAAATTCCACTTCATCATGTTTATTTATACTGATAAGTTGATAATTTTAAATGAGATATAATTCTTGGTTGTTTAACTGGATGATCAATCAGTGAGAGACTATGTGAATGTTTTACTACACTAGACCATTTCTCTCTAGATTTTGATACTGATAATTTGATGAAGGAATAGTTATTTTTTATAATCCTTTATCTATATCTCTATTCTGTGGTGTTTTAATTTATCATGTCATCCTTTTTGGTAGTGATATATAAGTTTGTCATTATTGAGGCTTCGTTGGTAGGGTAATCTATATAAAGTGATTATTTGACCCTGTTTAGTGGTATTGAAAGTTATTTATCTAGTGGGAAGTAATATATAGTAGTGAGATACTAGTTTGGGATATTCATAAATGCTTTTACCACTTTTTGATAACATATATGTACTTTCATTATTGTTCATTTCTAGATCATATTCCTATATTTTTTTAAAATGAATGGACATCAGAAGAAGTCTTGGACTCAACTATGATTTGAGTGGTAGTTTGGGGGTGTTTCTTTTATTGGAGAGTTAAATGTTTTTTTTTTGTTATTTTAGTGCTATAATATATATACCTTTATTATTTTGGTCATTGTTTTGTATATTTTATACCTCATATATTTTTTTTAATAAATGAAAGATAACTTATCACTATGTTCAAGCATTTTTGGATGTTCATGAATCTTATTTATATTTATTGTTTTCATTACGAATGGAATAGAATATTTTTTTTATGGATAAAATAAGGATAGATTTTGGTTTGGAATAGGGTAAATAGGATAATATTTTGGATTTTTGTTATATCATTAGATATACTAGGTTGATAATTTATTTCGGGATCCCTGAGTGTGGGTGTGTTGAAAGTTTCACCTTGAATAACCCTTTAGGTAATTTCGTGTCCTAAGGTTAGGAACATTTCATTCCAAGTTGAGAGATATTCAGGCTTAATTTTTTTCCTCTTTTATTTAGAGATTTTTATATTTGTGATCTAGTCAAGTGATTTTTTGGATATTTCTTAACGATGTTCTCTCTCTCTCTCTCTTTCTTTTGTGATGATTACTCGTTTCTGTGTGCATATCTATTGTTTCAACATTTTTTATGAATTATAAATGGTGGGGCGAACTAAGGTGAGTCTTTATATGTTTTTATCATCCATGGGATGTTATCTTTTATATTTATTTTGGTTTTTACATGTCATTTATTATAACTCTTATGACATTAGTTGTTCAAGGGGTATTCATTTTATTTTTCCCATGGTCAGTTAAAGGACATGGAAAGCACTTATGTGTTTGACTTGTTTCTCTGTTGGAGTTCCCAAGATTAAAGTAGATTAGAGTTTTGGTTGTCCCAACATCTTTGTGTATGAGGAATCTAAATTTAGGTTTCATAGTGCATTGGTTGGAGGAAAATAAAAAATTGTTTGGACCGGTTTCCTTTAGAGTGGGTTGTTTTTATTCAAATTTCATGCTTTCATGTTTTGGATATTGGCCCCAAGTTTTCATTATTTCTATTATTTATTTAATCTTGAAATTCTACATTTAACTATATTAACCTTATATAAGAATAAAGTTTCATTTTTGGGAGAACTATGACACACGGAAACTCTATTTTTCCTTCTTATACTTTTATGGTTGAGTTCCCCATTGAGTTCGAGTTATATTCAGGTGAAAATTTTGAATTTTTCAAACTTTTAAAGGCCTATATGGATATGTGAACTATTTGGGAAACTATGATATATAAACCATCTAATGTAAAAAAATTTGGGTAATGGCGATCACACTATCACCATACTGTTTGGTAAACCAAGGGCGTAAACCATATGACCTACTGAAGTTTGGGAATTTTGGTCTTTTCCACTTGTTTTTATTTTAGGTCCCCCCACCCTTCCCCATTTCATTTATTTTAACCTTATAACCTTATCAAGGGAAAAATACCTCATTAAAGCACCTCTATGTTGAATTTTATATTTTTTTCCTAATGTTATATTCCTAATATATAGAGGTTATAGATTCTCTAACTTTTTACCCTATGTTTCATCCATTTTACCCAATAATACCTAACCATGGTGGCCATGGTTTTCTAATTTTTTGTGGGGGGGTTATTGTAAATTGGGGTTTTTTATCTAATATTTTTAACCATCTTAGGAGGCCTATTCCATTTTTTCCATTGAAGGTGACATGGTTTCATCTATTGTTGTTGGTTTATAAATTTTATTATGTTTTATTAAAGAGCTCTGTGGATTATTGATGCTTTCAAAGTGTTTTTGAACTTATGTTATGATTTATAGTATATCTATTTTGGGTTTTAATTATTTTTCTTACATTATTGGGTTTTCCTTCAGTAAAATTGGTTAATGGAATAGTTCAAAGGAACATTTTTTTCAAATGGTATTTTATTGATTCTAAGATTTTGTTAACATTCCATTTTTGTTTTTCTTTAATATTTTTTATGTTTGAACCCATGTTTGGTTCCTAATTTGGTGTGTTAAATTTTTTTATAATAGGTTTAATTGTATCAAATGGGTTTTTATTATTTTAATTGGGGTTTAATTATTTTAATTATATTTCCCTTTAATAAAAAATGTTGTTTTTATTGATGTGATTGACAGTGATTTATATGATTAGATTGATATTATATATTGGTATTTTTGTTTATACCTATAGAAAACTAGACATTTAATATGAAGCTATTATATCTTTTTATATTAATATTATATATATTGCATGAACACTCTCTTAAGAACCATAATAGTTTAGTTTATTTGGAGACAAGGTACAAAGTCATCCCGTTTGGTGAAATATCTTGAACATATCCCACAAAGTTCTTAACATATAATACTTATCTTAGGAATAACCTACCTAAACATTTCTTCATAACCTTAGGAAGAAAACATAGTAAAGGGTGGTCTAAGAGTCTTATTAAGGGTAAACATAAGATATATCAATATATGATCATATAAAATTATAAAATAAGAATAAGGGTATGTGATCATTAACATAACATACAATGTTCATACTGAACCTATCATAGATCATAATCATGATTCATGACATAAAAAAATTATCATTTTGGAAAACGTGGACCAAAATGGTGACAAATAATCATAAATAAATCATGAACAATAATATCATGTCTTAAAATTTTGGCACCATCAAAATTTTGAAAAACATTTCATATGTCAAGGATAACTACCCAGACCATCAATTTAGTGTATTAGGACTCATCACCTCTTTCCCATTGTGGATCAAGACACACCTATTTCCCATAATGAATCACAACACACATGTATCCAATAGTTGATCAAGACACACCAATTTCTTATAGTGGATCTATCTCATTAACATGTCTCCAATTATTACCTCATGAGATATAAATATTTACCCAATTAATTATAGGGAGATATAGGTCACACCCATCACATAATAAATATCATACATATGTGTGTCATGTGATTATAAATCATTAATAATATCATAACCCATGAAATTAAATCAGTTTCATAAACATTTCATCATATCATTACCTTTTTAAAATATATGGGTTTTATATTCACTTCATCATTTCATCAAATCATAACCCATGGAATAAGAAGCTTGTTTCATAAGTATTTTGTCATGGAATAACACAATGGAGAGAAATGGGTTCTACAAAAATAATTTCATAATAAAACATTCATATAAATAAAATATAATGGTATCCTTGGTTTATATCCCCATAATTTTATAAATTAAACCAAATTATGTCATCATTGATGGAGAATGATTTTGAAAGATCACTTGGAACATTTCTTGAGGAAAATTAATTTTCTTTGAAAATAACTTTTGTAAAAGTAAAAATTCCTAAAATAATTTGAAAAAATCATTTTATTTGAAAATAGACTTGAAAAATTTAAATTTAATATTTAAATTAAATCATTTTCATGATGATAGAAGTTTTTTTCAGGCCATACAAGTTAAAACAAATATTCCTTTCACATATCTAGTAAAATCCAACTGAGCATCATTAAGAAAATAGAATGAATATTCCATTAAAAAAAATTGTAAAATATATTCATTTTAAAAAATTTATTTAATAAATCATTTTAATAATATGAAAAAATTAATTTTTTTATAAAACATAGTTTTGGAAGAAAAGGGTTTTTTGACTGAAGTGAGAAATAAAGTCAGATTTTCTAAAAAACATTTTCTCATTTATTTTAAGTTCCAAAGAGTGTAAAATGGTACTATTAATATCATAAATAACTATATGAGAAGAAAATTATTGAGTTTATTGACAGATTGATCATAATATTTTATCATTAGAAATGTAATCATAAAAAATCTTGATAACGGATAAGATTATAACATAAAACATCTATCAATTTGGAAACATTGAAACGTAAAACCAATGAATTAATATCATTAAATGAAACATAAATTTTCCATAGGATAAATAAATTCATGATATTACATATCTAACGGTCTATATATACACCTCATAAAATAAATTGGTTCATAACATAATCATATTTCTCAAAAAAGAAAAATTGAGAAAAATATCTTACCACTTTAGTAATATTTTAAATCGTAATCCCCAATAAATAATAACATAAAATTAAACATTAAATATTATTAAAATAAGTATATTAATGAAAAAACATGTGAAAGTTTCATCATTTACACCACATAAAATAAATGAGTGGTGAATATGGAATAAGTCTCACAGAAATAAAAGAGACACTAGAAATCGTATACCTTAAGTCTTGAATTCCTTCTTAAACGTTCAAACATAATATATAATAAATATGATTTTATTATAAATATATTAAATAACCATAAATATATATATCATACCATATTTTATTTAATTATGATCTTTTATTACTAGTTTGTTAAGAATACCATGTAAAAGTCACATTTTGGGCAATAACTGCTTTGTTTTTCATGCATGTTTTGATTTGTTATATTTTTGTTTAATTAATTTTATCATGGTTAATTAATATATATAATTATTACCATGATATTAATATAATGATTATTCATTATATATTTATTTATAGTAATCTATAAAAGTTATAGGTATAAAATTAAATGCATCATTCATGGAGATGAAAGGTCGTACGTACAAATGAACGTTGTTTCCATTTTCTCGATGGAATAAAAAAATAAAGTTAAATAATATATTACAAATAAATAATAATTTTTATGTGATATATGTCACATATTTTAATTAAACCCATCTCTATTACCATTCATGTAAATCTTGAATGAATCACAACACTTTGGGAGATGGTGGTCCGTCGTACAAATGAGGGACATTATCATATTCCCATAAAATAGAGAGTACGAAGTTATGTGTAATATAATAATTAAATAAGTATAACACTATCATGAATATGATATTTAAATAACAAATAAATTATTATTTCCATCCATGATATTTGGTAATGTATAGAATAATGATATTGTTTTGAGAGGTGGCGGTCTTTCGTACACACGAACAATGGTTTTATAACTAATTTGATGGAAGTGGAGATTTTTATAGGTAATTAAATTAAAATAAAAATATATCAGAATATTTAAAATAATTAGGTTATTATATCATCATTTTATAATGATAATTTAAGTATTTTTAGGAATAAATAAAATAAAAATGCTTGTTTATGAATTTTTTCTCTTCATCATGTATCCTTATTAGTTTTGCACCAAAAAGACTTCCTTAGTTGCATTTATATCCAATGTAAGGCTTCTAGGATGAGAGGAGGTACAATTTTTAAGTGTTTTGTTCACTTATATTAATAACTATATGTATTTAGAGGTGTGAATAAGTGAAGGGTGGTGGTGTCCTTTTATAAGTAGGGTAAAAGAACCCACTTAAAAACTACATGGAAATTTCCCAAAAGAATCATAAATGATAAAGTATTTAAAATTATAATGTATTAAAAATAACCCTATATTATAAATTTTTAATTATAAAATATACATATATCCATATAATATTATTTATACATGTTTTAGGTCAATTTTAACCAGTATTGATTTAGGTTAAAGTTTAAATAAACTCACTTTTACCTTAACCTTAGTAATAAAATTTTTACTTTTTTGACTATTCATTTTGGTAAAAAAAAATTTTTACCATATCAGATAATATAAATTTTCTAATTAAAAATATGGAATCTATTTTTCGGAATTAAATTTATATAGTTGGAAAATTTTGAACTAAAATTAATCTGGTAGACATGATGATAAAGCGAGTTTTTAGAGAGAAAATGTACAAAATAATAAAAAGGTTTTATATCCAATTTCAAAATGAAATTGAATCGAATGAAATAAATTGGATTAGTATATATATTTATATAATGGGACTAATTTTACATTATAAAAAATTTAAAATATAATATACCAATATAAATAAATTAAACTAAAAGGAAGTTTTTAATTAATTTCAGTATTTTCAATATTCATCAAAAGGTTAATCTTTTCAAAACATTCTCAAACAATTACCATTAAATAAAATTGAAATGATGATTTAAATAATTATTTTTTATTTTTTCAAATAAATTTTCTAAAATTGGTAAAAATTAATTTTAAAATAAGTGCACCAAAGGAGACAAAAATGTATTTTAGAAAATAATGTTGTATGCGTAAAATTTGATATATTCTTATATCTTCTCAATAAAACACATTAGATAAAAACATATATTGAATATATAATGTATAAATTTAAATAAAATAATTCTCCAAAAGTAATTAATTTAATTTATTTAGGTAAAATGTGTTTATGTGCATAAAAATAGTTTATTCTAAATGATTTTATTTATTTCCAAAAGGTTTTTATTTTAATTTTTAATTAATTTATCATCAAATAACTTATTATATATAAAATTTTAAAACATGTATTTTCATAATTTATTTAATTTTATTCATACATTCCATTCATATGGATAGATGATAATTATCAAAGTAAATAGTAATATTTTAATAGTATGTATCATTTTTTTAAACATGGTATTGTGTGTAATGAAAGCTAAACTTTTAATTATGTGTAACACAATCCAAACATAGTGTTTCATGTAATGAAATATAAATTTAGTGTTACATGTAACACAATCCAAACTCTATGTTTCTGGTAAAAAAATCTAAACATAGTGTTGTGTGTAACACAAAATATCAAAAAGATTATATTCATTTGAAAAAAATAAAAAAATATTAGGGTATTACAATTCCCATAGATTTATAGAATATTTTTCAAGGTGTTTTTAAAATAATTTCCAAATTCATGGTTATATATTTTAATATATAGTCCTATTTATAATCTCATATAAAGGAATAATTTTTTTCAGTGATGTTTGTATTGGAGTTGGGACACATTATTACTCATTATTTATTCTTCTGATCATGTTTTGGCCAATAAATGATGTATGGTTCATATATTTATTTGTCACCATTGAGAATAGTTATGTCAGGTTTAATTGATGAGACTAATTGAGTGTGATGAGTCTTGACACCACTAACCTTCTATCAAATGGTTCGATATATGTACATCGATTACTTAACCCATTAGTCCCTAGGGTGTTGCATGTTTATATGTATTCAATATTATGCATCAATATTGTGTATTGTAATGTGAGTTTCATATCTATTTTTTTCCTATTTTTATTTATTTTTTATTTATTTATTTTTTATTTTTTATTTATTAAGACCATTACTATCGTATGGTTTTACTTGAATCATTATTTTTATTTTTATTTTTATCTCAATTTTTTATTATGATTTCCCACATATTTAAGGAGTGGGTGTGTGTTGTTATTTTAAAGGGAAATAAAGAAAATATTTTTAACTATAATCCATTATAAAATTTCCCCTACAAAATTTATTTTAAATAATGTGGTAGATTTTTTTAATGTTAGTATTTAAATGGAAAGAGACGGTTTAGCATGGTTTTTATAGGTGTTTTTTATTAAAGGTAATGGTATGTTTGTGATATGACATTAACTATTTAAATACTATTTGAGGCATGTTTAATAACTAGGTCATTTTATAAAAGGAAATAGGGTATTTTTGTTTTTTTATATTTTATTTTAAGTAAATGAAAACTTATTTTATTTTTACTTTTAAAAAAGTGGTATTGGATTCATTAAGAAACAATTGTAAATGTCTCATGGTGGTATCATACCACCTATTGGCTCACAACCTATATAATCACATAGGTGGGTATAAAATATCAATGTTTTCTATTAGTTTATAGGTTATGTGTTTCATGTATATCTTTTACTTCTCTATATTTGGAATCAATGTTGTTGGGTTCATTGTAGTGGACTGAGATTCACATGGTGATAGTGTAGTTGTATCTCGAGTTCATTTAGCCAATTGGTTCATATAGAATATTGGACTCTACAACATCCTATTTTTTATCATTGTTTCTTATTTGTGATTTAAAAAATATTTTTATAAAAGTAATCATTTTATATGCAAAAATATTTGTAAACATATTTTTGGTTATTTTTTATTATTGAAAGACCTTGTTTAGATGAACTTGTTTTAGAACTTCTTACTTAAATTTTTAGTGTTATCTAAGGCATGGAAACCTCATGTTTGTTTCCTTAGTTGAATCCATAGTGGATATTAGTTTTTTTAGGGTTAAATAGATTCATGTGTTAACTTATGATACCTCAAAACATTTTTCTAGCCTATATTCATCAGAAACATAGATCAAGACATATGGTGATGCAGTCTGGGTGATGTGCCAGGTTATCCAGTATCAGTTTGTTATAGATACTATGTTTAACATCTTATGATAAATGATAATTAATATATTTTGTAATTAATTTATGATTTATATGTAAATTGAATTATATATTAAAAATGTTATAATAATATTAATTTTTGTGGGGTTTTAAAATAATAAAATATTTTTATTTTTTTCATTTTGTTGTGTTTATGTGATATTTTTTATTAATATATCACTTAATGATTTTTTTAATATGGTTTTATATTTTTTTATTTAAAAAAATATTTATGTTTTAATTTTATAAGTAAATTTACAATTTTAATTTAGTTTGTTTCATATCTTATATTGTTCAGTTATATTATTAAATATTTATAACATAAATTTAAATGATAGTATTAATTTTTTCTTATCCTAATTGGTTTTATAAATTGAGTTCCCAACTAAATTGTTTATTCGATTACATAAATGTATTAAATTGGGAAATAATTTTATATTATGCTTATACAAGTGGTTTATCTATTGTTTAAAAAGTGCTTGTTCTTCCATTAAATATGATAATACTTTTAGTAATATTTTTAAAATAAATGTGAAGTGTGATTTTTGATCAATTAATATTTTGTTTTTCTAAATGATAGATAAAAACAAGATAATTATTACTTAGAAATAATTTCTATGTTTTCTTTTATTCTATTTTTTTATTTTGTGAGTATTTTAGTCATTTTTAGGGGAAAATATTTTCTATTTTAATAAAATAATCACGTTTCAAGGATCAAGAATTATTTATCTAAAAAATATAGATAATTTTATAATTTTATAATTTAATTAGTGACATAGTTTTTAGAGTTATTATATTATAAGACTAGATATTTTATAGATTCAATAAAAGGTTTATGCTTCTTTAATATTGTATTCCTTCATTTTTCAACAAAGATTATAAACTATTTGAAAAAAATCATGAAACTCCTTATAAAATTTTTTTAATATAATTCCCAAAAACTTTGAGGTTTTTGTGTGTATATAATGATGTAATGTTTGGAATTGAAAGGTAAATTAGTAAATTTTTTATCTACAAATTTCATATCATCTTGAGAGAAGTTTGTATTTGGTTTCATATTATTTCAATGATATCCCTTCGTTTAATAACCACATATTTACGGTGGGGTTTCGGGAACATTATTAATAGTATCTTAATTAATTAGGTTCCATTCAATTAATTTTCAAATGGACTATAATATATATGTAATTTCTCAAACTGGAAGAAATTGTGTGGTCCTTGATATATTATTCTATGATTCTCGGAAAACATTATGATTTACATAAGTATGAATATAATGAAAATGGTTTAACATGTCATCATTTGGAAGTGATATTTATTTTATATAATTCAATAAACATCAATAACTATACATAAATTTATAATTTAATAATATATCATAATTTTCACATCCATGTAATGGAACATAAGTCATCCAAAAATATAATAATAACATTCATAAAATGTGTACAACTCTATATTGTTGAGTCCCAAAAATTAGGCAACAGATGTCATAGTGATATATCTATAGTATATCATGTTCGATAATATTATAAAAAAAATAAAAACATTGGGACATAGTCTATTCATTAATCACACCTAACTTTATGCATATTAATTATCAACTAAAAGGTCATTTCCCTTACCTATATCAATAAACATGAAATCATTACATTAGTGTGATTTGGGTGTCTAGAGTGATAGTATGAAGACTATATAAGATAAAACTAGATAAAATCAGAATCTATACATAATTTACCATATATTATTTTTTAAATACATCAATTAATGTAATATAACATAAAAATAACAATTTATATAATATACATTTAATAAAATATTTCGTATAATCTAATTCATACTTTGGAATAGTTATTTCATAGGATGGTGTTAATGTTTAAAAAATTATATTTCTTAGTACAAAATAAATAGATTTTATAGTGTAATATAGTTTATTGACTAATTTGCATCCACTGGGAAAATAGAATATCCGTAAATATAAAACGAATCATTTATTTTCTACATCTAAAATTCCGAATTGGAATTGTAATTAAAAATATATATATATCATCATCATTTACTTTATATGAAATATAATTGAATATAAATTAATTAGAAAGGAATGATTGTTTTATAAATGTGATCTTATATACATAGGTAAAAGATTAAGTTCATTGGTTGATGGTTTCTAATAGACATTATCATCCATTAGATAATTATTAATTAATTCAATCATAACCCTTTTAATCTTTTGTGAAAAAAATAACATACCAAAATAAATATTTATTAAAAGAAAAATATAAAAAAAATATTGTTTCAAGTTTATTGTTATATCCAAAATCTCTCTATATTATATTTTATTCTCTACCTAACTTCTCTTTTATTATAGAATCAATTATAAAATATTATAAAAAATATATATCTCTATACAATACTAAAATAAAAAACACATTCACAAGAAAATTAAATCCACAATATTTAATAATTTATCTATAGTTATTTACCATCCCTTGTGGGGACTATCATAAATTACTATAGAAGAATAAATCACTGGTAAATAATTCAATTTAATGGGACTAAAAAACATAAAACTGAAAGAGAATATCAATAAGAGTACTAGATTGAAATATATAAATTCACTCATTGTAAAATGATTATCTAGGTCTTAAACACCCATTATCTAGACATAGTATGTGTTAAAACACTCCAAAAGAATAAAAACTAATAATTTATCTAATTAAGGAAATCATTTATTGATTATAATCATTTTACCACAATTATTGTCTCTTTAATTATATTTCTATATTTTCCCCACTAACCTTCCTTTTTATCATATTTAAAATATTAAGTGACAAAAAAATGTCATCATGGCTCTTTTTTCATTGTGATATTTGAATATTGATTATCCACTAAATTTGAATAATTTTATTTATATTTTTATTTTATTTTATGTTCTTCATTATTCCTGATATCTTTGGTTATTTAATTTTATAATTTCAACATGATTTCTCTTTATCTGGGAAATTCTATTTTAATGTATATTAATTACAGCCCATTTAAAATCCACCATTTAAAACATTAACTATTTGTGATCTGAATTTAAAATTTTAGTATAATTCAAATAAAATTTGGAGGAAATTTTCATTAATATGAACCAATGGATGATTTATAATGGAAGATGGATGTATTGGGCCTGAAATGAAAATTTTGTTTGCAAAATTTGAAAGGAGCTCAATACACTATAATAAATTTGGGGAACACAATGCAAATCCAATGAAGAATTAATTTTATCCAAGAATATATTAATTTAAGAGGAAAATTTAATTAAATTATAGATGAGGCTAATTATATATTTTATAAGGAAATATATACTACCTATGTTAAATTATAAATTTCAGGCTACATTTTATGGCCCAAAATGCAATCCAACCATTTATACCATAACATACTAATGAATAATAAAATTTGAATTAAGTTTTTCACAACATAATATAGAAAACAAAGTCTATTTAAGGGTGATTTTTTAAATAAAATCAGTGTTTTTGTTTCTTTTCATTCATTGTAATGTTATCATTCCATTTTGATGTCTTATGATTTGTCTTTATTTGTAAGTTATTCTAATATAACCTAAGTTCATAATTAAAAGTTCTTCATTAACCTTGTTAACTATTATTATCATGATTATCACAATAAATATTTTCCTTATATGGTGTGAATTCATTCATAGAATCGTAGATTTGATTGTTATTTTTTGTTCTCACTTCTTCAATCTCACTTTCAATAAGTCAATATTTATCTTCCATAAGTAGTATTGAATAAATGGAAGGTTAATCCAATTTTGGGTTAATTTTAGAGATTTTAGTAAGGTATTATTACATTTAATTTCATTTTCTTTAAATATTTAACTAGTTCCTTGGTATGAGAGCCTCATTTTATGACTTATGTTTATATTTTTCTTCACTAATTTTAATAGTTACATATTTTTACTGCTGGTATGGTTCAATTCCTTTGAGTTCTCACCAATGTGATCCAATAAGTGCATTGATGATTTACATTAGAATTATAAAGAGGTTAAATTAGTTAGGGATTTTATTTTTGTATCCAATTGAACAGATACTTCTTAAATTGAGGATATTAAAATATATAATAAAAATAATTACATTCGAAAAAACCGATAAAAAACCATGTATTAACCCATTCACATTATTTATTTATTTTAAATTATATGTATATTTTTTTATTAAAATAATATCAACCCAAATAATTTTCCAAATCGTAGTTAAACCCCTCAACAATACCTCAGTGTCAAGGTTCTCTTCATTAGACTCTATGGATTCAAACCCTACCAGTCCTGTAAGAGCTTGTATCTACCATTAGGGTAAATTTTGGAGAATCCAAATTTTTGTCCCATTTATGGGGGCCCAGGTAAGAATCTATAGAAAAATATTCTATTCTCATCTCTATTTCTCTATTCTCACCTTGTTTCTCTTATCTTTCCCCTTTCCTTTTTTCTCTTATATTGGATCATGTTTTCCTATACCCATAGCCAATAAAACCCTCTTTATATAGTAGATAGTTATTGGGTTGAAAATTTATGCACACCATGGAGCCTCACTCCCTTAGTTCCCATTCTTTATAAAACTCCAAATTCTAAATTTGAGTCTATTAAAAAAGAATGTATTACATGAATCCCTATCATAAACATGGGTATGAACTAAAATAGAAACCCAAATTAGTTTTCCAAAAATATGGGGAATATGTTTGATGAACCCATGAATGGCTACCTCACACATTCGGTTTGCAATAAAAAAATCTTGAATTATAAAATCTTCCTGGTGAGGTTCTGACTATTTCTTATATCCCCTTATCCTAAACCATTAATTAAATTATTAGGGGATGAGGTCATAAATATCATACCTTCAAGTTAAGTAATTTAATGAAATTTTTTAAACTATATTCCATCACATAAAATTAAATTATCTAAGATGAATTGCCTTATTTATTCACTAAAGGAACAATCTAAGAATTGTTTATATAATCTATGACCAATATCTATCCATTTCTAGGACTAATTACAGAGATAAATCTTTAAAATAATACATTCCCCATCACAAAAAAAATTACTAAAATAGTTTTTAACAAATTATGGAAAAATAATGAGATTTATTTTATCAAACATGGGAAAGGATTAAATACACACTCAACATGAAACCTCACAATGGATTTTCAATCCCAAAAAACAAGTTTTAGTAATTTATAAATGGTTGTGGATAATAATTATATATTTTAGTAACATTATGTGTAATTGAACCTTTAAAACCAAATCAAAAAATGATACTTAAAAGTATTTGGATGTTTTGGATAAATGGGACCAGACATGGGGATCCTCACACTAATAGTATAATCCTACTAAAATGGTGGGATGGACACTCATGGGGATGAATAAATAATTAAGGATAAACATTTTCCCTCACTATGAAGTTTGAGTTGATTATATTATTAATGTTAAAGAAATATATATCATTATCCCCATTTGCATAATTTTGGAAAAATATAACTACAAAACTGACAACTGTCTATCCATTCCTTCAATAATGGTTGTTCTTTTAGGACAACCATAAATGTAGATCAATGATATAAACATTACAAATCTATATTATCATGAAAAATTTAATACAAGATATAATTATTATCCAATATTTTATATGAATAGTAATCAATAACCCAGTTATCTATAATTTTCAAATCTATACCTATCACAAATTTATCCTACCTAAAATGAGCTTAACTCTCAACTTGTCCAATACCAACATCCCTTAGTACAATTCTAATAACCAATCTAAAATTGAAAATATCCACCTAAGATAAACCAAAAAATTCAAACCCCTATCCATTGTGTTCCTCTCACAATAATTCAATAATAATGTAAACAAAAGGAAAACGTGAATTATAAAGTGTTATTTTTGAAACATTAACTCTAAACCATTAAAATGGAAAGAAACCAAAACCTAATTAGGTGGAACCATAAAAAAATTTAATGGGAGAATCAAGTGGAACATAATAATCTATTTCATAAATAAATATAGTGGCCATATTAAAAAGTGGTATATCTATTGAGAAACCTAAACCAATCATTCAAGAAGCATATGAATATGTAATATCTAATAAAAATAATTTAAAAAAACACATTTAATATTAGAAATATGTTTACAATATGGATAAACCTATACTTCCGTAAATGGCCTAGAAATATGCTCTATTATCTTAAAAATTATAGGTATTTCCAAACATTAGTTGAGTGAAACATTAAAATAAATATGCTCTCAGGTTAATCTTAACATTCCCCTCCTTAATAAAATCCAAACTATACCCACATAAAAATTACCTTTAGGATTTTTTTTTCTTAAAATTAATGTTTTCACATAAAAATTGATACATTTTGGTTGCTAATGGGTGCACTACCTTTCAAGAAACCATTCTGGAAATGTTGAATGACCTCAGTTTTCAGTACATCATTATTGAACATAAAGAGAGAAATTTTCTCAAGTACCTTTGTGGTATATGAGTATCTTTAGGAGAATTATATATGTAGTGTATTTATAATTAGGTATTTAGGAACTATAAAAAAAATTCACTCTCCAACTTTTTTATCATATTATTCAGGTACCTAAAAGTTTCATAAGGGTTATTTTTTTTAATGTTGAAAATTTTATTTACTCTACTAATTTCATTATCCTTGACAATGACCCATCCATGGGTACTAGGTAGAAACCCCCCCCCCCCCATTATCCTTTTTCATACAATTCTAATCCAAACTAACTTATTCATTTGGGATATTAATGGAAACATTGAAATAACCTTTAGAAACATGATATTTGATCTCAATATATATAATTCAAGATCACAGATTGAGGATAATGAGGAAGTTGATCATTTTAATTGGTAAGGAAGTGTTCAAATTAAACCTATAGAACACAAAATAATTGTTGAATGTTTTTATGTAAAGAAAAAGTTAATTTACTTTATTCACATTAGTAAAAAAATTACTATTAGAATGAATCTCATTTATATATGTCTAATGATGATCTTTAAAATCACCACAAAATGATGACTTTAATGAAATTATAAACATTTAGTTAGTACCCTTTCATATCACTGAACCAAAAAATTTAGAGGCAAATACATCTATTTTAAAGGAAATGATTCTTCTTTTAATTACATAAATTTCAATAGAATCTGACTATACATCTCAATTACACTCATGTTATTTTATCTATAATGAGATTGAATTCATGTTCTTTACCTCCTTTATCAAGTATTAACTCATAAGGTATAAAAAAATATCCTATTTTTATTTCATATTCTATCAATACCATACAATAGGGATTGATTTTTTATTTCTTAAGAAAGTGTATGAAACAAAATAGACCATCCCTTTCTGATATTCTTTATATTATACCTCAAATTATGATATATAGTATTATTTTTTAATCATATATAAAACCTTTGTTCCAACCTTAGTGAAGTATCATTACCAATCTATTAGATAATATAAAAAAGACTTTAGATGTTTTTATTTGGCAAAGGGTATATTGGGTTGTCCATGTCCAGCTAATGCCATTAAACGAAGATCATTCTAGGAAACAACCTAGATTATTCATTGAATTTATTTTATTTCATTTTTTGTGTTTTTTATCCATGAATCCCTCTATAGCTCCCAACATGATCTAATGTATCTTGTGTCTGAGATTTATAAACAAAAGTATTTTGAAATGAAACACATGTTTTCTATATACAAACCCAACCTCTAATTATCTACAATGATTATACTTGTGACATGAAGATAAAGGGATAAATTGATTAATATTGAGTCTTCATGATGAAACCAGGGGATTTTGATCCATGATTTAATTAAAAATTCCATTATCCTCCACTTTCATCCCAATTCTAAACACTATCTACTATTCACTTTCAACAAATATGGAAGTGAAATTATAAGTTATGAAAGAGTGAAAAAATAATATTTTAAGGAAAAAAATGTTTTTTTTGTAAAATTTAAATTCATTATTATTTCATGTTTATATGTAATGACTGAAATAGGAAAACTAAATTTCAGGTCCTATTTTATTCCATGAATCTAAAATTTATGAAATTTTAAGTTTATGAACATTAATATTTGATATTGTGGTTGTCCAATAATATTTTTCACCATCTATATTTTCAACCATTTAATTAAAATTACAAAATTCACATTCATTTTAATTTGGGGTAAGAGTTTGAGTACCTATTATCATTTATTTTTAACATAGTTCTTGGGATTACTTTGAGTTTCATTTTATTATAAAAACAAATTACTATATAGATCAATGTCTTTTACGGATTCGTGACATATAGAACTTGGGTGTTATAACTCTAAATTTTATACCTAGATTTAGGCTTTAAATTTTTATTACATAGGTCGCTAAATAGAAATTACATATGGAATTTGAAATTATTGGATAGTGAATCCATATTTCTCTTTCCCAGAGTTGGTTTTTTTAGATCTATTGTGCCTAAAAATAGAAAAAAAAAGATGAATGCTTATCTTAAGGTTTAATGTTATTTCCACCTAGATCTTCCATAACAACCTTGAAAAAAATAATCCCCCATTTATTTTGGGAATAGAGACGCATATTTATTATTATTTGGAATTATATTAATGGTACTGGTAAAATAAAATAATGGAATGGACTTAGAGTTAGGATATGATTATTTACTTTTCATGTTTTAGTATATCCTTATGGGCTTTATAATTTTTTTATTTCAGGTTATTATGGATAACATTTTCTTTTAAAAATTTTTTGGATAGTGGAATTGAATTATAATTGTCCATAATATTATAGGGGCTTTAAAAACAAATTTTTGTGGTTATTAGTATCCACTAAATGTGAATAATCTTAATTAAATTTTAATGTGTTTTCATGTTCTTCTTTATTCATAAAATCATGGAAAACTTATTTTTACGATTTGAACTTCATTTCTCATCATTTTTTTAATTCGTGTGTAATGAAAATTAATCCTAGTCGATTTAAACATATCCTTTTAAAAAAAATCCTTATTAAGATTTGGTTTGTTAATTTTTCAATAATTTAAATCAATTTTGTAGGAACATTTTATCCTCCTATAACAATGTAAGATTCATAGAGGCATAAATATATATTGGTATTCAAATGAATAAATATCTAGGTAAATCATATTGGACCTCAATCTAATAAAATTTCTTGGGCCCTACAATAAAATACAATTAAGCTATAATTTTATATTATTATATTATACTTAAATGATCACATTTAATTAAACTATAGAAAAGAAAAAGTATGTATTCTGTAAGGCTCTCAAAGTAGACCAAATTGAAATATAACTTCTGGGATAGATTTCAATGCCCAAAAATTCAACCCACTATTTTAGAAATAAAATATTAATTAATTATCAAATTTACATAAAATGATTCAAAATATTATTGAAAACATGGGGGAAAATTTTTATCCTCAATTAACTTATAGAATTTTGTCACCATCAAGGTTGTTATGGCGCATCAATGATGAGGAGAAAATGTTGGCAAAAAACCATGGGAATGATGGAAATTAATTCTCCAGCCATATTTCATCACCCTTTGGATTAAATTTTAATTTTGGATTAATATAAACCCATTTTTATCTACCCAAGGCTCTAAAATTTATATTTATGGATGATTTTTAGAAGAAAATAGGATTATTTTGTTCTTGTATTTCATTATAACATTATGATTCTATTTTTATTTCTTAAGATTGTTCTTCACTCATAAAATTTCTAATTAAAAATAGTTTTATAATTAAATGTCCTTACTTAATATTAAATATTCTTATAATCATATTTATTTATATAATTCTGTTAGTTACATGAATTAAATAATTTCACTCAATAATGGATTTGATTATTAATTGTTTTAATCTCTTATTACACTTCACTTATATAAGTTCAATTTTATCTTCCATTAAAATTTTTGTATCAATATAATTCTATTCCTATTTTGGGTTGATTTTAGGAAGATTACCGTCACTAGATTTTAATTTATTTTATTTATTTTGAATCTTTAATTAGTTCTTTTATTTTAGAGTTTCAATTCATGAATTATTTTCATCTTCAGATTCAATTATTTTATTGGTTACATATTTTTGGATCTAATATGATATAATTCCTTAAAATCATAAAAAACATGATCCTATAAGTGTTATGTATTATCCATGTAATAGTCTAATTTTTAAATTATTCAATGATAGGGTTTGTTTTACCATAAAGAGTGGATTCTTCTAAAATTGGTGAGGTGAAATTTTCTAAGAAAAAAATTATATCCAATCATACCCTTGAAAAAACATTTAATCACCCCATTCACATTAATTTTTTTAATTAAAATATTCATCTTTTTTGTTTTTAGAATCATATCAACCCAAATATTTTTTCAATTCAGATCCAAAACACTCAAAAATCTTTTATCATCAAGGTTCACTTCTTTGTTCTATGTGGATTTGACCACCCACTGTGTCGCAAGCAACTGCATCTAACCATAGGATAGTTTTGGGTGAAACCAAATATCTTTAAAACAATTTTAAAATCTCAATAAATCATATAAAAATCCTCTAAAACATTTCCTTGAGATTTTAATTATAAATCAAAAAATAAATATTGTTTCACCATATAAGAAACAACATTGAAGCATGATTTATTTAGTGTGTTTCTCTCCGTTCTTCCATGTTCATTTTCATGTGATTAATTTTATTGGATCTTCAATTTAAAGGTAATTCATAAATACATGGTGTAATTTTCCCTCTATTAATTTCAAAAAAAAATACTCATATATGAAAACTTCTATCTAGAATTAATTTTTTATGTCTTAATTAATTTAAAATTTTTATCATTACTCTCTCAAAAATAAAAATTATATAATTATGTGTGATGTTGCATGATTGTTTTACCATTTTAAAATTTTTACAAAAATTTTTAAACTCTTCTTGAATATCTAATCAACTAAAAATAATTCAAATAACACAACATTTAGTACTATTATCTCTATATAATAATGATGTTAAATATGAAATTATTTACATAAATTAGACTTTTCAATTTCCCCTATAGATGAATTTTTTCATGTATTAATGAAGAATATCAATTTAAAATCACCAAAGACACCTTAATAGGGTAAACAACACCTTCAACATGCTCATATATATATATTTATGAATAAAATTTTCAAAATTAAAAAAATCATCCAACTAATTATTCTCAATAAGGCCTCATTTATGAATACCATAGCTATGTGTTTTCTCTTATACTTGCATCATTTAACATTTATTAGTATTCATGATCACCTATAATCCACTTTACTAAAAAAATATTTCACTCAATACTCAGGGATCATTTAAATGGTGTTATGTTAAATCTTCAAGAACCTATAGTTTTTTGAAAGTATTTTTTTTGTTTATAAATAGCAATTTTTTACCAAAAAATCATCATTTATTAAGATTTCATTCAAATATTTATATTTTATTCTAAATGGATAGTTTGTGTTGGATGAGAAATAAAAAAACCTCTCAAATATAAGGATAAGTTCATTTGAATAATTTAGGATTTTTAATCCTTGTTTATTCAAAATACCTCACTTATAAAGTTTTTTAAAATGATATCACTTATCACTTTAATTTTTTATCATTGTTTCAAATCATAGGATCAAAAATTAAATAACAAACATAGAGGAATTTTCTCCCTCTTATTATAACATTTTATATTTCACTTGTTTAGAGGTAATCTGTAAAAGTATAATGAATGATAACTAGTGAAACTATATCCTAAAACTATTAATAAAACATTATGTTTTCCCTTTTTTAGTATTTTTTATCTAAATATGATTAACTAATCTATTTTACTCTCCTAGGATTATATCATTTATATTATTAAAAAATAGATAAATTTGGATAGGATAATAATGATAGGGTTTTTAATTTTTTTTCTTAATAAACTATATATGATTTCTAAGTGCTCAATAAAGGAATTAATATGAAGATTGACATAAGGGTTCGGGGGTTAAATTTCATAAAAAAATAGCAACAGTCATACCAATTTCATTTGACATGTATTATTTTGACAATGAAAACAAATCATGTTATATTATCCTACATGTCCTGATTATTTCCCAATATATACATTGTGTAAAACACATGAATGTTTGTTTATAATACCTTTTTAATAGGATTATACTCATTAAGGAATAATTTTTTACATTAATTAGAATAATAAGTAAAATAAGTAAAAATTACAAAAAATTCACAAATTCATATCACATCAATGATAATTTTAAATTAACTCAAAACTAGATTGAAAATCCAACATTTAAAAAGTTCAACCTATTTCTTTTAACTTTACATTCATTATCAATCAAAATTATATAAACAACCAATATGAATCTATTAATTAATGATCTCTCCTATATTATCATCAGAAAAAAATTCACAAGGGTTTAGAGACACCACCCATACAATTGAACTAATAATTATACTCATTTCTTATCATCGATATAAGTGATAAAAAATAATATAAACATAATTTAGAAAAGGAATAAATCTGAATGATAGAAATAAAATTAAAGTATTTATTGTTTAAGTGTGGTTTTTTATACATATCTAGGAATTTAAAGTAATTTATTTTCATTGAAATACTTTTTTAATTTGTTTGAGTATTAGTAAATAAATGACAATATTGTATTTTGAAGTTATATAATTCATAAAATTTTATAAAGTTATCATTAAAAATAGAATAAATATTAAAAACATAATTAAATTTATAAGTAATATTCTATTTTATTAATATATATCATATAATTAAAAAAGGATGAAATATATCTGTTCCATGAATGATGGAGAAAAAATATCAAAAATTTAAATCAGATAAAAATGAAAAACGTTACCTAAGACTCTAGAATGTTTACCTCATGATCACCATTAATCTTATCCTCAATCTATTACTTTGGGGTTGCTATCATTTTTAAATATTATGGAACCAATGTCTATTTTATAAGACAAATTCCTCAAAATATCTAGGTAGACTATGCGACACAACTATAAAAAAAGGAATATTTAAATAAGTAAAGTAATTCTAACTTTATATTTTCATTAATTTTAATATTAATATTCATTAATTTTTGAAATTTATATTTATGAATTATGACATACAAAATGATATAAAATGAAGAGAGATAATTTCATGTGGCTATAGGAGTAGCATTGTGTATATGATAGAGGGGTTAATATATACCTAGTGGTGTCTAGTATAGGATAAAATGGCTACATTTATATTCATAATTTACTACACATAATTTACCAAATACTTATTAAACACATTAGGATATTCCTTAAATAAGAAGGAACAAAAGGAAAATTTTCATTAAAAATTAAACTCATGATAACCCTTTCCATCCGAATTTTTATCATTTTACAAGATATAACCTATAATTAAATCTCTATTTTTATATATATTCTTGTACTAGTTATCCTTTAATCTATAATGGTCTAGATCAATAATAATCTACTATAAAATTCATTACACATGAAATCTGAGGAAGTGGTACCCTTTTATTCTCTTAACATTTCATTGAAGAAGACCAAATCCCTAATTCATTTTTCAAAAATGTTTCTAAATTAGTTTTTTTGTGTTATATTTTTTCACATAAGGATTTATTAAAAGTTTATATGAGGTGATCATAACATAAGGAAAATAATATCAATAATAATTTCCACTTCTTCTTAAAAAAATCATGTTTTATCACTATGATTCTTTAACCATTATCTCTTGAAGAAGTGGTTGTATACTAATTTACATTGGGGAAATAGATTAGAATTAATATAATAATTAGTATTTTAACCCTTAATTATTCTATATTAGTACAATATACTCATTTTCTATGTTATTGGGAAGATTAAAAAATACAGAATATATATTTTTTCACCCAATATAAATGGATTCCATGGTAGTTTTTTGTGATTCTTAATTCAATTGATTAATTTATGTTCATTCTTGAGGAACGTCATGGTTACATGCATTCAATATGTTATATACTATATAATTTTATATTATATATATTCAATATATAATTTTGGATTTATTTCACATGGAATTATAACTATATCAGTCCATATATGTATATTTTCAGATACTTTACAAATATCATGAGTAAAGGAATAAATATTATTATAAATACCTTATAAAACTCTTGTTATTGAAATAAGATATTCAGATAGATGTGGATTCAGATCATGATATATAAATATACATACATATATATATCCCTTAATTTTTATCTCCTATTTGAGATATTTCAGTCCCTTCCATATTAAATTATTCCTACCTTCGGGGGGACGAATATGAAATTTATTTACATTTTTTATATTTTGTTTGATAATGAATATTAAGGCTAACCAAGATTTTCATAAATAAATATTTAATCATTTTAGAAAAATATCCAATAGATCCCATAACAATATATACCCTATATCCATAAATTTTTAGTTTTTTCTGAAACTAGATACATAATCATATTATGACATGAATGGTCTTCAAAATTTCCATGAAATTTCTTCTCAAAAAGTAACATTCTTAAAAATAAACTAAATAAATAATTTAATTAAAACCAGTAGAAAAAAACCTATGAAATTATGAGAAAGAATTATTATTTAGGTTAAATATTGTAGATTTAAATCTATGATCATAGATGAGCATAAGATAATCATAAGGGTAAGATATCATGGTTATAACTAATGAATTCCATACCCAGTCAATCTAATATCTTTAATAATGATTCATAGAATTGATATTTTGTATAAAATATAAAATTAATAATATTGTTTACTCATCAATAACAAGTCATGAGTAACGAGATACTATCATAAGCATAATACATAGTTTTTTGGAATACACATAAGAATAGAAAATCATTTCCTTAGTCAAGTCTCCCTGACAATATTATTATAGTGGATTTGGTTCACTCTCCATTCCATCATTTTCTTAGTCAAGTATCACTCCCAATACTATCATAATATATAAATTCCTTTAAAAACTACTTTCAATTATCATTCAAGTCTATATTATCTCATGAGATATCAATATTTTCCCAATGCATTGGAGGGACATATAATTTCATGCCCACTACTCACTTAAAGATAATCATACGTATATAAAACACAGGTTCATAAAAACATTTATAATTTTATCAAACCATAACTCATGGAATGGAAAAAAATCATATAAATTTCCTTATTTCATTATATCATATCCCAAGGAAAAGAAACAAGTTTCATAAATATTTCATCAAAACATAATTAACTCATGTGAAAAAAAATAGGTTTCATTGAATCATCCATAAATTATCATCATCATAATCCATTAAAATAATGAAAGTGGATCCTATCATAATATCATATCCCCATTTAATCACATTAATCCTTAATGGATGTTGGCATATATAAAAATTTCATTCTAAGAGTATTTGAACTTTTTTGAAAATTAAAAAAATACTCATTTCATTCGGTATCATTAAAAACTAAAAATTATAAAAATATTGATAAATGATTTAATTTGGAAATCATGATTGTAACATGTAAATTAATATCCAGATGAATGAACATTTAGGATAATGGTAAAATATATTTATGTTTTATATGTTCAAAGAGAACAATCTTTTCACACTTTTATAAAAAGTAAAAAGTGAGTCATATAAAAAATATTTGAAAAGATTCATTTTAAAAAATATTAAATAACATTAAATTTATTAAGAAAATATTTCTTAATCATTTATATATCTATGAAAACATAAATAAAACATTATGATTCACATGAACATGGAAGGAATAGTTTTTCGACCAAATAAAATATAATGTTGAGTTTTATTAATAAAAATTTTCAATCAATTTGAGTACCAAAGAGAGAAAAATTGTATTTTTACTTTAAAACAATAATAATAAATAAAGGATAATAAATTATATGTGTATTAATGGATAAAATCCACATATTTTACCACAAATTAAAATTTATCATAGACAATCTCAAGAATAAATGACATTGAAAGATAAATCCATACCCCAAGTCCCATATTGCTTTATTTGTATTCAAAAATAATATATAATAAATATATATTTATCATAAATATATTAAAAACTATTTTAATACCAAAATTATTGTGTATCATTTATTAATAATTTTTTGTAATCCAATTAATAATTATTTTTCATTAAAATCAATATTTTGGTCAAAACTACTATGTTTTGCATGCATGTTTTAGTTCATCGGTTTTGATACATGCACCTTCATAACGGTTTAAACTAATCTATAAAATTAATTATTTGAAATTTATAATATTTATTGATTATATATTCATTTATAACCATTTATATAAATCAATGAATAAAAATAAATTACATAAGTTCATGGAGATGATTTTCCATACGTTCAAATGATTTATGTTTTCATTTTTTCAGAGATGGTTCTAAAGAAAGGTAAATAATAATTAATCTTTATGTAATAAAAAATTTATCATATATATATTATATGTTCATTAAATATATCTTTTATACCACCCAAGCAAAAAAATAAATGAAAAATGAATAGAATCTCTTTTTGAAGGTGGTTTTCCACATATATACATCACCAACTATATCATTTTCTAATAAATGGGATAGATGTAGAAAATTACCATCACATTAGCATTAAAATATAAATTTATATTCATGATATGGATTCCATAAGTTTATGATAGTTATTAGTTTTAAGAATAATGAAACATGAAAATGATCGGTAAGATCATTTACCTCTTCCTTTAGTATCCTTCTCTGAAAAGAACCTTAGGGATTCTTGGGTGGGTCTTTTTGGAAAAAATAACATGGAGTTTGTTGATAAGGATTTTGTTATAGTATTTAGGAAGTTATTTTTTAAGAAAAATTTCTCGATTTGTGTGTATAATAGATGACTGGTGGTTCCCTTTTATTAGTTAGGGGAAAATAACTATTAACAAAAAAATAAAAGATTAAAAAAATAATAAATTCATGTTAATGTTAAAGTGGAATTAAAAAGACAAAATTAAATTATATTATAATCTTGGGTGTATATACACTTATCCAATAGGATTCAGAAATATTTTTTTTATTTTAAACCTTGTCTCTTCTATTTAATAACCCCATTTACACCTTTATCTTTTACCGTATTTATGAATTTTTTTACCTTGGTTACTAAAAATGACAAAAAAAATAAAATTGAACTCATTACCAAATTAGTAAATAATAAATATAAATATTGAAATAATTTTATCATTTTTCAATTTTATTATGTAGAATAAATTCATTTTAATAATAGTGTGTAAAACACCCAAAAAATATTTTTAGAAAAATGTATTTTAATCAAAACAAATAAGGTTAATCTAATTCATTTCCTAGTAAAAATAAGTATATGAATGATAAAAATTTATTAAATATATTATCAATATATTTAATTAAAATAATACATAAATAGTTATTAATTTAATTTATTAAGATAAAAACACATTTCATGCATTAAAATAGTTTTTTAAATAAACATCTCCATTTCCATTAAAATGATTTTATTTTCATTTATATAAATTTGATAACCAAGAGTTTGATATTAAAATGTGTAAAAAAAAATTTTATTAATTTTTTTACTCATATTCATAACCTCCAAACCAACAACTAGGTTTTAACAACCCAAACATTTATAAATAAAATTCCCCTTGTGATTGAATTAAATGCCCTATTATGGTTATAAAAAACACTTGCACTTAATTGTTTTTATTAAATACTATCATATTTATAAGACTATTATTAATCATAACCTTTAATAAAATACCCATTTATCATTGATGATAATATTAAAATAAATATAGGGTTATGATAAATCTAATCGGCATAGAAAATAGATGAAATTGCCTCAACCAATTGGATCGTACCCTGTGAATCTTGTTTATCAGAGCATCATGGGTAGATTTCTTCATTGGGATTTTCTATTGACCAATCCCAAGACAATATCCAATAACTAAAGAATGATAAAAAAACATTAATAACTGAATTTCAAGATCATCGAGGTCATGGCCCAAACCATGTACGCCGAACCAGCCCATGAAAATCTCACCATCACACACTTTATCCTTAATGCATTTTATTATCTAATAAATATCTATATATAAATTCCCTAATAATATGAATATTTATATTTTATATAATAATGAATATATTAACTTTCTATTGCTGATACTTTGTAAAATATTTTTATTTTGATATGTTAAAACACAAATTGAATTTTTTGTAATATAAAATTTTAATTAATATATTCCTCTTTTTGAATTTTTTAATTTTTAAAAATAATTAATATTTTAATTAAAAAATACAATTAAATAATTTTTATTAAATATAAATAATAATATAACTTTTATGAAGTCAAATGTTATTTTTTATAAGGGTTCAAAAACAATTGTTTTTAAAAAACCAATCATTTCTCAATAAGAGTTGATTCTTATTTTAAAAGTTAAAATTAAAAAATTTATAAAATATTTTGAATAAAAAAAATATATTATTTTTGTAATTATCATTTTGAAATTATCTAGTATTAAATTTTTTATAATTTTTTTATAAAATAATTTTTTTTGTGTGAAAATTAAATGCGGTATAAAATACGATGTGTATAATGACATTATAAAAGTTTAAACGTGATGTAATAAATGATGTAAAAGGTATCCAAGACCAAATATTTGTTTTCAATTTAAAATTATCTATTTTGATGTTATTTTATTAATTATATAAAGAAATTATGAGCCCTCCCAAACCAATATTATTTTTTACGGTTTTAAAATATTTTATTTATAAAAATTTTCAATTGTACATCACCAAGGATAATATTTTAATGATTTTGGACTTTGTACTTATAAATGATTTAAAAACCTATAAGATATGGGAAAATCCCTTCAAATATTTTTTTTTTGTTTTTTTATTATATATTTTCTAAAACCTATATTTAAGAAATAATAAAGAACTCCCCTCTCTTTTCAAATATAAACCAACCCATAATACCATTCTGTATCACTAAAAACCTTGGATAATTTTCTTAATATTAATTACCTTTTATATATTCCTCCAAAATTTCCATAAAGCTATCAATAAATTCCTCCCAAGATTTTGGAATCACCCTCTCGATTTAAGGGATTTCTATCTCTTCTTTTCCAATCAAATACCTGCATCATAATTAGCCTTCTAAATCTTATATGAATATATTTTCACTAATATATAAAGAACACCATTATATAAAATTAATTTCCTAAAAATTATAGATCATTTATCCCCTCTCATTATAGTATTTACCTAATCTATTACTATTCTGAAATTTAGTAAGGGATCTTCCTTTTTCTCCCCTATATTCAAGAACCTTATTTATATAATGCACTTTTTCATACAATTATTAATGATAAAATATGATATTTTACTTCCATATTATTATCTTTATGGTTTATTGGTTATGGGTTACCCAATTGACTCACATTAATCCTTCCCATGATCCATTATGTACCATGGTTATGTTGCCAAAATTATCCTATGATTTTTCCATGCCATGTTTTTATTCAAGAACCCTCCTTGTCTAATGCTTATTAATTAAAAAAAATGGTTTTATAATGTTATTACATATCCATTATACTATAATTTTCACTTAAAGGTTATTTTATTCCCCATTACCTCTCATTTAACCAATTTATAAATCTTCATGTACTATCATTAAGCTTCCTAAATGTCACTAATATTTCCCATGCTGAACATTTTTTATGTGTATACTAGTACCCATTTCCAGTCAAGAGTATTAACCTAGATGTACCTTTACATAATTTATTGGGTAATTCCATGTATGTAACCCACACTCCTTAATCTTGGGGTTAAATTTTATGAAATACATTCTTATGTTGTATGATCTATATAGTATACTTGTACATGTACATGATATGAAAGTGATGAGTTCACCCTAAATTATATAGTGCTTCAATTCATTTGTTAATGTTTTAGATTCGCAAGACATAATTTATGGGATTATATATTGAACTTAATCTATTATGGGACTTTTTCCACCATGTTATGATTTCTTCATTGTTTTCCTTGACCTATGACATCATGTTTAATTTTTTTTCCACATTCTTCTATTTCTAGTATCATATCGTGATATATCATGTATCATTGTTCATATTTATGATTCGAACCCCTTTTATTTCCCATTGAAATTTCTATTGTTTAACATTTAATACTTTCTTCATGTTATTCATGGTTTATTCCCTTACTTGGCTTTATAGCTCACCTCTTTCTTATACATGTCACCAGTTTATCCCATGTTGTTTTAAGAACGATGGAATTTTATGAGCATGTTAAGTTGGTTTTAAATAATACTGATGAACCACATATTTTTAAGTTGTTATATACTATTATTAATTACCCAAATAAACTAGGATTCTTGATATTATAGGTTGGATTATTTTTATTCCTATATAATTTATCATGAATTGATGTTTACTAAAGACAAGGCTTTCCATAGTTGGTATCAAAGGAAAGTTGGCCTATTTTTAGGATTATGATTAAAAAACTATAGAGATATCATTTTCGATAATACTAAGTATATGAAAACATCCATATGTTTTTGTAAATTATATAGTAAGTGGTTTCCAAGAAAATATATCCATGTCTGAATGATACAAGTGGATGTGGCTCTAGGATAGAGGTAAATAGGGGTAATAATCCCTAAAAGGGTGCATTGAACTAGACTCGGTCATCACCAGGGGAACAACAACATGCCTTTATTCACCCCTGACACTCTCATGGGATATGCATTGGAAAATGAAAAATATCATTATAAACTATTATTAAAGGAAAAAATCCCATAAGATTCTATTTTAGGAAATAGTCATGGATATTCTACATTAATGCCAAGAAATTAATAATTTATGGAATAAAATCTATTTATTGATTATCCCTTTAATTTTATTGGATTTATATTATTTAGTTTTATAATTTAAAATTACTCATCCCTATTTTTTATTTTATTTTAGCAAGTGTCTTAAAATATGAGGAATTGAGTAAAAAACCAATGTGATGTGAAATGTGTTGAATTCATAAATGAGATGCCTAATATGGTGGTATCTCAAGTAAGATATTTTTTTATTATTCCAAACCAACTAACAAAAATAATGATTAACAACTGGAACATAGTTTAATGTTTAAAGACAATAAATATGAGTAGGATTAAATCTCAATGAAGTTCATCTAATAAAGGTGATAATGTAAAGATTAAACAATTTCCATTGTATAAAAAATAAGGATAGAGGCACCAAGGAAAATTCCATAAAGGAATTAGAAGATTTTTTATGTGTGGAAAAATAGGGAATAAATTATCCAATTTCCATGGAAAAATTAATAACGTGATAGATGGGAATAAAATTCAATCTAAGGTACCATATACAGTTCTATGTTATAAATTTAGAGAAGTTGGGAATTATCCAAGACAATTCTCTATTCCAAGGGGTAACAATCATAATGAGAACCAATAATATCCATGAATACGGGAACAAGGAACTTCATATGCAAATATTTATCATGATGAATTAAGTACATGTAACCTCTACTTTATAATTGTATTTTTCATTTTGTATTTCAATTCATTCCATATTACCATATATTATATGTTTTTTTGGAGCATTGAGTCACCACCCAAATTATTTTATATCATTAGGAAAAAATATCTATGATTATTGTATCACAATATGAAGTTTTTTGGAATGTTCTTATTAAAAATATTATCAATCGCCATTTATTTAACTTGATGTTATCCAAATTAAATAATGGTTTTTTAAGTAAATCATAAATTACTGTGAGAATGAATTCACACTTTATACCATGAATCTCCCTTGAATTCTATATAAGTGTAAGGAGGATGATGAATCTACTTTGGTATCATCATTTAGATAATGTATATTATTACCCTATGAGAAATATTATATATATTAAATGATTTATACTGAGTAAAATATCATTTTTGAATACATTCCCACTAGGAGAGAATATGTTATTATGTTTCTTGAATAATGTTTTGGTCTTCCTCGTAAACAAGATTTTGAGTTAGAAATCTAACTAATACCTAGTGAAAGTAAAATTCATCATTGGAAAATGGATATTTATAGATCCATAAAAAATGTAGATGATTTAAGGGTGTCCTAGACTAACATATTTGATCGATATCCATAGTTTCCATGGACTAGCTAGGTATTATAGATAATTTGAATTAAATGTTTTTTATGATTATTAAACCCTCTATCCAAACTAACTTGGAAGCTAGTCAGTATTTTATGGAATAATAAATGTGAAGATCTCTTTAAATAGTTGATTAATATTATTATCACTGCATGTGTACTTACACTACCCAAAAGTGGGTAACTTTTTATGGTATACAGTAGTGCTTCAGAGATGGTCTTGGGTTTTGTACAAATTCATAATGAAAATGTAATATACTATGCCTCGAGGAATGTGAATATTCATGAATAAAACTACCCAATGGATGATCATGAGTTGGATGTAGTAATAATCATATTGAAAAAATAGAATCTTTTTTATTTGGTGAAAATTGTGAAATATATATGTATCATAAGAGCCTAAAGTTTATATTCTCATAGAAATAGTTGAATATGCACTAGTAAATATGGTTAGATCTAATTAAGAACTATGAATGCTCAATACACTACCATCCCAGAGAGGGAAAATAAAGTGGTAGACACTCTAAAGTATAAAGGATCTATAAATTTTACCATTGATGATAATTAAGAATTATATGATCTTATTAGACTTTAAAATGATGGACATGGGAATCATAAAATAAGGAACATCATCCATCCTTTCACAAATTATTTATCAACCATCCCTTATGGATAAGATAAAGGATCCTCAAAGAGATAATATATAAATTCAGAAGAAGGTGGAAGCGATAAGAAAATATAAATACTTATATTTAAAACATAATGAAGAAGAAGTTGTAAGATTTGGGATGTGACTATGTGTATCATAAAATCCTGGATTAAGGAATGAGTTTTTGTATTATGCACATAGATCCAAATTCTTCATCTATTCATGGAGAATGAAGATGTATCGATATATCTGAGATAAGTATTTGTAAAGTCCCGAGTACGGAGCCCCTCCACTGGTTCCCCGTACCTAGTTTGCCACATGACCTCAAGTGCGTTTCCCCAAATTCCAAAGGCTGCCGACTAGCAACGAGGGCCTTGGTGAGTCGGTGGGGAAACTATGCCCTCATTCAGTAAGGTATACAAGGTAAGAAAACAACAATAAACAGTAGAAGCAGTAAACAGCATGCATAACAACAGAAACCAAATAGCGGAAACAATGTAGATATATAACTATGATGACAATGATGCACCAAGTACAAGTATCTAACAAAAACAGAAAACACAACAACGTGCTGAAATACAACTAAAACCAAGTGAAAAATAAAAATAAAGTGAGCTCCTCCGCATCGCGAGCCACAACTCGGTCCCATGCTCCCCAGCTCCTGGTGCAGTCAAGATCCTGAAGAAGAAGCGCGCTTGCCCTTGTCTATACCTACAGCAACATAGTCTTCTTGGGCCCAAAAGCATGGCCCAAACAGGGTGTGAGATACAATCCCAGTAGGCAATCACCCAAATATTTGTGCCTAACAGTCAATGAATACATTGCATTAATAAAACAAGAATCAGTAAACAAAAAAGCACAAACAGCTACAATCCACAGTTCTAACAAGTTTAGCACACAAGTAAGCAGCCAGCAACAAAAGATAAAATAGGTAACCCTCTGGGTAGCTCTCACAGTATATCCCCTATGGTTCAACCTCTATGTACTAGCAACTCTCTGGGAGGAACACATAGTCTCACCCCTCTGGTTCAGCTACGTAATTAAGCACACTCTCTGGGGAAGCACTCACCGTCAATTCCCCCTATAGTCTTGTATCGTGCTGAAGGATCTCTAGGGAAGCACTCAACGTCAATTCCCCCTGTGGACTGCGTCAAAATTAAAAGATACTCTGGATAATCCCTTCCATCAATTCTCCACTTGGTCTCGTATCGTGATTAAAAGACACTCTGGAGAAGACCATCTGTCAATTCTCCCTTTGGTCTGGTACCCTAGGTTCTCACAGTCCTGAGTAACTAAACATGCTCAGTGTGTGTGTATCATCCAAGTAAACCTCAAGAACTACTTGACTATCAACTAAGGCTCAACAACAATAAATAACAACAGTCCACAATCCTACAACTAGGCATGGCAATTGGAAAGACGCCAAACAGGCAGAACAAGCATGGAAAAGCAATCTGAGAAAAACAAAATACTCTAATCACAAGCAATAACCTCTACTAAAGCAATCAAGCAAAGCAGACAAGTAATAAGGGAAAAACTGGAAACACGCAATAACCCATTCAAGGGTATTGGTGGAAATTGCACAAAATATTCATCAACTTTCTACAGAAAGGCACAAACCACCTAGCTCGATCCTAGGAGATCGATATACGTGAACCTCGATAACATATTCCCCTTAGAATGATGTAGATCTGAGAAAACGCACAAAACGTTCATCCCACGATAACATGAAAACAAGGAGGAATCAAGAAACAAGGCTCAAGCAGAAGGAAGAACTCACTGCTGCGATTCCAATGCAATCGACCATGCTCGAATCGGACAACGGATGACGAGTCAGGACTTCATCAAAGATTTGGCCATACGGATGCTCTCGGACAGTCGAAAACTGAAGAAGAATATGAATATGGGGGTTAGGCGCGACCCCGGTCCGTTTAATGAAAAAAAGAAAGTGCACGGCGTGTACTTCTATAGTACACGGTGTGTACTTTAAATTTTTTCCATACTCCAAAAAACTGGCCTCCACCTCATCCTTACACACCGTGTGTGTGGCCCAGACACAGCCAGCACACGGCTTCGAACCGGAACAGAGTACACGGTGTGTACTCATAAAGTACACGGTGTGCACTTGAAAAAATTTCCAGAAAAACCATTTTTCTTAAAAACTCCAGAAAAAGGGAAAACATACCTGAACGAAGATCCGGGTTCTTACAGTATTGGTGGGAAAATATAAATAAATATATCACAAAATATATATCAATGTGTCTTATATGTCAGAAAGTGAAGGATTAATGGAAAAATCCAAGGGGACGATTCAACCATTACCCATAACTATGTGGAAATGGAAAAACATAACCATGAAATTCTTAACTTTTTCTATAAAGAAATCAAGATGAAATAATTTTATATGTGTAAGGTGGATCTTCTTTCAAATACTTTTCACTTCATTGCAATCTAAGAGTACTTCTCAGTCAATCAACTAGAAAGGATTCACATTATAGAAGTGGTGATGTTTCATGGAACCCCACTATTGATTATATATAATCAAGACCTACTATTTACCTCCATGTTTGGAAAGAGTCTTAAAAATTATATGAATACTGATTTGAATGTCATCATGGCTTATCACTCATAAACTAATAGAAAATTTGAGTGGGTTATCTAGACACTCGAGGATATGCTGAGATCATGCTCGATGGACTTCAAAGGATGATGGGATCAACATATTCCGTTGTTTGAGTTCTCATACAATAATAGTTTTTAATGAATTATATAAATGTATCCTTATGAAGCCCTTTATGTTAAGAGATACAAAAAACCTTCATGTTGGGTTAAAGTTGGTGAATTAAAACTACTTCATCCTGAAATGTTCAAGTAAATCATATAAATATCAAAACCATTCAACAACCCATCATGGATGCTTAGAGTCAATAGAATAACTATGATGAAAATCTTCAACAAGACATAGAGTGAGGTAAGAGATAATTTATTCATATGTATATCTCTATTGAATAATTTTATTATATTTGGGAACAAGGTAAATCTTTTTCTAATATACATCAGTCCCTTTAATATCCTTGATCGCATCAGAGTGGTGTCCTATCGACTAGAACTCACACCAAACCTATCTCATTTACATGATGTGTTCCATGTATCCACCTTTATTAATTACATACCAAACCCCTTACATGTTCTGAATCCAAAGGTAGTACTATTATAGAATGATCTCGCATAAAAAGAGTAGTTTGTAAATATGTTAGATTGTAGAGAAAACGTTCTGAAAAATAAGACAATGCACCTAGTGAAAATAATATGGAGAAACCAAAAGTTTTAATTAGTGATGTGGGAACCCAAAGGAGGTGATGAAATAGAATTACCCTCATCTTTTTTAGCATGTCAAATGAAAATTTTGAGGGTAAAATTTATGCAGGGGGAATATTTTAAGGACCCGAAATATTATAATTAAAATTTCCCATATGATTGAATTAAACTCCTTATTATGATTATAGAAATCATTTGAACTTATTTGATTTTTTTATATCTAATCATATTTGAAATAAAATTATGTCTCATAAATTTTTAAAAAATAACCATGGAACAGTGATAATATGACTAGTATTAATATAGGGTTATGATAAATCCAATTGTCATAGAGAAAAAGAACAATGACCTCAACCAGTAGGATCATACCCTATGAATACCATTTATTAGGGAATTTGTAGGAGATAACATTATTTGGATTTCCCCTTGACCAATATAAATCTGATATCCAACAACTAAATAATGATTGAAACTGATATGGGAGAAGATCAAGCTCATCGATGTCACAACCCAAACCATGAACACAAAACCACCCTAAAAAATATCATCATTGCACACCTTACCCTTATGGTGTTTTATGGTGTAATAAAGAGATATGTATTAAGACCGTAATAATATGAATATGCATATTTTATATAATAATGAATATGTTTAATTCTTATTATCGTTACTTCGTAAATTATTTTGATTTTGATATGATATAACACAAATTGTATATTTCGGGTAATATGAAATTTCAAATAAGATATATTTTTTTGATGAATTTATGAATTTTAAAAATATATTATAATTTAATAAAATAATAAAAATAAGTAATTTTTATTAAATAAAACTGGTAATATAATTCTTATGAAGTCAAATGCAATTTTTTTATAAGGGGTTGAAAACTATTATTGTCAAAAAACACAACAATTTTCAATAAGTCTTGATAATTGTTTTAAAAATGGATATTCAAAATTTTATATAATTATTTTTATAAAATAAGTTTTTTTTTTGAGTCAACGCATTGAAATTATCAAATTATAAATTTTTCATAATTTTTTGAGACAATCAAATTTTTAGGGTAAAAATTAAATATAGTAAAAAATACGGTGTGTATTATGACATCACAGAAGCCCAAAAGTGATGTATATAATCCTATAAAATGTATCCAAGACCAAATCCATGTTTCCCCTTTAAAACAATGTGTTTATAATTTTATTTTATTAATTTTATAAATCCTTCATGAATCCTCCAAAGCCTATATTATATATTAAGGTTTTCAAAACATTTTTTTTAACATGACTCACTTCCACATAACAAAGTGTAATATTTTAATGAGTTCAGCCATTGGAGTTATAAAATATTGAAAAAATATCTTATTTGGTATAAAACAAGGAAAACCCCATTTTAATTTTTTTGGTTATGATTATTTTTTGTATAGAGTCCAAAACCTATGTTTGGGAAATTATAAAGAACTCCCATATCTACTTCTATATAAACCGGAACAATATTCCATTATTATTCACTAAAAAAACATAAATAACAACATTATGATTTCCTAACATCTATATATTCCTCCCAAGGTTCCCCCAACCCATCACAAATCTTCTCCCAAGCTTTTATAATCACACTTTCAAGGTAAGGTATTTCCCTATCTTCTTTTTCATTCAAGCACCTTATTTGTAATTAGAATTTTTAATCTCAATTGGTTATGTTTTAATGACTTTATAAAGATCCCAATATTTTACAATTTATTTCCTAACAATGAGATATTATTTACTCCCTCTTATTGTGGCATTTACCTAACCTTTTACTATGTTGAAATTTAGTTAGGGATCCTCTATTTCTTCTCTTTATTCAAGCACCTTATTTATGTAATGAACTTTTTATTACAATTAATATTGATGGGATATACTCTTATTCATACCTATTAATAATTTTATTATTTAGAAGGTATTATAGACACCTTTCAATACCATTAATTCCTTCCATTGTTCATTATATACCCTTGTTATGTAGCCAAAATATCCTATGATATTTATATTCCAAGTTTTATCCAAGCACCCCCCTTGTCTTATGCCTATTAATTACAAATTTATCTTGTTATATTATGTTCTAACATATCCCTAATAATTTAATTTATAATTCAAAGTTATTAAAGACCCATTTCTCTATCATTGAATCATTTTATGGATATTCAGGTACTACCATTACAGTGTTGAAGTGTCACTACAATTTTCCATGCTGAACATTTATGAGGTGTATACTCATACTCATTTCCACTCAAGGTTATTCCACTTATTGTAACTATACTTTGTTGAATGGATTTATCCATGTAATTAACCAAAAAACATTGATCATGGGGTTAAAATTGGTAAAATATAGCCTTATTTTGTATAATATATGTGGCACACTTATGCATGTGCATGATATGAAAGAAACGGGTGATCTAATAATTATATATCACTATAATGAATTGGGTAATGTTTTAGTATCATGATACATCATGTATGGGATAAGAGAGTTAACCTGAACCATTATGGGAATTTTTTCACCATTTTATGATGTATGGATGGTTATCCTTCACCTATGATTTCATTTTTAATGTTGTTACCACATTCCCATATTGCATGGATGTTATCATGTTATATCATGCCACCTTGTACATATTTATCATTCTCACCCCTTTTATGTCCCATTTAACTACCTATTGTATAACATGTAATAAATACTTCATGTTATGATTTTTTTTATTCCATTACTGGTCTTTATTGCTCACCCCTTCTTTATGTATATCCTCATGTTATCCCATGCAGTTTTAAGAATGATGGAATATAATGAGCATGTTAAGGAAGCTTTAAATAATGCATATATACCACCTATTTTTAAGTATTTATCAAACAGACATATTTACCAAAAAAACTAGGCTTCATAATTTTATGGGTTTTATTATTTGTATTACTATATAATAAATCATGAATTGATGTGTAATAAAGACAGGGGTTTTCATATATGTGACAATTGTTACATTTAATTTTAATAAGTAAATACTATTTTATGGTTCATTTAGATTCAATGTTGTCGGTAAAACTAATAAATAATGGAATCAATATTATTTAAAGATAAATATATCATAAAATATTAGGGTGTTACATTATACCCCACTCATAATAATTTCATCCTTGAAATTTTATTACTCTTATACCAAAAAAATTTGGATACATATACCTCATCACATATTTTAGTTCCCAAGTAGCTTTCTTAAATTTATTGTTTTATAAAAAAAATGACTAGGTTAGTGGGATTTTTCTTTATAAATTCCTATATTTGACCCATAATCTCAAAAAAAAAATCCTTATATGAGATATTACACTCTAATGAAACTACATATGAGTTTAGTACATGGGAATTATTAGGTATGTACGTCCTCAAGAGAGATGTATGGAACACATCATGAATGTTAGAGAGATTCTATGGATGGTCCAATTAATAAGCTAAAATCATAATATAATAAATGATTTATGAAGGACACATATATCTTAGGATAATGTTTTCTTTCTTTCTGAATCTAATATCCCTCTTTCATAGAGATATTCATAGGAATATCATGTTACAAACATCAAACCATGGACCTCACAATTGATTGTTAGTATAAATTTTCTATTGACACTGAGTCATCATGATGTTTTGCTGAATTTTTATAAACTTATCTATAATTATTTATCTAATATAATTTCCAAATATATTTTCTTCACTAACTTCAACCCAACACATTGAAGTTATGCTCCTAAAAACATATAGAGATTCATAAAGATCTATAAAAATGTTTGAGTGAAAGATATTATTATATGAAAAATATAAATGATAAATGTTTTGATCATAAGGACCTTTGAAATCTATAGAACAAACACTCAAAATATCTTATTGGTTTTGAATGGTATTATAATACTGACCATCTATTTTTGGAAGAAATTTAGTGCTAAAGTTCAACTCTATATTCAATTCTTGCAGAATACTTCTCTGGAACAAAAAGCTAAACCTTGGATTAGAATAAGATATAATTAATTATGGTACTCCATGCATCTTTTCCACATAATAAATGTAAATCCTTAAATATTCATTAAGTTAGAAATATTTTATGATTAAAATAAAATTTTCTGACTTCACAAGGTGATCTACAACAAACCAAATAGTATTAGGGCTACTAAAAATTCTGGGGAGTCCAATGACCAAATCCATGGTAATTATTTTCCTTTACCATTCAATTGTGGGTAATGGTTGTAACATGACACTAAAATTATATATATATTCCTTAAATTTCAAGAATATTAGGAATTTAGTTGTATAATCCATGATTGCATTCTTCATGTTGTTCCACCAGAAATACACTTTTATATTTCTATAAATCATATTATATATAGTATGAATGGATAATTATGAAATATGAGGATTATATTATTGCTAATTCTTTAAATATATTATCTATTGAACACATATCCTATTATAAAACCTTATTATTCCATCACAATCATGGTCGAAATTAGGATCATCCCTTAACTTCTTTTATATTTTTGCATCTTCCTTCCATGCCCCATTAATTATCATATAGATGGATATTTGAACATTCATATAAGAATGATATGATTTATTCCCTTTTCTCATTATTTCAAAATACAAATTCCATAAATCTATAAATATTTGGTCTTTTTAAGTACTTATCATGGAAAAATAAGATTGGTCCTTCTCGTTCAAAGCATCATACATCTTTTTTTAATTCCTAGGGTGTTAATGTATTGAGCATTCATAATCATTAATTGATAACAACCATATAATTTGGTATATATTAAAATATTTATTGGGAATATATACATAAATACTTTATAATATATATATATATATATAACACATTTCACCATAATGATAACACCTTCATATTGTGAATGTAAAACATTCCACTTCAAACTCCAAATCATGAGTCGTGAAATATTCCTTGTGAATATTCAATTAGCTTGAGGTATAATCTATCACCATATCATTTTTTGATAATTCATCTCATTTTATTCTTTGATTCATCAATATTGATCATAAATCCTTCTACACTATAGGGTACTATGTACACAGGTGAACTGACCAACCTTCTTTATAGTTCATTGATTTTTTTTCATTCATCGATCAAAAGGAACATGGAAATATTTTGAGTGAATATGGTAATTGGATTTTATTACCATGATAAATATCTCAAAAATAGTTGTTGGTGTATATAAAACAAAATAAAACTATGTATTTCAGTCACCATGGTAATATTGGTCCATCATTTAATAACTTATACCTCTGATGGATCCACAAATATGCCCTCACATGAGGTTATATGACCCAATAATGAACCTTTCTAAAACTAGAATTCAAAATTTACAAATTTTTCATAAGTATTATCCTTACTCATGGTATTCATATCAATAATTAATTGATATTCATGCTCTTAATTTATCATTGTCTATATAATTATATAATCTATAAATTCTAAAAATATTAATAGATCTAATCTGTAAAAACATTATTCATTAAATTGAAGAAGATAGAATAGGAATTAGTAATAAAAAATGGAATAAATAAAAATAAATAATGAACATTTCTAGTATGTGAGGTTGTCTTGGGTATATACTATTTATTTTAACTTTAAATTCAATATCAATCAAAATTTTATAAACAACCAATATGAATCTATTAATTAATGATATCTCCTATATTATCATCAAAAAAAATTCACAAGGGTTTAGAGACACCACCCATACAATTGAACTAATCATTATACTCATTGCTTATCATCGATATAAGTGATAAAAAATAATATAAACATAATTTTGAAAAGGAATAAATATAAATGAGAGAAATAAAACTAAATTATTTATTGTTTAAGTGTGATTTTTTATACATATCTAGGAATTTAAAGTAATTTATTTTCATTGAAATGATTTTCAATTTGTTTGAGTATTAGTAAATAAATGATAATATTGTATTTTGAAATTCTATAATTCATAAAATTTTATAATTTTATCATTAAAAATAGAATAAAAATAAAATACATAATTAAATTTATAAGGAATATTCAATTTTATTAATATATATCATATAATTAAAAAAGGATGAAATATATTTGTTCCATGAATGATGGAGAAAAAATATCAAAAATGTTAATCAGATGAAAATGAAAAAGGTTACCTAAGACTCTGGAAGGTTTACCTCATAATCACCATTAATCTTATCCTCAATCTCTTACTTTGGGTTTGCTATCACTTTTAGATTTTATGGAACCGATGTCTGTTTTATAAGATAAATTCCTCAAAAAATCTAGGTAAACTATGTGACACAACCATAACAAAAGAAATATTTTAATAAGTAACATAATTATAACTTTATATTTTCATTAATTTTAATATTAATGTTCATTAATTTTGTAAATTTATATTTATGAATTATGACATACAAAATGATATAAAATGAAGAGAGATAATTTCATGTGGCTATAGGAGTAGCATTGTGTATATGATATAGGGGTTAATATATACCTAGTGGTGTATAGTATAGGATACAATGGCTACATTTATATTCATAATTTACTACACATAATTTACCAAATACTTATTAAACACATTAGGATATTACTTAAATAAGAAGGAATAAAAGGAAAATTTTCATTAAAAATTAAACTCATGATAACCCTTTCCATCCGAATTTTTATCATCTTACAAGATATAACATATAATTAAATCTCCCTTTCTATATATATTCTTGTACTAGTGATCCTTTAATCTATCATGGTCTAGATCAATAACAATCTACTATAAAATTCATTACACATGAAATCTGAGGAAGTGGTACCCTTTTATTCTCTTTATATTTCATTGAAGCAGACACAATCCCTAATTAATTTTTCAAAAATGTTTCTAAATTAGTTTTCTTGTTTTATATTTTTTCACATAATGATTTATTAGAAGTTTATATGATGTGATCATAACATAAGGAAAATAATATCAATAATCATTTCCACTTCTTAAAAAAATCATGTTTAATCGCTATATTATTCAACCATTATCTCTTGAATAAGTGATTCTATACTAATTTCCATTGCGGAAATAGATTAGAATTAATATAATAATTAGTAGTTGAAACCTTACTTATTCTATATTAGTATACTGTATTCATTTTCTATGTTATTGGGAAGATTAAAAAATAAATAATATTTTTTTTTCACCCAATATAAATGGATTCCATGGTAGTTTTTTATGATTATTAATTCAATTGATTAATTTATGTTCATTCTTGAGGAACTTCATGGTTACATGCATTAAATATGTTATATACTATCTAATTTTATATTATATATATTCAATATATAATTTTAGAATTATTTCACATGGAATTAAAACTATATCAATCCATATATGTATATTTTTTGATACTTTACATATATCATGAGAAGGGGAATAAATATTATTATAAAGCCCTTATAAAACTCTTGTTCTTGAAATAAGATATTCAGATAGATGTGACTTCAGATCATGATATATAAATATACATACATATATATATCCCTTCATGTTTATCTCATATTTGAGATATTGCAGTCCCTTTCATATTAAATTATTCCCACCTTCGGGGGGACAAATACGAAATTTATTTACATTTTTTCTATTTTGTTTGATAATGAAGATTAAGGATAACAAATAATTTCATAAATAAATATTTAATCATTTTAGAAAAATATCCAATATATCCCATAACAATACACACCCTATATCTATAATGTTTTAGGGTTTTCTGATACTAGTTACATAATCATATTATGACATGAATGGTCTTCAAAATATCTTATAAATTTCTTCTCAAAAATTAACATTCTTAGAAATAATCTAAATGAGTCATTTATTTAAAACCAGTAGAAAAAAAACCTAAGAAAGTATGAGAATGAATTCGTATTTAGGTTAAATATAAGTGATTTAAATCAATGATCATAGATGAGCATAATATAATCATAATGGTATGATAGCATGGTCATAACTAATGAATTTCATACCCAGTCAATCAAATATCTTTAATAATGATTTATAGAATTGATATTTTGTATAAAATATAAAATAAATAATATTGTGTACTCATCAATAACCAATCACGAGTAATGAGATACTATCATATGCATAATACATAGTTTTTTGGAATACACATAAGCATAGAAAATCATTTCCTTAGTCAAGTCTCCCTGACAATATTATCATAGTGGATGGTTCACTCTCCATTTAATCATTTTCTTAGTCAAGTATCACTCCCAATACTATCATAATGGATCAATTCCTTTAAAAACTACTTTCAATTCCCATTCAAGTCTATATTATCTCATGAGATATCAATATTTTCCCAATGCATTGGAGGGACATATAATTCCATGCCCACTGCTCACCTAAAAAAAATAATACATATATTCAACACAAGTTCATTAAAAAATTTATCATTTTATCAAACCATAACTCATGGAATGGAAAAAATCATATAAATTTATTTATTTCATTATATCATAACCCAAGGAAAAGAAACAAGTTTCATAAATATTTCATCAAAACATAATTAAGTCATGTGAAAGAAATAGGTTTTATTGAATCATCCATAAATTGTCATCATCATAATCTATTAAGAGAATGAAAGTGGATCCAATCATAAGATCATATCCCCATTTAATCATATTAATCCTTAATGGAAGTTGGCATATATAAAAATGGCATTCTAAGAGTATTTGAACTTTTTTTGAAAATTAAAAAAATAAGCATTTCATTCGGTATCATTAAAAACTAAAAATTATAAAAATATTGAGAAATGATTTAACTTGAAAATCATGATTGTAACATGTAAATTAATATCCAGATAAATGAACATTTAGGATAATGGGAAAATATATTTATGTTGTATATGTTCAAAGATAACAATCTTTTCACACATTTATAAAAAGTCAAAAGTGTGTCATATACAAAATATTTGAAAAGATTCATTTTAAAAAATATTAAATAAAATTAAAATTATTTAGAAAATATTTCTTAATCATTTTATATCTATGAAAACATAAATAAAACTTTATGATTCACATGAACATGGAATGAAAAGTTTTTTGACCAAATAAAAAATAAGTTTGAGTTTTATTAATTACATTTTTCAATCAATTTAAGTACCAAAGAGAGAAAATTTGTATTTTTACTTTAAAACTATAATAATTAATAAAGGATAATAAATTAGATGTGTCTTAATGGATAAAATATACATATTTTACCTCAAATTAAAATTTATCATAGACAATCTCAAGAATAAATGATATTGAAAGATAAATCCTTACCCCAAGTCCCATATTGCTTCATATGTATTCAGAAATAATATATAATAAATATATATTTATCATAAATCTATTACAAAACTATATTAATACAAAAAAAAATTTGTATCATTTATTTATAATTTTTTGTAATCCAATTAATAATTACTTTTCATTAAAATCATTCTTCTGGTCAAAACTACTATGTTTTGCATACATGTTTTAGTTCATCGGTTCTGATACATGCACCTTCGTCATGGTTTAACCTTCTCTCTAAAATTAATTATTTGAAATGTATAATATTTATTGATTATATATTCATTTATAACAATTTATATAAATCAGTGAAGAAAAATAAATTACATAAGTTCATGGAGATGATTTTTCATACGTACAATTGAGTTATGTTTCTATTTTTTCATGGATGGTTCAAAAGAAAGGTAAATAATAATTAAACTTTATATAATAAAAAATTTATCATATATATATTATATTTTCATTAAATATATCTTTTATACCACCTATATAAAAAAATAAATGAAAAATTAATAGCATCTCTTTGTGAAGGTGGTTGTCCACACATATACATCACCAACTATATCATTTTCTAAAATATGGGATAGATGTAGAAAATTACCATCACATTAGTATTAAAAAATATATTTATAGTCATGATATTGATTCCATAATTTTAAGATAGTTATTAGTTTTAATAAGAATGAAACATTAAAATGATCGGTAAGATCATTTACCTCTTCCTTTAGTATCCTTCTCTGAAAAGAACCTTAGGGCTTCTTGGGTGGGTCTTTTTGGAAAAAATATCATTAAGGTTGTTGATAAGGATTTAGGTATAGTATTTAGGAAGTTATTTTTTGAGAAAAATTTCTCAAGTTGTGTGTATAATAGATGACTGATGGTTCCCTTTTATTAGTGAGGGGAGTAGAACTATTAACAAAACATAAAATATTAAAAAAATTCATATTAATGTGAAAGTGGAATAAAAAAGACAAAATTAAATTATATTATAAGGTTGGGTATAAATACACTTATCCAATAGGATTTAGAAATATTTTTTTATTTTAAACCTTGTCTCTTCTATTTAACAACCCCATTTACACCTTTATCTTTTACCGTATTTATGAATTTTTTACCTTGGTTACTAAAAATGACAAAAAAAAATAAAATTGAACTCATTACCAAATTAGTAAATAATCAATATAAATATTGAAATAATTTTATCATTTTCCAATTTTTATATGTAGAATAAATTCATTTTAATATTAGTGTGTAAAACACCCAAAAAATATTTTTAAATAAATGTATTTTAATCAAAACAAATAAGGTTAATCTTATTCATTTCCTAGTAAAAATAAGTATATGAATGATAAAAATTTATTAAATATATTATCAATATATTTAATGAAAATAATATATAAATTGTTATTAATTTAATTTATTAAGATAAAAACACATTCCATGCATTAAAATAGTTTATTACAAAAACATCTCTATTTACATTAAAATGATTTTATTTTCATTTATATCAATTTTATAACCAAGAGTTTGATATTAAAAATGTGTAAAAAATAATTTTTCTTAATTTTTTTACTCATATGCATATCCTCCAAACCAACAACTAGGTTGTAACAACCCAAACATTTATAAATAAACACTAATGGAAAAGCAGGTTTTCCCAACAGTTTAGAACTATTGGGAAAGGCTACAAAACCGTTGGTATATGTTATACCAACGGTTCTGCAAACCGTAGGGAAGTAAGCCGTTGGGAAAGGTTTTCTCCAACGGTTTATAGTAAACCGTTGGGATAGGGTGCTGAAAATTACCCTATCCCAACAGTTCTGGAAAACCGTTGGGAAATATTTTTCCCAATGGTTTACAACCGTTGGGATATAGTGAACAAAATTATCATGTTTTTTCCAACGGTTTAGAACCATTGGGAAAAGTGTTTTACCAACGGTTTAGAACCATTGGGAAAAGTGTTTTACCAACGATTCTATGAACCGTTGGTAAAACAAGACCTACACATTCTATGCCAACGGTTTTGAACCGTTAGCATAGCCTCTGCTGGGAAAATTGCACAGCAGCTCTTCAATTTACCCAACAGCTCTCCAATTTGACCACCGGCTCTCCAATTTTCCCACTATGTCTCATTTTGTGTGTTCCCTCTCATTTTCAATCCAATTATTGTACCTGCAATAAACTAACACATACATATACAAGTATTGTACCTGCAATAACCAACTAACACTTACATATAGAGAATAAATTCATACACATTTAACATATAATGGTGGAACTATACACATCCATAATTAAATTAGAATTCATAACGTAATTATAAAAATATATAATTAATTTAGAATTTAATTTAAAATTTAGATGACAATTATATGTGGAATCCAGAAGTCAATTCATAATTTGATCGGTTTTTTGTATACCATATATTGTTACTTGAAATAATGTCCATTTTAAATATAATACATACACCTGGCGAGCTACCGGCCACACCGCGCCTCGGATTGAGGCGGGGTTGACTCTTACACATCACATATGACCCATGGATCGTTGTGCTAATGTATCGACACAATCTGAATGTGTTTCGTCAGTTTTCCTTATGCCAGTTGATGTTTTTCAATTAAAATGACGTACTTTTGAAAAAAAGGCAGACACTTTGAGTGGTTTCGGCCACACCGCGCCTCGGATTCTGGTGGCATTGACTCGTACACGTCACATATGACCCATGGATCGTTCTCCTAAAGTTTCAATGGAAACCGAATGTGTTTGGTTGGTTTTATGTATGTACTTAAATTGTTGTCCATTTTAAGCAAAAGATAGCCACTTAGAGTGATTCCGGTCACACCGTGCCTCATATTAAGGATGGGTTGACTCGTACACCTCAAATATGACCCATGGATCGTTATTATAAAGTATCGACACAATCCAAATACGTTTGGTCGGTTTTCAGTATGCCAGTTGATATTTTTCACTTCAAATGATGACCTTTTGAAACAAAAGACAGACACTTTGAGTGGTGGCAGCCACACCATGCCTCGGATTGAGGCGGGGTTGACTCGTACATGTCACATATGACCCATGGATCATTGTGCTAATGTATTGACACAATCCGAATGCGTTTTTTTGGTTTCTCGTATGCCAGTTGATGTTTTTCAATTAAAATGACCTACTTTTGAAACAATAGGCAGACACTTTGAGTGGTTCCGGCTACACCATGCCTCGTATTGAGGAAGCGTTGACTCGTACACATCACATATGACCCATGGATCGTTCTAATAAAGTTTCAATGGAAACCGAATGTGTTTGGTTGGTTTTCCATATGTACTTAAATTGTTTTCCATTTTAAGAAAAAGACGGACACTTTGAGTGGTGCTGGCCACACTGTGCCTCAGATTGAGGCAGGGTTGACTCGTACACGTCACATATGACCCATGGATCATTGTGCTAAATTATCGACACAATCCGAATGTGTTTGGTCGGTTTTCCGTATGCCAGTTGTTGTATTTCACTTCAAATTATGTCCTTTTGAAACAGAAGACAGACACTTTGAGTGGTGGCGGCCACACTGTGCCTTGTATTGAGGCGGGGTTGACTCGTACACATCACATATGACCCATGGATCGCTGTGCTAATGTATCGACACAATCCGAATGCGTTTGGTCAGTTTTCCGTATGTACTTAAATTGTTGTCCATTTTAAGCAAAAGAGAGCCACTTAGAGTGATTCTGGACACACCGTGCCTCATATTCAGGCAAGTTTGACTCGTACACATCACATATGACCCATGGATCGTTGTTCTAAAGTATCGACACAATACGAATGCGTTTGGTCAGTTTTCCGTATGCCAGTTGATGTTTTTCACTTCAAATGACATCCTTTTGAAACAAAAGACAGACACTTTGAGTGGTGGCAGCCACACCGTGCCTTGGATTGAGGGGGTTTTGACTCATACACATCACATATGACACATGGATTGTTGTTCTCATGTATCGACACAATCCTAATGCGTTTGGTCGGTTTTCCGTATGCTAGTTGATGTTTTTCAATTAAAATGACGTACTTTTGAAACAAAAGGCATATACTTTAAGTGGTTTTGGCCACACCGTGCCTCTGATTGAGGCGGTGTTGACTCGTACACGTCACATATGACCCATGGATCGTTCTCCTAAAGTTTCAATGGAAACTGAATGCGTTTGGTCGGTTTTCTGTATGTACTTAAATTATTGTCCATTTTAAGCAAAAGACAGACACTTTGAGTGGTGGCGGCCACACCGTGCCTCGGATTGAGGCGGAGTTGACTCGTACACGTCACATATGACCCATGTATTGTTTTGCTAAAGTATCGACAAAATACGAATGTAGTTGGTCGGTTTTCCGTATGCCAATTGATGTATTTCACTTCAAATTATGTCCTTTTGAAACAGAAGACAGACACTTTGAGTGGTGGAGACCACACCACGCCTCAGATTGAGGTGGGGTTGACTCGTACACGTCACATATGACCCATGGATCGTTGTTCTAATGTATCGACACAATCCGAATGCATTTGGTCGGTTTTCCGTATGCCAGTTGATGTTTTTCAATTAAAATGATGTACTTTTGAAACAAAAGGCAGACACTTTGAGTGGTCCCGGCCACACCGCGCCTCAGATTGAGGCGGCGTTGACTCGTACACATCACATATGACCCATGGATCGTTCTCCTAAAGTTTCAATGTAAACCGAATGTGTTTGGTCAGTTTTCCGTATGTACTTAAATTGTTGTCCATTTTCAGAAAAAGACAGACACTTTGAGTTTTGGCGGCCACACTGCGCCTCAGATTGAGGTGCGGTTGACTTGTACACGTCACATATGACCCATGGATCGTTGTGCTAAAGTATCGACACAATTCGAATGCGTTTGGTCGTTTTTCCGTATGTCAGTTGATGTATTTCACTTCAAATTATGTCCTTTTGAAACAGAAGACAGACACTTTGAGTGGTGGCGGCCACACCACGCCTCGGATTGAGGCGGGGTTGACTCGTACACATCACATATGACCCATGGATCGTTGTGCTAAGGTATCGACACAATCCTAATGTGTTTGGTCAGTTTTCTGTATGCCAGTTGATGTTTTTCAATTAAAATGACGTACATTTGAAACAAAAGGAAGACACTTTGAGTTGTGCCGGCCACACTGCGCCTCGGATTGAGGTGGAGTTTACTCGTACATGTCATATATGACCCATGGATCGTTCTCCTAAAGTTCCAATTAAAACCGAATGTGTTTGGTCAGTTTTCCGTATGCACTTAAATTACTGTCCATTTTAAGCAAAAGACAGACACTTTGAGTGGTGGCGGCCACACCGCACCTTGAATTAAGGTGGGGTTGACTCTTACACGTCACATATGACCCATGGATCGTTTTTATAAAGTATCGACACAATCTGAATGTGTTTGGTCGGTTTTCCGTATGCCAGTTGATGTATTTCACTTCAAATTATGTCCTTTTGAAACAAAAGATAGACACTTTGAGTGGTGGGGGACACACCGCGCCTCGGATTGAGGTGGGGTTGACTCTTACACATCACATATGACCCATGGATCATTGTGCTAAAGTATCGACACAATCCGAATGCGTTTGGTCGGTTTTCCGTATGCCAGTTGATGTATTTCACTTCAAATTATGTCCTTTTGAAACAGAAGACAAACACTTTGAGTGGTGGCGGCCACACCACACCTCGGATTGAGGCGGGGTTGACTCGTACATGTCACATATAACCCACAGATCGTTGTGCTAATGTATCGACACAATCCGAATGCGTTTGGTCGGTTTTCCGTATGCCAGTTGATGTTTTTCAATTAAAATGACGTACTTTTGAAACAGAAGGTAGACACTTTGAGTGGTGCCGGCCACACCGCGCCTCAGATTGAGGTGGCGTTGACTCGTACACGTCACATATCACCCATGGATCGTTATCCTAAAGTTTCAATGGAAACCAAATGCGTTTGGTCGGATCTTCGTATGTACATAAAGTTTTGTCCATTTTAAGCAAAAGAGATCCACTTATAGTGATTCCGGCCACACCGTGCCTCAGATTCATGCGGGGTTGACTTTTACACATCACATATGACCCATGGATCGTTGTGATAAAGTATCGAAACAATCAGAATGCGTTTGGTCAGTTTTCCGTATGCCAGTTGATGTTTTTCACTTCAAATGACATCCTTTTGAAATAAAAGACAGACACTTTGAGTGGTGGCGGCCACACCGCGCCTCGGATTGAGGTGGGGTCGACTCGTACACGTCACATATGACCCATGGATCGTTGTGCTAATGTATCGACACAATCCGAATGCATTTGGTCAGTTTTCTGTATGCCAGTTGATGTTTTTCAATTAAAATGGCATCCTTTTGAAAAAAAAGGCAGACACTTTGAGTGGTGGTGGCCACACCATGCCTTGGATTGAGGCGGGGTTGACTCGTACACATCACATATGACCCATGGATCATTGTGCTAATGTATCAACACAATCCGAATGTGTTTGGTCGGTTTTCCATATATACTTAAAATGTTGTCCATTTTATGAGAATCCTCTGTGCGGGGGGTTGTTCGGGGTCCAAGGAAGAGGGTGGGGGGGCTGCCCGGGGGCTGTCTGGGGTCCAGGGAGGAGGGTGGGGGGGCTGTGCGGGGGGCTGTCCGGGGGGTGTTCGGGGGGTTGTCTGGGGTCCAAGGATGAGGGTGGAGGGCTGTCTTGGGGCTGTCTGGGGGGGCTGTTCGGGGGGCTGTCTGGGGGCTATCCGGGGCTGTTCGGGGGGTTGTCCAGGGTCCAAGGAAGAGGGTGGGGGGCAATCCAGGGGCTGTCTAGGGGGTTGTCTGTGGGGTTGTCCGAGGTCCAGGGAGGAGGGTGGGGGGCTGTCCGGGGGGCTGTCTGGGGGTTGTCCGGCGGGGCTGTCCGGGTTCCAGGGTGGAGGGTGGGGGGTTGTCCAGGGTCCAGGAAGGAGGGGGGTTCCCAAACACACAACCAATAAAATACAACGACATCCATAAAAACAGATAATATGTAAAAATAACTCAACTCCAATACTATAATACGAGTCTAGATAAAACCAACAACTAGAATAGATTAAATATCAAATCTCAGTAATATCAGTCATAAATGTAATGGATCAGCTTGTCCCACATCACCATCACCATCATCACCATCATCATCATCACCCTCTTCCTCATCCCCATCATCGTCCTCACCCTCTCCCTCCTCCTTGTCCTCGCCCTCGCCACCCGCCTCACCCTCCTCCTCTCCCTCCTCTTCTGCATCAGACTCCTCGCCATCACCATCTTCAAGTTGTACATCGTCCTGACCACCACTAGAACTTCCACCTGGTGCACCGTATATAGAACGTATCGACGACATATACTCATCAAAAGCTGGGTTGGCCTCTGCTGGAAGTGTAGGACGTAGAACTTCAATAAATTTCATAAACGCACTATTTTCCCTAGCAGACTGTTCTTCCGTCTTTGTGGCCCTTTTCTCAGCTTATTCTGCCTGTGCCCTAACTTGCTGCATCTTAGTGGCACTACAGCTCATACCTGAGTAGGGCCAATACCTCGTCGGGGCTATCCTAGGTCGGCAGCGTACTCTGCCAGAATGCTCCTCTCCCAACACCTGATGTAAGTGATCTATTGGCACAAAATTGTCTGGTTCTTGGGCATCGAGGGCCTCTAAAGCATCTTGTTACAAATATAAATATATAATTAAGTTGCAAAATAGATATTAAAAAATAAATTCAACAGATTAAAACTTACAATCTGCTGCTGAGTTGCTTCGTTGATGGCACTTCCATCCTTTTTTTCGTCTACTCGAGCAAAACAGTTTTGCTCGAGGCACGCGTCCTTCAATATTTTGTATTTGCCTCTACAATGACATTGAAAACTAAAGTTATATGAAAACTTTAGAAAACTATTAAATAATTGAAGAAACAAAAGAAAGTGTAAGTCGTAAAGAAAACTTATAAACAATTGTTATACCTGCTTCCTCTCATGATCAGGCATCGTAGTGCATCCCAGTGTGTGGAGGTATTTTTTTTCATCAATTTTCTTTTTATTTTTTCCAGATGATTCCTAAATAAAATTTGAAAATGAAATAGATAGTATTAATGAAAAACATGAAAGTTATTATTTAAATACATCAAATTTTATTAATACCTTAAACTGGGTACTCGTCCAATGAGAAATCATCTTAAGATACTACTCTATAGGACAGTCATCCACCACTGGTACCACCTCTAACTCAGTTCCATCTCTAGAAACCCATCCAATATACAACTCATGCTTGTAGGCTCTCCAAAGCTCACCTAAATCCTTTAGACATTCCGATCGTGCACCCTCACCATCGGGAAAATTAAATCGAAGCTGAAATCAAAATATTAATTCATATAAATACAAAAAAAAATCATGGCATTAAATAGAACGTATTTTTTACCCATATCTTTGCCCAAGCTCTATCCTTGACCTCATGTGTCAAATGTCTCCACGATAGCGGGCTGACGAAAATGATGTCGGGGTATTTGGCAAGCATCGCCAAAAAACTCCAACATTGCTGCCCTGTTTTCTCAACCATTTGGTTGTCTTCATTATAATCCACCATAACCTGGGTGCGGCGGTTCCACACTGAACGCATACGTGTACGCCCTCGCCCACGCCTCCTATCAGTAGATGTATCTGTCATGAGAGAAAAACAAATATTTTATCAAAACATGTTATAATGAAAATAAATATTTCTATAAAAATTTGTTAGGGTTCTTCAAATATACTTATGCCAGTCTAATCGTTGAGTGCCCCTGGATCCACAGAAACAAATGGAACACCCTGTGGTGTAACAGGAGTCAAAGACGATGAAATATAGAAGCTCGGAGAGACAGAATTAGAAGGAAAAGAATATGGGACAGTTGTCTGACTAGATGATGACTGAGGAGTGGGAATCAACATGGGATGTGAAAATTATGGGCCAGAAGATGTAGAAGGTAGTGAAAACATGGGAGGCATAAATATCCCATGTGTCTCTAACGACAGACCGGGATCAGAATGTGGGAAGGATGACATGTTAGTGGGAGGGTCAGGATCTAGTCGGGTACGCGCAGCTGCTCGTCCACCTCTGGTACGAACCCTCCTCATACCACCGGCCTGAGTACTAGGACCAGTACTAGGCTCCTCGTCGAATAATTGTCGATGTATAGGTGGATCCTACAAAAATGTTTACAAAAAAATAATCACATGACATTATATATTCTTTAAATATATCAATTTGAAATAAAGTACTCACTGTAGGCACTAATGGTGGAACACCCATCTCCGTCATTCGACGATTGTTCTCCATCATTTTTTTCCTTCTTCTCTCTTCAATTGGATTCATTTCCTGCTTTTGAAAACAAATATGTAATTAATTAGAAAAAGAAAACTAATTTGTAACACAAAAAAATAAATATATGAGGGAATAGGGGATTCATAGTTAATTTAGCTATCAATTGTTTTAGAAGAGCTTGAATGGATTTAATAAATCATACAAGTTGTAATGTTCACCAAGTTAGAAATATTGTTTGACTATGTTTGAATACAGTTCAATTCTAAATTAGAAAATGCAATTCAAATAAAAATGCAACCAATAAACATTCAAAATTCATATAATGGTCAATTAAGCTATCAATTGTTTTATAAGAGCTTGAATGGATTTAATAAATCATACAAGTTGTAATGTTCACCAAGTTAGAAATATTGTTTGACTATGTTTGAATACAGTTCAATTCCAAATTAGAAAATGCAATTCAAATAAAACTTCAACCAATAAACATTGAAAATTCACATAACAGTCAAATTAGTTATCAATTGTTTTAGAAGATCTTGAATGGATTTAACAAATCATACAAGTTGTAATGTTCACCAAGTTAGAAATATTGTTTTACTATGTTTTAATACAGTTCAATTCTAAATTAGAAAATGCAATTCAAATAAAACTGCAACCAATAAACATTGAAAATTCATATAATGGTCAATTAAGATATCAATTGTTTTAGAAGAGATTGAATGAATTTAATAAATCATACAAGTTGTAATGTTCACCAAGTTATAAATATTGTTTGACTATGTTTGAATACAGTTCAATTCCAAATTAGAAAATGGAATTCAAATAAAACTGCACCCAATAAACATTGAAAATTCACATAACAGTCAAGTCAGATATCAATTGTTTTAGAATATCTTGAATGGATTTAATAAATCATACAATTTGTAATGTTCACCAAGTTAGAAATGTTGTTTGACTATGTTTGAATATAGTTCAATTCCAAATTAGAAAATGCAATTCAAATAAAACTGCAACCAATAAACATTGAAAATTCACATAACGGTCAAGTCACCTAAAACATATTTGTGATCAATACTAAATCAATTTGAATATTACCAACCTTAACAACCCAAATATAGGTAAACCAAAATAATTGAGAACATGGATGAATGATTCTATATATTTTCAACCATAACTTTAGGTTCACAATCAACTCTGAAAATTGAGCTATTTGAGTCATCAAAAGAAATAAATGGATTGGTTTCAATGGCACTAGGGACAGTGTCAATTCCATCATCACCATCATCAAAAATATGTCTTGGAATTACTTCAACTATGAAACCAAATTCAGGTCGAAGTTGGTCTTTGACTTAAAAAACTTGTTTAACCATTGATGCCAACACATATGGTTCTTTGGTAGAAAGAGTTCGAGTCATATTAATTGCTCGAAATCCACAATCATCAATAAATGTGCCATGTCTAATCATCGAATCAAACCAATGGAATTTCATCATTGTGACTCGTCCCTGAGAGTAATAATCCAATATTATTATTTTCTCAAAAACTCCATAATAACCCACATTTTCAAATCGCGGTCTACTGTCTGATGCACTGGCATAACAATCTGTTGTGGCAGTAACCATAACACCATCATGTTGTGTTCTCATGTTCTTTGCTCGTTCAGTGACAATAAATTTGTACCCATTGATAACAATGGATTTACAGTCACGAACCATGGTATTAGGACCAAAAGCCAAAGCTCTTATTTCCTCAGAGACAGAGTCCACAGAAAAACTCAATACCTACAATATAAATGATTATTAAAGTTAATTAAATATTGATATAATTATTTTAAACATTAATTTTTTTATACCTTCAATTTTAACCAAGCAGAAAACTCTTTGCTATGCAAAGTATCTCTCCATCTCAAAGATAAAGAACGATGCTTCCTATTTATCATTGTTTTATGTTCCCTATAGATAAAAAATATTAGTATTTTAACAGATATATATGTAATATATACATAATCAATTTTGTTACCTGATATAGTCATCGAACAAATCACATATGAACAAAACTGTGCGATGTGCCATATCCTTCTCTTCATGGCTTAATGTCTTCAATGTATATGATCCAGGAATTCCTCCTATTTGAGGAAGTGATGGAAAACTGGGTTCAATTTTCTCATACTGTTCTTCTTCATTTCTCATTGTTCTTTTCAATCTTGTAGTAAGATCAGACAAATACATCGAGCAGAAATCCATACATTCTTGAGCCAAGTAAACGTTCACGATAGAACCTTCGGGATGATTTCTGTTTCGGACATAAGACTTTAATGTGAACATATTTCTTCCAGTTGGATACATCCAACGAAAAGAAACAGGTCCTCCGAGAAGTATTTCAGTGGGAATATGGACAATCAGATGCAGCATGCATGTGAAAAAATGATGGAGGAAATATTTTCTCCGACTCACACAAAATTAATGGGGCATCTGTCAACATTTTTTGCAAGAAAGACTTGGACAACTTCTTAGCACAAAGATCTCTAAAAAATGGCACAACCAAATAACAACCACCCTTACATTATTGGATAAAAGATGACGGATTTCTATTGGAAGAAACTCATGCAGTAGAATGTGATAATCATGAGTCTTCAAAGATTTTAGCTTCAACTCTCTTCTGTTGACCCGTTTAGATATGTTGCTTGAATAGACATCAAGAACTCTAATAGTATCTAATACTTCCAGAAATTGTTTTTTTCCGTAGGTGTCATCACATAAAAAGAACATGGAAGTTGCCATTTATTTTCACTGATACGCACAAGATGCAATTCTGGTCTGATGCCCCAATCCACCAAGTCACGCCGAGATCATAAATCATCTTTTGTCTTCCCCTTGACATTTAGAAGAATCGAAAGCAACATTTCGCATATATTCTTCTCAATATGCATTATGTCAAAGCAATGACATAACAAATTGGTTGACCAATAAGGAAAATCAAAAAAGATACTCTTCTTCCTCCAATTGTAACAGGTTTCAGTGGAAACATTCTTTCTCTTTCTAGATTTCATTTGACCCTTCCCGAACGAAAAACTAAAATCTTTCAATTCATTAAGCACGTCAGTTCCAGACATACGCTGAGGTGGATCATCGGTCTCTATGGTATTATCAAATCTTCAACGATTCATTCTATATGGATGATCCTTTGGCAAGAATCACTGATGTCCCATAAAATTGAAACTACAGCGATATTTCAGTCTTCTAGATTGTGTATTCTTCATACAAACTAGACATGACAGTTTTCCCTTCGTGCTCCATCCAGACATCATTTCATAAGCCGGAAAATCATTGATCATCCACATAAGCGCAGCACGCATCTGAAATATGTCTTTCGAACATGCATCGTATGTGCGCACACCCACATCCCAAAGAAGTTTCAACTCCTTTATTAAAGGTTTCATGTATACATCAATATCAATGTTGGGATTAGAAGGACAAGATATGAGTATACTCATGAAAGTGAAAGGTTTTTTCATACACAACCATGGGGGAAGATTACAAATGTGTATAAAAACTGGACATGTGTTGTGCGAAGTAAGCATCTGCCCAAATGGATTAAAACCGTCGCATGAAAGACCCAGCCTCACATTACGCATGTCAGCTGCAAAATCAGGATTTCGAGCATCAAATATCTGCCATGAAAATCCATCTACAGGATGAACCAACTCATCATTAGTCTTCTTTCTCTCGGTATCATGCCTTCTCATTTTTATTGATATGTCATCAGACATAAAAAGATTCTGAAGTCTGTGGATCAATGGAAAGTGCCACATTACTTTTTTTGGAACGCGGGATGGTGTTCCATAAGATTTTGACTTCCAGCGGGATGTGCCACATTTTATACAATCATTTCATTTAGCGGTTTCCTCCCAGAATAAACTGCAATCTTTCGGGCAATCATGAATTTTTTTTCTTGAAAATCCAAGTTCCCAAACTAACTTCCATGCCATATAGTGGTTTGAGGGAATATCTGCATCATCTGGAAGTAAATCCTTCAAGAGGGTAACAATTTAATCGATTTCTGTATTAGAAATTCTATACATAGTTTTCCCACGAAATAATCGGATTAAAAATTTCAGCTTTTTCATTTTATCGCATTGTTGATATACTGGAGTCGTGGCGGCATCATTCAATTTTTTCACCCTATCAATATCATCATTTTCACTAGATTCATCAGTTTCCCTCACATCTAAGTCTTCTTGATTCGAAATCCTTTCTTTTTCATGATGACGAATAAATGGAAACTGATCATCTAACAAATTCTCCATTCCAGTCCTTTCATTTCGATCATCACCAATTTGAGATTTCATTTTCTCCCCATTGTGATACTACACAAAGTAGTTTGCTTGAAAACCATTTTTGGTTATGTGGTAGCTGACTTCTTCACGGCTCAACCAAGTTCTACCAACACAATTGGAACATGGGTAGTGTATGCGACCACTATCTAAAGCATTGAGAAATGAAAAATCTATAAAGCTCTCCAAATTTTTTTGAAAATTTCTTGAGATCCGATCTATTTCATACATCCAACTTCTATCCATTCTGTAAAAGGAATTTATATAAGTCATTTTGTCATAAACAATTCAATAGGATTGAACTTTAATAGAAAATACATTTAAGTAAATGATAAAGGAAGAAAATAATCAAGGTATCAACTACACATGTGAAAAAAACATACAAATGTGTTATTGAAAAAATTTAAAACCAACAAGAACTTAATGTGTTATATCACATCACAACATGCCTCATCCCATAACCATATTAGTAGGGTATAATGAACATGAATAACATCAACCTTGTACCATCCTCCTACCCTACATGACCCCAACCACATGCCACAACTTATTATAGCCTTATCACATCACACCTCACTAGAAAACACTAGGGAAATCATAGTACATCTCACCTAAAGACACATGGACAATCACATCGCATCTTTCCTAAAAAAACATGGTCAATCACTTTTGAAGGAAGAGTAGGGAAGACATGGTAGCTATCTAACCATATAACCACTATCCTAGATATTAGAAAAAATACCCATAACTCAAAACCTCTGATCGTTGGTAAGTTTATCCAACTCTAGTTGGGAATGTGTAGAAATAACATAAAAATACATGATATATAGATAGCACAAAATACTCAAACTATGGGTTCACATTAACTACATAATCACACACATCACTAATACTATAAAACACATAAACCACACCACCACCACACAAGACGCATAGCATTTCACACTTTTATTTATAAGCCACTTCATTCACACTTATATTGTCCATTCATTTAATGTTAAATTAATTTAATCCATTTACCACACATCCATTTCTATTCCATCTCATTTATTTAATATCTTGTTTTTTTTAACAGCATAATTAATTCCTTAGATAACCAGGAAAATAATAAAACCACCACACAATAACTCACCATCTCACAATAACCATCAACGCCATGTTACATCGACCAACCATCTCACCAAAACAACCACATATCACAAAAAAAAATTGCACATCACAAACCATTGTACAACCAAAACCACCTCACTACATCATACACCACAACTTCATCACACAACACCTCTACACGACACAACACCACCACACATCATCACTATCATACAACTTCACATGTCACATCCATGCCCACTAACCATCACATTACAACCCCACATATCACAAAGCACAACTGGTCACCTCAATCCCCATAAAACAGCCTACAACATACAATGAAACATAACAAAAAACCTCTCATAGATGCAACATACCCCAACTTCAACAATTTATTTATTCAAGGTCTTTTATTACATTACCCCTTTATTTAGCATGGACATTATAACACAAGTGATATTCCAGGGGAAACTAATTAATTAACAAAATATTCATTCATTTCCCTATTTTTCACGGTGAAATCACATCAAAATACAAACTTAAAACTAAAATATTAGATCAATAACAATAAAAACAAGGTACCATATGTGTATAAGAAATAAAATACCTGATTTGAGATGATTCAGATGGGTTTTCACTTATTCGGATGGGGGAGTTCGAGAGTAGTAGAGAGCTGGAGCTGGATTGAAAACTTAAAACTAAAATATAAGATCAATAATAATAAAAATAAGGTAGTATATGTGTATAAAGGAAAAAATACCTGATTTGAGATGGGTTTTCACCTCTTCGTATGGGGGAGTTCGTGAGAGGAGTAGAGCGCTGGAGAAGGAATGAATTTAGGGTTCTGTCGCGAATGGGAGAGAGCAGCACCGCGGCTGTATTTGGGGAAAGAGATGTTCAGGGTACCCTTTCCCAACGTTTCTATAGAACTGTTGGCAAAAGGGTACCCTTTCCCAACGGTTCTGTTGAACCGTTGGCAAAAGGGAACCTAAAACACCCCTTTACCAATGGTTTGAAGAAACCGTTGGCAAAGGGGTGACTTTTCCCAATGGTTTTAGTGAACCGTTGGGAAAGGATTCCTTGACCATTTCATTACCAACGGTTTTATGAAACCATTGGTAAAGAGTTCCCTAATCCTTTAGCACCAACAGTTTAAGCAAACCGTTGGTAAACACCCGTTGGTAAAAACCAGAATTCCAGTAGTGAAAATTCCCCTTGTGATTGAATTAAATGCCCTGTTATGGTTACAAAAAACACTTGCACTTCATTGTTTTTATTAAATACTATCATATTTATAAGACTATTATTAATCATAACCATTAATAAAATACCCATTTGACATTGATCATAATATTAAAATAAATATAGGGTTATGATAAATCTAATTGGCACAGAAAATAGATGAAATTATCTCAACCAATTGGATCGTACCCTATGAATCTCTTTTATCAGAGCATCATGTGTAGATTTCTTCATTGGGGTTTTCTATTGACCAATCCCAAGACAAGATCCAACAACTAAATCATGATAAAAAACATTAACAACTAAATTTCAAGATCATCGAGGTCATGGCCCAAACCATGTACGCCGAACCAGCCCATGAAAATCTCACCATCACACACTTTAACCTTAATGAATTTTATTATCTAATAAATATCTATATATAAATTCCATAATAATATAAATATTTATATTTTAAATAATAATTAATTTATTAACTTCCTATTGTTATTACTTTGTAAACTATTTTTATTTTGATATGTTAAAACACAAATTGAATTTTTTGTAATATGAAATTTTAATTAATATATTACTATTTTTGAATTTTTGAATTTTAAAAATAATTAATATTTTAATTAAACAATACAATTAAATAATTTTTATTATATATAAATAATAATATAACTTTTATGAAGTCAAAAGTTATTTTTTATAAGGGTTCAAAAACAATTGTTGTTAAAAAACCAATCATTTCTCAATAAGAGTTGACTCTTATTTTGAAAGGTAAAATTCAAAAAAATTAAAATCATTTGAATAAATAAAATATTTTTTTGTAATTATCATTTTGAAATTACCTGGTATTGAATTTTTTATAATTTTTTTATAAAATCAAATTTTTTTTGTGTGAAAATTAAATGCGGTATAAAATACGATTTGTATTATGACATCATAAAAGTTGAAACGTGATGTAATAAATGATTTAAAAGGTACCCAAGACCAAATATATGTTTCCAATTTAAAATAATATATTTTGAGGTTATTTTAATAATTATATAAAGACATTATGAGCCCTCCCATACCAATATTATATTTTATAGTTTTAAAATATTTTCTTTATGAACATTTTCCATTGTACATCGCCAAGGATAATATTTTAATGATTTTGGACTTTTTATGAATAAATTAATTAAAACCATATAAGTTATGGGAAAACCCCTTCGAATATTTTTTATTTATTTTTTTATTTTATAGTTTCCAAAACCTACATTTAGGAAATAATAAATAACTCCCCTCTCTTTTCTAATATAAACCCACCCATACTACCATTCTGTATCACTAAAAAACCTTGGATAATTTTGATAATCTTAATTACCTTTTATATATTCCTCCCAAATTTCCATAAATCTATCAATAAATTCCTCCCAAGATTTTGGTATCACCCTCCCGATTTAAGGGATTTATATCTCTTCTTTTCCAATCAAATACCTTCATCATAATTAGCCTTTTGAAACTTAGTTGAATATGTTTTCATAAATGTATAAAGAACACCATTCTATAAAATTAATTTCCTAACAATTATACATCATCTATCCCCTCTCATTATTTTATTTACCTAAGCCATTACTATTCTGAAATTTAGTAAGGGATCCTCTTTTTTCTCCCCAATATTCAAGAACCTTATTTATGTAATGCGCTTTTTCTTCCAATTAATAATGTTACAATATGATATTTGACATCCATCTTACAATCCTTATGATTTATAGGTTATGGGTTACCAAATTTACTCACATTACTCCTTCATATGATTCATTATGTACCATTGTTACGTTGCCAAAATTATCCTATGATTTTTCCATGCCATGTTTTTTTTCAAGAACCCTCCTTGTCTTATGATTATTAATTAAAAAACTGGTTGTATAATGTTATTACATATCCATTATACTATAATTTTCAATTAAAAGTTATTTTATTCCCCTTTCCCTCTCGTTTAACAAATTTATAAATCTTCATGTACTGTCATGAAGCTGCCTAAATGTCACTACAATTTCCCATACTGAACATTTTTTAGGTGTATACTCGTACACATTTCCAGTCAAGGGTATTAACCTAGATATACCAATACATAATTTATTTGGTAATTACATGTATGTAACCCACACTCCTTTATCTTGGGGTTAAATTTTATGAAATACATCCTTATGTTGTATTATCTATATAGTATACTTATGCATGTACATGATATGAAAGTGACGGGTACACCTTGAATTATATACCGCTTCAATTAATTTGTTAATGTTTTAGATTCGTAAGACATAATGTATGGGATTGTATATTAAACTTAATATATTATGTGACTTTTCCACTATGTTATGATTTATTCATGGTTTTCCTTGACCTATGACGTCATGTTTAATGTTTTTTACACATTATTTTGTTTCCAGTATCTTATCATGATATATCATGTATCATTGTTCATATTTATGATTCGAACCACTTTTATTTCCCATTGAAATTTATATTGTTTAACATTTAATACTTTCTTCATGTTATTCATTATTTATTCCCTTACTAGGATTTATAGCTCACCTATTTCTTAAACATGTCACCATTTTATCCCATGTAGTTTTAAGAATTATGGAATGTTATGAGCATGTTAATTTGGTTTTAAATAATACTGATGCACCACCTATTTTTATGTTTTTATGTAATGTTATTAATTACCCAAAGAAACTAGGATTCTCGATATTATAGGTTGTATTATTTTTATTCCTATGTAATATATCATGAATTGATGTTTAATAAAGAAAAGACTTTCCATAATTGGTATCAAAGGAAAGTTGGGATATTTTTAGGATTATGATTAGAAAACTATAGAGATATCATTTTGGATAATACTAAGTATATGAAAATATCCATATGTTTTTGTAAAGTATATAGTAAGTGGTTTCCAAGAAAATATATCCACGTCTGAATGCAACAATTGGGTGTGTCTCTACAATAGAGGTACCTAGGGGTAATAATCCATAAAAGGGTGCATTAAACTAGACTCAATCATCACTAGGGGAACAACAACAAGCCTTTATTCACCCCTGACACTCTCATGTGATATGCATTGGAAATGAAAAATCTTGTTACAAACTATTATTAAAGGAAAAAAATTCCCATAAGAGTCTATGTTAGGAAATAGATCATGGATATTCTACATTAATTCCTAGAAATTAAAAAGTTATGGAATAAAATCCATTTATTGATTATCCCTTTAATGTTATTGGATTTATATTATTTTGTTTTATAATTTAAAATTACCCATCCCTACTTTTCCCTTTATTATATCTAGTTTCTTTAAATATGAGGAATTGAGTAAAAACCCAATGTGATGTGAAATGTGTTGAATTCCAAAATAAGATGCCTAATATGGTGGGATCTAAAGTAATATTTTTTTTTATAATTTCAAACCAGCTAACAAAAAAAATGATTAACAATCGGAACATAGTTTAATGTCTAAAGACATCAAATATGAGTAGGATGAAATATCAAGGAATTTCATCTAATAAAGGTGATAATGTAAATATTACACAATTTCCTTTGTATAAAAAATGAGGAAAGAGGCACCAAGGAAAATTCCATAAAGGAATTAGTAGATTTTTTAATTGTGGAAAAATAGGGAATAAATTAGCCAATTTCCATGGAAAAATTAATAACGTGATAGATGGGAATAAAATTCAATCTAAGGTACCATATACAGTTCTATGTTATAAATTTAGATAAGTTGGGAATTATCCAAGAAAATTCTCTATTCCAAGTGGTAACAATCATGATGAGAACCAATAATACCATGAATATGGGAACAAGGAATGTCATATGCAAATATTTATCATGATAAATTAAGTACATGTAACCTCTATTTTATAATTGTATTTGCCATGTTGTATTTAATTTCTTTCCATATTAGCATATATTATATGTTTTATTTGAACATTGAGTCACCTCCCAAAATGATTTTATATCATTAGGAAAAAATATCTATGATTATTGTATCACAATTTTAAGTTTTTTGGAATGTTATTATTAAAAATATTATCAATCACCATTTATGTAACTTGTTGTTATCCAAATTAAATAATGGTTTTCTTTTTTAAGTAAATCATAAATTACTGTGAGAAGGAATTCACACTTTGTACCATGAATCTCCCTTCAATTCTATATAAGTGTAAGGAGGAGGATGAATCTACTTTGGTATCATCATTTAGAGAATGTATATTATTACCCTATGAGAAATATTATCTATATTAAATGATTGATACTGAGTAAAATATCATGGTTGAATATATTCCCACTAGGAGGGAATATGTTATTATGTTTCTTGAAGAATGTTATGGTCTTCCTTGTAAACAAGATTTTGAGTAAAAAATCTAACTAATGCCTAGAGAATGTAAAATTCATCATTGGGAAATGGATATTTATGGATCCATAAAAAATGTAGATGATCGAAGGGTGTCCTAGACTAACATATTTGATCTATATCCATAGTTTCCATGGACTTTCTAGGTATTATCGATAATTTGAATGAAATTTTTTTCAGGATTATTAACCCCTCTATCCAAACTAACAGGAAGGTATTCAATATTGTATGGAATAATAAATGTAAAGAGTGCTTTAAATAGTTGATTAATATTATTATCACTGCACATATACTTACACTACCAAAAATTAGGGAACTTTTTATGGTATACAGTGGTGCTTCGGATATGGTCTTGGGTTCTGTAAAAATTCATAACGAAAATGTAATAGACTATGCCTCAAAGAAAGTGAATTTTCATGAATATAACTACCCAATGTATGATCATGAGTTGGATGTAGTAATAACCATATTAAAAAAAATATCACCATTTCTTATTTGGTGAAAATTTTGAAATATATATGTATCATAACAGCCTCAAGTATATACTCTCATAGAAATAGATGAACATGCACTAGTAAAGATGGTTAGATCTAATTAAGTACTATGAATTCTCAATCCACTACCATCCCTAAGGATGAAAATAAAGTGGTAGACACTCTAAAGTATAAAGGATCTATAAATTTTATCATTCTTGATAATTAAGGATTATATGATCTTCTTAGACTTTAAAAGGATGGACATGGGAATCATAAAATAAGGAACAACATCCATCCTTTCACAAATTATTTCTCAACCATCCCTTATGGAGAAGATAAATGATCCTCAAAGAGACAATGTATAAATTTAGAAGAAGGTGGAAGTTATAATAAAAGATAAATACTTTGATTTAAAACTTAATGAAGAATGAGTTGTATGATTTGGTATGTGACTATGTGTATCGTAAAATCCTGGATTAAGGAATGAGTTTTTGGATGATGCACATAGCTCTAAATTCTTCATCTTTTCATGGAGAATGAAGATGTATCGAGATATATGAGATAATTATTGGTGGGAAAATATAAATAATGAGATTGAAAAATATACATCAATGTGTCTTATATGTTAGAAAGTGAAGTATTAATGGAAAAAATCCAAGGGGACGATTCAACCAGTACCCATAACTACATGGAAATGGAAAAACATAACTATGAAATTCTTAACTTTTACTATAAAGAAATGAAGAGGAAATAATTCTATATGTGTTATGTGGATCTTCTTTTAAATACTTTTCACTTCATTATAATCTAAGATGACTTCTCAATCGATTAACTAGAAATGATTCACATTATAGAAGTGGTGATGTTTCATGGAACACCACTATTGATTATATATAATCAAGACCTATGACAACCCTGCTTTCATTACAAACTTAAACATGATTTATTACATAAACTATTCACTTGATACAACATGGGATATCTGGAGGTCTATTGTATTTTGGGATTAGGATAATTACATAACAACTTAAAACATGAAATACAACATCTTTATTGAAAACTTCCTTTATATGACCACTACATTCACTTGTACTTAGCATTGCATGGGATAACCTGAGGACATGCCTAAGAAAAGGGTGAGTTATAAAGCCCAATAAGGGAATAAACATGGAATACATGAGGAGTAAAATACATGTTATACAATAGGAATATCAATATACAACAATAGAAACATGGACATAAATGCATGATAAAGCATGATATTCATAACAGGGAAATGTGGCAACAACACTTAACAGGGAATTAGCATGGGCCAAGGCCCATTGCACATAAAGAATGAGTAAATACTAATTGCACATGAATCATGAGTAAACCCTCATTTCACTTGAATTAGCATTATTTAACACTCATTTCACATGATGTATCATGATACTATACTTTACCCAATGCATTGGAGCGCTATAAGGGTGCACCCTTCTTAAACATTTCATTTCATGCATAAGTGTGTCACATGGATCAAAAAACATGGATTCATTAAACATAATCATTTATTCCATGATAAAGTAATGTGGAATTAATACATGAAACTTTATAATCAATTTGTAAATGTGCATAAAGTTGAATACCCTTGATTGAGAAATGGGCATGGTATTCACTACACAAAGGCATTGGCTTAGAAAATTGGTGCAATTTCGGTAGTGTAACAGCATGACATAAGAATTCATAAAAATGATTTATGAGAGAGAAAGGGGTGTCTTGTCATATTTACATGAAATGGAAAGTAATGGGGTCATATAGATAAATTTCCAAACAATTGTAATGGAATTTAGATTCATGATACAAAAGTATTTCTTGAATGTAAATAAAGAGAGAGAAGTTTCTTTCTGAATTTCATCATAGTAACAGGTGTACATGGGAGGCATTTAATGAGAAATAAAGGGGTCCCCCATCATTTAAAAAATAAGTGGGTAGTATGGGGGAGGTTTGAAACCATACCCCAGCATTTATAATTGAAATTAAAAGGGTATAACAATATTAATAAAATTGGACAAAAAAGTGAAAGGATGAAAAAACCTTACTTGGAAGTGTGCTTCCAAGGCTTGAGAGAGGCTTGAGAGAGGCTTCTTGAGATCTTGGGGAACCTTGGGAGGATTATAGAGAGATTAGGGTAGATATTGGAAAAACTAAAAAGGATTTGAGTGAGGAGGAAGTGGGATCTTAGGTGGGTTTATATTGGAAAGTTGATTTAATTCTTTATTATTTAGGTTTGGGATCCCTTACATTAAACGAATCCAAACCACAAATCAGATCATGGTTTTTTCTCATGGTTTTCTGAATAGGGGAGAGTAAAAAAATATTTTATAAGTCCAATGTCAGAACTTTTTAAAATAATGGGGTTGCTTATGTGGAGTTGAGTCACACTCTCATGGAAAATAATTTAAAAAGACAAGATGTTTAATAAGTTTTGAGGGGTCCATTAATGCTTTGAAAAGTAATTCAAACAAACCCAAAATCACATTATTTTAATGATAAAATATATATTAGCCGAACATAAATCTTATAGTATTTTATTAAATCACTATTGGGTCATTATGATGTCAAAAAAACATTATATATTTAAACGGTATTTAATTATTTTCCCAAAAATTTGATTGTCTCAGAAAATTATTATAAATTCACCGTTGGATAATTTCAATGTCCTGATTCTAGAAATAACATTTATTTTATCTAAATAATTCCCTAAATATGTTAATTTTCACTTTTAAAATAAAAACTGACATTTATCGAAAATTCACAAGTTTTGAAAAAAATGGCTTTCAAACCTTAATAAAAATTACGAATGCATTCATGAAATTATAAGATCATTTATATTTAATAAAAATTAATTTAATAATAATAATAATATTTTATTAAAATATTATTTGTTTAAAAAATCCCTTAATTTAATATAATTTAATTCTTAATTAAATAATAACTAAAAACACTATTTGTACGTTAAAAACTATTTACAATGTATCAATAATGACAAGAAAGCATATTTATTATTATATAAAAATAATGTACATGAAAATAGTACTAGAGATTTGTTACATAACCCCTTAAAATAGTTGCATAAGACCTAAGGGTAAGGTGTGCGATGGTGACAGACTCTTAGGGTGGCTCGGATAACATCGCTCGAGTGGTAATCTCTATCAACTTCCACTTTTCCCGTAGATGGACTCATTCGAGCTTGACATAATGAAGATTAGCTTGGGATTGGTCAAGAGCGAAGCCCAAATATTCCACCTCTTTTCCGAGCTCTGACAAATGGGATTTTTATGGAGAAATTCTACTGGATGAGTTCATCGCTTCCTTTTTCTGAGTAAATTGGATTTATTAAAGCCCTATATTTATACTAATCATGATATCACTGTTCAATGGCTATAAAAGCAACAGCCACAATTCTTAACATAAAACCAAATAATTTGACATTTAATTAGATCAAGTGGTATTTCCATTAAGGAAACTTTGGGTCATTACAATATTCCCCCTTAAGAAATTTCTCCCTCGAAATTTCATTTTCCCACACTAAAACAAATGTGGGTAACTCAGCTTCATCATTTCCTCCGATTCCCAAGTCACTTCTTCAAACTTGTGGTTTCTCCACAACACCTTGATGAGGGGCATTGTCTTATTTCGTAGAACATTTTCTCTATGATCTATGATCTTCACTGGTTGCTCCTCATAAGAAAGATCATCCTCCAACTTTACCACCTCATAAGAGAGTGCATGTGAAGGATCTGGTATGTATTTCCTTAAGAGGGATACATGAAATACATCATGTACTTTGGCCATGGTAGGTGGAAGTGCAAGTCGATAGGCCACAACCCCGACATGATCAAGAATCTCTAAGGGGCCGATGTACCTTGGACTTGACTTCCCTTTCATTCCAAACCTCATGATCTTCTTCCTTGGAGATATGCATAGAAAAACTATGTCTCAAACTTTAAACTCAATGTCTCATTAATGGTTATCTGCATAACTCTTCTGTCAACTCTGGGCTGCCTTGATATGTTGTTGAATGGTTTTCACCTTCTCTACCATTTCTTCTACCATTTCTGGTCCAAGCAGCTTACGTTCACCGACCTCATCCCAATATTCCAGTGTTCTACACCTTTTACCATACAGGGATTCATAAGGTGCCATTTGGATGCTTGAGTGGAAACTATTATTATAAGAGAACTCAACCAGAAGAATATGTTGATCCCATCCTCCTTTAAAGTCCATCGAGCATGCTCTAAACATGTCACCAAGTGTTTTAATAGTCTTCTTGGATTGGCCATCTGTTTGAGGATGATAGGCCATACTGAATTTCAGTTTAGTATCCAAAGTATGTTGAAGACTCTTCCAAAACATAGAGGTGAATCTTGGATCTCGGTCAGACACAATAGATAGTGGCATTCCATGCAGCCTTACCACTTCTTTGATATATATTTGTGCCTGTTGATCCAATGAGAAATCCTCCTGAATAGAAATTAAGTGTGCAGTCTTTGTAAGACGATCCACCACAAACCAGATTGCATTGTTGCCTTTGGATGTCCTCGGAAGTCCAGTGACAAAGTCCATGGTGATGTTCTCTCATTTCCTTTCTGGTATGGGCAATGGTTGCATCATCCACTTAGACTTCTTCCTCTCTGCCTTCACTTTCTATCACAACAGGCACTTTGATGTATATACAGTGATCTCATTCTGCATATTATCCCACCAAAAAGTTTCTCGAAGATCTCGATACATCTTTGTGCTCCCTGGGTGAATAGGGAAATTTGAACTGTGTGCATCATCCAAACGTTCCTTATTCATCTCCGGACTTGATGGAACACATAGTCTTTTCCCAAATCGCATAATTCCTTCTTCATTAACATTAAACTCTGAGGATTTCCCTTTTTTGATAGCTTCTAATTTTTACTAAATTCCCACATCATCCTTTTTAGCATCCATTAACCTTTCCAAAAGAGATTGTTGAGCAATAATTTGTGAAAGGGTTTATGATATTACCTTATTTATGATTCCCATTTCCATCTTCATCAAGTCTAAGAATATTGGATCCTTCTCAATTCTCATCATTGATAGAATCACTGGGTCCTTTCTACTTAGGGCATCTTCCGCCTTGTTTGCTTTCACAGGGTGTTAATGTATTGAACAGTCATAATACTTGATGAGCTCTATCCATTTTCTCTAGTGCATATTAAGCTCATTCTGTGTGAATATATATTTTAGACTCTTGTGGTCAGTATATATCTCACATTTCTCCCCATAGAGATAATGCCACCAGATTTTCAAGGCAAAGATCACCACTGCCAACTCCAGATCATGCATTGGATAGTTTTTCTCATGGATTTTCAACTGTCTTGAGTCATAGGATATCACATTATCATTCTACATCATCACACAGCATAATCCCTTCTTCGAAGCATCACTGAATATCACAAAAGGTTCCCCAGTTGTGGGTAAAGTGATCACGGGCACAGTGATAAGCCTCTTTTTCAAATCCTTGAAGCTTTCTTCGCATTCATCACTCCAAGAAAACTTTACTCCCTTTTGAGTTATCTTGGTAAAAGGGTTGGACAATCGTGAGAAATTTCTCACAAATCGTCGATAATATCTAGCTAACCCCAAGAAGCTACAGATATCCGTTACCGATGTTGGCCTCGGTCATCCCTCAATTGCATCTATTTTGGAGGGATCCACAGATATCCCATTGCTTGTGATGATATGGCCCAAGAATGAGACCTCCTTCAACCAGAACTCACACTTTCTGTACTTTTCATAGATCTTATCTTTGCATAAAGTCTCCAGTACAGTTCTTAAATTCTCCTCATTATCCTCCTTGGTTTTTGAGTATATTAGAATATCATCTATAAAGACTACCACAAATTTGTCAAGGTAATCTCTAAAGACTCTATTCATCGAGTCCATTAAGATTACTGGAGCATTATTGAGTCTGAAAGGCATTACTATGAATTCATAGTTCCCGTATCTTGTGCGAAAAGAAGTCTTGGGGATATCTTCCTTCTTCACCCTTACTTGATAATATCCCGACCGCAAGTCCACCTTGGAGAAGTATTGTGCTCCATGAAGCTGATCAAACAAGTTATAAATTCATGGGATAGGATACTTATTATTTATCGTGATTTTTTTGAGCTCACAATAATCGATGCAAAGGCGCATTAAACCATCCTTCTTCTTGATGAAGAGGACTGGTGCACCCCATGGTGAAGCACTTGGACGTATAAACCCTTTATCCTATTCTCTTGTAGTTGTTTCTTCACCTCTTCAAGCTCTACGACATCCATTCTATATGGAGTCTTAGATATTGGTAGATCCCCTGGTATAAGTTCAATTGAGAATGCAACATCTCTTCTAGGAGGAAGACCAGGCAGTTCCTCAGGAAACACTTCAGTGAATTCCCTCACAATAAGAATTTCTTCAAGGATGGTTTCTTCCTTGGACTCAATCATCTGAGCCAGATATGCGTGCTTATAGTGCAGTAATATCCATGCTTGAGATGATGGAGCTAAAGGAGATTCCTCTTCCTCCTTACACTTGTAAAGAATCGGGGGTCGATTCTCCATATGGAGTGTGATTTCCCTTTCATGAAAATTTATGTTGGATCTATATAAAGAAATCCAATCCATGCCAAAAATTGCATCAAATTCCACAGGAGGGAGTATGATGAGGTCTGCTGGGAAATTCAATCCACAGATTATAATAGGGGAGAACTTATATTCATGGGATGAAATGATTTCCCCATTTGTCGTACTCACCGACATCTTCACTTCCTTGATTTTTGGTGGTGTTGCGATTTTTCTACTAATCTTTCGAGATATAAAAGAATCCGTAGAAACTGAATCAAAAAGTACGTTTTCTATTCTTGAATGAATAACTAGCGTACTTGTCACCACTTCGTTTTCAGGGTTCACTTCGGCAAAAGTGATGGAAAAAATCTCTTCCTTGATGCCTTGAAGGTTGTTGGTTGCCTCTGAAAACCCTTGGATTAGGGCACTGATTTGAAAAATGCCCTGGTTATTTTCAGTAGTAGCAATGAACAACGCGTTGAGGTTTGAACGGAGTGTTCCTCTCCTCTTTTGCAGCTGTAGGTATTTCTTGCCAACAGTTAATAGCTAGGTTCCCTTATCTTCCACACCTAAAGCATTTCCTCGTCCCCTTGAGGCAATTTCCAGGGTGCTTCTTTCCACACTTTTGGCAAGTGGGGTGCTGGATCTTCTTATCACCATTGGATTAATCCATCGGACCACCAGAATTGAAGTCCACCTTATGCTTCTTGTCCCCATGATACCCCTGTGATTCCTAGATATCCATTTCAACCTTGAGGGCACATCGGAAAATTTCCTCATAGTAGTTGAAGTCACAGATCACTAATGCTTTCCATAGGCTAGGCTTCAGCCCACCAAAGAAGCAGTCAACGTTGCATTCGGAGGTAACAACAAATCTGGAAGCATATCATGCAAGCCTTGTGAAGTTTTCCTCGTACTCTCCATATAAGGGTCTGGCCTTAAACCTTACTTAATCTTGAGTTATTTCAAGATTACACATTGACGATCTTTTCAGGTTTAGAGCTTTAGAGAATTAGATCATAAAAATTGCATTACATTCCACATTTAAACAAAGTGGTTACATAAAAGATAGTATTCATTTTTCCCATAAACGGAAACATATTTAAAATAAAACATGAATTCTTTCTTGACACTTCCTTGACACTATCATCATATCATGTACCTTTCCCTTGACCTCTGAAAAATATTTAAAAAAACTTGGGATGAGCATAAAAAGCTCAGTAAGGGTTATAAAAAAAATATGGAAAGGAAAAATGAGTTCATATATACATAAGAATGAAATCATACTTTAGCCATAAAACATAGGAACTTTAACATACCTCATCAAATCTTGAATAAATCATAGGAATCATAATACATAAAGGTAACTTGAGGCATTCATAACATTCTTACATAGGGAGTAACCCTCTTGGTTACGTTTGGAATACCCATCACAGTATATTCCCTAAATCTCTTCGGAGAAACCTTAACGTTTCACTCCTTCGCGTTAGCCAATGAATTGGAGAGCTATATCGGGCTCACCCGCCCTTAGTTTATCACAGAACCACCCGTCTTCATAATAATGCCCAAGAACCTCAACATAATCGTATCACATAAAACATGCATAAAGGAAACATAACATTTCCACATTTCAATCACAAGATATCAATAAAACACATTGATATAAAAAAACATATGAAAACCATTTTCAATACCAAAATAAAAGAAAAGTAAAACATGGTATTTATTTTTCTTTTAAAAAGAAGGTATCGCTTGTAGAGGAAGCTGAAACTCAAATAATGGTCACGGCGGCGGAGAAGTCGTTGTCGCCGCATACGTACGACAAAAACATTCCCTTTTGTCGTTTAGTAAACGCTTCGTATAAAAAGATTCCTTTTGAATAAAAGTAAAAGTCAAAGGGGTTTATACAACGTATAAAAGAAAGTTGTGTATAAAACAAAATATTCCTCAATGAATGGAGATTGAGACGAAGTCCCATACAAAGATGGTGTCCTTGGATTAAGGATAAATCAATTACATAATTATGTGTGACAAAAGAATACACGAAATATAATTGGATATAAAGTGTAAAACAATCAGAGGTTATTCACACATATTCATAGAACGACATATTCAAGGAGTACAAGTTTATCCCAAAGAATCAAATTTGGGTTAAGAAGTTCCCTTGCAAAAATTTGACAGCCTAACAGCGTCACTACAAAATTCAGAAAATGAGTTGATGAGAGATAAAAAGGGTATCTCATCACATGGACATAAAATTTAAATCAATAAGGATATATAAGAACATATCCCAACATAATATTATGTGAATTAAAAGACATAACAAAAGAAGTCTTTTAAAAAGAGAAGGGTGAAAGGTTCCCTTACCGACATGGGTATCTTTCAAAACATATGCCCCTGAAAGAAGGAAAATACAACATTGGTGTAAATACTCATTAATGAAATTATATTACACAATGAGTAAAATAATGGGAATTACATACACCACTCAAAGGAAATTGTGGAAAATGTAGCATAAATCTCACGGGAATAAAAGTGAGATGAAAAATCTCTTACGAAAACTCAGCAGCCTGTCGGCGCCACTTAAAACTTCCAAAATAGATTGATGAGAGGAAATAGGGTCTCTCATCATATCAACATAAAGTTTACAGAAATATTAATATAAAATAACATCCCCCAACATAACAAAGAGGAGCTTAAAGAATACCCTAACCTCTAATGTTATCTAAACCGACCTCGGATACCAACTATAAGGCCCTAGCCTTAAACCTTAATTAATCTTGAGTTATTACAAGATTACACATTGGGGATCTTTTCAGGTTTAGAGCTTTAGAGAATTAGATTATAAAACTTGCATTACATTCCACATTTAAACAAAGTGGTTACATAAAAGATAGTATTCATTTTTTCCATCAACGGAAACATATTTAAAATAAAACATGGATTCTTTCTTGACACTTCCTTGACACTATCATCATATCATGTACCTTTCCCTTGACCTATGAAAAACATTTAAAAAAACTTGGGATGAGCATAAAAATATCAAAAAAAGTTATAAAAAAATATGGAAAGGAAACATGAGTTCATATATACATAAGAATGAAATCATACTTTACCCATAAAACATAGGCACTTTAACATACCTCATCAAATCATGAATAAATCATAGGAATCATAAGACATAAAGGTAACTTGAGGCATTCATAACATTCTTACGTAGAGAGTAACCCTCTTGGTTAAGTTTGGAATACTCATCACAGTATATTCCCTAAATCTCTTCGGAGAAACCTTAACGTTTCACTCCTTCGCGTTAGCCAATGAATTGGAGAGCTATATCGGGCTCACCCACCCTTAGTTTATCACAGAACCACCCGTCTTCATAATAATTCCCAAGAACCTCAACATAATCGTATCACATAAAACATGCATAAAGGAAACATAACATTTCCACATTTTAATCACAAGATATCAATAAAACACATTGATATAAAAAAAACATATGAAAACCATTTTCAATACCAAAATAAAAGAAAAGTAAAACATGGTATTTATTTTTCTTTTAAAAAGAAGGTATCGCTTGTAGAGGAAGCTGAAACTCAAATAATGGTCACGGCGGCGGAGAAGTCGTTGTCGCCGCATACGTACGACAAAAACATTCCCTTTTGTCATTTAGTAAACGCTTCGTATAAAAAGATTCCTTTTGAATAAACGTAAAAGTCAAAGGGGTTTATACAACGTATAAAAGAAAGTTGTGTATAAAACAAAATATTCCTCAATGAATGGAGATTGAGACGAAGTCCCATACAAAGAGGGTGTCCTTGGATTAAGGATAAATCAATTACAAAATTATGTGTGACAAAAGAATACACGAAATATAATTGGATATAAAGTGTAAAACAATCAGAGGTTATTCACACATATTCATAGAACGACATATTCAAGGAGTACAAGTTTATTCCAAAGAATCAAATTTGGGTTAAGAAGTTCCCTTGCAAAAATTTGACAGCCTAACAGCGTCACTACAAAATTCATAAAATGAGTTGATGAGAGATAAAAAGGGTATCTCATCACATGGACATAAAATTTAAATCAATAAGGATATAGAAGAACATATCCCAACATAATATTATGTGAATTAAAAGACATAACAAAAGAAGTCTTTTAAAAAGAGAAGGGTGAAAGGTTCCCTTACCGACATGGGTATCTTTCAAAACATATGCCCCGTGAAAGAAGGAAAATACAACATTGGTGTAAATACTCATTAATGAAATTATATTACACAATGAGTAAAATAATGGGCATTACATACACCACTCAAAGGAAATTGTGGAAAATGTAGCATAAATCTCACGGGAATAAAAGTGAGATGAAAAATCTCTTACGAAAACTCAGCAGCCTGTCGGCGCCACTTAAAACTTCCAAAATAGATTGATGAGAGGAAATAGGGTCTCTCATCATATCAACATAAAGTTTACAGAAATATTAATATAAAATAACATCCCCCAACATAACAAAGAGGAGCTTAAAGAATACCCTAACCTCTAATGTTATCTAAACCGACCTCGGATACCAACTATAAGGCCCTAGCCTTAAACCTTAATTAATCTTGAGTTATTACAAGATTACACATTGGGGATCTTTTCAGGTTTAGAGCTTTAGAGAATTAGATCATAAAACTTTCATTACATTCCACATTTAAACAAAGTGGTTACATAAAAGATAGTATTCATTTTTTCCATCAACGGAAACATATTTAAAATAAAACATGGATTCTTTCTTGACACTTCCTTGACACTATCATCATATCATGTACCTTTCCCTTGACCTATGAAAAACATTTAAAAAAACTTGGGATGAGCATAAAAATATCAAAAAAAGTTATAAAAAAATATGGAAAGGAAACATGAGTTCATATATACATAAGAATGAAATCATACTTTACCCATAAAACATAGGCACTTTAACATACCTCATCAAATCATGAATAAATCATAGGAATCATAAGACATAAAGGTAACTTGAGGCATTCATAACATTCTTACGTAGAGAGTAACCCTCTTGGTTATGTTTGGAATACCCATCACAGTATATTCCCTAAATCTCTTCGGAGAAACCTTAACGTTTCACTCCTTCGCATTACCCAATGCATTGGAGAGCTATATCGGGCTCACCCACCCTTAGTTTATCACGGAACCACCCGTCTTCATACTAATTCCCAAGAACATCAACATAATCGTATCCCATAAAACATGCATAAAGGAAACATAACATTTCCTCATTTCAATCACAAGTTATCAATAAAACACATTGATATAAAAAAAACATATGAAAACCATTTTCAATACCAAAATAAAAGAAAAGTAAAACATGGTATTTATTTTTCTTTTAAAAAGAAGGTATGGCTTGTAGAGGAATCCAAAACTCAAATAATGGTCACGGTGGCAGAGAAGTCGTTGTCACCACATACGTACGACAAAAAACATTCCCTTTTTTCGTTTAGTAAACGCTTCATATAAAAATATTCATTTTGAATAAACGTAAAAGTCAAAGGGTTTTATAAACTTTATAAAATAAAGTTGTGTATAAAACAAAATATGCCTCAATGAATGGAGATTGAGACGAAGTCCCATACAAAGACGATATCCTTGGATTAAGGATAAATCAATTACATAATTATGTGTGACAAAAGAATACACGAAATATAAGTGGATATTAAGTGTAAAACAATCAGAGGTTATTCACACATATTCATAGAACTACATATTCAAGGAGTACAAGTTTATCCCAAAGAATCAAATTTGGGTTAAGAAGTTCCCTTGCAAAAATTTGACAGCCTAAAGGCGTCACTACAAAATACAGAAAATGAGTTGATGAGAGATAAAAAGGATATCTCATCACATGGACATAAAATTTAAATCAATAAGGATATATAAGAACATATCCCAACATAATAGTATGTGAATTAAAAGACATAACAAAAGAAGTATTTTAAAAAGAGGAGGGTGAAAGGTTCCCTTACCGACATGGGTATCTTTCGAAACATACGCCCCGTGAAAGAAGGACAATACAAAATTGATGTAAATACTCATAAATGAAATTATATTACACAATGAGTAAAATAATGCTCAGTACATACACCACTCAAAGGAAATTGTGGAAAATGTAGCATAAATCTCACGGGAATAAAAGTGAGATGAAAAATCTCTTACGAAAACTCGGCAGCCTAACGGCTCCACTTAAGACATCCAAAATGGATTGATGAGAGGAAATATGTCATCTCATCATATCAACCTAAAGTTTACAGATAGATGAATATAAAAGAACATCCCCCAACATAACAAAGATGATCTTAAAATAAGTGACATAAAGGAGAGTACTTAAAAAGAAAGAGAGAGGTTGGATCTCTTACGAAACTTTGGCAGCCTAACGGCGCCACTCAAAACTTCCAAAATGGATTTATGAGAGAGAATAAGGTCTCTTATCATATGAACATAAAAATTACAGTAATAGTAATATAAAAGAATATCCCAATAACAAGAATTATGAGCTTTAAAAGTAATGACATAAAAGAGTGTACTTTAAAAGAAAGAGAGGAGTCGGATCCCTTACCTCAAGTCCAACTTGTCTTGTTCGTTTCTTTATATTCCTGAATAAAAAACTTTGGTCAATTTATAATTGCCTAAGGACCTCCTTTAAATATTATTATTCAGTTCATATCACATATTATAATGTTATAATAGTTGTTTAATAATGTAAGTTCATATCAGACATTTTTGCCGATGTTTGGTACATTAGTCAAAAATGAAGTTGTTTGAAAAAAAGATTGTCCATGTAGTTATAAGTAAATAATTTCCAGAATAGTATTAATGATTAAAATATCATATATATCCATTACATATTCATTTTATACTATTCCATAACATTTGGAGATAAAAAACGAAAAGCACCGTTCATGGAGACGGTAGGCCGTACGTACACAAGAACGATACTTTCATTTTTTTTGTCATATTAATGGAATTAAAAATAAATGATATATATATATATATATATTATAATTCCATTATAATATATAAGTTATATAGGTCACATATCTTCATTAATTTCATTCTTTATACACTCCATGTATTGTATGTACGAGTCACATCACTTGAGGGGGCGGTAGTCCGAACTTCCTCATATGAAATTATCGCATTTACACAACATGAAAAGAATAAAGGTATGTTTTAAATATAAAATACAGAAGTATATAGTAAAAATAAATACCATATATATCATATATAAAATACAGTAACATCATAATGTCCACCCTTAATGGTGTTAAAAGAATATTGAACAATCATCGTTTCGTGAGGCAGAAAATCACCAACCACAGAAACAGTATGTTCTTTAACCATTAGATGAAGGTGTGTGTAATTGTAGCTCAAATCCTTCTTATAAAAACATCCTAGTATATTGAATATACTGTAGTTGTTAGAAATGAAATGAATAAAAAGATTTTAGGGGGTTGGAGAAGCAAAATAAAACAAAAGGACTCAAGTGAAGACATTTCCTTAAAACCGGGTAACTCCCTTTGGTTTGAGCTCAAAGGCTTCCTTGGGAAGACTTCTGCCCAAAGTGAGGCTTCAAGGAGTTATATAGGGATGTGGAGAGAAAAACTGGGCAGGGTTTGGCCGAGCCAAAGGCTTTGGAAGTGTGGGTAAGGAGGTATAGGTGGGGGTCTTTTATAAGAGGAGAGGAGGGGTACTCTTGGAAAGTAAGGAAATGTTACATTATTTTAGAATGAGTTTCAGATTTTATTGGTCCCATATTGATGTGTTTCGAGGATAAGGTTATAATGGTTCGAAATAAACCCATCCAATAGGTTTTGGACATGTTTAGGTCTTATATTTTACATTATCTTTCCATTTTATTTAAATCGTTAAATAATGAGGTCATCGCTGCATCATCATGATGCCATAAATAATTTAATTTATTTAAAGTCTAAAAGTTATAAAAAATACTATGATGTAGGAAATATTTTAACTTTACAATGAATATTTATAGTCAAAATTATAACTTGTATAACCCCATGTAAAAAATTTTTTAGTAAAACATTTCATGTTTGTCTCATTTTTACTTTAACATTAAATAAAAAGGTATTTATGTCATTTTCCAAACAAAGTGGCTCCATGGGGTCCCCAAGTTGACCCATGGATTGTCTTGGTCGGCCATGACACATCCAATGAGGGTATGAAATGTGTCTAGGTGATTTAATTTTATTAAAACATTATTCTTATCTTAGACTACACTAATTACCTCTAATCACGATTAGAAACTTAATAATTTACTATTCACAAAAAAATTATTTTAATCACATTGAACCACATTTTACTTCTTAATGACAACCATGTATGTAGGATTTTTGAAATTCAAAACACAAAGGTGGAAAATTTTCATTTAAATGGAAAAATTAGTTTTTATATGTACCACTTAGTGGTTTCACTATTCATCAAAAATTGAAGTTTTTTAGAAAATTTCCAAAAAATCACCCTAGGCTATATTTGATATTCCGAATTCAAAAATGATGTCTATTTTACAAAATTCAAAACATATAAGTTGAATTAATTAATTTAATAATTAATTCCCGGTATCAAAACAAATAGCGTGTTTTTATGAAACAAAATGTATCAAAAGATTGACACTAGTTTAAGTTCGATTTCAAAGTGAAATTAATTCCAACGAACACCATTGGATTAAATGGTAAAAATATATTCTAATTTCACTTTAAAACCAATTCAAAAGATAATCTAATCATATAAATAAATTAGATTAAAAAGATTTTTTGAATTAAAATACAACATTTTTCACTATTCATTAAAAATTGAACTTTTTCGGAAAAATACCAAAAAATTACACAAAGTAAATTTTGATGTCCTGATTCTAAAGAAGATTTTTATTTTGTCAAATATAACACATAAAATTGTCAAAAAGTGGATTTAAAAGGGGTTCTCCATCAAAAGGCAGCTAATCGACCTTTTAAAGAATATTAGAATGTTTACACTTTAAAATTGGATTCATTCGCATTTTTAATCCTATAACATTTATTGAAAAGAGTAAAAATATTTGACAAACATATATAATAATTTTTTAGTTAGTTCTGTTCATTCCCGCCATTACAATGGCTAGGTGTTAACTACCATTTAAAATAATATTATTTTATTATTAGAGTGCAACGCATGATTCCCAAGAAACTCATTATTGCGTATTAGGTACGCCATCGAACATAGCGTCCCCTTTAAAGTAATATTAATATTCTATTCACAAATATGGATAAATATGAAAATTTCATATTCTTTATTTTCCTGGGTTGTTACACTCCAACATATTATTCGTCTTTTTTTTAGGGAAAGGAAGTCCCCTTCCATATTAAGCCGGAGGGTGTGCAGAAAATATTTATTGAAAAAAATATTCCATAAATCCTTCCATTCCAATGCCTCAATATCCTCCTCAGGCTTCGTATTTTTGATCAACGTCCACCATTGATTAGCTTCACCCTCCATACAATAAGCCTCCAGGAGAACCTTCTCTTGTTCAGAACATTGAGGGATGGAGAAGATCTTTTCAAGGGAGTTGATCCATTGTTCAGCGATCATGGGATTGGATGATCCACTAAAAGTAGGAGGCCTTTGTCTCATGAAGCTCTCGACAGCGACTTATTCCTTCTTAGGGGGTTTTTGAATTTCCTCTTGACCCATGTTTCTATTCAAATCTTGAGTTAGCTGAGTGATAATCATGAAAAAGTTCTTGATTCCCGCTCCCATTGGATTGGGAATCTCATTAGTACAGTCATCACACTGATCTTCACATCAGTTGTTATCCCAAATCCTCATATTACCAGCTATTTGCTGGAATAAAAGGAAATTTATGGGGTAACACAGAAAGGTTAATCCAAGGAAAAGAGTTGATGAATTATAAATAAACTTTTATTTCCTTAACGCATGAGTCTATAGGCTTCAATCTAGGCTTTTCATGATCTACTCTCTAACATAAATTCTTAGGGTAATTTTTTTTTAATTTCCTTAATAAGGGTTTATAATAAGATTGTGAATTTATCAAAACATATCCCCCGGGAGTGTTGTAACCAAGAGTGCAGTAAGTCCCATTGTCGTGCACCAGTTCCCGTCCGAGTCTAGCTCAGAGTGGTGTTTTCGGGTTTTACCCCTAGGATACATATGTGCCAGATCCGCCTCTACCTGTTCGTATCCAGATAGGGATGTATTTATTTGATAAACCACTTACTGAGTACTTACAAAAACATAGGTATGTTTTTATTATACTTATTCTTGTCTCTAATCCTTTACTGGGGTTTTCTAATCTCAATCCCAAAAATAACTAAACTTATGATCTGATATCAACTATAACAACCCTTATTTCATTACAAACTTAAACATGATTTATTACATAAACTATTCACTTGATACAACATGGGAGATCAAGATTTCTAGTGTATTTGGGGCTTAGGATCATTACATAACAACTTAAAACATGAAATACGACATCTTTACTAAAAAATTCCTTTACATGACCACTACATTCCCTCGTACTTAGCATTGTATGGGATAACCTGAGGACATTCATAAGAAAAGGGTGAGCTATAAAGCCCAGTAATGGAATAAACATGGAATACATGAGGATTAAAATACATGTTAGACAATATTCATATCAGTATGGCACAAGAGAAACATGGACATAAAGGCATGATAAAGCATGATAATCATAACATAGAAATGTGGCAACAACACTTAACATGGAATTAGCATGAGCTAAGTCCCATTGCACATGAAGCATGAGTAAATACTCATTGCACATGAATCAAGAGTAAACCATCATTTCACTTGAATTAGTATGAGTCAACACTCATTGCACATGATGTATCATGTTACTATACTTTACCCAATTCATTGGAGCGCTATAAGGGTGAACCCTTCTTAAACATTTCATTTCATGCATAAGTGTGCCACATGGATCGAAAAACGTGGATTCATTAAACATAATCATTTATTCCACAATAAAGTAATGTGGAATTCATACATGAAACTTTATAATCAATAAGTAAATGTGCATTAAGGTGAATACCCTTGATGGAGAAATGGGCACGGTATTCACTACACAAAGGCATTGGCTTAGAAAATCGGTGCAATTTCGGCAGCGTAACGACGTGACATAAGAATTCATAAAAACGGTTGATGAGAGAGAAAGGGGTGTCTCATAATATTTACATGAAATGGAAAGTAAGGTGGTCATATAGATACATTTCCAAACAATTCTAATGGAATTTAGATTCATGATAAAAAAGTATTGTTTGAATGTAAATGAAGAGAGAGAAGTTTCTTTCGGAATTTCGGCATTGTAATGGATGTACATATGAGGAATTTAATGAGAGAGAAAGTGGTATAACATAATTAAAACAATAAGAGGTCGGTATGGGTGAGGTGCTAAACCATACCCCAGAATTTATAATTGAAATTAAAAGTGCATACCAATATTAAGAAAATTGGACAAAAAAGTGAAAGGAAGAAAAAAACCTTACTTGGAAGTGTGCTTTGAAGGCTTGAGAGAGGATTGAGAGAGGCTTCTTGGGAGCTTGGGACATATTGGGAGGATTATAGAGAGAGTAGTGCAGAGTTTGGAAAAACTCCAAAGGCTTTGAGTGATGAGTAAGTGGGAGCTTGTGTGGGTTTATAAAAGAAAGGTGAGTGAATTCTTTATTATTTAGGTTTGGGACCCCTTACATTAAACTAATCCAAACCACAAATCAACTCATGATTTTTGCCCATGGTTTTTGGAAAAGGGAAGAGAAAAACTATATTTTATAAGACCAATGTCTGAACTTCTTAAAATAATGGGGCTTCTCATGTGGAGGTGAGTCACACTCCCATGGAAAATAATTTAAAAAGACAAGTTGTTTAATAAGTCTTGAGGGGTCCATTAATGCTTTGAAAAGTTAGTCAAACAAACCCAAAATCACATTATTTTAATGGTAGAACATATATTGGCCTAACATAAATCTTATAGTATTTTATTACATCATTATTGGGTCATTATGATATCATAAAACACATTATATATTTAAACGGTATTTAATTTTTACCCAAAAATTTGACTTTCTCAAAAAATTATGAAAAATCCACCGTTGGATAATTTCGATGTCCTGATTTCAGAAATAACATTCATTTTATCTAAATAATTTTCTAAATATGTTAATTTTAACATTTAAAATAAAAACCGACATTTATCGAAAATTCACGGGTTTTGACAAAAATGGATTTCAATCCTTAATAAAAATTACAATTGCATTCATAAAGTTATAAGATCATTTATATTTAATAAAAATTAATTTAATAATAATAATAATATTTTATTAAAATATTATTTAATTCAAAAATCCCTAAATTTAATAAAATATAATTCTTAATTAAATAATATCTAAAAACACTATTTGAACTTTAAAAAATATTTACAATGTATGAATAATGACAAGAAAACATATTCATTATTGTATAAAAATAATTTACATGAACATAGTACTAGTGATTTGTTACATAACCCTTTAAAATATCCGCATAAGACCTAAGTGTAAGGTGTGTGATGGTGAAAGACTCTTGGGGTGGCTCGGATAACATTGCTCGAGTGGTGATCTCTATGAACTTTCACATTTCCTATAGACGGTCTCGTTTGAGCTTGACATGATGAAGCTTAGTTTGGTCTTGGTCAAGAGCGAAGCCCAATGACGCCGCCTCTTTTCCGAGCTCCGACAAATGGGCTTCGTATGGAGAAATTCTACTGGATGAGGCCATCGCTTCCTTTTTTGAGTAAGTTGGATTTGTTAGAGCCCTATATTTATACTATTCATGAGATCACTGTTCAATGGTTATAAAAGCAACGGTCACAATTCTTAACATAAAACCAAAGAAGTTGACATTTAAATAGATCATGTGGGACTTCCATTAATAAAATTTTGGGTCGTTATAATACCTCATATTTACCTCCATGTTTGAAAAGATTCTTCAAAATTCTATGAATACTAATTTGAACGTCATCATGGATTATCACTCATAAACTAATGGACAATTTCAGTGGGCTATCTAGACACTTGAGGATATGCTGAGATCATGATCGATGGACTTCAAAGGAGGATGGGATCAACATATTCCTTTGTTTGAGTTCTCATACAATAATAGTTTTTAATGAATTATATAAATTTATCCTTATGAATCCCTTTATGTTAAGAGATACAAAACACCTTCATGTTGGGTTGAAGTTGGTGAATTAAAACTACTGCATCCTAAAATGGTCAAGTAAATCATATAAATATCAAAACCATTCAACAACCCATCATGGATTCTTAGATTCAATAGAAGATATATGATGAAAATCTTCAACAAGACATAGAGTGAGGTAATAGATAATTTATTCATTTGTATATCTCTATTGAATAATTTCATTAGATTTGGGAACAAGGTAAATCTTTGTCTAATATACATCAGTCCCTTTAATATCCTTGATTGCATCAGAGTGGTGTCCTATCGACTAGAACACACACCTAACCTATCTCATTTACATGATGTGTTCCATGTATCCCTCTTGATTAATTACATACAAAACCCCTTACATGTTCTGAATCCAAAGGTGGTACTATTGGAGAATGATCTCGCATAAAAAGAGTAGTTTGTAAATATGTTAGATCACAAAGAAAACATTCTAAAAAATAAGACAATGCACCTAGTGAAAATAATATGGAGAAACCAAAAGTTTTAATTAGTTATGTGGGAACCAAAGGAGGTGGAGAAATAGAATTACCCTCATCTTTTTTAGCATGTGAAATGAAAATTTTGAGGGGGAAATTTATGCAAGGAGAATATTGTAATGACCCAAAATATTATAATTAAAATTTCCCATATGATTGAATTAAATTCATTATTATGATTATAGAAAACATATGAACTTATTTGATTTCATTATATCTAATTATATTTAAAATACCATTAAGTATCATAAATTTTTATAAAATAACCATGTAACAGTGATAATATGACTGGTATAAATATAGGGTTATGATAAATCCAATTGACATAGAGAAAAATAGAAATAACCTCAACTAGTAGGATCATACCCTATGAATACCATTTATTAGTGAACTTGTAGGAGATAAAATTTTTGGGATTTCACCTTTACCAAGATAAATTTGATATCCAACAACTAAATCATGAGTGAAACTGATATAGGAGAAGATCATGCTCATCGATGTCACAACCCAAACCATGTACGCAAAACCACCCTAAAAAAATATCACCATTGAACACCTTAACCTTATGGTGTTTTATGGTGTAATAAAGATATATGTATTAAGACCCTAATAATATGAATATGCGTATTTTATAAAATAATGAATATGTTTAATTTTTATTATCGTTACTTTGTAAATTATTTTGATTTTGATACGATATAACACAAATTGTATATTTTGGGTAATATGAAATTTCAAATAAGATATTTGTTTTTGATGAATTCATTAATTTTAAAAATAGATGATAATTTAATAAAATAATAAAATTAAGTAATTATTATTAAATATAACTGGTAATATTATTATTATGAAGTCAAATGCAATTTTTTTTTATAAGGGGTTGAAAACTATTATTGTCAAAAAACACAAAATTTTCCAATAAGTCTTTATTATTGTTTTAAAAGTGGATATTCAAAATTTTATATAATTATTTTTATAAAATAAATTTATTTTGAATCAACACATTGAAATTATCAAATTGTCAATTTTTCATAATTTTTTGAGACAATCAAATTTTTAGGGTAAAAATTAAATATAGTAAAAAAAAATACGGTGTGTATTATGACATCACAGAAGCCCAAAAGTGATGTATATAATCCTATAAAAGGTATCCAAGACCAAATCTATGTTTCCCGTTTAAAACAATGTATTTATAATGTTCTTTTATTAATTTTATAAATCCTTCATGAATCCTCCAAAACCTATATTATATTTTAAGGTTTTCAAAACACTTTTTTATGAACATGACTCACTTCCACATCACCAAGTGTAATATTTAAATGAGTTCAGACCTTGGAGTTATAAAATATTGAAAAAATATCTTATTTGGTATAAAAAATTGAAAAACCCATTTTAATTTTTTTGGTTATGATTATTTTTTTGTATAGATCCCAAAACCTATGTTTGGGAAATTATAAAGAACTCCCATATCTTTTTCTATATAAACAAGCCCAAGATTCCATTATTATTCACTCAAAAAATATTAATCACAACATTATTATTTCCTAACCTCTATATATTCCTCCCAAGGTTCCCCTAATCCATCACAAATCTTCTCCCAAGCTTTTAGAATCACACTCTCAAGGTAAAGGATTTCCCTCTCTTCTTTTTCATTCAAGAACCTCATTTGTAATTAGACTTTTTAATATCAATTGGTTATGTTTTAATGACTTTATAAAGATCCAACTATTTTACAATTTATGTCCTAATAATGAGATATTATTTAATCCCTCTTATTTTGGTATTTACCTAACCTGTTACAATGTTGAAATTTAGTTAGGGATCCTCTATTTCTTCTCTTTATTAAAGCACCTTATTTATGTAATGAACTTTATATTACAATTACTATTGATGGGATATACTCTTATTCATCCCTACTAATAATATTATTATTGAAAAGGTATTATAGACCCCTTTCATTCACATTAATTCTTTCCATTATTCATTATATACCCTCGTTATATAGCAAAAATATCTTGTGATATTTCTATTCCAATTTTTATTCAAGCACCCTCCTTGTATTATGCCTATTAACTACAAAATTATCTTGTTATATTATGTTCTAACATATCCCTAATAATTTAATTTCTAATTCAAAGTGATTAAAGACTTGTTTCTCTATCTTGAACCATTTTATGAATCTTCAGGTACTATCATTACACTGCTGACGTGTCACTACAATTTTCCTTGTCGAACATTTATGAGGTGTATACTCATACTCATTTCCACTCAAGGTTATTCCCCTTATAGTAACTATACTTAGTTGAATGGATTTATCCATGTAATTAACCAAAAAACATTTATCATGGGGTTAAAATTGGTAAAATACAACCTTATTTTTTATAATATATGTGGCACACTTATGCATGTGCATGATACGAAAGAAACGTGTGATCCAATAATTATATATCGCTATAATGAATTGGGTAATGTTTTAGTATCATGATACATCATATATGGGATAAGAGAGTTAACCTAAACCATTATGGGAATTTTTTCACCATTTTATGACGTATGGGTGGTTATCCTTCACCTATGATTTCATTTTTAATGTCGTTACAACATTCCCATATTGCATTTATGTTATCATGTTATATCATGAAACCTTGTTCATATTTATTATTCTCACCCCTTTATGTCCCATTTAACTACCTATTGTATAACATTTAATAAATACTTCATGTTATTCTTTTTTTTATTTCATTACTGGTCTTTATAGCTGACCCCTTTCTTATGTATATCCTTATGTTATCCCATGTAGTTTTAAGAATGATGGAATATTATGAGCATGTTAAGAAAGCTTTAAATAATGCATATATACCACCTATTTGTAAGTTTTTATCTACCAGACATAATTACAAAAATAAACTAGGCTTCATAATATTATGGGTTTTATTAGTTGTATTACTATGTAATAAATCATGAATTGATGTGTAATAAAGACAACGTTTTTCGTATATGTGACAATTGCTAAATTTAATTTTAATAAGTAAATATTATATCATGGTTCATTTAGATTCAATGTTTTAGATAAAACTAATAAATAATGGAATTAATATTATTTAAAGATAAATATATCATAAAATATTAGGGTGTTACATTATACCCCACTCATAATAATTTCACCCTTGAAATTATACCACTCTGATACCAAAAAAATTGGGATGCATATACCTCATCACATATTTAGGTTCCCATGTAGAATTCTTAAATTTATTGTTTTATCACAAAAAATTAACTAGGTGAGTGGGATTGTTCTTTAGAAATTCCTCCCTTTGACCCATAATCTCAAAAAAATCCTTATATGAGATATTACACTCTAATGAAACTACCTATGAGTTTAGTGCATGGGAAGTATTAGGTATGTACGTCTTCAATAGAGATACATGGAACACATCATGAACGTGAGAGATATTCTATGGATGGTCTAATTCATATGCTAAAATCCAAATATAATCAATTATTTATAAATGAAACATATATCTTAGGCTGAAGTTTTCCTTCTTTCTGAATCTAATATCCCTATTTAATATAGATATTCATAGGAATATCATGTTAGAAACTTCAAACCATATACCTCACAAATGATTTTTAGTATAAATTTTCTATTGACACTGAGTCTTCACAATGTTTTGCTGAATTTTTATAAACTTATTTATCATTATTTCTTTAATATAATGTCCAAATATATTTTCTTCACTAAATTCAACCCAACACATTGAAGTTATGCTATTAAAAACATAGATATATTCATAAGGGTCTATCGAAATGTTTGAGTGAAAGATATTATTATATGAAAAATATACCTGATAAATGTTTTGATCATAAGAACCTTTGAAATATATAGAAAAAACACTCAAAATATCTTATAGGGTTTGAATGGTCTTATAATAATGACCGTCTATTTTTGGATGAAATTTAGTGCTAAAGTTCAACTCTATATTCAATTCTTGCAGAATACTTCTCTAGAACAACAAGCTAAACCTTGTATCTAAATCAGATATAATTAATTATGGTACTCCATACATCTTTTCCACATAATAAATGTAAATCCTTAAATTTTGATTAAGTTAGAAATATTATATGACTAAAATAATATTTTCTGACTTCATAAGGTGATCTACTACAAACCAAATAGTATTAGGCCTACTAAAAATTTTGGGGAGTCCAATGACCAAATCCCTGGTAATTATTTTCCTTTACCATTCAATTATGGGTAATTGTTGTAACATCACATTAAAATTATATACATATTCCTTAACTTTCAATAATATCAGGCATTGAGTTGTATAATCCATGATATCATTCTTCATGTTGTTCCACCAGAAATACACTTTTATATTTCTATAAATCATCTTATATATAGGATGAATAGATAATGATGAAATATGAGATTTATTTGACTGCTCATTATTTAAATATATTATCTATGGAACACATAGCCTATTATAGAACCTTATTATTCCATCACAATCATGGTTGAAATTATGAGAATCCCTCAAATTCTTTTATAGTTTTGCATCTTTCTTCTATGCACCATTAATTATCATATAGATGGATAGTTGAACATTCATATAAGGAAGATATGATTTATTCCCTTTTCTCGTGATTTCAAAATACAAATTCCATAAATCTATAAATATTTGCCCTCTTTAAGTACTTACCATGGAAAAATAAAATTGTTCCTTCTTGTTCAAAGCATCATACATCTTGTTTTAATTCCTAGGGTGTTAATGTATTAAGAATTCATAATAATTAATTGACAACAACCATCTACTTTGGTATATATTAAAATATTTTAGTGTGAATATATACATAAATATATTATGTAATATATATATATATAACACCTTTCACCATAATGATAACTCCTTCATATTTTGAATGTAAAAAATTCCAATTCAAACTCCAAATCATGAGTCATGAAATATTCCTTGTGAATATTCAATTGGAATGAGGTATAATCTATCACCATATCATTTTTTGAGAATTAATCTCATTTTCTTCTTTGATTCATCAATATTGATCATAAATACTTCTACACTATAGGTTACTATGTACACAGGTTAACTGACCAACCTTATTTATAGTTCATTGAATTTTTTTTCATTTATCGATCAAAAGGAACATGGAAATATTTTGAGTGAATATGGTAATTGGATTTGATTACCATTATAAATCTCTCAAAAATAGTTTTTGTTATATATAAAACAAAAGAAAACTATGTGTTTCAGTCACCATGGTTATATTGGTCCATCATTTAATAACTTATACCTTTGATGGATCCACAAATATGCCCTCACATGAGGTTATATGACCCAATAATGAACCTTTCTAAAACTAGAATTAAAATTTTATAAATTTTTAATAAGTATTACCCTTCCTCATGGTATTCATATCAATAATTAATTGATATTCATGATCTTACTTTTTCATTTGATATATAATTATATCATCTGTAAAGTCTAAAAATATTAATAGATCTAATTTGTAAAAACATTATTCATTAATTTGAAGAAGATATAAGAGGAATTGGTAAGACAAAATGGAATAAATAAAAATACATAATGAATATTTATAGTATGGGAGGTTGTCTTGGGTATATACTTTTTCTTAACCCTCAATTGATGATATCCAGAATAATTTTCAATCATGGAAATTTATTGAACTCTATGAAGTTGAATAAACTAGCCATCAATTTTGGATAAGGATATATTTTATTAATAATTATATTGATATGTTTTAGATAATAAATTAAAATACACATTGAACCATATTTATACTTAATAAAAGATAAGATCATCCCATAATAATTCACTCGGGTATATTAATGCCTTCTCATGATTCTCTTACAATTTCTTCTTTAATTATAGAAACTAAATTAGGGATAATCTATATAGAGTCTTTAAAATATGTATAACACTAGGAATGATTTATATTGAAAACTAACTTCATGATTCAGGGTAATAATAGGAAGTTATTACGTAAATACATTAACATAATCCTGAACCATATACATATCATAAATTTTTTAGTTTCTCCCAAACCATTTGTGATAAATTTCCCTCATGAATATGTAATAAGACCCATAAAATTGATGTAATTTCCCATGTAAGTTCATATTCATCCACATATCAAAATGTGATCATGGGTTTATTTGGAATTTCAAATTTTATTTCCATATTCTAGAAATTTAAATATTTTTTTGTATAGAGATCATGTCAATGCTAAAAATCACATAAATTCCATAAAACTTTGAATAGAAAAAATTTCATTTCACAAACTCTTATAAATTTCAACATGAAATCCCTAGATCTTTACTAGAGGATATGTGTGCCTTAACCGTCATGATTCATTTTAGTGATTGAAATAACATTTAAATTTCCTTAATTTATGAATTAACCCTTGTATTTGGGCATTGACTCATTTAATTCCCATGTTCCCCACACATATGACATTGGAAAATTAGTGGTACCTTAAGTTGAACTTCATTTCCCTCTATTTAATTCTTAATTTTTTTCATGATAATTACTTTATTTATTCCCTTATTTTAACAACATAAAATATCTTCATGTTACTTTGAGTTATTACTATATATCATTTTTTCCACATTCATGACATGTACGAAGCTGAATCTTATTCCCTTCAGACTCTTCAAAACCTGAAATATCATTAAAACCCATTTTTCTCTTATTTTATGCATTTAAAAACTCACAAACATTCATTTTTTTAATCATAAATAAGTATAGGATATTTTTAATAATCACAATGTTTCATATTTTATCTCCCATTTCATTTCATTTATCATGAGTATGACACTTGAACTATCAATCACAGTCATTTTTCTAATTATTTATTTTGGTTCTATCTCATGTCTTAAACCAAAAATCATATTTTCAGTGTCAAACATCAATTTTCATAGTAATAAATCATATAATTATGAAAATCATTCTTATGATTTTCTAAATAATGGAAAACAAATTTAGCCCATGAACCTTTAACTTTATCTCATATCACAGTGGCTTATCTCATTTTTCATAGGTTTTATCATCTTATTCATCAAAATAGATTGTAAAGAGAATGTGAATTAACCAATTCATATACCCTTGTAGTGTCTAGATTGGTCTATAGTCATAGTCACACTCATCGTTCACTGAGTGATGTTTGATTTGATACTCAATTTATATTTTTTAGGGCCATTCCCTATAAGTTCATTTGTTCTACATCGTCATCAAAATTTCACTATCTAGAAAAGGTTTTTATTCCTAGTAAAACACATAATCTCTACCTTATGAAAAAAAATATGTTATCCAATAATTTGATTATCTTTAGTTTTTTCACAAATTCTACTAATCCTAATCTCCAAAAAAACTAAACATTGTTTTGATACCAACTAAGAGGATACAAATAGTTCATACAAAAATATGAAACCATTTTAGATAAATATTCAATATATATCATAATAATACATTCACCATAACCATACAACATTATTGTCTATAAGACTATATACATAATAATATTATTTCATGAAATATGTTCAACATCTCCAAAAAAAATATCACACAATAAAATTCATTTATATTAGATACTTAAATGAATTTATTATAACCTAAGAAAAATGGAAACACAAGAATGGGTGATCTCATATAATCAGTATGGTTAATCATAGGTGATATCAATCAATGATTATAAATGACAATAAGATAAGTATAAGGGTTTGATAACATGTTCATAACTTATGAATTTCACAAATAATAAATCAAATATCTATAAGCATGAATCACGTCATAATGATTTCCATAAAAGAAATAATTCTTAATATGAGGAATCATAAATAATTAAAATTGACCCAGGTGCACAAATCATAATCAAAAACCATAATTTGTGGTATATGTATAACCATAGAAAACATTATACTTATTCAATTATCATTTCCAATACTATTATAATTGATTGGGGTCACTCCAAATTCTATTATTTACATATTCAAAGTTTAATATCAAGTCTATTAAAACTAAAATAGTCCATTTTCTAACTAGTTTTAATCCCCATTCTAGATCATATTATCTCATGTGATATAAACCATTACCTAATGCATTTTAGGGATGTATAATTTCAGGACAACCCATCACATAATGAAATTCATACATGCATGTGACATAATATCATAAAAATATTAGTAATTTTATAAAATCATAACTTGAGTAATGAAAATTGGTTTCATATACAAGTCATTATTTCATCATAGCCTGACCCATGAAAAATAAACAAGTTTTATAAAGATTTTATCATATTGTAATTATCCCATTAGGATGACACAGTTTTCAATATATGATCCATAAATAATATTCATCATAATTCATATATAAAAATACATTATATGATATCATATGATAATATAATCCATTAAGCATAAAAATACATAAGTTATGTTGACATATATGAAACTTTCCTATAAAAGAGCATTCAAACATTTCTCTGAAAATATGAAAAATTCCATTTTCCTTTGGTATCTTTAAAAACTAAAAATTTCCAAAATATTGAAAGGAAGTTTTATTTTAAAACAAAATTGGATACTTCAAAGTTTATCATTAAATAGTAGAATATTTATGATGGTATGAAAATTATTTCATGTTATATATGTTAAAAGAGAATATTTTTTAACACTCTTGTAAATTAGAAAAAGTGATTCATATAAAAAATTTGAAGATGTTACCTTTAAAAATATTAAATAAATTCAAAGTTATTAAAAATAATAATTCTCAACCATTTACTTAAACAAAAAATCTTTAATAAAACATTTTTAAGAATATGGATATTGAAGTAAAAGTTCATCGAATAAAGAGGAAATAAGTTCAAATTTTTATAAAAATATTCTATAAAAAATTTAAAGTACAAAATATTGTAAAATTTTAATATTTAAATATTATTATAGGAATAACAATAGGAGAATAATGTTTGTGGGGTTTATAGGGTCATATCTATATAATCTCCATCAATATAAATTTATCATAGACAATCCCGAAAAGAAATGAGATCACAACATAAACTCGTACCTAAAGTATCTTGTTGATTCATATGAATTTAAACATCATGTATAATAAGTATAGATTTAATATGAATCTATTATTGAAATAAATTCATACATAAAATAATATGTATCATTCATTTATATTTTTTAAATATTATTTTTTAATAATTCATCATTAAAACCATTATTTAGGTGAAAATTTATTTGTTTTCCAAGAATATATTGGTTCAACAGTTCTAGGCCTTTCACCTTGGCCCTAGTTTTATCATCTCCATAAAAATAATAATTTTATTAGTATCATATTTATTAATTATATATACTTTTATGACCATTAATATATTTTGGTGATGGAAAACTAATTACATCACTTCTGGGAGATGGTAGTTTATACATATGCAAGAGTGATGTATCCATTTTCGATGAAGGGAATGAAATAAATGTAAAAAATATTTCAATATATATAGAATAAAAATAATATAATAAATTATATATATTTATCAAATATATCCTTATGACCATCCATTTAAAGATTAAATTAAAAAAACTCATTTCTTGATAGAGGTGGTAGTCTACACATACTTATGAGAAACGTTATCATTTTCCAAAAGATGGGAAGGAGATAGAAAATGGTTATAATATTAATATAAGAACATATAAGTGTACTAAATACAATTATTAAATCATTTTTTATGGTTATATAACATTTTATGGAGGTTTATGAAGAAATAATAATGAAAAATATTGATAAGAACATATACCTCTTCTTCAGGTAACCTTTGTTGAAAAGAAACTTATAGCTTCTTGGATGGGTCTTTATGGAAGAAAATAAAATATAATTCATGGATATGTATTTTGGTATACTTTTGGGATGATATTAGTTGATATAAAGGGATCAAGTGTTGTTTATAATGGAAGTGAGGAGGTCTCGTTTTATAATTGAGGGAAGAGTCACTCTGCTAAATACTTGAAACAATAAAAACGAATAATGTAATATTCAAGTAAAAGTGGAACAACAAATGTCCAAAATTTAAGATAAGATAAATATGGGTATAAATAAACATAAATAATAGGATTTATACATGTTTTTATGTTATTTTATCCCTTGTATCTCTATTTTAACCCTTGCTAAACCTTTTAACCTTTGATATAGTAATAGATTTTTTAATATGATAACTATTAATAATGTTCAAAATAAAATTGAACTAATTACAAAATATGTACATGATAATTCTGAATAATGATAAAATTTTATTAGTTTCAGTTTCAATAAGTGGAAGAAATTCATTTTAAATTAAATATGAAAAACAAAATGAAACCTATTTTTAGAAAAATGTATTTTAATGATAAAACTAAATTTATTATTATTCCATGTATATTAAAACCCATTACATGAATTTTAATATATTTTAATGAATATATTATTTACAAAATACATTAAAATAATTCATCAATTTTTATTAATGTAATTTTTAAAGATAATTACTCTAACCAAAAAATCCAAAAGGTCTATAATTACTCTAGTCAGTGGATTGAATGATTTTTTAAGAGTTTATTATTTATAGGTATTAATATATATATATACATTTCTATGTTGTTACATATTATATTAGGTACCCTATGGTTTATATGTTATCTTACATTGTTATACTAGTTTTTTTTTATTATTTTGAAAATGGGTTTTTTTTTTTGTTTTTTAGAATATTTTAGTAGTTTTTTAGATTATTACTAGAGTGGATAACACTTTCCATGTAATCTTTATTTTCACTTAGTTTTTATACAAGCATATTGTGAGTGGGAAACATATATAAGGTCTTGTGGTGATTCAATTTAGATACCCTGGGATTTAAACATGTTCATTTTCAAATGGATTCAAGAACATTTATGGCAGTGTTTTTGGAAAATCCAAAATATATGAGTGTTGAAAAATGGAAAATAAGCTCTAAATATTTCAATATGGTATAAATATAGTTGAGTATTTAGACTCTAGGGATATTTTATGTTTTTTGTATCCCTTTTACTTGAACCTATTTCTCCAAGTCTCTTATATCATGAGTAGTCATTTAATTTTACTAATGTATAGAAAAATATTTAATATTTTGTGCTACTATGTGACATTTTAAATTAAATCTTTAAAAAAAATAGTTTTAAATTTAAATAATTAATAAATTGAGTTTTATTATTTATTAATTTCTTTAGTTTGATAATATAAATATTAGAGTTGGTAATTATACTATAAAATATTAGTTATCACTACTATAAATTATACTTTTTCTTATAAATATATTAAGGATGGAAAAATATTTTATACCATTCATTAAAATTATGTATGATTTTGATAAGTGGAAAAATAATTGGACAGGGATAGGGATTTTTTCTTGATCACTATCATGATGGATTTATTTTAGTACACTAATCATTCTTATAATAAGGATATAGTTTGAATCTAAACCTAAATATAGATTATGCCTCTATAAAAATGTCTTATAGATATTTGGGAATGAGATGATGAGTTTTATCCACCTACCAGATATGATATTTATTTAAAATTATAAGAACTTTCTGAACCACTTTATTTTGCATTGTAGTGATTTCTTTTATTGAATCCTATAAATTTTTATGTAATAAACAGCTTTTAATTTCATTACGACCAATGAATATCTAGGGTAATATATATTTATTAGTCACATTGAAATGGGTTAAGATAATATATTATATCATTTATAAATTAAAAACTCTTAAGTAACATAAGTTATAATTAGATAATATTATGAATGACGGAGTATCACATCTTTGAGGGATTTCACGATCATTTTGAATAAAGTCTATGAGTTAATATAGAAGGAATTTTAGGAGAAAATGTTTAAAAAAATAATCATAACACCATCTATATGGTTAAGGATTTATATTTTATATATTATGGAAAAATTAATATTTCATTGTTGTATTATTCTATAAAATTCACTAATTTTCTTCACTTCAATCCTTACTTGAGCATAAATGATGATTAAAAATACATAACCTTTTATAATGGATTTATTGAACCATTATAAACCCATGTATTTTTTTAATCCCACCACATTTTATAAGGATATAAGGAAATTGGTTGTGGATAAGATGGGTTCTGATATTGTTACTAAGTTCAATTTTTAACAACCAAGACAAAAAATATTGAGTTAGATTCTCTAGTGGGTGGAAGTTACATCAAGAAAAGACTATTCAAGTTATATCCTTACAGGGAATTTTGGATGGTTTTTATTTTTTGACATCATTATATAAGATAAATTCAGACTTATTTAATTAGTTTTTACACCATGGAAATCCTTAAATTAATTTTACCTCAAAAGTGAATTAGTGTCAACTATGTGGTCAGCTTGTGCATATTTAGAGGTTCTACCAAATCAATCACTCATGGAGAATTAGTTAGTAACCCCTATAAAAATCAAGGATAACATGCCAAACTATAAAGGTAGTGACAAGGTTTAAATATAATACTATTAGGTATATTTATATGGGGAGGTAGGTGGGGTAGATAAATTCAATACATAGTCTCATCTTTCTCTATGATAGGTTTTTTGTATTAGGGTTAGCGAGAGGGTAGAGATAAGGTTTATGATGAAAAAAAACACACCACTTCTACAAGATTGAACTATTCTATAGTGAAAATTATATGTTTTTAATATTCTATGATCATTTGGTATTTTTTATATATATAAGATAATCTCACTCCTATATATTGTTGAAATTAGTATCTCTTTTAGGATTTTAATTAGAGACATCATTAAAATTTATTTATCTTAGTAATCCTTTGAGTATGTATATGTAATGGATTATAAAATGTTTATCTTGAGTTATATGGTTAAAGTATATGGTAATTTATATAATTTAATTAAACATTATATAATTTCCTTTAGTGTTTTTCTCATTATAGATTTGTTTAAAATTTCTAATCTTATATTGTCTATTATTGAATGGAGGACTATTTATACTCTGTATTTACTCAATATAATATCATTAGATAATTTTAATTATATATAATTTGATAAATACTATATTAGGGTTACATTGTACTAATTAAATAATAATTTTTGAGTTCTATGATCATGGTAGTTGATGATATTGAATAAAGGACCTTACATCCTTTCATGAATCTCATCCAAGATGTTTTTCTTGATGATTTCTTGGGATTTACTTGAAATAAATATGTGTTTTTTATGATCATTATGTTTCATAGATTTGAAAATATTTTTATCAAACTATATAATATGCCTCCATCTGAGTCAGGCGAGTTGAAAATTATGATGGATAATCAAAAGGTGTAGGGGTTAACCGGATTATTCCTTTCTCAAAGTGTCCAAATACATTTTCCATGAATAATTGTGTAATGTTTATAACTAAAAAAAGTATAACATTCATTGAATTAGGAATATATTATGAATATTTATCCACTACCATAAATAATGAATTTATTATATTATATAAAAATAGATAGTGGTTTCCAATGATTGAATTGTGTTCTTATTATTATTGTATCAAGGTGATATAGGAAAACATTCAAAATATATCGTTTCAATTCTAGTATGAAAATGTTATGTGTCCTGTTATTCTATTTTGTTTAACTAATCCCACAATAGTGTTCATATAATTAACTAAAATTATATTTAATCTCTCCATAGACCCCATTATAGTTATATTTTTTGATAAAATTCTTATATACTTGATATCATTATATGAGCGTTAAATGCATATTAATAACATCTCATAAAAGTTATGAGTGTATTAATAATATTTAAAATTATATAAATGATATTGATAGATTTTTTAAGAAAAATTCCTTTCTAGTAATATTTTAGAGTCTTGAATCATAATATATCTGGAAGTGGTAGAGGGAGTGAAGTCTTAAAGTGTTTCGAAGAATGTATTTTAAATCCAATGTTTTCTGCGTCATATAATATATTTACATATCCTTATTTCATAAGTTTCTAGGATATATACTCTTAAGATAGATCTGTGGAATAAATTACTAATGTTATTGAGGTATAATTAGTGTGATATGGATTTATATGAACTAATGAAAAGGTTGAGTGGTTGTTTTATATTGACTCTATATTATATATGTTTATTATTAAAGTTTTATTTCCTTCTATTTTCTATGAAAATTGTCATTACCCGCCTTCACCAAGATGAGAGAAGGGAAAGTAGGTTGTCAGACCCTTCCTTCTTCAAGTTGAAGAAGAGATAATGACCCCCGAGACCCGCCTTCAATAGCTCCCAGAGTGGCGACTAGCACCAAGGGTATAGAATCGAACACAATATGCAAGGCATTACCCTTTTTATTTAATAGGATCGGGATATAAGATATTATATCCCTACAACACCAAAAGTGGAAGTAAAAGTAAATACAAAACAAACCATTCCAATATGCATGTTCCAAAAGTAAATGCTACAAGATACAAGAAACCCCCAAAATGAAAGTACCAAAGAAAAGAAAAAAAAGACATCAACAGCAATTGTCCCAACATCTGAACTAGTATGATCCTACACAATCCCTGAAGTTCTCTTGAAAACCTGAAAACAGTTTTATATATGTAGGTGGAGTATAAAAGTATACTCAGTAGAGGAATCCAAAGACTCTCGTGCACAAGTGGGGAGGCATTCTAATGCCCCGTGAGAAAAAGATATAACCAAAACACCTATCAGGGAAAACTACCCACCCAAGCCTCACCAAGGCACACTCCCCAAATAACGCAAGTCAAGTAATGTAATAGTAATAACACATTGACATTTGGGCACCCCCTTCCACTTTCACACTAGTTATTGAAGACATCTTATGCATCGAACCTCTCCCTCCATTCTCACTACAATCCGACTGCCACACCCCGCCTGCACACACCTGGGCCATCATTACCACACATCCCTCCTGAAAACACCTGGACCACTACAACCGCACACAGCCACGCCCGCAAACACTTGGGACAGGACAACTACCATCATGCCTGAAGACACCTGGGCATTATCCCCAAGACACTTGGGAAACAACCTGCCCGCACACACCCGGTCCAACCACCAAAACTACCATGCCTGAAGAATCCTAGGCTATAATGGACCTCAATCCATCACAGCTTGCCCGAAGTGTCTTGGTATATTTGTGAAAGGGATCATAAAAGGAGCTAATAACCATCCACTCATAAAAGTTTCAGGAAAAATACCCTCCCCCATGAAATGGGGGTGTTTGGAAAAAAGTTCTCAACATGGGTGGGGCATGAATAAGAAACATAAGAACTACAATTATATGTGTATGTAACACGCACTCATACCAACCTAGGGGTTCCAAAATCAACTTAATCACAAGCACCCTTGTTATCGTTCATTCATAAAAAGGCACACCACTCATAGCCAAGTCACAACTCATTCCAAGAACCAATTCCCCATTGAACCCATTCTTGGTTTCATGTTCAATTGATTTCATTTAAGTAAATATTTCACTACTGGGAAACTAATAGGAATAACCACAAGCTATATAAAGGAAAAATATTCAAACAGCACTTTTAAGCATGCACGCCCAGTTCTCTTGTAAGGTTACAACAACAATGGGATCTGTGAGATCCCTCAAAGTACTGGAACCAAACCAACCATCAAGATACAGCCACACACGACCTTATATCCACAATCAAACAACTGTACAACAATAGAGGATCCCATCCCCATCCATATTACCCCATAAGCATCAAGAAGAACAAACAGACATACCACCAAGACAGAGCAAAGAAGTTTCCAGACTCAAGTACATCATTCGTTAAGTTATTTCCTTCTGCTTTTTTACGTGATTAATCAATTTCCATGTTAATATATTAAATCATCATAGAGAATAGGGGTTTATTAGTTCACAAGGAAAGACCACCAATGGCCATGATTTTTATTGGTCATAAGTCCACACAATTCACAACATAAATAATCAAGGATAAGGAAATACAATAGAAACATCAATCACACCCCCCCCCCTTCATTCTTTAAAGTCTATTTGTTATCTTCATTAATGTTTGGATTCATCCATCCCCATAGAAACAATATCGTACCCACCCCGAATAATACACTATAAAGAGAGACAAAGGAAAAACCTACATGGATGATCAAAGATGGTCGTTTTAACTCTGTGCACCAAAATCTGGGGGTGCGTGACTTGTATTGGAGAAAATCCAAGGACTCTAAGAATGAGTAGGAGGGACTCCAGCACGGGCACAAAAATCATCTTGGGAAGGGGGGATTTCAATGCACTAATGAGAGGAAAAGAGACCATCCAAGAAGAATAAGAAAAAAGGAATTATTCTGCGATAAAAGGTGAGATCCTGGAGTTACGGGATATGGAATTTTGAATGGATTTAATGTCAGATCATGGTTTCCCATGAGGTTGGGAGGTTACTCATGATGGAATTAATTTTCATTTAAAAATTCTCATCAGAGTATTGGCCATAACGGCTATGCATTAAAAAAATTTCTCTAATCAGAGGAAAAATATGCAATAGGGGTGGAACTAGAAGGTATGGGTAAAGCGTGTGACATTGAGGAAAAACCACACGTTTGGTAAGTTAAGGTTTCTAGGCTTTGGTGAATTTTTATATATCATTTATGGGTATTAAATGGATTTCAAAGAGGGAATTAAATCATTTTTACGTCAAAATATATGTTGCGGGAGCGGAAAAAGTTGGGAACTAGAAAAGAACAACTCGGTGAGGACACGGTGCCACTGTCACGGTGCCACCCTAATGGTGCCACCTTCATGGTGCCATTTTCATGGTGCCACCATCATGGTGTCATCCACACAGTTCCACCGTCATGATTCCATCTTCATATTGGCACCCTCATGGTTCCATCGTCATGGTTCTACCCTCACAATGCCACTGTCACGGTGTCACCCTCACAATGTCACCCTCACGGTGCCACTGTTTCAGTGTGAGACCATGACCGGTGCCACTGTTTTGGTGGAATCATTTGATGGAACCGTGTTTTGGAAAAGTAATGGACTAGTATGGTCTGGGCCGTTACATCATATACCTCTCAAACTATTCTCTTCCTCGAGAATCAAAACTATCCCAGAAGAAAAGAGGGGGTTCGAACAACCACCTCAAAAGATACCTCTCAGAAGTAATCCTCTTCCATCTTCCGAATGACTAAGGATACGATATCGCTCCTCTCCCCCCCCCCCCCAAGTAATCACACAAATATTCAAGGGTAAAACCTTCTAGTCATATGGATTAGGGAGTTTTTTAATCCATGTTAAGATGTTATCTACTTTGGGTGGCGCTGACTCGCCCGCGCGGGTTTAATCGTATCTTCCTTAATGAGTCTTGATTAGGGATCAGGTCCTCCTCTCCACATTGTTAGGACTCTTCACAGACATTCAGAGAACTAGGAAAACAACACATTCCATTGTTGACAAGGTAAAGATGCTTCATCATGAACAAGTATATAAAATAAAACATAACAAAACTTAAAACAGCTCTGGGTACTGGGTATGAATTTGTGCCTCCCACTCCCAGGTACTCTCATCGAGTCCACCGTGCCTCCACAACACACGAACCAAAGGGATGGTTCATCCATGAAGCACTTTGTCCTTTAAATCCTCTATTTTGACAGTTTTTTCTACAAATTTTACGTCGTCCTTGATATCCATCTTTCCTTAGTCGAGGACATGTGAATCGTCGTGTAAATACCATGGGAGCTGAGACACATGGAAGATGTCGTGCATTCTCAGTAGTGGTGGTGGTAGTGCTCGCTGATAATCCACCTCGCAGACCCACCGCAGCACTTCTAATTGTCCAAAAAACCTATGAGAAATATTACTCCCTCTGTTGAACCATCATTTTCCAGGCCGAAGGGAGACCTTCAAGAACACGTGGTCCCCGACCTCGAACTCTAAGGGTATCCTCCTATTATCAGTATATGACTTCTGTCAGTCATGCACCGCCTTCATCATCTCCCATATAAGATAAACCTTCTCTGTCGTGCTCTTCACCACCTCCGGGACAAGAACGCCTACTTCCCCAATCTCTACCCAGCACACAGGTGAGCGACATGGGCTCCCATACAAGGCTTTGAATAGATCCATTCCAATTGTAGAGTGATGGTTATTGTTGTAGGCAAACTCTACCAGAGGCAAGTGTCTGACCCATGATCCCCCAAAGCCCAAAATTCATGCCCTCAGCATATCTTCTACCTTTTGGATTGTGCGCTCTGTCTTACCATCTATTTGTGGGTGGAAAGCAGTGCTAAGACATAGCTAAGTGCCAAAAGCATGCTTCAATCCCCTGCAGACTCATGAGGTGAACTGGGTATCCTGATCCGAGACTATGGACCTTATAACCCCATGCAATTTCACCACCTCATCCATGTACCTCTTCACTAGGGCATCCACCATACCTGACTCCTTGATCACCAGGAAGTGAGCTGATTTCGTTAGTCGGTCCACCACTACCCAGATAGCATCGCAACCCCCTTGAACTCTGGGTAGTCCTGTGATGAAATCCATCGAGATGTTGTCCCACTTCCACTCAGGGACATCTAAAGGTTGTAACAGACCTCCTGGGATGTGGTGTTCGGCCTTCACTTGCTGACACATGAGGAACTTTACTACGAACTCTACCACTTCCCACTTCACCCCGGGCCACCAAAACTGGCCCCTCAGACCTTGGTACATCTTGAAAACTCATGGGTGCACCGCTAGGGGTGAGTTTTGGAACTCACCAAGAACTCTGTAATGCATTCCCACAGGTATGAACAACTTTCCATGAAACAGAATTCGATTCTTCCCGTCTTCCGACCATCCTTCTAGCGCATTGCCTGGGTTAATGCGATCATGCATCACTTCTTCCTCCAAGTCCCCCCATTGAGACTCTTCCACCTATTTCAACAGAGAGGACTACATCGTCATCTGAAACAGACATCCTCTACTACCATCCATCCTTGCATCCAGGTGTAGGGAATCCAACTCCTCCATCACCTTCCAAGCATCTTCCGACTCTCGAACCGAATCCTTATGTGACTTCCTACTCAAGGTATCGGCCACCACATTCCCCTTTCTTGAGGTGTAGGAGATTTCAAAGTTATAGTCTTGAAGGAACTCCATCCACCTTCACTGCCGTAAATTAAGGTCCCTCTAGGAGAAGATATACTTCATGTTCTTGTGATCTGTGAAGACCATGAAGCACTCCCTGACGAGGTAATTCCACCAAAGATTTAGTATGAACACAACCGCTGAAAGATCCAAATCATGGGTGGAATAGTTATGCTCATGGGGACATAAATTCCTAGACCTATAAGAGATCACCCCTTGCTGTTGCATCAGCACACACCCCAAGACTTTCCCTAAAGCATCACAAAACACCTCATATGCTACCCCTTCTTCTAGAAACCTCAGTACTGGGGCCCTAACTAACTTCCCCTTCAGATAGCTGAAGGCTGCCTCGGACTACCCATTCCACATGAAATCCTGGTCCTTCTTGGTCAAGGCTGTCAAAGGTGCTGCAACTCGGGAGAAGTTGGGCACGAACCTCCGGTAGTAACCTTCTAGACCTAGGAAACTATGAACTTCTACCAAGTTCTTGGGTACGTCCCAAGAAATAACCACCTCGACCTTCGATGGGTCCACCGCTATTCCCTGCTCAGACACCACGTGTACAAGGAAGTGCACTTCTCGCATACAGAACTTGAACTTGGACAATTTCCCAGAGAGTTGCTGCTATCGAAGGACCTCTAGAACCGTTCTCAAGTGATCATCATGATCCTCCTCTAATATTGAGTAGATCAAGATGTCTTCAATAAACACGACTAAGAAAATGTCTAGGTATTCCCAGAAGACAGAGTTCATGAGCCCCATGAACACAACTGGTGCGTTTGTAATGTCGAATGGCATGACTAAAAACTCAAAGTTCTCATACATACACCCGAAAGAAGTATTCGAGATGTCTCTCTCCTTCACCCTCACCTAGTGATACCCAGACCACAGATCAATTTTAGAGATCCAAAATGCTCCCTTAAACTGGTTAAAGAGATTGTATATCCTAAGGAGGGGGTAACGGTTCTTGACTGTTACCTAGTTTAGTCTCATGTAGTCTATGCACAGCCTCAGACCACCATCTGCCTTCTTCACGGACAAGACTGGAGCACCCCATGGTGACGCACTTTTTTGAATAAAACCCTTCTTCATTAGATCGTCAATATGAATCCACAACTCTCGCAACTCAGAAGGCGTCATCTAGTAGGGAGCCATCGAAATCGGATGGGCACCAGGTTTCAAGTCTATCCCGAACACAACATCACATCGAGGGGGTAGAATCGCCACCACTTTAGGGAAGACATCCATGAAATAATTGAAGATCCCTAGGACTTCCACCATCTTTGTATCCTCCAACTCCACTGACATTTCATCTAACAAGGAAAAGAGGGGTTCTACTCGCTGGTTACCTTCCTGGTAACCCCGCTCGCCAATTAAAATCACACGTCGGCCGCCCGAATCTGAAAATACGATCTTTTATTGGAAGAAATCAATGATGAAACATATATAGAACAGTCAGTAAATTCCTAAGATGACATCATATGGATGTATCTACAATAATAGAAGATACCTAATAGACTGATGTGGCCCTATCATCAGCCTACACCCTCAGCAAACATAAAACAAGTCGGTCTAAACTCCGACTGGTGTACTCAACACCCAGGGCACTAGAAGTCTCTCAGCTTCTAGACTGAGATCATGGGCCAGAATGGGCGCAACAAAGGAGTGTGAAGCTCCTGTATCGAATAAGGCATAGGCAAGAGTACTAAAAAAGTTGATCGTACCTCGAACAACTTCCAGACCAGCTAGAACTACTACCTTTGTGGCATGTTACTGCCCATGCCCATCTCCCCTTCCCCTCAGATGTCGGACGCCTCCCCGACCGAACCCTATTCGAGGTCCCTAAGGAGAGCCCTGAGGTTGGCCTCCTCCTGCAATGTCTGACCTCGAAGGAGTGGGAGCTCATTGTCCCTGCTGCTGCTAAGGGGGTGCTGAACTGGCCCACTCTCACTGTACTACACCCGGTCCAGGCACTGGTTCCGAAGGTGCCCACGGCTTCCACAGATGAAGCACCTCGGTCCTGGTCCCGAAAATAAAGGGTGATGACCAGGGGATCAAAACTGGAACTGCTGGGGCCTACTCCCAACTGGTCGAAACCTAGAGGGCCATGTTGCTAGAGGTGTCCTACTAATGGATTTACCCTTTGATGAGCCCAACTCGACTCCCTCCTGCGGCACACCTCCCAGCGTGTGCATCCTCTCTACCACTTCAGTCTTCTTCTGTACCTCTAAGTATGTCGGTAAGGTTAATGTAGTAACAGCATACTGAAGAGACGGTCGAAGTGCCTCCTACAAAAATCTCACTCGAGACTCCTCATCCAGAAAGAGGTCCGAAGCAAAGCGAAGGAGATCCTTGAACTTGATCCCCAACTCTATCACTGACATTCTCCCCTACTGGAGGAAGAGCATCTCCTGCCACTTCTCAGCCTTCATCATGGAAGATAGTAATTCTACCTGGAACTCCTTCTCCATGTCAGCCCATATAACCTCAGTCTCCCTCTCCTCCTTGAGGTAGAGTGTCCACCATTGACGCGCTGCTCCCCGCATCTGGCTTACAGCCAAAAAACCCAATACTCCATTAGATCCCTAATTAAGCTGAAATCTATCACTAGCTCCTCAACCTAGCTCTCGGTCTCCATGTCCATTGTGTTTCCCTCGTACTTCCCAAGCTTTTGTCACTGAAAGGAACGAAGCGTCCTCTTCCATTGATCATCCTTCTCCTCTTGGTCAGTCCTCTGCCGATCATCCAAGTCATCCTCCTGGGACTTAATCACATGCACCACTCATGGTCGTCATCCAGGTGTCATAGTTGTAAGGTAAACAAGGAATTCCTAAGCCTGAGTAGTGTAGAAGACTATTTTCAAATTTTCTTGGACTTATTATTCATTTTTAAATCCCCAAATGGACCAGAAACACAAGAACACAAGTCATTATGATGCGTGTACCTTTCCTAGGGTCTCTACCCTACAATCAGTATAGCCTCACTTAGTCAATCGATATGCCCAAAGTCCTTGTATCGGATCATTAGGGGTCCTAAAATCTTATGTCCTAGCCGTTATTCCCTAGCCTATTTCACACACCATGATTGTCCAACATTGTTTCCCTACCACCCCATGAAATCCTCAATGTGCCCAAATCCGAACTCCATATTGTCCCTCAACCTCTCCTTTGATACAACTATGTCATTAACCACCTTCACCAAGATGAGAGAAGGGGCATCAGGTTTCTAGACCCTTCCTTCTCTAAGTTGAAGGAGAGATAATGAGACCCGCCTTTAATAGGTTTCGAAGTGGCGACTAGCACCAAGGGTATAGAATCAGACACAAGATGGAAGGCATTACCCTTTTTATTTAATATGATCGGAAGATAAGATTCTAATTCCCAACAACACCAAAAGTGGAAGTACAAGTAAAGAGAGAGAAAAAAAATTCCCATATGCATGTTCCAAAAGTAAATGCTACAAGGTACAAGAAAACCCCAAAATGAAAGTACCAAAGAAAAGAAAAAAAAGATAGAAAAAACCACTATCCCAACGTCCAAACTAGTACGATCATGCACAATCCCTGAATCCCTCCTGGAAACCTGAAAACAGTTTTATATTCATAGGGTGAGCATACAAGTATACTCGGTAGATAAATCCAAAGACTCTCGTGCACAAGTGGGGAGGCATTCTAATGCCCCATGAGAAAAGAGATAACCAAAACACCTAGGAAGGAAAACTACCTACCCAAGACTCACCAAGGCACACTCCCCAAATAACGCAAGTCAAGTAATGTAATAGTAATAACACATCAACATTTGGGTACCCTTCCCCACATTCCCACTGGTTATTGAAGACATCCTACGCATCGAACCTCTCCCGCTATTCTCACTGTAGTCCCACTGCCACACCCTGACCGCACACACCTGGGCCATCACTACCACACATCCCACCCGCAAACACATAGTACACTACAACCACATGCAGCCATGCCCGCAAACACCTGGTCCAGGACAACTACTGCCACACCCGAAGACATCGGGGCCTCATCCCGAAGACTCTTGGGAAACAACCTACCCACACACACCTGGGCCAACCACCACAACTACCATGCCTGAATAATATTTGGCTATAATGGACCTCAGGCCATCACAACCTGCCCGAAGATTCTTGGGCTATTCGAGAAATGGGGCAGAAAAGGATCTAATAACCAGCCACTCGTAGGAGTGTTGGAAAAAACACCCTCCCCCATGAAATGGGGGTCTTCGGCACAAAGTTCTCAACATGGGTGGGGCGGGAATAAGAAACATAATAACTACAATTATATGTATAGGTAATAAGAACTCATCCCAACCAAGGGGTTCCAAAACCAACCTAAGCACAAACACCCTCGTTACTATTCATTCAAAAAAAATGCACACCACTCACAGCCAAGCCACAACTCATTCTCAGAACCAATTATTCAATTAACCCATTCTTGGTTTTATGTTAAATTGAATCCATTTAAGTAAATTATGCACTACTGGGCAACTAACAGGCATAACCACAAGCTGTGGAAAGTAAAAACTGACAAACAGCACTTTTAAGCATTCACACCCGGTTCTCTTGTAAGGTTATAACAACAAAGGGATCTGTGAGATCCCTCAAAGTACTGGAACCAAACCAAGCCTCAAGATACATCCAAAAATGGCCTTATATCCACAACCAACAACCATAAAACAATAGAGGATCTCATCCCCATCCATATCACCCCATAATCATCAAGAAGAACAAACAGACATACCACCAAGACAGAGCAAGGAAGTTTCCAGACTCAAGTACATCATTCATTAAGTTCCTTCCTTCTGATTATTTATGTGATTAATCAATTTCCATGTTAATCCATTCAATAATCATAGAGGAAAGGGGTTCATTAGTGAACAAGGAAAGACCACAAACGGCTTTGATTTTCAGTGGGTATAAGCCCACAAAATTCACAACATAAATAATCAAGGATAAGAAAATATAGAAGAAACATTGATCACACCCCCCTTCATTCTTTAAAGTTTGTCTATTATCTTAATTAATTTTTGGTTTCATCCATACCCATAGAAACAATAGTGTACCCACCCCGCAGGATACAAAATAAAGAGAGATGAAGGAAAACCCTACTTGGATGATCAAATATTGTCATTTTAACTCTTTGTGCCAAGATCTGGGGATGTGCGACTTATAGGGGAGGAAATCCAAGGACTCCAAGAATGAGTAAGAGGGACTCCATCATGGGTGCACAACTCGTCTCTATAATGGGGGATTTCAACGCACCAAGGAGTGGAAAAGAGACCATCCAAAAATAAGAAGAAAAAAGGAATTCCTGTGTGATAAAAGGTAAGATCATGGAGTTACGGGATATGGAATTTTGGATGGCTTTAATGTTAGATCATGGTTTCCCATGCGGTTGGGTAGTTACACATGATGGAATTAATTGTCATTTAACAATTCTCATCGAAGTAGTGGCCATAACGGCCATGCATTAAACAAATTTCTCTAATCAGAGGAAAAACACGCAATAGGTGTGGAACTAAAAGGTACGGGGAAAGGGTGTGACCCTGAGGAAAGACCACACATTTGGTAAGTTAAGGTTTTCGGGATTTGGGGAATTTTTAGATATCATTTATGGGATTTAAATGGAATTGAAAGAGCGCATTAAATCATTTTTACGTCAAAAGATATGTTGCGAGAGTGGAAAATTCGGGAACTGGAAAAGAACAACTCGATGAGGACACAGTGCCACCATCATGATGCCACCCTTATAGTGTCACCTTCATGGTACCATCGTCACGGTGCCACCGTCACGATGTCATCATCACAGTGCCACCATCACGGTGTCACCCACACGGTGCCACCATCACGGTGCCACCCTCACAGTGCCACTGTCACGGTGTCACCCTCACGGTGCCACCTTCACAGTGTCACCCTCATGGTGCCACCGTTTCGGTGTGAGACCGTGACCGGTGCCACCATTTTGGTGGAACCGTTTGATAGAACCGTGTTTTGGTAAAGTACTGGACCAGGAGGGTCTGGACCGTTACAGAAATTTACTCAAGTAGGATCAACATGTAATAGATTAGGGTTCATGAGATCTATGCACACATGAAAATTACTATCTTACACAAAAAATAGGGGTTTTCATGATATTATATTCATCAATGTTCTTTTAGGACAATCTTTCTATGGGTAAGTTGATAGTATAACCACAAAAATATAAGCCTCAAGTATATATTTTCAATTCTAGATTTAAGTATGAGGTAATTTTAGTGCCTCTAATGCTTTTATCCTTTTTATTTCAGGATCATGTATGTTTAATTGGTAACTTTTATTTATATGATCTTAGTAAAAAATTATGACCTAACAGGGCTTGATAGGTGAATATAGAGTGGATATTAATGTATTTGATGGATGAGATTTACTAAGATATCACTAATGAATGAGATAGGGTATATTTATTCAATTTTGATATTTATTTATAATTTTTTTTGTATTTAAGGTCTGTAAGATATATATTGATGATCATATAATTATTCTGGAATCACTCTATGGTAGGGAGATACTTGATACATATATTTCATGCATATATTTTGCGGTATTTAAATTCATTTATTAATGTGTTTTAATTAATAATATGTTTTTATATTCAATGATTTATATATCATTGGAATAAAATAAATAATGTATGGATGTGAACCATATGATCCAAATTAGGTCAATTTTCAAACTAAAATATGACTTCCCATGATGAAAAATTTCAATTGGATACTTTTGGGGCTTTAAACTGAAGTTATAATCTAAAATAGAGGTTTTGGGGGTGGGAAAATGTAATTCACTTCATGAATATAGATGTTTATGTGAACTCAAAACAAGATGTCAAGATATAGAGTGAAACCCCCTCTTTGGAAGAGTTAATGTGACTTTCATGGAAATACTAAATGGATTAATCCATCAAAGTAGGAATACAAACCCAATAATGAATTTATTTGACTTACAATTCGGTGGAAGAAATAAAATTATGACCTGGAATTCCAATTAAAAAAATAATACACCCAAGACTTCTTTTTATAGTATTAATATTGAATTGATTAACACTTTATCACCCTAAATATCTATAAATAGAGGCTCAAGATATTACATACATTGATTGATCTAGAGACCAAATCCATGTTTGAGTTAATGTTCTATTGTAGGGTCCTCCACCATTCATTCACTCCACCTTTAATTATGCTTACTATTTTTCTTTTTCCTTAACTCTTAATCCCTCATCATTAGAATTATGGGGAAACACCCTCCATGTTCTAGTGTGATGTAGACAAAGGGGGAAGGTGTGTTGGATTTCTATTTATTTATTTTATTCATTTACTTAGGTTTCACAATAATGAATTAGTTTCTAATCTATTTATCTTTTATAAATTCATAACCATTGATTTATGAATTTTAAAATGATATTTTAATTATGAATTTGATTATTCTAGATTAGACATGGCCATTGAATGTTTGTGGGTAATTAGGACTAAAAATGGTATCTACACAAACTTGATTTAGAAATAACCTAAAATATATAACCATGGAAAGTGGGGGATTTTTTTGTCAAGGAGGGGATACCATGGCCACTGGATCTACCTCATCTTGACACAAACACTAGGAATAAAATAACAAATTTATGTTCTAAATCTGATTTCATATGAACCCTAAATCTAAAAACCCTGATACACCTTCAAAATTGATTTCAAAACCAAAATATTGAACTTATTTTTCATTCATTTTATAAATAATATTCAATATAATATTTTCATTTTCACTACCTTTATTCTAAATCAATTCCAGAAATATTTTCACTTTAAGTCAATAAATTCTAATAGAATTGTCTCTATGGCTTCAACCAAGAACATAATTATTATTAATTCTAATTAATTTATATCATGGTTTGATACTTTTTATTAATATTTATATTTGGTATGATTCATGAAAAACTAATAATACCCTTTGGACGGTAAAGTTTCTAGTGTCGTTTTTGGAGACCATTGTAATTTTTTATGATTTTTTTATTTTTTATTTCATTTTATTTCTTTACTTAACGTTCCCTATTTACAATAGGTTTTATTATGATATGGTTTTATATTTTTATTTTTTATGCTCATACACTATACTTGATCCAAAGGAAAATATATCCTCAAGTTTAACCATGAGCCTGAAAAAATATTGTGGAGAAATAAATCATAACCAAGCATATGTGTTTTGGAACCACTAAAGGTGTGAAATAAAGAGATATTGGATTACATGCATTGGTGAACTATGAAAGACCATAAAACATTTTTTTTATAGACAACTATAATTGAACTACCAGTAGCTACTATACACTTTGAAAATAATACAATGATATTCTAAATGATATTAAATATGGTACACTTTTTAGGACTACCCCAAAAATATCAAAACACACATATAGGTAGTTTCCTCAATAATTGAAACACATTAAAATTCTCCAACGTGTTGAACAAAAAGGTAAGGCATTTTCCTTTCATATTTGTTTTAGGAGAGTGAGATCGGAAGTGGATCCAATGATTTGTAGACACTCTATCACTATATGGGATGTGATGGAAATACATTTTCTCTCATTATTCATCCCAATATAAAAATAAATGGATATCCCGATAAACATTTTATATTTTAATCAATTTGAGGAGGAATAATTTTATATAACATGGTAGTTCTTTAATGATTTAATTAGGAAATGATGACATAATGGTATATAAACATGGATACTAATCCAAGATTTATATAAGGGTATTTCATAGGGTAATAGGAAAATTCTATATACTGATTCTATATGATTATTGGAGAAAAAATCACTAGAGTAAACATACAAACTACTTGATGAGATAGAAACAAAGAACTTCCAATGGAAATCTGATGGGACACAATAAAAAGGATTCAATATAGTTGAAAATATATAGATGGTTTCCCAAATATATTTGATGACAAGAATGATGTAAATGATGGTGGATATAAATAATCATCGATTAGTATATATAAAATATTCAAATTATGTTAATTATAACAGAAAAACTCAATTTTAGGGGTACATGAAACAACAACTGCATGCCTAAGGGTACTAACCCAGGAAACAATGATGTCAACAGCAAGCACCCCAAGGTCTATCACTCTCAAGTCATATCCATAATTTAGAAGAGACATTTTCCATAGTTATGATTATAACTAGTGTTTTAATCAATGAGATAATGGATAACTTAATGGAAAATAAGTCTGCACTATGAAACCATGAATTCAAAGTAAGGAAAATTTCAAAGCAACATTGAGAATGGACAATAAAAGTACTTTTAGGATAACACAATGTGAACTACCATACATTTTAGAAATCTATCACTCTTATAATTCATAATAAAAACACTAGATGATCTTGGGTTATGTAATTTATAAGAAAAACAAGGTGAATTAAAAGAAGAACTACCATAGTACAAGACAATGCTACATTTTTTAGAGTCTCGAGTATAAGAAAAATATGATGCACATAATGGTAAATTTCATGAACATTTTCAAAAAAAATGTCATATTAATATTCCCTTTGTATATTCTCTCACAAATATTCATACTTATACCGAATTCATGCAATATTTTATGACAAACAAGAAGAAGGTAGTGTAAATTGATATCATATAAAAGTGTTCGGCGGCTGCTTCCAAGGATTTACCAAAAATATTGGAGGACATATGTAGTTTTTCCATTCCAATTCATATCAATTTTAAAAAAAATTGGTTAAGAATTATGCGATCTAGGTGCTATCATGAATATAATGTCGTGAAATATATACATGTTCTTTAGGATAGGGAGGATGAAAAAATATATAGTTACACTCTTGGTGGGTTGTTCACCAACAAAAAAACCCCCAATGTATCACTAAATAAATCATCATCAAAGTTGAAAAATTATACTTCTTAGTGGATTTATTAATGTTGTATATAGATAAATAGAATAATCATGTCATATTGTGAAGGATATTGCAAGCTAAAGGGAGTGCATTGATAGATGTACAAAATTTAGAACTTTGTCTGAGAGTTGGTGGTTAATAATTAAGATTCAACATTTACCTTGTGATACAAAACTATGATGTGAGATATAAAAATGATCTAGTAGAGGAAAAAATACCCAAAGTTGAAGATGTTACCAAAATTAGAGAAGTATATGAGTTTAATATCTTTATACAAGAGTACACCACTAAAAATAAAAAATAAAATAAATAAGAAAGGGTAGCTAAAGGAAAAACCCCTAACACTAGAGGAGAGACCGATTCCACTAGGTTGGAAAAGGGAAAGAGGGTATGGCTAGTACATGGACTTCCATTTAGTTTTTTAGGTTTAAAAATAATTATTTGATTAATTTTATGGTGATCGAAAAAGTTATATTAACCAAAAAAGTTAATCTATTTTAAGAGGAAGGAAAGGGGATTACCTATATGGACAAGTCTCATATAAGGAAATATATATACCCCAACCACATAAAATACTTTCTGTCATCCATAATCTAAGTTGAAAACGTTATAATCAAGCTAAATATATTAAACAAAAGCAGTTTTTGATGTAAACCTATGTTTCCAAGAATTTTTTTATTTTTTTCTATTTTTCAATTCATTAAATATCCCAAAAATCATTTAAAATTATTATTAAAAAGGTCATGCACTTTCACTTGGTTTTATTTTCTTTTTCATGTCAATCATTCCACTACAAAGCAAGAAATATGAGGTTTGAAAATATTATATAAGACCAACTAACAACATGAAACCCATTCACATCAGGAAACTAACTCAACACAAATAATTAGATCCATTAACAATGTGAAATCAATTCACATTGTGGATCTATTGTAGAAAGTACAAAAGGTGAGATGAATTCACATCCTGAAATAGTTTCATGTTGTGAACCTAAATTAGATAGAACATGTGCATCTAAATATAAAGTGTTATTTAAATGGGGTTAAGTATTTCAATTATTTATTTTTCAATAGTGCTCCCCACATTTAATTTTTTTAGAAATTTTAACTACAAATTTCATATGAACACTTGATTCATTCATTAATCAACTAAATTAGGATACATAAACTACCAAGTATAATTATTATTAGATGATTTAAATTTTTTTGTCAATAAATATGAATGATAAAAATGAAGAAAATAATTAAAACATATAAGCAAGCATCTTGGAATTCAACAAATAAGGATTTAGAGGAACATGTTGATTTTATGAATGAATTTTTTCAATGATTTGTATTTTCACAAATTTATGATTTTTTAAGTCATTGTTTTTATTAATGTTATTAATTACAAAGATTATTTCTCCCAACCCTTATTTATAATTTATACAAAAATATTTGAACCAATATTTCTCATTCTCTCTTTAGTATATTTCTTGATAGACTCAGTCATGTTCTCTTCAAGAAATTTCTTGGAACATTTTCAAATTTATGGATAAATAGAATCACTTATAATATGATTGAGGTATTATTATTATTCTGACCATTTTTCCTTGGACCCACCTTATAGTAATAATTTTTAATCACATAGAAGCCAAGAACATACTTGTTAGTAAAAGAGACACCTTATAAGCCTATTTTATCCATTCTTACCATCCTATAAATATTCTATAATATATTCAAAAAAAAGTGTGTGGTATATAGTTACATGGTGTAAGAGACATGTTTATTGAATTATATACCTATGGGGGATCTTTATTGTGATATTTAGGGAGAAGTTATAGTCTATCATACATTTTATTTACTACAAAACCTCTTTAAAAAAGATGTGTCTTGGGAGGATAAAAAATCACCATTTCTATATTAATAATCTTTCTATAATATATTTTTAGGTTATGGATGTAATATTTCTACTAAGAACATTCTAAATAGAAAATATATATATATATTAAAAATATTAATATAAAAGTTCTTGTTTCATTCAAGAAGTTTGATTTCCCCATAGACCTTATTTGAGATATTGAGGAATGAGTGACATAACTTTTAAAGAGTGTATTTCTATTAAGCTATTATTTATTATCATCTAATTTGAATTAGAGTTTTTCCTCCTTTTTTAGCAATATTTTATTCATTACCCACCTACCAAATAGACTTATATACATTGTAACTTTAATACAAAGTTATGATTTTTAACTATGATCTCGGTCTTTACATGGTGGAAATGTTGGATGCCTTTCAAACATATGGTAAGTTACATGTATTTGAGGTATGTGTTGAATTTTAATTACATTTTCCATCTAGATAATGAGTGAAAAAATTCCATGTGAGGTCGATTGAAAGTGGCATGCATATTGAAAATTAATTGGAAAATAAAAATGGATGAATGAAAAGGAATGGATATTTCAAAAAAAATATAATTAAACTATATTGTTGATTTGTTTCTTTGAAAAGTGATTTGTTTATAGGTTTTCTTATGTGTAGTTCAAAAATTTAATAAACCATTTTATCAAAATATTCTGTTGACATTTAATTTAAATAATGGTAGGGTGATCATCCTTTGTAGTATATTGATATTTCATCCTTGAAGAAAATTTTTGAATTCAAGTGTGAGTGGATTTGACACCTACATTTCATGCATATATATGTTTTTATTTATATACATTTATCATTGTAGTTTTATAAATAATATCACCATATATTCATTGATTTATTCATATTTGGAAGGATATAGATAATTTGTGGAAACATGAAATAAGATCCAAATTTGATCCATTTTCCACTAAAAGATAAATTCACATGATTCAGGACTTAAATGGGACACTTTAGGGTATTAACACTAAAGTTATAGGTATAAATAGAGGATCTAGGGCTTGAAAAATGTAATTCACACTATGAATATAGTTCAAGACATGAACTATAAGGAATAAATGAACACATAGAATGAAAAAACCACTTCAAAGAAGGGCTAGTGACTTTCAAGGAGTGACTAAATGTTTCAATACAATATATTAGGTAGATAGACCCTATAATATAAGTCTTTAATGTGAAATTAAATGGAAGAAAGGAAATTATGACTCAAAATTCCATTTAACTCTATAATTGACATGGTCCTTCTTTATTAACTTATTAATGGTGAATTAATTCAAACATTATTACCCCAATGATCTAAAAATATAAGCTCAAGATTTTGTTTCCAATGATAGGTCCAGATACCAAAGCCTTGGGAGAGTGGTTTTTCTATTACAGATTCCTCCACTAATATTTATCTTCATATTTTATTATGGTTTATTTTTTTTCTTTCTAATTCCCTATTACTCCCATATTTTTAGAATGAGGGGGTAAATCCCCCCATTTTATAGGGTGATTTAGTCAAATGGGGATAGTGAATTAGATTTATATTTATTTATTTTATTCATTTATTTGGGTTTATGAAATAATGAATTAATCTCCAATCACTTTCTATTTATTATATTAACGACCATTGATTTATGAATTTGGAAATTAGATTTTAATTGACAAATTTATTATACTATATTAGGAATGACCATTTAATTATATATAATAATTAGGTTTAATAAGGGTATCAATAAAAACATGATTCAAAAATTCCCTAAAATACTGAACCATGGTAAAAGGGGGAGTGTAGCATCAAGGATGAGATACCAGGACCATTGGATCTACCTCATCTTGAATAAAAAACCTAACATTAATTATTAAATTTAAGTTATAAATCAAATTGAACATGAACTCTAAATATTCCAAACATTGGTATGACTTCTTACATAATTTCTAAAGAAAAATTATTTTATTTCTTTACTTTAATTTTCCAAAATATAATAAAAAGAAAATATTCTCTCTCTCTTCCTTTCACCCAAATAAATTAAATAAAAAAATCCCTTTAAATCAGTATAATCTAATTGCATTGCTTCTGTTGGATCAATATTAAAATACCAATTTCTATATTTTAATTAATTATTATCACCACTTGAGTCTACTAAAAAATATTTTAACTATGTTAGCCACATAGGAATATAGAATCACCCTATGGGTAGTCAATCCTCAAATATTGGTTTGAGGATTTAGACGTATTCCTTAATATCTATTAAATAATCTTGGTTTCATCCTACATTAGAGTTTATTTGATGGAAGAATATCAATTATCAAATTCATTTAAACATCATGGTATTTCAATGGTTTGTATTGGTATTTATAGGTGGATTCGGTGTCCTAACATAAAATAAAAAGTCACTAATTTTTTATAAATTTGAATCAATTCCACAATTAAGGAACTATAAAAATAATTGAATGATGGAAATTTTTTTCAAAATAAAATTCCAATATAAAAAAAGGTTTACATCATGATGGATTTCATGACTATTTAGTTGAGGTTATTAGGATAAAATGATATTATTTTCATGAATATAGTTTTCCTGACCAAGATGATTATATAATTACCCATACAATAATATTATTCATAAGATGATAAATTTATTTTATATGTCTAATTGATCATGAATAATTATGGAATATGAATGTGTACCATTTATTATTGTGACCTGATAATTATTTCCTTATTCAGGAAAAGGTTTAAATGGGTTATCATTATCTAGGTAACACATTTTATAACTTATCACCCTCAAATATATTATATTAATATATGACTAATAATTTTTTAATTTTTTTCCAATAGGCCCAAATTTCAAAATTTGGAGTCTAATTGGTAGGTCATCTATCAAACATAGATATTTTCTATAATAACAACTATAAATCATCTATAAAAAGGGATCATTTTGGTTCCCTCTTTGGTAGGCCTTTTAATTCTCAATTTAGAGAGAGTGAGATTTTAAAATCATAAAAAATATTGGTAATAATAGTTTATAATATTACATAGTATATATAATTAATTTTTATACATCTAATATTTTATCAAAATCACTAAATATTATATGCATGTCATAAAATATGTCCAAAAGAATGTGAAACCGGAGATCATAGTTTTTCATTGAGTGTCTCCACATTTATGTCACCGATAGATGATAATGTAAGTTAAGATTGCTCCTTGTTTTGTAAAACCACATAAGGTAAAAAAAATATATTGTAAAAAATTATTAATTATGGGATTTATATCCTTTATTTGGTGTTCTGTAAAATATATTCTATCTTTCACAAATGATGAGTGATATATATCAAAATATTCATTTTGTCTAGTTTTATTATTTATAATTTGAAGATGATTCTTAACTTTAGGAATAAACTTTATGTATTGGTAACAATATTACAAAGGTTCTATGAGGGAAATAAATTCCACTAGTGAATGTGTGAATTGAAACATAAAAAACAACTTTTTAAAACATGAAAGATAAGGAATACGGTGCATTTCTAATCAATATATATGTTTCCTTTGGAGTCTCGTTCATGTTTCTATGGAATAAGAATCCCTATGTTTGGTATATTTTAAAACTCACATCATTTTAGGTTATTATTTTATATAATTTCAATTTTAATTTTAGAAAAAGGATTTAATTTTATGATTAAAAATGATGGTAGGAAAATGGAAAGAAATAGGATGATATAAAAAAATTTGTAGGTAAGGAAGTAACTTTGACCACCTGGTGGAATGGTACTTTATACTTGGTGTTGTATAGTGGAAGGGTTTTATATACTTGAATTAAAAATATATTTTATTTCAAACACAGTAAAATATGGTCTCATAAATCCAATTCCTAAACCACCATATACCTGTTAGCCTCTACTAGTATGCTAGTGAGGTTTATTGAACTTTTTCCTTGTTGTATGCCACAACAGGAAAGTTTTTGATCCCATACCAACTTTCCTATGGAAACATACTAGTTGAGAGCCTAACATCCACATGTATAGGATTTTCTATTCTCCTCCAAATGGTATCCAATGGGGTACTACTTGTTGAGTAATTTTATACACATTCAACCAGGAGGCTAGAAGCATTGCACTGGCTGGCTAATGCTTCTCGTTACCATGGAATTTAAGAACTGGACTCAGCACATCCTTCCACTCTACTCTGTTATTTTTATATAATTCTTATAAGGATTAAAAAATTCAATTAATAAACATTTATGGATCCTTAATGGGTTCCATCATGATGTCATCAAGCCTAGCTTCATAACACTTAACTAAAAATATCAACAACTTTTAAGAGTTTTTGTGATCATTAAAATAAAAGAACCATGAGAAGCACTAAAATGTTCCCCATTTAGTGATCACAAGCACCTGAATAAAAATTTAATAAAAAATACTACAATGAGACAAAGAAAATTAATTTTTGTGAAACTATTATTTTCTTTACAATATAAAAAGTTCTCATAAGCATAAGATTTATCTATATTTAAGAAAAAATATCATCAATTTTATAAAACATAAAACCACTACCCCTTTGGGATTATTTAAAAAATATAAAATATTTTTTTGAGAACTAATAGAAAATATTTTAAAAACTTATGTTATCAATATTATTTACCTTTTGATATTATAAAAAATAAATTATTTAAAATTCTTTGAAAATTTTAAAGATATTAGAGTGTAAAATTTAAAAAAAACTCAAGATGAATGAAAAAATTATATTTTTAAAAAACATAGTTCTAATGTAAAATATATTTTTTTGAGAAAATCTAATGAAAATTAAAAAAATGGAAATTAATTTTGTAAAATAAAATGTCTCATTTATGATCATTTTAGTAGTAATAGGATTAACTCCCCGTTAAATAATGAATCATGAGAGTTTAATGGAATCATAGACATTTAACCAAGATTAAAGTAAATAAATAAGAAACTTGTAAATTAAATATTTTTAAGAATCATTACATCATTAATGTTTAGAAAATATTATGTTAATAAACCATATAGAATTCTACAAGAGTGTCAAACTAGGTGTGCAGTAACGTCCAACTCATCGTACTTGGGTTGTACAAAGGTTTAAAAACACAATCAATGATTTTGGGGATAAATAAATAGGATAATATTCACTAGAAAAGAATCCATTTTTTATATCTAGACACTACTTTTTTCATACAGTATTATATTCACTTTACTTTCCTAAAATTATTAAATGTTTGGAAAATGAATTTTTTAATTTGAATCTTTTTTTGAAAAATTTTATTATAATATATTTTAAATGGAATAATTATCAATATTGAAAATGATTTATATATAATAATTTCAATAAAATCTTATCCATATCTCCTTTGATAAAGATAAAGTGATCAAGAGGAAGGGTTTTATTAAATATAACAGTAAGCTGAAGGTTGGTTCAATCAAAATCAAGAATAATATCATGTTTTTTAATGTGATATCATAGAAAATAGTGTCTCAAGTAAATTTACATATCTAAAGAGTTATGGATAATATTTTTATAATTACTAATTACACTAATGTTTTCACGTTTGATAGGTAAGGAATAATATATTAGGCCAAAGTCCAAAATAATATTTTTCATCAATATATCATGGGCATAAAAAATCCCATTGGATATATATTATTATTTATATTTAGAAATAGAAATATTTATTTTCTTCTTAATACTTCAAGAGATTAATTTTCCTAGTTGATGAAAATTTACACTCGTACTTTTTTTATCCATCCAAAATACACCAAAATTAGAATTGGAAAAATAAGGGAGTTTAAAAGATGTTTTGTTAAGATAAAATAATCTAAAGTATTTTGTAACAACAAAATAATTAAAAATTCATTTTATGGATTTCAATTATGATCCCATTGTATTGGATTAAAGTAAGTGCAAAGAAATATATTAAACATGATTTTCATCCAAGTCCTGGTAAGGTAAATTAGACTTATAATAATTCTTTGAAAAATCGTGTCTTTAATCAATATACCAACTTCATCAAACATAATGTTAAAAGGTTTACTCATGATAATCTCAATTTCATAATCATTATTAATACCAAACTTCTTTAGAATATAATTTTTATATTTACAATGGTTTTAAAAGGATTCATTTTAATTTTTTGAAATATAAAAAAAAAAGAAGAATCGAGGTACTCCCATATGAAAAGTTTCAAAATATTTATTCATTAAATAAAAAATTTATTATAGTGAGTTTATATAGTTTATTATAAAATTAATTCAAAAACCTAAATTTGAAAATTTTGAAAATAAATTGAATTGGTTTTTATAAATAGGATTAAATTGTATTTTCCTATTTTTAAATAATTTGTTAAAATAAATTTACTTAGCCTCTAATATTAATCCTAAAGTACTTGTTTAAAAAAATAAAGACCATTTGTTAACGTAAAAACATGATTTTGAAGACTATGATTTTTAAAACAAGTTGTTTGGTCTAAAAACATTTTCAAAAATAAAACCATTTAATAAATCAATTTTTACATCCATTTTAAAATGTTTAAAATCAAAATGAGTGGTCAATGAAAATAGGATTAAAATATATTTTACTCAATAAAAAGGTGAAAAGGTTTCACCGTAATCAAAATATTCTTATTAAATATATCATTTATCAACTAATATATCCTTTTTATGAATGATAATGCCTTGATTATGATGTTAATTTGAAAAAAACATTTGTGAAAATAATATGATGATGATCTGGATATTCTAAGAGATTCCAAACTTTATTCCTTTGAAATTGGTTTAACTCATATTGTATGGAATGTATCCAATTATCATCATTAATATAATCATCAAGGGAATGAGGTTCAATGCGAGAGAATTGATTTATATTCAAACTAATTTAATACATACCTTATAGTATGAGTTCTAGATTGTAATTAATATATAAAATTTTGAATATAATGGCCATTGGATTGAAACCAAGACATTAATAATGGAGTATATGAGGATTCTAGTAAATATTCAATTTCATTATATGATATATGTTCAGGAAAGAGTAGAATAGGTTCGTTAAAAACATCATCACTTATTTTATTCTATCTTAGAGGATTATCATTGAAAATGATACAATAGTATCTTATAGGGTCTTCATCATTTTATTGAGGAATCAGAAGGATTTACATGATTTTCAGTTCCCAGTAAAGATTTATATGTTATATTTAGGGCTAAAAATTACAATATTACCTTCGTTATTATAGATAAATCACTTAAAACTAAAGACTATAAAGATTCAGTCTTTGAAGATTTTTTATTTCAAAATATCATAAGGATTTTTTCCTATTATGGTTCTTATGAGGAAATAGTTAAGGATAATGCATGTGTTATTAACTAACTTATCCTAAATATATTTACAAATAGAAAAAATAATTAAAGATATTATAATACATTTTTATAGGGTCCGATTTCATCTTTTTACAACCCCATTTTATTGAGTTGTTTTAAGATTGTATAATGAGTGATCAAAACCATGAGAACTAAAAACTCCTCAAATTAATTATTATCAAATTATCCACCGTATACACTTCTAAAATAAAGGATTTTTTATCCTTTTTTAATTTTAACTTTCTATATAATTTTGATAAAGACATTTCAAGACACATTTTTATGATATAAGAAGAAAATACATGTAAATATTAAAACATTTTCAATAATTAAAAATGATTAATTTTTAATACTGATACTATAAACATGAGTTAATCCAAAATGGTAAAGGTGGACTAGTTATAAGGTTTTTTAATAGGAAACATGGTTTTTATTTTTGAAAAAAAACGTATCTTTACTTCTATGTTATAAAGGTTAACAAACTAATATCTTATAAAGACACTTTTTTTAAAAAAATTATTAGTTTTTTATGGTTTAGTTTGAAAAGAGGGTAATATTAGAGTGACATAGGCATTATTTCTAATATCAAGATTAATTATCTTGTTCACTTAAACTATTAACATTTTTCTGTTCTAATGATTTTATTTATATAATATATACATTTTGAAAATGTTATAATATAAATAAAATCATTCATTTGGAATTTAAAATTCCATATTTTCAACATTTGGTTGTTATTTTTTTCTTTAAATCTAAATTTATTTTTTTAGATAATATTTTTTGTAAAGTAATTTTTTTTATGATCATTGAATTTTTAAATAAGATCATAAAAGCTATTTTGATTTTCATTTTTAGCATAAAGATGATCTTCATAATTTAAAGCAGAATATGATGAATTATAAGAATGAGAAGGGGAATGAGAAAGAGAGGGAGAGATGTTATAACTAACCTCAATGCCTTCCTAAACATGTTCCATGAGACACTTAAGTATTTATTTACTTTATTAATATGCTTAAATGAAGTCATCAATAGTTCTCAAAGTAAAAACATTTGTATATTTATTACCTTACTTCTCAACTATTGAATTTTTATTATTTAAGGGAAAATATGGATTAATATGGACCTTCTTTTATAACCTAAACAAGTTACCTAAAATTGTTGAATTTTATTTTTAATGTTTCAAGTGGATTTCAAATTTCCTTCACTCATAAATAATATTTTTAAATTTTTAATTGTCAAAGTCAATTATAGATGATTCATTGTTGATTACATTAAATTTAATTGTTATTGTAGTTTCCTTTACCTCCAGATCCCCCTTTTTAGGTTTCCTCTACCTGGTTATATGAAATTTCATGAGAGAACTTATGTTTTCCTCAACCAACGTATTTTTAACATTCAAATTGCATTTTTCTGCCCAACTAATAGTAAAACTAAAAGGTTTTTTTTTTGAATAGTTTTTATACAGAAATAGTGTCACTAAGGGATTTTTTGACATTATAAAAATATATAAATCTAGTTAACATAACAGTTATAGACTCATTAGGATATGAATAAAAACTATAAAAGTCTTAGATATAAATGTCAAAATTTATATCCTTAACATTATTTTTAAATTATTTTATAAATTATAATAATTACTATATTTCAAGTGCAGTTTTACATAAAGAAACTATATTTAACTCATTAAAATCTAAAACAAAATTTAATTAATTCATAGATTTATATTCATGTTTAAAATGAGAAATAATAATTAGGGGTCCATTTTTATTCATTATTCATTTAAATATTATATAAATTCATTAAAATCATATAAGGAACATATATAATTAATATATTTAAAGTATAAATGCTTTATTTACAATAAGAATAATTAGTAACATAAAAATAGAGAATAACCCAACAAATTTCTTTCAGCACCACTTGGGGTGTTTGAAAAATATATTTATAAAATAGATTATTATTGAGAAAAAAGTTAATGATATTGAGAAAAACATAATTTGAATGGATTTGAAAAAATAATAATTAATCAATTCAATACTCTATTGATTCCAAATGAAAGTTATAGTAAGGAAAACTTATAGGTGGTATTGAATTTCATAAATAAAAATTAAAGGAAAAAAATCCAAGATTAAAATGATTATTTATAAATTAGTTAAGAAATTAAAACCACTTATATATAAATGCATAAATTTTGAACGTGTAATAATAAACAAATATAATAATATAAATTGTTGAGTAAAACAATGTGTTATTCGAGAATAAGTAAACTATGTGTGTTTGATGTATTAAAAATTTGAATAAATGAATCATTCAAACTGATATATTAATTAAATCAGGTAATATAAATGATACACAATATTTAATAAGTATATTTTGAAATACATATAAAAGAAACCATTTATATATCACCCTAATATCTTGAGGATTTAATGTATTAGACCCTTAGAATCCATGGTATACAAGATACTATAACATCATTTGTTTTTAGGTTATAGCAAGAAATTTGATTTATAATAGTCACAATATCATTAACATGAGTCTTGAAACCACAATAATAATAATTACTTTTATTTTTAAAGTAAATAGAAAAAAATCCCATCAAATTAATGGTAGTGAGGAACAAAAAATTGATGAAGTAGGAGAATGATGGGATTATTAGGTAGCCATAAATTTATAGTCCAATTCCAGTTATATCAAACAATATGGTGAAAACTAAAAGATAATGTGAATAAAAGAATATATTTATATGATTATACAATTTGTAAAAAGACTCTAGAAAGGAGAAAGAATATTTAAAGAAGATATCACTCTGATAGTATAGAAAATTATAGAGCATTAGTGTAGAATATTGGATGAGAAAGTGAGTTTTTTAGGTCACCAAGGTTGTTATTTGTAGTTTATAAAAGATTATGTAATGTAAAATAACTCATCATGGGTATTTAAGTCATTTAATTCAATATTTGGTTTATTTTAATAATAATAAAATTTGGGGTTGGATCTAGAAACATGACGCCACAAAATACCTGGTAGCCTTTACCGAGTAAAAGATGGGGTTGTTAGAACTCCCTCCTTATTTTATTTTAAAAAAATTTGGATAGTTATCCGCAAATATATATAGTTAGTTTCTCATAATATACTAGTGCATAATTTCAATGTGAACCAGATATCTTGTGCTCCTCCATCAGGTTGTTGGTGGGGTACTACTACTTGTAGAAGTTCCTAGGTAGGCCACTGTCTAGCCAATGTCACTAAACTGGATGCTCAGTGCCTCATACATCCATTTTCTTAATTAAGTGTCCTAAAAAAATCCTTACATGATACTCAATGAATCTTAACTCATTATACTAAGGCTTGAAAAAAATCAATTAATAAATCTTCACAGATCCTTCAGGTGTTAAAACATGATTTCATCAAATCTTGTTCCATATAAATCAAATGAAAGTATCAAAAATAATTAATAGTATTTATAATCATAAAAATAAAAGTAATTTTAGAAAAAAACATTTATCACCTCATAATACCACCCCTAAAATTCTTAATCCATGTTATAAAGGAATTTTTTCAAGGAGTTGGGTAAAAATTTCCAAATCACTCATTTTAATTTCAATTTCATTGTGTACTATTATTCTAACTAAAATATTTTTATAACATAATAAAATAATAAAATAAGTATCAAAAATATATTTAAATTCTATTATTTTTATGGAATAGTAATTATCTACCTTCATCCCTTCCCCTTTAAATAATGAACATGTCACCCATGCATACATGTGGACTACTACCACTGTGAATGATGTGTTTTATTTTCCATCAACATCATAAATTTATAGTTCACAAAGTGAATCTAATAATTAAAAAATTTATTTATAATTTTTTAAAATCTTAAAATATAAAAAAAAATTATACCTTTATCCATTTTAATGTAAAATTATTACATCATTCATGTAGACCACCACCTCAATGGAATGATATATTTCATTTCTCAACATAATCTTTCACCACTTATTCAAAAACATATTTGAATAATATATATAATATTAAAGATTCATATATATATATATATATATTTGTATTATTAATTTGGTTCTGTATTTATGACACAAAAATTGATTTTCATTATAAAGTAATCTATTGATATTGGTATATTACCTAAAACAAGATCATTAGGAATATAATTCTATCAAACCATGACCATAGTTCTAATAAAAAGAACATGGGTATGTATAAATCATTTCTAAAAATAATATAAATATATATTATAATATATTAATGATGAAAATGTTATAAATTAATTGATTAATATCTCTCCATTAAGAAACATGTGTCAAACAATAAGAATTAGAACATATGATAATGAAAATAAGATATAACTAAATAATGAATGTACAACTAATTTTTATAATCAAAGAGTAAAAAAGTATATATAGATATATATATCTGTGTGTGTGTGTGGATAATTTTATTAAATGATTTATTATGATAGTTTTTTTATTTTATAGAAGGCTAGAGCACTTTTGTGGATGCATAGAATTATGGTAGGGGTTTTTCCATATCACTTTTATTTCTTTGAGACATATGCCACATTCATATCTTTTTTAGTATTATTTTATATATATGTTTCCCTATGGAATTTTTTATAATTATATAATGAAATTAAAATTATTTAAAAATAAATCTCATGTTTAATCTTTCGTTTTAATTTTTATTTAAGAGATACCAATTTTATAAGTGTTTCCACGTATCAACTTTCCTTAATTAAGATATGCTTCATAATCACTATCAATTTTCATTTTAGGTTTATATACTTCCCATGGATGTGATTAAATATAATTGTCATTAAATTCAAGATATTAATAAATCCATCTTATATTCTACATTTTATGAGTTTTCTATTTGAAAGGTGAAAAATTTTTAAGGATTTCATTCCAATCACAGTTTAAAATCATTATTATTTTGAATGAATTTCAATCTGGGGAAAATCCTAGGAAAATTACCCTTAAAACCCCAATTTTTTTTCTTCTATATTTATAATTATATTTTTATATGTATAATTATAATTTCATCTCTCTTGTTATATAATTTAACTGATGTTATCATTGTGAGAGAAACTGACCCCACATCTTCTTTTTTCTCGGGAATTATCCTCCTATGCATCTATATCCATTGGTTGATTTAACGGAAGTCCTACTCTATTCTTCAATAATTAGTTATGGTGATTTTATACTATTTTTAATTTCCTTGAATAAATTTGAATGTAAAATTTTAACATTTACCACAAGAGTTGTTTTGGTCAAAAGTGTAAAAATAGTCTTTATTTAATGTTTTCCATGTGAATGTATTCTTTCACCATTGTGATCGTTATTCTTAATAAATATTCCTTTCCATGAATTAAAAATTATTTTTATTATTAATTATTTTTGAATGAAAATGAAATTTTTTTATATTTTTTAAAAGTAAAATATTAATTTTAAAAAAAATATTGATTTTTTAATGGATTTTAATTATATTTTTTTAAGAAATATTTCTCAAGGTTTTTATATATTCATAAAAAAATTAAGAAAATATTTATATTAAATTTTTTATAAAACCATATTTTTGATTTAGAGATTAATTTTTGAAAAATAAAATATATCAGCCTCAATATATTCTATTTTAAAGAAAACATTTTTATGAAATTTTTAAGTATTTCAGAAAAGGATATTTCATTTTTTTTAATGTAAATTTTTCAATAATCATAAAAAATGTATTTTCATCTATCTCAACATTACTTAACATTCATTATGTATTATTTTGTATGTATTATTATGATATTATCCACTTTATTTCGTTAGGTGGATTACAAAATGTTATATGACTATCTTCATGAAACCCATCTCTTTTCCAAGGGTTAATTAAGTCATTATTATAATATTAATTATTTCTTGTTCTTTTATAATGCATATGTATGATTTTAACAATGTGACTAGTGGTCTAAGAATTATATAGTCCTCCAATGAATTCAATAAATTATGATATCTCATTGGATATTATAAAAGGGAATGGGAACTGAATCTAAACACTTATGGGACTATTTCCATTATGTGATGGGTGAGCCTGGAATTATACCAACTTCCAATACATTAGGTAAAGACTTATATCTCATGAGAATATATGTCAAGGAGTGGGTATTGAACCTAATCCACTATGGGAAACTTTTATCTATGTTTATTGGATTGGGGAGTGATGAAAATCCATTATAGAACTTGGTTCACTGTATGATGATGGTATTGGTATGGATCATTTACAAAGGAAATGATTTTATATGCTTATGTTTGTACCATATTCTTAGGTTTTTCAATTTTATAATGTTATAATGATCATTCCATATGTTAGGCTTATATCCTTATTACTCAATTGATTATTGATGATACAGGTTGTGATTTTTAGTGTTAAATATATAATTTTTTACTACACACTCATACCCACATGCACGTATTATGCACACTTATTATCTTCAGTTGATATGTCTTATCTTTACCCTTACTATGCATCGGAGCTCACACCATTTTTATAAGTCCATATTCCAGGTTATGAAGATTAGTATAACCTATGAGATATCTAGAAGGTAATATATAGGTGTATGATTATGTAATAATATTAAAAGGTATTGAAAAATAATATATTTTTATATCTAATCACTAAAAATAGTATACATTCAGGTTCATGGGATTGTGTGATATTATAATGAGATGTAATATTAATTTGAAATATACGTATGTTTCTCATAGGTTAAATCACCTGGTATCAAATACAATTTTTTATGTTTAGAAATAAATCCAAGACTATCATTTTGAGCCACTACATGATGAATGTTCAAATACCAATATCCCTTCTCTATGATTCTACTAAATACACTTATTTTTTTTATTGATAAACATGGTCTGGGTGGTGACCACCTATTGAGTATGATAAACTCAAACCCTATACATGTCCTAAAATTAACCATCTATATCTTTAAGTAAATTATCCGAGTAATAGTAAATCATAATGATGGAGCTTTCATAGTACTTGATGATTGGAGAAATGGTAAACTATATTTTTCTTTTTATAGGTTTCTTGAGTGGGATTTTATAGAGACATTCGTTTAGAGTTTTCTTGTAAATTTAGATTAGATATTACATTAAATATCTATTATATTTTTTTCAATTAGATTTTAAATATATAGATTATGTTTAGTGACATTGGTTATTGTATTATATGTATTTTTTGAACTATTCTTGTTTGGGTTTTTATCACAAGAAAAAAGGTTTAATAAGAAATTTTTTTGACATTAATTATTTAATAACTAATGTTATAACTTATGGATGAAATCACTTAATGTTTTTTATTATAATATATCAAAATAATGAAATTTTTTATTGTTAGTTATAATAATAATTAACACCCAAGACCATAAATATTTTGAAAATACACCAAATACTAATTTACCCTTTTTTTATATCCTTAGATGATGTGCCACTCAGGATTCTATAAACCTAAAAGCATCCCATCTCACTAAAGTTACATTTATCCCCAATAGGTCCTCAACACCCATTTCCAACCACTTATAATAGACTCACTCAAATCACCCATCACTGAATATCATCAATCACTCCTCTGTTATCTTTATTTGACTATTAGTAACATTTCTCCACCATCATTATTCAACCGAATTCAAGTTCACTTCACTACTCTAAAATCATATCTACACTAATGCATATTTAAAGTATCATAATAACAAATCAAACATATGGTTCAATATTTTTTTAGTTTTTTATATATTTATTGATATTTAATATCTAAAAATCATATAATTAAAACTAAAAATTTCATTTCATGATTAATGTAATTCTATATTATTTTCCTATCAAATATTTTTGGAATTTTTTCAATTGTATATTGAAATTTTTTCTTTATTTTAATTTTTTGAATTTTTTTAAAAAAATATTGTACGCCAAGTTTTATAATGTGTATTTATAAAAATTAAATATCTTGTATAAATAATTTTAACTTCATTAGTTTTTTAAAAAAAATCATTTGAATATTTTTTAATAATTAGAAATTAAAATTTTTGTTTATTTTTTATTTTAAAAATATATATTAGAAATAAATAATTTATAATAGTATTTGTATATAAGTTATAATGTTTATTATTATATTTTTTGGATTTTAAATAATTCTTGTTAATAACTTCGACTGAATTAAGTTTTATATTTAAGTTTTGATATTATGATCAATATTACTATTATTTCTTGGCTTGATAGATTCTTGGACTATGAGTAGTAATTTATAAATAATATTTTCATACAAATAAAATTGAAGATATTGAAAAATTAATATCTTCTCATGAAACTATCTTCAATATGTAGTTTCACTGATTGGAAATTTTTTCCTATAGGATGGGGATATTTTTACATCATATTCTCCTCAAAGGACATGAAGATTTATTCTTGGGGTATTTGGACCATCACATTAAATTGAGGTATAGATAATTTTAAGAAATTGGATTTTATATTTAATCCATTTACTATTATAAACATGAGGGTTCAACTGTTAACCAAAATCGTTATTCTTAATTAGGTTTTTTGGCATCTAAGAATATTTTTTGATTCATAATATTCTATTATAATTCCGAAAAAAATAGATAGGGATATGGATTTTCTAAATTTGGACACTCTGAAAGAGTTCTTTTGGAGCTATATCTTATCTCTATATTGATCAAGAATGTTGTTTTATCTATATTGGATTATGATATTTTCCTCAAAATTAAATATGAAAGATTATGAAAATTCCCTTTTGAATAAAACAATATTGGGAACCATAAATTAGTTTATTATAATGATGTTGTATTCTACTCAACTAATCTAAATGTTTATATTAGTAGGTTCTTTAAAAGTAGGATGAAGAAATAGGTTGTGTAAGGTATTGAAGATATTTAAGGCCCTGGTCAATTATCTCTCACTAAAAAAGGGAGGTTCTTGGAACATCCTAATTTTGACCATTTATGTGGGAAGTTCATTGAAAGGGATGTGTATTTTATGAATTATGAGAATGGAAATGAGCATGATCTCATTGATTCTAAACATTATTATTCATGGAAAAAATTGTAGGCCACACCATATACAATGATGTATTTCGAATATCTGTAAGAACCATAAAATCTAGGAATTATATATGAGTTATAGTGGGTGTTGAGAAAACATAAAGAGCTTAATTATTCAACATATTTATTTTGGTTAATATCCTAGAGGAATAATGTCTTGATTTTAATTTTAGTAGGTTATTCCAAGTTCAACACTAGCATATGAGTTTCTAGAGAATAGATAATTGTTTCATCCACAAGAATAGAGCTTATATAGGTTTGAGTTGATGATCATGAATTCATTTAATGTGGTAGGGATGAGTAAGGGGGATATAAGTAGTTTTATGTATGGGAATTTATATTAGGGGATTTAAAAATGGGATGGTTCTTTGGTAATAGAGCTAGAAAAGGTGGTAAATACATTAGAGATATTAGGGGTGTGGGGGGGAATTATAACAAGTGGAAAGCGAAGAAAATGAATGAATCACTGGTTCAATAGCTATTTTAATAAAAAAAATATGATATTAATAAAAAAAATTAAGTTTGACAATATTGGGGGATACTATGTAGGATTGGAGGTATAAACTCAAATTAATGGGTCACATCATATAACCTCATCCAAAAAAGGTAACAAAATATTAGAAAGTCATGAGGGATTGTTAAAAGTAACACAGAGGATATTTAGATAGATGAAAATTTACTCCTAACTACAAAAAAACCCCACTTATAGGATCTAAAAGGTCCTACTTTTTTATTTTTTATTTTTTATTTATATAATAGGTTATATTATAGTATTAATCTATTATATTATGATTGTTCAAGTATTTTAACAATGTATTTGTTTTTATTTTGACTGATTGATTGAAATATTTCATTTGTGACCCCATCATATCCCATTATTGTATATTTTCATTAAACTTGGAGTGAAGTGGTTTTTTGAATCCTAGCTCAAACCCTTCATATTAATATTGTATATATATTTTAAATTAATTTATTTGATTAGATTGGGTATAAAAAAAAATTTATAAATTTTAAATATAATATTCATTTTATTTACATTTTATGTTATGATTAATATTACATTTCATATTTATTCCATATTTTTAACTTTTATGTATTTAACCGTCAAATTAATTTATTTTTATAATTTCAAATTAATTTTTTATTTAATTAGTAATATTATTATAAATATTAATTTTAATATTATCTCTACATTTTCAACTCGTTCATTTATTTTCATTTTAAAAAATGTTTTTTTTAATAATTTCAATTGAGATAATTTTGTTATTTATGTTTTACCATTTCTATTACTACTATTAAAATTAAAATTACTATTAATTTTACTATTATTATTATTATTATTATTATTATCTTAATAAAAAGATTAATTTTTATTGTAATTTATAAAAGTGAATTCAAATATACATTTACAAAACAAGGTAAAATATATTCCTAAAAATGAATAATAGTTTTATTATTACATGGTGAAAATTAATAAATCTAAAGAATGGGTTGATAATTTTTTTTAGAAAATGACATTTTTTAAACAGAAAATCATTTCTATTTCTATGCATGAAGTGTTTAAAACGTGTGAAAATAGAGGTCTATTGAAATTTATGATCATTTATATTGAAACAAAATTAATCCAATTCATTTTCTATTGATATATCATGGTGAAATTGTGTAAAATTTGTGATCTTGTAAAGATGGATATTTTAAAAATGATAATCCAAATAATATAAAATATTTTAATAATGTTATTTATTTGGAAGTAATTGAAAAACTACTAATTATTTAGTGGAAATTAAATGATGTGGAAAAAAATATAGTTTAAATCAAAATTATGAATTTAAAAATGGTATTATGATATGTTATCTAGAAATCAAATAATAAATGGAGTGAAAAAATTATTACTAAATTTTTAGTTATATTTATTGAGACACTTCCATAAGATAATGATCTTAAATATTGAAATTATACAATAAAAAGCAAAACAAATGATGGTATTGATGTAAAACATGATATGTTTCTTCCTCAATGAAATATATTGTATATTAAGGAATAAATAAGTCTATCAATGTTTTATACATATGGGACATCATGGAATTTGTTCAATGAAATATCATAGGTTGTTTAATATATTAGTCTATGTTTCTAAACACTTACTACATAATTTTTATATATTTCTATATTTTCTTTATTTGGAATATTATTTTCTAATTCAAATAGATTAAAAAGGTAATGATTGAATATAGATGAGTGAATGTGTAATTGATAATTTATTCATCCAGTTGATTCCACGTAGTATAAGAAATATATAAAAAATCCAATTTTTAGAAATGAAGTTCAGAATTATATAATTTTATTATTAATATATGGAATGATTTAATGTCATAACTTCAATAGTAATCATAGTTCATTTCATATTTTATTAGAAATTTACAACTCTTCTACAAAAATTAATATGAAATAGAAATTTATTATCTATGATTTAAGGGTTTATATACCAAAACAAACTTGAAATGATATTGATTTTGACATGATACCAATAATTTATTATTTAAAACTATTATTTTAAGAATTTATCAAAGTGTCTGATTTATTAAAATGGATATTTTTAAGTCATATATAGTGATTATGTTCGGAATAAATTACTTCCTTGCGTAAGGAATTTTGTTTTAACATAGTGTTATGCGGAATAAAGAATGCCTAATTTAAAAAAGGGACTTCATTTTATCAACTCCAACAAGGGATAAATTAGTGGATATGGTTAATCAAAGGGTTCTAAACTTGTATCACATTATCAAAGATTAATAAAAGTATTTTGTAACTCACAAGAATTTAATATTTCTCCAAATCCATTATTAGATGATAAATATTTTGGGAGTGTGAAAAATCATTAATATCACATTTTTAAATTCATAGTGATCTATTAAGATCATATATATATATATAAGAGACAAACAATATTCTTTGAACTTCCATCTTAGAGATATCAGGAATTTTTAAATAAATTTTTTAATCTATGATGAGAATAATATTTATGATAATTTAGTTGGAATATTTTTACATATTAATGTGAAGAATAAAGATTTTTTTAATGAATAATAATACATTTCATCAATAAGAATATGTTCATATTTATCTATAACTCTTAATTAGAAAATGAACATACTTGACTCTCGATAGTCATATATTTTTTAATTTGGGAATTTTTTTTTCTTAGTGCCTAATTGGAATTAAGGTTCCACATTTTTATTCTATAAATGTAAAAAAATTATCATAATATAATTTGAAGTCGATTGGCATGAAATCTCATGATTTTCATGTTGAGATGCAATAACTACCACTAGTTTCATTTTATGGAAAACTAAAAAACTTTTTTATAATGGTTATCATCAATGTTTGTTATTTTTTTAATTCTATTTGTATTAAAGTGATGGATAAAAATTTGTTATAACATTATAGAATTATTTAGAAAATATAAATTTTCTACTAGAAATGTACGCTTTACCAGATTTTTAGATATCATATTACATTTATTGGATCATATAGTGTCATAAATAAATTTATCTATAACCGTATACTTATGTTTGGGTATATCGTTATTAATTATTTATAAAGATACCAAAGGAGTTTTTTATAATCAACATCAAATATAATACTCAAATTTTGAAAATTATATTCTTCATGTGGTGGTGGAGTACTGTACAAACAATCTTTTTGAATTTGAGTGTATTGGTTAGACTATATCTCTTTATGAGGGAGTAAATATTTGGGGAAAATGAATTTAGAACTCTAGTAAAATGTCACTAACATGTAAGAAAATGATTCATGAACATTTATATATATTTAATTACATATAATAATTTTAGTAATAAATATTTTTACTTATTAATACATTGAACAAATTTTATCCAATGAAAAAAATATTTCCATACTTAATGAGAATAAAAAAGTAAATTTTCACTTGGTTTGAGGATAATGTGATTGGTGAGTTAGCAGCATCAGAAACATTTTCATGGTTCTAGGTCACCCATGATTAAATGTGTTAACAAGTCTCGGGTATGAAATTAATGGATATTCATTTTATATCAATGTTCTTGATAACAAAAGTATAGTTTGGATTAGTTTTTATATGTATTCACTGAATAAATCCATTTTTTTATTTTAAATGATATAAATATAATACATTCTTCAATTTCACTTTATTGTATTAATAAAGATATAGGGTATATTGACTATATTAAATTTTAAATTATTGTATTAAAGTGTAAATAGATTTCTAGAATAAAAACTAGTATTAAACACTATGAATTTGAAAATAACTTTATATATAATGAATTATATTTGGATAAAAAATAACAATTTTAACATGAAAACTCATAAAATATAATCTATATATTTTTGATCCATTAAATGATTTATGTTTTATAATTTTTCAACGAAAATTTTGTATATTTTTAATAAAATGAATAATAGTAATGATGACTTATTTAACATACCTACATCCATGAAAATATTATAAGAGGATACAAGAAACCATTGTGTAGAAATGGTTACAACAATATGAAACAAACATGATGATTGAATATGGGGAAAATTATTCCAATAATATCTTAATAGTGTTGGTACTTTTTCACTAAATCATTTTTACCTTTTATAATTTTTTGAAATTTGTATAATAATGTTTTCTTTATAATTATTATTTTAAAAAAAATTAAAAAATATCATAAATTTTTGTTTCAATATTAGTTTTTTATTATATGTGTTTATTAATTTTATTTTCATATTCAAAAATTTTTATGATACTTCTGTTTATTATTGTTCAATTAATAAAATTTAATGTCTCATAAATGTTTCCAAAACATTAATGTGACATTTATGTTAACTATTTTAACAAATATAATAAAAAGTGTGTATATTTATATCTATAATATATATATATATATATGTAAATTAAATATGTAGAAATAATTATTTATACACATTTAATTTCATTTTATACTACTTATTTATTAATTTAATTAGTATGAACGTTTCTGAACAAACTTTGCAAAAATATTAATCATTAGGATCAGATCCTTCAAATTTTTTTGTATCGAATTATACTCCTTATTATACATAGGATAATCCTTATTTTATATAGAATAGAATACTTATATGGTTGGTAAACATTTTAGAACATGTTTACTAGGATTATAAAATTCTCATGGAAGTGATCATTGGAATCCAATAGATTTGGATGACAATTGTAATCCTATTAATCCAAATAAGAATAAATTTAAGAGTATTTTGGATTTATAAACTTGAAAAAGAAATAATCATTTTACTTTCTAATTTGAGGATTATCAGCTAGACAATACAAAATCTTTAATGGGAGGCAATAATAGAAAACTCAATTATTATTGTTTTATATATTTTAATATGTAATTTTTAATTTTGGTATTCATTTTTTTCATATACCTTCCAGATGAAATTTTATTTACCTTATTCAAAATTAGTTAGGATGAAATGTTATTATTTTATAATAATTATAATTTTGGATTTTAAATCAAAATTAACTTTAAATTTCATCTTTCGGTAAACCAAAATTTAAATCAACATAATCTTTTTGGATTATCAAATGATTTTAAATGAAATAATATTATTGATAATAGAAAACATGAATCATTTGTGATAATTCAAATTTAAATAATATAATTTGAATTTATGTATATATAATAATTAAAAATATATAAATAATTACATTTTTGTTCTTAAATAACATGAAATAAGGGGATCTGATTTGAAAATATTAGTAAATATTTTATACCCCCATACATTAACATATAGAGGGTATGTGATTTTATATAAAAAAATTATTGATTAAAATAAAATATAAGCATGGGAGATGAGTGATCAAGAACTATAGATATTTCCCCCTTCCCAACAACTCAATATGAAAAATTGAAAGTTCTCGAATGATGAAAATGGGAAATATCTTACCAAATAGTTAAATTTTATAGATAAAAAGACTATGAGAAGAAATATATGTTATTTATCATCTTATTAATTTTTTTAAAAGTAATATAATATTCATATAATAATTATAATATTCCATTTAGAAGTAGAGAACATTAATTACTGTTATATCTGATGGTATGAAGGAAATATTGGTAATTACATTATGAAAGGAAGAACACATTAATCATGTATGAGGATATGAGGTAGAAAAATCTATTTTTAATTTTTTTAGTCATCATATTACATCATCATGGGATATAGTATAAAGTGTAGATTTAATTTCTTTAATATCAAAATTATAGGAGATGGGTGACTATATGGAGGATGGGATTATATTTTTATTATATAAATTGTTTTATAACATTCATAGATAATTTCAGCCAGCATATCCCACTCCTCCACTTTCTTTACAATCGACTATCTACTATAATTTATACATAGAGTATCCCTAGTATATTATTATATCATATGGGAAAATAAATTATAATTATGATACCATTCATCATAATAATATGGTGTTGGATTAATTATTGGTGATAGTAAAAGATATTATAAATGAATTTTCTTGAGTTTTTTTTCAATACTAATGATTTGGATATAGTTAGATAGAGTTTAAAACATTTATTACATCATCTATCATGATATCTAAAGTAATTATCCACAAAGTGTACCTAAATTATTTATTTTATTAAATATTTTTTAAAATATATTTTAACATTTTAATATGTGTGTGTGTGTACACACCTTTTTTTAAGAATACTTGTAAGGTAAATACGTGTTTCCTAAAAAATAGAAGCAATTTTTTCCCTTTGGATACTAAATCTCATATAATCCATGTAATTTCTTAATTATCACAATATTTATTTATGATAAGGGGAAACCATTATTCTACTAATGTGTTTGGGTGATTGTATATGCAACGATATACTAATATTTTATATGAAATATATCATCAAACATATAATTTTAACCATTTATTATTTTAAATTTGGTTCCATTAGACACTATGTTTTTAATATAATATAACATTAATGTATACATTCATGGAACAAAATTTTATTTCTTACATAGTGATTATTTTAACTAATAATGTAAGAATCAAATATTTTTTTGTAAAATTTCAAAATAATAAATTAAATTCATATATTCTTCCTTATATTGAAAATTATAAACAAATATTTCAATATATTGTACTGATTCATTCAAATAACTATTATGTAACTATATATAAAATAATTTCTTTTATGTTATAACAAATTGGGTCTATATTCTGAATCTATAAGGAACCATCCCTTATTGGTTTTTTTATTTACATTGTGGTGTGTGATAAAACATTATTAATGTATTAGAGTAATATGTTTTATATTTTTTCTAATAATTTTTTATTTTGAAATTTTATTTTATTTTATAAAATTTATAATTTTTAAAAATTCCATTGACAATCTCACATGGTTATCAATAATTCAGGAAATATAATTCAAATTTTTTTGTATAAAGATTATTTATTTTATAAGAAGGTTAATTTATTAGTTATATAGATTTTTATTTTCAATTTAAAAATGTTTTGGAATTATACTATCATTGTTAGAAAGACGGTTTTGAATAAGGGTGTAATGTAAAGAGATTTATGTATGAAATAATTATTTTTAGAATGATTATATATCTTGGAAAAGTTAGTTTTTATGATAATTTTTTTCTTATTTATCATGTGATTATATTGATATTAAATATTAAATATTTTGTTTATTTTTTATAATTTTTTTATGATTTTCATTGAATTAACCAAATAATTTGAATAATATATGCACACTATGTGAGGATTATTTTACATGATTTATTTGTAATATTTTCAATTTATATAAAATCAGTTGAAAATAACCTTAGTGTAAATGAAATAATTATGATGAAAAAAATAATTTGTCACAAGAAAGTATCTATTTCCATAGTGTAGGTATTACCACCAAAGATATGAGTAATACATTAAATTTCCATCATAAATTTTCAATTATATAAATATTTTTTACAACAAATGAATAATTATAGAAAAAACCATTATAAAAAACTATTTGGGATGGACTATCAATTTATTGCATATGATGTGTCACAAATAGACAAAAAAATTAATATTTATATAATAGATTCTATATGTGATAATGGATCATAATTGGATTACTAAATAGTGAAAAGGTGTAAAATGTGATGAAGTGGGTTAATTATTTTTTCAAATATTGAAAATTTAATGTTAAAAATAGATATTTTTTTACTGTATATGCATAAAGTGTTTAAAAATTACAACTATGGGGTTAAGAGAAATCAAATATCATTCAATTTGAAATAATTATAATTATGGTTTTTGTCTTTGATATGGAATGAAGAAATGGTTTAGAATTAATGATATAATAATATTGAGTTTTTCAAAATGGTATTCGAGATAAAATAGAAGAAATAGTTCAATATATTAAATTGGAATCAATTTTTAAAACACTCAATATTGAGTGACTATACTGTGGTGATGAAAAACCAATGTATTTATTTTGTGTCAAATTTAAAATTTTATAAATTATGTTGAGATTTGTTTACTTGAATATCAAAAATGATAGAGAGATAAAAGTCTTACTTAATTTCAAGTGTTATAGAAGTACACAAGTTCAAAAGGAAGTGTTCTTCTATATTCAAGAAATAATACAAAAAAAATATTATTATGTCTGATGAGAGAAATTTTCAACTAAATTATTGTGCATTGTATATAAATGAATAGAAAGTTTTTTCAAATTTTTCTAAATATGAAACATCAAAGAATAATTTGAATTAATGTTAATATATTGTTTAATATATTATTTCATGCATCAAAACACAATCTAAGGATTTTTTTAATCCTTAAATAATAACTATTTTGAAGCATTATTTTAAAATTAAAAGGATATAAAAAATTTAAAATGGAATGCATATGGTTGAATAGATAATAGAAATTTATTTTTACTAGTTGATTCATCATGGTGGAAGAAAATTAATCATAAAATTTATATATTTGGAAATGATGTTCCAAATCTCAAACATAAATTATGAACAAATGGAATCATTCTATATTAGAGCCTCAATAGTAAACAATGTTCATGTCATATTTTACTAGTAATTTCTAACTTTTCCCAAGAAATTCATATGAAATGGTATTATATTTTATTCATTTTATGTATTCTTATACCAAAATATCCTAGAGAGGATATTAATATTTACATTTTACATTTAATTGATGATTAAAAACTCCTATTTCTAGAATTTACCAATGTGTTTGATTCTTATAAAATAAACTATTTTAAATTTTTTATAATGATTATGTTCAATAAAAATGGCTTCACAAAATTTGGAAAAAAATTTGGATACAGAATAATAAAATATAAAGTAAAGTAACCCAAGAATAACATACCTAAATATTACATTTTTTAATGATAATTCAATATACCTACTAGACAAAAATGTGAAAAAAAGTAATGTTTGTAACTTCTTGACCTAAAAAATTGGGTCTAGTATGAAGGATCACATGACCTCATGCACACCTCCCAATATATAAGAGTATTTTAACTAGAAGTTAGGGTCTGAAGGACATTAGTGGGGAGACTATACCCTCTGAAATACCCTGGAAAATTCCATGTAAAATTTTCACATTTTAATGGAATTATTTCGAGACCAGGCTCTGAGATGTCACATGATTCCAAGGCCCAGAGAGGCCAGAACCTATTTTATAAATTTCTAAGTATGTTAAGTAATCGTGCGAGTGGGTTTTTTTAACTTTTGAACTGGTCCCCGGATCGAAAATATTAGGTAATATTTGAATTCAGAATGCTAGGATTCACCTAAGAAGGGCCTAACCTTGACCAGCATGGGTCGACCAAAAAAGATAAATTTCGGACTTTTAGTGAAAAATAAACTTATAAGAAATTCAAGGTTTATTTTATTCAAACTATTTCAGATGTGACGCAGTGACGAGTTAGCATTATGGTGCAGCGATGAGGCAATGCAGAATCATTAATGAACCTCATTAATGAATAGTGTGGTGACACACAATGTGTCTCCCTCCTTTAATAAAATAGGGATCCAGAGTAAAAAAACCAACCCTGGGATATCCTCTGATTAATGAGAAGTCTCTCTTTCTCTCTCTCTCTCTCTCTCCGACGATGAACTCCATCGAAGAACGCCATCGAATCAAGGATCAAAGAACTCCAGTGGGATGGATTCTAGAGATGGTGAATGCTAACGGATCAAGTATTTATGATGGCTCGGAGCTTCATCTCTAACTAGCGACGGATCCTCAATCCAGGTAGAGGTTATTTTCTTTCTCTGTGACTGCTTCTTCTTGTTCTTATTTTCAAACGACGAACACTGATCAACCCAAAAATAGGTTGACCTATGGTTCGGTCATTTTTGTGGGTTGGTAAATTATATTTTGGGGAGTTACGGGATTTTAAATTTGTGTTACAATTCTGAAATCCCCATTTATATCTATTTGTAAATTCTAACGCAGAGGGATCGGGCCGGCACGAACAAGGCCTGGATCCCTCTGCAACTGGAATTTTGGTTCTTTATCACCAAATATAAGAATCGATAAAAATAGTAGCCCTGAGGCCATGGAATTTATGGTGGTGACTCGAGAGGCCCAAGGACATAGACGGATCTGAGATCGGACCACTAGAGCGGACCCAGTGGCCCACGGAAGGTGCCACCGACACGACGGCACCAGCAACCAGCGGTCGCAAGTAAAAGGTAGTTCAACCCAGGTGCTTCATATGGGGAATGGTAGTCGGCCCTTTCCATCCATGCTGGTGGTGGCGGCGCGCCATCAGGTGCACCGTGGAGAAGCAGCAGGAGCCGACGGCTGGGAGAGGTGGTGTGCCCGGTGTGCCCCACAATCCATCGGCCATAGCGGCTTTCTGGACACGGAACCAGCATGACACCGTGTAAGTGGAACGGCCTACTCCACGTGGGACACATGTTGACCAAGGGGGGTGGCTGACTAACCAGCTGTGTGCACCACAACCGAACTAACTGATCCAGTTCAGACCGGTCCAAGCCAGCAGACCGGGCCACCCGAGCGGCCAGGATGATTTTTTGAGTCGGGTCGTAGGGTGGCCCAGGCTAGGAAAAGAGACTGGCCTGTCAGTATGGGTCGGGTCGGATAAATTCGAGTCACTGGGTGACCGGGAGGACTGGACCCATAGCTAACCTCAGTCGGGTCTAGTGATGCCTAATGGACTAGTCCAATGGGCCATAAGTACGGGATCATTTCATGTGGGACCTCAGGACGGGTTGTTCAGGTTAGTCTAAACCAGTCGGACCGGTCCCAGATGCCACCGGCCCCTGTTTACCAAATGGGACATATCTCTCATATCGTGCATTTGATTGACGTGACATCTGCTACCTTGGGACCCATGTGAAGGGTAGGTCCTTATGAAATCCTCTAAGTAAGATTTCATGGATGTCGACCTAGTGAGGATCCATGGCTCAGCTACCCAGCGAGGCTCCGTGACTCAACTATCAGTGAGGCTCTGTGACTCACCTACCTAACGAGGCTCTATGATTCATCTATTAGTGAGGCTTTATGACTCAGTTACCCATTGAAGATTCCTAACTTAGCAATCAGTGAGGCCCTATGACTCAGCTACCCATTGAGGCTTCGTGACTCAACTACCTAGTGAGGCTTCATGACTCAGCTACCGAGCGAGGCTTCGTGACTCAACTATCAGCGAGGCTTCATGACTCAGCTACCCAGTGAGACTTCATTATTTAGATACTGAATAAGTCTAGGAGATATAGCTATCCTAAAGGACTCATTGGGGATGATTTCCTTTGTAGGGATTGATGTTTAGTGTTTTCAACCATTGGTTTTTCTATCAACACTTTAAGTAATACATGTGTTGAGCTCACTTTAGTCACTCTGATCTTTGTGCATTTTTTTGACTTCCTTTATGGATTTCTCTGAGACCCAAGTTTTTTTCAAGGTCCCTACTGATTATTGTTATACTCAACCCTACATTGGATTCAATCGCACCTATTGTGTCTTGTGCAGATGAAAGACAGCTTTGACTGGGATCTTGGAGAGCCAGGGGCAGGTGGTGCTCGGAGGTGGATCTACATACTTAGTACACTTCAGCAACATCCGATAGTGAGATACACCTACCCTTTAGGTAGGATCCTTGGAAGAAGACCTCTGGAGCTTGTAATTCCTTTTATTGTATGTTCCCTTTCAGTTAGGTTTGTATTCTAGCCCCCTTTTCCTTTCTGTTTCACCTTTTTGTGGTTGCTTCCTTATGTGACATACTTGTTGTTGGTATCTAAGTTTCAGCTTTACTTTCCTTAGTATGGGTTGTGTGTGTGTTCAGATTTAAAGAAAGTTCCTTCCCTTTTGGGGATATTCATTTTTGTTCTAGTCTCCAGCACTTGGCCTATGGAAGGCGTGCTTGGGGTAGTCACAGTATGGGCCCCGGAGGACTGTTCGTGACAGAGTTATATTATAGGGAGGTTCTATTCTACTAGAGGAACTGAGAATCTGTAAACTCTATGATGGGGTAATGATGTTAAGTGTTTTGATTTTGGCTATCTGGTCAGCGAGTCTAGTGTTGGTATGGTGGAAGATGTATCCATACACTAAGACCATGAATTCTGCTTTCTTACTCCATGCATGAAAACACCATTCGCTTGCGTCTTTAAAAAGTTTTTATGATATATTTGAGTCAGATTCATATTTGAGTTGCCTTTTCAGGGAGGATTTATTACCCACTACCTTTCACTCAGTACAAATACAAGAGCTTCTCCACTTATAGTAGGATATCCTGGTCATGGTTGAGTACTCTTCAAGGTTCACAGACCTCTCTTGATACTCTTTTAATGTGGTCCTGGACAGTTTCTTCAGGGCCTAAGCCTTTGATCATGGGATAATTTGGGAGATTATAGAATCAATGAAATATCTCAGCATCCTTACGTAGGATGCAATGCTGGAGCGAGCTTTTCTAGTAGAGAACTTCCTGGAAGAACCAGCACTGATTGTGAGAGCTACCACCGGGTGGTAGGTACCGGATTCCTCAAAAGCGGGAAGTCGACAACTGACACAGGGGTCCAAGAGGACCATACCCTCTATGGGATGACCTCATGATACAATTTCGGTAGTGTGAGGCCCCACGAGCAGTAGACACCAGCAAAGTGGTAGGTTGTTATTTTTATGTGGCGGGTAGGGGCACATAGCTCGAGACTTCCTAACCAACCATACAAATGACTAGCAGACAGTAGAGGGGCCACTGAGGTAGAGGTAGAGAGTCAAACAGGGTGGTCCACAGAGAGGCGAACGTGGTGAGGGAGTGGGTATAGTGGAAGGCGGTTGGAGCAGATATGAGGTACTATCACCACCACCCCCAGGCGGTCCACCATGAACTCTGGGAGAAGGTGGACAGGGGTAGGGCCAGTTTCAGGTGATGGAGGCCTATGACCATGGAACTCCAGTGATGATTCGAGGTAAGATATGTGTCTACTACACTTTAGTTATAGTTATTATAGACAAAGTTTTCAGTCACTCCTAGGCCACGGCCCTTGTTCGGAGCTTAGAGATTCTGACCAATCTTTGGGATCAACCCTTATGACTAGAGACTCATATGGTAGGGATTTCAGCAATCACACATTGGTGCCGACAGTGTGATCTTACTCTTGGAGGCGAGAGCTTCAGCTATGAATTTCTGGGAGCGGCATTGAGTCCCTACAACATCATTTTCAGTATGGACTGGCTATCTATAATTCATACTCATATTGACTATTTTTGATTTATAATATGGTGTATCTATAGATATGGGAACCAATTTTCCTTTGTCGGTGAGAAGGAAAATAGGGCAGTACAATATTGACTCGCAAATTAGAAGGTGCATCCGATTACTCAATAGTTGGCTAGCAGGACCCTAGGTGTAGTGGATGAGGCGATTCCACTCTTTCCTACAGTGGTGGACTAGTACAAGGATGTCTTCCTAGAGGATGTTCAAGGACTACCTCCTCGCAAAGAGGTATACTTCCCTATTTATCTATACCCCGAGACAGCACCAATATTTACTCCTTCATATCGGATGTATCCCATAGAGCTATGGGAGTTTAGGATAAAATTAGAGGACTTACATAGAAAGGGGTTCATGAGGCCCAATATTTCACCCTAGGAATCCCCAATGTTATTTTCCAAAAAGGCAGATGGAAGATTGAGTTGTACGTGGAATTTTGGCACCTAAACTAGGTGACTATAAAGAACAAGTATCCTCTACCAAGGATTGATGACCTCTTTGATCATCTGAAGGGAGAAAAGTGGTTCTCAAAGATAGACCTCAGATCAGGCTATCACTAGCTTCTAGTATGAGATGAGGACATCTCAAAGACATCTTTCAGATGTCGCTATGGACACTATGAGTACTTAGTGATTCCATTTGGCATGAAAAATGCCCCATAAGTGTTCATGGGACTCGTGAATAGAATCTTCTAGTGGTAGCTAGACCAGTTTGTAGGGGTCTTCATTGATGAAATCTTGGTGTATTCAATGTCTGAGGAGGAGCATGTGATACACCTGAGGGTGGTTATGGACACACTTTGAGAGCACCAGCTTTAGGGAAAGCTCTCTAAGTGTGAGTTCTGGATACGAAAGGTCAATTTCCTTAGATACGTCATATTAGAGGCTGGAGTTGTATAATATCTAACAAAGATCAAGGCTTTTCTTTCTTGGGAGCCACCCAAGAGTGTTACCATGGTGCGGACTTTCCTTGGGTTGGTTGGGTACTATCGGAGGTTTGTAACCAACTTATCCTGAGTAGAATCACTCATTATAGTGTTGAAAAATAAGGGAAAACCCTTCATTTGGATTGAAAGATTCCAGAAAATTTTTCAGTATCTGAGATAGAGCTTGATGAGTGCTCTTATCCTGAGGTTACCAGAGGAGGGCATCAACTACATTGTATATTGTGACACGTTAGGAACTGGACTAGGTTGTGTCCTGATGTAGGGAAAAGAAATGATTGATTATGGCTCATAAATGTTGGGACTAAATGAACAGAACTATGTGACTCGTGACCTTGAGTTGGCGGTGGTAGTCTTTACACTGAAGATGTGGCGACACTACCTTATGGGTGATCGGTTCATCATTTACTCATACCACAAAAGTCTAAAATATATCTTTTCTCAAAAGGATTTGAATCTGAGATAGCGGTGATGGATGGAGTTCCTCTAGGACTATGACTTAGAGATAGTCTATACTCCAGGGAAGGGGAATTTAGTGTCATATGCTCTCAATAAAATATTGAGTTCACAGTTACTGAACGATTCCTCAAAACAGTTGTCCTCACTTCAGATATCCTTCGTGGATAGGGAGGAGGTAGCTTTTATTCAATCGATGGTAGTTTCCCTTACACTCTTATAGTGAGTTAGGTAGGCACAGCTTAGATATACCAGCTATGAGACTACATGTGCCTAGATATCCATAGGGCATGCTCTTGATATATATTCAAAATGTGGGGAGAACACCATACTTTTCAGAGGACGCATAGTAGTACCAGTGATGTTGTAGGAGGAGGTGTTGAGGGAGTTCCATAAATCCCCTTAGGTGGTGCATCCAGTTGTGTAAAAGATGTACCAGAACCTTTGACATCAGCACTACTATCCAGGAATTAAGAATTTGGTGGCAGAGTTTTTCTCGAGATTCCTCTCTTGTCAGTAAGTGAAGGTTGAGCACTAGCTTCCATCAGGTTTTCCACATCCCCTCGAGGTACCTGAGTGGAAGTGGGATGGGATATCAATGGACTTCATAACAGGCTTACCATGTATATCTAGGAGGCATGATACCATCTAGGTGATCATTGACAGACTCACCAGGTTGGCCCACTTCCTACCCATTTGAGATTAGGGTTCAGTTGAGAGATTCAGACGCCTCTATGTGCAGGATATAGTTCAACTCCATAGAGTCCCATATACGATTGTCTCAGATTATGATACATGCTTTACATCCTGGTTGTGGAAGGGATTGTAGGAGATTTTTGGGACTCAAATGTGCTTGAGCACATCCTTTCACCCCTACAAGTATGGTTAGACAGATATGACCATTTAGACCTTGTAATACATGCTTCGTGCTTGTGTCCTGGAATTTAGTCACAGTTGGGAGGACCACCTACCACTGGTGGAGTTTGTGTACAACAATAGCTACCACTCCAACATCAGTATGGCACCGTTTAAGTCATTGTACAAATGACCATGTAGATCACCATTATGCTAGAAAGACCTAGGGGAGTTAGCACTCATCATACCATAGATAGTATAGGATACCACTAAGAAGGTGGAGGTCATCCGAGAAAAAATAAAGTCTCCAGAAAGCTAACATAAGTTCTATGATGATTGGTGATGGAGACCCTTAGATTTTGACAAGGGGGATATGTGGTCCTATAAGTCTCTCCTCGATGAGGGATATGGATATTTGGATGAGGCAAAAAGTTATGCCTAAGATTCATCAGACCTTTATTGATTTTACGTAGAGTAGGCAAGGTGGCATACTGCTTAGCTCTACCTACATAGTTGGAAAAGGTGCACAATGTCTTTCACATATCCTTGTTGAGGAGATACGTGCATGACCCTTCTCAATTCATCAACCACATAGAGATTGAGATTGAAGACAGGGTGTCTTTCATAGACTACCTATTGGAGATAGAGGATCGATAGGAGAGGATCCTTTATGGATGGTTGAATCATTTGGTATATGTTCATTGGCATCACAGGAATCTCCAAGAGAGCACATGGGAGCAAGAGACTCAGATGTGTGCTCATTACCCCTTCCTTTTTATTTATCCCTTGTTTCGATTTCAGGGATGAAAATCCCTAAGATGGGGAGAATGTAAGACCCTATAAAATTCCATGTAAAATTTTCACATTTGAATGGAATTATTTTGAGACTAGGATCTCATAGGGCACGTGATTTTGAGGCCCAGAGAGGTCGGAATGTATTTTAGAACATTTTTTAAAGTACGTTAAGTAATCATGTGGGTGGGTTTTTCTAACTTTTGAACCAGTGCTTGGATCAAAAATATGAGGGCACCACTGAATTTAGAACACCAAGATTCAACTAAGAAGGGCCTAACCTCGACCGGCGCGAGTCGACCGAAGAAGATGAATTTCATAATTTTAGGTAAAAATAAAATAAACTTAAAAGAAATTAAATTTTTATTTTATTCAAATTGTTTCTGCTGTGACGTAGTGACTAGTCAGTGTTGTTGTGCCGTGATGAGGTGAAAATGAATCATTAATGAACCTCATTAATGAAATATCATGGCAACGCACAACGCATATCCCTAATTTAATTAAACTAGGATCCAGAGTTGAAAAACAACCCAGGTAAATCCTTTGATGAATGAGGAATCTCTCTTTCTATCTCTCTCTCTCCAACGACGAATTCCATCAATGAATGACATCAAATAATAGACCGGTGAATACTGGTGAGATGGATTTGAGAGATGATGAATGAAGATGAATTCTAACAGATCGAGGATCAACGATGGCTTAGAGATTCATCCCTCATCAGTGATAGATCCTAAATCTAGGTAGGGGTAATGTGCTCTCTATGTGATTGCTTCTTCCCATTCTTCTTTTCAAACGCTGAATGAGTATCAACTCACGAACAGGTTGACCCGCGGTTTGGTTTTTATTGTGGGTTGGGAAATGATATTGTGGGGAGTTATGGGATTTGAAATCCATGTAATAATTTTGAAAACCCCATTGATATCTGTTTGTAAATTCTAATGTAGAGGTATCGGGCTGACACAAACAAGGCATGGATCCCTCCGTAGTGGGTGTTTGTGTTCTTCATGATCGAATGGAGGAATCAAAAAACTAGAGGCCCTAAGGTCGTGGAAGTCATGGCGGTGACCCAAGAGACTTGAGGATGTAGATGGATCTGAGATTGGACCATCGGATTGGACCCGCTTGCTCGTGGAAGGTTCCACTAGCATGGCACCACCAGCTTGATGGCACCGGTGACCGACGAAGGTAGTTGTGGGGAGTTGGAGGTTCCACTCGGGTTCCACATGTAGGACATGGAGGTGATCCCTTTATGGTCGCACTGGGGGAGGCGGTGCGCCACTGGACGAGTCGTGGCGGAGAAGCAAGAGTCGTTGGTGCTCGCGCCGGTGGCTGGTGGAGGTGGCGCACCCAATGCACTCCGCGGCAGAGGAGGGTCAAGGTCTATCATCCACGGAGGCTTGTTGGGTGCGGCTCCAGCGTGTCTCCGCGTAGGTGGAGTGGCCCGCTCCCCGTGGGCTGCATGTTGACCAAGGGGGCGGGTGGTGACTGGCCGAGCATGCCCCAACCGGACCAGCCAAGCCGGTATGGGCTGAATCAGACCAGCTCACTTGAGATTCCTAACTAATTTTTTGAGCTAGTCCAATTTAGTGAACTGTGCCGATGGGATAAAGTCAGGTTGTGGGGCATCCCGACCTGGGAAAAGAGACCGGCCCGCTAGTGCGGGTTAGGTCATATGAATTCAGGTCATTGGGTGATGGGGTAGATTGGACCCATGACCAACCTTGGATGGGTCCAGTGAGGCCCAATGGGCCAGGATAATGCGCCAGATAGATAGGATCGGGTCATGCAGGACCCTGGGCTGGGTTGGTCAGGTCAGTCTAAACTAGTCGAATCGGGCCCAGATGCAACCAGCCTCTATTTACAAAATGTGACGTATCTCTTAGACAGTGTGTCTGATTGATGTGTTGTCTGTGGCGTAGGGACCCACTTGATGGGGTGGACCTAATGAAATCCTATAAGTAATATTTCATGGAATTTGACCCAGTGAGGCTCTGTGAATTAGCTACCCAGTGAGGCTCTGTGACTCAGCTATCAGCGAGGCTCCATGACTCAGCTACCCAGTGAGGCACCATGACTCAGCTATTAGTGAGGCTCCGCGGCTCAACTACCCAGTGAGACTTCATGACTCGGCTATTAGTGAGGCTTTCTAACTCAGCTACCCATTAAGGCTTCCTGACTCAACTACCCAGTGAGGCTTCTTGACTCAGCTACTGAGCAAGGCTTCGTGACTAAACTATTGAATAGGTATAGGAGGCCTAGCTATCCTAAAGGACTCATTGGGAACAAGTGAAATTGTAGTGATTGATTATTAGTGTTTTCAAATGTGGGTTTTTCTACCAAAACTTTATGTTATACCTATGTTGAGATGACTCTAGTGACTCTAATATTTTTTCATTCTTTTCTAATTTCCTTTTTGGACTTTTGTGAGACCCGAGTTGGTTTAGGGGTCCCTACTTAGTATTTTTATACTCACCCTTACACGGGCTTCATCTTTACATGTTCTGTCCTATGTAGATGACGGATAGATTTGATTGGGATCTTGGAGAGCCAGGGCCACATGGTGCTCGGAGTTGGATCTAAAGATGCAGTACGCTTTAGCAACATCCAATAGTGAGCTACAACTACCCTTCAGGTAGGATCCTTGGTGTATGACCTCTAGAGCTTGTACTTCCTTTTATTGTACCTTCCTTTTCAGTTAGGTTTGTATTATGTCCCCCTTTTCCTTTCAATTACACGTTTTTGTGGTTGCTTCCTTGTGTGACGTACTTGTTGTTGGTATCCTAGTTTCAACTTTACTTTCCTCAATATGGGGTGTGTGTTTGTGTGAAGTTTTAAAGGAAATGTCTTCCCTTTTCGGGATATACCTTTTTGGTACTAGCCAGCATCCCCTGGCCTATGGAAGGCGAGCTTGGGGTAGTCACGGAATGGGCCCCATGGGATGGTTCGTGACACCCTCATTATCATTTCATTAAAAAATAATAGTAAATTGAAATATAAATCTATGAGAAAACAATGTGGAAGAAAAATAATTTCATGAGGCACACATGTTATAAGAATATATAACTTTCTTAAAAAGTGGAAAGATAGACTAGAATGGGAGTGTAGGTTGAATAATAAATATAAACTCTATTTAATACACTAAATTCTATATTATTCTCACCCCTATCTCTATACTCCTCAGCTCAACCATCTTCCATGGGCCCCTTTCTCTTGCATGAATCGCTATATATGCATTATGTAGGGGAATCAAATTCTTGTACAATGTGTGAGAAATAAAACTCAGTGGGACACCTCTAATACATCCATAAAAAATATGATCTTGTATAACATGTGTATTCCCTGATAAAAATAAAGTAAAAAATAAATATAAAAAATCATCTACCAATAACCAATGACCTAACTAAACAACCATGATCTCTAACTATATGTGCTTCATATTTATGTTAGAAAGATGTTCAAGATATCAGGAATGCTCAAGAACTATACACATAGTTGGTGACATCTCACTTGGTATCTATAAGGCAACATGTGGGAATGCTACTCAGTAATTTTAAGGCATCATGTTCTAGAATTTTCCTAAGTATTCAGATGGAGTTGAGTTACATCTAGGACACAATGTTATTTTGTTCCTACCTTATATAGGGTTCCACTATCACCATCATATCATGGAACTCCTTTCTCTAATGGGTATTCATACCATGATGGTTCCTATCATGAAATACCAATAACAACCTTGAATAGAATTGTGATATGTGTAACATAGTAGAGAATAATAAGGGAAGAATAGCATGGAATCATGATAATATAGTAGCATAAAGAAACAAAAAGTTATCAAAATCTAGAATGGTAATAAGATACTATATAAATAATCATTGAAATAAGGATTATATATGGGTATCACAAAAAATAACACACCCACAAACAATAACCCACAATCATGGACTATAATTCATGCCAACACAACATGATTCAAGGAAAGAAGAGTAAATTGGGGCCTCAAATTATAAGGAAATTCCTTTATCATGGTTGTTGATGATTAACTCCAATGTATATCAAAGTATTAAAGAAAAAACCATTTCACAAATTGACATTGAATGGCTCATATATTAAGGAAATCCAATATTTAGTTTTGGATCATCAAGAAAGAGGATTATAATAAAGACTTTTGAGAATTCCAATTGAAGAACATAATTATAGAATCAAATAAATTAAAGGGACTATCGGTGTAGTTAATTACAAGGTATGTCGAATGAAGGAACACCAATTCACTAAATCTATTTTCAATTCAGTAAGAAGTAATCATGTCTAGCCAGTGATCATCGATCCATCATCAATCCATCAACATAATAGAGATTTAATATTAGAATCATGAAGAGGATGATCTCGTGGTTATCATTCTATGATGACTTACTCAGAAACATCCCATTATTTACAGGTCTATTATCACTACCCCCTCTATATAACGATATTTTAATGAGGGGAGAGATATGATGATCCCCTAAGTACTACCTCTAGTAGGACATGAGTCTGTGACTATAATAGAGGGTATAAAAATATCATGAAATGGGAGGAATTAACCCCTATAATAACATAGGATTGGGTGATAAGATGAATCATTTATAAAAAATTACATGGAATAATATAAAAAGAAACCAAAACCATCCCAAAAATGTATGTATAAATAAAACTGGTACATATACAATTCTCAATGTAAATACCCAAAAGCAAAACTAAATTAGAGACACATAAGCTATCTAAGGTCCAAGATAGTAAATTCTATCACATTCTACATAGTTCTATTGGAAACATGAAAATCAGTTTATATATGTAGGGTGAGAATACAAGTATACTCAGTATTTAAACCAAAGTCCCTCATACACATGTTAAAGAAACATACTAATGCACCTGTGAGTAAATAGTAGAACCAAAAGGACCTAAACAAGTCAACTATTCATCCCCAACCACACTAAGGCACTCTCACAAAATAACTCAATCCAAGTAAGATAATATAACATGAATCACATTGATAAAGGGTACCTCACACCACTTTCCCACAGGTATGTTTCTCTCACACCCCATCATTGTATGTCCTAATGTTTCCTTCTCTTCTGAATACCACAATTCCCTACAAGCACAATCAAATCACATCACACATGCAAAAACCTAGTCTTTCCGCCCCACAAACACAACTACATCATGTCTCACCTGAAAACACATGGGTCATCACACATTGGAATCCATAACCAAATACGCATGGTATCATGAAAATGAATTACATCATCCCTTTTCACTCATCCTACAATGTGTAAACCCCACCGTAATCCATCTCATCCCATCTTATCCTTCCGACAAACACTTGGGCTACATCACATCTCACTTGAAGACACCTGGCCTTGCTTCCCCATAAGCATAGCTACATCACAACTCTCTCAAAGACACATGGGATATCATAACCACTATCTAGTTCACTACAATACCTCCAACCATCACAAACTATACAATACCTAATTATCCTATAAGAGAGAGTGGGTGCCCAACCATCCATCATCCTCATTGGATATTAGGAAAAGCATCCCCCCCATGTGACTATGTGGGTGTTGACTGCTACACCCGAATATTTAATTTTTTCCACTAATCTGGTTTAGCTTTTGGCCTTTGGTTTTTGGGTCATGTTCCTGATGTAATGGTTTTGAAGTTTGAGTTTTGGGGTGTTTTTCTCTTAGTGCGTATTTGGCGCACAGTTAGAGGAAATCATGAGAGCTTTGGTCTGTTTCTAGTTGAGGGATAACATCCCACACGAAGTTAGTTAAACTATTATTAAATTGTTCAGGAATTTACTATATCATGGAAGAACCATTCTGTATGATTGGCACATGGTTTACAAAACCATTCGAGTTATCCATATCTTAAAAAAAATTAAAATTCTATTTCAACCATTTTGGGATTTTAACCCCAAATCCACCCATTTATCCCTTCCTATGGTTCTTACAGCCCTAGGGGATCCCCTCCTTGGTTCTTAAAGATGACTACTTTCTCCTTCGGTGTAGATCTATGGATTTATTCAAGAGTTAAGTGTGATTTCTCAAGGTAGTATCCTCTCTTCTTATCTCTCTTCCTCCTCCTTCCATTTTCTTTTGAATTTTTATTATCCCATGGTCATGTAAACATAGGTTTTATGTTTCTACTTGGTTTATATCAGGTTTTTGTGTCTTTAAGGTTCATTTTGGTTGTACTTTCTTCCTTGTAACTTCATGATGTGGTTTTGAGTGTGAATTGTTGAAGAGTTGTGATTTTATGGTAGGTTTCCCCTTGTACTTTCCTTTTTAATTTAATAATAATTGGTTTATTTCTTTTCACACCTTCCTTGAATATGGAATAGTTATTTGTGATATTTTAAATGTTTTTTTGGTGTGAAAATAAGTGTTTTCATCCTTGTTATGTGATGAAAGTTATGGTTTTATTAAATGTTGCACACCAAGTGTTTGTTAAAATGATCGGTTGGATTTTTCAAGTGACTTGTGATATCTAAATAATGGTTTGGATTTGTGAATATATTTTTGATATGTGAAATTATGTATGGGTTCCTCAAATGGGTTTTCTATGTGGTTTTGGATTTAAAATAATTGTGTATTTGTCTTTTAAAAATGGTTTGGCATGTGATGGTGGTTAATGGATCGTTTGGCATTTTAATAAAAATTGATTTGTCTTCTAAATGTGATGTGAGTGTTCAAATGGTATTTTATAATTGATTTTGAAATGAAAAATGGTGTATTTATACCTTTTTAGAAAGGTTTTTTGTGTTCTTTTAAAAAATAGTGGTTATGTGAAGTGTGTTTGAGGCCTGTTTGGCACTTTGGTGAAAGTGGTGAAATTTTTTATCATGAAAAATATCCTTGGATAGTCATATTACCTTGTGTTTATATATTTAATGGTTGGTACATCCATGTTATGGGATCCTCATGACCCATTTACTTTGTGTGAAATGGGAGATCCTGAGTGTGGACTCTTTTATGACCTATTTTTTCTATGTAAAGAAATTGATCCTTGGAGTGACTCAGGTGATGCCTATTGTGTGAATTATTATTATTTGTGTGCATATAATTTGATGCTCGATTGGAATCGGTTGGCTCAACCTCTTACATATTGACATGGGAACGTAGAATAGTGATAAAATTTTCAGAGAATGATTATTCCACTAGCTTAGATTACACACTGTATAGTGGCCCATATTAGGGTATATATTTTGTTATTGTAGTTATGGGATAGTGCCCCTTGGCCTTTACCAAGTTGGGATGGCCAATAATGTGAGTTCATTATTGATTTCATCAAGTGAGGCATGATTTCTAGGATAAGGCAACATGCATTAGTATATTCTTGATTATTCATGAGCTCTTAGGTTCACCCATATCTATTGGTGCTTAGTTTTCTGTGGAGAATGATTGTGCCATATTTTTGGTTTGATTCTCATATGTGATATTTTACTATTTCCATTGTTATATTATTGTTTTTCTGACTTCTTGAGCAGTTTTGATTAATTCCAAGAATGATAAAATGTTTTCAAATGCTTACGAAAAAATATTTTTGAAATTAATTACACTCTTTCTCTCTTATAAATGTAATTTTACCTTTTTATTTTAAAACGAATATGGTTCCTCCTTGGAAAAGTGTGTGGTTTTAAAAGGTAAAATGGTAAATGACCCGGGTTTGGTTTTAAAGTGAGAAATGTGTGGAAAAACTTACTTTTATATGTTTTATTTAAAACTTGAAGTTGATGTTTCTTTTAATTTAAAGTAATTAAATTGGGAATATATTTTTTTAGGAATGCCTACTGAGTTTTAATACTCATGTCTATAGTTATTTCTTGTTTTTAGCTTGTGGTTCAGGTCTCATCTTGGTTTTGATCACCATTGGTGATAGTCGATTTGGTATCAAAGAGTAACCCTTGGGGTCACATGGAGGTGTTGTGTTGTCAGGTTTTAATTTAAGTTATCTTGTCTAGTTTTTTATCTTTTGAATTTATAAAATAATGTTCAGTTTGGATATTGATATATATATTGGGATGCTATTTTTATTTTCCACTATTCGGTTTATTTATTTATATTGGGATAAATTTTTCTCTTGGTTACTCTATTAATGCCTGGAACTGGTTTCCAGCCTATGGGGATCGAGAACGCTCTTCAGGCCATGTTGCATATTGGATCAGGTGACTTGTTCAGGGTTGAATTCGTTTGGTTCATAAAAAAATGGTATTAGAGCAGGTTTTACTTAGAGGACCTAGATTTTATAGCATACTTTTTTATTTACTATGTCAAGGTATATGGATTAAGACTATCAGAACTTAGAGTTCATGTTTGGAGGAGTGTCTAGCCAACACTTTTGAGACCAAACCTTGAGTTTCCATGGGAAGTCAGGTTTATTTTGGTTTCAATGGTTATTTTGGTTGTTTTGTGTTTGGGAAATGAAAATTTAATTGGGTCAATGGTCTCAGTAATCTCACATGTCCTGGTAATATATATTGAGTTGAGTACATAGTCTTAGAATATTCTCTGTGATAGTGGTTTGATTGGTGTATGTATGTAAACCATATGCACAATTCACCCATCAACACTAGTTTCCCCTTGTGAGTTACTTTGAGTTCCTCATGATTATGATATTATTTTGGGAACTCTTATTTTGTTATTGTGAAGACTATATTTGATAATATAAATGGTGTGGTTTTGGAAATATGTAAATTGTGTTTTTAGTTTTATTTGGAAGAAATTATTATAAATTAAATTTTTGTAAAATAATTTTTATGGAATGGGATTTTTTTAGATATTGGAAATATTTTTAATAGGACTCATGGGATTTATATTTTGAAATGGTTTAAAGTGTGGGGTTTGAAATTTTATTTTTATTGAATGGTTAGTCTTATTTTAAAAAAAATTGTCAATTTTGAAATAATAAGTGAATTGAAAGTGTGAAAACATGTCTAGAATTTTTGTTTTGAAAAATGGTAATGTTTTTTTTTTGTCCTTTGGTATTTTCAAGCATTATCACATGAAATATATGTGTGGATAAGTGGGTAGATGATGGAACGTATTGGCATTAGTTTATGGGTGTCTAGGGTGGCATAGGAATGTTCATGTGTGAGGCCCCATGGAATACAATTATTGAGTATGAAAATCCAAAAAGTTTCTTTTCTTATTAAATGTGTTTTTAAGAGGAAAATTTTTATGTTTAATATCCAATGGTTTTTTGAATTATTTTCCCCATTTTTTTGGCATGTTTCTTATGCGGTATTTAATCTTGAGAACCCTTGTTAGTGAGTTGGTTTTTATTGAGCTCTTAGTTTTATTATTTGTTAATGTTCACCCCATAAAGATTTTATGGATATTCAAAGTGAGGGAATGGGTAGTTCACCATTGGTCGATCCTCCAGTTGATCAACCTAAGGATTTCCTTCTTGAGTTTCATAAGTTAGATACACCTTTATTTTATGGTCAAGCGGAACCTCTTGAGGAAGAAGAGTGGATATGGAATATTGAGGGAAACTTCAGTTTCCTTGAGTTTCCTAACTCATTTAAGGTGAATTTTTCTACATTAATTCTTGAAGTATATACATTTTAGTGGTGGAAGTTAATCTATTAAAACAATCCTCAAGAAGATCTCACCTAGGAGTTATTTAAGGCTTAGTTCATCCATCAGTATTTCTCTAAGTAGTAAATATGATAAAGGGGGTGGATATGTGTTATTTAAAAAAAGGTGATGGATCAGTGTTGGAGTACTTCCATAATTTTTTTGATCTTTTTCCTTACACTCCAGAGTGGTCCATGGATGATTCCTTGAAGGCTCGACATTGTGATTTTGTGCTCCACTCTGATCTTGATTCTACTGTTTCAATGATTGGTTTATCTTCTTTTGCTAATGTGGTGAAGAAATTTGTTCTCATTGAGGTTTTTCTAGTAGGATTTCCTGAGGTAGTCATCCCTCATTCATCCCCTAGAAGTGGTGAAGGAAATTCTAGTAAGTATATCAGAAATAAGCCTAAAGCTATTGGTATGGTTCATGGGATGAAATAGACTCTGGATATCTCATTAACTTATCTTAATTGTAGGATCATTGTATGCCATTAGTGTGGAAAACAAAATTATAATAATACTTCATGCCTGAGTTATCCAAATACCATCTGTTCCTTTGGATTCCTAGGTCACTTTCAATGGTTTTTTAGGGTGTTTCTAGGAATTTTTGTGTAGCCAGATCCACCTCTTTGAAAAACAACCCTACCCATTTGTAGGAGTGGGTGATGGCATGGATTCGGTTTAAATTACCTTCTATTGTGGTGTCCCTTTCTATTATATCGGCTATACTTAGTTGTGTTATATTTTGTTTTAAATGTATGTAGATGTATTATAATCTCTTGATAACTCCTATTTTAATAAAATTATGTTTTTCTTTTGTAAATTATGAATGTTTCTGCTCTAGGTGGTGGTGTGTTTGGTGGGTGCATCTTATAAGTCCCTTTTTAGGGGAAAGTACCTTGTTGAAGCAAGTGAGGTTCATGGTGTGTTGTGATGTTTTTGTTTTGTATGGAGTGTTGTTCGGATTCTTGTGGAACCAAATTAATAAGTTCCAATTGAGTATCATTAGTTCCTAACTGTGAGGTTTTAAATGCTTCAAAAACTTGGTCTCCATACATAGGTCTTAAAGTGAATCTTTTCATGTCGTCAAAAAACCACTAGGGGTGTGGGGAGATTTTTATAAATTCTTGTCTCCTTTGTTGGGGAGTGAGTGCTCTAAATTCTCTTGTTGTATCTTTTCTATATCATTGTTTGGGTGTCGTTTATCTTGAGTTTCTTTTTGAAAGGCCTCATACGGTGGGGCGGTTGCACCGTGTAGGAAAATTCTTGTGTTGGATCGTGTTGAGTTTTCTATGTTGGTCTCTGTTATCATTTCAAGATAGTTATTTCATAATGGTTTGGAGTCTGTTCTAGCCTCCTGTGTTTATGATTTTGTTTTGGTTGTTGTTCTGTTTTCGGAAATATGTGTAAGTTATATTTAGAAGTGGTTGGAATGCTCTTTGTTTGAGAGGTGGGATCATGCGGTTGTGTAAAACCTTAGTCTTTCATCGATCAACTAGAAGATATGGTGGATTTATAAGATAAGAAAGTTTAATGGTGGAGAGAATTATCACACATCATTTTTTAATTTTTACCTCTAATCTGGTTTATCTTTTGGACTTGGGTTTCTGGTTCAAGTTCTAAGTGTGATGGTCTTGAATTTTCAATATCAGTGTGTTTTTCTCTTAGCACATGTCTAGCGCAGACCTAGAGGAAACTATATAGCCTATCCCAGGCAATTGTGTGATCTTTAGTGTGTTTCTAGTTGAGGGTGTATGGCCCATGCACATTTAGTCAAACTATTCTTAAAGCATAAAGGAATCCACTATCTCATGGTAGAACCATTTCACATGATTGGTATATAGTTTACGAAACTATGTGGCCAAACCATGTGAGCTTCCTAGATCTTAAAATTTTTGAAATTACATTTCTTCCCTTTTGGGATTTTAACCCCAAATCTACCCATTTTTCCTTTCCTCTGGTTCGTATATCCCTAGGGGATCTCCTATTTGGTTCTCCAAACCTCCTCCTTTATTATTTTGTGTTGATCTATGGATTTCTTCAAGAGTTGAGGGTGATTTCTTAAGTTAGTCTCTTCTCTTTTTCTCCCTTTTCCTTCTCCTTCCATTTTATTTTGTGTTTTTTATCTCCTATGGTCATGTGTACCTAGGTTTCATGTATCCCCTTTGTTTATGTTGGGTTTTTTTTTGTTTTTAATGTTCCTTGTGGTATTTATTTCTTCTTTAGACCTTTATGAGGTGGTTTCAGGTGTGCGTTGTTGAAGTTCCATGAGTTTGAGGTAGGTTTCCCTTTTCACTTGACTTTTAAATTTAACAGTCATTGGTTTCTTACTTTCTCACATTTCTTGAATATTAAATAGTGATGTGTGATCTTTGAAATGTGTTTTTGGTGTGAAAAGTAGTGGTTTCTTCTTTATTATGTGATAAATGGCATGGTTTTATTAAATTTTTCACACCATGTGTTTGATAAAATGTTAGGTTGGGTTTTTCAAGTTATTTAAGATATCTAAAGCATGGTTTGGATTTGTGAATATATTTTTTATATGTGAAATGATTATTTTGGTTCCTTTAATGGGTTTCCCAAGTGGTTTTGGATTTAAAATAAGTTTGTATTTGTCTTTTAAAAATGGTTTGGCATGTGATGGAGGTTAATTTCCCATTTTTCATTTTGATAATAATTGATTTGTCTTGAAAATGTGATGTGAGAATTCAAGTGGGGTTTTATAAATTATTTTGAAATGAAAAATTGATTTTTTTTTACCTTTTTTAAAAGGTGGTTTTGGTTCTTTGAAAAAGTGATGGTTGTGTGAAGTGTTCTTGAGGATCGTTTGACACTTTAGTGAAAGTGGTGAATGTTTTTATCATGAAAACCCTCCTTTTATAGTCATATTGGCTTGTTCGTATATATTTAATGGTTTGTAAGTCCTCTTTATGGACTCTTTGTGACCCATTTAATTTTTATGAAATGGTAGATTCTCAGTGTAGACTCCATTGTGACCTATTTGTTCTATGACAATTGATTTATCCTTGGAGTCACTCGAGCGATGTCTATTGTGTGAATTATTATTATTTTTGTGAATGTGATTTGATTCTAAGTTTTCATTAGTTGGATCACCCTCTTTACATATTGACATGGAAACCTAGTATAGTGAGTGAATTTTCTGAGAACGATTTTTGTGATTTATTAGATTATGCACAAGATAGTGGACCACAGTAGGGGTATAATTTTTTATTATTGTTGTGGGATACTGCCCCTCGGTATTTACCTTATAGGGGATGGTCGAGAATGTGAGGTAATTATTGATTTCATTGATTGATTTATGCTTTCTAGGATGATTCAACATGTATTAGTATGTTCTATATTATTCATGATCTTCTGGGTTCACCCATGCCTATTGGTACTTATTTTTCTATGGCGAATGATTGTGGTGCACTATTGGTTGGATTCTATTGCGTGATATTTTACCATTTCCCTTGTTGTATGATTGTTTTTATTACTTCTTAAGTAGTGTGGCTTTATTCCAAGAATGATAAAAAAAATTCAAGTGTTTATGAAAAAATGTTTTGGAAATGTATTACACTCTTTTTCTCATATAAATGGAATGTTACCTTTTTCTTTTAAAATTCATATGGTTTCTCCTTGGAAAAGAGTGTGGTTTTAAATAGTAAAAAGGCTAATAAATTGTGTTTGTTTTTAAATTGGAAAACATGTGAAAAAATATTACTTTTATATATTGTATTTCAAACTTTAATTTGATGTTTATTTTATTTTAATGGAAGTGTATTGGGAATATATTTGTTAGGGCATGCCTACTGAGTTTTAATACTCATGCCTATAGTTATTTCTTGTTTTTATCTTATAGTATAGGTCTTAGCTTGGTCTTGATCACAAGGGTATATGGTTGGTTTGGTATCAGAGAGTGACCCTTGGGGTCACATGGAGGTGTTTTGTTGTCAGGTTTTAGTTTGGGTTTTGTTGTGTAGTTTGTTGTATATTTGGTATTTAGAAAATAATGTTCAGTTTGTATGTTGATATATATATATTAGGAAACTCTGTTTATTGTTAATTTTTAATTTTATTTATTTTTATTAGGATAATTTGTTCCCTTGGTTACTTTGTTGATGCCCGGAACTAGTTTCTATCATGTGGGGATCAGGAACGCTCTTTGGTCCATGATGTGGATTGGATCGAGTGATCAATTTGGGGTTGACCCAGGTTGGTTTGTGAAATCGACACATAGTTGTCGACATGGGTGAAGTTCTTATATAAATAAAAAAGAATATAAAAGTATATATATATATCCACATGCACAAGCCTAGCCTATGGGTTCATATCCAAACACTAACAAACTCACAAAATTGTCACTTTTTCTACCACCTCTAAATACATAACACCACACAATCTATAAGACACATATCACATTGCCAACTAATTTCTGTTATCTAGATAATTTGTTTCTTTATTAAACATCATCCAATTTTAAACACAAAACCCATCATTTATTTATTCATTATCCATTTCCATCCCATTAACTAACCAATCCCCCTCTATTTTAAACATTATTAACCAATTAATTTTTCCATCGCTACCTAGGAATCTAGAAAAAAGAAACCACACATCATAATAAACTCATCATCTCTATCACACCATCACCTCACTACCCCAAAATCACATCCAAACAACCACCACCTCACCACCCAAAAAGCAACACCAATAACCATCACTCAACCACCCAAAAAGTACAGTTGAACAACCACCACCTTGCCACCCCAAAAGCACAACCACATCTCACCCATCATCCCAAAATAACATTACAACCACACATAACATCCCCAAAATCATGAAAAAACGTCACAACACGTGAAAGATTTTTTTACATATTTAACAAATGGGATTTTATTACATTTTAATTTATTTTAGGGGCATTATCACACAATCCATAATCATAGTGTAATAATTTCATTAGTCAAACATAAGTGGTTAATTAATTTCAATTTTAGGGTGATATAAAAATAATGAAAATAGACACATTATTCACAAAATATTTCATCCAGTGAAAATAAATCCCCCAATGGCCATAATTTTCAATGGGGAATCAATCCCATACAATCCATAATATCATAATAATATCAAAGATGTAAAAACATGTGAATCATTTCCCTTTCCCCTTCCATTTAAATTAACCAATTATTTATCTGTGATTAAGCCAACACAACCATAAACCATAGATTAAAAAGTGTAAACCCCTACTGCATGATACATAATAAAGAGAAACAAGGGATTCTCCACCACAAATAAGATTTTTTGACTCACTTCACATAGCAGAGAGAAGAATAAATGTCTAAAAACCCAAAACCGTACATGGAAAACTATATATTAACCTACACCACACCAAAATATCAACAAAACATAGCCCAAATCACACCCCAAACCAAAATAAAATCACTAAAAAAATTCCAAATATATGGATGAAAGAAAACCACATAGAAAGAAGAATAACTCACCATAGATCACCAAAAGGGATCCACCAGAACCAATTAAACAAGAGGGATTAAGATGCTTAAAATATCATCTTGGGAAAACTATGGACAATCCAAAATGAGATAGAATTATGTGTGGATGAATGAATGAAATATTGGTTGGTAAAAGAACATAAAACATGGAATACATATGGTTTCATGTCATGAAACAATTAAACAGTGTGTAATCCTAGGGTTTCCAAAAAAATAAACTTTCACCAAAAAACACACAAACTCATCCTTTATTTAATACACATTTTGAATTCTATATACACAACATGTACTCTATCTCATGTCTTCTCCATTATATAATTTATAATCCATGAACTCACCGGTTATACAAGCTGTCAAACTCTAATTCTTGTTATGTAATCTATATACAGTGTGTATTCCTTGTAATAGCTCTACTACTCCTCCAACCTCCATCAAAAACTCTTAGAAACTCCCCAAGCCTCCCCTAAAACACCTCCAACAATGAAAATTTTCAATGTAATAGACTGGGTAGGAATGAGACATTACAAAATATAGATCTCAAATTATTTTCACCATTGAGAATCCAAAACCAAGCCTAGAAGAAAAGGGTTCCAAACAACCACCCCACTTGATACCACTTAAGGGTCTCATCGTACCTCAAATTCAACCACCATCCAAACACACCATACCAAACAACCACAAAAAATATCACACAACCTCATCACCACACAGCCATAAACTGCCTCCTCTCACACAACCACACCTCCACACAACCATATCAAACTTCATGTAGACCAAACCAACAACCATTATAACTAACTTACAGCATCACCATGAACACATGAATTAGGGAATTTTATCCTCCATGTCAAGATACTAGCTACTCAGGAAGTATTGAATTACTCACATGGGTTTAATCGCATCGTAGTTAATGTGTCTCGATTAGGAATCAGGTCATACCCTTTTCATATGTCAGGACTTTATCACAAATCATACATCAAAAAACATGGAAAAAACTAATCTCATAAAATAGAAGTATTCAAACATTATATCAAAAATAAAAATATAGAAATAAAAACTTCAAATAATTCTAGTTACTGGGCATGAATTTGTGTCTCTTGCTCCCATGTACTCTCCTCTAGGATACCATGACTCCATAACACACAAACCAATGAAACGTTACATCCATGTAGCACCTTCTATTCAAGATACTAGATATCTACTAACCACTCCACCAATGTCACATTGTCTTTAATATCCAACATTCCCCAATAAATAACATGGGAGTTTTCATGAAGATATTGACAAATATGATAGACATAGAAGACGTCATGGATCCTCCCTAGTCATGGTGGAAACTCCAAATGATGTTCCACTTCAAAAATTATCCCCAACACCTCAATGGTCCAAATAAATCTAGGATAAATCTTACCCCCTACAAAACCAACACAACCCACATTGAGGGGGAACATTCAATAACACATGGTCCCAAACCTCTAACTCCATGGGCCTCCTAATATGATCAGCATATATTTTCTACCAGTCTTGTACTGCTTTCATCCTCTCATGAATAAGTTGGAGCTTCTTTTTATTTTTATGAACCACATCAAATCCAAGAACTACTTCCTCCCCAACCAGCATCCTACATAATGCAGAATGACATAGTCTCCCATACAATGCCTCAAATGGATCCACGTCAATTGATGAGTGATATCTATTACTATAATAAAACTCAACCAAAAGAACATATCATACCTAAGATCCACCACACCCACAACATATCCTCTTATGTCTAGATAGTTTGCTCTGTCTTCCCATATTCTTAGGGGTGGAAAGCAATGTTGAGGCGTAACTGAGTTCCAAAAGAATTCTGAAATCACCTACAAACTCATGAGGTAAAATTTATGTCCTGATTCGAGATAACAAACCTCAAAACTCCATGTAACCAAACCACCTCATCCACATACCTATTTTCCAAATAAACCACTACACACAACTCCTTGATCAGTAAGAAGTGATTAGATTTCATCATTCAATCCATGATCACCTATATAGCATCATAACCTTCCATATCTTGGTATGAACTTATGATAAAATCTATCTATACTTCAACCCATTTGCACTCAATAACATTCATGGCCTACATAAAACCTCTAATAACATGATTATTAGCCTTTACCTACTGGAAAACCTAGCACATTTCCACAAACTCTACCACATCATGTTTCATCCCATGCCACCAAAAAATGTATCCTCAAACCATGGAATATCTTAGAAACTCCTAGTTGTACCACAAAAGGTTAGATATGAAACTCAAAAATTAATCACCAACACATCACTACTATAATAAACAAACTCCCATGAAACAACACTTGGTTCCAACTATCATTTGTCCATCCCTTTAGATCTTCATTATGGAAAATATAATAGTGCATCACCTCTGCCTCTAAGTCTCCCCACTAAGACTCCTCCACTTGGTACATCATATAGGATTGGACCATCATTATAAGTAAATAATATCTACCATAATACACACATTAATCTAAGAGTAAGTTTTTCAACTCCTTTATTTTATTCCACGCATCCCTAGACTCCCAAACAACATCCTTCCCAACTTCCTTCTCAAGGCATCGACCACAAAATTCTTTTTTCTTGAGCTGTAGGCGATCTCAAAATCACAATCTCAATGAAACTTCATCCACCTCAACTACCAAAAGTATAGATCATGCTAATAAAATATAAACCTCAATATCTTGTGATCTGTGAATATCACAAAGCGCTCTCTAATGAGATAATGTTTCCATAACTTTAGTGAAAACATGACCACCACTAGCTTTGTATCATGGGTGGAATATTTTAACCATTGGGGTTGTATCCTCCTAGACTCTTAATAGATCACTTCCCTCTACATCATAAACACACATCTCAATCCCAGATGGTAAGTATCACAAAACTCCTCAAACAACACACCTTCCTCATGAGACTAAAGCATTGGAGCATTGAATAACTTCCACTTTAGGTAAATGAATGCTACCTATAACTAATTTTTCCATAAAAAATCTTGGTCCTTTCTAGTTAATGTTGTAATTTGGGATAAAAATCAAGATAAATCAGGCACAAACCTCTGGTAATAATCAGAAAGACTATGGAAATTGGGAAAATCATCCACATTATTAGGTGATTCTGAAGAAAAAATTTACTCAACCTTCTATGGGTCTACTTCCATTACCTTATGAGACACCACATGCCCATTGAAATTCACCTCTCATATCCAAAACTTACACTTGGAAAACTTTCCATAGATCTGGTGGCGTTGAAGAACATACAAGACAACTTTGATATGATCATCATGCTCCACCTATAACTTTGAGTAGATCAATATATCATCGATGAATAAGATGAAAAAATAGTCCAAGAAATCATGGAACATGGATTTTAAAAGCCCCATGAACACGACTAGTGAGTTCATAATATCGAATGGAATCACTATAAACTTAAGGTTCCCATACATGCATCTAGAGGTAGTCCTCTAGATATCACCCTCCTTTACCCTCAAATGGTGATATAAATAATGCATATCGATATTAGAAAAATAACTCTCCCCTATCATCTGGTCTAAAAGATATTATATCCTTAGAATAGGGTAATGATTCTTGAATGCCACCAGAATCAACCTCTGATAGTCTATGCACAACCTGAAACTACTATGCACCTTATTAGATAACAATACTGGAGAACCCCATAATGAAACACTAGGCTGGATACAACCCTTCTATATCAGATCATATATCTGAACCCTCAACTCCCACAACTCAGAAGGTTCCATCCAATAAGGAACCATAAAATTTATAGAAACATCAGGCTATAAGTCTATCCCAAACTCAACATCATGTTGAGGGGGTACCATCACAACCTCCTATGAGAAAATATCTAGGAACTCTCCAATGACCCTAGGGACCTTCACCATCCCAACATCCACTGATTCCATCGAAAACCCAGCAATCAAAGAAATAAGGGAATTCACATGAAAAATTCCCACCTAAAAACCCCACTTAACAACAAAAAAAACACATTGGGCATCCAAATCCAAGAAAATAATTCTCCTCCATAGAATTTGATAACAGCATGTACGTAATAAAACTAGTAAATGTTGAGTATATCATCATATGGCTACATCTCTATGAATAAAATATCCTCATGGGAATGATATGGCCCCATCATCAGTCTACACCCTAGAACGCATCAAACAAATTGGTCTAACCTTTGAATAGAATAGTTATCACTAGGGGCACGTGAATTATCTCTATATCTATTCCTAGAGCACATACTAGAGTACATGAAACAAAGGAGTATTAATATCTTAAATAAAACAAATAAAAACATGGGTACTTAAAAAGAAATCTTACCTCTGACAATATCTATACCCTATAGAACAAATGCCTCTATGACATTAAACTAACCAAGCCCAGCTCCTTTAACTCTATATTGGCAACCACCTCCATGAACATGCTAGGGTCGAGGACAATAAACATGAGGAACATTCTGAGGTCGTCCTCTACTTGGTCCATCTCCCTTGGGAAGAGCATAAGCCTAATGTCCTACTGCTGGAATGGTCTCGTTAGAAACTGATACTTATTCTAGTTTTAAAAATATCCACCTCCACCAAACTAAGCTTGGAGAACCACTAGAAACAAGTTATTGAATTGTCCATGAACCCCACAACCAAAGCACACTTGAAATTTTTTCATAGTAAAATCATGGAAACCACTTTCCCTAGAAGGCTAAAAAGGAAACAGTTGAGGTTGACTCCCTACTGGTCAAAACCATGAAGTTCCTAGCCTCTAGAATCTACCAATAACAGCTCTACTCTAAAATTAACCCTATTGGTTCCCCTATCACAAAAAAAACTCATTAAGAGGGAATCCTCTCAATAATATCCTCCTTCCTCTGAACCTCCAGAAACATTGGTGACGTAAAAGGAATAATTTCACATTGGATAGAAGGATGGAGTGCCTCCTCAAGATATCTCTCATGAGACTCCTCATCTAGAAAAAGATCTAGGGAAAAGAAAATAAGTTCCTCAAACTTGATTACCATATCCTATATTGATATACTCTCCTACTAGATAAAATAAGAACCTTCCTCTTCACAAACTTCATGGTAAACCAAAGGAAATATATCTATAACTCCTTCAAGAAATTGACCCATGAAACATATTTCTCCTTCCACTCTCTTAGATACATCACCCACCACTAAAGTGAAACTCCCCATATCTAACTAACTTCTAATGGGACCCATTATCTCACTTGGGCTTGGATCAAATTGAAATTGATCTTGAGATCCTCCATCCTTCTATCTATCTCCAAATATGAAACACTACCCCCATACCTCCATAAATTCTGGAATTGAAAAGCACACAATTACCTTATCTAATCCTTATCCTCCTCTATCTAACCATCCATATGATGATCAATTAGTTTATTCTGATAAACCTTAACTTTCTAAGTCACACAAAGATGAAGAATAAGTTCCATAACTGAAATAAAAACCATAATTTACTAAGACCAATATTATGTAATTTCATTTAGAATCATTGAAATTCACATTATTTATTTTAACCTTCCCAAAGAAACCCAATTCAAACAATAACACAATTCATCATGATGATTGTACCTCTCCTTGGTCTTTACCTTGCAAAGAGGTCCACCACACTTAGTTGTTCAATAATCTCAAAGACTTTGCACTGAATCATGGGGGCATAAAATCACATGTCCTAGCTAGTCTCCTTGGCCTATGTCATGCACCAAGGTCAAATGGAATTGTTTCCATACCAACTCATTAAATCCACACTATTCCTAACTCCAAAATCTATCATATCTCTCAACCATCCCTCTGATACAACTCTATCATGACCATCTTCTTATAATGATACCTCAATGAGGGGAGAGATACAATGACCCCTGAGTCCCACCTTTAGTAGGCCTCAGGTTGGACACTATCACCAAGGGTATAAAAATATCATGAAATGGGAGTCATTTCCCTCTATAATAACATAGGATCTAGAGACAAGATGAATCATCCATAAACAACTCCATGAAATAATATAAAAAGAAACCAAAACCATCCCATAAATGAATGTATAAATAAAACTGATAAAAGATAACAGTATCCAAAGTAAATACCCAAAATAAAATCTAAAGTAGTGAAACAATAGTTATCCAAGGTCTCAGCTAGTAATGTCCATCATGGTATATATAGTCCTCACAGAAACCTCGAAATCACTTTATATACATAAGGTGATCATACAAGTATACTTGATAGGAAAACCAAAGTCTCTCAGGAACATGTGAAAGAAGTATACTAATTCACCCATGATAAGACAATAGACCCAACAGCACATAAAAATGTCAACTATATATCCCAAACCTCACCAAGGCATTCTCACCAAATAATACAAGCCAAGTAATATAATATAACAAGAATTAAATCGATAAAGGGTACATGCACCACTTTCCCACTAGAATGATATGATCACACCCCAACGTCATATATCATAGTGCTACCATCTATTTTGAATACCACACTACCCCACAAGCATGTTTACAACACATCATTCCCACAGACACCTGGTCTCACCGCCCCACAAGCCCGACCACATCGCATCTCACCCATAAACACCTGGTCCATCACACATCCACAATCATAACCAGAGAAGTAGGGTATCATGAACATCAAGGGCATTAACCTCATTCCCTCCTAATACCATACACGCCCCCACCATTGCCCACCTCATCTCATGATATCCTTCCCATAGACATATGGGGTACGTCACATCTGGCCTAAAGACACCAGGGCTCATCACCCCACAAGAACAACCACATCACGATTCAATCATAGACACCAGGGATATCACAACCAATATCCATTTCACTAAGATACCTCCAACCATCACATCCTATGAAATACCTACTTATCCTAATAGAGAGAGTGGGAAATATTAGGTACCTAGCCATCTGTCCTCCTCACCAGATATTGGGAAAAACACCCCCCATGTGATTATGTGGGTGTCGAAACATAGTGCACAACATGGGTGGGGTGTATATAGAAATAAAAAATAATATACAAGTATATACATATTGCCACACACACAAGACAAAACTATGGGTTCAAAATCAAACACAAACCAGCTCACAACATCATCACTTTTACTGCCACCTCCAAATCCATAACACCCCACAAGCCACAAGCCACATTTCACATTGCCAACTAATTCCAATTATTCAACAAATTCATTTCACTATTAAGAATCATCAAAATTTAACCCCACAAACCATAATTTATTTATTCATTATCTATTTCCATCTCATTATCCAAACTAAGACAAAACCATTTCAAACATTATTAACTAATTAATTATTCTGTCTCTACTTTGTAATCTAGAAAAAAGAAGTTGAACATGAAAAGTATCTCATAATCCCCATCACACCATCACCTATCTTCCCCAATAGCATGACCAAACAACCACCACCTCGCTTCCCCAAATCACATAAAAAAAACCACCTCGCTACCCCAAAATCATGGCCAAACAACCACCACATCACCACCCCAAAAGTACGACCACCATCACCTAGCCTCCTCAAAATCATGGCCAAACAACCACCACCTCACATCCCCAAAGTCACAGCCACATCTCACCAATTATCCCCACATCACATCACCACCCCACAAGCAAGACCACACATCACAACACATCAAATACCATTTTATGGATTTAACAAAGAGGATTTTATCATATTTTACTTTATTTTAGGGGTGTTATCACATAATCCATAATTATATGGAAACCATTATATTAGTCAAATATAAATGGTTAATCAATTTAAATTTTTTAGTGATATCACAACAATGAATAAAGTCACAACATATTTCCTCCAGTTGAAACAAATCCCCCAATGGCCACAATTTTCAATGGGGCATCAAGGCCATACAATCCATCATAACACTATAATATCAAATATGTAAAAACATGTGAATCACTATAATTTTCCACATTCAATTTCAATTAACCAATTTTTTATCTTTGATTAAAAAAATCATGACCATAACCCATAGATGAACAAGATTAAACCCCTCTTGCATAATATACAATAAATAGAAATGAGGGACTCCCTTTATCAAGGAAACTTTTCCAACACTCTGTACACCACATGGATAATAAGAAATGCCCATAAACCACAACCACACATAGGAAACTATGTATAAACCTACATCAAAGCCAAATATCTTCAAAAAAAGTCCAAAATCACACTCCAAACCAAAACAGCATCACCATAACGAATCCCTAAGAGAAGAATGAAGGAAAACCATATGGAAAGTAAAATAAATCACCACATATCTCAAATAGGTATCCACAAAAACTAGGGAAGTAAAGTGGAAGGAACCGGGATAGAATATTCTATTGATGTGAATATGCCTCATTAAAAATGAGAGAGAAGGAGGTGTGGCTGAATGAATGAAATTTCATCAAGGAAACGAACTTAAAACCTATAATCTTATTGGTTTCATGTAATGTAACCATTAAATGACACATAATCCTTGGGTTTCTGAAATTTTACAACATTAATAAAAAAATGTTTCACCTAAAACATTATTTATTACACATCATTAATTGTACTTACACAATGTATAATCCATCTCACGGTTTCCCCCATAACTTATTTACAAGTTGTGAACTCACCGGTGTAAGCTATGAAACTTTAGTTCACATAATGTAAACAATACATGGCATGTATTTCCTACAAAACTTATGTTTCACCTCAATCCTCCATGTAAAACTCTCAAAACCTCAACAATACTCATCTGTAACACTTCCAACACCCAAAACTAGAAAAGTAACAGGTTGGGAGGCATAGGCCATTACATCTATCTCCAGTCTAGGTAGGATTATATTGAAACATCGAATCCTCCACTAATCTACATGGTGATCATCAATGAATTAATGTTCCATATTAAATCCACTATCATATAGAGTTATAGGATGATGATTTAATAACACATACCATTTGAACGTTTTTTTAGTTGGTAGATCTTAATATGATCAAGAAACATTACAAACACACAATATATTCTGAAAATATTTGAGGGATGTTATAATTCATCTTTATATCATCATAACAAAACACATATATATCATGATTTCATGCTCATATCACAAGAAGGATGAATAAGTTGGAAAAAAATCACATAGTTCATGGATTTACCAAAATAGTCAAAGGTTGGAGAACTAAGGGAGATGTATGGTAGTTCTCCACAGCCAATGTGGAAGGTATAAATTTTGGAATATGATAAAGGGGTTAGATTTTTTTATTAAAGAAGGTGGAATTCCACATTGAATTTTAATTCATGCAGTGATTTTAATTCTACCCTAGACTGGGTGCACTGGGGAATTGATGGCACCACTAGATATCTCATGTTCCTGGAAGAATTCCTAGACATTTTCTTCAACCATTAGGGAGCCAATGGGTTATCCACCCAAAAAGACCCATGTTCAGCACCATCGGTTGGATGGGGGATCACTACTGGTTATCCAGTTCCCTTGATTTAGATATCATTAATTCTATAGGCTCCAAAACCATAAGCATACAACTCGATGCCCCTATATCATTAGGAAAAACCTCTAAAAATCCCATTTCAGAGATGAAACATCAAAATAAAGGAGAATTTTATTAACATTAAGAATCTAATACACTGAAAACAAGTGTGTATATTACAATTTTACTCCTCAAATGACTTCTCATCGGTGAGATGTACTTTCTAAGTGTAACAAACCAAAAATATAAACTCCTAGATATGGGGATAAAAAAATAAAATTTCTATTTCTATTTTTTATACTGATAAATATGGCCCAATTTTTTCGATCAAACACTTCAAACATACAAAGGAAATATTGGATAACTTACATACCCAAGGACCTTTAAGTTTAGATTTTTATATATTTAAGAAAAAATCTTACCTAATTACTTAGATTCATAAACAACTAGTTTATAAATATTTATATTATCTCCCACTAATATTTCTACATCTGGTAACCTTCTTGGGATTAAATTTCTAAAAACCTTTCTTCATAACATAAGGAATATGAAACATAATAAGAGTGAGCTAAAATGCATAGTAAGGGTAAACATAGGCACTAACAATTGAATTCCATATATGAGAATAAGATTATCATAAGGGTATGATGACATAATCAATTTTTATGAGCATAAAATATAGAAATTAATACCCATTAATACCTATAACATCAATAATCAAAAATTTAATAATACTTTAAAAAAGGAAAGAGTCATTGGAATGAATAATCATGAGCCATGTGATGTCAATATTGACCAAAGGAATCATTAAACCCCCATATAAATCATAGATAAAACATGTAGGTAACTTGGGGAATCATTTCAATATCACTATTACAATCACTATTATAAATGGAATAACCAATATGGTTGAATTTCATACCCAAAGAAATGGAAGACTATCATAGACCCATTCATCTTTGGATTATAACGTAACAACCCATCCTTGGTTAATAATGGAACTAATATTCCATGGAATATAATAGAAAAACACATCATCAAAAACAATTCTCAAGAACCATAACATAAATAAAGTATATATATCATTCATTTCATCATAAAACTCATAGAAGTATCAATTATTATTTTCATAACATGATTAACCCATTAAAAAAGAAATGGGTTCCATATAATGATAATGGTATCAATGAAAAATATCCATATTGGAGTATAAGTAACCTTAATGTTTTTTATATCAAGGAATAGAAATATCAATAAATTTTCATTTAAAATATTGATGTGTAAAATATAATTTATAATTTTAAAAATAACTTTTAAGAAAATTACATAATATTGTGAAAATGTTTTTATTATAAAATAACCTTTGAAACTTATAAATTAATATTTAAGGAAAATAATTTTCATGATTGTGGAATAATCTATTCAAGTTGTAAATGTTAAAAATAAACATTTTTTCAAACATTTTGTAAAGGGAGTGAAAAGTTAACCATTAGGGAAACATTAAGAAATTTTATTTTAAAACCATTTAAAATAAGTTCAATTTTCATGTAAAATAGATTTATGAAACCATTTATGTTTAGAAAAAAAAATTTGAAAACATTTATTTAAAACATAGACATATAAGAGAATGTTTTCTAATCTAATTGATGTTACAAGATCAATATCACTTATAAAATACTTTCTTAATGTTTCATTAATCAATAAGGGAGGAATTAAAAATTTAACCTGAAAACAATATTCATAAAAAATAAGAATAAAAGTGATTTTATTAAATAAAATAATATTATTTTATTTCTCCCAAGGAACCTTGAACATAAAAATCCTGAAAATACAAGATATTTTTATATAAAGACTTTACAAATTTAGTAAATTTTCAATAATAATCTATCTAAAAAAACAAAATCAAATGAAACATTAAATATCATGAACATAAGTAGATTCATGATATAATAGATCAAATAGAAATTATTTATACACCATATGAAATAATATTAGTGTATATCAAAAACATGTGTCCCAAGGAAAGGGAATTTGAGTCGAATAACCCTTATAATGATCATATCGTTGAAATGAGATTTAATAAATGGGGATATAGTTTATAAAAAAATTAAATCCAAAAAAATATAAATATATAATTAAACAATTTGGATAAAAATTTACACATAATCATGGAATCATAAAACCAATGAATAATGGTTATAATTAAATGAAATTAAATTATGTTAAGAAACTCTTTACCACTTAGTAACTTCCAAGTGAAATCCAATTGGATAAAATAATTCAAATTTAGAATAAAATATCACTAATTATTAAGGATTCATGATATAACATGTATAATTTTGATATATACACTATATAAAATAAATTAGATGCATAATAATAAAATATACCACAATGAAGGTAAATTGAGATGAAATATCTTATCTCGAGCCCAGACTTTTCATGTATGTACTTAAACTATTGTATAATAAAATCATATAAATTATTTGATATATTAATAAAATTTCCAAGTTTTAGTCTCTTATCCTTAAACAAATTATTTCAATTATTTTTGTGATATATTTAATTACTTAATCACTTTTATCCACATCGGGTATTTTTAGGATGTTAAGTTCATAATTTTCAAAATAACTTTAGTGTGTTGACCATGGTAAAAGGGGTCATTATTCAATTATCTATATAATAATAATAATTAAATTATTATTATTATTTTATTTCAATTATACTTTTAAAACCAACCATGAATTATATTTATGAAAATTGAACTATGTTATAATCAAAGAGATAATGGGTCATAAGTACACATGTGTAACATTTCCATTTTTCAATGATAATTGTGGAAAGAAGTTAGGTATTATATTATATTTATAAAATGATAATAATATAATAATAAAATATTACTTCTTTAAATACACTTATATATATCATTCATATTATGTGGTATTGAAAAATGAATCACATCGCTTCGTAGAGGTTGAATTTCATTCTTATACACAAATGACATTATCATTTTATATTATATGGAATGATATGAAAATAGAAGATATATTACTTATACTAAATGAAAAACATGCAATTAATGTCATATAATTATATTATATCTATCATTAGAACCATCTTTGTTAGGTGGTGATGGAAAACAAATTACATCGGTCCTCAAGGCGGTAGTCCACCGTACACACAAACAATATATTTCATTCCCATTTTTTGGAGTTTGGAGATGGATATAGGTTATTATAGTAACATAATTAAAGAAAATTATATTTAGTAACTTATTTTATTATCTAATCATTATTGGAGAAGATTTTATGGAGGTGGAAGAAGAAATAAAATGAAAATTATTTGTTAAGAACTATAACTCTTTTTCAGAAAACCTCCTAAGGTTTACAAAAAAATCTCTCCTAGGTTGATTTTTTGATAAAACCAAGGCCTATAAGATTTTTATATGGATGAAATTAATTGATTTTGGAATGTATTTTTCTATATTAATTTTTCTTTAAGTTTTATTAAATGACAAGAATATGTAACCTTTTATAAGAGATGGGTGGGGCATTCTTGGAATTTCTTAAAATATTAAATTAATATAAATTAATTTTCATATTAAAAAAGATAAAAATAATAATATTAGAATAAATTAATAGTGTTATTATAAATAAACACATAAAATAAAATTTGGACAATTTTATAATATATTTTTACCCTTATAATTTGTTTTAACACCCCCCCACGCGTTAACGCTTTTCAAACTTACCAAGATAATAAGGTTTTTTTACTTTTTAAGCATCAAGAGAGAAACTATAAATGAAAAAACAATCCCATAAATGGAACATGTATTATATTTTTAAACTTTTTCCAATAAATTGTCCTAAGGTATAAATTTTATGGATTTTAAATCATTTAATAAAATATTATTTATTATCAAATATCATTTATTTTAATTTAAAATTATTCATTTACATTGAATTAATAACATCAATAAAACATGGTAATTTAAATTTTATACATTAATTTTATTAAACATAATCCAATTATGTTATATTATATGAATTTTATACATTAATTTTGTATAAAAACTTTTTTATACTTAAAAATGCATTTTTCTGAAAAAACATTTATCATCACACTTTTTCCGTTTAATTCTAATTTAAATTCCACCAATTATGTGTTATGAATCATTAAAAATGGATTAAATATTTTTAATTAGTGGGTAATTTTTTTGAAAATTTTTCCTTTTTATTTTTTGACATTATAAATATTAACCTTAAAAAATTTTTTTTCCACGGTAAAAGGAAAATAAGGTAATTTAGGTTAAAAATAAAATGATAATGACTAATAAATGAAACTAATAATACATAAATTTTATTAAATGAGTATTGATGGTTATAGAAAATCTATACTCATTTAATAAAATTTATGTATTATTAGTTTCATTTATTAATCATTATGATTTTATTTTTAACCTAAATTACCTCATTTTTCTTTTACCGTGGCAACAAAAATTTCTATGGTTAATATTTATAATGTCCAAAAATAAAAAGGAAAACTTTTCAAAAAAATTACCCATTAATTAAAAGTATTTAATCCATTTTTAATGATTTATAACACATAAGGGGTGTAATTTGAATTAGAATTAAACTGAAAAATTGTGATGATAAATGGTTTTTCAGAAAAATGCATTTTTAAGTATAAAAAAGTTTTTATACAAAATTAGTGTATAAAATTCATATCAAATAACATAATTGGATTATGATTAATAAAAATAAACAAATTAAATTTTAAAACTAATCTAAAATATATTTTGAATTTTTAAATACTTTAAAAGAAAATACAATTTTCAATAAAAATCCGTATTTTGGCCTATTCACTAAATAATCAAACTTTTTAAAAATTATCAAAATATAAACTTAATATAATTTTTTTCTTATTTAAAAAAATGATATCCTATTTATAAATTACCATTTATGAAAATTTTCAAAAAAAAATAATTAAATTATCCCCTCATAAAATGTAATATAATCATATTTGAAGAAATCACATTTTTGAAGAATAGAATGATTTTACTAAAAATTTAATCTTATTTCCTAAAAATTAATCAATAATTTTTCATTTATTAGTATATTTATATATTTTTAATTATTTATTCAATCCTATTCATACCTTTCAATTCAATGGCTATGTTATAACAGTCATATTTCAATAATAATATTTTTAAAGTATCTCCCAATTCGTTTATCATTTGATGTTGTTTGTATTATATGATATTTAACATAATATTTATTTTAAAATCTTTGGAAATTAAATTCATACCCCTTTAATAAATTTCATCCTCACAGTTATAAATTTTTCTCGGTAATCATGTGTTTGAAATTTTAAAATTCCTTTGTTGAAACCCACATAGTAAAAAGGGTTAAGAAAAATTATTATTAATTGAGAGAGAAGGATATATGAAGTTTATATTTAATAAAATATACTAAATTTCAAAATAAGAAAAATTTAGTGGGATATGAGAATATGGAAATGGAAGAAAAAATTAATGTCTAAATGATATTAGAGAGTGACTGAGATCATTGATCACAAGAAAGAGAATGGTCATGAGAAAGTTACCAACCATAAAATCATAAACCAAAAAAAACATGTGAAAAATACCATTGATTTATTTGAGATAAAGATAATATGATAAAAAATTTGTTTCAAGATCCTTTTATTTATATTTTAGAATTTTATTTTCCATATAGACTTAAAGAATAAAGAAATATACTTACATTTGAAGTATAATTTCATCCTTTAATAAATCTTCCTCATAATATAATATTTTTCTCCAAACTATGAGTATTCATGATGAATTTTTTTTATTTTTGGTTCGCTAAAATAAACTTATAATATATCAAATAATTCCAAAAATTGATAATAAAAAAACTATTCCTCGTGTATTTGTATATTAATAAAATCCAAAATAGTTAAAATGAGATGAAATAATTCCAAAAATAAATAAACCTTCATTTATAGAAATACAAAATTAATCATTAAAGCCTAAATAATAACATGAAAAGTTCAACATAGATCATTTTATAAATAACTAACCTCAAAATTAATTAAAATATACCAGACCATATTTGGAAGCCAAAAATGAGAATTATTTGATTGTGTATTATTTTAAGATAAATTTATCATTTATCTCCAAATAACATCAATCACTCATAAAGTCATAGAATTAAAAATTAGTATACCCTAATTATATAATATCCCAAATATGATAATCATTTCACATAAATAAATAACCTTATATCTAAAATAATAATATTAATTAAATATTTAACCTTAAAGTTTATCTCATACCTTTTAGCTTACATCCCTAAAAGTGTAATAGAATTCTTATGAAATTATACTTCATGTTAAACCTAAGGGTAACATATACCTTAACCAAATAAAACACCTCCTAAAATATCATTAGCCACCTTAAAATTTCATCACATAAAAACAAAAATGGGGTGTATAAGACTTTTATAATATTATTAACTTCAAACTTATAAACTCATGATGGTATCCATAACTCTTAAGATACCCTCACCTGAAAACACCATAATCTCCATTTTTATCTAAATCCTACTCTGATACCAACTATAACATCCCCAAAACCCCTACTCTCGGATACAATGATAAAAATATAAAATATATATTTCTAAATTTGATAATGATAAATGTGACCCTATTTTTTCCATAAAAAACTAGAATATAAAAAAGAAGTATTGGATCACATACATACCCATGGACCTAGATTTAATGTTTTATAGAACTATGAAAAACACTTATATAAAAACTTGGATAAATAAGAAATTGTATTATAAGGATCTATATTATCTCCCACTAATATTTTCACATCTATTAACCTTCTTAAGCATAACATTCTTAAATCCTTTACTCACAGCCTAGGGAAAAGTAAACATAATAAGGATGAGCTTATATTCTTAGTAAGGGTAAACATAAGCATTAACTATTGAATGTTATTAGTGAGAATAATATTATAATAAGTATTTGATGAAATAATCAATGATCATTAGAATAAAATAAGTTAATTCAAACCCATAAATTCCTAGATAATCAATCATTAAACATGGAATAAATCTTTAACAAAGGAATAGGTATCTAGAATCAATAATAAGGAGCCATGTGATGTCAATCTTGATTAAATGAATTATTAAAAACTCATATACAGAATAGATAAAACATGTTGGTAACCTGAGGAATAATTTACATATCACTCTTATAATGACTCTTATAAATGGAATAATCAATATAGTAGACATCCATACCCAATTAATTGGAGGGATATCACGGAAAGATGCATCTTTGGTTTATAACATAACCTATAGTCCTTCTTTTATAACTAAACCACCCATCCTAGGTTTATAAAAGACCCACCTATCATCATAATCAATTTATAGTAACCATAACATAAATAAACTATATAGGTATTTTATTTCATCATAAAACTCCGAGAAACATCCATTATTCCTTCCATAAATATTTACCCATGGAAATGAAAGGAATTAAATGATAAACTCTTTGAAACAAACATAATCCTTAAAGATAAAGATTGTGGATAGTAGAAATAAAAAATATTCATAGTAGACAATAAGTAACATATATGGTGGTTTATGTTAATGAGTTGAAATTACATTAAAATATCGTTTAAAACATTATCAAGGAAAATACCTTTTTTACATTTAGAAATCACTTTTAAAAACAAAAAAAATAAAAAATATTGTGAAAATAATTTTCAATAAAAATAACCTTAGAAACTTATAAAGTAATCATTAAATAAATTAATGGTCATGATGGTGGTAAAATATTTTCATGTTTTAGACATTAAAAATAAATATTCTTTTCAAAAAAATTATAGGGAGTCAAAAGTGACACATTTGAAAAAAAATAATAAATTTCCTTTAAAAACCATTTAAAATATGTTAAATACCATGTAAAATATATTTTGGGGATAATTAATGTTTAGAAATGAAAATTTTAAAAACAAGGATATGAAAGGTAAAGCTTACTGATCTAAAATAAGATACAAGATTGATATCACTTACAAATGATTTATTTTATTTTTCTTTAATAAATTAGGGAGGAATTAGAAATTTAACATGTTAAAACATTCATAACTAGAGGGAAATTAAAGATATTTTGTTAAAGAAAATAATAGTTTATGATTTCTCTCTAAGGAACCTTGAAAATAAAAAATCATAAAATGATAAGAGATTGTAACATAATGCCTTTACCACTTTGGTAACTTTTTAATCATAAGACCCATAAAAAAGTAACATCAAATGAAACATTAAATATAATGAAAATAAGGATATTAATGATATAACATGTAAAATGGGAAGTATATATACACCTCATAAAATAATATATGTGTATATCTCAAACCTATTTCCCCATGAAAGGGAATTTGAGATGAATAACACTTACAAAGATCATATGATTGAATTGAGAGTTAATAAATGGTGATATTATTTGTAAAAAATGTAAATCAAAAAAATATTGGAAATAAAGAATAAAAAGTTTTACATATCAGTTCACATATAATCATGGGATAAAAAACTCAATGTAGAAGAGTTACAACCCAAGAAAAGTAAATTGAGTTAACAAACCCTTTACAACTTGGTAACTTTCAAGTAAATTCCCATTGGATAAAATAATTCACATTGAAACATTAAATAAAATAAATTATAAATTATTCATTATATAACATGTAAAATTTCATTGTATAAACCATATAAATTAAACTAGGTACATAACAATAAAATATGCCTCAATGTTGGAAAATTGAGGTGAAATGTATTACCTTGAGTTCAAACTTTCCATGTATGTCCTTTACCTCATGTATAATAAGATCAAAAAATATATCTTTTGAAAATTTTACAAGGTTAATCGATTATCCTTAAACCATTTATTTCATTTAATTTAATTATATATGTAATTACTTAATTGGTTTAGTCCATATTGGGTATTTTGAGGATGTTTTGTTCATAATTTTCATAATCGCTTCAGTGTACTGACCATGGTTAGAGGGTTCATTAATTGATCATATCCAATGTAATAATAATGAAATAATTATAATTTTTATACATAAATTATACTTTTAAATCCATTCATGAATTATGGTTATGAAAAATGAACTATCATACAATCATAGAGACGTTAGGTCATACATATACATGTGTAACGTTTCCATTTTCTGTGATCGTTAGGGAAATAAGTTAAGTATTAATTTAAATTTAAATAATGATAATAATATGATGAATAAATTATTATTTATTTAAATACACTTATATATTTAATCCATGTGGTGTGGTGATGAAAAACGAATCATGTCGCTTTGTGGAGGTGGTAATCCACTCATACACATGAGTGACGTTATCATTTTTAAGGGTTTGGAATGTTAAGAAAATATTTGATATAAAATTTATATAGAATTAAAATATTACATGAATATAATATATATAAATTAAATCCATCATTATAACTAGTCGTGATAGTTGTTTCGGTATGCAAGATGGTAGTTCACCATACAGTTGAATGATGAATTCTTTACCCATTTGATAGAGGTCAGAGATGGATATAGGTTATTCTACTAATATAATAACTTCCTAGTATATTTAAGATAATGATTTTTTTCTCATCATGGTTGGATAATACTTTAAGTGGTGGAATAACAAATAAAACAAAAAATTTCGGTAAAGAACTTTACCTATTATTCAGAAAACCTCTTAAGGATTACACCAAAATATCTCTTAGGATGGTTTTATGATCAAACTAAGGCCTCTAGGATGTGTATATAGATGTTAAAAATGTATTTGGTTAGTTATTTTCTAGAAAAAAATGGTTATTCAATTGTGATGAAAATATAATAAGAGGTTCCCTTTTATAAGGAAGGGGTGGGGAACTCTTGGAATTCCATAAAATATTAAATTAATATAAAATAATTTTAATGTTTGAAATTATATAAATTGATAATATTAAAATATAATATGATAATGAGTATATAAAATCTCATAAAATAAAATTAGAACAAGTTTAGTCTATATTTTTACCCTTATCAATTGGTTTTAACCCCATGTTAACCCTTTTCACACATACCATGATAATAAGGTTTTTTATTATTTAAGGATCAATATAGTTATAATAAAATGAAAAACAGGCCATAAATGGATTATAGATTATATTATAAACCATATCCTAATAAATATTCAAAATAAAATATTTAATAAAGTTTAAATAATTTATTAAAATGTTATTTATTATAAAATATCATTAATATCAATTTTTAGAACTATTCATTTACTTTGACTTTAATAACATCAAGAGAAAAAAGAAATTCAAATATAATAAATTAAAACATTCATAACATGTTATATATATCCAAAAAATTATTGTATGATAATAATTCTTTCATATTACATCAATTTTAATATTTCTAATATCATTTATTTTATATTTCTATTAATTGAATGTTTTCTGAGACAACATTGCATATTATTTTAAGGAGAATATTTAATCAACAAAAATTAAAAATAAATTATCATGATGAAATAAAAAAAATATTTCAAATTAAAATTTAAAACATAACATATTCTCTTTTCATCACAATGTCAAAAATTTTGAGATAATAAAACAAAGAAAATGATATTTTTCACATTTCTTCAAATAAAATAATATAATGGTAAAAATCATGGCCAAATGGAAACAAAATTCCATATATTAGACTTTGGTATGATTAAGGATGACATATAATTATCCAATAAATTTTAGGAAAGTGTTAGGGTCATTTTTTAGTCTTTATCATTTTATTTTTAACCTTAATTACTTGATTAACCATTTCCCATGGTAATAAAAATAATTGAGGTTACTATTAATAATGTCCAAAAATAAAAAGTGAGCTATTTAAAAATTTGGATCCACTGATTCTGAATATATAATCCATTTTTCAATATTCAAAAAATAAAATTGGATGTATTTAATTTAAAATTAGACTTTCAAAACATGATCAAAAATAATTTTTTGAGAAAAGGCCCTTTTAAGTATAAAAATGTATTTATTTTAAATTAAATTATATAATTAATTACAAATAACATAAATGGATTATTTTTAATAAAATTAAATTAATTAAAATTTTAAACTAATCCAAAATATAGTTTTTCTTTTTAAATACATTTAAATAATATATCATTTTTAATAAAAAAGATTCTTTTTCACTATTCACTAAAAAATAAAACATTTATTAAAATCATCAAAATTCATCCTTAAACTAATTTTTATATGATGAATTATGAAATGATATAATTTTTATAAAATACCATTTATAAAAGTGATATAAATTAATTATATTATCCACTCACAAAAATTAATAAAAACATTTTTGAAGAAAACACATTTTTATGAATAAAATTTGAATTCTTAATTACTAAGAATTAATAAATAAATTTTTATTGATTGGAATCAATATAGATATTTTAAAAATTATTTAAGCATATTTATACCTTAAAATTCCCCAGCTAGATTATAAGGATCATAGTAAAATAATCATTTTTTATAGTATATCCCAGTTCATTTATTTCTCGATTTTGTGTATCTTATATGATATTGAACATTTTATTTATTTTAAAATCTTGGGATATTAAATAATATTTATCCCAAAAAACTCATACCATATAGCTTTAACATCATCCTCTATCTCTCATGTCTCCTCATGGATTTTTCCTTGATTCCATAGAATCTAAACTAGTGTTACCATCTTCCCTGAAAGTAATTTATTGCTTCAGTATACAATTTAAATCAGTTTATCCATGTATATTGTGTTAGGATCTAGCCAAATGTCCTCATAATTGATGTCATATATAGAATCAAGTAAGTACATCTTGAGCTATGACACATGAGACATGTTTTACATACCTCAGTAGTGAGATAGATGATTCATACGATAAACCATTTTCTCAACCCATTCAATGATATCAAAGGGTCCAACATTGCATGGAAGTAGCTTCCCTTAAATCCTAAAATATTAGTGACTTAAGTGAGAATCCAATCTCATAAAAAACTGATGTCCTAGAGTAAATTCCAAAGGTATCCTCCAGCGGTTATCCTATGACCTCTATCATCTATATTCTATGATCAACCTATTCTAAATTAGTTACACTCTCGCAATGGTCTCTTTTACCATACTAGGCCCCAAAATTACTACATACCTATCCTCATAAGAACAAGCGATGAAGGATATTGTCTCCAATAAAGATCTTCTTAATGTTCCATCTGAATAAAATCCTGGTAATTATTGTTCAATGTGAACTCAACCAAGAAGATCTTTATTGGAGACAATATCCTTCATGTTCAATGTAATCTTCTTAATGTTCCAATCTCTAATTAATTTCATGGAACAATCCCAAATATTATCCACTAGTATACAAATAATCTTCTTAGATGATCCATCAATCTAGGTATGGTGTGTTATTCTCAATCTTAGTAGATTCCCTAAGGTATTCAATAAGATCTAATAAAAATACAATGTAAAAAGTGCATATATGTTATATACAATGGTTAAGGTATCTCTAAGTAAGCATATTTTATCATGGAAATGAAACTTTCCCAACATGTCTTTTGAGTAAGTCTCATAGATTGATAAGAAATGAGTAACTATCATCTGTTGATCAATAATATTCTAGAGAGAATCTTGGTTCCTCGATTTCATGGTTCACCCCATAAAAAATTCATTTGTGATGTCCTCCCACATACACATGGTAATTTGAAATGGCTAGGGAAAACTGATAGGATGTTTTTTCTCAGTCTTTATCCTCTAAAATTAAGGAATCAAGATATAAATCCTCTAATGTCTCTCTTCATCCATGTCCAGCAAAATTACCTCTTGAATATATGGTACATAATCATAATCCCATGATGCACTACTCACATATAGGTATGAAAGTACCAAATAAGCTTATTTATGATGGAAGTAATAGAAAAACTACACCATGTGTGATGATCACATCGTCATTGAACAATAACCACATGGGTATCAGGTCACCTCCAACTCATTGTTCCCATATCACAAAACACTCAAGGTTAGTCTCATGTCCAACCTTTACCATAAATATAATAGAATATGAGACCACCAATGGAACACATGTCATAAATATTTTATCCTTATAAATATCCATCATCTTTTCAGTCAATAAGATCATTAATTTCCACCCTTCCTCCAAAGGTCGTTCACCAAGATTCTGAGCTACCAACGTCATACAACAAATTGAATTTAAAACAATTTTTTCTTTAAATAGTATATAAGATGTCTAAAATTAGAATTTCTATAGCTAATCTACTTTATGACTCTACCTAATGTCTACTTTATGTTGTTTGAAGTAATAGAAAATTCATTTATGGTCACTATAGACAACACATCTCTCACCAAAGTGATAGTGTCTTCAGAAATTAGAAGTATGGACCATGGATTCTAGCTCCATGTAATGTCTTGGATTGTTTCACTCGTGGATAAAATATGACATAAGCCATTATCAAATTCCCACTCACTATGATTTGTACTACTCATAAACTAACATAATATTCATCATATAATAGAGTATATATGATCCTAGACTCAAAAATGATCCACACTAGAGTTGTATTCAACCTCCTCTTCAAATTGAGAAACACCCATTCGTATTGGTCCAGCCATTATAAATTTTCTAATTTATTATTCAATGTATTTATAAGTGTGGTTAAATGGGATAATTCTTAGATAAAACATTTGGAATATACTTTTAACCATATAAATCTCCTAATTGCAAACACTTTTTAGAGATGTGTCGAAGAAATCACTTCCTTTGCGTTCTCTGAGTCCATGGATATACTTGTCACATACACCACATTTACCAAGAAAATCACCTCATGTATGTAAATGTTACACTTTGTCATCTTGGTGTTATGTTTATTTTCTTGTAGTGTATTATAACATCCTGACCCGGGTACCACATACTTGTTCCCTGAGCTGGTTGGTTACAAGACCTCAAGGGTGCCTCCCTATATACCAGAGATTTTATACTAATAATGAATTTATAATATAGATACCATGGGGAGATTATACCCTCTTTATAAAAGCATCACAACATCCAAAGTAATAAACAAAAACCAAATGATAATAACCAATAATCATTATAATATAATAACCAGAACAAACAAGTATCTCATGATGAACCAATTTAGGAAACAACATCCAAAAATAAAATAGTAGATATATCATGGAAAATATGTTTCTAGTTTCAAATAAAAACCCCAAAATAAAGGAACTATAATCCCCCAAGCAGGTCTTGATGCCAATTCTAGTTCCCTCATCCATGCTCCATCCTGACTCAGCCATATAACATATGGACCTTTACCTTATCCTTTCCTCTAAACATGAAGTCTATTCAGGTACAGATCAGGAAGCCCATGTAGGGTGTGAGTAAAACTCAATAGTCCACCACCAATGGTGTCTAAAACAACACCCAGTATATAAAATTGTATGAAGTTGTATAAATAATAAATTATAATCAATAAAGTAAACATTTTACAACTTAAATTATTCATTATTTAAAAACATAAATCCCCAAACTCATGATGAACTCATACCATCAATACTTGATTTAACTCATGATGGAGTCTTGGTTATCCAATAAAAACATATATTTTAATTACATTTTAATGGTATTAAATGTTCATTTTTGATCTTATGGGCCGGAGTTAGTGCATTTTCATTATGAACATCCATTCTCATCATTTGTGCACTTCATGCCTAATATACACCCATTTAGGCCCAATGAGTCATATGATTCTAAGGAATGTAATTATCAATTTTTTTAATTTGATATTTCGGGAACTTTATCTACACATAAATTTGAACATTTTTCATTCAGGGATCAATGGAGAATTCATGGAAGAAGATGGGGATATTTTGTGATGAAAGGAAGCAATTCTAGAGAAGGCAGATTGGACACTATCCCACTGATGAGACTGTGGGGCCCAACATACAGGCCCAATGAATCCCAAATTTTGTGGGATTCTATAAGACATTCACAGGAACAAATAACTCATCATGATCCAATGCTAATTCGGCCTCTATGGTGGTCATTAAAGCGGCCCAAATAAGAGATACAATTCTGGGCCAGATTCTGCGGCCCAGAACAACAGTCCACTAATTTCATTATATCTAGGAATTAGTAACTCCAAATGAGCCCAAATTTTACATGAGGTTAGAAGACATCTGGAGCTCCATTTTCGTATTCTATGGCCTACTCTGATTCGGCCGTCTAAAAGGTCTTACAGACGCGTCTGTTCGGTGAAGGAAAGCTGGCTTCCACCTCGGGTCAAATGTGGAAAAGTTCAAATTCCACAAGCTTTCCACCACCTATGGCCTACCAAAATTAATTGAGATGCTTTGTACTATTGGAGGCTCGACCCAAGGCTCCCAAAATAACTATTTAAGGTAGTGGTGGTGAAGGAGTTGAGGATATTGGATGCTTTGTTCAATTGTAATGTTATGCTGCATTTTTGTTGCCTCAATTTTGTCTTTCACATGTAAGTTGTTCAATTCACATTAGTTTCTTAATAAAAGTTCTTATTCTACTCTTATTCTGTTGTTCTTAATATCACTTTGATACCGTTGGATCTAGGTGTGAATTTATTCACACCAACCCTTGTGAAATTATTCACACAACGGTGGAGTGATCATTTTATTTTTGTTGTTTTCTTTACTTCTCCATTTCCTCCCTCATGAGTCTACTTTCCGCTTCCATTGAAACCATGGGATCAATGGAGGGATAACCCACTTATGGGTTGATCCAAGGGAGTAGAAAGGGGCTGGATTGGATGTTATTTATCACCTAATTAATGTATAATCACTTCTTTAATTGAGATTTTTATTTGATGATTTTTAAACTTCATCGTCCTTGTTGAATTTAAGGTCACACACTTCAAGTACTAATACGATCCTTTACCTTGAAGTGCTCAAAACTTTGATCCTTCAAGTGTATAGGTGATTAGTATTAGAGGGTGTAGTAATTAAACCAGTAAGTGATGATGTTGTTTTATCTTCTTAAATGAACCCATCTCAAATTTAAGAATTTGAAATCATTAAAAAGAAAATACGTCCAATCCACCCCGAGCGATAACCTAGGATCAACTCATTCTTTTAAATTGAATCCGCTTAAATCTATTAGATATATTTAAAACCCATCCAAAATCAATCCAAGTTGGCCACTTCATATCCAAAAATCCATCCCTTAGGTTGTGTATCTTAGTTATCTTCTTAGGTCTCTGTGGAATCGACAACCCAAGCTACACTACAAGGACCGTTCTACCCTTCTTCTCTTGGGTAAATTTGGGCGTGAACCAAATTTTGACGCCGTTGCTGGGGACCAAGTAAGTACCTTAGATCCAAAAAAAACCTTCTTTCCTCACCTCCATTCTTCTACTCTCACCCAAGATCTCTTATCTTGTCCCTTTCTCGCTTTTTTTTGGCGCATGTCCGCCTACACCCGCGATTTCTCAAACAGACTAGTTAGGGTGGAAAGTCCTAGGATAGGGGAGTCAAGTGAACCTAAGGTATTGTTTAAATCAGATTCAAATATTCTTGAAACCCCAAAGTCAGAACTTTAAACAAGTCCAATGGAGGGTCATCCACAAAATCAAATTGTAAACCCAGGGGGGGAATCAAATGGGAAACCAAAACCAAGAAGCTCCAAACTTAGGGAATGTAGTTGATCAAACCATGAAGAACTACCTCACTCTAGCTTGGACCAATGCCCCCTCATGCATTAGACACAATTCCATAGGAGACACAAACTACATATTCAAACCCCATGTCCTAAACCACCTTCCAACCATTCATGGGATGGAGTCAGAAATGTCATACCTTCATGTCAAAGAGTTCAATGACATTGTTGAAACCATGTGTCCCCCACATCAACTAGAATCCGCTAAGATGAGGCTATTTCATTTTTCATTAAAGGATCGAGCTAAAAATTGGCTAAACAACTTGAGACCTGCATCAATCCACTCTTGGGACCAACTACAAAGAGAATTCTACAAAAAAATACTTCCCTCATCACAAAACAATTGCACTTAAAAAGAGCATCCAAAACTTTTTTGAAAAAGAGGGAGAGTCATTTTATGAAACATGGGAGAGGTTCAAAGACACCCTAAACATGGTTCCACACCATGGGTTTTTCATACCTGAACAAGTGAGAATTTTCTATGAAGGGTTGGGTCCGGGTAATAAACAATTCATTGACATGATGTATAATGGAACATTTAAAAACAAAGCCCCAAATGATGCTTACGAGTATCTAAAAAGCCTTTCTAAACAAAACCAAACATGGGGAACTTCACCTTATTCTGAAAAGCCACAAAGAACTACTGGAATTCATACACTTAGAGAAGAGGAAAGCCTTAGGGCTAAACTCACAGCACTCTCTAGGAAGGTTGAAGAGATAGACCTTAGGAAAGTCCATGAAATCCAAACTGTTGACCCTGTTTGCACAATTTGTGACAAACATGACCATAAGACAGACAACTGCCCAACCATTCCATCCATCAAGGATGTTCTATTAGGAGGACCCCCAGTGGAAGTAAATGCTTTGAAATTTCAAAAGCCTCAATAGCAAAACACCTTCAACCCAAGTTATAATGACCACCCAGGCTTCCGCTGGAAAGATAACCAACAAACTATCCAACCACAGGGACAAAATCCTTACCCCCATCAGAACTACCAAACCCATAACCAGTTCCAAACCCAACCTATCCAATACCAACAACCACCGGTCCATTTTCAACAAACCATCCCACCTCCAAAATATCCCCCTGGGATAAACCAATCTACTCAAGCACCAACCCAAACTGTTCCACAAAGCCTACTAGAACAACTGTGCAAACAAATGGAGAGGATGAACTCCGAAGTCTCTTCCCTAAAATAAGAACTTCAAAACATCAAAACTAGAAAGGCACCCATGCCTACTCAGGCGGTTCCATCCTCAAATTCAATGGGAGAGTCAAGTTGTTCTCAAACAACTCATTAACAACTAAAGGCTGTGACTATTTTAAGAAGTAGGAAATCAATTGAAAAACCTGAACAACTAATTCAGAACCCACATGAAGATTCAAACTTGGATGAAAATTCAAATGAACCACAAGATCAAACTGAGGAAACTGATAACATTTTCAAGGAAACAACTCTTCAACAAACAACCCCACAACCTGCACCATTTCCCCAATGCATGAGGGGGAAATCCAATCCTGAACTGAGTGAAACGTTGAGGGAAATATTTTCACAAGTCAAGTTGAACATACCCCTTCTCGATGCCATACAAACTATACTTGCCTACTCAAAGTACCTTAAGGACTTGTGCACTTTTAAAATAAAATTTTCACATAAAAACCAAGTCCTTTTGGCTGCTAATGTGAGTACCACCATTCAAGGTACCATTCCTCCTAAGTTGAAAGACCCAGGTTTCCCTTACATCAATGTTGAACTAGGAGAAAGCAAAGTTGTCAAGGCCTTGTTTGACCTAGGTGATAGTGTCAATCTCATCCCATATGTTGTGTACTGCCAGTTAGGCCTAGAAGAGCTCCAACCCACATCTGTCACACTTCAGCTTGCTGATCGTAGCATTAGGGTTCCAAAGGGGATTTTAAAGGACGTTCTGGTAAAGGTTGAAAACTACATCTACCCTGCTGATTTCATTGTCCTTGACAACCATCAAAATTTAGGAAATAAGGAACAAACCCCAATCATCCTTGGTTGTCCTTTCCTTGCAACAATCAACTCTGTTATCCGAGTCCGAAATGGGAACATGACCATCACCTTTTGGAACATGAGTCTAGACTTGAACATCTATAATGCAAGCTCACAAATAGGGGATGACGAGGATATTCATGAAGTAAACATGATAGGAAGAATTTATAATGAATCCATGGAACATCAAGGAATATTTGATGAATGTTTAAGTCAGAATGATATTGATTTCCTTTGTTCATATGAAGGAAGTTTATCCCCTTGGATTGAATCATTTTCAAATTGCTCTTATGATGAAGTATTAGGTCCAACAATCAGTGAAACCTTTCAAGAAACCAATTTCATAAAGACCCCTCTAAATTCCTTCCCTAAATCTGATCAAGCCAATCTAGTAGCTGAAACTTCTACATGTGAGGAATCAATCCTATCTGAACCTCTAAAAAAAGAAATTGATCTTGATTCAATGTCCCAATCTTCTGCTGAAATTCTGAACCAACCTGATCTTGAATTGAAGGAACTTCCTGCTGCACTAAAGTATGCCTTCCTAGGGGAAAATAAAACACATCCTATTGTCATTTATTCTTCTCTTGAAGCCAATCATGAGAGGATGCTTCTAGATGTCCTTAGGAAGCATAAGAAAGCCATTGGTTGGACCCTTTCTGATATTCCTGGGATTAGCCCACTTATCGGGACTCATAGGATTGTTCTGGAATCTGATTCAAAGCCATGTCGTCAACCTCAACGGAGAATCAATCCTAATATCATGTAGGTGGTAAGGAAGGAACTTCTGAAATTGTTAAAAGCTGGTATCATATATCCCATTGCTGAGAGTGAGTGGGTGAGCCCAATCCAAGTGGTCCAAAAAAGGCTGGAATCACAGTGATAACCAATGAGGATGGAGAGATTCTTCCAACAAGGGTGAGTAGTGGATGGAGGGTCTGCATTGACTATAGGAAACTAAACTCATTCACCAAGAAGGACCATTTTCCCTTACCATTCATTGACCAAGTCCTTGAGAGAGTGGCAGGTCATGCCTTGTAATATTTCTTAGATGGGTACTCGGGGTACAATCAAATTGAGGTCTCCCTAGAGGATCAAGGGAAGACTACATTCACATGTCCTTTCTGTACCTTTTCCTTCAAACTCATGCCCTTCGGGTTATGCAATGCCCCTGGAACCTTCCAGCGGTGCATGATGGGAATCTTCTCCGACATGGTAGGGGATTTTCTAGAGGTCTTCATGGATGACTTCTCTGTGTCTGGGGATACTTTTGAGGGATGTCTACAGAATGTGGAGAGAGTCTTGTCAAGATGTGAAGAAAAGAATCTGGTCCTAAACTGGGAAAAATGCCATTTCATGGTTAAAGAGGGACTTGTTCTAGGCCATCTGGTCTTGAGTAGGGGGATTGAAGTTGATAAAGCAAAGGTTGACATCATTAGTCACCTTCCATCACCCAAAACTGTCAAGGAAGTGAGGTCTTTCTTAGGACATGCTGGTTTCTATAGAAGATTCATCAAGGACTTTAGTTCACTATCTCGTCCCCTTTGTGCTCTCCTAGAAAAGGATGCTCCATTTGTTTGGACAGAAAGCTATGAGGGTTCATTCTCAACCCTCAAATCCTCTCTCACCTCTCCTCCCATTATGAAATCTCCAAATTAGAACCTTCCTTTTGAACTTATGTGTGATGCCAGTGACTTTTCTGTTGGATCTGTGTTAGGACAACGTTGTGATAAAAATCCTTATGCCATTGCTTATGCAAGAAAATCCTTAAATGATGCCCAAATCAACTACACCACCACTGAAAAGGAGTTACTTGCTATTGTGTTTGCCTTAGAGAAGTTTAGGTCCTACCTCTTAGGATCACCCATCACTGTGTTCACTGACTATTCTGCACTAAAATACCTCTTCCAAAAACAATATGCTAAGGATAGACTGATTAGGTGGGTCCTTCTCTTACAAGAATTTGACCTCACAATCAAGGATAAAAAAGGGAGTTGAAAATGTTGTAGCTGATAACCTCTCTAGGATGGAATTCAAAGACAACTCAAATCACCTTTCTGTGTCTGATTCGTTTCCTGATGAACACTTATACTCTGTGAGTGACTGCCCTTGGTATGCTGACATAGAAAATTTCTTAGTGACAGGAGTCATTCCAAAATTATTAGGGACTCAAGCTCGAAGTAAATTCCTTTCTGATGTTAGACACTATGTGTTTGATGATCCATACCTCTATAAGTTCTGCCCTGACCAATTCATTAGGAGGTCTGTTCCAGAATCTGAACAAGAGTCCATCCTTAAATTCTGTCATAGTGAGGCATGTGGAGGTCACTTTTCCCCTAAGAAAACATCTCCTAAGATTCTTCAATGTGGTCTTTTCTGGCCCACCCTCTCAAGGGACTCCTACACATTTTGTCAAAGCTATCCTAGGTGTCAACAAGTAGGGTCCATCACAAAAAGGAATCAAATGCCACTCACTCCCATCTTAGTGGTTGAAATCTTTTACTGTTGGGGAATTGATTTCATGGGTCCCTTCCCAAACTCTCGGGGATACCTCTACATACTCTTAGCTGTTGATAATGTCTCAAAATGGGTTGAGGCCATTCCCACAAAATCCAATGATCATCAAACTGTGATTAGATTCCTAAAAGAAAACATATTCTCTAGATTTGGAATTCCTAGGGCTATCATAAGTGATCGTGGAACTCATTTTTGCAATCGTCCATTCTCATCACTCATGGAAAAATATGGAATTTCTCACAAAGTGTCCACTGCTTACCACCCACAGACCAATGGTCAAGCTGAGTTAGCCAATCGTGAAATTAAGCAAATTCTTGAAAAAACTGTCAACCCCTCTAGGAAAGATTGGTCTGAGAAACTCTTAGATGCTCTTTTGGCCTATAGAACCGCATATAAAACCATTTTAGGAATGTCCCCATATAGGTTGGTTTATGGTAAAGCATGCCATTTTCCAGTGGAGATTGAACATAAGGCCTTTTGGGCAATTAAGAAAATGGATTATGATCTCTCATTGGCCGGAACAAAAAGTAAATTAGATCTCAATGAACTGGAGGAACTAAGGATGGAGGCTTATGAAAATTCAAGGATCAATAAAGATAGAGTTGAAGACTACCAATCTAGGAATATAAAGGTCAAACATTTTGAACTAGGAAAACTTGTGCTCTTGTATAGTTCAAAACTTCATTTACATCCGGGATAGTTAAGGTCTAGATGGTCAGGACCTTTCATAGTGCATCATGTATTCCCCCATGGGGCAGTAGATATTCAAGATCCCGCAAGTGGTTACATTTTCAAGGTCAATGGTCAAAGGTTAAAACCATTCATTGAATCATTCAATAAACAGGAAATAGAGGTTGATTTAACTCAGCCAACCTATGAACAAGGAACAAATTAGTAGATTTAGGGTCCATGTCGGGCTAACGACGTTAAACAAAGCCATGAATGGGAGGCAACCCATGGTTTTCAAGTTTCCAATAATTTCGTTGTTTTAATCAACTTTATATTTTAAATAGGGTTAATGAGACATTTTGATATTTTGAAAAAAAATAATAAACTGTTGACCTGTTCTTCTATAATGAGTATGGATGGGTACTAAAGGGGAGCACCATATTCATCCGTGTCACGTGGTGTGATCCTTGAGTAATACCTTACCCAGAAATTTAAAAAGAAGACAATGTATCATCAGTTTATTTTGTTTTATTTTTATTATTTTATATGTTAAGATAAAAATAAAAATAAAATAATAAAAAAAAAGTCCACGCCATAGGCCGTGGGGTAAACCCCGTCACAACCGGCGAAGCTGCGGGGACTCGAACCCGGGACCGAAGGGAGACAGGGGCGCGCACTTACCACTGACATGTGGCTTCTTGTGCTTCCTTATTCTATAATTTTTATATATATTCTTATATTTTACTTCCTTTATTATATAAATATATATATATATATTGTTTTTTTTTTGTTTTTTTTTTGTTTTGTTTTTCCTTTTTCCACTAGGGAACTTTGTAAGCGACATGGATATCAAAGGAATAAATTCGAGCGGCAAGAACTTCAAACTTCAACCACCAGGTGACTTCATTCCATTATCCTCATATTTCAATTTCCTTATTGAACTCCCCTTTTTATTCCTCTACCCCATTCTAAATTTTGTTTTTATGAAACTAGGGACAGTTTCATTCTAAGTTGGGGGGTGTGGAAACAAAATGTTTGTTTAAAAAAAACAATGATAACAAAAAGAAGTAAAACTCCTTTATCATTCATATAATAACATCTTTGCTCACATAAAAACTACATATCAAATAATTATTATTTCCTTGACTCTTAATTTAATTCATGATTAAGTTTAAAAGCATAGATTTTGGAAGTTGTGGCTGTCCAATGTGATATTTCATCGTTTATATTTTCATCCAAATAAAAAAATGCCACAATGCATGTCCTCTAGACTTTGGGGTACTAATTTTAATTTTTGGGGTCCCATAATAAATAGCATAGTCTGGTTTTATTTTTAAGAATAATATGAGTATTCAAAAAAAACTAAAAAAAATTATTAAAAAAAAATGTGTGTAGAGCAATGGATTGATAAAAAGTGAGGCTTTTGGCACTTGGGGATCGTGACTCCAGAGTTGTCTAGCCCTGAGTTTTTCAATATATCTATATTTTTGGTGATATGACTTTGTTTTTGATTAAGTTAACTCGAGACGATGCCCGAGTATGTGGGCTTCACTTGGTGCCCTAAGGCCTTTGAGTCTGGGAGTCATCGGCAAAGTCTTGCTACATGGGTTAATTTGATTAACTGCAATCTCAATTACTATGGAAATATTGCAAAAAAATCTAAAAAAAATGAAGAATACTCATATTAGGATTAAATGTGATTCCACCTAGCGCTTCCATGATTTCCCCCTTGAATGAAAATGAACCCCCATATCTATTGTGATACACAACACATCATTACACCTAATTGAGTTGGATGAAGTATGATGATGGATTTGATCAAAGGAATGGGCTTGGGATTGGGATCTGCTTTTAAATTCATATTTTTTTAAATTATCTTGATAGGTTATAAAAATATATTTGTGTGCAGTTTACATTGTGAGCACTGTTTGTTATAATGTGTTTGAAGAAATGAATTCAAAAAAATCATTGAATTATTTGCTCAGGACTAGTAAATAAAAAGTTGGGGGGTGTGATTATCCAATAAAAACATATATTTTAATTAAATTTTAATGGTATTAAATGTTCATTTTTGATCTTATGGGCCTGAGTTAGTGCATTTTCATTATGAACATCCATTCTCATCATTTGTGCACTTCATGCCTAATATACACCCATTTAGGCCCAATGAGTCATATGATTCTAAGGAATGTAATTATCAATTTTTTTAATTTTATATTTTGTTAACTTTATTTACACATAAATTTGAACATTTTTCATTCATGGATCAATGTAGAATTCATGGAAGAAGATGTGGATATTTTGTGATGAAAGAAAGCAATTCTAGAGAAGGCAGATTGGCCACTATCCCACTAATGAGATTGTGGGGCCCAACATACAGGACCAATGAATCCCAAATTTTGTGGGATTCTATAAGACATTCAGAGGAACAAATAACTCTTCATGATCCAATGCTAATTCGGCCTCTATGGTGGTCATTAAAGCGTCCCAAATTAGAAATACAATTCTGAGCCAGATTCTGAGGCCCAGAAACACAGTCCCCTAATTTCATCATATCTCGGAATAAGTAACTCCAAATCGGCCCAAATTTTAAAGGCGGTTAGAAGACATCCGGGTCTCCATTTTCTTCTTCTATGGCCCACTCTGATTCGGCCGTATAGAAGGTCTTCCAGATGCGTCTGTTCGGTGAAGGAAAGCTGGCTGCCACCTCGGGTCAAATGTGGAAAAGTTCAAATTCCACAAGCTTTCCACCACCTATGGCCTACCAAAATTAATTTAGATGCTTTGTACTATTGGAGGATCGACCCAAGGCTACCAAAATGACTATTTAAGGAAGTGGTAGTGAAGGAGTTGAGGATCTTGGATGCTTTGTTCAATTGTAATGTTATGTTGCATTTTTGTTGCCTCAATTTTGTCTTTCACATGTAAGTTGTTCAATTCACATTAGTTTCTTAATAAAAGTTCTTCTTCTACTCTTATTCTGTTGTTCTTAATATCACTTTGATACATTTGGATCAAGGTGTGAATTTGTTCACACCAACCCTTGTGAAATTATTCACACAACGGTGGAGTGATCATTTTATTTTTGTTGTTTTCTTTACTTCTCCATTTCCTCCCTCATGAGTCTACTTTCCGCTTCCATTGAAACCATGGGATCAATGGAGGGCTAACCCACTTATGGGTTGATCCAAGGGAGTAGAAAGGGGATGTATTGGATGTTATTTATCACCTAATTAATGTATAATCACTTCTTTAATTGGGATTTTTATTTGATGATTTTTAAACTTCATCGTCCTTGTTGAATTTAAGGTCCCACACTTCAAGTACTAATACGATCCTTTACCTTGAAGTGCTCAAAACTTTGATCCTTCAAGTGTATAGGTGATTAGTATTAGAGGGTGTAGTCATTAAACCAGTAAGTGATGATGTTGTTTTATCTCCTTAAATGAACCCATCTCAAATTTAAGAAATTGAAATCATTAAAAAGAAAATACGTCCAATCCACCCCGAGCGATAACCTATGATCAACTCATTCTTTTAAATTGAATCCGCTTAAATCTATTAGATATCTTTAAAACCCATCCAAAATCAATCCAATTTGGCCACTTCATAGCCAAAAATCCATCCCTTAGTTTGTGTATCTTAGGTATCTTCTTAGGTCTCTGTGGAATCGACAACCCAAGATACACTACAAGGACCGTTCTACCCTTCTTCTCTTGGGTAAATTTGGGTGTGAACCAAATTTTGGCACCGTTTTCGGGGACCAATTAATTACCTTAGATACAAAAAAAACCTTCTTTCCTCACCTCCATTCTTCTACTCTCACCCAAGATCTCTTATCTTGTCCCTTTCTCGCTTTTTTTTGGCGCATGTCTGCCTACACCCTCGATTTCTCAAACAGACTAGTTAGGGTGGAAAGTCCTAGGATAGGGGAGTCAAGTGCACCTAAGGTATTGTTTAAATCAGATTCAAATATTCTTGAAACCCCAAAGTTAGAACTTGAAACAAGTCCAATGGAGGGTCATCCACAAAATCAAATTGTAAACCCTGGGGGGAATCAAATGGGAAACCAAAACCAAGAAGCTCCAAACTTAGGGAATGTAGTTGATCAAACCATGAACGACTACCTCACTTTAGCTTGGACCAATGCCCCCTCATGCATTAGACACAATTCCATAGGAGACACAAACTACATATTCAAACCCCATGTCTTAAACCACCTTCCAACCTTTCATGGGATGGAGTCAGAAATGCCATACCTTCATGTCAAAGAGTTCAACGACATTGTTGAAACCATGTGTCCCCCACATCAACTAGAATCCGCTAAGATGAGGCTATTTCATTTTTCATTAAAGGATCGAGCTAAAAATTGGCTAAACAACTTGAGACCTGCATCAATCCACTCTTGGGACCAACTACAAAGAGAATTCTACAAAAAATACTTCCCTCATCACAAAACAATTGCACTTAAAAAGAGCATCCAAAACTTTTTTGAAAAAGAGGGAGAGTCATTTTATGAAACATGGGAGAGGTTCAAAGACACCCTAAACATGGTTCCACACCATGGGTTTTCCATACCTGAACAAGTGAGAATTTTCTATGAAGGGTTGGGTCCGGTTAATAAACAATTCATTGACATGATGTGTAATGGAACATTTAAAAACAAAGCCCCAAATGATGCTTACGAGTATCTAGAAAGCCTTTCTGAACAAAACCAAACATGGGGAACTTCACCTTATTCTGAAAAGCCACAAAGAACTAATGGAATTCATACACTTAGAGAAGAGGAAAGCCTTAGGGCTAAACTCACAGCACTCTCTAGGAAGGTTGAATAGATAGACCTTAGGAAAGTCCATGAAATCCAAACTGTTGACCCTGTTTGCACAATTTGTGACAAACATGCCCATAAGACAGACAACTGCCCAACCATTCCATCCATCAAGGATGTTCCCTTAGGAGGACCCCCAGCGGAAGTAAATGCTTTGAAATTTCAAAAGCCTCAATACCAAAACACCTTCAACCCAAGGTATAATGACCACCCAGGCTTCCGCTGGAAAGATAACCAACAAACTAGCCAACCACATGGACAAAATCCTTACCCCCATCAGAACTACCAAACCCATAACCAGTTCCAAACCCAACCTATCCAATACCAACAACCACCGGTCCATTTTCAACAAACCATCCCACCTCCAAAATATCCCCCTGGGATAAACCAATCTACTCAAGCACCAACCCAAACTGTTCCACAAAGCCTACTAGAACAACTGTGCAAACAAATGGAGAGGATGAACTCAGAAGTCTCTTACCTAAAACAAGAACTTCAAACCATCAAAACTGGAAAGGCACCCATGCCTACTCAGGCGGTTCCATCCTCAAATTCAATGGGAGAGTCAAGTTGTGCTCAAACAACTCATGAACAACTGAAGGTTGTGAATATTTTAAGAAGTGGGAAATCAATTGAGAAACCTAAACAACTAATTCAGAACCCACCTGAAGATTCAAACTTGGATGAAAATTCAAATGAACCACAAGATTAAACTGAGGAAACTGATAACATTTTCAAGGAAACAACTCTTCAACAAACAACCCCACAACCTTCACCATTTCCCCAATGCATGAGGGGGAAATCCAAGCCTGAACTGAGTGAAACGTTGAGGGAAATATTTTCACAAGTCAAGTTGAACATACCCCTTCTCGATACCATCCAAACTATACCTTCCTACTCAAAGTACCTTAAGGACTTGTGCACTTTTAAAAGAAAATTTTCACATAAAAACCATGTCCTTTTGGCTGCTAATGTGAGTACCACCATTCAAGGGACCATTCCTCCTAAGTTGAAAGACCCAGGTTGCCCTTACATCAATGTTGAACTAGGAGAAAGCAAAGTTGTCAAGGCATTGTGTGACCTAGGTGCTAGTGTCAATCTCATTCCATATGCTGTGTACTGCCAGTTAGGCCTAGAAGAGCTCCAACCCACTTCTGTCACACTTCAGCTTGCTGATCGTAGCATTAGGGTTCCAAAGGGGATTTTAAAGGATGTTCTGGTAAAGGTTGAAAACTTCATCTACCCTGCTGATTTCATTTTCCTTGACAACCATCCAAATTTAGGAAATAAGGAACAAACCCCCAATCATCCTTGGTCGTCCTTTCCTTGCAACAATCAACTCTGTTATCTGAGTCCGAAATGGGAACATGACCATCACCTTTGGGAACATGAGTCTAGACTTGAACATCTATAATGCAAGCTCACAAATATGGGATGACGAGGATATTCATGAAGTAAACATGATAGGAAGCATTTATAATGAATCCATGGAACATAAAAGGAATATTTGATGAATATTTAAGTCAGAATGAGATTGATTTCATTTTTTCATATGAAGGAAGTTTATCCCCTTGGCTTGAATCGTTTTCAAATTTCTCTTATGATGAAGTCTTAGGTCCCAAAATCAGTGAAACCTTTCAAGAAACCAATTTCATAAAGACCCCTCTAAATTCCTTCCCTAAATCTGATCAAGCCAATCTAGTAGCTGAAACTTTTACATGTGAGGAATCAATCCTATCTGAACCTCTAAAAAAAGAAATTGATCTTGATCCAATGTCCCAATCTTCTGCTGAAATTCTGAACCAACCTGATCTTGAATTGAAGGAACTTCCTGCTGCACTAAAGTATGCCTTCCTAGGGGAAAATCAAACACATCCTATTGTCATTTATTCTTCTCTTGAATACAATCATGAGAGGATGCTTCTAGATGTCCTTAGGAAGCATAAGAATGCCATTGGTTGGAACCTTTCTGATATTCCTAGGATTAGCCCACTTATCGGGACTCATAGGATTGTTCTGGAATCTGATTCAAAGCCATGTCGTCAACCTCAAAGACGACTCAATCCTAATCTCATGGAGGTGGTAAGGAAGGAACTTCTGAAATTGTTAAAAGCTGGTATCATATATCCCATAGCTGAGAGTGAGTGGGTGAGCCCAATCCAAGTGGTTCCAAAAAAGGATGGAATCACAGTGATAACCAATGAGGATGGAGAGATTCTTCCAACAAGGGTGAGTAGTGGATGGAGGGTCTACATTGACTATAGGAAACTAAACTCATTCACCAAGAAGGACCATTTTCACTTACCATTCATTGACCAAGTCCTTGAGAGAGTGGCAGGTCATGCCTTCTACTGTTTCTTAGATGGGTACTCGGGGTATAATCAAATTGAGGTCTCCCTAGAGGATCAAGGGAAGACTACATTAACATGTCCTTTCTGTACCTTTGCCTTCAAACGCATGCCCTTCGGGTTATGAAATTCCCCTGGAACCTTCCAGTGGTGCATGATGGGAATCTTCTCAGACATGGTATGGGATTTTCTAGAGGTCTTCATGGATGACTTATCTGTGTTTGGGGATACTTTTGAGGGATGTCTGCAGAATGTGGAGAGAGTCTTGTCAAGATGTGAAGAAAAGAATCTGGTCCTAAACTGGAAAAAATGCCATTTCATGGTTAAAGAGGGACTTATTCTAGGCCATCTAGTCTCGAGTAGGGGGATTGAAGTTGATAAAGCAATGGTTGACATCATTTGTCACCTTACATCACCCAAAACTGTCAAGGAGGTGAGGTCTTTCTTAGGACATGCTGGTTTCTATAGAATATTCATCAAGGACTTTAGTTCAATATCTCGTCCCCTTTGTGCTCTCCTAGTAAAGGATGATCCATTTGTTTGGACAGAAAGCTGTGAGGGTTCATTCTCAACCCTCAAATCCTCTCTCACCTCTCCTCCCATTATGAAATCTCCAAATTGGAACCTTCCTTTTGAACTTATGTGTGATTCCAGTGACTTTTCTGTTGGAGCTGTGTTAGGACAACGTTGTGATAAAAATCCTTATGTCATTTCTTATGCAAGGAAATCCTTAAATGATGCCCAAATCAACTACACCACCACTGAAAAGGAGTTACTTGCTATTGTGTTTTCCTTAGAGAAGTTTAGGTCCTACCTCTTAGGATCACCCATCACTGTGTTCACTGACCATTCTGCACTAAAATACCTCTTCCAAAAACAAGATGTTAAGGATAGACTGATTAGGTGGGTCCTTCTCTTACAAGAATTTGACCTCACAATCAAGGATAAAAAGGGAGTTGAAAATGTTGTAGCTGATCACCTCTCTAGGATGGAATTCAAAGACAACTGAAATAACCTTTATGTGTCTGATTCGTTTCCTGATGAACACTTATACTCTGTGAGTGACTACCCTTGGTATGCTGACATAGAAAATTTTTTAGTGATAGGAGTCATTCCAAAATTCTTAGGGACTCAAGCTCGAAGGAAATTCCTTTCTGATGTTAGACACTATGTGTTTGATGATCCATACCTCTATAAGTTCTGCCCTGACCAAGTCATTAGGAGGTGTGTTCCAGAATCTGAACAACAGTCCATCCTTAAATTATGTCATAGTGAGGCATGTAGAGGTCACTTTTCCCCTAAGAAAACATCTCCTAAGATTCTTCAATGTGGTCTTTTCTGGCCCACCCTCTCAAGGGACTCCTACACATTTTGTCAAAGCTGTCCTAGGTGTCAACAAGTAGGGTCCATCACAAAAAGGAATCAAATTCCACTCACTCCCATCTTAGTGGTTAAAATCTTTGACTGTTGGGGAATTGATTTCATGGGTCCCTTCCCAAACTCTCGGGGATACCTCTACATACTCTTAGCTGTTGATTATGTCTCAAAATGGGTTGAGGCCATTCCCACAAAATCCAATGATCATCAAACTGTGATTAGATTCCTAAAAGAAAACATATTCTCTAGATTTGGAATTCCTAGGGCTACCATAAGTGATCGTGGAACTCATTTTTGCAATCTTCCATTCTCATCACTCATGGAAAAATATGGAATTTCTCACAAAGTGTCCACTGCTTACCACCCACAGACCAATGGTCAAGCTGAGTTAGCCAATCGTGAAATTAAGCAAATTCTTGAAAAAACTGTCAACCCCTCTAGGAAAGATTGGTCTGAGAAACTCTTAGATGCTCTTTTTGCCTATAGAACCGCATATAAAACCATTTTAGGAATATCCCCATATAGGTTGGTTTATGGTAAAGCATGCCATTTGCCAATGGAGATTGAACATAAGGCCTTTTGGGCAATTAAGAAAATGGATTATGATCTCTCATTGGCCGGAACAAAAAGGAAATTAGATCTCAATGAACTGGAGGAACTAATGATGGAGGCTTATGAAAATTCAAGGATATATAAAGATAGAGTTCAAGCCTACCAATCTAGGAATATAAAGGTCAAACATTTTTAACCAGGAAAACTTGTGCTCTTGTATAGTTCAAAACTTCATTTACATCCGGGAAAGTTAAGGTCTAGATGGTCAGGACCTTTCATAGTGCATCATGTATTCCCCCATGGGGCAGTAGATATTCAAGATCCCACAAGTGGTTACATTTTCAAGGTCAATGGTCAAAGGTTAAAACCATTCATTGAATCATTCAATAAAAAGGAAATAGAGGTTGAGTTAACTGAGCCAACCTATGAACAAGGAACAAATTAATAGATTTAGGGTCCATGTCGGGCTAACGACGTTAAACAAAGCGTTGAATGGGAGGCAACCCATGGTTTCAAGTTTCCAATAATTTTGTTGTTTTAATCAACTTTATATTTTAAATAGGGTTAATGAGACATTTTGATATTTTGAAAAAAATAATAAAATTTTGACCTGTTCTTCTATAATGAGTATGGATGGGTACGAAAGTGTAGCACCATATTCATCTGTGTCACATGGTGTGATCCTTGAGTAATACCTTACCCAGAAATTTAAAAAGAAGACAATGTATTATCAGTTTATTTTGTTTTATTTTTATTATTTTATAGGTTAAGATAAAAATAAAAATTAAATAATAATAAAAAAAAGTCCATGCCATAAGCCGTGGGGCAAACCCCGTCACAACCGGCGAAGCCGCGGGGACTCGAACCCGGGACCGAAGGGAGACAGGGGCACGCACTTACCACTAACCTGTGGCTTCTTGTGCTTCCTTATTCTATAATTTTTATATATATTCTTATATTTTACTTCCTTTATTATATAAATATATATATATATTGTTTTTTTTGTTTTGTTTGTTTTGTTTTTCCTTTTTCCACTAGGGAACTTTGAAAGCGACATGGATATCAAAGGAATAAATTCAAGCGGAAAGAACTTCAAACTTCAACCACCAGGTGAATTCATTCCATTATCCTCATATTTAAATTTCCTTATTGAACTCCCCTTTTTATTCCTCTACCCCATTCTAAATTTTGTTTTTATGAAACTTGGGACAGTTTCATTCTAAGTTGGGGGTGTGGAAACAAAATGTTTGTTTAAAAAAAATGATAACAAAAAGAAGTAAAATTCCTTTATCATTCATATAATAACATCTTTGCTCACATAAAATCTACATATCAAATAATTATTATTTCCTTGACTCTTAATTTAATTCATGATTAAGTTTAAAAGCATAGATTTTGGAAAGTGTGGCTGTCCAATGTGATATTTCATCGTTTATATTTTCATCCAAATAAAAAAATGCCACAATGCACATCCTCTAGACTGTGGGGTACTAATTTTAATTTTTGGGGTCCCATAATAAATAGCATAGTCTGGTTTTATTTTTATGAATAATATGAATATTCAAAAAAAAACTAAAATAATTATTAAAAAAAAAATTGCGTGTAGAGTAATGGATTGATAAAATGTGAGGCTTTAGACACTTGGGGATCATGACTCCACAGTTGTCTAGCCCTGAGTTTTTCAATATATCTCTATTTATGGTAATATGACTTTGTTTTTGATTAAGTTAACTCGAGACGATGCCCGGGTATGTGGGCTTCACTTGGTGCCCTAAGGCCTTTGAGTCTGGGAGTCATCGGAAAAGTCTTGCTACATGGGTTAATTTGATTAACTGTAATCTCAATTACTATGGAAATATTGCAAAAAAAATCAAAAAAAAAATAATGAAGAATACTCATATTATGATTAAATGTGATTCCACCTAGCGCTTCCATGATTTACCCCTTGAATGAAAATGAACCCCCATATCTATTGTGATACACAACACATCATTACACCTAATTGAGTTGGATGAAGTATGATGATGGATTTGATCAAAGGAATGGGCTTGGGATTGGGATCTGCTTTTAAATTCATCTTGTTTTAAATTATCTTGATAGGTTATAAAAATATATTTGTGTGCAGTTTACATTGTGAGCACTTTTTGTTATAATGTGTTTGAAGAAATGAATTCAAAAAAAATCATTGAATTATTTGCTCGGGACTAGAAAATCAAAAGTTGGGGGGTGTGATTATCCAATAAAAACATATATTTTAATTACATTTTAATGGTATTAAATGTTCATTTTTGATCTTATGGGCCTGAGTTAGTGCATTTTCATTATGAACATCCATTCTCATCATTTGTGCACTTCATGCCTAATATACACCCATTTAGGCCCAATGAGTCATATGATTATAAGGAATGTAATTATCAATTTTTTTAATTTTATATTTTGGGAACTTTATCTAAACATAAATGTGAACATTTTTCATTCAGGGATCAATGGATAATTCATGTAAGAAGATGGGGATATTTTGTGATGAAAGGAAGCAATTCTAGAGAAGGCAGATTGGACACTATCCCACTGATGAGACTGTGGGGCCCAACATACAGGCCTAATGAATCCCAAATTTTGTGGTATTCTAGAAGACACTAAGAGTAACAAATAACTCTTCATTAGAAAATGCTAATTAGGCCTCTATTGTGGTCATTAAAGCGTCCCAAATTAGAGATACAATTCTGGTCCAGATTCTGCATCCCAGAAAAACAGTCCACTAATTTCATCATATATCTAAATAAGTAACTCCAAATGGTCCCAAAGTTTACAGGAGGTTATAAGACATCCTGAGATCCATTTTATTCTTCTATGTCCCACTCTGATTCGGCGGTATAGAAGGTCTTCCAGACGCGTCTGTTCGGTGAAGGAAAGCTGGCTGCCACCTCGGGTCAAATGTGGAAAAATTCAAATTCCACACGCTTTCCACCACCTATGGCCTACCAAAATTAATTGAGATTCTCTGTACTATTGTAGGCTCGACCCAAGGCTCCCAAAATGACTATTTAAGGCAGTGGTGGTGAAGTAGTTGAGGATCTTGGATGCTTTGTTCAATTGTAATGTTATGCTGCATTTTTGTTGCCTCAATTTTGTCTTTCACATGTAAGTTGTTCAATTCACATTAGTTTCTTAATAAAAGTTCTTCTTATACTATTATTCTGTTGTTCTTAATATCACTTTGATACCGTTGGATCAAGGTATGAATTTATTCACACCAACCCTTCTGAAATTATTCACACAACGGTGGAGTGATCATTTTATTTTTGTTGTTTTCTTTACTTCTCCATTTCCTCCCTCATGAGTCTACTTTCCGCTTCCATTGAAACCATGGGATCAATGGAGGGCTAACCCACTTATGGGTTGATCCAAGGGAGTATCAAGGGGATGTATTGGATGTTATTTATCACCTAATTAATGTATAATCACTTCTTTAATTGGGATTTTTATTTGATGATTTTTAAACTTCATCGTCCTTGTTGAATTTAAGGTCACACACTTCAAGTACTAATACGATCATTTACCTTGAAGTGCTCAAAACTTTGATCCTTCAAGTGTATAGGTGATTAGTATTAGAGGGTGTAGGAATTAAACCAGTAAGTGATGATGTTGTTTTATCTCCTTAAATGAACCCATCTCAAATTTAAGAAATTGAAATCATTAAAAAGAAAATACGTCCAATCCACCCCGAGCGATAACCTTGGATCAACTCATTCTTTTAAATTGAATCCGCTTAAATCTATTAGATATATTTAAAACCCATCCAAAATCAATCCAAGTTGGCCACTTCATAGCCAAAAATCCATCCCTTAGGTTGTGTATCTTAGGTATCTTCTTAGGTCTCTGTGGAATCGACAACCCAAGCTACACTACAAGGACCGTTCAACCCTTATTCTCTTGGGTAAATTTGGGCGTGAACCAAGTCTGAACCATATCACATAGGGAAGAAAAATGTTGTACAAACATGGTCTTTCATTATCCATTTAATTCCATTTAATAAAATGACCACTTGGAACCACAGTCCAATGCCAATCTCATGGGTGTAGAACTTCATTTCTAGAACCCCATGGGTATTTGGAGCACTACTCTCTATACTACACCACATGGGTATTTAAAGCATCAGTTCATATCCCATATAATAATATTCACATGAACGCATTTGGGTCTAAAACATCATGGCTATCACTCTAGGGGTATTTGGACCATCAATTAGTGTCCCAAACCCCATTTCTCAACCAATCATATATATCACACATATCACATTTAACCGTGGTAATCAAAATTAATTATCTGATATATATTTCACATCATGATATACAATTAAAATTATCAAATCAATCATAATACTTTACTTTAATCACATGGAAGAATCTGAAAAATTCACCATTATACCATCTATCAATATTTATTCACATAACCCATTAACCCATCAAGATTAAGAAAACCATACATTTTATTCCCTTAAAAAATAAATTACATATCTCAAAAATTAACCAATTACACAATCCCATTTAATTAACCAAATATATAAACCAAATATTCCATAATTTTCATAATCACATCATTCAATTAATTAATTAGTCAATTAATTAATCTAATTTAAGATGTGATTTTCAAAAATGGAAATTTATATTTCACAATTATATACACGAAAATATAATCAAGACTATGTAATTTTCAATTTAGACCAATTACCTCAGTATTGTTGATGGACGCTTGCCAATAGAAATCCCCAAATTGAAGCAGAATGTTCAATTTCACAATGAAGAATGAGATCAAGATCCAAAGCCTAGATTAATATAAAATTGATTTATATCTATCAAAACATATATCCAAACCCATAAAAATGGAGAAAAATTATTCACTCTTCATCGAGAAAAAGATATTGGAGAGAGATAAATCTAATCAGGAAGAAAACACATACCAAGAGAGGTGTTGATCTATCAATCAGATCTTCGATTCATCAAGAATGGTGATCACAATGCCTTGTAATTCTTCTGGGAGACTCTAAAAATTGTAGGAAAATGTTTTTCCATGTCTAGGGTGTTTAGGGATAATAACCTAGGGGGTTTTCGAATTTAAAATAAATTTTTGGATGATTAAAATCTTAGGTGCACGGTTTCCTAGTCTGGGATGCATGATTTACAAACTGTGTGCCCTAAATATGTGCCTCTCCTGTTTGGGTTCATGGTTACTCCTAAGATGTAACATGGTTTGAAAAATCTATCTACTAACCATGTAATCCTTATCTATATATGGTTTCATAGTTTACTGGGGAGGGGAGCATGGTTTGGTAAAAACATGTGCTAACTGTGCACTACCCAAAACCCCTAAAAACTTCCAATTTTCACCCAAACACTCCCAATACATCCCTCAACCAAAGTATAACCAAAATATATATAACATATAAAATATCTCAATACAACACTAGAAAATTTTTGGATCTTATAATATCCCTACCTTATAACAGCTCATCCTCGAGTTGTACTCCCAATAATCTCTAAGATTCTAAGGTAAAAATATCGGGACACTGGGCCCACATATCCACTTATCTCTCCCATGTTTCCTCCTGAACATTCCCACATTGTCACAATACACAAACTATCAACATGGTCTTTCCCTAACACTTTCTCACTATGATCCAACACATATATCTGATGCTTCTCAAAGGACGCATCGGTCTCAAACTCAACATCTTCATATCGATCACATGAGAAGGGTCTGAGTGATAGTGTTGATGTTGTGACACATGAAAAAAATAAACCTATATGGTATATCCAATCAGTATTCCATCAGATCGATTCTCTCAAAAACATCAAATGTTCCAAAAAACCTGGGCACTAACTTTCCATGTCTTCAAATCCTATGGTGACCCAATATGGGTGAAACCCTATAGAACGCATGATCACCCACTATAAACTCTAGGATTCTTCGACACATATCATCATAAAAATCCTGCCTAATATAAGTTTTATTTGTTCATTTTTTAATCATATTAACCTTCTTTAATATCCCCTACATGAGACTCGGTCCCAATATCTCTGACTCACCTACCTCTATCCAATATAGAGGTGATTCACATGGCCTACCATAAATAGCCTCATATGGTGTCATCTGAATAGTTCACTGATAATTATTATTATAAGAAAAATCTAAAAGTTCTAGGTTCTTCTACAAAGACCCACCTAAATCTATAAAAGATGCTCATAGAATATTCTCAAGTACCTGTATAGTTTACTCTGACTACCCATCTTTCTATGGTGGAAAACCATACTTGGTAAAACTTGTGTACCAAGAACCTTCTAGAACCCTCTCCAGAAGCACAAAGTAAAACATGAGTCAAAGTTTGAAATTATACACCATGGAACTCTATGTAGATAGATAATCTCTCAAACATACAATTCTTCCAATTGTCCCACTAAATAATTCTCACGTATAGGCAATAAATTCCCTACTTTTGTCAGTCAATCCACAACCACCCAAATAGTATCATTCTTCTGACGCATCCTTGAGAGACCCACCACAAATTCTATAGTAACATAATACAACTTACATTACATAATGGGTAATAACTATAGTAAACCACCAGTTCATTGATGTTCATTATTCACCTATCGATAGGTGTAGCATCATGTCACGAACCCTACATTCTCCTTTTTCATGTATGGCCACCAATATTGTTGAGGTAAGTCATGATAAAAAAATTTCAAACCTGGATGCACCACCCACTTTGAGACATGAAATCCATGCATCATCTCCTCCTACATACACATAGGCAGAATAACATGGCCTCATACATAGATGATGTCATCCTCATCTATTGTCCAATTAAAAGGTGTCTCCCCACCTACAAGGTTTTCCCTCAAGGCTAAAGACTCTGGATCCTCATAATTACTTTCCTTGATCTAACTCAAAAGTGTATAATACACTGCTACTAATAAAATGGTCATGTAATACTAGCCCTCCCTAATGACAACATGCATATCATATAGAAAATTCATCATCTTCCAATCAGACCTAGACTATTGAATTTCCTGAGTCTGAGTTTTCCTGCTCAAATCATCAGCAATACTATTTCCCTTCCCAGGTGTATATTATAGATCAAAATCAAACTACTTCATAAACTCTTCTCATCTCCTCTATTGGATATTCAATTATCATTGTGAAAATATATACTATAATCTCCTGTGATTAGTATACACAATAAAATTATCATCCAATAGATAATTTCACCAACACTTCAAGGCATAAAAAATTATAGCTAACTCGAGGTCACATGTAGGGTAATTCCATTCATGTGGTCTCAATTTCAATGAACTATACACCAAAACTTGATCTCCTTATATGAACACTTCTCCATTTACTGTCCCAAAAGCATCATAAAACATTTTATACTCATCACACGGCTTGGGTGGGATCAAGATTTCTGTCATTGTAAACCACTTCTTTAACTCCTGAAAAGCATTCTCACATGACCCATACCATTAAAACTTAACTCCTTTCTTAATAAATATTGAAAGTGGTGCTTCCAAGCAGGAACAGTCCCGTATGAACCTCTGATAATATCCCTCTAACCCCAAAAACTATAGATATCAAAAATATTCTTGGTCTAGCCCTAAGAAAAAACTACCTGCACTTTATTTGGGTCCACTAACACACCTTCCTATGAGATTATGTGACCTAAGAAATTTACCTGATTGATCCATAATTAACACTTAGATAGCATGGAGTATAGTCAATTCTCTCTCAATGTACTTATAATGATTTCAAGATGTTGGTCATTATCATCATGAGTCTTAGAGTACACTAAAAATTCATCCAAAAACACTACCATAAACTTATCTATGTATGGGTGGAAGATTCTATTATTCAAGGCCATAAACACTTATGGTGTGTTTGTCAGCCCGAACGGCATCACAAAAAACATATAAAGTCCCTACATTCTCATGAAATTATTATGAGGTATATGAGAAGGTAAAAATATCAAATAATGATACAGTGATCTCAATTTAATCATATAGAAAACACAATCTCCTCTAAATTGGTCAGATAGGTCATAGATACATGGAAAAGGATATCAGTTATTTACTTTCATCTAATTAAACCTCTGTTAATCATTACTTAAACGAAAATTCCTATCAATATTATTAAAAAACAAAAATAGAGAACCCCAATGTGATTTAATCAAATGGATAAACCCCTTAACTATCAACTCTTCCAGTTGAGTCTTAAACTTCTGTTGGTACCATTATATATGGTGGAATAGAAACTAGATCATCCCCTAGCATGAGATCAATCATAAATTATACATCTCTCTCAGGTGGAATCCATGGGAAATCCGTAGGAGACACATCCTAAAACCTATCCAATATAGGTGGAATGAAATCATGCTTTACACCCCTGTTATCCATAAAAATACTCACAACCTGGGTGGTAATCTCCCCCAATTTCTTATAAACTGACTCTATATGGCATGCCTTGATATCTCAATCCCCATGATAAACACAATTTTCACCCTCGGGAGACATAAAAGTCACTATAATTTCATAACAATCAATGTGGGATTAGTATGATATTAACTAGTTCATAACCAAAATCAATTCTAAGCCTGACATATCAAGTATATAGAGATAAAATAGGAAAAAATACTCCTCATCCTTGAGATAATACCCCTTTCACAAATAGATGTCTCTCAACTGTACCCTTAAAGGTGTATTGATCGTCATAACCCCACTCATAATCTCCATTATCAGACTCAACTCACTCACAAGTTGTGTATATATAAAGGAATTATAGGTACCAGTCTTAAATAAAGAACTAACATGTGTAGAAGCTAAAAGAATAGTACCTCTAACTATTTATAGTACATCCTTGTTATCCACTAGTGTAGGCTGAGCTTCATGCAACTGTCATGCCCCTCTTCCCTATGATTTAGTTTGAGTCCCCTAAGTTTCACCACTCTTTTGATATGGGAACTCTTTATTGGAAGCATCACATCCAATTCCTCTATTTCCATGGATAGTAGAAATCCAACTTCTATATTGATATGAGGTAGAATACCCCCTTCCATCACTCTGACTTTGTCTACTTGTTCCATCACTACCCATCTGTTGTGGGTTCCTATAGAACTAGTGTAGATATCCCATCCTACCACAATATTGGAACTCAATTGGTGGTTGGGAAAAATTTATAATAATGTGACCTATCCTACCACACTGGTGGAAGTGCACTCAGGTAAGATCCTAAGAAACTAATCATTCCCCCTATCTACTCTTTTTTCACATCTCTTGTCAAAATTTTCATAGCAACGCTTCCAAATGTCGTAAGATGTACCTCCTGGTCATCCAGTCAAAACCACCTATTCTCTATTGGAATAATACTCCAGGTTCCCCTTACATATGATATCCTTATCTAGTACCTCAGAAAACTTCTTTAAGTGAAAAAGTTAACATGGTACTTAATCTCATATTTAATCCCATCCTAAAAATGTATTGTCATAGTTTTCTCATCCCCTTCTAGTATTGGAGCAAAGCGTTATTAGTTAATAACGAATCCAACATAATAAATAATAGATATAATCTCCTAGTCTAGCCTCATAATCTTTTCTACCCTCTCCTACATTAGTTTCTCTAGATAAAAGTTATCCATGAAATTCTCTTGGAAGTTCTTCTATACCACTTTTTCTAGGTTCTCACTCTAAGTCTGAATATCCCACCACCACTCCGCTGATCCTCGCAACATATAAGCTACTAGTTTAACTCTATTCTTAGTAGGAGTATCCAATTGTTAAGAATCATATAGATAGACTCAATCTAGAACTCATCTTGTAACATCTTTAGTTTTTAAAAAATTAATACTATGTTCAATAGTGAATATGATACACCAGATCGAGCTTAAATGAAAAACTAATTATTATTATGTTGTGGTTATAACCTAGTTGTTAAAATGAAAGAAATGAATAGGATAAAGTGAATTATGAATATATTTTTTACAAAATTATATATAATTAATTATTTGGTAACAAATTAATTATAAATGAATTTTAAAATCCTTTAAAAAAAAGAAATGTTTTTTGAAAAACTATTTAAATGTTCAAACATGTATTTTATACCAATAAATAAGAAAATATATCTTATTGGATTATATTAATGAAATATATATATATATAATATATTCAATATAATTTTTAAAATTTATATTATGTGTTTTCTAGACAAATATAAAAAAATATAATTTTATTTATAAAAAAAGTATTTTTCTAAAAAGATAGTTTTGTCGCCTTTTGATGGAGTACATATTTTAAATCTATTATTTGAAACTTTAATAAATTATATTTGAAAAAAAATAAACTTATTAATTTAAATAGTAATATAAAAATTTAATTTAGTTGAATTTTTTTTTATTTTTTCGATAAGTTTCATGTTTTGATGAATAGTGAAAAAATAATGTATTTTAATTGAAAATAGATTTCAAATAAAATTTATTTATAGTGTTAGTTTATATTTTTAAATGGTTTTAATGTATAATTAGATAAATTTTTTATAATTTAATCCAATTTATATAATTGTAATCAATTTCACATTAAATTTGGATATAAAAACATTTCAATATTTTGAAGGTTTTTTCTTTTAAAACTCGTTTTCTCATTCCATCAACATGACTAATTTTAAATTATTATTAGTAAATCATATGTTTTGAATTTTTAAAAATGGATTCAATATTTAGAATATAAAGGTCCAAATTTATTAAATATTTTCCTTTTCTTTTTGTACAAAATATGAATAATAACTTTGGTAATTGTTATTACCATAGTCTAGGGTAAATAGGGTAATCAAAGTTAAAAATAATATTATAATTGATATAAAAATTACCATAACACATTTTATAATTCTATAAAACACTATACCAAAAATATATTTGGGAAAATTATGTGATTTCTAGTTTTAAAATAACTAGAATATGTAACGTTTAAGGTCGGTTCCTTACAGTTGTTATCAGATCAGGGTTTAGACAACTTTAGAGATTAGGATATCTTCTTAAGAGATATGTATATCATCATGTGTTTATAATTTTAAGTTTATAATAATTTAAATGTCTTATAAACCCCTTTTGGGCATTATTTTATGAAATATTAAGTTGATTAATAGTATTTTTGGAGACATTCATTTTTTAGGTAATTATGGGTTATTAATTTTTTGGATGAAAAATGAATGGTATGAGAAACCATTGGGGTTAAAACATATTAAGGTTAATTTATATAATTTTTATCACATTTCTAGAATTTTATAAGGACTATAATAATAATTTTTTATAAAAATGAAAATGCACAGGATGGGTGACAACTTTTCGTGTCCAGAAAGGATGCAGGAATCAAACCCACAACTGAAGGGAGAATAGTGTGTATCACCTATCACTAGCCTATGTGAAGTCCTAGTTAGTAGGAATTTTTTTAGTTAAATTATTTTATGTAAAAATAATAAGTTGATTTTGGGAACATATATCTTATCGAATATTTAACCTTGGGATTTGAAAACTATTTGGTGATATAGTGATTAATATTATTTTTGAAGACGTTTACTATTTTTGGAATCCTATAAGATTAAGGTAAATAAAATTATATGGTATTTTATTTGGGGAATAAAAGTTGAATTATATTTTGGAAGAATATATGATTTTATTTTTTACTTATGTTGATTTTGGATATTTGTGAAAATAATTAGCATATCTTGGATATTATGTGATTTAGGAAAATACATTTTTGGGAAGACATTATGAGTGATTGATGTTATTTGAAGATAAATGTTAAAATTTATCTTGGAATATGATGTTATGAAATCCTTATGCTTTTTGGGTTTCAATATTAGTCTATAAATTTTTTGAGGAATTTTAAGAATTTTTTTTTTTGAAAGTTCTATATTGAACTTTGGGTATTGCTGTTGAATTTTGTAGATTAAAGTAGTTTTTCATCATTTAAGGTTTATTCTTTTTGTGGAACTATATTATCTTGTACTAACCATTTTGGTTTTGGTTAATTTCTAAATATAGTATAAATATATAGTTAATCTTTTTTGTATTATGTGATTATATAGAAGTTGATTCTAGTGCTTTAGGCGTGAAAAAAACATCTTAAATACTCATAATTTGGAGAAAAACATAAGTTTGTAGAGGAAATTAATTAAAGGATGAAACTATAATTTTGAATTAAGTATATTTACTTATGTTCTTAGACCAGGTTGTAAAATAATTCCTTAGCTCTATGAAAATAATATTGAAACAAAACATTATCCATTTTCTTTTCTTATTGATAAATTAATGACCGTATATCTCATTTCAGATTTATGGTTTTGTGATTGTTAAATTTATCATGACCATGTTCTCTATCACTCTACATAAAAACTTGATAGTTAGTTTTCTCTTCCATGTCAAGGTTTTCCTACAATAAAACCTATTATATGTTATCATAAGTGACCTTTTTACTTCCCTTTCCTTGAAATTTTTTTAACCCTTATTTCGATGTGAGATTTCAATAAAGGTATTTTGAAAAGTCAAATCTTAGTTACCAAGCCCAAATTCGAAATTGCAAGGAAACAATTTCCAAAAGGGGGAGAATTTAATATTCTAAATTTTTTATAAATAAATAATATGTATGATAGTGTACATGATACACCACATCGAGTTTAAATGAACAACTAAATATTATTATGTTACAGTTATAACCTAGAAGTTATAATGGTGATAATGAATATTATTATCCAAATTATTAATATATGGTTTAAACATGAATATATAATTAATTATTTGATAAAAAATTAATTATAAATGAATTTAAAACCCTTTTTAAAATAAAAGGAAATATTTTTCTAAAAAAACTATTTAAATGTGCCCAAGTGTATTTTATTCCAACAAATACACAAATCACTCTTATTGTATTTTATTAATGATATACATATTTATATATATATATATATATTCAATATAATATTTAAACCTCATATTATGTGCTTTCTAAATAATATATAAGAACAAATCCAGTTTTATGCAAAAAAGAAGTATTTTTCTAAAAAGACATTTTGTCACCTTTTTATGGCGCACTTGTTTTAAATATAGTTGTTGAAACTATTATAAATTATATTTGAAAAAATAAACTTTTTATTTAAAATTTGAATTTAAAATTTTTCTTCTATTGAATTTCTGTTATTTTTTTATAAGTTTCATGTTTTGATGAATAGTAAAAAAATTGTGCATTTTAATTGAAAAAAAATTCATAAAATTTATTTATATTTGTAAAAAAAAATGAATTTTTTTTAATGTATAATTAGATAACTATTTTATAATTTAATATAATTTAGGTCATTTAAGTCAATTTCATATTGGATTTGATATAAAAACATTTCAATCTTTTGAAAGTTTTTACTTTTAAAATTCATTTTCTCATTCCATAAATAGGATTAATTTTAAATGAATTTCTTCCAATTATGTGTTTTTAATTTTAAAAAATATATGAAATATTTTGAATCATAAGTTCAAAAATTATTAAATATTTCCCTTTTATTTTTAGACAAAATATAAATAGTATCTTTGGTGATTTTTATTACTATGGTTTATAGTAAATCGGGTAATTAAGTTTAAAAATAATATTATAATTAATAGAAAAATAATCCTAACACTTGTACTAATTTAATTGGATGAGTTATTGTCAAAAAATCATCCTTGAACTAATTTTATGAGATCTTGGATCCACTTGTATGACTTTAATCCATTTATAGTATTTAATTCAAAGGAAAGTAAATTTTTTCATACTTTTGTTTTCAACAAGTGAAATATTTTTAATATGGGATCATATAAGGTGTATCTTCAACTATAAATATAATTTTAAAATATAAAATTCTAATCATCATCATAAAATTTTATTTTAAATTTTTAGGGAAAAATAATTAAATTAAAGTCTTATAAAATAATGATGTAGTAATTGTTTAATTAATATAAATATCAAATAAATGATATTAAAAATATTAAAATAAATATAATATGATATAATTAATGACATAAAATAATTTTATAGATTAATATTACATCTTATTGATGATTAAAAATATTTTTTTCAAATATATCATGTTGTTGTGAAATTTTTAAAAATTGAAGTAATAAATAGTATCAAAATTGACATTAATGATATTTTAAAATAAATAATATTTTATTAAATGAAATAAAATTTATAAAAATATAAAATTCAGCCAAATTAGATATATAAGCCTCCAAATAATATAAATTAATCATTTTTTTGTCATTTTTTATTTTATAGTAATTATATTAACCCTTAAAGTGTAAATTACATGATATCATGGTAAAAATTAAAAATATTAAATAAGGGTTAAAGCTAAACGATAAGAATTTAAAAAATAGTCAAAACTTATAAAATTTTTATGGTATGAATTTATTTATACCCATAATATTACTATATTCTAAATAAATCATTTTGGTTCCATTTTTAATATAAAATTAATTTATAGTAATTTTATAATTTGAAAAATTCCAAGAGTGCCCCTCCCCTCTCCTATAAAAGGGTACCCTTATTATCATTTATTCACACCTAAAATCCTATTTGGTTATGAAAATATCTACTCAAATACCTTCCTATAGTCCCTACACACATTCTAGATCTCTTATTTTATGGAGACAACCACCCTTAGTGGTCTTAAGGTGTTAAGAAAAGAAGATCATCCAAAGAAGAGGAATTATTTTAATCAAGTATTTATGATTTATTTCTTCTTAAAATTCATTAAAATATTATTAAAACATGATAAAATAATAAATAAATTATACTAAATATAATTATATGTTATTCTGTTAATATTATCACTTAAATCCATCTCCACTTCCATAAATTTGTAAAATAATTAATCGTTCGTGTGTATGGTGGACTATAACCTCGTGAACCGATATAAGTTTTTTTTCTATCACCATCTCTCAAGACTGATTATAATAATAGAATTAATGTTTATATATGATATTAATGAAATATTTATCATTTTTAATGAACAATATATCATTAAATTTCTTACTTTTTCGTGTACATAAAAATTATAACATCATTTGTGCGTACGTATGAACTATCACCTCCACAAAGTGATGCGATTAATTTTTCATACCCACATCACATGGATAAAATATATAAGTTTATTTAAATAAATAATATGATATTAATAATATTATGGTAATTATATAAAGATAAAATAATTCTTACCTTCTTTCCATAATGATCATTGAAAAATGGAAACGTTACTCATGTGTATGTATGGCTTACCGTCGCCATGGTAGTAACATAGTTCATTTTTCATATCCATATGTAATGGATGGATTTAAATGTATAATTAATGTATAAAAGTGATTATACTTCATCAATATTATTTTGGAGATGATTCACTAATTACCAATTTGACTATTGACAACTTACCAAATTCATTTAGGACTCATGTACCGAATATCATCAAAACATATCACATGAACTTAAATAATTAATTAATTGTTATAGAATAATAATAAGTGATATAAAAGTAATAAAAAACTTGAAAATTTTTCTCAAGAAAGTAAATAATTAACATATGTTTATTATTCATAAAGATAAAGAACATACATGATTAATCGGACTCAAGGTAAGGGACTTTGTCTCAATCTTCTATCATTGAGGCATATTTCGATGTTATACATGTATATACAGCCCCTTTTACTTATCATATAATTAATTAGTTTATTATCATATTATTTATTTTTTTCTAAAACTTTATCCATTCATGTGGATGATTATTTAAATTTTCAGCACTACTAGAAAAATACCTTATACCAACGGTTTTAAACCATTGGTATAGGCCTCTAAACTATTAGTATATCCTATACCAATGGTTTGGAGAACTGTTGGCTAGTAAGCCATGGAGACAGGTCTATACCAAAGTTTTTTGGAAAAATCGTTAGTATAGACCTATACCAGCGGTTTTCAAAACCATTGGTATAAGTAATATGAAAAATTTATACCAATGGTTCCATAAAACTGTTGGTATATATATTTCAAAAAATAAACATTCTGTTGGTTTTGGTCCCAGTACCTCTGGTTTATGATTGAACGACCTAACCACTGACCTAACTTGACTTTGGTAAATATAATTTCATAAATATATATATATATATATATTATCATAAATATTTTAAATTTTGATTTATTTAATGTTATCTGTAAGAATATTCAATAAAAAATATATGTAAATATACCAATGGTTTTCAAAACCATTGGTATAGACCTATACCAACAGTTTTGAGAACCATTGGTATAGATTCTTTGATTTTGGGACATATACCAATGGTTTTGGACAAACTGTTGGTATAGGGGGGACCTATGCCAATAGTTTGTCCAAAACTCTTGGTATAAGGTCTCTATTATGGACCTATACCAATGGTTTGTCCAAAACCATTGGCATTGGTCTATAATAGAGACCTTATACCAACGGTTTTGGACAAAATATAGGTATAGGTCCATAAAAGTGACTTATACCAATGGTTTCTCCAAACTATTGGTATAGTTCCCCCCTATACCAACAGTTTTGGGAAAACTGTTGGTATATGTCCAAATTAGTGACCTATACAAATGGTTTTGGCCAAACCGTTGGTATAGGTCCATATAATTGAACTATACTAATGGTTTTCCCAAAATCATTGGTATAGATCTTATTTCTATTAGTGAAAAGTGGTATGGGATACCTTGAATGTTTAAATATTTAATTAAAAAATATTTTTCTCTATGTCAATAATATTGATATTATTTTATATATTTATTTATAGGGATATAAAATGATTATAATGAAAATTTTATGTCTATTTTTAATTTCATTCAAAGGTTTTCAAAAGGAATATTTTTACTTATTTTATATGGAATTTTTTGATAAATCAAAAATGAAATGTTCTATTATTAACATACACAGTGACAAAAACTTCCCCACCATTGTGACTATTATTTATGTTTTAGATTCCTTTTAAAGCATACATATTTTATTAAATGAAAAACTATATTACCTTATTTTTTGGATTTTTGTAATGAAAGTGTTTTTTTTAATGTTTATTTTTATATGAAATTGATTTTCATATGGGATTAAAATATTTTTTTAAAGGGTTTTATGATGAATGTTTTTTATTAATGATATAGTACTTCAGAATTATAGTAAATAGGTGAGCCTGATATAGATTATACATGGGGTTGCCTAGATAGTGTCAGGTAAGTCTGTTACATCTTAACATGGGGTGACCTATATAACACCGGGGAATCCTGTTACAGCTTAACATGGGGTGGCCCAGATAGCATCAGGTAAGCTCATTACATATTAACATGAGGTGGCCCATATAGAATCAGGTAATACCATTACTGCTTAACATGGGGTGGCCTAGATATCTTCGAGTAATCCCATAATATATTAATTGTATGTTGGTTATATTATTATTCCAATTGAAATGGTTTTCAATTATTTTTATGTATATGATTCTCTAAGTCGCCAAAAGGATTTTTAATTGATATCTATGGGTTTGAATGATTTTATTTGAGAAAAATGTGTGTGTTTTCTAGTGAAAATGTTTTATTTCATATTCTCAAATAACTTTAAAGATAAAGGTAAACATTATATGAGTTTTCATGTATTTACTAAACTAACTGTTCCATTTATTTTATACCCCTTACTAAGATTTTGTGTTCATCCCAAGTTTTTAAATCTTTTTTATAGGATTTAATGGATAATAGAGACAAGTATGAGAACAAGGTAAAAATTGTAGATATTGAACGTGAATAGAAACCATGTTTTAGTTTAAAAGGGTTTCCCTTTTTGGAAAATTGGATACTAAGTATAAATGTCCACTTGTAATGTATGACTTTACTATGTAATAATTTTTCCTAATTCTATGAAACTCTATACCTAAAATATATTTTTGGAAAGAATTTCATTTCTAGTTTTAAAATAACTAAAATATTTAATGTTTAATTCCAGTTCCTTACATAGTTACCTCAGGCCCACCCTCTCTAGTGAAAGTCTGAGGGTGTTTCAACTGAAATTCCCTTGTCAGGTCTGAAATTATTTTCACAACCCACTCTAGGTATATTTCCATAAACTACATAAACTGAGAAAATTTCTCTCAAAACTTCTCTCTATCTTCTTCACCCAAAACTATCGTAGCCTCAGGTTCCACTACTAGAGGTGCATCTATATCCATGTCCTCTTATCCTCTTTCCAACAAGAAACATCATGGAGGCATATATATACAATTCTAAACACACCTCTTAGAACACATTTTACAAAATTAACATATTTAATAAGAGTGATTCACATAAATCCATAATAATTCATCCCCCTTTCCCACCACATGATCAAAACTATGTCACTATCAATCCCCTTAACCATCCTACATCAAATCCATGGTTAAAAAAGGGTAAACTCATTCTCATATTCAAGCTCTCATTATACACCCATTTATCCATTTCAAAACTCCACATTTTGAAACATTTAAAATTTTACCTTTTCATATTAAGAAACTTTTTTAGTTAAATTATAAAAGAAAAAAAAGGTTTCAAATTTCAACAACTTATCCAAAAACCTATTTTTCCAATGTGTGCTTAAATTGATGCTTGTCGTAATAAATCTTGAGTTCATATAATGATGAACGCTTACTCAAATCTCATTCCATACTGGTCTACTAGTAAAATATCATAAAATATCAGAAATGATAATCACATCACACAACAAGTGCATCACTCAAGGTGAAATAACATTCAACTATAAAAACACACATAAATAACAAAAATCTCACCTTGGGTAATTGGATTTTACCCCCGCACATGGGTTAGATAATCCAATAAATGAGCTCTTAACCAAGTCCCAAGTCATCTTATTCTCCTTTCTACCTTTCCCAAATAGTAAGACAAAATAAAAAATAATAAAACCTCCTCTGATGCCACTTTGTAACATCTCAACCCTAGTTCCACATATCGAAGCCCCGAGATGGGTGGTTACATGACCTCAAGTGTGTCTCCCTATATTCTAGAGGTTGTCACTAGCAGTGAGGGTCTAATATATATACCATGGAGAGATTATACCCTATTTATAAAAGTATCACATTAAAAGAATTAATAAAAAACCCATATGATAATAACCATCAACTAGTATAATATAATAACCAGAACAAACTAGCATCTCATGATGAACCAAAGAAGGAAACTATATAAAGAACTAAAATAGTAGATATTTCATGAAATATATATATCCATTTTCAAATAAAAAACCCAAAATAAAGGCACTAATATCTCCCAAGTGGGTCTTGATGCAAATTTTTGTTTCCTCATTCATGCTCTATCCCAACTTATCCATCTAAGATAGGTCCCTTTCCCTTATCCTATCCTACAAACATGAATTCTATTCATGTACCAATCAAGAAACCTGAGTAGGGTGTGAGTACAACTTAGTAAGACACCACCAATAGTGTCTAAAATGATATCTAGTCTATTATAGTGTATGTATTTGTATAAATAATGAATTAAAATCGATACAGTAAAAAATTTACATATTCATTTATTCTTTATTTAACCACACAAACCCCTAGGCTCATGATGACACCCATACCATCAATACGTACTTCAACTCATGCCTGAGTCTAAACTATATCACATAGGGAAACAAAATGTAGTATAATACATGGGCTTTCATTATCCATTTAATTCCATTTAATAACATAACCATTTGAACCATAGTTCATTTTTTATCTCATGGGCATAGAAAGTCATGTATAGCACCCCATGGGATGTTTCTGCTTCTATTATTGCAGGTATGGATGGTTTGGATGAACGATCTGTCTCATCCTTGGTAAAGGTTGTTCAACATGATTCTCCAGAGAGTAATCCATTAGTTTCTGATGTCTTCAATCACTTGATGGATGATTTGGGTATTCTCTCACCTACTATGCGAGGTCTGTTGGGACATGTTGAACCTGGTGTAGAAAAGGATGTTGCTGCTATTCAAGAACCTGGTAATAATCAGGGAGTTGTTACTCAAAGGCTAATGGAGTAAAGTGTATATAGTAATACTTCCTCTTATGTGGAGGAGTTAAGTATAGGGATTGATTACACTGGATGTGAGGGCCCCCAGGTTGATCCAATTCCAATGAATATTTCAAGTTTCATAAGAGTGGTGTCAACTATGAAACTGAGTAACCGTTTTGAGATTCTAGAGAAATAAGGGCCTATACAGGAGGAATACTGGGTGGAAATTTTCAATAAGGAGCATTTTATTCCATGGGATGAGTCTGGGAATAACTTATCTAGTTAGTTTTAAGGAGTAAGTGCTCATGAATTCCAAGGTAGCGATGTTTACAGTTCAAGGATGAGGAAGGGATAGTGAGGAGGCAAGAAAGGACAAAAGGAAAATTCTTATATTCCTTCACCAATGAAGACACGATATTCTAGGAATTTTAAGTCCCAATGGATGTAAGGTACTCCCAACTTTAATGGTAATTTTTTTCAAGTAGAAGTTAAGGTATCTGGGGAAGAGATAGGCATGGTAGTTAAAAAACCATTGGATCCACTTCTGCATTCCTTAGAAGTAATGGAGGAGGAATCCCTCGTGCTTAATGCTTTAAAAAAGATGCTGACAAGATGATTCTAAAGACCATTTAGGTGGACACCAATAGAGAACATAGTGATTGGATTGACAAGAAAAATATAATCTTATTTAGAGGCTTTAACGCGGGGAAAATCAACCAAGAGAATTTCTTGAAAGCATGGGACAGACCGAAATTCCACTTCAAAGGCCTTATACAGGATGATCCAGAAATAACGGTAACCTCTCTCTCCTAGAATATCCTTAAGGATAAGAATTCCAATAGGCTTAAGTTGTCTTCTAATAAAATTTTTTCCCTGGGGTTTCTCACTTTTACCTTAAAAGTGTCTTTTGGATATTAATAAAAAAAATTGAAGTTGAAAAAAAAAGACTCTGGGATTTGAAATTTAGACCACCTACCTAAAGATAATTGATGGATGATCACCAATAGAAATCCCCAAATTTAAGTGAAATGTTCAATTTCACAATAAATAATGTGATCTAGATCCAAAACCTAGATCAAGATAAAACGAAGTTAGATCTATAAAAACCTATATCCAAACCCACTCTAATAGAGGAAAAATATTCCTTATTCATTAGGAAAGAGATAAGGGAGAGCGATAAATCTAATCCGGAAGAAAACACATACTGAGAGAGGTGCAGGTCCATTAATTAGATCTTATATTCATCATAAAAGGTGGTTAGAATGCCTCGGAATTTGTCTTGGGCCTCTAAAAATTTAGTAAAGAGGATTATCTTGAGATAGGGTGTTTAGGGATAATAAATAGGGGGTTTTGGAATTTAAAATAAATTTATGGAGGATTAAAATCCTACATGGACGGTTTCCTATGTCGGGGCGCATGATTTTCCAAACCATGCACCCTAATCATGCACCTATTCTATGGGGGTGCACGGTTACTCCTATGAAATCACATGGTTTGATAACTCATGTTCCAATAATACAATCACTCTCTATCTAGGGTTTCATAGTTTGATGGGATAAGGTGCATAGTTTGGGAAAATTGTGTTCCAACCATGCACTACCCAAAACACCTCCAAAAACATCCAATTTTCACCCAAACACACCCAAGACATGCCTCAACAAAAGTATAACCAAAACAAGTAAAAATAGTACTTGTAAACTAGCTCAAGGTATCACTATAAAATGTTATAATCTTATATTTACTCGAAAAAATATCAATATATATGACATGTTTCTCTGAGGATGGTGAGTAGATGAGGATATCATCAATGAATCCCATGAAAAATGGGTTAATATATGGTTATAGGATCTCATTTATGTGACCCAAAAACACTATCAGGGAATTTTTCAACCCAAAAAAAATCTACAAGAACTCATATATCCCATATCTACACTAGAACACTCCTCTCTAGATGTCCTCATTTATAACATATAGATTATGATATCCAGATCAATGAACAATCTTAGAGAACCATTAGGCTCCTTGTAACAAATAAAAGAGATCCTTGATCGAGGGTAATGGAAATTAGTTTATCACCATCACCTAGATGTGCCTCATGTAATCTACATAGAGTCAAATATTAATATCTTCATTCTTGTAAAATAATACAGGTGTATCCAATGGTGAATTACTCAAACTTGATAAATCCATTTTTCTCCAAGTCTTTTAGTAGGACCTTGATCTCCTTCAAATTAATCGGATCCATATAATAAGGGTGTATAAAATGGGTGGGGCACCTGGAACGATCTAAATTTCAATTTCAAATTCTCTATTATGGGATTCCCTATGAATATTTATAGAAATACATCCTAATAGTGATCCAAAACTAGAGGAAAAGAAGATGGGGATACCACTGATCTTGATAAATGAGATAAGCCAATAATATGTATTGTGATCATGCCAAGTTGAATTAATTCTAGAAAAACTATTTATACACACAGTTCCCATTCTTTAATGATCACATACATATCTCCCTTTAAAAAATTATATTATACCTATATCTGAGGGAATTCAATGAAATCCTAGAAGCTGAACAGCCAATCCATGTTGAGAGTCATATCCATGATCTTCATCACCAAAATCATGATGTCCCATAGATATCCATAATTGTTAAAGATTATAGGATAATCAGGGTGTCACTAAAGGGGGTAAACTTTCTTTCCTAATAGTGTTTCAGGGTAATTTATCTCCAAATAAAACTTTATAATTAAATCAAGTACAGAAATATCTTGTGACGATATGAAGTAATAAGAAAACCGATATAAAAAATAGTATATAATTTATATTTTATTAAAAACCATAAATCAGATAGTATATAGTCCCCCACCACCATATGTTAGAGCCTAATTCACTATATAAACATATCCTAACTCATCTCTATGACCCTATCCCTGAGACGCATGACTATTCTAGGTCTTCATCATCTAATTTTGATATTGAGGGCCCTAACTAGATCCTTGGGTCATAAATCATGTCATACCTTCATCCCTAGGGAACCTAATATTAAAATCGCTATATAAAAACTACTATAGATGCCTCATCTTACCGCACCATCAACACGTGGTCTAAGTTTTCGTATACAACTTTTGATAATGTTTGACTATCCTATAGTTTGAACACTATGGAACACCTTTTGATGGGTATGAATAAGACATACTCCACTCCACTTACATACCACTAATTTTTTTCATGTCTCCAAACTTCATCTTCCTACTATGAGAAAAAACTATCACCGTAACTATAGGAGGTATAATCACCTGAGTTCTGAAGGGTGAAAGAAAACCAACTACATGATCCTCCACTAAAAACTTATTGATATTTAATTTCTTATGAAGAACCTTTGAGTATGTATCTATATCAAAACTATAAAATTTTCATCTAACATCAGGGTGAAGTCTAATATAAATATTATTAGACTTATGTCCCTTGAATATAACTAATAAAAAGGAAAAGTTATGAAGTTCAGTGAAATGAGAAGATTATGAAGATACCCTTATAATCCCCTACTATAGCTCTATTATCTCTTATTCTCAATAAAGATTCATCGTGTTGAGGAATAATTATATAAAGAATAATTTCTTGAAATTATATCAGGTGAGACCTTACACATCTTCCACCTCATCCCATAACACTCCACCACCACATGGTGGGTCCCTATAGCATTAATTTAGACAAAATCACCATGTGGTCTAGTGGTGTATCAATGAGTTAAAATAAACTCTCTATAATTTCTATGTAGTCTTTAGTATCCAGCAGTCCACCAATGTACTGAAAAAAGGGTGGATATTGTGAAGGGTTTTATAGAGTCTAATAAAAATTATCAGATCATATGGAAGTTATTAAAACACTTTTATGAGGATATCCCATCCAAGAAAATATAAAACTCCATATATAAATAGTGAAATTAATAACTGATATAAATAATTTTATTTTGTACTTAAGAGAATCTACAACATCCGCAAACTCTATTATATGGGTTTGATATTGATCACTGAGTGGAAAAGTCATCCCAACTCCATGGTGTATTAATGGTCCAATTTGAATCATCCAATGTTCATATGGGAATTGTATTCCATCTATGGTATGATTTTACCTCAATATTCAAATATGTAAGATAAAGAAATCTATAGGTATCAGGGAGTTTTTTCCTATCATGATGCAATCAAACACAAAAAATCCATCGTATGGATATAAAATTTATAATCTTAAAGGAGGTTCCTTGGGGTGTATCATTTATCCATGTGTTAAAATTCATAAATAAATACCACGGTAAAAATGAATTAATCATATTCATTTTCTCAAAAGAGTTTCAAAAAATTAAATGATACATTATTATAGTCATGTGGATGATAAAACTATCCAAATAACAACTATTATCATTAGAAGTGTGAACGATATTTCCCTTTATACATGAAAAAAAATCTTGTAATCTATCAAATATATATAAATCATTTATGTGTATTTCTTTAGGGAATATCTCAATCAATCCCCCTGATGCACTAAATATTAATAGACTTTGTGTTATTTCTCATTATATTGTATCATATACAATAAATTTTGAAATAATATCCAAAATTCCATTTCAATATCTTTCAAAACACTTTTATAAATTTATCATTAACATCACCTTGTGTCACATAATATGTAACAACTTGTTAATACACATCCAAAACAATTTTATATTAACTCAAAAACACATATAGAGTCTCTCAAGGATTCAAACTTAATCCACATTCAGTCAACCACAAAGTGTGACCCCATGGGACTTTATAGTGTTTACATAAGATATAAATCTCTATATTCATATATATATATATATATATTCAATGAGATTCTTATAACAAAGTATCAATTCTATTAGTTCTATAATGGGATACGTCGTGATATCTATCAAACACAAGTATATTTATACCTATTTCGACCAATCAGCATCATATGAAAAGGTTAATTCTCATATTTTTCCATTTTCCAAGACATCAAGTGGCCATGGGATAAAAAACATTTCAATCCCATATAAATAACACGTCTATTTTCTATTCTCATAGTGTATACTAAGCTTATCTATGATTACATCACATGTCATTTATTCTTCTGGATAATCACATCACATGTCCCTTTTCTAGATGTGTTTACACACACCTAAAAATTATCTCAAGTGAGGGATCTAATATCATACTCATTAAACAAGAGGAAAATCCTATCTTGGTTAATCTCCAACAGAAAACATGATCAGCAACATTCCTAACCACCCTCATATTTCCTATGTCAATATGTAGATGTGCGTAAGTGGGGTGTCAAAGTATGGGGGCTCTCATACTAAGTATCTAGACTACCTTTTGTAATGGAGATTAAAATATGTTCCACATATACCTAGTATATAAAATATAATTGTGTGACACTCCCTGTGGTATACTTAGTGGGTCATACAAAACACATATAAAATAATATTCTTTATCATGTCCCTCGTGAGAATATTTTTTATCTCCATAAAATAATCCTACTCACACAAACCTTATCAATTCATTATAACCAATAATACTACATAACAGTAATATATTAGGTATAAACTCAAATTCATCCTATGATATTTCAATTATCATTTCACTTCATGAAATGTGTATGTATATATAAATTTATGTAGGTAATATGATAGACTAATAATATATATTTTTCCATTAATATGATAAATTTTAATATTATTAAACTCTTTAAGAATATTTAACAAACCCAACATAAGTATTATTTTATCATATCATATGTGATAAAATGTCAAGTCATCCTTATGTTTGATACACTTTCTATATTATGTTAACACATTACTTAATATGTAATCCCTGTCAAAAATCTATGTGACCGTATAATAAAAAAAATACACTTACTCATTAGTGAAAAGAAACTATATTTAAATCCAATTTGAATAATTTTGAGATTTAGGAATCATATTCCTAGCTATTAATATAGATGAATAGATTCAAACTTCTTAACTTCAAAACATGATATGCTATGACATAAAATTATATTGTCTACTAATAACTCTTTCTAAGTTCATCTTCAACATCCATGTAACCATATTACATAAACTTATTTGTTGAAATAATGTAACTACTTACATTATCATTAATCGGTCCTACTAAACTCCTTTAGGATAAAGTTAAAACCACTTTGTTATGTTAACCTATCTAACTATTTACATTTCTCTTTACCTCCATATCCAAAAATATTTTAGGATATCAATTTTAATTCACTTTTTATTTTGATTAGTATGATCCTTCAAGAAATAGTGTCTTTTTCTTTTTATGATAACTAAATATAAGTCTTTATATTTTTCTTTATCACTACTTATCCTAAACTCTTTTGGGATATTTAATGAAAAAAACTTTATCTTAACCCACTTTAATAGTGATATCAAAATTCTAAATGTAAATTAAATTTAAAAATTTATATTTTTCTTTACCATTAAATATATTAATCATTTTATGATATTGTTTGGAAAACACCTTAACTTATGTTTGATGTTATATGTTATTTCTTAATTTTTAACTTCTCAAATTCTAACTATAACCTCACTATCCTCTTAGACACTATATTCTGTTTATAATATCTTTCTAAGGTAAATAAACTCTTTTTTTTATAAAGTAACATTTGTTTCCTTTCATGTTGAACATTTAACAAAGAAACTAAATTCATGTTCATAACTTCAATTATAAACTGAGTTCAGGGTAAATGAAAAACTAAAGTCATTATAGGGTAAATTTTTTTATATAATTAGATACTCTGAACTATAGGCAGTTTAACAAATACAATAAATCATATAAAATATTCACATTTCTTAAAAAATATATTGAACATGAATATAGTAGGTAATATCCTTCAAATAAATGAACAATTAAAATATTTAATCATGAGAGAAATATTTTTAAATAATTCATAAATAAAATAAAATTAGAAATATTTTTATAGTTCTCATCTTTAAAATTATGAACATTCCTTGATTTTGACTATAAACTTTTTATATTCATTCCAATATAAATGGTTTCATATTTATCATTATATGAAATTTTCATTTTAAATATATGATATTATATCAATTATAAAAAAAATTAATTCATTTTCTATTATGTAAATATTTTACATTATCTAAATATTAAATAATTAATAAATATTGAATCATTGATCATATAAATCATCAAAAAATTGATATGTTTTAAATAATATACAAATAAATTTCCCTTTTTATTTTTAAAAATAAAAAAAATAATTAATTATAAATATCACATAACTATAATATAAAAATTTTGTATTTTTTCCTTTATTTCTTAATTTTTAATCCATTATAAATTATCACTTATGATTTATAAATAATGGAATTTATTTCTAGATCATAATTCATGCCATATAATTTTTTAAAAGGTAATATAAATATTAACATTTAATATTTTTGAAAAAGGTTCATAAACATTTATTTAATTAGTTTTAAACCATTTAAAATTAATTAAGTAATTTCTAAACTATTTATAAATTTAATAACACAAAAAATACATTTTATGATGATTTTTAAACATTTTATATATCATTAAACATATTTATTAATTTAAACAAAAATTTTAAAATATATTCATTTTACCATTACACATATGTGTATGCCTATGTAAGGGTAAATCCTTATACCATTACGTGGGATATATGGAATCCCTTACGTAAAGGTAATTCACTATATACCTTTAAACATCTTAAATATTATTCACTTAATAAAAGTAATACAAATATTACCATTAGGAAGATCATTATGTGTAAGGATGCTAAAGAGATTAACATTACATTAATTATTTAGGTAATGGTAATTCTCAATTTACATTTATGTTTCCTTATACCATATTTGTGTAAGGGTGTTACCTTTATATAAAAAATTTGCATAAAGTTAATAAATTGGTAACCCTTATATATCTAATTAGATCCTTTGCTGCATAAAGTTATCTTTCAGTAATTCTTACACAAGCTAAAACATTAACATTATGTAGCCCTAGGAAAATCATGTTTACCGTTATGTGAACCCATTCTTGTAAATTCAGGCCAAACTTTACCTTTACATAACCACTCACATTTGAAAAATATTTGGGATGCCCTTACACAACTCAAATATGTGTGGGTAAGACCTTAGTTACCTTTATGAAACTCATCATTGTAAAGAAAAATATTTTTTTGGATTTTCAAACAACAAAAAAAGAATGAATTTTTTTTCTTCTTCATTTCCATGATAGAATTCATAAGTCTAAAATAGGGTTCACACAGATACCAATTAAGCATACTTTTAGAGTTTAATAAAAATTATCATATCAAGAAGAAGTGATTAAAACCCTTGTATGAATATCTAATATGCAAGATAATATTAAACTTTTTATAAAATAATGAATTGATGAACTACAGTAAATAAGTATATTGTACACTAAGGAGAATCAATGACATCCACAAACTCCATATCATGGGTTTTATAATGATCATGTACTATAAATTCATCCCACCTCTATGGTTTACCCATAGGCCAATATAAATCATTGGATGTTCATATGGGAATTGTCTTCTTTACATGGTATGCTAGTACCTCAATATGCAAAGAAGGAAGATGATGAAATCTATGGTTTTTGGGGTGTTTTATCCAAGCATAAAGAAATCACACACACTATAACCATTATAAAATGGTATAATTTTTAATCCTGAATCACACTACTTGGGATATCTCATTTATTCAAGTATTAAAATAAATTAATAAATACCATGGAAGAAATGATTTCATCATATTCATTTACTACTAAATAATTCATTAAATGAATAACATCATTAAATGATATTTGTGTGGATGATCCAACTATCTGAACTATAACTATTATCATATGAGGTCTAAATTATATTCCCCTTTCACTATGAAAATAAAAAAATCATGAAATCAATCATATAAATATATATAAGGATTTAGATCATTTCTCTATCATGATAGATATTGAAGTCTTTGGATTAGTAGATCATGGACCGTAGTTCCCCAACACCATTGGTTAGAACAAGCGGAATGACTATTTAATAGAGTGGGCCTACTACCTATGCTATCAAAATAGGTGTGGGAGAATACTCTATATCACCCTCTTGCATAATGGGTGGTGGAATAGGGGAATATTACCCAACTAGAGTACCATGAACCACGTCAGTTGGTGGTCCCATTCGTATTCTATGAGGTAACATCTTCTGTAAAATAAAGGTACACATTTTGAACATTAATTCCATATCCTAGTCAGTCTAATGGATCACACAATAATTCCCATATAATTCTACCCATATAGCAATGTATAATCCTCTTAAAATTGACCAATATCTCCTTCCCTACACATTTTTAAAAATCATATATATATAAAAATAACATCTTTATCTGGTTCTACTAATTAATGAAAACATAGATATATCACACCATAAATGTAAAATATATATATATATATATATAATAGAGTATAATTTTATCCTAAACAAATATCATAAATAAAGTAATTGAATGTAATATCTAATATACAGCAAAACAATAAGTGTATATATATGGTATGTGATCCTATATTTTGAGTCACAATGAATGAACACAAAAAAAATACCATAAAATAGTAATGTAAATATTGTCAATGGTAACTTAATGTTATATTAAACATGATCCTTATAGTCAGATGTCAACTCACTTACTAATGTCTAGCACAAATATCCCCATTTTACCAAGTCCTAGATTTTTTAAAATAAAAATATGAAAACTTTTCTCTGATACCATTTTGAAATTCCGCAAACCAAACCACAATATATGATCCAAAGAGTCACACAAACCCATGAACACCTCCCCATACTCAATAGGCTTCTGACTAGTAGTGAGGGTATTAATGACATCATTAGGGAGACTATACCCACAATATCATATCCTTACAAAAATAATAAAAAATAAAATTATAATAACTCAAAGTAAACAATGAAGAGGAAAAATAATTTCATGAGGAAAACATGCCATAAAAATATATAACAAAATTATAATTTAGAAATAAAAACCATATTGTAAATTTAGGATGAATAATAAATAAAAACTCTATGTAATCCATCATATTATGTCCCAGTCCCACCCCCAACTCCATGCCCCTCAGCTCAACCATCTTCTAGGGGACCCTTTCCCTTTTTAGATCCCTATACATGAAGTCTTCATTTGCATGAAAATTACTATACAGGTTGTGAGTAATAATACCCAGTAATACACCATAAATTCATTATTAAAATATGATCACAAGTATAATAGGTTTATGATAAATAAAGAAAGATATAGAAGAAATATAAATAATCATCTACTGAGAACCTATGTGCTAAAAAAACACATGATCCCCGGTCGTAACTGTTATAGATACATTCCATAAGGATGGTTATGATTTCAGTAATGATCAAGAAATTTCCATAAGGATAGATACATGTCTATTATAATCCATAAGGAATCGAGTGGTCATGCTAATCAGTATCTATAAGGCATCGTGTTATAGCATGTTCCTCAATATCCTCAAAATATCATGTTTCATCCAGAACACAAGGCTATCATTCTATTACCCTATATAGGTATCCATCAATATCATATTTTCATGTCATGTGGACTCCCCAACTATGGGTAATTCATACCATGATGTTCACCTATCACAAAATTCCATGAAATATATATAACGGTAGAATAATATACATAACAAGGACAAGCATAATAATACAACCATAACATTTCATCATTATAATATACTTTCTCCACACAACAACATTTGATCAATATGAATCATGGTAATAAGATACTCTAGTAATACACATGGAAACTAGGATCATATATGGGTATCAAAAAAATGGACACGCCCACAAATAATCACCAACAATCAAGAACAACAAGTCATGCCAACACAACATGAATCAAGGAAACAAAAGTATACAAGGTTTTCAAATGATAAGGAATTTACTACATCATTTTTTTTGATGAAAAAATAAAATTTCCATCAAATGAATGAATACCGAACAACATTGCACACCCATGGAGAATGGATCACATGTTAAGGAAATCTTATATCATGTTATAGTTCACACTAAAAGTGGTTTAGAATTAAAAATTAAGAGAATTACAAATCAATAACATCATTCTTCATAACTCCCTAACTCTATTATACCAAAGATGGTGTTTATTTTACTACATTAGAATAAGAACAAGGAATCACATATCGAAGGACTAAATAATTTAATATTTTTAGAAGACTAGGTATATAAATGATTCTCAAATTACATAAGGAAACATGAATTAAAATATAATAATTCTTATGATAATTTTATTATTTATTCTATTAAATATTTTATTTCATTCATAGATCCCTTCTTGAAATTGTGGGGAAACAAAAACATAAAAAAGGGTGAGATCAGATGCTTAATAAGGGAAAGTATATGATATAATCTATCACAAAGTAAGTAACACATGAATAATATAAATGAGATAATAAATTATCAAATATACCATATTAATAATAAAAAAATAGGGATTAAATCTATGGATAACATAACAACATAAATAATCATAAGGATAATAAGAACTAGGTTCATAATGGTTGAATACATAATTCTGGTCATCATAATCTTATCATCAAGGCCTTATTACAAGACAACATATATAAATAGGTAATGAATAGACCAATTACCCAAACTAGTTTGTATCATGAGACAAATAATTGCATTTAGGGGCTATAGTGGTCCTTTCCCATCACTTACTAAGTCAAATGCATTCATCATATAAAGGGGTGAAACATAATCAATGTAAACATTCATATTAGAAAACTAGAAAATGAAATTTTACCAATTCCCCAATAAATAAACATAATCATAATCCATACCAAGAAATATATAGAATGGTATGAGAAGAGTACATACACATTAAATAATATTATTCACCAAATAATTTTAACATAGATGAATATACTTCAAAAATATCATTATAATATTTCTTGAGGGAAATACCCATTACATTTTGAAATAACTTATTCGAAATCTAAAAAGGTTCCAAATATTAAGGAAAAAAATTTCATTGAAATGAATCTTTTCAAATTTTAAAGGAATATTCAAAGAAATTAAATTTAATTATAAAAGGTAATTTCATTCACGCCTTATACATTAAAATAAATATTTCATTCATATTTTTAGTAAAATTTCAATAGTACCTCGTTCAAAAAATGATAAGAAGAAAAATACTAATCTGGTTTTAAAATGTATAACATAGGTAAAACTAACTTTAAAATAATTTTAGGGTATTGAAAACATTATTGAAACCATTTTTATAAATCAGAGACATTGAAGAGAATGATTATCTACATGGTAGAAAGACATATTCAATTTTCCATCAAAACATTTTTTTGGTATGTTGAGTACTTAAATAGAGGATATGAAAGAAAAAAATATAATTTATATAAATAACTAGATAATAATAAAATATATTGGTTTTATGATAGAAATATAAAATAATTCTCCTAATGGATACTTAAATACAAACAATCCTAATTAATGATGAGGCTGTGAAATAGAAACTTAACACTTTGGTAACTTTTGAATCATAAGACCCATTAAATAAATAACCTTGTATGGATATTTATCTCCCTATAATATTTATAATAATAATTATAAAATACGTTCATGGTCATTATATACACTAAATAAAATAAACTAGTGGTGAATATGGCATGTGTCTTAAAGAAATAATGGTAAGATGAAATCCCTTACCTCAAGTCCGAATTGAGTTTTAAATTATTTTATCCACCTGTATAATAAGTTTAATTTATTATAATTCTATTAAATAACTGTATATATTATTATAATATCTTATATTATACATTCATAACATTTCAAACCCCATTTATCAATAATAATTTATTAAATTTATCTATTTTGAGTGTTAACAATTTCATTTTTGATATATGTTTTGGTTCGTTAGTTTCATTCCTTTTACATTGATCATGGTCCAATAAAATAAAAAATTATTAAAATGATATAAATATAATTTAAATTACTTATATATATACTTATTGTTATCCAAAAAAGTTATAGATAAAAAATGAATTACACCGTTCATGGGGGTGGTAGGTCATACATACACATAAACGTTGTTTTTACATTTTCATGGATGGAATAAAGGAAAGGTAAATATTAATTAAACTTTATATAATAATTATTATATCACATATTTTCATTAAATATATTATTTTTATCATGAATCTCAAAATAAAATAAAAAACAAATCGCATCGCTTTATGGAGGTGGTAGTTAACACGTATGAATAGGTGATGTTGTTATCTTCGAAAATATTAAAAGGTAAAAAGGTAAATGTAATATTATAATTATAGAAGTATAATAATTTTATAAATATAATATATATATATATATACCATAAACCCATCACTATATCTAGTTGTGAGAGGAGGTGATGGAAAATGAATTACATCGGTTTGCGAGGCAGTAGTATGTTGTACATACGATTGACGGTTTCGTTTCCCATTTTATGGAAGAGAATATGGATAAATATTATTACATAAAAATAATTAAATAATATTATATGGTAGATATTGTTTTATTATATTTTAATTTTTAAGACACAATTTATGGTAATAAAATAATAAGTAAAAACAAAGAGCTTAGTTAAGACGATTACCTTCACTTAAATAAAAAAACATTGGATATCTTATTAATGACCATAAGGATGGTATTTTGGGAAGAATAGAAACTATATAACATGAAAAATTATATTTGGTAGATATTTTTATTGTTTTTAGTTGAGATAAATAACATTAGAGTTTATAATAAATGAGGGGAGGTGGTTCCCTTTTATAATTGTGATGAGAGGAGCACTTGTAATTTTTTTATGCTTTGCAATAATGTCAAGTAACTTTCATTGGAAAATGGATCCAAAATAATAATATTCAAATTTTATAAGTTTAATATCTAAATAACACAAAAATTGGGGATTTTAAAAACATATATTTCATTTTAACCCATATCTTTTTAGGTTAACCCCCAGTAAACATGTTTTAACCTTAACTATGGTAATTATTTTTGTACTATTTTTTCTATTAATTATGACCAAGAATTAAGTTGATAATATTATGTAATATTAATTATTTTAATTCTAAATATTGAATCCATTTTATCAAATTCAAATAATAGAAGTCTTACAATCTAATTCAAACAAATAAACTTGTAAATTGTGTCAAAATCAGTTTTTTTAATGCATTTTTTATACACAAGATGATATTAAATTACTATATGACTTGTAATAATCATATTTTGGATTAAAATTCGTATATTTATATATATAATATTTAAATTTCATTTAAATTACTCATCACTAATTATTATTTTCATTAATTAAAATGGAACAACATTATACTTTCTTTAAAAAAAGTTTTCTAAAAAAAATATCACTTTTTAAATCCAAATGAACTTATCTTTATTTCTATCAAATTTATATTTAATAAATATTTTATTATAAATATTTTATTTTATTTTTATAAATAAAATTAATAATAGTTAAATACTACATTTTCAATTATTCATAAATGATTATTTTGAATAGAAATATTCCAAAATTTATTCTAGTGTAATTTTAAACAATTAAAATCAAAATCAGTATTTGTCCTACCAAATTATAGTTTTTATAAAATGAAATATTAAAATGTGAATTTTATTATAATTTTATTAAAATATAATAATCACTTATTATAAATTAATCTCTGGTGTTACATTCTTCCCTCTTTAAAAAATTTCATCCTCAATATTTTCAGGGATAATACATTCTAAACAAATGGGGGTTTCTCTTGATTATAAAATCCTATAGTACTCATGTTTTATCTTAAATTTTATTATTTTTACTATAGAACATTTACCAGTTTATTTTTCCAATTCCTCAATACATTTTCCCTAGTTTCAATAATCTGTATAGGATATTCACAGTAAGATAGATTGGGTTCTAATTCAGTTTCTTCATAGGTGAGCACATGTCTTGGGTCTTGCATTTACTTCCTTAACAATGATACATAAAACACATTAGGTAAATTATAGATAATTGGTCGCATTTATAATCAGTAATCCATATCTCTTATTCTTCCCAAATTTTTAAAAGGTTTTATATACCTGAGTCTTAGTTTCCCTTTCTTAGCGAACCTTATAACAAGCTTCCCAAAAGATACTTTCAAGAAAACGTGATCTCTCACTTAAAATTCCCAAACATTCCTCTAATTGTTAGAATAAATCTTTTTATTGTATTTATTTTCTTTATATGATTATAAATAGTATTTAACTTTATCGTTTTCTCCTCTATGCATTCGCTTATAATAGAATTACTTCCATCAACTTCATCTCAACAAGTTAGAGTACAACATCTCTTTCTATATAATTATTTATATGGCACCATTTGAATACATAAATGTAATCTATTATTATAAGAAAAAATTAATAAATTTAAATAATGATCCCATGTACCTTTAATTTTATGTAATAATGACCTCAAAGAGTCATATAATGTTTGAATAGTCCTTTTTGACAATCCATTATTTTGAGTGTGATAAGAGATGCTCAAATCTATCTTGATATCAAGAACTTATAAAGAATTTTTTAAATTTCATTGTAAATCATGGACAGTGATCATACAGAATTAAAATAGGTTTTATATGAAGTATTAAAAATTTATTAATATATATTCCTTCTAGTAACTAAAGAGTTAAATCTTCTCTTATATCAAAGAAATGTGCATATTTTGTAATGCGGTCAGGAATAAAAAATATTACATCATTATTTCTATGAGTTATCGGTAATCTAGTGAAAATGTATATTTTAATGTCATCCCATTTCCATAAACTAATAGATATACATTTCAGGATTCCTCTAGGATTCTTTCTATCATTCTTTATCGATTAAAAACTAAGCATCTAGATACATAATATATAATTTAACACTTCATATTATTGTAAAAAAATATATTACATTAAATCCCTATACACATTGTTTCTAATAGGGTGTATAGAGAAATTTAAACTATTTTTATAGTCTAATAATTCCCTTGTTAGCTTAGGTATAGATGGAACACATGGCCTCTTTAAAAATTTCTGAATTCCATCTTCATATATGAAGTCTGAAAATTTCCCATCATTCATGAATTTAATTTTCTTTTTAAAATTATCATCATAAGGTTGAGAAATTTGTATCTATACCAATAAATATGGGTTAGTAATCATTTGAAAATGGTGTGATTTCTCCTCTTACATAATAATTCCCATACCTATCATTACTAGATATATGATCATAGGATCTATATCAGTCCTCATTTAGTTTAGGACTCTGTGATATTTCATTCTCAATGGATAAACTACCTTATTTTACTTCAATGGGTTGTAGTTCATTGAGAATTAATAATACTTGAGTAGTTTTAATCTCTATCCTTTTCCTCTTATTGATCTCTTTCTGTGAAAATATGTATTTTAAAATCTCACATCCCTCACCATAGAGATAATGCCTCCATATCATCAAATAAAATATTATGGATCCCAAGTAAATATAATTAATGAGATAGTTTTGTTCCTCATCCTTTAACTTCCCTGATACATAGGCAATAAATTTATCATTATGTATAAAGACACAACCAATTCCCTTATTTTATGCATCAATATATATCAAAAATACATCATTTCCTGATGGTAGTGTTATAATCATATAATTATCAAATATCATATTCAATTCATCATATCATTCTTCAAATTACATTGTCGATACAAACTTAATCTTTTTACATGTATACTTGGTTAACAAGTTAGAGAATATGGAAAAAATTTGAAAATATATTCGATATTAACATTAAAAACCAAGTAAACTGCATTCCTCATATATTTTATTTGGTGTAATAAATTATTGGAATACATTTTTCTTTATTGGATAAACTAAGATTCCATCCTTAAACAATATGATTAGAAAAAGAAACTCTCTAAAGCTAGAATTCACACTTGATAAATTTTCTATATAACCCCTATTTTAATAGTCTCAAAAATGATTCAAAATTTATTCTCATGGTCCACATAGATCATAGATTACACCAAGATATCATCAATAAATACCACAAAAAACTTATCAATATATTTCATGAATAGTATATTAATAATGATCCTGCACTTAGGGATGCCTATCAGCTTGAGGAGTCTTTGAAATTCCCAGAGGAGCTTGACTCCTGGATTGTGGCACATGATGCAACTTCCTTTAGAAGTTACCAAAATGGTGAAATGACTGTCGAGGCTTATCTTGATATTAGAAAAATAATTCTTATCAAAGTGTCTGAGGAATTTGAGAAAAATACAAATTTTGAATTTAAGAACATAACTTGGTAGTGATTCATGATGCTGGATTTCTTATCTGCTTCAGAGATTGCTTCTTGGATCTGAATCTGATCTGTTCAGTGGTTTTTCAAATAGTTTTTGCTTTGAAGGAGCTTTTATGTCCTATTTCAACTCAGTTTGGCTTCCTTTCTGATTCTGTCATTATCTGCTCACCTTGGATTGGCTTGATTCTTGTGGCTGTTTGAAATCTTCTTGCTAGAATCTTTAGGATACATCTTGCTTTCTGTTTTGACTTTGATTGATGATGGATGTTTGAAGTATATCGGTTTTCGGCTTTCAACCAGTCTATCTGTTAAATTTGAGGATTTTTCAGTCTGCTTCATTGATTTAGAAGCTTAAATCAGGCTGGCTTCTTTACTTTATGTGAAGATTTTAGGCTCCCTTTGGACTCTGGAAAAAAATTTATTTAGAGAGCAGCATGATATTTCTTTGTTGGAGAATCCCTCAGGCTGCTTGGTTGTTTGTGTTGCTGAAGATTCTGAGGTTCTCATTCTGACTGGTTCTTCTTATTTATGCGCTTGATGTGCAAATCATGGAGGGTTGTATCTAGAATTATTTTTCACTCTTATGGAGGTTGGATGACACTGCTCCTTGAAGGACTTCACCTCGACAGATATGTTTCTTTGTTTTTGTTACTTTTTCATGATTTCCATTGTTCTCTCTTTAAATCCCCACTGGTGTAAACACATTACACCTCGTTCTTGTACTGCAACTTTTTAATTTTAATAAATTCCCTTGATAACATGAACCAGGAAACTGGTTCATGTCATCACTTTAAAAAAAATATCTATAAAAATAGAGGGTGAATCAGTAAATCAATATAGAATTACTATAAAAAAATTATGTCCATACCTCATTAAAAATTCTATATTCAAAATATCTTCTTTATTTACTCAAAATTTACAATACACAAAACAAAGGTCAATATTTTAAAAATATTGAGCTCCATAAAGTTGATAGAATAATTAATTAATATGAGTAAGATGATTCTTGTTCTTTATTGTAATAGCATTGATTTCCATATAATCAATGCACAACCTCATATAAATATTTTTCTTCATAATGAAATGATCATGTGTTATGCATGTTCAAACACTAGGGGATATAAAACCAATACTACACAAATCCTCTAGTTGTTTCATTAAATCTAAAAATTTTATAGTGTCCATTATATATGTATTATCTAATATAATTCTTTAATAAGATATTAAATCAATGGAAAAAAATCAAATTCATGCTCTAGTGGATGTCCAGGTAATTCCTCAATAAATACATAATTGTATTACTATACAATAGGTACACCCTCAATTTAAAGATTAAATTTTCCATTAATATATTAATTCTACTCTTCTTCCCTAATAATTTCATTTATGAGATATAATAGGTGTGGATATCAGCATGATAGATAATGAATTCTCCTATATAAAGAGAAGAAATTCCATATATTAATCATGAATCATAATTTCTTTAACTTTATAATAAATTTTTTGAATTATATTTTGAAATACAGTACATACCAAGGACTATATCAATTGAAATAATAGGTATAAAAATAAAATATTTAAATAGGGCATTTTTATGCTTTATAATGGGAACTAACTGATATATCTTTATTGTGGGGAGAATTCAACTATGAGTTTTTCCCGATAACACCCATATTAAGGTGCTAGGGAAATATATAATTTTCTTAGAAAACATGGAAGATATAAAATTGTGAAATGAACTAGAATCAAATAAATTATTGTCTTAATTTGAGGCTAGGATTAATGTATCTACCACCACATGTTTAGGAACATCAACCATGATTGTTGTGATTGTATAAGCTTGGACTTTCTCCTTTGGAATTTTATAAGGAAAATTCCATTGAAGCCTGGGAAAATAATTTTTATAGTGTCTCATCTCTTTAAAATTAAATCATTTAACATTTTAAAATTAGTTATTTCCCTTATTTTTATGATATTGCTGTCCTTTCTCTCCATGCATAAAGTAAACTCACATTCCCAAAAAGCATGTTCAATAGTGTTTCTTTCAACATTTATTAAATGTAATAAATTACACCCTTTCTTTATTCCCTTTTCCATATTTTATATTCCAAATAAATCATTCACCCTCTTCTTATATTTCTTCCCTTTGAAGTCATAATAAATGGATAATTATTTCTCTATCTTGATAGTACCTGATATTATGTCCTCATATGATGAGAAGGTTTGAGAGACTAGGGAATATTAAATAATTGGAATTATCTCATCAAATAAATGGTAAATATTACTCTTTAGATTACATATGTATCCCACAAAATTATTTTATAATATTTTCAAGTTGGATTCATACATAAAAAATGTTTATCTTCTATTTATAGTAAACTCATGAATTTTTTCCCCATATCCTTGTTGAGTCAATAAGGTTTTCCTTATGACTTTTCCATTCCTTCTTGTTTTGAAAATCACAAACACCTTATCTTTAAGGAAAATCGCTTTTGTAAGGAAAAATGCTTTCTTAAGGAAAATCGCTTTTGTAAGGAAAAATGCTTTCTTAAGGAAAATCGCTTTTGTAAGGAAAAATGCTTTCTTAAGGAAAAACGCATTTATAAGAAAAATTTATCCTTATCATATTTTCATTAATATTTTTCTTAAGTATGAAATTCGGATTCACTTTCTCGGAATCATAAAAACTTTGATATAAAAGTATTCTGTTTTTAGGATTCGGTTCTGGACAAGAACTATAAGGAAGTTTCATTCCGAATTCCGGATATGAATTCTGACTTAGTTCTATTCCAGATTCAGGATACGAATTCTGAAGAAGAATTCTCATTACGAATTCTAATGAAGAAATCCCATTCCGAATTCTCATTACGAATTCTGAAGAAGAATTCTCATTACGAATTCCAATGAAGAATTCTCATTACGAATTCTAATGACAAATTCTCATTACGATTTCTGATGACGAATTCCTATTCCGAATTCCTATTCCGAATTCTCATTCCGAATTCACCTATTAAACAGAATCTGAATATCATTGTTTTATACACTCTGAATTTATTCACTCCGAACTTTCACTCCGAAATTTCTATTCCGAACTTTTATGTTAGAGTTTAAAACGATGTCGTACTTTCTGTTACACTTGTTTTGTTATAAAACGATGTCGTCCATTTTGTTATAAACTAACCGTTGTCTAAGTGACACGTGTATAGGTCCCTCCGAACTTTAAGGGAAATATGACCGTTGGAGAAGGAGCCGACCTTACCTATAAATAGGAGCTCATTTGAAAGAGCTCGGTGCTGATTGCTGAAAAAGTACTTACATGCTGTTGAAGTGATTTCTAGAGAGAGAGTCTCTTATTAACTCTCAAAGCTTCGTGCGACTCCGAATGTTGGTGATTACATTCGAGGGCTTCCGGGGATAGGGAGACAGAGGTGCCGACTACCTTAAAGATCGAGGGCTTTCTTGCTGAGAAAGACAGAGGTTGCCAACTACCTTAAAGTTGAGGGATTGCGGGGATAGCAAGACAGAGACACCGATCTTCGTATCGAGGGCTTACCCTGGTGTGGGTAAGACAGACTTTCTTGAAAGTATAAATCAAGGGACCTTTATCCAAGGTTGTTGGATACCCTTCTCTTTGGGTTAAAATACTATTATCTTGTTACTAGTAGTTTTACTACTTGTTGTTATTCCGCTGCAATTTGTATCTTAAGGAAAGTATAACTTTCTTATACTTCCTTACTTACTCTGATTAGTTTAGATTCTATACGCTTTAAGGTAGAATCTTATATTGTAAATTTTGTTAAGTTCAGTTCGGTGTTAGAGGTGTTGTGAATCTACTTAGTTTAACTTTGTTAAACTTAGTCCTTTCCTTTTCTTAAGGAAACTTTAGTTGTTCATAACTAACTTTAAAGGTTCCAAAGGAATTTTTAAAGTATACAATTCACCCCCCCTCTTGTATATTGAGCATCTCATATCATATTTCGATCCTACAATTGGTATCAAAGGTTGGAAACCTCTTACTCTATACCATTCTTACATTTGGTATCAGAGCCAAGGTTACTGAAATACTTGTACTCACATACAAGTTTTTCTTGCTCATTTTTCCATTCCGAACTTTGTCATTCCGGATTATCCATTCCGAACTTTTCTCATTCCGAACATTTTGATTACGAACTTTTGCTACTAACTAGTTTGTGTGCAAAGTTATTTTTAGTATGGCAGGAATGAATGTTGGATCTATTGACAATATGAATCCTACAAGGCCACCAATCTTCGATGGTAATGACTATGAATACTGGAGAGATCGTATGAAGACTTTTTTTATCAATACTGGAGTAGATAACTTTGTGATGCTTACTGGTGACTATAAAATTCCTGACAAGGAAGTCAGAACCTTTACTAACCAGGAAAAGCAAGAATATCAACTCAATTATAAGGTACGCAATACTTTATTATGTTCAATGACTAGAAATATATATAGCCAAATTTCTTCTTGTGAAGCAGCTAACTGTATATGGAAGAAGCTAGAGGTTACACACTTTGGGACTTCTAAGGTGATTGAGACTAGAAGAGCTATGCTTAGAGCTGAATATCATGGCTTCAATTTTCCTTATGGAGAACCTATCTGTAAAGTTCAACAAAGATTTATGACAATTGTCAACAGTCTACAATCTATGGGAGAGAAAGGTTTAGATGATGAAGCTCTTGTGGACAAGATAATTGATATTATGCCCAATGAGTGGGAATCCAAGAGAACAGCTATAGATGAGAACAGGAAGGTTACTCAAATTACTCTTGATGAATTATTTGGAACTCTTCTACAACATGAGACAAGAATGAAGAGAGATACTGACAATATCAAGAAGAAGAATGGAAATGGAACAGTTGCTTTTACTACAACTTCGAATCAGATGAAAGCTAAGACTCCTGAGAGAGTAACCAGATCCAAATCGAAGAAAGTCATTTTCCAATCCGAATCTAGTGAGAGTGAAGTTTCAGAAAATGAATTAGCCAATCTTGCTCGAAGGATGAACAAGATAGCTGGGCAAAGAAACTTTCAATCCAAGTATAAGAAAAAGGACAGGAAAGATAAGAAAGATGGAGAAGTTACTTGTTATGAATGTAAAAGAGCTGGACATATTAGACCTGATTGCCCTATGCTCAGAAAGAAAGAAAGGAAGGAAAGACATTCAGAAAAGAACAGGAAGAAGTATTACAAAGCCAAAGCTAAGAAAGTTCTGAAAGCTAATGACACCTGGAGTGCCAGTGGTGGTGACTCTTCAGATGAATCTTCTGAATATGAATCTTCAGGACAGAAGAATCTTGGTCTTATAGCCAGAATACCCATTGAAAATCATTGTCTTATGGCTAAGGTACGAAATGCTGAATCATTGACCAATGTTTCTTTAAATTCGAATGATAGTAAGTATTATAACTCTTCTGATGAAGAATCATCTTCTGATGAGGAAAATACTTTACCTACTTATGAAGAAGTCTCTAGGTTTGCTGAACTTCTTGAGATTGAGAATTCCAAACTCAACAAGAAACTTGATAAGGCAAATTCTAGGAATTCTATTCTTACTAAAGAAATATCAGATCTTTCTAAAGATCTTGATAAGAAAAATGATGATTTTGAAAGTATTTCAAAAAATCTTGAGGAAGTAAGTTCTGAGAAGAATAAACTTGCTAAAGAATTAGAAAAAGTAATTTCTAATAAAAATGTTTTCGAGCCCAACTCTAGTTCCAAAACTAATGATTTTGAGGATAAAAACTTGGTTGTAAAACTCAAGTCCGAAATTTTTTCCTTAAAGAAGTGTTTATCAAACTTTACCCATGGTAAGGAAAATTTTGATAAGATGTGTTCTCAAATACGACCTTTAAGAAATAAATCCGGATTTGGTTATACCCAAGAAAAACCTGTTTTCAGCAACAATTATTTTGTTCCTCAAAGTGCCCCATTTTGCACTAAATGTCAATGTGGTGGTCACTGGGCAAGAAGTTGTTCCTTAAACAAAACCCAATCCTTAGTTTTTCATAAATCTTACTTTTCTAAGAAAATGTGGATACCAAAAAATTTATTGTCCGAAAATCTCGGATCCAAACAAGTTTGGATTCCGAAAGTCTAACTTTGTTCTTAATTTTAGGAAAATAAAGAAAGTTCCAGCAACAATATTTGGTACATGGATAGTGGATGTTCCCGGAATATGACTGGTAACAAAAGCTTTTTTGAAAAGATTATCAAAACGAAAGGAGGAAAGGTAACTTTCGGAGACAATGCTAAGGGAGAGATTGTTGGTATTGGTAATATTGTTCTTTTAGGTAAAACTTTGATTTCAAATGTTCTTTTTGTTAAAGGTCTTAAGCACAACCTCATTAGCATAAGTCAGTTATGTGATGAAGGTTACCTTGTGAATTTTAGGAATGATAAATGCTTAGTTCACAATTCCAAGGAAGAATTTATTCTCTCAGCCAATAGACAAGAGAATGTTTACACCTTAAACTTAGAAGACCTAAGAAGCCAAGATTTACCTTGCCTAAGTGCAATGGAAGATCACTCTTGGTTATGGCATAGAAGATTAGGACACTGTAATCTTAGGAACCTATGTAAACTCTCTAAGAAGAAACTTGTTAAGGATCTACCGGAGCTTAGATTTGATTCTTCTAAAGTTTGTGATCCTTTTCAGTATGGCAAGCAACATAAATCTAGTTTTAAGTCAATCGGTGAAGTCTCAACAACCGATGCATTACAGTTGGTGCATATGGATCTTTTTGGTCCAACACAAACTGGAAGTATTGGAGGCAAATACTATGTGTTTGTTCTTGTTGATGATTACACTAGATTTACATGGGTCTATTTTCTAGCAAGGAAATCTGAAGCTTTTTCTTATTTCAAAAGTTTTAGAGCCCAAGTTAAAAATGAGAAAAACCTTCCATTGAAAACTATTCATAGTGATCATGGAGGAGAATTTCAAAATTCAGATTTTGAAACTTTTTGTAGTAAGAAAGGTATTACTCACAACTTTTCAGCACCTAGAACTCCTCAACAGAATGGTGTAGTTGAAAGAAGAAATAGAATTCTTCAAGAGATAACTAGAACCATGTTGAGTGAATATTTTATTGCTAGACATTTCTGGGCTGAAGCTGTAAGTACTGCTTGTTATACTATAAATCGAGTTTTGATTAGACCTTTTCTTAATAAAACTCCTTATGAGTTATGGAATGGTAGAAAACCAAGACTTTCCTACTTCAAGGTTTTTGGTTGCAAAGTATTCATTTTGAATACTAAAGATAACTTACATAAATTCGCACCAAAGTCTGATGAAGGGATTTTCTTAGGTTATTCCACAACCTCTAAGGATTATAGAGTTTTTAATAAAAATACTTGTACTGTTGAGGAAACAGTACATGTAAAATTTGATGAATCAGATCCTTTTGTTTTTAAAACCTCCCAACCTACATCTTCGGATGTGTTTTCAAAAACTGATTATCAACCGTTGATAGAAGAACCTTCTGATAAGGCAATTGTTCTAGAAGATAATTCTGAAACATTTACCCCAGAAGACTTTCTACCTTATGTTGATGAATAGGTTTTACAAAACCCAAACCAGGTGTTTCTTAAGAATCATCCCAGTGATAGTATCATTGGTGATGTAAATCAACCTGTAAGGACTAGAAGTTCCTTAAGAAATGAATTAGAACATCTAGCATTTCTTTCCCAATTAGAGCCTAAAAGCACTGATGAAGCTTTAGGTGATGATGATTGGATCAAAGCAATGCAAGATGAACTAAATGAATTCGAAAGGAATAAAGTCTGGACCTTGGTTGAAATACCTAAGGAAACTTCTGTTATTGGAGTAAAATGGGTTTTCAGAAATAAATGTGATGAAAATGGAGTAATTGTTAGAATTAAAGCTAGACTTGTTGATAAAGGCTATAATCAGCAAGAAGGAATAGACTATGAAGAAACCTATGCTCCAGTATCTAGACTTGAATCTATCCGTATTCTACTTGCCTTTGCAGCATTCTTTAATTTCAAACTATTTCAAATGGATGTGAAATGTGCTTTTCTTAACGGTTATGTTCAAGAGGAAGTTTTTGTTGAACAACCTCCTGGCTTTGAAGATACAAAACATCCTGATCATGTTTTTAGACTTACCAAAGCTTTGTATGGCCTTAAACAAGCCCCACGAGCATGGTATGATAGACTTACTGGATTTTTGCTTCAAAATAACTATGTTAAGGGAAATGCAGATCCAACCCTTTTTATAAAGAAAGATAAGAAAAATGTTTTGATTGTTCAAATTTATGTTGATGACATTATATTTGGTTCAACTCAGCAATCTTTGACTGACTCTTTTGCTAGTCTAATGAAATCTGAGTTTGAAATGAGTATGATGGGTGAGTTAACATTTTTCCTTGGTTTTCAAATTTCTCAAAAACCAGAAGGAACCTACATATCCCAACATAAGTATATTAAAGATCTTCTTAAAAAGTATGGTTATGACAACACTAAAAGTATAAGTACTCCCATTGGTACCTCAAACTCTTTAGATCTTGATGAAGCTGGGAAACCAGTAGATCAAACATCTTTTAGAGGTATGATCGGAAGTCTACTTTACTTAACAGCTAGTCGACCAGACTTAATGTTTTCTGTATGCTTGTGTGCAAGATATCAATCCAATCCTAAGGAATCTCATTTAAAGGCAGTAAAAATAATTTTTCGCTACCTTAAAGGAACCATGGATCTAGGATTATTTTATACTTCTGGAAATGATTTTGTTCTAAAAAGCTTTTCTGATGCTGACTTTGGTGGATGTAGAATGGATAGGAAAAGTACATCCGGAACTTGTCATTTCTTAGGAGATTCATTAGTTTCTTGGTCATGCAAGAAGCAACATTCTGTTGCACTCTCCACTGCTGAAGCTGAATATGTAGCAGCTGGAAGTTGTTGTGCACAAGTGTTGTGGATGAAACACACACTCACAGACTATGGCTTGAGTTTTACTAAAACTCAAATTTTGTGTGATAACACAAGTGCCATTGCCCTAAGTAAAAACCCTGCACATCACTCCCGTGCAAAACACATAGATATTAGGCATCACTTTCTTAGGGATCACACACTTAAAGGAGATATTATTCTTCAGTTTATCGGAACGCAAGATCAACTTGCTGATATCTTCACAAAATCTTTACCTTCTGATAGATTTGAATATATTAAACAGAAGTTAGGAATGATAACCGTAAGGTAATCTTCCTCAATTAACTTTCTGTTGAAAAATCTCCTTACAGTAATAAAACTCCTTTTCATAGGGGGAGTACATTTGTTTGATTATCTAAAAAAGTTTTTCAAATTTTGTTTTCAAACTTTTCGGAATGAAAATTTCCGGAATGGAATTTCCGGAACAACAATTTTCCAGAAAGGATATTTTCGCACAGAATACTTCTGGAATGGAAGTATTCGTATTGAAAATTTCCGGAATGGAAAACTTTTGTACTGGTATTTTCATAACGGAACTTTCGTACTGAGTCTTTCGTATTGACTTTTCGTGTTTACCTTTTCGTATTGAGTTTTTCGTATTGAGTCTTTCGTATTGACTTTTTAGTATTAAGGTTTTCGTATTTAGTTTTTCGTATTGAGCTTTTTGTAGTCATCTTTATATTACCCATTACGAATAACTTTCCTAAGCTAATCCGAAAGGTATGATTTCCTTACTGAAGTTTTCGTAATCATATTTTACTTGCTGGCAATTTCTTATAGTTTGTTTTTGGTTTTTGAATTTCTTAAATCTTTACTTTAATAAAACCTCAAAAAGATCGGATTCAAGCTTTCAACCGTTAGATCTGATCTCAGATCATTCTAAACCGTTAGATCAACCGAGGAAGTTGAACCGTCATCCCAATGCCTATATAAAGGGGACCCTATTTTCTCGTCCCACATCGATTTCAAGCTTTTGCGTGCTGAAGCTCTGACTCTCTGATTTAAGGCCATTCCGAACTTCAGTCTTCTCAGTTCCGAACTTCTCAGAGACTTCTGATCCGAATGTCTTCAGAGTTAGCTTCTCAAGAAATGTCTTCAACTAAGCCCATTTCACAGTGGTTAGTCTACAGAGAACGGTTAGTTCATCCGAATTTCTTCAGCAACTATGATTCTATCATATCAAAGAATATCAAGCTGAATGGCTGGGAGGATGTTGCGATATCAAAAACCGGCAACCAAGATGAAGTCTACTCAGATTTGCTCGTTGAGTTTTATGAGACAGTTGCTGATGAGGAAGATAAAATTGTTCAAGTCTCCGATAGTGAGAACAGATCTCCGGAACAGGTTTCAATTCCGGAAAAACAAAAGGGAAAGAAAATTCTTGCTGATACCCCGAGTTCAGAAAAAAGTTTGAGGAAGGAAGCTGGTAGCTCTTCTAAGAGGAAGTTGGAGCTTATTGAGGAAGAAAATTCTCCTAGCAAGATTTCTGATTCAGAGTCATCATCGTTGGGGCACGATTTTGTTGTACAATCCTTGAAGAAGTTGGTGGGAACAATTCCGACCTTCTCCAGTATTGACTCTCGGTGCCAGATGCTCCAACATACAATGAATCAGAAAACCGACTCCGTATCCATGGTTATGGATAAATGTGTTGAGATAGAAGCCCAGTTCAAAAATTTCTTTATTGGTTACGAATCCCATAAAAGATCGTGCAAAAGGATGACTAGCTGGTCGAAGAAGAATGTGGAAGAGATGAGGTTGTTGGATGAGTTTCAGGAGAATGTTAAGGATGCTTTTCAAACCGAGGACAAGAAGTTTCATGAGATGTCTGCATCATTCGATGAGAAATTGACAGAGGAAAAGAACATTCGGAGTCAGGAAGTAAGAGATCTGAATGGAAAGCTCAACTCTGTTAATCAAAGTTGGAAATTTGAAAGGGATCATCAGATCAATTTTCTAGAAAGGATAAAGTCTCAGGAAGAGAAAATGGAAGCTCAGGAAGAAAAGTTGAAGGCTCAGGAAGAAATCATTCAAGCTCAGTCAGCAAGAATAGTTGCCTTAGAAAAGCAAGCAGAGGAAGATCATAAGGATCTCAAGAAGATCAAGACAATTCTCAAGGGGCTCATGTCGAAGGAGAAAGATCCGAAATGACCAATCCGATCTTTTTGTTGTAATCTGTTTTTGTTGCTGACATTTCAAATATAATGAAAATTGTGCTTGTTGTTTCTATTGCTGTCGTTACTAATCTTTTCAGGTACTTTGTTATTTTTTTTTCATTCCCTCCAATTCTTTTTGAAAATCACAAAGGGGGAGAAGGAAAAGATCCTTAAGAAAAAGAGGAAATCTAATAAGTGCTTATCAGAGGGGGAGAAAGAAAAATACCCAAGGAGATAGAACTCTAATAAGAGTTTGTTTAATGGGGAGTTTTTCTTAAAGAAACATCACTCCGGAAATATGAATACGATCCTTAGAGATTCAAAGCCTAAGGGGGAGTTAGTCGTATTCATCCATTTCTTAAACCAAGGGAGATAAGCTTTAATGTGTTTCTTTCTTCTTAGAATAGCTTTTTCGTAAGGATGTTTGTGCTTTCCAAAAAGGGGGAGATTGTTGAGTCAATAAGGTTTTCCTTATGACTTTTCCATTCCTTCTTGTTTTGAAAATCACAAACACCTTATCTTTAAGGAAAATCGCTTTTGTAAGGAAAAATGCTTTCTTAAGGAAAATCGCTTTTGTAAGGAAAAATTCTTTCTTAAGGAAAATCGCTTTTGTAAGGAAAAATGCTTTCTTAAGGAAAATCGCTTTTGTAAGGAAAAATGCTTTCTTAAGGAAAATCGCTTTTGTAAGGAAAAATGCTTTCTTAAGGAAAAACGCTTTTATAAGAAAAATTTATCCTTATCATATTTTCATTAATATTTTTCTTAAGTATGAAATTCGGATTCACTTTCTCGGAATCATAAAAACTTTGATATAAAAGTATTCTGTTTTTAGGATTCGGTTCTGGACAAGAACTATAAGGAAGTTTCATTCCGAATTCCGGATATGAATTCTGACTTAGTTCTATTCCAGATTCAGGATACGAATTCTGAAGAAGAATTCTCATTACGAATTCTAATGAAGAAATCCCATTCCGAATTCTCATTACGAATTCTGAAGAAGAATTCTCATTACGAATTCCAATGAAGAATTCTCATTACGAATTCTAATGACAAATTCTCATTACGATTTCTGATGACGAATTCCTATTCCGAATTCCTATTCCGAATTCTCATTCCGAATTCACCTATTAAACAGAATCTGACTATCATTGTTTTATACACTCTGAATTTATTCACTCCGAAATTTCACTCCGAAATTTCTATTCTGAACTTTTATGTTAGAGTTTAAAACGATGTCGTACTTTCTGTTACACTTGTTTTGTTATAAAACGATGTCGTCCATTTTGTTATAAACTAACCGTTGTCTAAGTGACACGTGTACAGGTCCCTCCGAACTTTAAGGGAAATATGACCGTTGGAGAAGGAGCCGACCTTACCTATAAATAGGAGCTCATTTGAAAGAGCTCGGTGCTGATTGCTGAAAAAGTACTTACATGCTGTTGAAGTTATTTCTAGAGAGAGAGTCTCTTATTAACTCTCAAAGCTTCGTGCGACTCCGAATGTTGGTGATTACATTCGAGGGCTTCCGGGGATAGGAAGACAGAGGTGCCGACTACCTTAAAGATCGAGGGCTTTCTTGCTGAGAAAGACAGAGGTTGCCAACTACCTTAAAGTTGAGGGCTTGCGGGGATAGCAAGACAGAGACACCGATCTTCGTATCGAGGGCTTACCCTGGTGTGGGTAAGACAGACTTGCTTGAAAGTATAAATCAAGGGACCTTTATCCAAGGTTGTTGGATACCCTTCTCTTTGGGTTAAAAGACTATTATCTTGTTACTAGTAGTTTTACTACTTGTTGTTATTCCGCTGCAATTTGTATCTTAAGGAAAGTATAACTTTCTTATACTTCCTTACTTACTCTGATTAGTTTAGATTCTATACGCTTTAAGGTAGAATCTTATATTGTAACTTTTGTTAAGTTCAGTTCGGTGTTAGAGGTGTTGTGAATCTACTTAGTTTAACTTTGTTAAACTTAGTCCTTTCCTTTTCTTAAGGAAACTTTAGTTGTTCATAACTAACTTTAAAGGTTCCAAAGGAATTTTTAAAGTATACAATTCACCACCCCTCTTGTATATTGAGCATCTCATATCATATTTCGATCCTACAATCCTCTCATTTCTCATGAGTAAAATACTATTCCAAGAAATGTACCTTAAAATACTTCCACTCCATTTTTTCTATTTCATCCCCATATTTATCTTTTTTAATTAAATACCACCATTGATTTTCACCCCCTGTGAGATGATAAACAATCATGGTCACCTTTTCTCATTCATTACTTCCTAAGGAAAGAAATATTTTCTCTAAATAACTTATCCATTAATAATGCACAAATGGATTGGTAGTCCCATTTAATTATATAGTTTTTTATGGATGAAATGGTCCAAATTTTTTCACTACATTTCAGATCAGAAGGATACTCTATGCAGGTAAGGTTATTGGTCATAACCTAAGTTAGTAGCGCTAATATATTTATAATTTTTTTAGATCCAGATACAAATCCAAATTAAGCTTCATTATCATTCCTAATAAGGAAATTACTATATAGATTATATGAATTGATAGTCTCCACACCTTATATTATGTTCAATTTCTAAATAATTCCATAAAATATATTAGATTGTAATAATCTGAAACATAAGGTATAATTTTAAAACTTGTGAAACTCTTGACATAACATGAAAATTTATCCATAGTAAATCATAGGATCATAAACTTAATATCATTGGTAATATTCATAATATTTTACAATCTTTCATAATTGTTTGTAAATAAAATGTGATTTAACCCAAGCATATCCCCTAAGAGTGTCAAACTAGGTAATAAATAATGGTACTCTCACTATGCATCGGAATGATGGACAGGATATACTTGACCAACTCTTTTTGAGGTTGTTACCCCTAGATGTATCTGTTCTAAACTACATCCAATTATTGTATCCATAAACAGATTTATTTTTAAGAAAACCACATAATATTGAACTTACCAAAATCATTAAGGTACTATTATACAATTATGACATATCCCTAATTTTTTCATAGTGTTGTATTCACTAATCTATATATTTCTAAATCTCGTTTCCAAGGTGTATAATAAAATTACTCTCATACTAACTTTAAAACCTTAACTTTTGGATCTCGTAGCTGATGTTTATTTTACTACATTTGCACAAGAACAATATATCACATCCTGAAGGACCAAATAGTTTAATAGTCTTAGGTTAATAGATATAATAATGAATATCACATTACATAAGGAAACATGAAATAAAATATAATAACCATTGTGATAAGTTTTTTCATTCTACTAAATCTTTGATTTCATTCATAGACCCCTTATTTATATCCTGGGGAAGGTTAAACCTAGTTAATGGTGAGATAATATGCTTAGTAAGGTAAAGAATACAATCAAATATGTAAAAAAGTAAATAAAATATGAATAATATGGATGAGATAAGAAATAATAAAATATTACATATAAATAATACCATAAAAATAAGACAAAATCCATGGATTACATAATAACATAAATAATCACATGGATAATAATTACTTGTTTCATAATTATTAAATGTACAATTCCCTGTATTATAATATTATTGTAAAAGGATTATGCTAAGAAATCATACATAAAAAGGTAAGGAATACACCAAAAAACCAAACTAGTTTTCTTCAAAATACTTACCAATGTATTGATGGGATACAGAGAGCCTCACTCATCACATACTATGTCCAATGCATTCATCATATGATAGGGGTGACCATAATAAACGTTAACATTCATATTGGAAAACTATCAGACAAAATTTTAATAATTCCAAAATCAATAAACATAATCATAATCTATCTATAGTAATATGGTGAATTGTATGAGAAGATTAAATCCCCAGTAAATTAAATATCCATTAAATAATTTTTACATAGAATAATATACTTGAAAAAGATAATCAAAGTATTTCTTTAGGTAAATACACTTTTTATTTTGGAATAACCTATTAAAAATCTAAAAATTTCTCAAATAATAAGGAAAACATATTTTTTGAAAGAAATATTGTAGACTTTTGAATTAATCTTCAAGGTAATGAGTATTTAAGATGAAAAAAAATCAGTTCAAGCCATATACATTAAAACAAATATTCCATTCAAATTTTTAGTAAAAATTTAAAAGTACCACATTTAAAAAATGAAAAGAAGATTAATTTTTAATAATTTTTAAAATTAAACAATATTAAAAATTAATTTAAATAATAATTTGATAGTAGTAAAAATATTCTTGAAAATAGTTTTATAAAACATGAACATTTAAGAGAAATATTCTCGATCAGGTATAAAAACAAGGTATATTTTCCTTAAAAAATTATTTTGGTATGTTTAGTATAAAAGAGATTAAAATTAAATTATGACATAAAATTTATATAAAATAAAATTTAATAATAATATATATTGGATTTAAGATATAATGATCAAATAATTATTCTATTAGAGACATAGAAACAAAAAATCTCATATAATGATGAAATTATAAAATAAACCCAAACTACTTTGGTAAATTTTGAATAATATGCCCCATTAATGAAAGAAAATTATAAATATATTTAAATATATATAATATTCCTAGTAGTAATTATAATATTAATTCATGGTCATTTTCTACACCACATAAAATAAAAAAATGGTGAATATAACATGTTTCTCATTGAAATAAATGTTAGATGAAAATCCCTTACCTTAGGTATAACCTACGTTGTGGTTGTTTTTAGCCTCCTGTATAATAATTTAAATTTATTATAATAATATATTAGAACCATATAAATACTTATAATATCATATATTATCCCATTATAACATTTAAATACCCATTTATTAATAATTATTTAATAAATTCATCATTTTTTAGTGTTAACTGTTTCATTTTTATGTATTTTTGGTGTGGTAGTTTTAGTCCTTTGAAATTGATAATATTTATATAAACTCCATAACTTTAACAATGATATAAATATCATATATATTCATTATATATATACTTATAGTTATCCAAAAAAAATTATAGTTAGAAAAATGAATTGCACCATTCTTGGAGATGGTAGGTCATACATACACATGATTTTTTTCAATTTTAGATGGATGGAAAAAAAATTAAATAATAAATATACTTACCATAATAATAATTATATCATATATAACCCTTGAATATATCATTTTCACCATCCATGTAAAAAAATGAAAAATGAATCACATTGCTTCGTGGAGGCGGTAGTCAACACATTTTCATGAGCAACGTTATCATTTTCCCATAGATTAGATGGAAAAAATATAGATGTGATATTATGATTCTATAATAATAGTCATTTTAATAATATAATATATATATATACCTTAAATCCATTATTATATCATTTTTTGAGAGGCAGTGATGGAAAATGAATTGCATCGGTTCATGAAGAGGTGGTCCACCGTACATGTGATCGATGGTTTCATTTCCCATTAGATGGAAAATAAGATGGATAAATATTATGAAATAAACATAATAAAATTTTATTATATGTAATATTATCATGTTATTATATTTTATTTATTATCACTTAATTTAAGGTGGTAAAATATAAAGAAAAAAATCAAAAGAACATGGTGAAGATGATTAACTTCGCTTAGAAAACCCTCTATTGGATTTCCTATAAAGGACCCTATGGTTGTTATTTTTGAAAGATAAGAACCTATATCACATGGATAAGGATGTTGTAGATATACTTTTTTATGGTTTTTTCTAGATAAAGGGCTTGATATTTATAATTAAGAGAGGGGAGGAGGTTCCCTTTTATAATTTAGGTAAATGTCACACTTGTAAATTTTCAAAGTTTTACAATAATTTCAGGTAAATTTCATGGAAAAATGGATTCAAAATGGCTTATTTTTTAATTTGATATTTTTAATTTATAAATACAACCATAAAATGTAGTTTTATCAAGTTTTGAGTTCATTTTAACCCTTATCCTTTTAGATGAACCCCCTAGGTAAAATCATTTTATCCTCAACCATATTAATTGTGTTTTTTTTTGTTTTTACTATTAATTATGAAAAAAAATTAAGTTTAAATTATTAAAAAAAATTATAATTATGATTCTAAATATTTATTTTGTTTTATCAAATTTTATTGATATACTTAGTATAATATAATTTAAAAAATACATGAAAATCATGTCAAAAAATGGGTTTTCAAAAAAAAATTATTTTTCAAACATAAGATGATCTCACATTAACTATATGAATAGTAATAATATTTATATATATAATCTATAAATTTAATTTAAATAATTAATTATTAAATATTATTTTTTATTTAAAATGGAACAATGTTATTTCTTAAAAAATAGTTTTCTAAAAAAATATTCATTTTTACCTCCAAAAGATCTTATATTTATTTCATTAATATTGATAGTAAATAAATTTTTTATTATAAATATTATAATAAATTATTATAAATAATATTATAAATAGTTAGATGCAAACTTTTTAATTATTCCTAAAATAATTCTTTAAGGGAAATTTTCAAAAATACATTTAAGGATTATTTTGACATGTTAAGTTCAAAATCATAATTCATCCTAGGAATTTATAATTTTTGTGTCATTAAATATTAAATTTTTCATTTAATTATAGTTTTATTAAAATTTAATTTTCACTTACTATAATTTAATCTTAGTTGTTACATTATAGAATCATATATCTTGATAATTCCATCAATGGAGTTGATTTTGAGGTATGTTGAAGGAAGGAATGAAAATTCACAAAATTTATTGACTATTCTAAATGAGGTTCTCATGTATGTCCAATGAAACCAATCCATAATCAATAATTTAATTTAAATTATATACAAGATGATAATCATGAATATTATCTTATGGTGATCGTTATATGATGATTTTATAGAAAACATTACATTCTTGAGAGTTCTATCTCCAATCAATTTATAATTTCATTGAAACATTGAATCCTACCCCAATATATAAATACTTCATTAATGGATTAAATTTCCATAATAAATAAACTATCAGTAAGAGATCTAGGATGATTAATAATAGATATCTATTGAATATCACTTTTCATTGGTAGATCTCAATCTGAGAAAGAAACATTTTCAACATAGTAGATCCACCACTACTGTATAAAGAAATAGATAATTCATCATTGAATCATGATAGAAAACATAGATGAATCATAGATCAACTCTCATATCATGATAAATATGAATATTTGTTGTATAAAAAATGAAATATCATCATTCTTATCTTCCTTAGATCGGTCAATTGATGGTGATCCTTATAAGATATATGGGAGAGCTCTACGACTATAGAGGAAGGTTTAAAATATGGAATAATCTAAATGGGGATGGATTTTTGTATTAGAAAATATGGTATTGCATGTTTAAGTAAAATATATGGGGTTTATTTAATTCACCCTCAAACTGGGAACATGGGATTCTCAATGGGCTTCACCAGTGAGATAATTGGTTTTTTACCCTTGAAATCCCATTAAAAGCATTGCAGGTTGGTTGGTGGATCCCCATCTGTGAGCTGGTGGCCTTGTTTTACCCCTCGTGTAGCCTCTAGGAACCAAAAACATAAAAATACAACCTGAGGCCCCTATATCATTAATACTAACCTAAAAATATCATATTTTTTATATAAAATATCAACGTAAATGAGGATATTATTAACTTTAAACATATCATGCTTCAAAAAAATTGATGATGTTAGAAAGAAATTAGTGTACTTAGAGAATAGATACATAAAAATATTATTAAAGTACAATATTAATATTCTCAAACATATTTATTTATATAAGTTACCCTTCTATACTCATCACACTTTAAACCTTAAATTAAACCCTAGAAATGGAAAACCTAATAAAGTGTGATCACATATTCTCAATAAGGGTATATATGGGAGAAATAAATCATATGTGTATATAATATGATCATAACTGTATGATAAAATAATCAAGTCAAATTTTTCAATGTCAAAGATTCATACCCAAAAAAAATAGATCAAAAACTCAAAAAATAGTATATATCTAGAATCATGATTAATTAGTGTTTCAATGAAGTAATAATCATTCATGTGTCATAATATAGGCATGTGTCATCATAAACATAGGAAATAAAATAAAAATGTGAAAAAAAAAACAAATGTGAAATCATGTCTATGATTATCATCATCATCTCATGACATAATAATATCACATTACCCAATTAATTGTAGATATATAACAGACCCAACTATAACATAATCAAAATCTATTCATATATATGCCACAATTTCAGGAAAACATTTACCATTTCATCATATCCTCACCCATGGAAAAATAAACAGGTTTCATCAAGATTTATTCATCATAATGAATAACCATCGAGAGAAATTATAATGATGGTATCAATAGATTATGTCCCCAATGAAGTATAAGTATCATCAAATTATAATTTCATAGATAAAAATACTAATAAAATTTTACTGAAACATTTCTTGAAGAAAACCCTTTTTAATTTTCAAATCATGTATTTTGAATCTAAAAATTTTCAAAATATTACTTTTAAAACATTTTATTTTAAAATAACCATATAATCAAATAAATGATGTTTTAAATAAAATATTATTTATGATGAAAATAAATTTTATTCATGAAATATGTGTCAAAAAATGATTTTTTTCACACCATTGGTAAAAAAGTACCTTATCCAAAAAAATTATTAAAATGTTACTTTTAATCTTTTTTATATAAATTTAATTATATGTAAAAATTTCGTTAAATAATTGTATAGTACTTAAAATATTCTTTAAAATATTTTTTATTAAATATGAACATGGAAGAAAATTAATTATGACCAAATAGGAAATGTAGTAGGTTTTTCTTAAAAACATTTCCTTGATAATTTTAAGTAACAATGAAAGGAAAAAATAGAACTATTACATAAAAATTCAATAAATAAAAATTGGATAATAAAATATATAGATTTTAAAGTATAATATATATCTAATTTATTTCAACGTACATTTAGTATAGATAATCACAAAAAGAAATGAGATTGTAACATAAATCCATTTTCTCAAGTATTGTCTTGCTTCGTATGCATTAAAGAATCCTATATAACAAATATAGATTTATTATACATATAATACAAAAATCTTCATGAATAAATAACTATATATCATACCATTACAATTTTAAATTCTCTATTTATTAATATTTAGTCCTTAAAATGGAAAATCGAGGAAAAACTAGTCTATTTTCTATACATTTTATGGTTCACTGGTTCGGGAAATTAAACATTGTTCATGATTTTATCATATAAATAATCTTAATCATTACATATGTATAATATTTTTTATTATTTACACTTTTATAATCATTCATATAAATCATTGATCATAATTTAACTATATCACTTCATGGAGATGGTAGTCGGTACATACACACAAGTGATGACTTCCTTTTTCGATGGGTGGAACAAACAATAGATAAATTGTAATTCACCTTCATATAATAATTATTATACTATTAACATCATATATATATTCATTTAATTCATCTTTATTACTATCCATGTAAAGAGTAAATGAAAAATGAATAGCATCATTTCGTGGAGGTGGTAGCCCATATGTATGCATGTGCGACATTATCATTGTCTAACAAATGGAAAGGTAAAATGATATAAAAGATATTTTAATTATATAAGAATGATTATGTAATAAATATTATATGAAAATATTAAATCCATCATAATAACCATCCATGAAATACTATTATGGGAAATAAATCTTATCGCTTCATGGAGGTGGTAGTTTACATGTATGAACGATCGACAATTTTATTTCTCATGTGTTGGAAAAAAGATGGAAAATACTTGTTCCATAATCTTAGTAACATAAAATTATATTTAAAATACCATAGTAATCATGTTATGATATATATAATAATTTTATTCAATTTTTAAGTATAAAATAAATTTGAAAGAACTCGGTTAAGAGTTATACCTTATTATTGAGAAATCTCATTTGTATTGTACCTTAAGCCTAAAAAAGGATGGTATTCTGATCAAAAAAGAACCTATATTATGGGGGAATTATTTTAGAAAAGGATTTTGGATGGTCTTGGTAGATATTAGAGGCTCATTAAGTGTAGATAAGAGAGTATAGATTTTTCCTTTTATGTATGGGGGAGAGGATACCCTTGGAATTTTTCGAAAGATTAAAATATATTAATGTCTTAATCAAGAAAAATTTTAAATGACTCATATTCAAATAAATTAAGATATTTTTTCAATATATGAAAAACAAATATTATTTATAAATGTTTTTAGGCCATCTTAATCCTTATTATTTTATTTTTTGACATTTTATTCTGTTTTAACTCTTACCATTGTAACTACTTTTTCACAAAAGTTATTATTCATAATAAAAAAAATGAAGGTGGAATCATTAAAAATTTAGTAAATTATGATTCTAATTATAGATTTCATTTTAAAAAATTCAATTTCTATTATTGGAAGAAATTAATTTAAAATCAATCCCATAAAACATGATGCAAAACATTTTTCGAAAATTCCTTTTTTAAGTATAGAAATGTTTTTTAAAATAAATTTAAATTTTATTTCAACTAAAATTTATTATATTTTTTTTATAAAAAAATATTTAATTAAATTTTAAAATAAATTCAAAAATAAGTTTTACTTTTTGGATGATTTAATAGAGGAGAAATTTTTCTATAAACATGGTATTTTTTAATATTCATGGAAAAATTAAACTTTTTAGAAAAATACTATAATTTCACCTTAATATAATTTTCATAAGATAATTTCAAAATTGTATCCCTCTTATAAAATAAAATTTATAAAATTTTTATAAATTAACTATAATATATGTAAACAAAATATATCAAAAAAATTGAATAGAAAGTATTTTTAATGTATAAAAATGATTTCACTGAAATTTGAGTTCTTATTTATTATAAATTAACAAATACATTTACAATATATAATATATTTATACATATTTTTTAAAATATTTTTTAAAATATTTTCATTATTATACATTCATTTAATTTAATAGTGAGGTTATAATAGTATATTATATCATGTCAATGTTAGACTCAGGGTCGTGTGTAAAACAATCTATCAAATACTTCAATTTTATTTCAAGTTAATATATATATATAAACTTTAAGTGTAACATTATACCCCATTACAATAATTTTATCCTAAAAATGATGACTCTAGTATAAATAATTAAGTATACTTCTGCATCATCACATATTTGGGTTACTATGTAGCTTCCTCAAATTTATTTTTTCACAACAACACATTGATTAGGTTAGTGATCTTGTTCTGTATCACTTTCTCTCATCGATATAGATCTCCAATAATAGTTCCTCATGATATACTTCATTCTAAAATGGCATGACCATTGAGGTAAGTACTTGTTAAGGATTATTTGTGTATATCCTCAGGGAAGATATATAGAACACATCATAAACTTAAGATAGATTTGGTGGAAGAGACAAGGTATAAACAATCATCTCAACATGATCATGATTTTTTAAGGGGATAATATATATTCATATTATAATTCCCTTCTTTAAAAAATATCATAACATTTTTTCAAGTATATATTCATAGGAATAAATTATCATAAACTTTGAACTCTATATCTCACTAATGGTTGTCAAGAAAAATTATTTCAACTATGAGTTGTCCTGATGTGATGTTGAATGGATCTAACCTTCTATTATATTTCCTTGACTAGAGCAGGTCCCAATATCTTTCATTCACCAACTTCATCCTAGATCATTAGTGCTCTAAACTTCTTACGATAGTGGTCTTCATAAAGATTCATCTGAATGCTTGAGTGAAAGATATTGTAATATTAAAACTAAACTATAGAAATTTTTTGATCCCAAAACACCATTAAAATTAATATATCATGATCTCATAATTTCTTTAAGGGTTTTAATGGTAATCTTAGATATACCGCCTATCCGAGGATGATATTTTTTGTAAAAGTTCAACTCTGTATTCGATTCTAGCTTAAGACTTCTATAGATCATCAAGGTAAACCATGGATCCTGATTAGATGTAATATAATTTGGAACTAACTAGCTTTCCATATTATTAATGTATATCCTATAAATTTTATCAATATGGTATACATCTAAAATTTTAATTAAATTTTATTATTTCATAAGAAAATTTCATCAAACTAAATAACATTATTCCCTTTATATGTTTTTGAGACTCTGTTGACTAAATATTTGGTAATGTTTTCCTATTTCTATTATAGTAATGGTATTAGTGATAAAATACCCTTATAATTTTATCTATCATCCTTAACTTATGACAAGCCATGAATTGGCATGAATACTCTTCAATATCCCTTTTCATGTTGTCCCACCAGAAATACTCTTTCATATCTCTATCAATTTTCATACTTCCAAGATGAATATAGAATGGTGAACTATGAGGTTCACACAATAACTCCTTCTTTAGATTTGGTATTGATGATACACATACTTTTTTTGTGATACTTATCATTCCCTAATAATATTGGTTGAATTTAGTAGCATTCAACACCTTCTTATATAGTTCAATACCTTCCTTTTGTGCCTTATCAATCCTCACATGGATGAATGGTAGAACATTCATAAGTAAAGATATTATTAGTCTTATTTACTCATAAATAAAATACCATAATTATACAAATCTATAAATATTATATATATTTTAATCATCATCATGTAAAAACATTTGTGTTCTTTTTGACTCAAAGTATCTACCACCCTATTCACCTTCATGGGGTGGTAATGTATTGATTATTCATAATATTTAATCAAATATAATAATATAAATTGGATCCTATTTAACTATTTCAATGTGAATATATATTTTTAGATTTTATTATCAGTATATATATAACACCATTCAAAATAATGATAATTTCTTTATATTTTAAATAAAAAATATACTACGGTCATCTCCAAACCATGAGTTAAGTAATTTTGCTCATGATTTTTCAATTAGTGTTAAGAATAATATATTTCTATATTATTATATAAGAGGAAACATCCCAGAACCTTATTTAATGCGTCACTATAGATCAAAAACACTTCTTTACTATAAGGTGATGTAAGCATAATTTCACTAGCTAACCTTTTTTAGAACCTTGAAATTTTAAACACATTCATTAGTCCAAAGAAACTTTTCACCCTTTCATTTCAACTTTTTTGGTAGATTATATGTATATAAAAAATCCATCACAAAAAAAAAATTAGTATTTCTACAACCCAATAAAACTATGTATATTAGTTAATGTTGTTTATATAGTCTAGTTTTCAATACATTTCACCACTAAAGAATCCACCAATATACACTAACTTGATATTATATGAAGCAAGATTGAGACTTTTAATTTCAAAAATCTACACATTGTAAATTTAATATATAACTTATCCTTACTTAGGATCTTAAGAACAATCCTCAAATGTTCTTCATGATCTTCCTTTATCTTTGAAAATATAGGAACATCATCTATAAAGACTACCAAAAACTAATCTAGGTAATATATAAAGACATTATTCATGAAATCTATGAAGATATCTAGGGAATAGGTAAGTCCAAACTGAGTCACTATAAATTCATAATGATCATAACTCATATAGAAGTTTTTCTTGGTTATATCCTCACTTATGAATCCTTAATTTATTATATCCATAATTAAGGTCAATCATGGAAAAATATTGATCTCTTCACTTTAGATCAAACCGGTCATAAATATAGGGTAAAGGATAATTTTTCTGGATAGTGATCTTGTTCAATTATTGATAATCAATTCGAAGATTCATTGGAACATATTTCCTATTAAAAAGAATAGTTTCACCCCATTTTAACACACTAGGGAATATTAATCCCTTATAAATATTCTCTTGGAGTTTATTAGTTAATTACAGTATCTCAATAGAGTCTATTCTATATAGAGTCTCAAAAATAGATTTAGAACTAGGTATGAGTTCTTTAAAAAATCAACCTCACAATTCAGGGGAAGACTTCAAAGGTCTTCTGAAAATACATTATCATATTCCTGAAAAATAGGTTTATGTTAAATTTTTAGTTTCTCCACAACTATTTGAGAAAAATATCATACAAGAATAGAAAATAAAACCATACAATTGAAGTAATTATAATAGGAATATCAAGTCCATCATCACATCTATATACAATCATAGGTTGATTCTGAAGAACAAACATAGCATTCCTTCATCAAAAAATATTAATGGTTTTATAAAGGGAAATAAAATCCATACCCAGAATCATAAAAAATCAACTAGAGAAAAGATCACATGATTTATAGGAAGCACATTCCCATAAACTTATAATAGATAGGAGTGATTGAAATTATATGTGATCAACATGCCATTAGGGGTTTATATTGAAAAATAAATATCTAATTTTTGAGGTAGTTATATGATGATGTTACCAAATAATTAAGAAATAAAATATTGGGTAGATCTATAATCAAATAAAAATTTACAGTTCTATAGTGGATGGTAAATATACCTTTTACCACATCATTCTTTTAAACCACTTTAGTTATGATAGTAAAGGCCTTCCCTTTATCATTTTTCATTAGGGGTTTTTTAGGACTACCATCCTCATTATCTCTTAGATTATGGATTTGATTTATATAATTTAGAATCTCCATATATTTGAAACATTGAACATTATCAATATAATCCTACATATCATCAATTTTATTTTCCAACATTTTCATCTATTATAAAAAATCACTAGTTTGATGGTCATTTTTTCCACAATTAATATTTTTAACAGTTCCTTTTAGGAAATTATATTTGTGATTTTCCCCACATTTTTTCATGTAGGTTATTTAAATTTAATTCCTTCATAGTATTTACCATTAAAATATCCTTAAGGACCCTACATTCTCTTCCTTTCACTAAAACCAAAAGAATAATCAGAGTTTCAACACTCCATTTATACCTTCATTATACATTGAATGATTTCTTTATATCTATCATATATACCTATTTATAACACCCTTTAATGACTTGTTTGTAGGCCACTAATAAATTGATCATTTTTTCTCATAGGTTTGATTATAAGGATGAATCATAGATTGAAATTATTATAAAGTTTTAATTATAAGTAAAAATAGATTTATCATCCTTCTATTTCAACTCTATAAAGTACCATCCCATTTTAGTATGAATATTTTTTAGGAAATTATTATTTGAAATGTACCCTTCTAAACTATAATGACCCAAGATTTTGGCTCCTTTAAAATGCATATTATGAATTATAACTTCTGTCACATTCTACACCCAATGTTAAAAAAAACTATATAATATGAGATAATTAATAATAAATATATAATAAATACTAATATTTTATACCATTAAATATTAAAAATTTAATTAACTAATAGGAGTTAATATTGAAAAATGTTATTTTTAATAAAATCAAATTTATTTTTAATATGGATTTTATTTTAAATGATAAATTTAAAACACATAGAATTTATATTTTAAAAAATAAAATACATTTTTCCCCACATCAAAATTTAATTATTATTTGTTTTTTAGTTTTTTCTGAAAATGATTATTTTCTGTCGAAAAATGCAGTTTTTGGGGAAATGCTACATTCTATTATTTTATTATTTTGTAAGAATATCTAAGAAAATTACTGAAACAATTTAGTAAAAATATATATATTTATGTAATATTATTATTAATTTAAAAAATATTCATTGAAATTATAATTTTATATCCAATATATTTCAAAACTAATTAAAATTATACATTAATAAAAAAACTATTTACGGTGTTTTTCACTAATTAAGTGTTTGGATGGTGAAATTAAATTTTGGATTTCCTTGAAAGCCTCATATAGTTTATTTTTTTTATAATAAATCTATTCTTATAATAAAAATATACATCCATGGTAATTATATCCTATATATAAATTTAAATCTTAAAAATTTTATTTTTATAAAAACTATTTTTACGTGATTAGTGTGATAATTATAAAATTAAATTTTTACACATTTAGAAATTTTATATTTTAAAATGATTTTAAAATTTTAAATACTAAGGTTGAAAATAGGTAAAAGGATCCAATTATATTTTTTTCATTAATAATAATTATTATGTTACAAATTAATTACTAACGTAAGAGTTAATTTGGGTAAAATGTAAAAAGTAAAAAAAGCCTTAAATCACTCTTAAATTGTCTAAAAATGTGTTTATGAGAGTATTTTCAAAATTATATTCTCTAAAATTCCCTCTTTTTCAAATTTTGAGTCATTGACACTTAAATATTTTCATAACATTATTGAAAAATGTTGAATATCACCAAGATTCCACTTTTATCTTCTCACAAAAGGGTGACACTTTAACCCTTCAAATATGTACATCATAACCTATTTATCTATAAAAACATTTCCATTTTACAATACATATAACCATCTCCCACAAAAACCATCCCATTTTCACTTATATATAGCTTATATCCTAAAATTTTATTAGATCTCTCAAGGAAAGATCAAGTCTCCAACATAAGTATCCTTCTAAAAAATTTCTTCTTAGTCTTACGCATCAAAATATATTATAACCATAATAATATGATAACATTAGTATCATAATTATAATTATCATTTAAAAAAATTATTGTTACAACCCTTAGTTATTAATTTCTATCCACTTTAAAAAATAAAGGAATATTATTAGTGTATTCCATAAACATCCACTTCCATGAAGTGGTGTTGTTTACATTTTTTCCATTATCTCCATTCATGGATTGTCTTAATGGTTTTAATGGTGAATAAATTTAAAATATATCATGTAATTATGATTTATAAATGTCAATTTAATATCCACCTTCACCCCCTCTCAATCATTGAGAAACAATAATGTTAAACATGCATAGTTGAGGACTCCTACCTCCACAATGAAACATTTTTTTATCAATAATTTAATAAATTATCCAAAACAAATATTGACCAATATTTTAAATAAATAAAACTAATATCATTATTATTCTATTATAATTATATTACATCTAAACAAATTCCTCTTTAACTGTGCTCTCTGATCGAGTGGAAGAACGGTGCTTTAAAATACGACTATGGGTGACTATGTAAACATAAAAAATATTATTATTATTATTATATATTAATAAAAACTTGATTATTATATTTTTATAGAAATATTATATTTGGTATTTAATTTATTTTTAATGTAACATTTTCATTCTCCGTGATTACTAAAATTATATGACAGAGATTCAATTTTCACACAAACTTAAGGAAGAGATATATAATAAATATATATGATATTATATTAAATTTTACATTTTAAATTAAATATATATGCATAATTATCCTCATAATTTATCTAAAAACTAATTTTTTGTATTCAGTAAATTAAGCATGTGCACAAGATAAATCTGGAAGAATGTAAGAGATTTCATCCCAAACTCACTTTATTGAGACATAGTTTGTATTTATGTACCAATTATTATTTGATTTATGTGTAAAAAACCTAATAGATATAAAATTTCTTGAATTTTATTTATTTATTTTAATTAAATTTTGATTCCATTATCTCACTTTATGGATATTTTATTGAATTTTTACCCATGTCATAAGGGTTTGTTGTCTCAAATTCACTTTCACAGAGGCATAATTTCTTTTTATTCACATATTTATCATTTATTTGATATATATAATTACATAATGATTTAATTTATGATAAATATAATTTATTATATTATATTTTAATTTAAATTTCATAGTGTCCTTATTTTGTCTCTTTGATTCTTATGATACCATTTCTACAAGGGTTTCATCTAAAAATTTATTTCTTTGAGACACATTTTCTTTTATGAACATAATTCCAATTAAGTGTATTATACACTTCCTATTTGTGATAATATATCATGAATTAAATTTTTTTATGATAAATTTAGTTTAATTTTAATCTCTCTATTTCACAAGTATTTTATTTAAATTATCATCAAGTTGTAAGAGGGTATGTAACTCAAATATCTTCATTGGGTCATAATAAGTCTTATTTTACTATTATATTTCATGATTGATATATAATAACCTATGATGATTTTTTGATTTATTTTAAATTTATTTTCTGGGTAAATAATTTTTCTCACCAAAGTAATCATCCTTAATGATTTTATATTTTTGTGAAAATCAATTTTTATTAAGAGTAATTCTTATTCTTATTAATGTATTACTCATAAATATAGATTTTTTTAATTCCCACAAATTTTATACTTTATGTAGTGGAAAATGAAATTTTTTTATCTCTAATGAAAATTTTTCATCCCTTAAATCTTTTTAAAATAATATTATAATCATCATTTTAATAATGTGGTTTTTCATCATGGTTGTTTCAAATGTTCAAATGGTTCTTCCATCCTTCTCAAATAAAATTTTTTATCATCAAATCCATGATTACTTTTGATAACTTTTATTTTTTTTAGGTTTCATTATTAAATATTATTTTTTAAAGTAAATGTTTTCATTGTATTTCCACTTATTTTATTGATAAAATTATGTTTTCTTTTATGTTTTCATTATTAAAAATTATTTTTAAAAGTAAATGATTTCAACATATTTTAACATCCATTTAATAAAAACTTTATTTTATATTAAAATCTCTATTGTTAAATATTATTTTAAAATAATAAAATTCAAATTATTTTCACATATTCTTTTTTATAAACTATATTTATTTTCAAGGATGTTTTATTTGGAAAACATTATATTAAGCTTTTCAAAATTCTTCTCATTACCTTCAAAAAAATGATTTTAAAAGTAATTTTCACTTCAATGTTTTAAATGTTTTTGAGAAAAAATTGTATTTTCACCATCTATTTACCCTCTAAGATCTATATTTCATGAAGTAATGCTTTTAATCACCCTTTATATGTTATTTTGATATGATTTATTTTGGAAAATGATCATTTTGGTATTCTATGATTTCATTAGTTTATGTTATGTGATGTTTTTGAAACTTTATGTAGCCCTTTTTCCATGGGATTATTAAGATATGTTTATGATTGATTTTAAGTAGCATGTGAATGTATGGATTATTATGATTGGTTTAATATACCTCTCTCCAATGAATTGGTTTAACTTCATGTCTTGTATTCTCAAAAGGGTGGATAGAAGGATTTATCCTGAGCTAAAAGTTACACTGCAAGATTTATCCCAAGATAATAAGGTATGTGGTTGGATTTTTACCAAGTCAAATAGTACACTAGTGGTTTAATCCCAATCCATTGAGTTACATTGAAGTATTTATCCCATGAAAAAGGATACACGTGAGGATTTATCCCTAATACAAAGGGTTACACATGAAGTTTTATACCTAGGCCAAGGGTACAAAGGCGGATTATCCAGAGTCCAAGAATATACATAGATTTTTTTTATAATTTTCATATTCTTATGGTGGTCCTAATTTTCCATATTTTTCATAAAATTGTGTTAATTTTTCTTAATGAATTTCATTTCCTTAAGTTTCCATGTTTTAATAATTATACCTTAATTTTAAAGTATTCTACAGTTTTATGTCATCATCACATGGTATATTAGTATTGATATTTTAAAACCCCAAAATTTTATGAAATATTTTTTTAAAATAAATTTAATTTCTTCAATATATTATGTTGCACACAACACCGAGTTTTAATGAACTACGATATACTATTAATATTATTATTAAAACAAGATCATTATTACCTAGATGTTAAACTTGGAGGTATGAATAGGAATAAATGAATTTTGAAAATTAACTATAATGGTTTTAGATAATGAAAATATATTGATAGATAAACACTTTATTATTAATAAATTCATTATATACTTTAATAATATGTTTTTCTCAAAAAAATAATTATTAATTTTTATGAAAAATAATTATATTAATTTTTTCCAATTTTACAAAATTTATTTGAAAATTTTAACATCATTTTTTTAAAAAAAATATCAAGATTATCTTATAGTGAAATTTTCATAATTTTCTGAAAAAGATTAAGTTTTCCATGAATAGTGAAAATTAATAATTTTTATTAAGAACTACCGTTTCATTTAAATAATTTACAAGTTAAATTTTTTTATGGTTAAAAAAGTATAATTAGTTCATTTATATTATTATTAATCCAATTTATATCATTGGAATAAATTACACATATAATTTTTATATTAAAATATTTTATACTTATGAATGCTTTTGATTTGGAGATTTTCATTTTTTTCGCGTCCACGGGTTTAATTTTAAATTAAATTATTCCAATTAATTGTATTGAATTTGGTCAAATGGATTAAATATTTTTAATAATCATAAATAATATTATATAATAAGGCCCACTTAAATTTTTTTCATATTGAATAGTAAAAATAATAAAAATTAATTATCGTATTTAAGGATAAAATGGGTTTTTTGTGGTTGTAGGGAGGGTTAAACAAAAATATAAGGCTACTTTTCTAATTAAACGTGTAAAAATACTTTTTTATCACCATATTTAAACCTTAAACTATCATAAATTTATATCTATGATCATATAGAAGAATTTTCCTTTTGAAAAACATTATCATTTTGTATTCTTTTAGAAAGTTTCCAAGTGGTTTCTATGTCGGTATTTTCCCCCACTGATAAAAGTACACCTCCTCTCTTATCCAATTTTAACTTAAAAATCCATTTGGTTCACTAAATACTTGACCAAATATAATATTTAAACCCTAACTATATCCTACAAACCTTATTTTTATTATTAAATCCCCATAAGAAAGATTTTGGTTCAAACCCATAGTTGTTGTCTAAAGAAGAGGTATTGTTCTTAACCAAGAATTTTTCTTTTATTTATTATTCCAAATCTATAAAATCTTATTAAAATATGTTCATATAATAACATCAGTATCTCTCATATAATGAGATGTTATTTTTTTAATTTCATAATCTATATCCATCTCCTCTTTCATTAAATAGGAAACAAAAGCATCAATCATGTGTACAGAGGACTACCGCCTCTTGAACTGATGTAATTCGTTTTCCTTAACCAACATCATGAGTGGATATAATTATGTTTTAAAATAATATATACTATATTTATTACATAATTATACTAATTGAATTATAACATCACATCTACCTTCTTGCCTTCCAATCCATTGGAAAATTATAACGTTGCTTGTGCGTATATGTGGACTACTGCCTCCACGAAGTGATGTGATACACTTTTCATTTTATTATAACATTTATGGTAATGAGGATATATTTAATGTATATATAAGATATTAATTATATAAAAATTATTATTTAATGGTTAATTAATATCTACCTTTATTTCATTCCATCCATCAAAAAAATGGAAACAACCTTCATGTGTACGTACGATCTACCATCACCATGAATAGTGTAATTCATTTTTCTATATATACTTTTAAGGATTACTCTAAATATGTTTATATTTAATAAATATGGTATTTATATCATTAATAACATTCTGGATATTATTGAACCATAATCAAAGTTTAAGGTCTAAAACTATCAAACCAAAGTGATCATGAAATCGAAGTAGTTATCACCAATAATAGTGTTTTTAATAAAGAATTGTCAGTGAATGGGTAGTAAAAGGTCATAATTGATAATATACTGTATGATGTGTATGTGTATAGTTATATAATATATTTATAATAAACCTATATTTATTATCCATTATTTTTTAACATCTACGATGAAATTTGAGAGTTGAGGTAAGGGGTTTTTGTGTCACTTTTATTTTTGTGGGAAACATGCAATATTCATGACTTTTTTATTTTGTGTGTTTTATACACTAATCTTTAATTTATATTATGATTATTATTATTAAAATTATGAGGATTTATATATCCATATAAGGCTCTATATTTTATGGGGTTTATGATTAAAAATTTACCAAAGTGGTAAAGGTTTTATGTTACAATCTCATTATTTATCGGGGTTGTTTATGATTACATTTATGATGATTAAATATCATTATATATCACTCAATAAACTCATTAATTTTATTATTCTGTAGTTATTTCTAGAGAATAAATTTTTTCCATTCATTTTCCTCTCTTTATGAACTAAAGTGACCGAAAGAATGTTTTTAAGTAAAATCGACTTTATTTCTCTCTTCAGTCGGAAATCATTTATCTTCCATGTGTATGTTTCTAAAAATGTTTTTCCAAAAATGTTTTCAATATTGTCCTATGACTGTAATAATTAATTTTTAAAATTTTTTAATTTAAAAAAAATAAAATGATTCTTCTTTTTTTCTAACAAGTTACTTTTAACTTTTTAAAGATAATGTGAAAAAAATATTTGTTTTAACATACACAACATGAATGAAATTTTCCGATGTCATGACCACCCAATGTTTTTAAGATTTATTTAAATGTTTCCAAATATGTTTTTAAATAAATATCTTTCCTTAATATTTGGGAAATTTTTAAATTTTAAATAAATTTTTTCATAGTGAAAGGGTTATTTTTCTCAAGAAATGTACCAAGTGATCTTTTAAATGATTTTTTAAACTAATATGACATCCTTTTATGTTATATATTCATTACCATGGATATTATCTATGGATACCATCCTTATTATTTCTCTAGATGTTTTATTATTATGATGACTCGGTTCATAGGAAACCCATTTCTTTTACAGGGGTTATGTGAGGTTGAAATTCCTATCAAATCCATAAATTTTATGTTTTTTATTATATGATGAATTCATGAAATGTTTATGAAACAAGTTTCTTTTCTATGGGTTCATCCATGATGAATTCTTATGAAACCCATTTCTTTCATTAATAACCCAACATTTTATTGTATTTTTATTTTAAATAAATTTATTATCTTTGATATCTTTTAGTACACACAATTGTCAGTTTAAAAATAATAACATTATGTTCGATATTGTATATGAAATGCGACACTGAACTTAAAGGACCCACGAAATATATTATTTAAATATGGCCATTATAACTAAGTCATTGAATTATAAGTTATGAATAGTATTAAATACTTTATGAAATATATATAATGGTCCTACCCAATATAAATTTATTGATAATTTCTAAATAAACAATCTCTCAAGTTTTAGTAAATATATTTTATCGAGAGAAAAAAATATTTCCTTCAAAAATTATTTTTATTTCTTTTTGCGTGAAAATATTATAATTATTTTTTTTGATATTTTAAAAAAATTATTTTAAAAAATTAAAATCATTTTTTAAATTTGAATATCAATATTAACATACGGTGAAATTTTATTATTTTTCTGAAAATGTTGATTTTTTATTGAGTAGTGAAAAATACCATTTTTTTGTGAAACTATCATTTCATTTTAATAAATTAATTAAATTAAAAGTCCCATTATTATTTAAATATTACTTCATAGTAACATAAGTGTTATTTTTTTATATTTAGTTCAATTAATTAAATTTAAATCATCTAATACTAGATTTCAATGTATGTTTTTTAAGGATTTAAAACACATTTTTTTTCTAAAAATTGTTTTAAAGTGCCTAATCTTTCTACTTTTAAACTAATTAAAATAAAACCAACTGAGAAATTATTTAAATTAAATGTATAGATTATATATCTAATCATATTAGTTTAAAAACATCTCAGGATTATTATTATTCATATAGTTACTATAAGATCATTTTATGCTTGAAAAATGCATTCCTTGAAAACAAGTTTTTCAACATGCCTAAAAGTATTATTTTAAATTTAATTATACCAATTATATAAATTGAATTTTAAAAAAAATTCCATATTTCGAATCATCATAATTTATATTATAGAATAATTTTTCATCAATTTTTTCCATAATGAATAGTGAAAATAGTTGAAATTATTTACCACGGTTAAGGTGAAAACAGGTTTACCGTGGAGTTAAAATAAGAAGATAATGTTTAAAATGACATAAAACATATATAATTCTTATTTTGTGACAATATTTTGACCTAATATCATCCAAGGTTCGATAATGGTCCATTTTTGTGCCTCTTGGTATGTGAAAAATTTGGTTGTGATTCATTATTTTCAAAAATTCTAACTGTGTCCTCTCCCCCATTTATAAAAGGTTGCACCCTCTTCTCCCCATTTCACACATCCAATGCTATTTTTTGTCCAATACCTACCTAATACCTTACTTAATTACCTAAAAATTTCCTCGAGTACTTTATTTTATTATAAATCCATTCTAGGAAAGATTTTGGTGCAAACCTAAAGAAGTTTTTTGAAGAAGAGGTAATGTTCTTAAATGAGAATTTTTGTTTTGTTTCTTATTACAGATAATTAAAATATTATTCAATAATAATTATATAATAAAACTAGTATCTAACATATACTAATATTTTATTATGTTAATTTAATGACCTATATATATATATCCTCTTCCATTAGATGGCAAATTAAATCAATGATCGTGTATACGGCGGGCTGCAACCTTGTGAATCGATGTAACTCATATTCCATCAACACTTCAAATATGAGATAAAATGATATATTTAATTTATATATATAATATTTATGATACAATTATACTTATTTAATTACAATCTAACATTTACCTTCTTACTTTCCATTTTGTTTAAAATACAATAGTGTCACTCGTGTGCACGGTGGACTGCCGCCTCACGATGCGATGTTTTTATTTTTTAAAATATTATTTAAATGGAAACTAATAAAGATAAATTTAATGAATATATTTTATATATATGAAATTATATTTATTTTTTAAAATTAATATTTTACTCACTTCCTTACCCTTTCACCCAGGAAGAAATGATATTGTCACTCGTGCGTACTTACAACTTACTATCTCTACAAAGCGATGTGATTCATTTTTTATGCACAATTTTATATAATAGTACTAAATATGTAAATAATGGAAAAATAATATTTATAAAATTAATATCATTATATATAATATGTAACTATATCCTTTATTCAATATCTGTAACTTTCACAACAAAATATGTATAAGAAAATAAGGAAATTAAAGCCTGAAACAATAGTGATAATGAAAGACTGTTAACAAAAGGGTGATAAGTTTTTTTAAAAGGATAATATATGATGTTATAAATATTAATATGGTTCTATTATAACATATTTAAATGTTTTAAACCACTATATAAGAGGATATCAAGTTCTGAACTGAAGGTAAGTGTGATGTAAGTGACTTTGTCTCAATTTCCTTTCATTGAGGCATATTATAATGTTATGCACATAATTTATTTTATATTGTGTATATAATTTCCCTTTTACATGAAATATCATGAATCCTTAATATTTTCTAATATTTTAAGTTTCACATTGAATTATTTCACCCTAGTGTATTCGGCTTGAACGTTACCAAGTGAAAAGGAATTTTATAGATAAAATTTATTTTCATTGGGTTATATTACATCTTCATTATCCTTTATATTATATTAATATGTTTATACTAATTTTTATTACATTAAGTGGTATTTGTAATTTTTTATTTGGATTTATTTTTAATACAAAAAATTGATTCATTGATTAATTCTCACTTCAACATTATGATCATTGTAAGGGTTGCTCATCTCAAATTTTCTAATTTTAGACATATGTTCTATTATACAACTTTATCCTTTTATTTAGTCTATATACATCCCATTTTATATAGTTATCATTAATATATTAATATTCATGTTATTAATGGTTCATTTAATTTTATTCCTTTCATGGTGATTTAGATTCAAAAGTTACCAAAGTTGTAATAGATTTAGGTTTTAATCCCACTTTTATCGAGATTTCTTATGCTTGAATTTCAATTGATATAAATTATTTTATCAGTATATAATAAACCCCTTTAATTTTCTATATTCACTTTATTCATGAGGTTTTCAATTAATAGTTCCATTTTTATCACTTTATTACTTAAAATTATTGATAAAATGTGTTTAAGAATAACTAACTTCATTTCTCTCTTTGGTCAAAATTAGTTTTTTTTTCAAATCCATGTTCTCTAAAAATGTTTTCATAAATATTTTAATATGATTTTTTAATGAAATTTTTACCCATAGGTGTAATTTTTTTAAAATTAAATTAAATCTTCCTATCATTTTCATAAATATATACCATTTCTATATATGGTGTTTACTTTTATAGTTATTTGATTAACTATGGAAAATTAATAAATCAGTATCATTTACTCAATACACATATTTGGTGATAAGGAAAATTATTCATGAATTAAATTTATTATTCTATATATAAGGAATAATTTATACATGGATTTATGGGTGGGAAACAAAATTTTATATCCCTTCGTTGTATTAACATGTCTCATGAGACAATTAATTTGGAAAAATTAAATGGATTTTTACCCATAATTTTAAAATATATTTCGAAATGTCTTTATGGTAGAGGTATCATGATGACTAATATCAAGAAGTCTAATAATTAATCATTTACTTCATTGAGAATTTACTTATAATTATTATCCATTATATTTTTACATTTGATAGTAACTCTGGATGCATTTCATTATAAATTTATTGATTAAATGGAATGTGATATCAGTTATTTACCATTCCAAATTTATCATGCCTTATCTAATCATGATTTTTATGTTATTAATTAAATTTAATGTGTGTTCATTAATTTACCATTCTATATCATAATGGTTTGTGTCCTCTTGGTCTGTTACTTTACGGGATTTGGTAGTTGGAAGTGTTTAGAGTAGGATCATGAGGAGTTTTGAGAGGTTCAGTTTCTAAAGGCTGGAAGTATGGTGATTACACATCATATAATCACATTACATGACTTTAATCTCTGTTTTACAGATTGTCTTAGAGTTTTCATGATGTGAAGATATTTTACACAGCGTGAAGAATAGTTCATAGCATGTAATATTTCAGGTTTTGAAAAATAAAATAAAATCAAAAGAAGAAGGGTTTCTTAGAAGAAGTCGACCTCGAGGAATTACATGGCATAAAAGGGTATTACACGTCGTGTAATACCCCGCTGCTACAACATTTTAAATGATTTTATAGACACTTAAATTATCAAACCCTATAGCTACATCATTTTTCCTCTTGACCCTAGGTGACTTGATGACCCCTCTCCAGTGTTTTGAAGGTTCCTTCACTAATTATTAAATCCTAGCTTCTCTCCTTTGATCTATAGAGATCTGACATCAATCTAAGGTGCATTCTTCCTCCATTCTTGTGGTTTCTACCTATTGGGAATCTCTTTTCCTCCCATTCTTCTTTCCATATAATGTAATATGTTCTTCCTCTCTTATAATGTGTTCTTATTTGGTTTTCATTAGTCTTTTGGTCCCATTACTTCCTCCGGTGGATGCATATGTTGTGAAAGGGGTAATCAAAGGACCATTGTGTGATCTTTTTTGTATAAATAATGTTGACCCCTTCGAGGTAAGGGTTTTTTCATCATTTATCTTTGATTATGTATCATGTGGGAGTGATATACTCTTGTTTTCCTATGGGTAATAGTTTCACCACACTAATAAAAGATAATAACTAGGTAAATTAATTGAAAGGGTGGAGGGATTTTATGCCCATGTTTTTCTGGATTTGATATTATTGTGATGTTGTAAATTATACAAGCTAAATGCCCTGCTGAAAATCATGGTCGTTGGTGGTCCTTGTTTTCACACAAAACAAGTTTCATGTTGTTTGATTCTTTTTGAACACTTGAATTTGGAAATTTTTAAATCACATACACTTAGATAATAAATTAATGCCCTAGTATTACCTAGTTTCTATGAAACCCCTTAATTTTCAAGTGGAATTAAATAAGAGATGCCTCATTAAATCTAGAATTGTGTTATTTTTTGGTATGTGGGGTGATGTGTTTCATGGGATAGTGTGTTTTTTTATACGGGACATATGGAATGTGAAGTGTCTGTGTTGTGATGTATGGATACACTTTGGTTTGCGTTGTGGTAAGTTTATGAAGCACAAGAGTGTGTAGCAGATTCGTTTGGGTGGTCTGGTGGATGAACTTGTAGATGATACATCAACCTGATCATGTAATGGAATCTCATTTTTAGAGTTTTATTGATTGTGGAATGGGTGATAAGTGTTTCACAGTGGGGATGCGATTGGGATTTGCAGGGATGTGTTATTGTGTTAATTGTTGTGTGTTGTGCATGGTAGTTGCTAGGATAGTAATGGTATATATGAATAAATAATTGGTTAATAAAGTTCAGAAATATCTTGGTTTGGTTTGGTTAATGGAATGAATAAATTATTTATAAATAATTAATGTTAATTATTAACTAAGTTAGATGGGAGTTGAAAGGAGGTTGTGGCTTGATGTGTGGTGTTATGCATTTAGGGGTAGCAGCAAAGTTGGCAGTGTTGTAAGATGGTTGTTTGTTGAGAACCCATAGGTTGGGCTTGAGTGTTTGGTATCATATATGTATATACTTGTATTTTTTTCATTGTTATTTCTATACACACCCCATCCTAGTTGAGAAATATGTTCCGAACACCCCCATCATCACAGGGGACGGTGTATTTCCCAAACATCCCAGTTGGAGGATGGGTGGATGGCCACCCACACTTCCTTGCTCCCTATTCAAGGTGGTGATAGCTTAATATTCTTTAGGAAGGTTTTGGTTTTTGAGTCCCATGTGTGTGCGGATGATTTGTGCTTTCCCAGGTGCCTTCAGGATGTGATGGGTTGTGTTTTCCCAAGTGTCTTCGGAATGAGATGAGTTGTGCTTTTCTAGGTGTCTTCGGGTTAGGATGTGGTGTGGTATGTGGTCCAGGTGTCTGTGAGAGGTATGTGATGTGGTATCTGGCCTATGTGTTTGCAGGTGGGGTGTGATGTGGGTCGTGGACCAGGTGATAGGATGAGGTGTGGTTGTGGGGCCTAGGTGTCTACGAGAGGGATGCGATATTGCTCGTGGCCCAGGTAACAGGACGAGGTGTAGTTGTGGGTCCCAGGTGTCTATGGGTAGGATTTGATGTGTTTTGGGGCCTAGGTATGTGTGGGTTTATTGTGATGTAATTCTTTCAGAAGAGGTGGGAGCACAAGTATGCTGGTTATTAGGCAAGAGTGGCTAGACTAGTGGGAAGTGGTGTGGGGTACCCAAATCATCTATGTGCTTACTATATTACTTTATTTGACTGACTTTAATTGGTAAGTGTTCCTTGGTGATGATGTGATGGTTAGTATGCCTTTTTAGGTTCTGTTTGGTTATATTATTTTCTCACCGGGGAATTAGTATGCTCCCTTTAATTTGTGTATGAGAGACTTAGGTTTTTTCTATTGAGTATATCTATATACTCACAAAATATATATATAATTGTTTTTAGGTTTCCATGAGGATTACATGAACTGTGTTGGGCGTTATTAGATTGGTATTTGGGACAGTTTCTAAGTCACTTATTTATCTTGTTTTGGTACTTACATTGTAGTTTTATTGCACTAGTAACAGTTTTATTTTAAACATTCATGTGGAATGGATTTTGGTTTTCTTATATGTGTGTGTTTGTGTCTTGCAGTTTTTTTGGGGTGAACCATCATATCTCTTGATATTATTTTCCTAAAAAGGGAAATGCCTCTCATTTTTTGTGAGATTTTATACACATGGTGCTAGTCACCGCCCCAGGGCCTAATAGAGGTGGGACTCAGGGGTCATTATCTTCCTTTTTTTATTGGCAACCTAATAGGGGTATCTTTGGAGGAAGGGGGTCATGATAGAATGGTATTAGAGGATGATGGTTGAGATATTGGATCAATTTTGGAGTTTGGAATATTGAAGACTGTATGGGTTGGTAAGGAGACAGTTTTAGGTGATCTTGGTGCGTTCCATAGACTAGGAAAGACTGGATAAGACATGGTATTTTAGGGCCCCTTGTAATATGATGAAAGGGCTCTAAGCCTACCAAACTACCAAGTGATGTGACACCAATTGCAGGGTGGAGACCACAGGAAAGGTACATGTATCATAATGACTTGTGTTCTTGTCTAAATTAGGTGCTTTGTTAAATTGGTAATTAATGAAAAGAAATGAGTTAAAATGAATCTTAAATAAAATTCCATACTATTCAACATTTGGAATTCCTTTTTACCTTTGAGATATGGAACCCATTCATTATCCACATGTGGCTCATGTGATTGAGTCTCAGCAGGCTGATCTGGTTGATTGGAGGATGGTTGATCCAATGGAGGATGATGACCAGTTTTAGATAACATTATGTGATTTCTATAAGCAGGATTAAGGAAAGGAAAAGGCACACACACACTTTTCCTCTTGTTCAATTATCGATAATCAATTAAAAGATTCATTGGAACATATTTTTTATTAAAAAGAATAGTTTCACCCCATTTTAACACACTAGGTAATATGAATCCCTTATAAATGTTCTCTTGGAGTTTCTTATTTAATTACAGTATCTCAACAGAGTCCATTCTATATATAGTCTCTAAAATAAATTTAGAACTAGGTATGAGTTCTTTAAAAAATCAACCTTACAATTCAGGGGAAGACTTCAAAGGTCTTCTAAAAATACATTATCATATTCCTAAAAAATATGTTTATGTTAAATGTTTAGTTTCTCCACAAATATTTGAGAAAAATATCATATAGGAATAGAAAATAAAACCATGAAATGGAAGTAATTCTAATAGGAATATCAAGTCCATCATCACATCGATATAAAATCATAGGTTGATTATTAATAACAAACATAGCATTCCTTCATCAAAAAATATCAATGGTTTTATAAAGGAAAATCAAATCCATGCCCAGAATCATAAAAAATCAACCAGAGTAAGGATCACATGATTTATAGGAAGCACATTTCTATAATATTATAATAGATATGAGTTATTGAAATTATATGTGATCATCATGCCATTAAGGGTTTTTATTGAAAAATAAATATCTAATTTTTGATGTAGTTATATGATGATGTTACCAAATAATTCAGAAATAAAATATTGGGTAGATCTATAATCAAATAAAAATTTTACAGTTCTATAGTGGATGGTAAATATACCTTTTAGCACATCGTTCTTTTAAACCACTTTAGTTATGATAATAAAGGCCTTCTCTTTATCATTTTTCATTGGGGGTTTTTTAGGACTGCCATCCTCATTAGCTCTTAGATTATGGAATTGATTTATATAATTTAGAATCTCCATATATTTGAAATATTGATCATTATCAATATAATCCAACATCTCCTCTATTTTATTTTCCAACATTTTCTTCTATTATAAAAAATCACTAGTTTGATGGTCATTTTTTCCACAATTAATCTTTTTAACAGTTCCTTTTAGGAAATTATATTTGTGCCTTTCCCCACATTTTTTCATGTAGGTTATTTAAATTTAATTCCTTCATGGAATTTACCATTAGAGTTTCCTTAAAGACCCTACATTCTCTTCCTTTCACTAAAACCAAAAGAATAATCAGAGTTTCTACACACTATTTATACCTTCATTAGACATTGAATGATATCTTCATAGTTATCATATATACCTATTTCTAACACCCTTTAATGACTTTTTTGTAGGCCACTAATAAATTGATCATTTTTTCTCAAAGGTTTGATTATAAGGATGAATTATACTTTGAAATTATTATAAAGTTTTCATTACAAGTAAAAATAGATTTATCATCCTTCTATTTCAATTCTATGAAGTACCATCCCATTTTAGTATGAATATTTTTAGGAAATTATTATTTTAAATGTACCCTCCTAAACTATAATGACCCAAGATTTTGGCTCCTTTAAAATATATACTTTGAATTATAACTTCCGTCACATTCTACACAAAATGTTAAAAAAACTATATAATATGAGATAATTAATAATAAATATATAATAAATACTAATATTTTATACCATTAAATATTCAAAATGTAATTAACTAAGAGGAGTTAATATTGAAAAATGTTATTTTTAATAAAATCAAATTTATTTGTATTATGGATTTTCTTTTAAATGATAAATTTAAAAAAAATAGAATTTATATTTTACAAAATAAAATACATTTTTCCCCCACATCAAAATTTAATTATTATTATTTTTTAGTTTTTTCTGAAAATGATGATTTTCTGTCGAAAAATGCGGTTTTTGGGGAAATGCTACATTATATTATTTTATCATTTTGTAAGAATATCCAAGAAAATTACTAAAAAATTTAAGTAAAAATATATATATTCATGTAATATTATTATGAATTTAAAAAATATTCATTGAAATTATAATTTTATATCCAACATATTTCAAAACTAATTAAAATTATACATTAATAAAAAAATTATTTACGGTATTTTTCACTAATTAATTGTTTGGATGGTGAAATTAAATTTTGGATTTCCTTTAAAGCCTCGTATAGTTTATTTTTTTATAATAAATCTATTCTTATAATAAAAATATATATCCTTGATAATTATATCCTATATATAAATTTAATTCTTAAAAATTTTATTTTTATAAAAACTATTTTTACGTGATTAGTGTGATAATTCTAAAATTAAATTTTTACACATTTAGAAATTTTATATTTTAAAATGATTTTAAAATTTTAAATACTAAGGTTGAAAATAGGTAAAAGGATGCAATCCTGTTTTTTTCATTAATAATAATTATTATGTTTTTAAATTAATTACTAATGTAAGAGTTATTTTGGGTAAAATGTTAAAAGTAAAAAAAAGCCTTAAATCACTCTTAAATTGTCTAAAAAATGTGTTTATGAGAGTATTTTCAAAATTATATTCTTTAAAACTCCCTATTTTTCTAATTTTGTGTCATTGACACTTAAATATTGTCATGACATTATTGAAAAATGTTTTATATCACCAAGATTCCACTTTTCTCCTCTCATAAAAGGGTACCACTTTAACCCTTAAAATATGTACATAATAACCTATTTATCCATAAAAACAATTCCATTTTACTAACATATAACCCTCTCCCACAAAAATCTTCCCATTTTCACTTATAGATAGCATATGTCCTAAAATTTTGTTAGAACTCTCAAGGAAAGATCAAGTCTCCAACATAAGTATCCTTCTAAAAATTTTCTTCTTAGTCTTACACATCAAAATATATTATAACCATAATAATATGATAACATTAGTATCATAATTATACTTATCATTTAAAAAAATTATTGTTACAACCCTTAGTTATTAATTTCTATCCACTTTAAAAAACAAAGGAATATTGTTAGTGTATTCCATGAACTTCCACTTCCATGAAGTGGTGTTGTATAAATTTTTCCATTATCTCCATTCATGGATTGTCTTAATGGTTGTAATGGTGAATAAATTTAAAATATATCATGTAATAATGATTTATAAATGTCAATTTAATATCCACCTTCACCCCCTCTCAAGCATTGAGAAACAATAATGTTAGACATGCATAGTTGAGGACTCCTACCTCCACAATGAAACATTTTTTTTATCATTAATTTAATAAATTATCCAAAAAAAATATTGACCAATATTTTAAATAAATAAAACTAATATCATTATTATTCTATTATAATTATATTACATCTAAACAAATGCATCTTTAACTGTGCTCTCTGATCGAGTGGAAGAACGGTGCTTTAAAATACGACTATGGATGACTATGTAAACATAAAAAATATTATTATTATTATATATTAATAAAAAATTGATTATTATATTTTTATAGAAATATTATATTTGGTATTTAATTATTTTTAATGTAACATTTTCATTCTCCATGATTACTAAAATTAGCTGATAGAGATTCAATTTTCACACAAAATTAAGGAGGAGATATATAATAACTATATATATAATATTATAATAAATTTTACATTTTAAATTAAATATATATGCATATTTATTTTTCATAATTTATCTAAAAACTAATTTTTTGTATTCAGTAAATTAAGCATGTCCACAAGACAAATCTGGAAGAATGTAAGAGATTTCATCCCAAACTCACTTTATTGAGACATAGTTTGTATTTATGTACCAAATATTATTTGAGTGATGTGTAAAAAAACTAATAGATATAAAATTTATGGAATTTTATTTATTTATTTTAATTAAATTTCGATTCCATTATCTCACTTTATGGATATTTTATTGAATTTTTACCCAGGTCATAAGGGTTTGTTGTCTCAAATTCACTTTCACATAGGCATAATTTCTTTTTATTCACATATTTATCATTTATTTGATATATATAATTACCTAATGATTTAATTTATGATAACTATAATTTATTATATTATATTTTAATTTCAATTTCATAGTATCCTTATTTTGTCTCTTTGATTCTTATGATGCCATTTCTACAAGGGCTTCATCTAAAAATTTATTTCTTTGAGACACATTTTATTTTATGAACATAATTTCAATTATGTGGATTATACACTTTCTATTTGAGATAATATATCATGAATTAATTTTTTTTTATGATAAATTTAGTTTAATTTTAATCTCTCTATTTCGCAATTATTTTATTTAAATTCTCATCAAGTTGTAAGAGGGTTATGTAACTCAGATCTCTTAATTGGGTCATAATAAGTCTTATTTTACTATTATATTTCATTATTGATATATAATAACCTATGATGATTTTGTGTTTTATATTAAATTTATTTTCTGGGTAAATAATTTTTCTCACCAAAGTAATCATCCTTAATGATTTTATAGTTTTGTGAAAATCAATTTTTATTAAAGAGTAATTCTTATTCCTATTAATGACTTACTCATAAATATATATTTTTTAATTCCCACAAATTGTATACTTTATGTAGTGGAAAATGAAATTTTTTTATCTCTAATGATACTTTTTCATCCCTTAAATCTTTTTAAAATAATATTATAATCATCATTTTAATAATGTGGTTTTTCATCATGGTTGTTTCAAAATGTTCAAATGGTTTTCCCATCCTTCCCAAATAAAATTTTTTATCATCAAATCCATGATTAATTTTGATAACTTTTATTTTTTTTAGGTTTCATTATATAATATTATTTTTTAAAGTAAATGTTTTAATATTATTTCCACTTCTTTTATTGATAACATTATGTTTTCTTTTATGTTTTCATTATTAAAAATTATTTTTAAAAGTAAATGATTTCAACGTATTTTAACTTCCATTTAATAAAAACTTTATGCTATATTAATTTCCCTATTATTAAATATTATTTTAAAATAATAAAATTCAAATTATTTTCACATATCCTTTTTTATAACCTATATTTATTTTCAAGGAATATTTTATTTGGAAAACTTTATATTAAGTTTTTTAAAATTCTTTTCATTCCCTTCACAAATATGATTTTAAAAGTAATTTTCACTTCAATGTTTTAAATTTTTTTGAGAAAAAATTGTATTTTCACCATCTATTTACCCTCCAAGATCTATATTTCATGAATTAATGTTTTTAATCACCCTTTATATGTTATTTTGATATGACTTATTTTGGAAAATGATCATTTTGATATTCTATGATTTCATTAGTTTATGTTATGTTATGTTTTTGAAATTTTATGTAGCCCTTTTTCCATGGGATTATTAAGATATGTTTATGATTGATTTTAAGTGGCATGTGAATGTATGGATGATTATGAGTGGTTTAATATAGCTCCCTCCAATTAATTGGTTTAATTTCATGTCTCGTATTCTCAAAAGGGTGGATAGAAGGATTTATCTTGAGCTAAAAGTTATACTGTAGGATTTATCCCAAGATAATAAGGTATATGGTTGGATTTTTACCAAGTCAAATAGTACACTAGTGGTTTAATCCCAATCTATTGAGGTACATTAGATTATTTATCCCAAGAAAAAGGATACATGTGAGGATTTATCCCCAAGAAAAAGGGTTACACGTGAAGTTTTATCCCTATGCCAAGGGTACAAAAGAGGATTTTCTAGAGTCCAAGAGTATACATAGATTTTTTTTATAATTTTCATATTCTTATGGTGGTCCCAAATTTCCATATTTTTCACAAAATTATGTTATATTTTTATAATTAATTTCATTTCCTTGTGATTCCATGTTTTAATATTTATACCTTAATTTTAAAGTATTCTACAGTTTTATGTCATCATCACATGGTATATTAGTATTGATATTTTAAAACCCCAAAATTTTATGAAATATTTTTTTAAAATAAATTTAATTTCTTAAATAGCTTGTGTTGCACACAACACCGAGTTTTAATGAACTACAATATACTATTAATATTATTATTAAAACAAGAACATTATAACCTAGACGTTAAACTTGGAGGTATGAATAGGAATAAATAAATTTTGAAAATTAACTATAAAGGTTTTAGATAATGAAAATATATTTATAGATAAACACTTTATTTTAAATAAATTCATTATATACTTTAATAATATATTTTTCTCAAAAATAAAATTATTGATTTTTGTGAAAAAATAATTATATTAATATTTTCCAATTTTACACAATTTATTTGAAATTTTTAACATCATTTTTTTTAAATATCAAAATTATCTTAGAGTGAAATTTTCATAATTTTCTGAAAAAGATTAATTTTTCCATGAATAGTGAAAATTAATAATATTTATTTAGATCTGCCTTTTCATTTAAATAATTTACTAGTTAAATTTTTATAGTTAAAAAAGTAAAATTATTTCATTTATATTATTATTAATCCAATTTATATCATTGGAATAAATTACACATATAATTTTTATATTAAAATATTTTATACTTATGAATGCTTTTTCTTTGGAAATTTTCATTTTTTCGCATCCACGGGTTTAATTTTAAATTAAATGATTCCAATTAATTATATTGAATTTGGTAAAATGGATTAAATATTTTTAATAATCATAAATAATATTATATGATAATACCTACTTAAATTTTTTTCATATTGAATAGTAAAAATAATAAAAAATAATTATCGTAATTAAGGTTAAAATGGGTTTTTTGTGGTTGTAGGGAGGGTTAAACAAAAATATAAGGCTACTTTTCTAATTAAACATGTAAAAATACTTTTTTATCACCATATTTAAACCTTAAACTATCATAAATTTATATCTATGATCATATAGACTAATTTTCCTTTTGAATAACTTTATCATTTTTTATTCTTTTAGAAAGTTTCCAAGTGGTTTCCATGTCGGTATTTTCCCCCACTAATAAAAGTACACCTACTCTCTTATCCTATTTTAACTTAGAAATCCATTTGGTTCACCAAATACTTGACCAAATATCTTCTTTAAACCCTACCTATATCCTGAAAACCTTAGTTTTATTATTAAACCCTCATAAGAAAGATTTTGGTTCAAACTCATAGTTGTTGTCTAAAGAAGAGGTATTGTCCTTAACCAAGAATTTTTTTTTATTTATTATTCCTACTCTATGAAATCTTATTAAAATATTTTTATATAATAACATCAGTATCTCCCATATAATGAGATTTTATTTTTTTAATTTCATATTCTATATTCATCTCCTTTCTATCAAATAGGAAACAAAAGCACCAATCATGTGTACAGAGGACTACCGCCTCTTGAACTGATGTAATTCGTTTTCCTAAACCAACATCATGAGTGGATATAAGCATGGTTTAAAATAATATATATTATATTTATTACATAATTATAATAATTTAATTATAACATCACATCTACCTTATTACCTTCCAATCCATTGGAAAATGATAACGTTGCTCGTGCGTATATGTGGACTACTGCCTCCACGAAGTGATGTGATACACTTTTCATTTTATTTTAAAATTTATGGTAATAAGGATATATTTAATGTATATATAAGATATTAATTATATAAAAACTAATATTTAATGGTTAATTAATATCTACCTTTATTTCATTCCATCCATCGAAAAAATGGAAACAACCTTCATGTGTTTGTACGATCTACCATCACCATGAATAGTGTAATTCATTTTTCTATATATACTTTTAAGGATTACTCTAAATATGTTTATATTGAATAAATATTGTATTTATATCATTATTAACATTCTGGATATTATTGAACCATAATCAATGTTTAAGGTCCAAAACTATCGAACCAAAGCGATCATGAAATCGAAGTAGTTATCACCCTGAATAGTGTTTTAAATAAAGAATTGTCAGTGAATGGGTAGTAAAAGGTTATAATTGATAATATATTGTATGGTATGTATGTTTATAGTTATATAATATATTTATAATAAACCTATATTTATTATCCATTATTTTTTAACATCTACGATGAAATTTGAGAGTTGAGGTAAGGGGTTTTTGTCTCACTTTTATTTTTGTGGGAAACATGCAATATTCATGACTTTTTTATTTTGTGTGTTTTATACACTACCCATGAATTTATATTATGATTATTATTATTAAAATTATGAGGATTTATATATCCATCTAAGGCTCTATATTTTATGGGGTTTATGATTCAAAAGTTACCAAAGTGGTAAAGGTTTTATGTTATAATCTCATTATTTATCGGGGTTGTTTATGATTACATTTATGATGATTAAATATCATTATATATCACTAAATAAACTCATTAATTTTATTATACTATAGTTATTTCTATAGAATAAATGTTTCCCATTCATTTTCCTATCTTTATGAACTAAAGCGACCAAAAGAATGTTTTTAAGTAAAATCGTCTTTATTTATCTCTTCAGTCGGAAATCATTTCTCTTCCATGTGTATGTTTCAAAAAAAAAATTTCCAAAAATGTTTTCAATATTGTCCTATGTTTGTAAAAATTAATTTTTAAAAATTTTTAATTTAAAAAAAATAAAATGTATCTTCTTTTTTTCTAACAAGTTACTTTTAACTTTTTATAGATAATGTGAAAGAAATATTTGTTTTAACATACATGACATGAATGAAATTTTCCGATTTCATGACCACCCAATGTTTTTAATATTTATTTAAATGTTTATAAATATGTTTTTAAATAAATTTATTTTCTTAATATTTGGGAAATTTTTAAATTTTAAATAAATTTTTTCATAGTGAATGGGTTATTTTTCTCAATAAATGTTCCATGTGATCTTTTAAATGAATTTTTAAACTAATATAACATCCTTTTATGTTATATATTCATTACCATGGATATGATCCATGGATACCATCCTTATTATTTTATGATGACTAGGTTCATAGGAAACCCATTTCTTTTACAGGGGTTAGGTGAGGTTAAAATTCCTATCAAATCCATAAATTTTATGTTTTTTATTATATGATGAATTGATGAAATGTTTATGAAACAAGTTTCTTTTCTATGGGTTCATCCATGATGAATTATTATGAAACCCATTTCTTTCATTAATAACCCTACATTTTATTGTATTTTTATTTTAAATAAATTTATTATCTTTGATATCTTTTAGTACACATAATTGTCAGTTTTAAAATAATAACATTACGTTCGATATTGTATATGACATGCGACACTAAACTTAAAGGACCCACGAAATATATTATTTAAATATGGCCATTATAACTAAGTTATTGAATTATAAGTTATGAATAGTGTTAAATACTTTATGAAATATATATAATGTTCCTACGTAATATTAATTTATTGATAATTTCTAAATAAACAATCTCTCAAGTTTTAGTAAATATATTTCACCTGAAAAAAAAATATTTCCTTCAAAAATGATTTTTATTTCTTTTTGCGTGATAATAATATAATTATTTTTTTGATATTTTAAAAAAAATATTTTAAAAAATTAAAATTATTTTTTAAATTTGAATATCAATATTAACATAGGGTGAAATTTTGTAATTTTTCAGAAAATATTGATTCTTTATTGAGTAGTGAAAAATAGCATTTTTTTTGTGAAACTATCATTTCATTTTAATAAATTAAGTAAATTAAAAGTCTCATTATTATTTAAATATTACTTCATAGTAACATAAGAGTTATTTTGTTATATTTAGTTCAATTAATTAAATTTAAATCATCTTATACTAGATTTCAATGTATGTTTTTTTAGAATTTAAAACACATTTTTTTCTAAAAAATTGTTTTAAAGTGCCTAATGTTTCTACTTTTAAACTAATTAAAATAAAACAAACTGAGAAAATATTTAAATTAAATTTATATATTATATATATAACCATATTAATTTAAAAACATATCAAGATTATTATTATTCATATAGTTACTATAAGATCATCTTATGCTTGAAAAATGCATTCCTTGAAAACAAGTTTTTCAACATGCCTACAAGTTTTATTTTAAATTGAATTATACCAATTATATAAATTTAATTTTCAAAAAATTATTCCATATTTGGAATCATCATAATTTATATTATATAATAATTTTTCATTAATTTCTTTCCATAATGAATAGTAAAAACAGTTGAAATTATTTACCACGGTTAAGGTGAAAACAGGTTTACCGTGGAGTTAAAATAAGAAGATAATGTTTAAAATGACATAAAACATATATAATTCTTATTTTGTTACAATATTTTGACCTTATATCATCCATGTTTATATAATGGTCCATTTTTGTGCCTCTTGGTATGTGAAAAATTTGGTTGTGATTCATTATTTTTAAAAATTCCAACTGTGTCCTCTCTCCCATTTATAAAAGGTTTCACCCACTTCTCCCCACTTCACACCTCCATTGCAATTTTTTGTCCAATACCTACCTAATACCTTACTTAATTAACTAGAAATTTCCTAGAGTACTTTATGTTCTTATAAATCCATTCTAGGAAGGATTTTGGTGCAAACCAAAAGAAGTTTTCTGATGAAGAGGTAACGTTCTTAAATGAGAATTTTTCTTTTGTTTCTTATTACAGATAATTAAAATATTATTCAATAATAATTATATAATAAAACTAGTATCTACCATATACTAATATTTTATTATGTTAATTTAATGACCTATATATATCTCTTATTCTATTAGATGGGAAATTAAATCAACGATCGTGTATACGGCGGGCTGCCACCTTGTGAATCGATGTAACTCATTCTCCATCAACACTTCTCAATATTAGATAAAATGATATATTTAATGTATATATATAATATTTATGATATAATTATACTTATTTAATTACAAACTGACATGTACCTTCTTACTTTCCATTCTGTTTAAAATATGATAGTGTCACTCGTGTGCACGGTGGACTGCCGCCTCGCGATGCGATGTTATTATTTTTTCAAATATTATTTACATGGAAGGTAATAAGGATAAATTTAATGAATATATTTTATATATATGAAATTATATTTATTTTTTAAAATTAATATTTTACTCACTTACTTACCCTTTCACCCATCAAGAAATGATATTGTCACTCGTGTGTACTTACAACTTACTATCTCTACAAAGTGATGTGATTCATTTTCTATGCATAATTTTTTATAATAGTAATAAAGATGTAAATAATAGAAAAAATAATATTTATAAAATTAATATCATTCTATATAATATGTAACTATATCCTTTATTCAATATCTGGAACTTTTACAACAAAATATGCATAAGAAAACAAGGAAATTAAAGCCTGAAACAATAGTGATAATGAAAGACTATTAACGAAAGGGTGATAAGTTTTTTTAAAAGGATAATATATGATGTTATAAATATTAATATGGTTCTATTATAACATATTTAAATGTTTTAAACCACTATATAAGAGGATATCAAGTTCTGAACTGAAGGTAAGTGTGATGTAAGGGACTTTGTCTCAATTTCCTTTCATTGAGGCATATTATAATGTTATACGCCTAATTTATTTTATATTGTGTATATAATTCCCCTTTTACATGAAATATCATGAATCCTTCATATTTTCTAATATTTTAAGTTTCACATTGAATTATTTCACCCTAGGGTATTTGGTTTGAACATTACCAAGTGAAAAGGAATTTCATAAATTAAATTTATTTTCATTGGGTTATATTACTTCTTCATTATCCTTTATATTATAATAATATGTTTATAATGATTTTTATTACATTAAGTGGTATTTATAATTTTTTATTTGGATTTATTTTTAATACAAAAAATTGATTCATTGATTAATTCTCACTTCAACATTATGATCATTGTAAGGGTTGCTCATCTCAAATTTTCTTATTTTAGACATATGTTTTGTTATACACCTTTATCCTTTTATTTGGTCTATGTAATTCCTATTTGATATATTTATTATTAATATATTAATATTCATTTTATTAGTGGTTCATTTAATTTTATTCCTTTCATGGTGATTTAGATTCAAAAGTTACCAAAGTTGTAATAGATTTAGGTTTTAATCCCACTTTTATCAGGATTTCTTATGCTTGAATTTCTATTGATGTAAATTATTTTATCTGTATATAATAAACCCCTTTAATTTTCTATATTCAATTTATTCATGAGGTTTTCAATTAATAGTTCCATTTTTATCTCTTTATTACTTAAAATGATTGATAAAATGTGTTTAAGAATAACTGACTTCATTTCTCTCTTTGGTCAAAATTAATTTTTTTTCCAAATCCATGTTCTCTAAAAATGTTTTCATAAATATTTTAATATGATTTTTTAATGAAATTTTTACCCATAAGTGGAATTTTTTTAAAATTAAATTAAATCTTCCTATCATTTTCATAAATATATACCATTTTTATATATGGTTTTTACTTTTATAGTTATTTTATTAACTATAGAAAATTAATAAATCAATATCATGTACTCAATACACATATTTGGGGATAAGGAAAATTATTCATGAATTAAATTTATTATTCTATATATAAGGAATAATTTGGACATGGATTTATGGGTGGGAAACAAAATTATATATCCCCTCAATGCATTAACATGTCTCATGAGACAATTCATTTGAACAATTTAAATGGATTTTTACCCATAATTTTAAAATATATTTCGAAATGTCTTGATGTTAGAGGTGTTATGATGACTAATATCAAGACGTCTAATAATTAGTCATTTCCTTCATTGAGAATTTACTTATAATTATTATCCATTATATTTTTGCATTTGATAGTAACTCTGGATGCATTTCATTCTAAATTTATTGATTAAATGGATTGTGATTTCAGTTATTTACCATTATAAATTTATCATGCCTTATCTAATCATGATTTTTATGTTATTAATTAAATGTAATGTGTTTTCAGTCATTTACCATTCTATATCATAATGGTTTGTGTCCTCTCGGTCTGTTACTTTGAAGGTTTCGGTAGTTGGAAGTGTTTAGAGGAGGCTCGTGAGGAGTTTTGAGAGGTTCAGTTGCTAAAGGCTGGAATTATGGTGATTACACATCATATAGTCACATTACATGACGTTAATATCTGTTTTACAGATTTTCTTAGAGTTTTCATGATGTGAATATATTTTACATACCGTGAAGAATAGTTCTTAGCATGTAATATTTCAGGTTTTGAAAAATAAAATAAAATCAAAAGAAGAAGGGTTTATTGGCAGAAGTCGACCTCGAGCAATTACACGGCATGAAAGGGTATTACACGTCGTGTAATACCCAGCTGATACAACATTTTAAATGTTTTTATAGCCACTTAGGTTATCAAAACCTATAGCTACATCATTTTTCCTCTTTACCCTAGGTGACTTGATGACCCCTCTCCAATGTTTTGAAGGTTCCTTCACTAATGATTAAATCCTAGCTTCTCTCCTTTGATCTATAGAGATCTTACATCAATCTAAGGTGCATTCTTCCTCCATTCTTATGGTTTCTACCTGTTGGGAATCTATTTTCCTCCCATTCTTCTTTCCATATAATGGAATATGTTCTTACTCACTTATAATGTGTTCTTATTTGTTTTTCATTAGTCTATTGGTCCCATTATATCCTCAGGTGGATGCATATGTTGTGGAAGGGGTAATCAAAGAACCATTATGTGATCTGTTTTCGTATAAATAATGTTGACCCCTTCAAGTTAAGGGTTTTTCCTTCATTTATCTTTGATTATGTATCATGTGGGAGTGATATACTCTTTTTTTCCTATGGGTAATAGTTTCACCAAACTAATAAAAGATAATAACTAGGTAAATGAATTGAAAGGGTAAAGGGATTTGATGCCCATGTTTTTCTGGATTTGATATTATTGTGATTTGTGAATTATATGGGCTAAACGCCCTTCTGAAAATCATGGTCATTGGTGGTCCTTGTTTTCACACTAAATAAGTTTCATATTGTTTTATTCTTTTTGAACACTTTTATATAGAAATTTTTAAATCACATACACTTGGATAATAAATGAATGCCCTAGGATTACCTAGTTTTTATGAAACCCCTGAATTTTCAAGTGGAATTAAATAAGGGATGCCTCATTAAATCTATAATTGTGTTATTTTTTGGTATGTGGGGTGATGTGTTTCGTGGGATAGTGTGTTTTTTGGAACGAGATAGATGGAACGTGAAGTGTCTATGTTGTGATGTATGGATACACTTTGGTTTGTGTTGTGGTAAGTTTGTGAAGCACAAGAGTGTGTAGCAGGTTGGTTTGGGTGGTCTGGTGGATGAACTTGTATATGATACATCAACCTAACCATGTAATGGAATCTCATTTTGAGAGTTTTATTGATTGTGGAATGGGTGATAAGTGTTGCCCAGTGGGGATGCGATTGGGATTTGCAGTGATGTGTTATTGTTTTAATTGTTATGTGTTGTGCATGGTAGTTTCTAGGATAGTAGTGGTATATATGAATAAATAATTTGTTAATAAAGTTCATAAATATAATGGTTTGGTTTGGTTAATGGAATGAATAAATTATTTACAAATAATGATTTTTAATTATTAACTAAGTTAGATGGGAGTTGAAAGGAGGTTGTGGCTTGATGTGTGGTGCTATGAATTTAGGGGTAGCAGCAAAGTTGGCAGCATTGTAAGATGGTTGTTTTTTGAGAACCCATAGGTTGGGCTTGAGTTTTTGGTATCATATATGTATATAATTTTATTTTATTCATTGTTATTTCTATACACACCCAACCCTATTTGAGCACTACGTGCCGAACACCCCCTTTGTCACAGGGGAGGGTGTCTTTCCCAAACATCCTAGTGGGAGGATGGATGGATGTCCAACCACTCTCCCTTGCTCCTTATTCAAGGTGGTGAAAGATTAATATTATTTAGGAAGGTTTTAGTTTGTGAGTCCCATGTGTGTGCGGGAAATTTGTGCTTTCCTAGGTGTCTTCGGGATGTGATGGGTTGTGTTTTCCCAAGTGTCTTTGGAATGAGATGAGTTGTGTTTTTTCAGGTTTCTTCGGGTCGGTATGTGGTTTGGTATGTGGAATAGGTGTCTGTGAGAGGTATGTGATGTGGTATGTGGCCTAGGTGTTTGCGGGTGGGCTGTGATGTGAGTCGTGGACCAGGTGACAGAATGAGGTGTGGTTGTGGGGCCTAGGTGTCTGCGATCGGGATGCGATATTGCTCGTGGCCCAGGTAACTGGACGAGGTGTGGTTGTGGGGCCCAGGTTTCTATGGGTAGTATTTGATGTGTTTTGGGGCCCAGGTATGTGTGTGTTGATTGTGATTTGGTTCTTTCAAAAGAGGTGGGAGCACAAGTATGCTTGTTATTAGGCAAGAGTGGCTAAACTAATGGGAAGTGGTGTGGGGTACCCAAATCATCTATGTTCTTACTATATTACTTTATTTGACTTATGTTACTTGGTAAGTGTTCCTTGGTGAGGATGTGATGGTTAGTATGCCTTTTTAGGTTCTGTTTGGTTATATTATTTTCTCACAGGGGAATTAGTATGATCCCTTTAATTTGTGCATGAGAGACTTAGGTTTTTTCTATTTAGTATATCTGTATACTCACACAATATATATAAAATTGTTTTTATGTTTCCATGAGGATTAAATGAACTATGTTGGGCATTATTATATTGGTATTTGGGACAGTTTATAAGTCACTTCTTTAACTTTTTTTGGTACTTACATTGTATTTTTATTGCACTAGTAACAGTTTTATTTTAAACATTCGTGTGGAATGGATTTTGGTTTTCTTATATGCGTGCATGTGTGTGTCTTGATGTTTTTTTGGGGTGAACCATCATATCTCTTGATATTATTTTCCTAAAAGGGAAATTCCTATCATTTTTTGTGAGATTTTATACACATGGTGCTAGTAACCACCCTCGGGCCTAATGGAGGTGGGACTCAGGGGTCATTATCTCCCTTTTTTGATTTCCATCCTAAGAGGGGTATCTTTAGAGGAAGGGGTCATGATAGAATGGTATTAGAGGCTGATGGTTGAGATATTGGATGAATTTTGGAGTTAGGAATAGTGAAGACTGTATGGGTTGGTAAGTAGATAGTTTTAGGTGATCTTGGTGCGTGACATAGGCTAGGAAAGACTGGCTAAGACATGGAATTTTATGGCCCCTTGTAATCTGATGCAAGGACTCTAATCTTACCAAACTACCAAGTGAGGCAACACCAATTGCAGGGTAGAGACCCCAGGAAATGTACATGTATCGTAATGACTTGTGTTCTTCTATAAATTGGGTGCTTTGGTAAATTGGTAATTAATGAAAATAAATGAGTTAAAATGAATATTAAATAAAATTCTATACTATTCAAGATTTGGAATTCCTTTTTACCTTTGAGCTATGGCACCCAGTCATTATCCACATGTGGCTCATGTGATTGAGGCTCAGTAGGCTGATCTAGTTGATTGGAGGATGGTTGATCCAATGGAGGATGATGACCAGTTGTAGATAAAGTTATGTGATTTATATAGGAAGGCTTTAGGAAAGTAAAATGGAATTGATTCGGACATAGAGATAGAGATTTGGCTCAAGGAGGTTGAGATCACCTTTTTCTTTATCTGGGCCACAATAAAGTACTGGGTTCCTTTGGTGGTTATTCAGATTTGAGTAGCGTCATGTCAGTGGTGGATGTTGTACTTGGAGGAGAGGAAGGAGGCGGACGTTATATGGGTCAATTTAAAGAAAGAGTTCCGAGCAGAATTCTTTTCATTGACCATGAAGGCTGAGAAGAGGTAGGAGTTACTCTATCTACAAAAGGGGATTATGTCAATACGAGAGTTGGAGATCGATTTTTAGGATATCCTCTATTTTTTCCAGATCACTTTTAGGATTAGGAGTCTCATGTGAGACTTCTAGAGGAGGTTCTCTATTATTCAATCTAATACGCAGTTACTCCCTTTACATTGCTGATGTATATAGAGGTCTATAAAAATGTGGAGGTGATCAAATGGATGAACTTGTGAGGAGGTTTATAGTGAGAGTAGAGACAACAAGGTTCTTTAAGAAGTATAATTACCAATGGATGGTCTCAAGTTCTAGGACCTTCAAGGTTTTGACTGGTAGGGAGTCAACCCCATTAGATTTTTTTTCAACTAACTAGTCCTCGTGATTTTTCTATGAGCTTGGGGTCAAGGTGTTTATTCTGTGGAGTTCATAGTTATCTTTAGAATCAGTGTCCAGTGGTCGTTCTATCTTAGTATTGTGGAGTTGGGAAAATTCATCACTATCCTTAGCAGTAATTTCTAGTTAGGTCGTTTCAGTAGCAGGGATGGTAGACTCATGCTCAACCGAGTGGATATAGAGCAGGTAGGGTCTGACCCTAGGATTTCCCTCAAGGACCTTTACTAAAGAATGGTCATGGAGGTAATAATTAGTATATGGGAATAGGATTTAGGCATGGTCATTTTCACATAGTAGATGCAGCAGTTCCGGCCGGACCAGAGATCATTAGAGGTATGATCGGTTTGTTTAATACCCTTTCTTGTGCTTTATTTGATTCAGCAACTTCACACTCTTTTATTTCACCCTCTCTATCCCATACTATGGGGCTAGACATAGAGAGGTTTTATGTTCCCCTAGTGTTGAGTATGTTGGTGGGAAGTCAGAACAGCTTGTTTGGTGTGTTTCGGGGATATAGATTGATGATGGGACTACATCAGTCTTGTGAGGATCTTTTCTTGCTACATATACATCCATACGATATAATTATCGGTATCGACTGGTTGTATTCTTTACATAATATTATCAACTAATTCTATAGGAGAGTTGTGTTTTCAGATGTGTATGGCCAGCATGTATTTTTCATTGGTGAGAGGGGTTTTCAGGTGGACATTCTACCATTATAGCCTCTTCATTCCTTAATGGATGATCTGTCAGCGGAATTAGCATATGTTGGGATGGTGGAGGTTCCCAAAGTTGTTTGGGAGTTCTTGGATATTTTTCCCAATGAGGTTTTGATGCTACCCCCTCAATGTGATGTTGAATTTGGGATATACTTGTAGCCCTATGATTCTATGATTTTGTTGGATCCTTATCAGATGTCACCTTCTAAGTTGTGGGATTTAAGTATTCAGATCGATGATCTGATGAAGAAGGGATTTATCTGGACTAGTGTGTTGTTATGGGGTGCTCTAGTGTTGTTTGCGAAGAAGGAAGATGGTGGTCTGAGGTTGTTCATAAACTATCAGAGGTTGAATCAGGTGACGGTCAAGAACAGTTACCCACTTCCAAGGATAGATGATCTTTTCGACCAACTAATATGGGTAAGTTGGTTTTCTAAGATCGATCTATGATCTGGATACCACTAGTTGAGGGTGAAGGAGGGATATATCCTAAATAATGATTTAAGGGGGAGGTATGGGAACTTTGAGTTCATAGTCTTGTCATTTGGTGTTACAAATGCACCATCCATGTTCATGGGGCTTATGAACTCTATTTTCCATGATTTCCTAGACCGGTTCTTCTTCATATTCATCAATGAAATATTGATCTACTCGAAGTTATAGGGGGGGTATTCTAAGAATCTAAGAACTGTTTTGTAGGTTCATCGATTCCACAATGTCTATGGAAAGTTTTCCAAGTGTAAGTTTTGGACATGATAGGTGCATTTCCTTGGGCATGTGGCATCTCATCAGTGTTTGTAGGTTGTCCCATCAAAGTTTAAAGTGGTTGTTTCTTGGCCATAACCCAAGAATGTGGTAGAAGTTTATGATTTTCTTGGTCTCGTGGGATATTATCAGAGGTTTGGACTTGATTTATTTTTATTTGAAGCTCCATTGACAAATTTTATTAGGAAGGACCAATCTTTTGTGTGGAGTGAGTAGTGATAGGCATAATTTGGCTATCTGATGGGGAAGTTAGTTAGTGCTCAAGTGCTCAGGTTTCTTGAGAAAGGGTTGATGTTTGAGGTGTTTTGTAATGATTTCTTTCTGGGCTTGGGATGTATCTTGATATAGCAATGAGCAGTAATATCTTATGGGTCTAGGCAGTTACATCTGCATGAGTGTAACTATTCCACCCACAATCTAGAGCTAGCAGTGGTCATGTTTATGTTGAAGTTTTGGTGGAATTACCTCATTGGGGAGTGCTTTCTGGTCTTCATAGATCACAATATTTTGAGGTATATCTTTTCCCAATGATATCTGAACATATGAAAGTGAACGTGGATGAGTTTCTTCAGGACTATGATTTTGAGATCTTTTACACCTTAGAAAGTGAAATTTTTTGGTCGATTCTTTGAGCAGGAATTCACATAAGAAGTTTGTTTGGGAGTCTATGGATTATTGGAATGCAGTGGAGGAGTTTGAATCCTTATAGTTAGATGCAAGAGTGAAAATTGATAGAGGATATATGTTTAAGATGATAGTGTAGTCTTCTCGGATGCCGAAGGTGGAGGAGTCTCAGTGGGGAGACTCATTGAAAAAGGTGTTGTATGATCGTGTTGGACATAGTGATGCTCCAGAAGGATGGTTGGAGGATAGTCGGAGCCAGATGTTGTTTTAGGGGAAGTTTTTTATTCCCATAGCAATATACAAGGGAGACCTTGATGAGTTTCATATCTCACCCTTGGTAGTATATCCAAGAAATTATAAGATGTATCATTGCTTGAGGATATAGTTTTGGTGTCCTGGGATGAAACGGGAAGTGGTGGAGTTTGTAGAAAGGTTCTTAGTTTTCCAGTAGTTGAAGGCTAAGCACTATGTTCTTGGTGGCTTTTGGTATCCCTTGGATGTCCCCAAGTGGAAGTGGGATGAAATATAAATGGATTTCATGATAAGGTTACCCAGATATTAGGGAGGCTATAATGCTATCTGGGTAGTAGTGGACTGGCTGATGAAATCATCCCACTTCTTAGTGATTAAGGAGGTAGGCATAGTTTATACTTTGGATAAGAGGTATTTGGATGAGGTGGTGTGTTTTCATGGAGTTACAAGGACCATTGTCTCAAATATACACTCAAATTTTAACTTCATGAGTCTGGAGGGGATTGCAGTGTGCTTTTGGAACCTAGTTAAGACTCAGCACATCATTCCACCCTCAGACAGATGGGAAGATAGAACAAACTATCCAGACACTAGAATATATGATGCGAGCATGCGTCTTGGACTTTGGTGGATCTTGGGTGTGACACTAACCCTTGGTAGAATTTTCTTATAATAACAGTTATCACACTTCCATTAGCATGGATCCATTTGAAGATTTGTATGGAAGACCGTGTCATTCACCCTTGTGATGGATATACGTTAGTGAGATAGCTATTATTGGTACTAAGTTAGTGCAGATCATAACAGATAAGGTTCATCTCATTTTTTAGAGGATGAAAGTATTACAGGATCGACAGAAGTCATATATCGATTATAGAAGGAGGCCCTTGGAGTCAGAGGTTGGGGACCACGTGTTTTTTAAGGTTTCCCCTCGACATAGGATTAGAGGTTTGGTAGAGGGAGTAAATTTTCTCCTAGGTTCGTTGGACCCTTTTAGGTGTTGGGTTGATTTTGTGAGGTGTCATACCATTTGGTGTTTCCACCACAGTTGGATAGGATCCATGACGTCTTCTATGTCTCTTAACTTCATCGGTATCTTCACAATGACTCCCATGTCCTTGACTAAAGAGAGTTGGATACCGAGGACAACACGATGTGCATGGAGTGTTCAGTAAAGATCTAGGATTATCAAGATAAGGTGTTTCATGGACAGACCATTCTTTTGGTTAGCGTGTTGTGGAGGCATGGTGTCCTAGAGGAGAGTACTTGGGAGAGGGAAATGAAAATTCATGCCCAGTACCTGGATTTGTTTTGAGTTTTGGTTTGTTATATTTTGTTTTTAAAGGTAATATTTGAACCTTATTTTATGATATTATCTATTTCCCTTGGTGGTGTTATGTGCAGTGTGTTGTGTGATAAAGTCATGACATGTGAAAAGTGGAAAACCCGATTCCTAGTCAAGACGCATTAATTGCAATGTGATTAAACCCATACTGGTGAGTCACTGCCACCCAGATCAGATAGTATCTTGACATGTATAATTTAATTCCTTGATTTAGGTATTTTAATAGTGTGGTTGTTGTGCTTGTGTGTTATGCCTTGTTGTCATTGGGTAGCAGCTATAGGAGGAGGTGGTCTTGGATGTGGGGGTTTTCACTCCAGATTTCAAACAACACGGGGTGTTTTATCATTGAATGTTAGTGTGTTTGGGTGTTGATTAGACAATAAAAACACATATGGTAATTACATTTTAATGATATTAAATGTTCATTTTTTATTTTATGGGCCTGATTTAGGGGATTTTAATTTTGAACATTCATTCTCATCATTTGTGCACTTCATGCCTAATGTACACCAATTTAGACCCAATAATTCATCTGATTTTAAGGAATGTAATTATTAATATTTTAATTTTATATTTTGAGAGATTTATCTACACCTTAATATGAAAATTTTTTATTCAGGTATCAATGGATGATTCATAAAGGGTGATGGTGATATTTGGTGATTAAAGGAAACAATCCTGGAGAAGGCAGATTAGACACCAGCCCACTGATGAAAATGTGGGGCCCACAATACTGGCCCAATAAATCCCAAATTTCGTTGGATTCTAGAAGACATATATAGGAACAAATAATTATTCATGATTCCGTGCTAAGTAGCCTTCCATGGTGTTTATTAAGGCGTCCCAAATAGAAGATTAAAATCTAGGCTAGAATCTGCCGCCCAGAATTTTATCCCACTAAAGCGGCCATAACTCTTTATCCAAAACTCCAAATAGGCCACAATTTTACATTCATCTAGAAGAAATCTGGAAACAAAAAATAATCTTCTATGTATCACCGATATTCGGTGATATTCTTTCCCATAAATGATGATCTTTTCAAGGGAGACAAGTAGGATTAAAAGTCAAGGAGGGGATCAATTTCTCCACAACTTTCCACCACCCTAAGGCCTAAATTAATTTAATATTTGGGAATAAATTGATTGAGGCTTGGCCTAAGGATTTATAATTTCCTATTTAAGGTATTGGTGTTGAGGGGGAATACATCTTTTGTTTTTTTAATGTTATTATGCCAAAGTTCTGTTGTAATGTTCTCAATTTCCATGTAAGTTCTTTTTTGTATTTCTATGTTCTTAATGAACATCTTTTTCTCATATTCTTCACATCATCTCCCATTAAAACTCACAAATAACAGTGATATCTCTGTATTGTGGTTAATTAGTTCACACATAGGTGTGAATTTCGTTCACACACATGGAGGAGTGCTCGTTATTTCCGCATTTTTAATTTCTTCAATCCAATTCTTGTAAGCCATCTTCCACCCACCATTGAGAGTATACCATCAATAGAGGGATAACCCTTTAATGGGTTGATCATGGGATGATTAAAAGGCTGGATTGAATGTTATTTTTTGAACAAATTGTTGTTAATTGGATAATTAATTCAAGACTTCCATTCTTTAATTATTTCCACTCTTCATCTTCACTGCTTTTGAGGAAGCTAAATCCAAGTACTAAAATGACCATACAGCTTAGAGAGATCATGAATTTGGTTCTCTAAGTGTGTAGGGGTTTAGTAATTGAGATTAGTTAGAATAAAACCATAAAATGATGAAGTTATTGTTATTTTTAAAAATTGATTCATCAAGAATTAATAAAACCAAAATTGTTTAAAGAAGTAAAATTCATTCAATTCACCCAAAGCATAATCCTAAGATCAACCCATTTTCATTAAATTGAATTTACTTAGATTTCATAGTTTTATTTAAAACTATATAAAATCAAAAGAAAGTTAGCCACTTCATATACAAAACTCCATCTCATATTTTTTGCATCTTAGGTATCTTCTTAGGTCTCAGTGGATTCGACAACCCAAGCTAGACTACAAAGACCATTCTACCTTCATCTCTTGGGTAAATTTGAGCGTGAATCAAATTTTGGCACCGTTGTCGGGGACCTAAGTAAGTACCTTAGACAAAAACCTTATTTCCTCACCCTATTCTTCTATTCTCACCCAATATCTTTTATCTTATCCCTTTCTCACTTTTTTTCCTTTTGGCACATGTCCGCCTACACCTGTGATAATTCAAACAGACTAGTTAGGGTGGAAAGTCCTAGGATAGGGGAGTCAAGTGAAACTAGGGGATTGTTTCCATTAGATCCTAATACTCTTGATACTCCAAAGTCAAAATTTGATCTCATTTCAATGGAAGGTTTTCAAAGAAACTAACTCATAAACCCAGGTGGAAACCAAAATGGAAATCCAAATGAGGCATCCCCAAACTTGGGGAATACAGTTGATCAAACCATGAATGACTACCTCACACCTTCCTGGACCAATGACCCCTCATGCATTAGACACAATTACCTAGGAGATTCTAACTACATCTTTAAACCCCATGTCCTAAACCACCTTCCCATATTCCATGGAATGGATTCTGAGATGCCCTACCTTCATGTTAAGGATTTCAATGACATTATAGAAACCCTGTGCCCCCCACATAAACTAGAATCAGCTAAGTTGAGTATATTTTATTTTTATTTAAAGGATTGAGCTAAAAATTGGCTAAAAAATTTGAGACCATCATCCATCAACTATTGGGACCAACTACAAAGAGAATTATACAAAAAATACTTTCCCCACCACAAAACAATTGCACTTAAAAAGAGCATCCAAAACTTTTTTGAGAAAGAGGGAGAGTCATTTTATGAAACATGGGAAAGGTTCAAAGACACCCTAAACATGGTTCCACGCCATGTTTTTTCTATACCTGAACAAGTGAGAATTTTTTATGAAGGTTTGGGCCTAGGGAACAAACAATTTATTAACATGATGTGTAATAGAACCTTTAAAAACAAAGCCCTAAATGATGCTTATGAATATCTGGAAAGCCTTGCTGAACAAAACCAAACATGGGGAACTTCACCTTATTATGAAAATCTATGAAGAACTACTAGAATTCATACACTTAGAGAAGAGGAAAGTCTTAGGTCTAAACTCGCATCACTTTCTAGGAAGGTTGAAGAGATAGACCTTAGGAAAGTCCATGAAATCCAAATTGTAGACTCTGTTTGCACAATTTGTGACAAACATGACCATAAGATAGACAACTTCCCAACCATTTCAACCATCAAGTAGGTTCTTTTAGGAGGACCCATAGTGAAAGTAAATTCTTTGAACTTTTAAAAGCCTCAATACCAAAACACCTTCAACCCAAGGTATAATGACCACCCAGGCTTCCGCTGGAAAGATAACCAATAACCTAGCCAACCACAGGGACAAAATCCTTGCCCCATCAGAACTACCAAACCCATAACAAATTCCAAAACCAACCTATCCAATACTTACAGCCACTAGTCCATTTTCAACAAACCATACCACCTCCAAAATATCCCCCTGGGATGAACCAATCTTCTCAAGAACCAACCCAAACTATTACACAAAGCCTACTAGAACAAATGTGCAAACAAATGGAAAGGATGAACTCAGAAGTATCTTCCCTAAAATAAGAACTTCAAACCATCAAAACAGGAAAGGCACCCATGCCTACTTAGGCGGTACCATCCTCAAATTTTAGGGGAGAGTCAAGTTGCACTCAAACAACTCATGAACAACTAATGGTTGTGACTGTTTTAAGAAGTGGGAAATCAATTGATAAACCTGATCAAATAATTCAGAAACCATGTAAAGATTAAAAATCTAATGAAAATTAAAATGAACCACAAGATCAAACTCAGGAAACTAATAAAAATGTCAAAGAAACAACTCTTCAACAAACAACCCCACAACCTACATCATTTCCTCAACGCATGAGGGGGAAAACAAAGCCTGAATTAAGTAAAACATTAAGAGAAATATTCTCACAAGTCAAGTTGAACATTCCCCTTCTTGATGAAATCCAAACCATACATTCATACTCAATGTACCTTAAGGACTTGTGCACTTTTAAAAGAAAATTTTCACATAAAAAAAGTCCTTTTGTCTGCTAATGTGAGTGACACCATTCAAGTGACCATTCCTCCTAAGTTGAAAGACCCGGGTTGCCCTTACATCAATGTTGAACTAGGAGAGATAAATTTTGTCAAGGCCTTGTGTGACCTAGGTGCTAGTTTCAATCTCATTCCCTATGTTGTGTACTGCCAGTTATGCCTAGAAGAGCTCCAACCCACATCTTTCACACTTTAACTTGCTGATCGTAGCATTAGGGTTCCAAAGGGGATTTTAAAGAATGTTCTAATAAAGGTTGAAAACTTCATCTACCCTTCTAACTTCATTGTCCTTTACAACCATACAAACTTAGGAAATAATGAACAAACCCTAATCATACATGGTCATCCTTTTCTTGCAACAATCAACTCTGTTATCTAAGTTTGAAATGGGAACATGACCATCACCTTTGGAAACATGAGTCTAGACTTGAACATCTATAATGAAAGCTCACAAAAATGAGATGATGAGGACATTCATGAAGTAAACATGAGAGGAAGCATTGATAATGAATCCATAGAACATCAAGGAATATTTTATGGATGTTTAAGTCAGAATGAGATTGATTTTATTTGTTCACATGAAGGAAGTGTATCTCCTTGGCTTGAATCATTTTCAAATTTCTCTTATGATGAATTCTTAGGTTCAACAATCAGTGAAACCTTTTAGGAAACCAATTTCATGGAGACCAATCAAACTTACTTCCCTAAATCTGACCAAACCAATCTTGTAGATGAAACTTTTACATGTGGGGAATCAATCCTATCTAAAACTCTAGGAAAAAAATTTAACTTGATCCAATGTCCCAATTTTCTACTGAAATTATGAACCAACCTGATATTTAATTGAATTAACTTCCAGATTCATTCAAGTATGCCTTCCTAGGGGATAATCAAACACATAATATTGTCATTTATTTGTCTCTTGAATCCAATCATGAGAGGATTCTTCTATATGTCCTTCAAAAACATAAGAAAGCCATTGGTTGAACCCTGTTTGATATTCCTAGTATTAGCCCACTCATCGAAACTGATAGGATTATTCTATAATCTAATTCAAAGCCATGTCGTCAAACTCAATGGCAACTCAATCTTAATCTCATGGGATTAGTTAGAAAAGAACTTCTGAAATTGTTAAAAGCTAGTATCATCTATCCCACAACTGAGAGTGAGTGGGTGAGCCCAATCCATGTGGTTCCAAAAAAGGCTGGAATCACAATGATAACCAATGAGGATGGTGATATTCTTCCAACAAGGGTGAGTAGAGGATGGAGAGTCTGCATCGACTATAGGAAGCTAAACTCATTTACCAAAAAGAACCATTTCCTCTTACCATTCATTGACCAAGTCCTTGAGAGAGTGGCGGTTCATGCCTTCTACTGTTTCTTAGATGGGTACTCAGGGTACAATCAAGTTAAGGTATCTCTTGAGGATCAAGGTAAGACTACATTCACCTTTCCATTCAGAACCTTTTCCTTCAAAAGCATTCCCTTTGGGTTATGAAATTCCCCTGGAACCTTCCAGCGGTGCATGATGGGAATCTTCTCAGACATGGTAGAGGATTTTCTAGAGGTCTTCATGGATGACTTCTATATGTTTGGGGATACATTTGAGGGATGTCTGAGGAATGTGGAGAGAGTCTTGTCAAGATCTGAAGAAAATAATCTGGTCCTAAACTAGGAAAAATTCCATTTCATGGTTAAAGAGGGACTAGTTCTAGGCCATCTAGTCTCAGGTAGGGAGATTGAAGTTGATAAAGCCAAGCTTGACATCATTCGTGACCTTCCATCACCCAAAACTGTTAAGTAAGTGAGGTATTTCTTAGGACATGTTGGTTTCTATAGAATATTAATCAAGGACTTTAGTTAAATCTCTCGTACCCTTTGTGCTCTCCTAGTAAAGGATTCTCCATTTGTTTGGATAGAAAGATGTGAGGGTTCATTCTCAACCCTCAAATCCTCTCTCACCTATCCTCCCATTATGAAATCTCCAAATTTAAACCTTCCTTTAGAACTTAGGTGTGATTCCAGTGAATTTGTTGTAGGATCTTTTTTAGGAAAATGTTGTGATAAAACTCCTTATGTCATTTCTTATGAAAGAAAATCCTTAAATGATGACCAAATCAACTACACCATCACTGAAAAGGAGTTACTTGATATTGTGCTTGCCTTATAAAAGTTTAGGTCCTACCTCTTAGGATCCCCCATCATTGTGTTCACTGACCATTCTGTACTAAAATACCTCTTCCAAAAACAAGATTCCAAGGATAGACTAATTAGGTGGATCCTTCTCTTACAAGAATTTGACCTCACAATCAAGGACAAAAAGGGTGTTGAAAATTTTTTAGCTGATCACCTCTCTAGGATGGAATTAAAAGACAACTCAAATCACCTTTCTGTGTCTGATTCATTTCTTGATGAACATCTATACTCTGTGAGTGACTGCCCTTGGTATTCTGACATAGCCAACTTCTTAGTTACGGGAGTAATTCCAAAATTCTTAGGGACTCAAGCTCTAAGGAAATTCCTTTATGATGTTAGGAACTATGTGTTTGATGATCCATACCTCTATAAGTTCTTCCCTGACCAAGTCATTAGGAGGTGTGTCCTAGAATCTGAACAATAGTCCATCCTTAAATTTTGTCATAGTGAGGCATGTGGAGGTCACTTTTCCTCTAGGAAAACTTATTCTAAGGTTCTTCAGTGTGGTCTCTTATGTCCCACCCTCTTAAGGGACTCTTACACATTTTGTAAAAGTTATCCTAGGTTTCAACAAGTAGGGTCCATCACAAAAAGGAATCAAATGCCACTCACTCCCATCTTAGTGGTTGAAATATTTGACTATTGAGGAATTGACTTCATGGGTCCCTTCCCAAACTCTAGGGGATATCTTTACATTATTTTAGCTGTCGATTATGTATCCAAATGGATTGAGTCCATTCCTAAAAAATCCAATGATCATCAAACTGTGATTATATTTCTCAAGGAATACATATTCTCTATATTTAGAATTCTTAGGGCTATCATTAGTGATCATCGAACTCATTTTTGCAATCGTCCATTCTCATCACTCATAGAAAAGTATGGAATTTCTCACAAAGTTTCTACTTCTTACCACCCATATACCAATGGTCAAGCTGAGTTATCCAATAGAGAAATTAAACAGATTCTTGAGAAAAATGTTAATCCATCTAGGAAAGATTGGTCGATAAAACTCTTAGATGCTCTTTAGGACTATCGAATCGCATATGAAACCATTTTATGAATGTCCCCATATAGGTTGGTTTATGGTAAAATATGCCCTTTTCCAGTGGAGATTGAACATAAGAGATTTTTGGAAATTAAAAAAAATGAATTATGACCTCTCATTGGCTGAAACAAAAAGGAAATTAGATCTCAACAAACTTGAGGAACTTAGGATGGAGGCTTATGAAAATTCAAGGATCAATAAAGCTAAAGTAAAATCCTAACAATCTAGAAATATTAAAACCAAACACATTGAACCAGGAAAACCTGTTCTTTTGTATAATTATAAACTTCACTTACACCTGGGAAAATTGAGGTCTAGATGGTCAGGTCTATACATAGTGCATAAGGTGTACCCCCATGGGGCTGTTGAAATTAAATATCCCACTAATGGTCAAACATTTAAAGTTAATGGTCATAGAGTCAAACCATTCATAGAACCATTCCAAAAACATGAAGTTGATGAAGACTTGTGTGAACCTACCTTAGATGACGAAAATAATTAATCGATTAGGGGTCCAAGTCAAGATAATGACATTAAACAAAGTGTTGAATGGGAGGCAACCCATGGTTTTCAAGTTTCCAATCATTTTGTTTTTTTAATCAACTTTATATTTCAAATAGTATTAGTGGATCATTTTGATATAACTTTATTCTAACTCAGACTGTTGACATGTTCTTCTCTTATGAGTATGGATGGGTATGAAAGAGGAGCACCATATTCATCTGTGTCATGCGGTGTGATCCCTAAGTACTACCTTACCCAGAAATTAAAAATAAAACAATGTATCATCAGTTGATTTAAAAAAACAAAAAACAAAAACAAAAGGAAAACCATAAAAATGATGAGACTTGGTATTAAATAAATTTTTGTGTTTTTTTTTCTATCTGGTTTGTTCTTGTTTGTATGGTCCATGGACTATTTTTGGGTGATACATATTCAATCAAGTCGGTGCCTACATCTCCCATGAGAACGAATAGTTATTTGGGAGCACCACAGTCATCATTATGAAGCCACCAGGTGAACTTGTTCCATGACCTTTCCAACTCATTCCTCCCCCCACCCTCTTTATCCTCTCTTTTCTTTTATTAAACTAGGGACAGTTTCATTCTAAGTTGGGGTGTGTGGAAACAAAATTTTTGTTAAAAAAAATAAGTAAAATTCCTTTATCATTCATATAATAACATCTTTGATCATATTAAAACTACATAGCAAATAATTTTTATTTCATTGACTCTTAATTTAATCCATGATTAAGTTTAAAAGAATTTATTTTGGAAGTTTGGTTGTCCAATGAGAATTTTCATCATTTTTATTTTCATCTATTAAATCAAAATGCCACAATGCACATCCTCTAGGGGTACTAATTTGAATTCTCGGGGTCCCATAATAAATAGCATAGGCTGGTTTTATTTTTACGAATAATATGAGTATTCAAAAAAAATAAAATAAAAATAAAAATAAAATAAAAATAAAAATTTGCGTGTAGAGAAATGGATTGATAAAATGCGCAGATTTCGGCACTTGGGGATCGTGACTTCAGAGTTTTCTAGCCCTGAGTTTTTCACTCTATCTCTATTTATGGTAATATGACTCTGTTTTTGATCAAGTTAACTCAAGATGATGCCTGAGTATGTGGGCTTCACTTGGTGCCCTAAGGCCTTTGAGTCTGGGAGTCATCGGCAAAGTCTTGCTACATGGGTTAATTTGATTAACTACAATCTAAATTACTATGGAAATATTGAAAAAAAAAATCCAAAAAAAAGAATTAAGAATACTCATATTAGTATTAAATGTGATTTCTCCTAGCGCTTCCATGATTTCCCCCTTGAATGAAAATGAACCCCCATATCTATTGTGATTCACAACACATCATTTCACCTAATTGAGTTGAATGAAGTATGATGATGGATTTGATCAAAGGAATGGGATTGGGATTGGGATATTCTTTTAAATTTATCATGTTTTAAATTATTTTGATAGGTTATAAAGATATATTTGTGTGTAGTTTACATTGTGTGCATTGTTTGTTATAATGTGTTTGAAAAAAAATAATTCAAATATAATCTTCAAATTATTTGATCGGGACTAGAAAATCTCAAGTTGGGGGTGTGATTATACAATAAAAAAAACATATTTTAATTACATTTTAATGGTATTAAATGTTCATTTTTGATATTATGGGCCTGAGTTAGTGGATTTTAATTTTGAACATCCATTCTCATCATTTGTGCACTTCATGCCTAATGTACAACAATTTAGGCCCAATGATTAATCTGATTTTAAGGAATGTAATTATCCATATTTTAATTTGATATTTTGATAAATGTATCCACACTTTAATATGAAAATTTTTCATTCAGGTTTCAATGGATGATTCATAAAGGATGATGGTGATATTTGGTGATGAAAGGAAACAATTCTGGAGAAGGCAGATTAGACACCAGCCCACTGATGAGAATGTGGGGCCCATAATACTGGCCCAATAAATCCCAAATTTCGTGGGATGCTATAAGAAATGTAGAGGAACAAATAATTCTTTAGGATTAAGTGCTAATTTGGATTTCATGGTGGTTATTAAGGCGGCCCAAATAGAAGATTAAAATCTGGTCCAGAATCTGCGTCCCAGAATTTTATCCCACTAAAGCGGTCATAACTCCTGATCCACAACTCCAAATAGTCCCCAAGTTTACAGGCGTCTATAAGACATCCAAATACATAAAATACTCTTCTATGGACCACCAAGATTCGGCTATATGCTTTCCCATAAAGTGAAATTTTTTCAAGGGAGACAAGGAGGATAAAAAGTCAAGGAGGGGATCAATTTCTCCACTACTTTCCACCACCCTAAGGCCTAAATTAATTTAATATTTGGGAATACATTGATTGATTCTCGGCTTAAGGCTTCCCAATTTCCTATTTAAGGTAGTGGTGTTGAGGGAGAATATATCTCTTGTTTTTTGTAATGTTATTATGCCAAAGTTCTGTTTTAATGTTCTCAATTTCCATGTAAGTTCTTTTTGTATTTATATGTTCTTAATCAATATCTTTCTCTCAAATTCTTCCCATTATCTCTCATTAAATCTCACAAAGCACAGTGATATCTCTGTGTTGTGGTGAATTAGTTCACACATAGATGTTAATTTCATTCACACACACGGAGGAGTTCTCGTTATTTCCGTGATTTTAATTTCTTCAATCCAATTCTTGTAAGTCATCTTATGCCCACCATTGAGAGTATGCCATCAATGGATGGATAACCCTTCAATGGGTTGATCATAGGATGATGGAAATGCTGGATTGAATGTTATTTTATGAAAGAATTTTTTTTAATTGGATAATTAATTCAATACTTCCATTCTTCAATTATTTCAACTCTTCATCTTCACTGTGTTTGAGGAAGCTAAATCCAAGTACTAAAATGACTATACACCTTGGATAGATCATGAATTTGGTTCTATAAGTGTGTAGGGTATTATTAATTGAGTTTAGTTAGCATAAAACTAGAAAATGATGAAGTTGGTGTTATTTTAAAGAATGGATTCATCAAGAATTAATAAAACCAAAATTTTTTAAAGAAGTAAAATTCATTCAATTCACCCAAAGCATAATCTTAAGATTAACCCATTTTCATTAAATTGAATTTAATTAGGTTTCTTAGTGTTATTTAAAACCATCTAAAATCAAAACCAAGTTGGCCACTTCATAGCCAAAAATCCATCTCATAGGTTGTGCATCTTAGGAATCTTCTTAGGTCTCAGTGGATTTGACAACCCAAGCTAGACTACAAGGACCGTTCTACCTTCATCTCTTGGGTAAATTTGAGCGTGAATCAAGTGTTATAATCATTTCATTCATATCAAGATCCTTTAAAGTTTTCTATTGGATTGGTTGTTCAGACCCCTCTTTCTTTTGGGGTTGGTTTTAGATTCTCAAGGGAGATAATCATTTGAGAGGTATCTAGTGTAATGGTTTGTGTCCTCCTGGTCCATTACTTTGCAGTTTTTAGTAGTTGGAAGTTTTCAGTGGAGGCTCGGAAGAAGTTTGGAGAGTTTTGGTTGCTAAAGGGTAGAATTAGGGTCATTAAATGTCATGTAATCACATTACATTATGTGAATCTCTATTTTACGGATTGTCTTGTAGTTTTCACTAAAGGACAACAGAACACCTTGAGAGGGGAGGGGTGAATCATAGTGTCAACTTTTTCTTTTAAACTGATGGATCTTGTTCCCACGTTGGTAGGAACCTGTTAAACCTATCTGAAGAGGAAGTGAAAAAAAATAAACAATCACATGAAAATAAATGACACACCAATTTTACTTGGTTCACCACTAAGGGATGTTTCCAAGAAGCATACATTGATGGTGTGTCGGTCATACCAAAACCATTAATATTCACAAGTTTTGGAATACATGATTTTAGCACAGTCACTCTATGCCAGGTGCACTACCTTTACAAGATTTAGGGATATCATACTACGTCCCTCAGATCACTTCCACTGACTCCCCCTTGTTTACTACACTAGAAGAATATTCACTCAGTTTAATCACTTGAAGGTCGCTTCAATGGTTTAGCATTAATTCATGCATACTCAACTATAAATGGATGCTCTATTGAAGCCCCATAATCACACACAGATTTAATTTATTTTCCCATACACTGATATGTTATGAAGATTAATTTTTCAAACTGATTTGGCCAATTTTATGCTTCCTTGGGTGTTCTGCGTACTACTGTTGTTTCTATGTACCGTCCAACTCCTCCGCGTACCATCCAGCTCCTCCATGTACCATCCATCTCCTCCTCGAACTGCACTTCTCTGCATTCCTCCCCACTCTGTGTACTTCTCCACACCTCCACGTACCATCCTATTCCACGTACTACCTTGCTCTACCACGTACTTCGAGAGCTTCCTGTGCGAACCACACACTCTTTTGTGGCCTGTTTTACTTAAGTGGATGAGTCTCCCCACATACCATCTTATCCTCCATGAACCACTTTGGAATTATCTGGATTTCTCCCCAATATTTTAATCTCCAATCTCTCCCTTAACAAAGGGGATTACTGTTCCTTAAATAGTCACGTAACTCTGAAAATTTCACTAAACCGGTTTACCCAAACATTCAATGTGGGACAATCTTAACTCCATCTACATATGGTTAGCCTCCATCATGTACCGCTCATGTTTTTCAAACCATAGAAATCCCGCCAACCTTCATCATTCTATGTACCGCATTCCTTCACCGCGTACCATCGCTATAAACCATTTTTTGTTTCAACCTTTAGCATTCCACGTACCACATTCCTTCACTATGTACCATTGCTGCGAACTATTTTTATGTTCTGTGCACTGCTCTGTGTATCATTCCCGCTACCTCCACCACGTACCGTGCACCTTCATTGTGTACTGCATGCCTTCACCGCATACCATGCACCTTCACCGCATATTGTTGCCAAACTCCTGATTTTTTAGGCCCAAAAATATGGAAAACACTGGGAAATTGTGCCACCTTTAATACTGCTTTCAAACTCAATCGTATGACCTCATTCCTTTCAAACTCCCTAGTCACCCATGTATAGATTGACAATAAACACAAACCAAGCTCCATTATTAACAACAAATAGCCTTGGTTCCAACAATCTCCCCCTTTGGGTTTGTTGGAAATCTCCAAATAAATTCACTGATGCGCCAGCCACGATCAAAACCTGAATCTTCAAGAAACAACTCATCCATCACTCTAAGTATACATGAGTAATTCTTGATATAGAAAAAAAGATAGAGTACATGAATTGAATTCTCATTATTTTATTTTCTCACCTTCATTGTTGTAGTTCTATCTTATTCCTGTATCCAAAAAATATAGATCACTTTTCATTGACTTTATCCATTATCCCCCATTGGAAATAAACCCGAAGACTGGTAATTTAACATTTTAAAGCTCAGAACATACTCCCCCTAGATCGTATCTCCCCCATAAACCTATAACACTTCCATAAACAGATCAGCACAGTTAAAACAACTTGGGATAGGGGAATCTCATAACCTCCTTAAGAACTAGAAGGTGGCTGGACACCATGGTTCAACCGATGTTTCTCAAACACATCTGTTGACAGTGGCTTGATCATAATATCAACCACTTGCTCATCAGTTTCCACATGGTCCATTTTGATCACGCCTTGTTCAACATTTTTCTTGATGAAGTGATATCTAATCTCAATATGTTTCGTACAAGAGTGTTGAACAGGATTCTTAGTAAGATCAATTGCGCTTTTTATCATAGTAAATCACCATTAGGGGTTTCACCTCATCACATATGTCACTCAGTTGCTACTTCATCCATAGTAACCGAGTGCAGGCATTGGTAGTAGAAATATATTCATCTTATGTACTACTAAGTGAAGTACTTTCCTGTTTCTTTCTTAACTATCCCACACATTTCTTCCCAATATATAATTCTTCACCACTGGTAGACTTTTTGTCCACTATATCACCAACCCAATCAGCATCAAAAAATGTTGATAGTTCACCATCTCTTCCTTCCGAAAAGTATAGCCCATAATTTTTTGTACCTTTAATGTATCTCATTATTCTTTTCATTGTCTTCATATTTTCTTCCTTTGGATTAATCTGAAAGTGGGATGCAAGTCAAGTTGCAAAGATGATATATGGATGTGTCACCGTTAGGTATAGTAGACTTCCAATGATTATTTTATACATAGTGGGATCCACATAAGTCCCTTCCCCGTGCTTTCTAAGCATTGAACTAACTGCAATCAATGTCTTCATTGGTTTGGAATCATGCATATTGAATTTCTTCAATATCTCTCTTGCATACTTTTCTTGAGAAATGAAAGTGTAATCCTTCTTCTAAAGTACCTATAACCCTAAAATGTATGTGAGTTCACCAATCATGGACATTTAAAATTCATATTTCATGTGATTGGAAAATTCATCCACTTATCCATGTCTTCTTCCACTAAAAATAATATCATTCATGTATACCAATACCATGAACTAATCATGTTTATATTTTTTCACATAGAGATTTTGATCCACTCCTACTCTTTTAAACTCAATATTTCTAAAATAAGAGTCCAACCGAGAGTACCACGTTCATGGTGCCTGTTTCAGGCCATAAAGAGTTTTCTTTATTTGAAAACCTTCAGTTCATCATTGCCAAGCAAGAACCCTATGGGTTGTTCAATATAAACTTCTTCTTCCATTACTCAATTTAATAATGTTTTATTAACATCCATTTGATACACTTTATAACCTCATTGGATTTCCATGGAAAGAAATAGCCTGATTGAATCTAGTCTTGCTACAGGAGAAAATGTCTCCTCAACATCAACGCCTTTGATTTGTGAATATCCTTTACAGACCAAATGCTCCTTATTTATGATCACATTTCCATGTTTATCAAATTTGTTCTTGAAAATATACTTTGTACTAATCACATTATGATCTTCAGGTCTTTTAACAAGATCCCAAGTCTGATTTTTATCAATCTGATCTAACCCTTCATTCATTTCTTTTACCCATGACTCATCCTTTACAGCCTCTTTAAATGAGGATGGTTCCACAACAGATAGAAATGCAGAATGTGCATTATTCCTCATTCTCCTTGACTGTGTTGGTGCATTCTAATCCCCGATAATGTTGGAATGATCAATCTCTGCTCTTTGATTTCTCCTTTGTAGTGCAACCAAATTCTCTCTAGCTATGGATTTCTCTTCAGATTCTTCTTCAGATTCAACATCATTATGTGAATCCTGATCATTTTTTACACCTTCCTCTACCTCTATATTACCATTTGTTCCATGTTCACATCCTTATTCATATTCTATCACATCATCATAATAATTACTTGAAACATTTGTGTTTTTATCTTCAATAATCTTTACACCACTACTTTCCACAATTCTTCCCAAAAACTTATTGAAACACTTGTAGGCTTTGTTGTTCATTAAGTATCCAAGAAATATTCCTTCATTTGAATTGTCTCTATACTTCCCTTGATTTCCTTATTTGTTTCAGATAAAACATTTTCTTCCTAAAACACAAAAATATTTCAAAGAGGGCTTCCTTCTATACCACAATTCGTATGTTATCTTTGTCTCACCCATATATTGCCCTGTTCAATTTTGAATATACATTTCTTCTTGTATTACCTCTTTCTAGTAATGTTGAGGAAGACTACTCTCGATCAGCATAGAGTTGTCCATGTTATTTACATGTCAATTCATGTGCTCAATAACTCTATTTTTCTATGGAGTTTTCACATATTTTACCTCATTTTGTATCCCATGCTTCTCTAAGTAATTTTAAAATTAAATGGATATTTATTCCCCTCTATTTTTAGATCATAGGACTTTGATCTTCTGTCCAGTATAATTCTAGTAGATTCGATGATATGTTTTTATGCAATCAAGTACTTGTCGCTTCCTGTGTATAATGATCACACATGTCATTATACTATAATCATCTATGAAAAGAACAAAGTACCTTTCTCCATGTGTTACAACAACATTTATAAAGCCACATTCATCTATATGGATGAGTTCAAGTAGATTTTTTGATCTTTTCTTCTTTTTCTGGTAGGAACTGTAGACCATTTTCCCTCACATGCATGCATCACAGGCCTTTTCTCATTCACACTTTATATTAGGGATATCTATGACTATATGTATCTTAGATATCTTTTCCATATCTTTCTGATTGATATGCCCCAATATTCGATGCCATAAGTTGTTTTCCTCTTCAACTGTTAGGTATAAAATGTTCTCTTTTTTGTCAACTTGATATAAGTTTTCATCTGTTCTACAGACTTTCATGAGAAAAATCCTGGACTTTCCTATTATAGTACAACCATTATGATTGAATGTATTAATAAGACCTAATCACAGAGTTGACTCACACTAAGAAGATTGTGATGCAGACCGTCCACATAAAGGACTTCAGTTTTCTTTAGCTCTCCATTATCCAGCTCAGTACTTCTACTTTCTTTTATCTTTAAAGAACCATCATTACTGAAACTCATTGTTTCATCGACCTTTTTCTTTACATTCATTAATAGGTCTCCATTACCCTTCATTTTGTATGAACATACACTGTCAAGAATCCATGTGCTTTTGTTCTTTGTAGCTTTTAGGGATACTTCTACAAACTTGGACTTTTTAATTTTCCTCTTTTCCTTCTATGAAATATTAGATTGAGTGTAGGATGTTGATGGCCTTTCAATTCTCTTTTCTGTGTACATGGTTTATTCATATTCAACTTCTTATTACAGATGAGAAAACCTATTTGAAATAGAAACATTGTATGGTTGATGTGTATTGACTTGTCTCTAAGTATTGAAGAATTTATCATGTCATACCTCTTCCTACAATACACAGCTTTATGGCCAAAGTTAGAATAGTAAAAACAATATTCATAGAAATTATTTCTTCTATAAGAAGTAGGATATGAATATGTTTTCTTTTGCTAAACTCCTAACTCTTCCCCATTCATATAGATCCTTTCCTCTTTGTAGTATGACATGGTATGGCCCAGATAGCCACAAAACTGACACTTCACAAAAGGAAATGTCTTCTTTGATTCTTTTAAAATTGATTCACTTTTGAGTTTACATATAATAGTAACAACTTATTCTTTGAGTACTTCAATAGTCTTGGAATTATCTTATAGTCTCAAGGTAAGGTCATTTATGACCTTTTCTTATTCTTCAATTATGAGTTTTAGTTCCAAAACATCATCAGTGCTTTCAAGGATAGATGATTGAACTTTCACCAGTTCTTCTAATCGTTCAATTTTCACTTCCAGCTGATCAATATATTATGATGATTCCTCCACCATTTCTTTCCACTTATTACATATCTTACATTTAATCTCAATATTACCAAAATCATCCTTAAGTTTTAACTTGGGATCGGCATTAGTAGTCAACTAATTATCTCTATCTTTATCTATCAATGGTTCTGACTTTTCAATGGTAGTCATCATAGAGGCATGGTTTCCAGTCTTAAATTCAGGTTCATATTCCTCACAAAATTCATTATTATCATCTTCCTCCTCATAGAAAAAACTCTTCTTCTGTAATTTATTTTCAAATTTGAAGTTTAACTTATTGAAAAATATTTTCTTAGGTTTCTCTGTATTTTTCAACTTCTCTCTCTTCATCATCAAATGTTCTTGATCACTGAGAGTCAATGTTCCAAACTTTTCCACAGTGAAAACAACTGAGAGGTATCTTGCCTTCAGATTTCCCGGTTCCCTTCTTGAACTTCTTGGAAATGAAAGAGAGAGTTCTATTTTTTAATTATCTATACCACTTGTATATCTTGAAACTTTTAGTTTGTCTATGGATTTGAATGTCAATTCCTTTCTCACACATGTCGTATCTTCTTCTGGTTTGATTCTCATTTCATAAGCTGATATATTTCTCAGAAGATCATCCACTAAGATTTTGGTGAGATCTATTTATTCAAGGGATGAAACGTTTTCATTGTAAAGGGGTGGAAGTATTTTCAATATTTTCTTCACTATGTCAATGTCTTTGATTTCTTCTCCCAGACCTCATATTTCTCTTACAACTTCAGTAATTCTATTGAAAAATGAGTCTTCATTCTCATCAGGGTGCATCTTTAGATCATCAAACCCATTGTGTATTACTTGAATTTTTTCCTCCTTCACTTTTTTGTCTCGTTAATTAATATTCTCCAATTTATCACAAATTGAATTGGTATATATGAAACTCATTGCCTTTAGATAAATTTGATCAGAAAGGGATGTAGTGAGATCATTTTTTGTTTTTGCATTATCATCAAGCAATTTCCAATCTGTATCTATCATTTACAGTTCTATAGGATCAGTGACTTGTATTCCCTGTTCAGTAGAAAATAATACTTCCATTCTAAGAGATCTTATGTGAGATCTCATCTTGTTTTTTCATATTTGAAAATTACTTCTATCAAAGATGGTAACTCTCCTAACGTTTACTAGATTCTCCATGACAGCAGAAGACAGATTCAACACCAATAACCTTTACCCTTTGATACCACTTGAAGGACCCTGGAACACCCTGATAGGGGAGGAGTGAATCAGGGTGTTAAATTTTTCTTTTATACTGATGGATCTTATTCCCACATTGGTAGGAACCTATTAAACAAGTCTGAAGAGGAAGTGTAGAAAATAAACAATCACATGAAAAGTAATGATACATCAATTTTACTTGGTTCACCACTAAGGGCTACATCCAAGGAGCATACGCCGATAGTGTGTCAGTTGTACCAAAACCAATAATCTTTACAAGTTGTGTAATACATGATTTTAGAAAATTCACTATGTTCTAGGACCACTACCTTTACAAGGTTTAGGGATAGCACACTACGTACTTTATATCACTTCCACTGACTCCCCCTTTCTTACTGAGTGGGAAGAATCTATTCTCAGTTTAACAACTTGAAGTTCGTTTCAATGTATTAGCATTAATTTGCCCATCCTCAACTATAAATGGATTCTCTCTTGAATCCCCATAATCATGCACAAATGTAATTTATTTTCTCGTACACTGATATGTTATGAAGATTAATTTTTTAAATTAATTTGGCCAATTTTAGGCTTACGTGGGTGTTTCGCGTACTATTTTTGTTTCCACATACCGTCCAAATCCTCCATATACCGTCCAGCTCCTCTACATATCGTCCAACTCCTCTGCGAAATACATTGCTCTACATTCCTCCCCACTCTGCATACTTCTCCACACCTCTGTGTATTGTCCTGCTCCGTGTACTGCCTTTATCTTCCGAATATTATGAGATCCTCTTATACGAACCACACACTCTTATATAGACTATTTTCCTTATGCAGATGAGTCTCTCCTTGTACCATCTTCTCCTCTGAGAACCACTTTGGACTTCTCCAGATTTCTCCCCAAAATTTTAATCTTCAATCTCTCCCCTTAACAAAGGGGATTACTATTCCTTAAATAGTCATGTAACTCTAAAAATTTCACTAAAATGATTTACCCAAACTTTCAATGTGGGAAAATCTTAACTCCATTTTTGTATGGTTAGCCTCCACCACATACCACTCCTATTTCACAAACTGCAGCAATCCCGCCAACCTTTATCATTCTGCACACTGCATGCCTTCACAGCATACTGTCACTACGAACCATTTTTTTCTTCAACCTTCAGCATTCCACGTACCACATTCCTTCACCATGTATCATTTTTGTGAACTATTTTTCAGTTCCATGCACCACTCTTTGCACTGTTCCCGTTGTCTTCACTACGTACCGCATACCGCGCGCCTTCACCGCGTACTATGCACCTTCATCCTGTAGCGTTGCCAAACTCCCAATTTTTTATACCCAAAAATATGGAAAACCCTAGGAAACTACGCCACCTTCAATACTGCTTTCATTATCAATTGTATGACCTCATTCCATGAAAACTCCCTAGTCATCTGTGTGCATATTAACAAAAAACACAAACCAAACTCCATTATTATCAACAAACATCCTTAGTTCCAACATTTATAATGTGAATATATTTTACATAGCGTGAAGAAGAGTTTCAAGACGTGTAATATTTTAGGGTTTAAAAAATAAAATAAAATCAAAAGGTGACAGGTTTTTCAGTGGAAGTTGACCTTGAGGGATTACACCATGTGAAAGGGTATTACACGTCATGTAATACCCCATTTTTGTAATGTTTTAAACATTTTTCCATCCACTTGGCTTATCAAACCCTATGGTTGTAGTAATTTTCCTCTCGACCCTAGGTGACCCAGTGACCCCTCTCCAGTGTTTTGATGGTTCCTTCAATGAGGATTAAATCCTATCTTCTCTCCTTTGATCCTCAGTGATCCACTATCAATCTAAGGTGTGTTATTCTTCCATTCTTGTAGTTTCCAATAGTTTGGCCTCTCTTTTTCTACCATTATTCTTTCCATTTAATGGAGGAAGTTCTTCCTCACTTTTAATGTATTCTTATTTAGTTCTCGTTGGTGTGGTGGTGCCACTACATCCTCGAGTGGATGCAGATCTTTCAGGAGGGGTAATCAGTGGACCGTTACGTGATCTATTTCCATGAAAAGTATGTTGACACCTTCAAGGTAGGGATTTTTCCTTCATTTTTCTTTGATTGTGTATCATGTGGTAGGTATTTACTCTTGTTTGACAATGGATAATAGTTTCACCACACTAATCAAAGATAAGAACTAGTTAAATGAATTGAAATGGGTAGAGGGGACTGATGTGCATATTTTTCTGGATTTGATATTATTGTGATGTTGTGAATTATACGGGCTAAACGTCCCACTAAAAATTGTGTTCATTTTTTGTCCTTGTTTGAGAACTAAACAAGTTTCATGTCATTTGATTCCTGTTGAGCACTTGTATATGGAAATTAATAAATCACATATACTTGGATAATAAATGGATACCCCAGGATTACCCAATTTATGTAAAAACCCCTGAATTAATAAGTGGAATTAAATAAGGGATACCTCATTAAATCTTGGATTGTGTTGTGATTTGGTATGTAGGGTGATTTCTTGTGTGGGATAGTGTGGTTGTATGTGTGGAACATATGGAATGTGAAGTTTCTATGTTGTGATGTGTGGATACACTCTGGTTTGTATTATGGTAAGTTTTTGAATCACAAGTGTTTGTTATGGGTTGGTTTGGGTAGTGTGGTGTATAAACTTGTATAATATACATCAACCTGACCATGTAATAGAATATCATGTTGAGAGTTTGATTGATTTTGTAATGGATGAGAAATTTTGTGCATCAGTGCTACGATCAATTTTTATGGTGATGTTTTTTGTTTCTTGTTGTGTGGTGTGCTTGGTAGTTGCTCAGATAGTAGTGGGATAAATGAATAAATAATTGTTTAATAAACTTAGAAACTGAATTTTGTTGTTTTGGTTAGTGGGAGGAATAAACAAGTTATGAATAATGAATGGTAATGTTTAACTAAGTTGGTTGGGAGTTAAAAGGATGTTGTGGCTTGATGTGTGGTGTTGTGCATTTAGGGGTAGCAGCAAAGTTGGAAGTGTTGTGAGATGGTTTTTTGTTGATAAACTATAGGTTGGGCTTGAATTTTTGGTATCATATATGTATATAATTTTATTTTTCCCTAATTATTTCTATATTCACCCTACCCTAGTTTAACACTACATGTCGAACACCCCCATCATCATGAGGTAGGGTGTTTTATCTAAAAATCTAGGTGGGAGTATGGATGGATGGACACCTGATATTCCCTGATCCCTCTTCCAGATGGTGATAGCCCAATATTTTTTAGGCAGGTTGTGTTTTTTGAGGCCCAAGTGTGTGCGAGAAACTTGTGGTTTCCCAGGTGTCTTCAGGATGATATGGATTTTGTTTTCCCAGGTGTCTTTAAGATGAGATGAGTTATGTTTCTCCAAGTGTCTTCGGGATGGGATGTAATGTGGTATGTGGCCCAGGTGTCTATGGGATGGATGTGATGTGGTATGTAGATTAGGTGTCTGTGGGTGAGATGTGATGTGTCTCTTAGCCTAGGTGATGGGATGAGGTATGGTTGTGGGAGACAGCTGTTTATGGGAAGGATGTGATGTGGCTCATGGATCAAGTGATAGGAAGAGGTGTGGTTATGGGTCCCAAGTTTTTGTGGGTGGGATTTGATGTAGTTTGGGGCCTAGGTGTGTTCGGGTGGGTTGTGATGTGGTTATTTTGGAAAAGGTGGGAGAACGAGGATGTTTTCCATTAGGCAAGAGTGGATAAACTAGTGGGAAGTGGTGCAGGGTACCCAAATCATCAATGTTCTTACTATATTACTTTACTTGACTTGATTTTCTTGGTGAGGGTTACTTGGTGAGCATGAGATGGTTAGTATACCTTGTTATGTGTTATTTGGTTCTATTTTTTTCTCATAGGGGAATTAGTATGCTCCCCTTAACTTGTGCATAAGAGACTTAGGTTTTTTCCTACTGAGTATATCTGTATACTTGCCCTGCATATATAAAACTATTTTTAGGTTTCCAGAAAGATTATGTGGACTATTCTAGGTGTTACTAGCTCAGGCTTTGGGATAGTTGTTGAGTCGCTACTTTAGATTGCTTTTGGTACTTACTTTAGAGTTTTAGTGCACTAGTAATAGTTTTATTTTAAACATGCATGTGGAATAAATTTTGGTTTTCTTATATGTGTGTGTGTGTGTTGAAATTGTTTTGGGATGAACCATATTATCTCCTGATCTTGTATTCCTAAAAAGGGAAATTCCTCCCATTTTTTGTGAAATTTTATACCCTTAGTGATAGTTTCCACCCCAGGTCCTACTGAAGGCGAGACTTGGGGGTCATTATCTCACTTTCTCCATTGTTATACTAGGAGGGGTATCTTTGTAGGGGGGTCATGATAGATATTGATTATTCCTTATTGATTCTTTATAAATTCCACTATACCTAACCCACACTAAGAATTTTAACTCACCTTTATTTTGTTCTATTTCCCCAAGATATGAAGAATAATTATTTGAATGAGTTCAAGGATTATAAATGTTTTACTTTACTATAATTTATTTTTCTATTCCCAGTTTAAAATGGGTATCATATATAAATCTGGTTCTCCAAAACTATTGAACTGATCAGTCCAGTGATATTTTACCCCTTTATCTATGAAATATAATAAAGTTGACACTTACCCTAGATTGTTGGATTTAGGGTCATTATAGTTGGTATCAGATCATGTTTAGTAGAGACCATGGGAACTAAATTAATGAAAACATAGATTATGGAACATAACACTATGGTATAATTTGAGGATAAGTATAGAAGAACATTCATAGACTTTGTTAAGGAAAAGATTGTGTATTTTTTCTAGTAATAATTCACTCTATGGATACTATGAGTAAACATAGTCTTATATATATATATATAATTTGGGGTAATAAGTCTAAAAAAGGTTCATCGATCTTGACTTGAGGATTACTTGGTACGCAAATATAGGCCTTACTGCACACCTGGTTTGACAATCCTAGGGGTATTCTTAGGATAATTCACATTTTATTTATAAACCATCATGAAGGATTTGAATGGATGATGACAATGAATGAAAAATTTTAATCCTAAGGTTTCATATATTGAAAATAAGGAGTCATGATTTAGACATTCCATAAATGATTACATGGTTTTCCACTATGATTATTGTTTCTCACATAATGGTTTTTGGTTTAATTCATTGGTTATAACCTAGTGATTATGTGTAACCAAATGGGATGAGGACTATATTGAAATATATCATGCTTATGAATAATTATTTATCATGGTATATGACAAAAAATCTATACCTTAATCAACTCTTTGACTCATCAAATAAGAGAAGGATTGATTTTGATAAGAGCTCAAGTAGTAGAGACTATAGAGGAAAAAGGGATAAATTTCCTTCATCTATGAAATATAGAAATAGACACCCAGCAGAATGTCTCAAAGGAACCATAAAATGTTTTATGTTTGGAAAATAAGGGAATAGGGTGATGAATTGCCAAGAAAAAGTGAGGAGTTCAGTGGAGAGAAATAAATTTCATCCTAGGAATCCATTTATAGTTCATTATCATAGTTGTGAGGAACCTATTCATTATCTGATTCAATACCTCTTTTAAAGTTTAAATCCTAGATCAAGGAAGGAATTATATTGAAGTAAAAGGGTTGAATTGTTTATGTATTTGGATTCAATAATTAAATTGTATAATTATTTTTATCAATGGTTTTTTGGTTATAATAATCATGAAACATATAAGTATTGTGTTAATTTTTGAAATCATATATGTCTTCATCTAATATTAACACTAAAATTATGGATACTATCATGGTTTTATGAGTTTAAGGTTGATAATAAGTTAAATGTATTAAAAAACTTTTTTTGGGGTTTTAAAAAATGGGATTTTATCAAGATTAAGGATATTTTAGGATACAATGATAGAAATATAACCCATTGATTTAGTATATGAAAATGTTATTTAATAAATAATGAAATTACATTTTATAGACAGAAGATTAAATTAATTGGTAACAATAAAGGTTTTTCTTATCTTTAATGTTTAATTAATTATGGATTATTACAATTTTGAAACATTATAGCAATTATATTAATAGGTTTTGGGAGAAAGTAAAACCTGTATTCTAGGTAAAAACCCATCACATCCAGCAATGTTATGGGGCTTCAACCCACAATTAAAATGTGATAAGGATGAAATACCTACCACTAGACTAAATTATGTAATAGTTAATATAACATTTTTTACTTTAAAAAATTTATGGATAATTATTAAGTTGAACTTTGGGTGTTACTTTTATGGTTAGGAGATTAAAAATTTATTTTAACTTTATCCAGCCATTTTTATTTTGGAAAATATTTAGAAACTAATAGAAAGAGATGTCACTTTTTATGGATTTTATAATCCCTTAGAAGTAAATTTTAGTGATTCATGCATAAAAAATAAGTTTTTTATATTCAATTATTATAGAAAGAGATGAGGTGAAAAATGATTTATTCACAACCAAAATATGAAATTATTATTATGAAATATAAAGATATAAATTATGTATATTTACCCAAATTATTAGAAAGTAAAATAATTCATTGAATTTAAGAAAAGGATCTTGAAACAAAAATGTTTTCCAATTAACTTTATACCAGATCAATCAAATGTTCTTTTAAATAATCACAAATATATGGTTTTTTGGTCACTAACTTTCTCTCGATCATTAAATTTCTTATGATTAGTGACCTCTATCACTCTCCATAATTATTTACTCTTTTATTAAATGTCCATATTTTAACATCCCATAAATATTATACTACATGGAAACCTAGTCATGTTTTATTTCAGATAATATTCATAACACCATTTTTCTCTTTTAATGGGATTTTTTATTAACCCTTTTTATGATGTGTGTTTTCAAAAAAGTAAATTTTAAATATCAAACCCTTGGTTTTTAGTAAAATTTCAAATTATGATGAAATAATTTATTAACAGTGGGGAGAATGCAACACCCCATTCTTATATAGTATATTTATTTTAAATAAATTTAATCACTTTGATTCCTTGAGGCACAAACAACCCCTAGATTTTAAAATAATAATATTATGTTCAATAGCATATACGACATGCAATACCGATCTTAAATGACCTATGAAATATATTATTTAAATATGACCATTGTAAAGTAGACATTGAATTAGAGGGTATTAATGAGACTAAATATTTTCTAAAATAAGTATAAAGGTCCTACCAAATATTAATAAATTTATAATATATTAATAAATAAGCACTCCACTTTTAATAAAGATATTTTATCCTACAAAAATATGTTTCCTTTCAAAAAATGATTTTTATTTCTTTTTGTGAGAAAATATTATATTTAATTTTTGAATATTTTAGAAATGTTAAATTATAAATTGAAAATAATTTTTTAAATGGGAATATATATATTATCATAGTTTGAAACTTTGGTATTTTTCATAAAATATTGATTTTTTAGTCAATAGTGAAAACACCAATTTTTGTAAAACTATATTTTATTTTTAATAAATTAATTAATTTAAAATTAAATTATTATTTCAATAAGATTTAAAAGTAACATAAGAATTATTTATTTATATTTTATTCAATTAATTAAATTTATAACATATTTATATTTTATTTCAATATAATTTTATTTTTAGGCTTTAAAACACATTTTTTTGTAAATTGTTTTATAGTGAATGATGTTTCCCCATTTTAAGTAATTAAAATAATCCCTAATGATAAATGATTAAAATTAAATTTATATATTATATATATAAATATATGAATTTAAATCCATATAATGATGGTTACTAGTTATATAGTTAATATAAGATCATCTTGTTCTTGAAAAATTAATTCCTGGAAAACCCATTTTTAGACATGTATATGGGTTTTATATTAAATTAAATTATTAAATTTATGTGGATTGAATTGGGTAAAATTGAATACATATTTTTAACCATCATAATTTATATTTTATAATAATATCAAATTAATTTTTTTCAATAATGAATACTAAACATAGTAAAAATTAATTACCATGGTTAATGTGAAAATGGGATTATCATAGGGTTAAAATAAGAAGATAAGGGTTTAAAATCACCTAAAACATGTCCAATTATTATTTTATTTCAATATTTAGTCCTTATGTCATCCAAGTTTCAATAATTTTTCATTTTTTATTGTTTTTTCTTCTAAAAAATGTTGGTGTAATTCATTCATTTCAAAAATTCCATGTGTATCCTCTTTCCCACTTATAAAAAACCACCCCCTCTCCTCCCATATTCACACTTCCAAGGCCATTTTTTTCAAAAAAATCCCTACAAAAATATCTTCCATAATTCCCTAAAAACATACTAGAGTTATTTTTATCATAAATCCAACCTAGTAATGCATTTGGTGAAAACCTAATTATGTTTTCTGAAGAAGAGGTAACTTTATTAAATGTACTTATTTATTTTTTTTCTTCTTCCACATTCTTTAAATATTAATAAATTATAGTAATATAATAACATAATTATCTCCAATATAATTAGATTTTATTATGTTAATTTCATAACCTATATCGATCTTATATTCCATTAAATGGTAAATGAAATTGTCGATCGTGTGTACAATGGAATACATCCTTGCGAACTGATGAAACTCATTTTCCATCAACACTTCTCGCATATGGATATAATTATAGACATAATGTATATATATAATATTTATGATATTAATATACTTATAGAATTACAATATCACATATACCTTCTTACTTTACATTCCATTTAAAATATGATAATGTTGCTCATGTGTACGGTGAACTACCGCCTCGTGAAGCGATGTGATTCGTTTTTCATATATGAATTATATAGAAAATAATAAGTATAAATTTAATAAATATATGTGATATATATGAAATTATATTTATTTTAAAAAATTAATATATAACTCACTTCCTTACCCTTTCACCCATTAAGAAATTATATCATTGCTCGTGTGTACGTATGGATTACCATCTCTACGAAGCGATGCGATTCATTTTATATGTAATTTTTAAAATAATGGTAATAATGATGTAACTAATGAAAAAATAATATTTATAACAATAATATAATTATGTAGATTATGGATCTATATCCTTTTTTCATGATTTGGAACTCTCACGACAAAACAAGCATGATAAAAAGAAGGCAATTAACACCCAAACAATAGTGATAATGAAAGACTATTACCGAAAGGGTGATAATTTTTTATAAAAGGATCATATATGATATTATAAATATTAATATGGTTATATTATAACATATTAAAAAAATAAACTAGTATATAAGAGGTTATTGGGCGCTCAACTAATGAGATATGTGAGGTAAGGGACTTCATCATGCACCTAATTTCTTTTATATAGAGTATATATTGTACATTTACATGTAATATAATTAATAATTCAAATTTCAGGATATTTTAAGTTTAAATTTGAATTATTTTACCCAAGTTAATTTTACTATAAAATTTCCAAGTGGAAATAAATTTTGTAATTCGATTTATTTTCATTGGGTTATATTATTTCTTCATTATCTTTGATATTCTAAGATTATGTGTGTAATTATTTTTTATTAAATTATGTAGTATTTCAGATTATTTTATTTGGATTTAAATTTTATAGACATAATTTATACACTGATTAATTCCCACTTCAATGTTATGATCATTGTAATATTTTCTCATCTCAAACTGTCTTCTTTAGGATATATGTTCTATTATTCAACTATATCCTTTTATGAGGTGTATATAATTCCACTTTGATATATTGTTTTTTGAATAGATATATATTCATTATATTTAATGTTTTATTTAATTTTATTCCTTTCATGGGGCTTTTGATATAAAAGTTACCAAAGTTTTAAGAGATTTATGTTTTAATATCATTTTAGTTGGGATTGCTTATGCTTGAATTTCCATTGAAATAAACTACTTTATCATTGTATAATAAACCCACTTAATTATATTCTCATCTATTTATTAAATAATTTTCAATGTAATAGTACAATTTTCCTCTCTTTGGTACTTAAAATTATTGAGAAATTTTTTTTAAGAAAATATGACTTTGTTTCTCTCTTCGGTCGAAAATTATTTTTCTTCCAAATCCATGTTTTCTAAAAATGATTTCATAAATTTTGTACTAATGTTTTTTAAATTAACTTTAACCCATAATTGGATTTTTAAAATATCTTTTAAAAAAATATTCATATCATTTTCTAGACAAATTACTTTTTAATTTTCTTACTCAAATTTGAAAGGAATATTTGTTTCTAATGTATTTGACATGAATTATTACATATTCTAGTAGGCCTTACCTCAGCGGCATTTTGAAGGAGGGTATTTTTTATTCTCCGATGCCTTCCCACTCACCCTCATTCCATTATATTTTTCCTCTTATATTTATTTCCCCTTATCTCAATCCTACTTATGTCTGGGATCCCTTTATCTGGTTTTGTCTTTGCACTGGTGCACCATGGATGGGGTCTTTGTCGCCTTTTGGTGTGATATTTCTAGGTGTTTCTCTCACTAGGCGGAGGTCCTGGTGATGGTTTTTCAGAAGTATCTCAATACTATAACCCATCTATGACCTTGTGTTCCACCTCATTATTCTAGCACAAATCTAGAATATTGATAACTCAGTGGTTTTGGGCTTGTATTTTAGTGGTCGATGCTTTTCTGGTGCTCCTGAGTTGGATTGCCCTTGTTTCTCGCTTTTGGTTTCAATCTCATTGATGATGTCGGCATTTGGATCCCCTGATCATTCAAAGCACTGCCCTGACCTCTAATTCATCTGCTCCACTCCTAGTTAGATCTATAGTGGTGGGTTCAAAGGGGTTTTGGGATGTGGGGTTTGGCAGACGATGGGTATTCTTGCATGTTTTGAGTTGGTTTTACACTATGGTGACGTTTTGGTTTTCTCAATCTTAGAGAGTGGTAATTCCAAGGATTTGATTTTTGTTTTTGGTTTGGTTTATGTTAATGTATAGTTTTTGTGGTGGTTTTTGGTTTTTTTCACCACGATATCATGTCTATGGGTATACATTTGATGTACTAAGCTTTGGTGTTTGGGTTTTTAGTTCATTGGGGGATGATGACAACGACTTGGTGATTATGGTTCATGGAAACTACTATGGGCTATGATGGGCTCCAGAGACTAGTGTGGCATTCGAATGGCGACCTTGATGGTAGTGATATGATAGAAACATCGTTAGTAGGATTCATGATAATGGTTGCAGGTGATGGTACTCCGGCTGACACAGGTGATCCTGGATCTCGATTGTCCTGAGTTTTGTGTTATCCTTTGGTTTTTTGAATTTTGAATCTTGAATTGGGAGTCCTTTTTGTTTTTATCATTTTGTTTACTGCTTAACCATAAAGCGGGTTCTTATAAAATAAAATAAAAATAAATTTTCAGTCAATGTATTCAAAATGAACAGAATTTTTCTTCTGCTATGAACTCTCATTTCTTTGAAGATCCCTTTATAGTTTTACAAGGTTATTTTATAAGTAAATGTTTTTTCTAATATTTTTAAATATATAGTTTTTAAAAGTGATTACCAAAGTGAAAATATTATTTTCCACAATAATGTGTTTAAATATCTTTTTTTGGTATTTCTATTCATCAATGGAAAAACCCACTATTTCACATTTATTCTATAGGGATTATTTTGTAATGATACCACGCTTATTATTTATCTAGATGTTTTTTGATCATTTTGACCAAGGAATTCATTTAAATTCACTTCCTTGATTCATTTTTGTAGTCATTAACTTTCACTTGAAACATTCACTTTCTTATTATAATTATTCATTGGACATTAAATTTCTCATACGTATCCATATTATTTTTATCATTGATATGATTATTTCTTAAACCATATACCATTTTTACATAAAATGTTTATTTTTAAGTTTATTTAATTAACTAGGAAAATATTGATAAATATGTATCCTTTACTCAATTTGGATATTTTTTATAATGAACATTATTCATGAATTAAATAGATCATTCAATATGTGAGGAATGATTTGTACATATGATTATGGGTGGGGATCGGAAGAATATTTCCCCTCTATGAATTTATAGGTATCATGAGAAATATTAGTTTGCTAAAATAAATTGGTTTTTAAACATATTTTAAAAATGTCTCGTGAAAGGTCTTGATAGTAGAGGTATCATGATTCTTGAGATCATGATGTCCAATAATTAATGATTTCCTTCATTTTGAATTTAGTTATAGTTATTATCCATGATATTTTCTCATTGAAATTATCTCTAGATATATTTCATTCTCATTTTATTGATTAAATGGAATGAATTTTTAGTTATTTACCTTTCTATATTGATTATTCCATATATAATCATGATATTTAAGTTATTGATTTAGTGGAATGTTTGTTCAATTATTTACATTTTCATATTTATTCTTCCTTATTTATTTATGATATATTTTTATGCACATAACCATTTTTGAGAATTTAAGCTCACCCTTATTTTATTTCTTTTATCCAAGATATAAATAAGAATTATTTAAATGAGTTCAAGGATTTAGAATGTCTTCCATTACTATATTTTATTTTTCTATTACTAATGTAAAATAGGAATCATTTATATAGCGACTAATGATTTTCACATATTGATATTGTATATTTTTAGATGAATAGTCAATACATTACACACAAAAAATGCCTGAGGAGAAAAATAGATTAGATTATTTGGAGCCTAAGTAAAAAAATATCTAATTTTGTGAATGATCTTAAACATATCCCATAAAGATCTTGAACTTCAGTACTCTTCAATAACATACCCTACATAAAACCTTTCTTCATAACATGGGGAAAGGAAACATAAGAAAGGGAGAGCTCATATGTTTAGTAAGGGTAATCAAGGGAGATAAATAATCATAACATGAACATAAGGGTATGGGAACATGAGAATAACATTTGAAAACCATACCATCTATATCAAAGATCATAATATTGAGTAATGGAATAAAGATTATATGTTCATAAGATTTGAATCATAAGGGAATCAAATAACATGAGCTATGAGAGCATAACATTGGAATAATACATAAAATTATAGCAAACACATAAGCATATAAAACTATTTCCATAGTAGTTGAGGATCACTTCCCTAGCCATCATAGTGGAATGGGTTCACTCCCCAAACCATCAAAGTAGTCAAGGTTTACTCATAATAACATCATAGCGGAAAAATACCCTTTCCAAACTGGGTTCTCTCCCCATTCTAAACCTTTATATCTCATGAGATATAAATATTTACCCATTTCATTGGAGGGAGATATAGGTCACACCCATCACATAATGAAAATCATGCATATGTGTGCCACAAGGTCATGAAACATTCATCATATCCTTACCCATTAAATGAAATGGTTTTTTTAAACATTTCATCATATCATAACTTGGGTAAAAGTGATAATTTTTACAATCATTTTATCATTTCATCATAGCAAAACCTATGGAAAAATAATTCAGTTTCACAAGAATTTTATCATAGTATAACCCGTGGAAGAGAAATCAGTTTCATAAAAATATTGTCATCATAAACCATTCATAGAAATAATAATTATTTTATTCTTGGTTTATATCCCTATAAAATCATAAGTTGCATCAAATTATGTCATATTAGATGGAAAATGATTTTGAAAGATAAATTTCATGGAATGCTTCTTAGGGAAAATAACATTTCTTTGAAAATCACTTTTTAAAACTAAACATTATAAAATATTTTATAAATCCTTTTAATTGAAAATAAACATGAAAAATTATAAAGTAATAATTATAAATGATTTAAAATAATTCTCAAGGAAAATAAAATTACATTTAAAATCATTTTAAAAAAAAATTAAAATTCAAAAAAAAATTATAAATATATTTCTTTGAATATAGAATTGAAAATATATAAAGTAATATTTAAAAATATTTGAGAACATTTATTGATGAAAATATCCTTTCTGATTTAAAAATAATAATTTTTATAGCATAAAACATTTTGAAAACCCTTTTCTTTGAAAATAAAAAATAAAAATTATAATTTAAGCTTCAAATAAAATAATGGTCTGGAATATAAAAAATTCCATTCATGACATACATGTTAAAACAAAAATTTATTTCACAACATTTTTTAAAAAGTAAAACTTGTTTAAAAATTCATTTAATAAATCATTTGAAAAGTAACACCTCGGACTGGGTGAAACTAAAATTGATTCCCTAATTTGAGTCACCATATGACCTTAGGAGTTCGTCCCTATACACCATAGTCTTCCAACTATTATAACAAGTATAAAGACAAACATTTGGAGATGATACCTACTTATCATAGTAAATACATAACATAAGTAACATCAGCGGATGAAATAACCAACATGAACAATAAATGGGCAGCATACGGAAAGTATGAAAAATAATAGATGGGAAACATGATAGAACAATGATATGTATAAGCTACATGTCAAGAATTCATACAAATAAAATCTTCTATAAAATCATAAAAGATATAAAACATTGTCTCGGTCCAAACCCAATCCTAAAACTAGATGCTTCAACCCATAATACCATCCACAAACCAAACATCAGGTCCTTATACTAGAAAATAAGTACCATCTGCACAGGTACCCAAGTTCCATGGTGGATTGATCATGGTTTGAGTAAAACTTAATAGGCCACCACTAATAGTGTCTTAAGAAATAACAAGTCTGTAAAAAAGTTTATGAATATATTCAAGGTGCAATAAATAAATAAGATATCAAAAGAAACATGTTTCACATTTAAACCATTACTAACTAACCATTTTATCCTTTAAGTTACATCATGAAAACCAAAAAACCAAACCCACTCTATCCATACCAGGAGCCTAATCTATAACATAAAGGGGTTACATACTTTTGGTCATAGAGGAGAATTCACTAACCATTGAAATTTATAAACTTACCTCGGAGCCTCATTCCAGGTAATCATAGTATGTCTAAATGTTAAGAGTATAGAGCCTTAGTCTGAAATCATAACTTATTCTATACATCGGTGGGGCCTAGAGCATTAGTCTATCTCTACCCAAGGATGAGGAGCCTATGTTCAACATCCTAGTCATACAATACATCAGTGGGGCCTAGAGCATCAGTCTATCTCGATCTGTAGGATTAGAGTATTAGTCCAATACCCCACTCATAACATTTAACACATATACCTACTTCTTTAACTGATTATCACTTTTACCCATATGTTATTTCAATTACCAAAGACCCAACTAACCCTTAAATCCAAAACATGTCACAAATAAAACCCACCCCTTTGCTTATGGAACATAACGCCAAAACCAAATAATCTTTCTAAATTCATCTATAGGTACCCATTTTAAATCATGAGACTTTCTCTTTAAAAACTAACCCACACCACAAGGCTTTCATTTCTTTTCCAACCATTTAAAAGAGTCAAAAATGAATTTTTACAAAAAGGTAAACCATACCCCAATTTCAAATAATCAATTAATTTCTAATAAGAAAAAAAATCCTTATTAAATAATTTTGAGGATAATACCTCATTTAAAAAAATTACTCACTTTTAGGACATCATTTCCCTTTAATGAAAACCACAGCTATATCAAAATCCAAAACACATCATTTAAACCATTTCAAATCCTCTCAGAAATTTAAAAAAATATAACATATAAACATTTCAATTATCCTATTAAACATTCCCACATACCAAATTACATTTCACAACCCATTCAATTTTATAACAACCTTATCTCAATGTATGCCAATTTTTTTCACCAACTTAAATAGTTTGGAATATCCCATGGGTATCCCTAGGTCCAGTCTCAGGCCATCAATGAAACCAACTATGTTCATAAAAGGTCTATCGCCTCTTATTAATGCCTAAATTACTTTCCTTAGCTAAAAACATAAAAACACAACAAGGTAGAAACTTCGTAAAACCACATATGCATATTAAAACATCAAGACCATGGGTTAAATATTCAAGACCACCTAACTCATGATCATAGACAATTGATCATCCAATATTTACCCTTTATTCATTCTAAATATACCTTAAACACAATAATAATTAACATTCTAGAAAACAAGGATTTATAGTTTCGAAAGAAAAGGAAACAAAACACCAATACTCTTACATAAAATGGAACGAAATAGATTTGAATACTTACTCGGAGCTTTGATTCACACTAAACAGTACTCAAAATGCCTAAGAAATGAGGGAGGATCACCCATGGAGGAGGGGAGTGCTACCAGTTTTTCACCCTTACTATAAGGGGTGGAATGGGCGAGAAAAATGGGGGAGAATGAAATAAGATCAGGAGGGTAAAATGGTAAAAACCCACTTTTTAATGAGTCTCATGGTTTGAGAACATGGTTTTCCAAACTTTATTCCAACCATGTGGTTGACTCTATCCAAGAGGAAACTGAGCCACATAGTTTTCTTATCTACCCGCATGGTTTGGCAAATCATGCGGCGGTTATGCACTCGCCATTATCCAAAAGGGGAATATGATGCACAATCTTCTAGAGGAACCCCACATGATTTACCTAACTATGAACTCACTTATATAATCTATTCGATTATGGTGCATGGTTACTATTAACTATGCACCAACCATGCTCTCAGCACAGATTGGATTCCTTTCCTTCTCTTCTCTACCCTGAACCCCCAGAACACCAATGAGACCTTTCCTAATCCAAAGAAACATTTAATAAAACAAAATTTAAAATGAGATATTATTTTTCTTATGGTTGGTATCTTACATGATTAATGTTAAAACCATTTTTTAAAATATTTTTATAAAACATGGTCTTAGATGGAAAAAGATTTTTCGACTAAAGAGATAGATAAATACGATTATTCTTAAAAAAATATTTTGAAATATTAAGTATATAAAGTGAGAAAAATCAATGGAATACATTTATTCTCAAGAAATATCTAGAAGATATAAAATTAATGAGTTTAATTATATATGAATCATAATATTTCATCATTGGAATCATAATCATAATCAATCATGATTAACAATGAGATTGTAATATAAAACTCTTACCACTTTGGTGACATTGAATAATAAGAACCATGAAATAACCACATAAAAAACTTAAAATATCATGAGAACAAATAAATTCATGATATTACATTTCAATTGGGTTGTATATACATCTCATAAAATAATATAGGTGCATAACATAATATATGTACCAAAAAAGGAAAATTGAGACAAAAATATCTTACCGCTTGGGTATAATTTGAACCATAAACCTATGAAAGGGATATTAATAAATGGATATGTAAATCACCATTATTTTTATATGGACCAATATAAAAAAATTAATATATAATATATACACCATATATAAGAAACAAGTGGTGAATATTTCATGTATCTCACAAAAGTAAAAAAGTGAGATGGAAATACCTTAAAACTTTAGTAATATTTTGAATCGTAAGCCCCAATAAAGAATAAAATAAAATAAAATATTGAATATATTGAAAATGATGAGATTCATGATATAACATTTCAAAGAGTTAGTCTTTGCACCACAAAAATGAAAAGAGTGGAAAATTTTCATATGTCTCCCAGAAATAAAAGAGAGAATAAAAATCTCTTACATTAAGTATTGCATTCCTTCATACATGTTAAAACCTCTTTTATAATAAATATAATTTTATTTTAAATCTATTATAGAACAAAAATTATATATATTATACCATATATTATTTTCTTATAACCATTTACTACCCACTTATTATAAATTCCTTGTTAAAATTATCTTTAGGGTAATAATCGCTTTGTTTTTTATATATGTTTTGATTTGTTATTTTGGATCCTCTTTATTCTATAATGGTTCCATAATATAAATAATAATTATTATGAAATAATTATAATATTTATTCATAAAATTTACTTTTAATACCAATCATGAAATATGGTTTTGTGAAATTAAATACATTACGATCATGGAGACGGTAGGCCGTACGTACGTGTGAGTAATGCTTTTATTTTTCAATAATCATTTTTAAAAGAAGGTAAGTAATGTTTTATATATAAATAATTATCATAATATAATAAATAAAATATTTTTTAAAATATAAATATACATATAATCCATGTGGTGTGGTGATGAAAAGAGAGAGTAACATCGCTTTGTGAAGGCGGTAGTTCACACGTACATGAACGACGTTATCATCTTTCAGTGAGTGAAAATGTAAGAAAGAAAATGACATATTAACTTTTTAGAAATATAAATATTTCATTTATATCATAATTATTTCTTATATATCACATATATTTATTAAATTTAATCTTATTTTTTCCATATAAATCATTATAGAAAACGAATCACATTACTTTGAGAGGTGGTGGTCCATTGTACACACGAGCAACATTATATATCCCCTACAGAATAGAAATTAAAAAATAATTATATATGATATAATTAATATAGAGGTATAATTATGTTATATATATCATATGTATACTTTTTATCCATAATCATACCCAACCGTGATAGGTGGTAACAGAAAAACTAATGACATCGGTTCATGAGGCGGTAGTCCACCGTACACTAGAATGGTGATTTCATAACCCATTTGATGGAAGTGGAGATAATTTTATGTATTTAATTTAATATAAAAACATATAAGTATATTTAATATACTTATTTTTTTATTTAATAATGGTTTAATAATAATTTAAGGATGTTGGGAAGAAATAAAATAAAAACAATCATTGAATAATGTTACCTCTTCTTCTAGTAACATCCATAGTTTTTCATCAAAATATTTCCTAGGTTGAATTCAATCCAAAAATAATCCTTATAGGATGAGATTATTTAATTTATGAAGTTATTTTTTATTAATTTTTCAAACCAAATGGGTTTTAAGGTGTGAATAGGATAGGATAGGGGTGGCCTTTTATAAGTGAGGTGAGTGGAGCACTTGTAATTTTTGAAAATAAAAACGTTTACCCACATTTTTCATTTGAAAAAAGGATAGAAAATGGTGTATTATATATCCTTAAACATGATAAGATCTAAATATATCCATAAAATATATTTTATACAAGTTTTTAGGTAATTTTATTCATTATATGTTTTGTTTAACCAATAATAAACTCATTTTTACTATAATCATGGTAAATAATTTCTACTTTTCTTACTAATTATTATGGTAAAAAAATAATTTTAAATTATTTGATAATATAAATTATTTTTATTCAAAATATGGAATCTATTTTTCTAAAATCCATTCATATATTTGGAAACTTTTAATTTAAAATCAATCCCACATACATGATGAGAAAGTTGGCTTTCAAAGATATAATTTTCAAAGGTTTATAAAGTTTTTATAACAAAATTCAACATGAAAAATATTCAAATTACCTAAATTGAATTAATATATGTTTTATTGAACTAATTTTACATTAAAATTTTAAAAATATAATTTATCTTTACAAATAAATTAAACTAAAAGGTAGTCTTAGATTAAAATTCAATATTTTTCACTATTCATAAAAAAATAATCTTTTCAAAAAAAATTTAAAAACTCAAACTAATATAATTTTAACATGTTTATTTCTAAAAAAGTTATTTTATAATTTTTTTTCTAAAATTTTCAAAAAATATGTTTAATATAATTGTTCAAAAAGCTGAAAAAACTTTTTTCAGTAAAATATACTTTTAAGCCTAAAATTGGATTTATTCTTATCTCTTGTCTAGAAAATACATAAGATGACTATTAAATAGTTTATTGAATATATACTATTTAAATTTCATAAAATCATTAAACAAAATTGGTTTGTTTAATTTATTTAGGTAAAAAAAATTTCCCATAAAAATAGTTTTTCAAAATACAATTTCCATTATTTCCATTTTTAATTAAATAGTCACCAAAGAATTCATTTTATATACATGTGTAAACCATATATTTTCATAATTTAGTTAATAATATTCATACCCTCCATTATAATGACTATGATATATCTATCATATAATAATATTATAATAATATTTCACATTTCTTTTAAACTCAGTGTTGTGTGTAATGCAAGTTAAACTCAGTGTTACACGTAATGAAAATTTTAGAAAAGATTAAATTCATTTTAAAAAAAATATTTCACAAAATATATGGGTGTTTCATTATTCTCCACTTAAAGTGACATTATCACTCAAAATTAATCTCTATCATCATAGGTTTAACATTTGAAAATTCCTTCATATAAACCCACATAATAAAAAGGATTAATAAAATATCCTATTGAAAAAGAGAAATGGATGTGGAAAAGTCATTTGGAATAACACATACTTGGGATCCAAATAATAGAACATATATGGGAAGTGAAAACATGGACATAAAAGATAAAAATAACAAAAAAATATCAATGGGGAGTAATAGAGAACATGGTTATGATAAATTTAACGTCCACAAATCCATAAACAAAAGAGTCATTAAAAAGGTCATTGATATCATAAAAAATGATTGTGAAAGGATAACATGTTTTTTAATGATTATTTTTCCTAATTTTTTGGAATTTTTATCAGAATATATATTCCTATTAATTAAATCCATTTCATAATAATAAACTCATCATTTGGTTGTTCCTTGATCAAATTCCACTTCATCTATTACTCTAAGAGATGAATTTTTTTCATGTCTTAAGCACTAAAAAATATCCATAATAGAATTATAAGTCATTTCTTATAACTCTAGTTATAAAAAAGTTTAGATTTGTTTATCTAATAAGGATTAATCTTTATATGGTGAAGTAACATGTTAATCTCTATAACCTCATTAAAATTTCAACACAAATCATCCCATAAATGGTTAACTTTATATGCCTTCTAATATTTCAAAATTTATAAATAAGGCCACTAAATTTATCAAAATCAACTTAACATTAATCCCTCATATATCATAATGTGTATATTGATTGTCGCATACCAAACATGTGAATACCTTCATCACATATTCTCTTGAAAATTTTAATAACCTGAATTACCATAAAACCTTATTAAAAACAATAATTATTCCTTATATCTTACATAAATCACAGATTTTTGGATATATTCCTTAAATTAGAAAATGTTGTAAACTCCATCAATGATAGAATAAACCAATTTTTCAAAAAATCATTAATCAATTCTAAATTAATCAGTACTATCCAATGAACTTATTCATATCTAACATATATTTATTCCAAAATTTGTAACATATTATGGTTTATCTTCCCTTAATAAAAATATCACCTTTACATTAAATAAATTTCTTATTCCATCACTACCATTTAGTATATTTTTTCAAATAATTAATCATAAAAAATATACTAAGTAATCCTTATATATTTCATTATTCTTATAACATAATTCTTTAATTCCAATACATAAACACTTTAATTATTCTAACTCATACTTAAGCCATTAACTAGGCTCCATCATCTTATTATTTAATGCCCATTTCCATTAATATGACATTCATAGTCTCTTCATCACCATAAATATAACCATTACTCATACAACCATGCTGATTCTATTCTTAAAATTTTCCTCTTGGACATAAATTTTCATAAGCACCATACTTTACACATTTAAAATATTCAATAGTTGATAATACATTAGGGAGACCATTATTATCATCTATTGCATTAAAAAAATTAATTTTTTATTTATAGTTAATTTCTTTGTGTCCTTGTTTTCCATACCCAAAATTTCTTCTCATCCCTCTAATACATTCTTTTTTGTTCTTCTTTACACATTCTCAACATATAGGGAACTAAATCTTTATTCCTCTATGGTATCCACCACCCTAACTCTCAACAAACTCTATCCTTATTTTATTTTGTGAGTCCAAGAATTGGTTAAGGTGAAAGTTGTTAATGATATATCTTGAAAACTAATTAGGCATAATCACAATATCCTTCACTATAGTTTTCATCCCATTCAGTTTCTCATTAACACGTTTTCAATCACTATCAATATTTATCCAGTTCCTTCTAGTTCCCACCATTTACTAAAACTAAAAAACATAGTTTGATCAAAACTAATCATAGTGTAAAACCACACAATCACGAAAAATCACTTATTGGATGCCAAAATAATGAAACCTTCTTTTAATATATGACACCTTAGGTTTATCCTAGGTCATTCATAGTCACCATATGTTTAAATCATTCATGATGGTTCATAAATATTTTCTTAATTTTCAAATAATATCCCCTAATACAGTCAAACAAAGTGTGTAGAAAAGAATATTTTCGTGAACTAGGTGATAATCGAGTCCATCTCAATACATCCGTTTCAGAGTCATTACCCATATGTACCTTTTTTTAGAGCCATGTCCACTTGTATTATCTCTCCAGGGATGTAATTTCTTATAAACCATCACTCTATCTTTTACCTAAATTCTAGGACATTTTCCAATACTTTTACTCATCCTTAGAATTATACTTAGACATGTACTTATAGATCTCAATAAATTATTCTCATCATAGTTTATAAAGATTAACTAAACCTATCCTTTGATACCAACTATAGAGACCCAGGATTTTCATACATTTATATTACATCTTTTTATATGAATATTTAATACATTAGACAAACACATGTTCGTGGACTATAATAGTTTAGTATATTTGTATAATAAGTACACAATATTATAATTTAGTCAAAGAGATTCAATATGTCCCATAAATATATTCCCCTTTAGTACTCTTCACAATAATTCCCTAATTAAAATCTTTCTTCACAACTTAGGGACAGGAAACAAAAGAAAGGGTGGGCTCAGATGCCTAGCAAGGGTAAAAAAATAGAGATTTGTAAGCATAATATGAACATAAGGGGTGATAACATGAGCATAACATTTTAAAACCATACCCTGTATATCAAAGATCCTAATATTAATTCATGGAATAAAGATTGGTAATTCATAAGATATGAATCATAAGGGAATCAAAGAACATGGTCCATGAGAGTATAAAATTGAAATAAGACATCAAATTGTGGTATAAACATAATAGTAGAAAATCATTTTCATAGTATTCAATGGTCACGGATAAGGATATCATAGTGGAATGGGTTCACTCCCCAAACTATCATAGTTTTCAAGGTTCACTCCCAAGACCATCATAGCAGAAAATTTCCATTAATGAACTAGGTTCACTCCCCATTGCATTCCTATCTATCTCATGAGATATAAATCTTTAACCAATGCATTAGGGGAGATTTAGTTTCCACCCATCACATAATGAAAATAATACATATGTGTTCCATATAATCATAAAAAATTCATTATAGCATTACGCATGAAATGAAATGGGTTTCATAACATCATATCCTATAGAAAAGAGAGAGGTTTTAAAATCATTTCATCATTTTATCATAGCATAACCCATGGAAAAAGAAGCGGGTTTCATTCGAATTTTATCATGGTATAATCGGTAAAAGAGAAACGAGTTTTATAAATATCTTGTCATCATAAACCATTCATAAAAATATTAATAATCTTTTCCTTGGTTTATATACATAAAAATCATATGTTACATCAAAGGATGCCATCTTAGAAGGAAAATGATTTTTAAAGATAAATCACTTAGAATGTTTTGTGAGGAAAATAACCTTTCTTTTAAAATAATTTTTTAAAACTAAATATTATAAATATTTTGGAAATATTTTTCTTTTAAAATAAACATAAAAACTTATACTGAAGGATTTGAAAATAATTTAAAACATTTTTTGAGGTAAATAAATTTTCTTTGAAAATAAATTTTTAAAAATTAAAATTCATAAAATATTTTCGAAATTCTTTTCTTTAAAAATAACCTTGAAAATTATAATGGAAGTTTTAAAAACCATTTAAAATGTTTCCTAATGAAAATATCATTTTCTCTTTGAAAAAAAAACTTTTTAAAACATAAAACATTTTGAAAATACTTTTCTTTGAAAATAAATTTTAAAACTTATAAAGGAATCTTCAAAGAAAATAATGGTCTTAAAGATGGAAAAATTGGTTCATGTCGTACACATTTTAAAAAAATATTTTGTTAAAAAAATTCAAAAAGTTCAAAATGGGTAAATTTTACTTTATTAAATAATTTTAATAATTTTGAAAACATTTTTTAAAAAAAATTGAAAAAAATATTTTGGATGAAAATGGTGTTTTCGAACAAAGAGATAAATAAATACTCTTTTTTAAAAAAAGTCATTTAAACAATTGAGTACATAAAGATATGAAAATGAATTAAAAACATGTATTCTCAAGAAATTACCAGAGTATAATAAAATTCTTGAGTTTCTTGAGATATATATCATAATATTTTATCATTGGAATCATAATCGTAAAGAATATCGATAAATGATTAAATTGTAATATAAAACTCTTACCACTTTGGTAACTATGAATCATAAGCCCCATGAAAGAATATAATCAAACAAAACTTAAAATATCATGAAAAAACTAAATTGGTGATATTACATGTCAACTAGGCTTTAAATGCACCTCATAAAAGAATATTGGTGCATAAAATAACATATGTCTCAAAAAAGAAAAATTGAGACAAAATCCCTTATAATTTGGTTATCTATTGAACCATAAACCCTGGGAAAGATTGATCCTCAAATGGATATTTAAATCCCAATAATTTTTATTAGAATCAATATTAAATACATTAATGGTCAGTAAATACACCTATGAAACAAGTGGTGAATATGGAATGTATCTCATAGAAGTAAAAAGTGAGATATAAATCCCATGCCACTTTAGTACTCTTTTGAATTATAAGACCCAATAAATAAGAACATAAAATAAAAATTTTAATTACACTCAAATTATTAGATTTATTATATAACATGTCAAAGGAACATTATATACACCGCAAAAAAAACAAGTTGTAAATTTTCATATATAATGGCCCAGACCTCTATGGTCCATTACTTTGTCAAAATATAGTATTTGGGCTGTTCTTGGAGTCAAAGGTATCTCATTTCAAGAGTTTTCCAGTTTTCAATTTTCTAATAGTGACTCACCGAACGGTGACTCACCGAATGGTAGCTCACCAAACAATGACTCGCCAAATGGTAGCTTACCAAATGGTGACTCTCCAAATGGTATCTCACCAAACGATGACTCACTGAATGGTAGCTCACCGAACAGTAGCTCACTGAATGGTGACTCACCAAATGGTAGCTCACTGAACAGTGCCTCACTAAATGGTCGCTCACCAAATGGTGACTCACCAAACGGTGATTCACCAAATAGTGAATAATTTTCCAATTTTTCTAGTTTCAATCCTTTTACATTTCCTTTTATGTTAAATGAGTTTAATGACATATTTAATGAGTTTTTGGGCCATTTCAAATGGTATTTATCTTCTAAAAACTTGAATATTTCTTTGACTCCTAAACCACATGGTCTTGATTATAATCTATATTTAATGGCCTTTGAAACCATTTCCCCGTAGATTTAGGATATATCCATTCTAAAGTCGAGATCATATCTTCCTTTCAACCCTTCTGTTTTCTCTTGGTGCACCGGGAACCTTTCTTCCCCAAGGAGTCCCATTCCTTTGTTGTAATAGCCTTTTCAATTTTCCCTTGGAGTCCAACCTGCTGCTCGTGCAACCCTCTATTTTGAAACAAGGAAGAATCATTGGTCTTCTTTTGTTCCAAGTAGGTATTCCTTCATCTCTCTTTATTTTATGCATCATGTGGGGTGGGTGTGCTTATGTCCCCTTGTGAATATGGTCATCATAATCATCATCATCTTTATATTTTTATTCAAAAGAAGAAGGTGCATATGATGATGATCGCTTTGTTTTATATGTTATCCTTGATCTATGTAATGTTTTGTAAGGGTTTTATGCCTTATAAAAATCATGGTTGTTGGTGGACTCTGCTTGCACACCTGTATGACTTGTGAATATCTGTTGTTGTTTCCATGTTGAATGAATGAAATATGGAAATTTTATTAATCACGTATATTCAGTTAAATAAATGGATACCCTAGGATTGAACTTGTTCTGTGATAACCTATTTCTTATTAAGTGTAATTAAATAATGAGTGCTGCTAAATCTGAATACACCTTGTCATTTAGTGTGGCTATGTGTTGTGTATGGTTCTGTTCAACCTTGTGTTTGTGCTGGTCGTGTCGTGTTATGGTTGGGAGTGTGGTTGTGAGTATGGATTGGTGTAGGAGATGTAGTGGAGTCTCAAGTTGATATATTGATTGATTTTGTAATGAATGGACTTGTAGAGTAGTGGATCCGCTTCTGGTTTGTGTTATGGTTGTGGAATAGTGTTGTGCAGTGGGACTGAAATCTGATTGTGTGTTGTGTGTTCTACTAAATGTTTTGGGTATGGAAGTGGTTGGAAGTTTTCTGGGTAGTTTTTGAATGAAATAAGTGAACTTATTTATAAATAATGATAAGTGGTTAAACGAAAGGGGTGGTTTTATGCTTTAGTTATGGTCGTTTGTATGGATATTCATGTAGGGGCAGCAGTAAGGGAATTTTTTATGGGATGTTTGTTTGTTTGAAAACTCATAGGTTAGGATAAGTGATTGTTTACCTATATTTATATACATATAGTTCCTTATGATTCTTATATGCACCCCATCTATGTTGAGAATTATGTGTCGAACACCCCTATTGTTATAGGGAATGGTTTCCCTTCCCAACATCTTGATGGGAGGATGTATGTCTGGTTACTGGCTCTTCTCTAGTTCCTTTTCTAGGTATTGGTAGCCCTAGACTCTTCAGGCAGGTTGTGGTGTGGTTGTCAGGCCCAGGTGTCTGCATGAAAGATGTTCTTCCCAGGTGTTTCTGGGATGAGTTGTGTGGTGATTCCCAGGTGTTTTTGGTATGGGGTTATGGTTTGTGGCCCAGGTGTTTACAGGTGAGATGTGATGTGGTATGTGGACCAGGTGTGTACGGGGAGGTTATGATAATTGGACTTGTGGAAGAGTGTGGTAGCATCAGGATGTTCACCATTAGGGATAAGCAAGAAGGGTGATGGACCCTCCTTCCACTTAGGTTTTCCATGGACCGATGGCCATGGATATCGATTCAGTCCCTCCCCCTCCCACGAGGGGGAGGGGTCGTGCAGTCCCGGATCACCCTCCTCCCTTCTCACCTCTTACAATCCCATCTTATCTCCCCTCATTCCCTTCCATCACTCTCAACTCCAAGGTTACTTCTTTTGGTAAGGGTTTTTTCAAGCTTCTGATTTCTTTACGGGAATTCACAGAGGCTTCGGACCTCCATCGGATATCTCTAGTGGCTCTCTTTGGTTAGAATCGACCATCCATTGACGCCTTTGATAGATTCATTGAAAATTCGTGGGATCTGCATCACCATGTTGTAGTAGGGCTCCTGGATCCTTGTCATATTCTCATCTGCTTTGAGATGGAGGATGGCCTTATTTCCGCATGGTCTGATGGCCGAAGATCCTTCAACGGTGTACAGTTCTTCCTATTCCACTGGTCTTTCGACTTCTATTTGTGATGGGACCCTCCTACAGCGCCAATTTGGGTTAGTTTCCCGATCCTTCCATTTCCATTTCAGAATCCTTCAATTCTTTCGATGATTGGAAACATGGTAGGTAGATTTTTGTGCTTTGATCAAAGATCTCTAACCCTTTTCCATCCAATTTATCCTCACATATGTGTAGAAATATATTTCTCCAAACCTCCGACTGAATTTTTATGGATTGAGATAGAACATGAATATCGGATAAAATAGGAGGTGCGTTTTGAATATTGGATAGATTTTTTCTCTTCTTGTTGTCGACTAGGTCACCTCCAACAAGTCTTTAGGCATGGATCACCCCCAAATCTGGTTCATCATGTGGATCATGCTGGCAATGAGAGGTTTATCTCTTACGCGACTATGGCCTCTCTACCCTCAAGGGTTAAGATGGGATCTTTTGATGTCGATAGGGGTGTCAACCAACACTCCAGATTAGTCCCTAAGGTTCACTCGGTAAGACTTATACATGGTTCTTCGGATTCAAAGTTACAGAATAAGCAGGTTGATCCCATTGTGTACCAACAGGTTCGGGATAATGCTGGCTTGGGAGAGTATGAGGAGGTGCACGGGGCTATTCCAAAGGTGATGGAACCTGTTAGGAAAAAAAATTTAGGTTCGGAGTCCATCTCCTAAGAGGATCAACCCCTGTCTAAGGTGGAATATCCACTGGTAGTTGATGTATTTGCCCATCTAAAACCTGATTTTGGTATAACATGCTTGCATGTGGGAGGAAAGGAGGCTTTCCAAGTTGGTGGAAAAGAAAATAAGGGTCCCTTGGATGTGGCCCCTATGGATCTACCTGCTACAACATATTATCTTTGTGGACAAGGGAGGATGGACGAAGCGAGTGTCTTGGGGACCTTAGACCCAAACACTCTTGGTGCTAACTCCACAATCCTTACTAAGGCTGGGAATGGGGGGAAGAATAATGGTTTATAGAATAAAGTAGGAAAGGAGGAATCTCTAAATAAGTAGAGACTCCTCAAAGAAAGCTCGACGATTAAGTTGGGGAACCATTTTGAAGGTATGGTTATTCAAGAACCACCATTGACTCAAGAGGAGGACACTTCATGTGATGACAACTATATTCAACTCTCAGTGGATATCATGGACCGAATTCAAGGGAAAGGTCCTTATAGCCCTAGAAGGAAAAAGGGGAATAAATGAATGTGAGACTCAGGGAAATGTATTGTGGTCCAAGGTAAACCCCAAAGGGACGCAAGGATTACTCTCACTTTCCAAAACTGATGGAGACAAGGTTGGACAATAAGGGTATAAAAAAGGCAAGCAAATCCCTATAGATTAGGGAAAGTGAAGAATCAAGTATAAATACAAGAGATAGGGAAGAAGGGGATGGAGAGTGCTTGAAACTTATCCTGCACTCCAAGGAATAAATGCTAGAAAAAGATGTTCGGCCCAATGTCTTAGAAGATGATATTAAAACAATTTATGCAATAAGGAAGAAATTTGATGACAATGTGGAGTAAGAAGTGTGGATATATAAACAAGATCAAATTCTGGAACGGGGCTTCAATCAGTGAAAAATCAACATGGAAGAATTTATTCAGACAATGGACAAGATGATTTCTCACTTTGAAGAGCTTATCAGAGAGGATCCTGATATCCAGGTTAGTCTGTTGCAATGGTAACTATACAGAGCAGTTGATTCAAGTAATCTGAATCTTGTGTTTCATCATTTTGTGATCTCTTTCATCACGTAGTGGTGTCTTGTTTGTGTACAATGGTTTCCCATTTTTCCTTAAAATGGCTTAATAAAAAAATTACATTTGGTGGTGGGATGAGCAATTAACCAGTGGGAAGTGGTGTGAGGTACCCAAATATCGATGTGATTACTATTTTATTTTACTTTACTTGTGTTATTTATTGAGCATGCCTTGGTTAGGTTGGGGTGGATAGTATGCCTTGTTAGGTTCTTTTGAGTTTTTTTTGTTTTCTCATAGGGGCATTAGTATGATTCTCCCACTTGTGCATGGATGCCTTTAGTTTTTTTCTACTGAGTATACTTGTATTCTCACCCTATGTATATAAAATTATTTTCAGGTTTCCAGGGAGACTATAAGGACTGTGCTAGACCTTACTATCTTGGATGTTGGGGACGGTTGTTTTTTCACTGATTATTTTTATTTTGATACATAATTTGGGTTTTTCTTTGTATTTATAGCAGTTTCACTTTAAACATTCATGTGGGATGTATTTTGGTTTCTTTATATATATATATATGCCTTAAATTTTTTTGAGTTTGATACAATTTTTCTCTCAATATTGGTTACTACAAAAAGGGTAATGCCTCTCATTTTTGTGATATTTCTATACCCTTGGTTCTAGTTTCCAACCCAGGGCCTATTGGAGGAAGGACTCAAAGGGTCATTATATATCCTTCATATTGAAGAAGAAAGGTCTCAACATATTATTATCTCTTCCCTCATCTTGAAGAAGGTGGGTCATGACAGAATGGTATCAGAGGTGATGGTTGAGAGATAAAATGGAGTTTGTAGTTAGACCCAATGAGGATTGCATGGTTTGGTATGGAAATAGTGTCGTGTGATCTTGATGCATGAAATAGGCTAGGGAATATTTTCTAGGACATGGGATTTTAGGGGCCCCATGATCTGATGTAAGGAATTTGAGCTTACCTAATGGCCAAGTGAGGCTACACCGATTACAGGGTAGAGACCCTGGGAAAGTTACATGAATCATAATGACTTGTGTTCTTCTTTTTTTGGGAACTTTTGGGAAAGTAAAATAAACAATGAGTTAAAATGAATCCTAAATAAATTCCATACTACACAGAATTAGGAGTTCCCTATTTTCCTTTCAGTTATGGCTCCTGAACTTCACCCTCATGTGGTACGAGCAGTAGAGGCTCAGCAGTCTAACCTGGTCAACCGACGGAGAGTTGACCGAGTGGAGAAGTATGACCAATGTAAGAAGACCCTTCATTATTTCCAATGATATAAATCTAGTAAAGTATGATGGTAGTGTCTCAGATGTGGAGACAGAGGGTTGGCTTGAGGAGATAGTGATCACTTTCGGCTTTATCCGGGCTCTGATAGAGTACTGGGTTCCCCTTTTAGTGATCTATATGAGGGGAGCATCATGTTAGTGGTGGAGTCTTTACCTCAGAGAGAGGAAGGATGCCAATGTTTTGTAGGATGACTTTGAGAATGAGTTTTGAGCAGAATTTCTCTCTTTGACGATGAAGGCTGAGAAGCAACACAAGCTAATCTCTCTTCGGTAGGGTAGTATGTTGGTATGGGATTTGGGGATTAAGTTCAAGTATCTCCTTCTCTTTTCTTTGGATCTCTTTTTGAATGAGTATTATTGAGTGATACATTTAGAGGAGGCACTCCGTCCTCCCCTTCAGTATTTGGTTACTCCCTTTACCCTACCGACATACTTAGAGGTACAGAAGAAGGATGAGGTAGTGGAAAGGATTCACTTGTGAGGAGGTTTACCACGAGAGGGGATCCAGAATATTTCTTCAAAATGGAAGGGTGTTAGTAGTAGGTCTCTAATGTTAGGACCTTTTAGGTTTCGGCTGGCAGGGAGCCGACCCCTATAGTTTTAGTTCTTAATTTTTGGTCCTTATCCTTTTTCCATAGGCTTGGAACTGAGTTTTTTTCTTGTGGATACCGTAGGAACCTTTAGAGTTAATTCCTAGTTCGATCTTAGTACGGTGGAGGTGGGCAGTTCCAGCACCCACCTTAGCAGTAGTTGTTGGCCAAGTCGTTTCAACAGCACGGATAGCAAGCTCCTGCTCCACTGAGGGAAGATAGAGTAAGCAGAGGCCGACCTCAGGGCATTCCATAGGGACCTCGACCCGAGCATGGTCATGGAGGTGTTCGATAGTAGAGGGGAAGATCAGATGGTCGTGGTCATTTTCATCCTGTAGAGGTGGAATTTTCAGTAGGGCTAGAAATCATTCAAGGTATGATCAGTTTGTTCAGTACTCTTGTTTTCACCTTGTTTAATTAAAGATCTTCACACTCCTTTATTACACCTGGTCTATCCCATGCTCTGGGACTAGACATAGAGAAAATTTTGTGCCCTTGGAGTTGATTACACTATTTATAGGTAAGAACATCTTGTTTTATGTTTTCTAGGGATGTATATTGATGTTGGGGCCGCATCAGTCCAGTGGGGGTATCGTTCTGCTACAGATTCAGCCATATGGTGTTATCCTTGGAATCTAATGGTTGTACTCTATGCATTATGTTATCATCTACTTTTGGAGAAGAATCATGTCTTTATACGTGGGTGGTCAGTGTGTAGATTTCGTTGGTGATCGAAGTTGTCATATGGGCAGTCGACATGTAGAGCTTCTTATTTCCTTGTTGGAAAAATTAGTCAGTAGAATTGGTGGATGATGAAATAGTGTAGGTATCAATATTTTTCAAATATTTCTTGTATGTTTTCCCCAAGTAAGTTGTGACTCTACCCCTAGATGTGACATTAAGTTTGGGATAGACTTACAACCTGATATAAGTCTGATTTTGATAGCTCCTTATCAGATGGTGCCTTCTGAGTTATAGGAGTTGTGGATTCAAATTGACAATCTGATAAAGAAGGGATTTATTCAGCCCAGGGTGTCTCCATGGGATGCTCCAGTCTTGTTTTCAAAGAAGAAAGATGGTGGTTTGAGGTTGTGCGTAGACTATCGAATGTTGAATCAGGTAACGGTCAAAAATTGTTATCCTCTCCTGAGGATAGATGATATTTTTAACTAGATGAGGGGATCAAGTAGGTTTTCTAAGATCAATTTTTGGTATGGGTATCACTAGTTAAGGATGAAAGATGGAAATATCTCAAAGAATTTTTTAGGTGCAGGTATGGGAACTTTGAGTTCATGTTTATGTTGTTCGGTGCTACTAACGCACCAGTCATGTTCATGGGGCTTATGAACTACATCTTTCATGAGTTCTTAGACCATTTCATCATCATATTCATTGATGACATATTGATCTTCTTGAAGTTATAGTAGAATCATATCAAGCATCTTAGGAGTGTTCTAGAGTTTCTTCAACACTACTATCTCTACATAAATCTATCCAAGTGCAAGTTTTGGACATGGTAGGTCCACTTCCTTGGACATGTGGTGTCTTAGTAGGGTGTATCAATGGACCTGTCGAAGGTCGAGGAATTTTTTTCTTGGGAAGTACCCAATAATGTGGTATAGGTTCGTATTTTTCTTGTTCAGGAAGGCTATTACTGGATATTCTCACCTGATTTCTTTGGATCTAGAAGAAGTCATGTTTGTGCTAAATTTGTGACAACATTACCTCATTAGGGAGTGCTTTTTGGTCTTCACAAATCACAAGATATTGAGGTATATCTTTTCCCAACAAGATCTGAAATTGTGGAAATATAGGTGGATGGAGTTTCTCCAGGATTACGATTTTGAGATCTCCTAAACCTCAGGAAAGGGGAATGTTCTGGCTAATTCTTTGAGTAGGAAGTCATCTAAGGAAGTAGTTCTTGAATCTACAGATGATTAGAGATCAATGGAGGAGTTGGATGCCTTGAACTTAGATGCAGTAATGGATGGAGGCAGAGGCTATCTATTTCAAATGATGGTGTGGTCATCTATGATATATTATGTGGAGGAGTCTTAGTAGGGAGACCTAGAGGCAGAGTTAATGTGTAATCGCTTTGACCAGGGTAATGCTTTGGAGGGATGGTCAGAGGATGGTCAGAGTCAGATGTTGTTCCATGAGAATATGTTTGTTATAGTGGTGATGCATGAGGTAGTTCTCCATGATTTTCATAGATCACCCCTAGTGGTACACCTGGGAGTTTCCAAGATGTAATGTGGCTTGAGGGAACTGTTATGGTAGCTCAGTGTAAAGCGGGAAGTGGCGGAGTTTGTGGAAAAGTGTTTAGTGTGCCAACAAGTGAAGTTTATGCACTGTGTTCTTGGTGGTTTGTTGCATCCCTTATATGTCCCCAAGTGGAAGTGGGATGACATCTCAATATATTTCATCACAGGATTACCCAGAGATCAGGGAGGATGTGATGCAATCTAGGTAGTAGTAGATTGGTTGATGAAATTGGATCACTTCTTAGCAATCAAGGAGTCTAGTGTAGTATATGCCTTATAATAGAGGTATGTGGATGAGGTGGTGCGGCTACATGTAGTTCCAAGATCCATCATCTCGAATTAGGATACAATTTTTAAATCATGATTCTAGAGGGGATTGCAGCATGATTTTGGTGCTCAGTTATGCCTTAGCACTGCTTTCCACTCTTAGACAGATGGGAAGATAGAAAATAACCATCCATATACTGAAGGATATGCTGCAAGAATGCATCTTGGACCTTGGTGTGTCTTGAGTGATACATTTTCCCTTGGTAGAGTTTTCTTACAATAATGGATATCACTCTTCCATTGGCATGGCTTCGTTTGAAGGTTTATATAAAATACCATGTCATTCACCCTTGTGATGGATGGAATTTGGGGAGGTAGTTGTTCTTGGTTTAGATGTGGTGTAGAGTACGATGCAGAAGGTATAGACTGTCCATGGGAGGATGAAGGTAGAACAGGACCAGCAGAAGTCATACATCGATCACAGTTAAAGTTATTTGGAGTTCGAGGTTGGGGACCACGTGTTCTTGAAGGTTTCCCCTCGACTTGGGCAGAGGGGGTTCATCATAGGTATAAAGCTTTCTCCCAGGTCCATTAGACCCTTTGAGGTGTTGGGATGAGTTGTTGAGGTGGAATACCAATTGGCATTTCCACCGCAGTTCAGAAGGATCAATGATGCCTTTCATGTCTCCTAGGCTCGTCAGTATCTTCACGATGACTCCCTTGTCATTTATTGGGGAGAGTTGGATACCGATGATGATGAAACATTCATAAAGCGGCTAGTAGAGATCCAAGATCGTCAGGAGAAGGTGTTACATGTATGTACCATTCACTTGGTTTATGTGTTCTAGAGGCATGGTGTCCTCGAGGAGAGTACTTGGGATCAAGAGATGCAGATGTGTGCCTAGTACCTAGAGTTGTTTTGAGTTTTTATTGTGTGTTTTTCTTTGTGATATAGTGCTTGAACCCTGTTTTTCAATGAGATGATTTTTTCTTTGTTCTGTAACATGCGATAAATTCTTAACATGTGAAAAATGTGGGATATATTCCTAATAAAGACGCATTAATTGATATGCAATTAAACTTGTGCGGGTGAGTCAGTGCCGCCCAGAGTGGATAGTATCTTGACATGGAGTAAGTAATTCTCTGATTCATGTGTCTGGATAGTTGGTGATTGTGTGGGGTATCTTTTAGATTTTTGGGTTAGCAGATGTAGAAGGATGTGTTTTTTGATGTTTAGTATTCACTTCATCTTTCAAACAACAGAGGGTGGTTTATCCTTGAGTGGTATCTTACGAGTAGTTGTTCAGACCCCTCTTTCTTCTGGTTTGGTTTTAAATTCTCGAGGGTGAGAATAGTTTGATAGGTATATGATATAATGTCCCAAACCTCCTTGGTCTATTACTTTGTCAAAATCAGGTATTTGGGGTGTCCTTAGAGGAAACGGTAGCTCATTTCAAGAGTTTGTCAGTTTTCAATTTTCCAACAGTGACTCACCGAACGGTTCCTCACCGAATGGTAGCTCACCAAACAGTGACTCACCAAATGGTAGTTCATTGAATGGTGACTCATCAAATGTTATCTTATCCAATGGTGAGTCACTAAATAGTTTCTCATCGAACGGTGACTTGTTGACTAGTAGCTCACTGAACGGTGACTCACCCAACGCTAACTCACCCAACGGTGAGTAATTTTCCAGATTTTCTAGTTTCACCCCTTTTATATTTACTTTGATTTTAAATGAGTTAAATTACATATATAATGAGTTTTTTGTCCATTTAAAATGGTATTTATCCCCTAAAAACCTGAAGCTTCCTTTGACTCTTAAACCACATGGTCTTGATCGTGATCCAGCTTTAATGGCCTTTGAAACCATTTCCCTGTATATTTAGGATCTAGACTTTCTAAATCATAGATCCTTTCTTCCTTTGAACCCTTATGCTTTCTCTTAGTGCACTGAGAACCTTTCTTCCCCAAGGAGTCGTGCACCTATGGTGTAGCAGCCTATTCAGTTTTCCCTTGGAGTCCAACATGTTGCTCATGCGACCCTCTATTTTGACATAAGGAAGAATCATTGGTAGCCTATTGTTCCAAGTAGGTATTACTTCATCTATCTTTCTTTTGTGTATAATGTGGGGTGGGTGTCCTTATGTCCCCTTATGAATATGGTTGAAACCAATTTAACAAAGATAATAAGAAGTAATAAATGAGGGGTTGGGAGTATGATGATGATGATCTCTTTGTTTTATATGTTATCCTTAATCCATGTCATGTTTTTTAAGGGTTGTATCCCTTCTGAAAATCATGGTCATCGGTGGCCTCTGCTTGCGCACCTATATGACTTGTGAATACTCTTTTTTATTTCCCTATTGAACGGATGAAATATGGAAATTTTATTAATCATTTATATTCATTAAAATAAATGGATTCCCCATATCAAACTTACACTGTGATAACCCCTATCTTATCTAGTGTAATTAAATAACTTGTTATTCTAAATTTAAATACACCTTGTTGTTTGGTGTGGTTGTGTGCTATGTATGGTTCTTTTTTACCTTCAGTTTCTTCTGGTCATGTGGTGATGTGTTTGGGAGTATGGTTGTGAGTGTGGAGTGGTGCAGAAGGTGTGGTGGAGTCTCATGTTGAGATATTGATTGATTATGGAATGTATGGACTTGTAGAGCAGTGGAACTACTTTTGGGTTGTGTTATGGTTATGGAATAGTATTGTGCAGTGGGACTGCAATTCAGTTGTGTGTTGTTGGTGTTGATGAATTTGTTGGGTATGGTTAGGTTGGTAGTTTCCCGGGTAGTTTTGGAATGAAATAAGTGAACTTATTTATAAAGAATGATAATTTTTTAAATAAAATGTGTGGGTTTATGCTTTGATTGTGGCTGTTTGTGTGGTTGTTCATGTAGGGGTGGCAGTAAGGGCAGTTTTGTGTGGGCTGGTTGTATGTTTGGAAACCCATAGGTTGGGTTGAGTGCTTGTTTACCTATATGTGTATACATATAGTTCCTTGTGATTTCTGTATGCACCCCACTTATATTGAGCACTATGTGTCGAACACCCCCATTGTTATGGGGAAGGGTTTTATTTCCCAATATATTGATGGGAGTATGGATGGTTGTTTATTGGCTCTTCTCTACTCTTCCTTATAGGCATTGGTATCCCTAGACTCTTTGGGTAGGTTGTGGTGTGGTTGTTAGGCCCAGGTGTCTACGGGCGAGGTGTGCTTCCCAGGTGTCTGCGAGATGAGTTGTGTGGGGATTACCAGGTGTTTTTTGGGATGGGTTTGTGGTTTGTGTCCTAGATGTTTTTAGGTGAGATGTGATTTAGTATGTGTCCTAGGTGTGTGCAGGTAGGTTATAATAGTAGGGCTTTTGGAAGAGTGCAGTAGTGTTAGGATATTCACCGTTAGGGATGAGTAGTTAAACAATGGTAAGTGGTGTGAGGTAATCAAATATCTATGTGCTTACTACTTTACTTTAATTTACTTGTGTTATTTGGTGAGAATGTCTTGGTGAGTTTGGGGTGGATAGTATGCCTTATTAGGTGATTTTGAGTTTCTATTGTTTTCTCACAGGGTAATTAGTATGCTTCTCCCACTTGTGCATGGGTGACATCTATTTTTCCCTACTGAGTATACTTGTATTCCACTCTACATATATAAAACTGTTTTTAGGTTTCTAGGGAGATTATGTGGACCATATTAGACCTTACTATCTCAGACATTGGGGATGGTTGATGTGTTGCTGCTTAGTTTTATTTTGGTACTTAATTTGGGATTTTCTTTATATTTATAGTTGTTTTACTTTAAACATGCATGTGGGATGGATTTTTGTTTCTTTATATATATGTTTCTTAGAGTTTTTTATGTTTATAAATCTTATCTATTGATCTTGTTTTCTATAAAAAAGGTAATTCCTCCCATTTTTGTGAGATTTTTATACCCTTGGTGTCGATCACCACCCAGGGGCCTATTGGAGGCAGGACTCGGGGGTCATTATATCTCCTTGATCTTGAGGAAGGAAGGTATCGGAATCTTTCTATCCCTTCCCTCATCTTTAAGAATTTGTGTTCTGACATCATATGTCTCCTAGAAATAAAAGAGAGAATAGAAATTCCTTACCTTAATCTTAACTTCCTTCATACATGTTAAAACCTCCTATATAATAAATATATGTTTTTTATAAATCAATTAAAGAATCATAATTATATATTATACCAAATATTATTTACTTATGAACATTTATTACCCATTTAATATCATGTCTTTGTTAAAATCACATTTTGGGAAATAACTGTTTTGTTTTTCATATATATTTTTTATTTGTAATTTTTTGTCCTATTAGTTTGATCATGGTTCTATAATCACCAGAATAATAATAATTAAATAATTATAATATTTATACATCAATTTTAATTTTAATAACAATCATGAAATATGGTTTTCATAAATGAAATATGTTATGATCATAAAGATAGTAAGTCGTGTGTACGCATGAGTAACATTTCCATTTTTTCAATGATCATTATGGAAAGGGGTTTAGTAATATTTTATATTTAAAATATTATTATAATATCATAAATAACATATTATTTCTCCAAATATACTTATAAATATCATCCATGTGTTTTGGTTATGAAAATAGAGAGTCGCATCACTTCATGAAGACGGTAGTTCACACATACACGAACGACATTATCATCTTTCAGTGTGTGAAAAAGTATGAAATAAAATGATATATTTTTTCTTAATAATGATTAATATTTCATTAATATAATAATTATTTCATTTATATCACACAGATTTATTAAATTTATCAATATTATTTTTCATGTAAAGTGTCAGAGAAGATGAATCGCATCGCTTTGCAAGACTGTAGTTTGTCGTACACACAAGCGATGTTATCATATCCCCTATGGAATGGAAAGTAAATAGTTATATATGATATAATAACTAAATAGGTATAATTATGTTATAAATTTCATATATATACTTTATATAGATCATCATAACCAACCATGAGAGGTGGTAATGGAAAAAAATGAAGGGCATCGGTTTACAAGGCGGTAGTTCACCATTAACAAGAATGATGATTTCCTAACCCTTTTGATGGAAGTGGGAATGGTTTTAGGTAATTAAAAAATATAAAAACATCTAATTATATTTAATACACTAATTATATTATGAAATCGTGTTTTAAAAATAATTTAAAGAGGTGGAGGAAGAAATAAAATAAAAATAGTCGTGGAAGACCGTCACATCTTCTTCGGGTAACCTTCTTTAGTTTGTAACAAAAGCCTTTCTAGGTTTGATTTATTCCAAAAATAAGGAATATATAATAATATAAGGTAATATTTTATGTTATTTGGGTAGTTATTGGACTAACCATAAGGTTTTTGAGGTGTGAATTAGAGAGGATATGGGGTATCCTTTTATAAGTGAGGTGGGTGGCACACTTGTAATTTTTGAAAAGAAAAATGTGTACCCATATTTTTCACATGATAGAAGTGTAAAAAATGTAGTTTTATTGATAATTATACGTGGTAGGGTCTAAATATATTCATAAAATATATTTTATACAATTTTTTAGGTCATTTTAATACTTATTTTGTTATTTTAACCCCCAGTAAACCAATTTTTACCTTAATCATGATAAATAATATTTACTGTTTTACTTTTAATTATGGTAAAAAATTAATTTGACATTATTAGATAATATATATTATTAAGATACCAAATATTTAATCCATTTTTTTAAAATTTCATTCACATAAGTTGAAATTTTTAATTTAAAATTAATCTCGTAGACGCGACGAGAAAGCGGGGTTTCAAAGAGAAAATATTCAAATGTTTATAAATTTTTTATATCAAAAATCAAATGAAAAAGATTAAAATGACCTAAATTGGATTAATATATATATAATTGAACTAAATTTACTTTCAAAACAATTTTAAATATAATTTATCTATTTAAATAGTTTAAATGAAAAGGAAATTATCGATTAAAATTCAATATTTTTCACTATTCATAAAAAAATAAATATTTTTAAAAAAATTATCAAAAAATAATCCTAATATAATTTTGAAATGATGATTTATAAAATGAAATTTATTTTTTCAAATAAATTTTTTAAATGTTTCAAAATTTATTTTTAATGTAAGTGCACAAAAAGACTACAAAACTGCTTTTTAGAAAAGTATAATCTTTAAGCATAAATTTGGATTTATTATTATCTCTTATCTAAAAAACACATAAGATTAATTTTAAATAGGTAATTGAATATATACTATATAAATTTCATTAAAATTATTCTCCAAATTTTTTTTTGTTTAATCTATTGAGGTAAAACATGTTTGTTTTCATAAAAATAGTTTTTGAGAAAAAAAATTCCATAATTTTCATTTTTAATTAAATGGTCACCAAAGAATTAATTTCATATAAAATTTTAAAGAATATATTTTCATAATTTAGTTAATATTATTCATATCATTAATTATAAAGGCTAGGTGGTATCTATCAGATAATAATATTTCAATAATATGTCACATTTTATTTAAACTTTGTATTGTGTGTAACACAAGATAAACTCGATGTTACGTGTCATGAAAAATATAAAAAAGATTAAGTTAATTTGAAAATAATATTTCAAAAAATCTAGAGGTGTTACATTTTATGTATTTGTCTCTCCAAAACTTTTAAATTGATTGGTCCTTTTTTATTTTACCCGTTATATTTATGTTAATGTAATAAAGAAGACATTGGACCTGGGTTACTAGATTTATGGTCATTACACTTTTCAATGGTTATAATATGATGAATGTTTTTTGATATTGTTCCACACATCTGTGTTATTTTTATCATGTGATTGGTGTGCCAAAAATTACATATCTATCCAATTCATTGGGTAAATATAAACATTTCTTGAGATAAATAGGGCTATAATATAGAGTTAACCCAGTTTAAAAAGGGCCTTTGTCCACTATGATAATGTTGGAAGTAAACCTTTAATACTATGATTACTTGGGGAGTGAACCTTTTCCACTATTATAGTCTTGTAAATTATCCTTTACTAAGAAAGAAATTATTTTCTATTCTTGTGTGTAAGACAAAAATCTATGTTTTTTCCAATGTTATACTTTATTCGCTCATTTTATTTGATTCCATTATTATTTATGTTTTTTAAATGTTATGATTTATGTAATGAAATAAGATTAAAATATATGATAAGTAGGGAATAGTTTTTAAATTTTATTCTCATGTTATCAAACCCTTATTCTCATTTTATGTTTTTATCAACCTTTTTTAAACTTATTAAGCATCTAATATCACCTTTTCTTATGTTTTCATTCCCCATGTTATAGAGAATGGTATTAAGTATGATATGTTTAAGAATGGTTCTAGTTATGAAAAACATAGTGGAATATATTTTAGTTCACTTATGAAATAGTATTTTATGTATCCATGTTCCAATGAGAATATACATATACAATTATGGAATGGATTATTGTGTCATGAAATATATATTTGACTAATAAAATGTAATATAAATGTATGATATGTATATGACACTATAGAGGCTATCAGAGAAAGGCTTATTTAACCTTTGGAAACTCATATGAGAAAAATTTGGGAGAAACTTAGGGATATGTCAAACAATATAAAAATTTCTAATAATTTTAGTGAAGGACGGATTGAGTAGTTTCTAGAAAATTACATCTATGTTTGGTTATTAAAAGTGATTGTGGTTCTAGTATAGTTGTACCTAGGGGTAATAACTCTGAAAAGGGTTTATTGGGATTTGACTCGATCATCACCTGGTGTATAAAAACATTCATTTCTATACACCTGGTTTGACACTCCTGGGGATATGTATAGGAAATTCACCAATTATTTACAAACCATCATGGAGGATTTGAATAGATTATGACCATGAATGGCCTAGATTAAACATATGGTGTCATAGATTGAAAATAATGTGTCATGATATAGACATCCTGTAAATTATTTTTCATGATTATGTGGTTTACTAGAATGATTGGTGTTGCTCACTATATTATTTTTGACTTTAGTCGATGGCTAGAACTTGAAGGAATCATGTTAATGTTGAATATTATTGACATTGTAATGATTGTCCACATAAACCACCAAATGTTTTGGGATCTGTAATGAAAAATATCATTATTATCCCCACACAAAATTTTCAAGCTATGAATCATGTTGAATTTACAAATGATCAAAGGAGGGAATAATGTTCTGTTGAGTCCTTAATGAGGAAACATCCACCTTATTTTAGAGGTTACATTGATACACTAGTTTCTAAGAAATGGATCAAAATCATTGAAAAGATATTTTCCATATTCTAATTTTTTAGAGCATGAAAATATCATTTTTCCCTCTATCTTTTAGAATGTGAAGATGGTAAATAGTGTAATATTATCAAGAATACAAGGAAAAAATATGAAATTGACCTTATTGACTGGGATGAGTTTAAGAGATTAATTTTGAATAATACCATCCACATATTTTTTTAGAAAAATAGAGAAGGGATTATTTGAGATAAAGCATAAGGATGATGAATCCATTTTTATATATGTGGAAAATTTACAAGACTTGTGAGCTATGATTCTTGCATTATCATCTAACCTAAAAGTAAGGTTGATATATTCTTTAGTGGATTAAAACAAAGTATCTAAATTGCATTATCCATAAGGGACTTTACTAGATATGAAGAAATAATTTGATGTGCTATAAATGTGGAAATAGATATTGGAGTTACCAATCAATCACATGGTCTTAATAAGAAAATAATGATGGAATTAAAAGGAAACTCAAAAAACAATGGAGATAAGAAGATGATATTTACTTCATGCTTGAAGTGTGGGATGAAATGTGGAGAAAATTTTCTTAAGGGGACTAGTAAATGTTTTATGTATGTAAAATAAGGTTATTGAGAAATTGAATATGGGTGTTATGGGAAAAAGTTATCCAATTATGTGAATAGAGATAAATCTCAATATAATGCACCACCCACACTCTAATATTTCAAGTGCAAGGAGTATGGGCATTATGATAACTAGTTCTCAAATCCAAAGGTTAATGATTATGATTGATGTTAGTAAACTCTTAAGCTAAGAGGAAAATTGAAATATTATTTGGTCACTTTTTCTTATGATAAATGTGATAATTATGTGGTGAAAGGTACACTTACTATCCACATAAAATTTTCTAAAATATTTTTTTTTTGGTGAATGGTAAAAATATAGTTTGAGTTTTTTGGTAATTTCAATGAAATCATAATTATTTCATAAATATGAAATAATAATTTAACCATAATACATGACTCAAATTATTTTATTTTATTAATATCAAGTATTTTAATATATTTTAATCAATTTCCAAATATATAATTTACTTTCTAAATTTTAAAATGGAAACTTTAACTTAAAAATGTTATTTTGTGAAAACTTTAATTTTCCTTTCCAAAATAGGTAATATAAAATTATGGTAGACTCTTTTGGGATAAAATTATATAAAATTTGTTCCAATTATCTAATACCATGGTAAAATACCATAGGAAATCTCATAGTTTCACATTTACCACAACCTAAGCGTCCAAGGAAATTAATTAATAAATCCTTTTTTTTTACTATAAATAACCAACCATTATCTATTTCCTTTCACTTCTAATTCATCCTCCATGAATATCTAATAGATTTACCTCCCAAGGTTTCCTCAATCTCCCAAGGTCTCGATCCTCAAATTTTAGGAGTCACTCTTCAAGGTAAGAAAAATATCAACTTCTCTTTTCCTTTCAAGTTTGCTTTTTATGTGGTATGTCTTTCACATTTCCAAAATATTTTCTTATGTACATTTTATTCTATCCCTTTACTGTATTATGATTCTTTTATAAATTTGATAGCCCTATCCCCTCTCTTTTTACTTTTTTCTAAACCCACATTTTATAGTCATTATGTTATAGATTTTACTTCTCAAAATTTCTCTCTTCTCCTCAAGAAATTACCTTTTATTTTATTTACGTGAATACCCAAACCTCTATCATTCTAGCGGTATTCTCCAATATGTAAAAATGATTTATTTTATTATGTTAATGACATACATAAAACCCTTATTCCCTTTTCGTGGGTTAAAAATGAAAAAATTATCATGTTCTTTAACCACTTTTTTTAAAATGTCATGATTTTGATATAAAACCTATTTATTTTATTCTCCACAAGTTATTTTTGAATTTTTTTATTATGATATAGCTGGATAATATTAATTAATAAATATTAAGGGTGTTCCCTGATAGTTATCCCATGCATTGGGTAAATAATTTAATCTCTAGAGATGAAAAGTTTTATGATACCTTGGTGAATAACCTTGGAAATATTTACGACACCTAGGTGGAAAAACTTGGTGATATGTATATGAATGTCTCATTTAAGTATTTTAGCCTCATTTATATATTATGTTTCATGTTATTATTATTATGATATTCCTATTTCTCATTCCTTATATTTATGACACATGTTCTTATTGATATTCCTCAAGATCACAAGTAAACTATTTCCCTTGTTTTCCCTTACTAAGCCTTATGCTCACCCTTTCCTTTGATATATGTCCCAAGGTTATGATATTTAGTAATTTTAATTAGTATAAACCAATAAATAATACATTCAAGTTGATTATAATAATTTTATATTTTTTCATGTATTATGTATCTTTTTTTCAAGAAACTAAACTTTAAAATATATTCTAATTGTACAATGTAATATAAAATTATGATATTAAAATGAAAGATGTCATAGTTGGTATGAAATGATGGTTTAGTTATTTTTGGAAATTAGGATTTGAAAAAATTAGGAATAACCTTAGGGATAAGTTAAAATATAGGAAAACATCCTATTTTAGTAAAGTATTAAGTGGTTTCTGAATAAATAAATCTATGTCTAGATACGAATAAGTGGATGTAGTTCTGGTAAAAATGTACCTAGGGGTAACAACTCTAACAAGGTGCATCGGGCCTGACTCGATGTAACCTAGTAAATGAAAATGGTCCTTACTACGTACTTATTTTGAAACTCTCAGGGTATATGTTTGGTTAATCACAAACTTTTTTAGGAACCATCATGAAGTATTTATAGAAAATTTAATTGTTATTAAAGAATAACATATTTAAGCATGATTTTTTAAGACATGAATTTCATTTATAATTATAATATTGTTAAATGAAACACATTTCTCACTAAGTTTTTATTCTCTTAGAAATTGTGGTAAATAGGTGAAATCGTGTAAATATTAAGCATAATGGACTAGGCACCGATGACCTTTTGATAAAATCTAGAATGAAAAACTTCATGAGAATGATGAATCAACTGACTCGAGTTATAATTAATAACTTGAATCAAGATGAGAGATCATATTCACCTCGAAAGGAACAAATTTCGTTTGAGTCCTTTATGCATCAACAACCACCTTATTTCAGTGGATCTACCAACCCATTGATTGTTGTACAATGGATAATATCTATAGAAAAGATCTTTTCTATACTCCATTTTTAAGAATAAGAGAAAGTCACCCGGGCTATGTACCACTTTGAGGTAGAATCTGATCAATGGTGGAAACTTATTAAAAACACAAATCCAAGAGGAGAGATTGATTCAATAAAGTGGGAAGATTTCATGGGAACCTTTTTCAAAAAATATTCCCCCCATTCTATGTAAATGAAAATGGAGAAGGAATTCCTAGAGCTGAAGTATAAAGAAAATGAATCTGTGGGAAGCTATAATATGAACATCAAAAGTCTTTCTTGTTACACCTATATCTTTTTAATGGATCCTAATAGGATCACTACTACAACCTGCCCCTTTATCAGCGCTAAAAACCAGCATTAACAGCTCTAGAAAAGCGCTGTTAATTCCGGCGTAGATAAAGGGGGGGTCCCCTTTATCAGCGCTCCGAGAAGCACTGATAAAGGGGGGGTCCCCTATATCAGCGCTTCTCAGAGCGCTGATAAAGGGGTCCTTTATCAGCGCGTGGTGGAGCGCTGATAAAGGTCAACTATATCAGCGCTTCTCGGAGCGCTGATACAGGATCCCTTTATCAGCGCTCCTCTAGCGCTGTTAAAGGTGTCCTTTATCAGCGCTAAAAAAGAGCTGATAAAGGCCCCAGCGCCTGCACCTAAAAAACAGTACCTTCACACCTGCACACCAGAATACCTGCACAAAGTAGCACATTCACACCTGCACACCATAGCACCCGCACCCAATATTTTGACTGACAACGGTATATACATTTACTTAACATCATGAATACAAAAAAAACGCATTGCTATATACATTTCAAACATTTTTTTACATGGTTACATTTAAAATTATTCAACAATAGTTATAAACATTCACGTTTCATCCTTTGATATCCGTGATCCGCTCTCGATGGTATTTGTTGTTGAACAAAGAATCCAAACTCAAGGAAAAAAATTCACCTATATAAGAAAACAAATATTATGTTAGTAATGCAATAATGAAATAAATTAAAATAGTAATATGAAATAATACATTAATATGGAAATGTGAAACTAAAATATTAAATTTTAAACTCAAAAGTTTTCATTTTCATAACAATGAAAGGGAATAATGTAAAATCAATATGTTTTTGATTGATTTATCTTATTTAATAAATACTGATTCTTTATATAATGAAAAGCTTTACCGGTCATACCGTGCGTCAGATTGAGGTGCGGTCGATTCTTACACGTCACAAATGACTCGTGGATCATTGTCCTAAAGTATCAAAACAATCCAAAGGCGTTTGCTCGGTTTGGCGTATTTCATTGGTGTTGTTTTCCAAAGTTTATGTCATTTTCAAACTGATATCAGACAATTATATCCATACCGGTCACACCGTGCGTCGGATTGAGGTGCGGTTGATTCGTACACGTCACAAATGACTCGTGGATCGTTGTCCTAAAGTATCAAAACAATCCGAAGGTGTTTTCTCAGTTTGGCGTATGTCATTGGTGTTGTTTTCAAAAGTTTATGTCATTTTCAAACTGATATTAGACAATTTTAGCCATACCGGTCACACCGTGCGTCGGATTGAGGTTTGGTCGATTCGTACACGTCACAAATGACTCGTGGATTGTTGTACTAAAGTATCAAAACAATCTGAAGGTGTTTTCTCATTTTGGCGTATGTCATTGGTGTTTTTTTCCAAATTTTATCTTAATTTGAAACTGATATCAGACACTTTTAGCCATACCGGTCACACCGTGCGTCGGATTGAGGTGTGGTCGATTCGTACACATCAAAAATGACTCGTGGATCGTTGTCCTAAAGTATCAAAACAATCCAAAGGCATTTGATCGGTTTGGCGTATGTCATTGGTGTTGTTTTCCAAAGTTTATGTCATTTTCAAACTAATATCAGACACTTTTAGCCATATCGGTCACATTGTGCGTCGGATTGAGGTGAGGTCGATTCGTACACATCACAAATGACTCGTGGATCGTTTTCCTAAAGTATCAAAATAATCTGAAGGCATTTTCTTGGTTTGGCGTATGTCATTGGTGTTGTTTTCCAAAGTTTGTCATTTTCAAACTGATATCAGACAATTTTAGCCATACCGGTCACACCGTGCGTCGGATTGAGGTGAGGTCGATTATTACACATCACAAATGACTCGTGGATCGTTTTCCTAAAGTATCAAAACAATACGAAGGCGTTTGCTCGGTTTGGCGTATGTCATTGGTGTTGTTTTCCAAAGTTTGTCATTTTCAAACTGATATCAGACAATTTTAGCCATACCGGTCACACTGTGCGTCAGATTGAGGTATGGTCGATTCTTACACGTCAAAAATGACTCGTGGATCATTTTCCTAAAGTATAAAAACAATACAAAGGCGTTTTCTTGATTTGGCATATGTCATTGGTGTTGTTTTCCAAAGTTTATGTCATTTTCAAACTGATATCAGACAATTTTAGCCATACCGGTCACACCGTGCGTCGGGTTGAGGTGCGGTCAATTCTTACATGTCACAAATGACTCGTGGATCGTTTTCATAAAGTATCAAAACAATCCGAAGGCGTTTTCTCGGTCTGGCATATGTCATTGGTGTTGTTTTCCAAAGTTTATGTCATTTTCAAACTGATATCAGACAATTTTATCCAGACTGGTCACACCGTGCATCGGATTGAGGTGTGGTCGATTTGTACACGTCAAAAATGACTCGTGGATCATTTTCCTAAAGTATCAAAACAATCCGAACGCGTTTTCTCGGTTTGGCGTATGTCATTGGTGTTGTTTTCCAAAGTTTATCTCAATTTGAAACTGATATCATACACTTTTATCCATACCAGTCACACCGTGCTTCGGATTGAGGTGTGGTTGATTCGTACGCATCAAAAATGACTCGTGGATCGTTTTCCTAAAGTATCAAAACAATACGAAGGCGTTTTCTCGGTTTGGTGTATGTCATTGGTGTTGTTTTCCAAATTTTATGTCATTTTCAAACTGATATCAGACAATTTTAGCCATACCGGTCACACCGTGCATGGAATTGAGGTGCGGTCGATTCGTACACGTCACAAATGACTCGTGGATCGTTGTCCTAAAGTATCAAAACAATCCGAAGGAATTTTCTCGGTTTGGCGTATGTCATTGGTGTTGTTTTCCAAAGTTTATGTCATTTTCAAACTGATATCAGACAATTTTAGCCATAGCGGTCACACCATGCGTCGGATTGAGGTGTGGTCAATTCGTACATGTCACAAATGACTCGTGTATAGTTTTCCTAAAGTATCAAAACAATCCGAAGGCATTTGCTCGGTTTGGAGTATGTCATTAGTGTTGGTTTCCAAAGTTTATGTCATTTTCAAACTGATATCAGAAAATTTTAGCCATACCGGTCACACTGTGTGTCAGATTGAGGTGAGGTCGATTCGTACACATCACAAATGACTCGTGGATCGTTGTCCTAAAGTATCAAAACAATCTGAATGTGTTTTCTCAGTTTGGCGTATGTCATTGGTGTTGTTTTCCAAAGTTTATGTCATTTTCAAACTGATATCAGACAATTTTAGCCATAGCGGTCACACCGTGCGTCGGATTGAGGTGCAGTCGATTCTTACACATCACAAATGACTCATGGATCGTTTTCCTAAAGTATCAAAACAATCTGAAGGCGTTTTCTCGGTTTGGCGTATGTCATTGGTGTTGTTTTCCAAAGTTTATGTCATTTTCAAACTGATATCAGACAATTTTATCCATACCGGTCACACCGTGCGTCAGATTGAGGTACGGTCAATTCGTACACGTCACAAATGACTCTTGGATCGTTTTCCTAAAGTATCAAAACAATCCGAAGGTGTTTGATCGGTTTGGCGTATGTCATTGGTGTTGTTTTCCAAAGTTTATGTCATTTTCAAACTGATATCAGACACTTTTAGCCATACCGGTCACACCGTGCGTCGGATTGAGGTGCGGTCGATTCTTACACGTCACAAATGACTCGTGGATCGTTTTCCTAAAGTATCAAAACAATACAAAGGCGTTTTCTCGGTTTGGCGTATGTCATTGGTGCTGTTTTCCAAAGTTTATGTCATTTTCAAACTGATATCAGACAATTTTAGCCATACCGGTCACACCGTGCGTCGGATTGAGGTGCGGTTGATTTTTACACGTCACAAATGACTCGTGGATCGTTGTCCTAAAGTATCAAAACAATCCTAAGGTGTTTGCTCGGTTTTCCATGTGTCATTGGTGTTATTTTCCAAAGTTTATGTCATTTTCAAACTAAGTAGTAGGAATTCACTAATCTAAGGATATGAAAAATAAGAAAGGGAGATCATAGATGCTCAATAAGTGTAAAGGGAGATATAAATGACCATATAAAGATAACATAAGTATTAGGAATTCACCTTCATTGTCTTATTTGTTTACATTCTTCAATCAGGTACGCTGCCCATTCATTTCTAAAGACATTTATATCATCTTCTGAATAGGAGTTTTTGCGACAGTCATAGTAGTACTGAAAAAATATAAATACACAAAGTATTAATAATTATTTTAAATAAATTAGTAATTATTTTCAAAAATACCTCTTCAGGGATGCTAGTTTGTCCATGAAATACGATCTCTTTCATAAATTTACAAACATAATAACCACAGTCCTTGTCATTTGTTTGTTTCGGACACTGCAGAAACATCGAGAAAAATAATTAATTTGTTTTGATATGTATTTGGATAGTAAAATATAATTATATATACCCAGATACTTCTCCATTTTTAGATCTTGTGGGCATTGTCGTCCTTACGCCCTGGATTCATTCCAGCCTTTAGAAGATATTCATACACCGCCCTATCATAACAAAATCCTCATTAAAAGATAATATAAATTATATAACTAGATATTTAGTTCTAAAATGTTGGATCTAGTGTATTACAAATTGACAATCGCCATCATGTGTGGTTGGTTAGTTGGATATCCATGCAGTGAATCCAGAAAATAAATCTTTGGAGTATCCAAATTGATTGCAATGAGCATCCAATGTTCCCTAAAAACACAAAAAAAATAAGTACTGATAGAAATGAAAATATAATTGATATAATTAAAATGTCGAGTTTTACCCTTGCATAGTTGGTATTAAAAAGATCCTGTCAGTCGTAATTCTTCTTTGAAACGTTCTGAGCATATTTGACATCAATTCAACCTGAAAATTAGAATCTATTTCTGTTCGTTGTGTAGAAATGGTGTGAGGACTAATGAGTTCAAATTTTTATTCATGGGCAAATCCCTTCAATTTTTTTTCATATATACGCCTGTGAAAAATATGATATGTATTTATCCATAATTATCAAAGTATATCATCTTCTGTAAAATCAAATCATGAAAACATACCTCATGTATACATTTATAACTGAGGCGCCTAGCCAGTCGTATGTGATGATCTTAGAAACAGCGTCTGCACTAACGAAATCCATTGTTTCCTCTCCGTACATATCTTTTTCACAAACAATTGTATGATTATTTCCGTCTTTCATTTTCGTATCCACATGAGCTTGCAATGATATTAAATGTGGATATAGAACGGGCGGGGTGAACGTGCTCTCAGTAGATCGTTTTGATCGGTTGGTTGATCCAATCTTGGAGCCGCTCTTTCATTGTAGCTTCTCCATTTTATCCTTCTGTAATAACATTCATCAGTTCAGCCATTTTCTAATTTAATGTTAAAGGTTCTTCTTGAAAAATGAACTGGAAATGAATACCTCTTGCTCGACATGTTTTTTTACAAGATTCGACGGTCATGCAACGAATGTTCCAATATCTTTTTCCACCGTATGAATGTCATTATCGTCATTTGGCATGGGTAGCTCGGCGCTCGGCTCATGAGATACGTTAATCGACACTTTGACATGACCGGTTGGAAGTGGTCTGGAGTGTAGCGTGTCATTCTGCATATTGAACACTGTAGCCCTCACTACAAGGCGATGGGTGGGAGTTGACAGATATAAATCACAGTCATTTTCACCCTGTAGAATATCATTAAATGAAAGGTATCAGTGTCTATGTGATTCACATCTCACAAAAACGAATATTATAACATTGATTACCTCGGTTAAGTCAGGTATTTGAGGGGAATGGCTCGCCTCAAATCTGGTGAGGGGTGGATCTTCTCGCGGGGGTTGTTCTTGAGTTGTTTGTTCTCTTCGCCTCTCATCCATCAAACTCTTTAGCATCTCTCCCTGAGTTTGGATTAGTTATTCAAGGGTAGCTACTCTATCTCTCATTACATGAAATTCTTTAGTTTGTTCATCCTCTTGTTTTTTTCTTAAAATATGTCTTGGGTGACACCCCAAAACCCACACCTATGACGCGTCCATACTGTTCTGGCTGTTTCAAGGCCGTTGAAAGTATGTCTGCATCCGGTGCGGGTGTTGATGTTTCCTGTGACTATGTAAAATAGAAAATATGAAAAAATAAGTAAGCATAGTTATGTAATAGTGATTTAAAGAAAAATAAGTTTATATTATGTCATACTTACACATGTTTCCCACACTTTTTGTGTGTTTTCATCTATCAGTTTCTCCTCTTTATTAACACGAGCCTCCTTACATAGCACATGGCATGGAATGGAAGTGACTTGAGATTTTGCTTCATCAATCTGCTTATAAACAGAGAAACATGGTTACAGTGTTGTTTTATGTCACATAAAATTATTACAGTACTTTTAAAATACATACCAATTGTTTTTCAATTGAAGCGTACCCCAACCTTGCTTTACAGTAGGGGTATGCTGGTTTTGTTGCCCGTTCTTTATTTTCAGCACTCAGTTACTGTTTCATAAATAAAAACCTATCAATCAATGTGATGAATACAAGCAACGTTACACAATGTGTAACCAAACACAATTTACCTGAAAATTCTTGTCCGCACGACGGTTGCAAAACGCATCCCACGTTCCGTGGGATATCAAGTGTGCATAAAGAGGAGGCGGGTGCGGCTTGATTTTCCCTTCGGCATCTTTCAGATGATTTTTCGTTAAAATGGTGCGAAAGCCTCTATGAATCCTTCCTGCCAGTCTGAAAACATATTCTTTGTGCGAAACATCTACTATAAATGCACTCTACAAGAGATGATGAAGGGTTAGTCAATATTTCAATATTTTATTTTATTTTAATAAATTAAATAGATGATATCGTAATGTTACCGTAATCTCTTCCCACATTAATGTTTTCAACCCGCTGACAACATGGTGACATGACTCTACGTCAATCGGCACGCGTTGTCGAGTTATGATTCCAATGTAGCTACTAAACATGGCTTTGTTGGGGTTTACATGCTGGCCTAGCTTATTCCATCCCACCTCATATTTTATGCCTTTTGCTTTTGCCTTAAGGATTTTTGCTAAAACTGTCAAACTACGGCGCACCTTTTTTTTGTGTCGCTGGGGTTTCATCGCTTACCATTTCCTCAGTTTCTGCATCATCATTATGTTTCTCCAAAGCACTATCTTTGGCACTAACACCAGCTGCAACAGGTTGAGAGACCTGTTGTACGTCAGCAGTGGGACCAGCTGCAATAGGTTGAGAGACCTGTTGTCTCTCAGCAGTGGGACTAGCTGCAACAGGTTGAGAGACCTGTTGTACGTCAGTAGTGGGACCAGCTGCAACAGGTTGAGAGACATGTTTTCTCTCAGCAATGGGACCAGCTACAACAGGTTGAGAGACGTGTTGTGTCTCAGGATTGGGTGCATCAGCAGGTGAAGAAGTCATTATCTACAGAACTGGTTTAAAATTTAAGTTAGATCACATAAAAGCAGCAGCAAACAGATAATAACATAATGTAACACAATCTATATTACAATAAAAATCAATAACCTGATTATTGAACTCCCTTTTTTTTAAAAGGCTGAAGGGATTTGACCCCTCTATCAACTATCCATATCCCTTCATTGTGGTCTCCTCTGAAATACAAAACGTCGTCTACATTGGGACCACTGCGAAATGATTGCAAAATCCCAATGAAAGAATCATCTTCCGTTTAATTTTCATCTGACCCTTCAGCTGTTTTGGTCGATAACAGAACAATTGACCAGTTTCGGTTTGCGGGATCAGGAACATAAAATACTTGCACTGCCAGTGATGCCATTATAAATGGTTCGTCTTTCTCCCCTTCCTTACTGAAATCAACTTTCACAAATCCCAAATCATCTATTTTAACAGCACTCCTGTTATCAACCCACATTCATTGAAATATCGGAACTTGAAATTCCGTATAATCCAACTCCCATATTTTTTTGATGATGCCAAAGTATGACATATTCGCATAAATTGGATTTCTGTCCTTAGCACCGGAAACATGCATCGCTTCAGCCACAAGTGTAACCCCACTATTCTGCATGGTACTGTCTTCATCATGTTCATTAGTATAAAATGTATAACCATTAACTACATAAGAATTGTAAGATAATGCATACACACTTGGTCCTCCGGCTAGCCATCGAAGTCGTTCCGAAATAGACTTTGGATTTTCATCTGACTTCTTAAAAATATGTTCTCGAAACCATCCTATAAACTGTCGATTATGTGTATTTGATATCCATTTTTCAGCCCTTGATGGATTCAATTGCCTAAGAATTTCTTTGTGGATTTCAACATATGGTTCAACATCCAAACTGTTATGCAAAACATAAAGGTGGGCCTGCTCCCGATCTGTAATATTGATTGTGACAACCTTTCTTCCAGAAATTCCTTCACCCTCTAACCACCCATTGTGATGAGATTTCGGTAAGCCAATGCTTTCCACACCAGACAAGTATTCGGTACAGAATTCAACGGCTTCCTCAACAATATATCTCTCTGCAACACAACCCTCTGGCCGACTTCGATTTTTAACATACCCTTTCAAAATCTTCATATACCGTTCAATGGGGTACATCCATCTGTAATGTACAGGACCATATAGTCAAATCTCTCTCACCAAGTGGACCATCAAATGAACCATCATATCAAAAAATGAAGGTGGGAAGAACATTTCTAATTCACATAATATGACGGCAATTTCTTTTTCCATAGCTGGCAATTTCGCCGGGTCTATAACTTTGCTGCATATAGCTTTGAAGAAGAAACACAGTTTCGTTAATGTATGGTGGACATTCTTGGGAAAAATTCAACGTAAAGAAATTGGAATGAGATTTTGCATCAAAACATGACAGTCATGTGATTTCAGACCTTTTAACTTCAAGTCTCTCATTGACACAAGGTTACTGATATTTGACGAATACCCCTCTGGAACCTTTACGTCATTCAAGAAGTTTCAAAACTGAAATCTCTCCTGCCTGTAAAGAGTGTAAGCAGCAGGAGGAAGAAATGTTCGTTTTTCACCCTTTACTGGTGCCAACTCTTCTCGTATTCCCATCTCAACCATGTCCAACCTAGCCTTAATTCCATCTTTTGTTTTTCCAGATGTATTTAGAAACGTGCCGATAACACTGTCAAATACATTTTTTTCTACATGCATAACATCAATAAAATGTCTTACATATAGACAATTCCAGTATTGTAATTCAAAAAAAATTGATCTCTTTTTTCCAACCGATTTTCGTAAGGTTTTTCGAAGACGGTTTACCAAAAGTAGTGTCCAAATTTTTAACTTTCTCAAACAATTGATCGCCTGTTAGTGGAGACGGTGTTGTACGTTCTTCTAAACTTCCATCGAATGATGTCTTCCAAGAATGGTACTTATGTCGTCGCGGTATAAATCTGCGATGTCCTAGAAACATGGTTTTCGATGAATGTTTCAACCTAATTGATTGTGTACCTTCTTCGCAAACGGGACAGCCTTGAGTTCCTTTAATTCTATATCCTGGCAAATTTCCATAAGCTGGGAAGTCATTTATCGTCCCATACAACATGACTCTCAAAGTGAAATCTTCCTTTCTTTAAGCATCATACAATTTAACACCTGAATCCCATAATAATTTCAAATCTTCGATCAATGGAGCTAAATAAACATCAATATCATTACCCGGTTGTTTTGGTCCTGATATAAGAATAGATAACATGATGTATTTTCATTTCATGCATAACCACGGTGGTAAGTTATAATTTATCAACATAACCTCCCATGTACTGTGACTGCTGCTTTGAAAACCAAAAGGATTCACTCCATCTGTAGATAACGCAAGACGAAGGTTTCTCGACTCGTTTCCAAATTCAGGATACTCATGATCGATTCTCTTCCACTGAGGAGAGTCTGCTGAGTGACGTAGTATCCCATCTTTAATTCTTGTATCTACATGCCATGTTAATTGTTCTGCAGTCTCCTCACTTCCATATAGGCGTCTAAACCTTGGAATGATTGGAAAGTACCATACAACTTTAGTAGGACTGGATTCATCTTTCTTGTATCGAGAATCACCACACTTTAGGCATTCTTTAAGTGATTTGTGGTCCTTGCGAAACAGTATACAGTCATTCGGGCAGGCGTGTATTCTTTTAGAGATCATACCCATAGAGTGTAGCATTCGTTTGGCATCGTATGTTTGGCTCGGGAGCTCATTGTCTTCTGGGAGCATGTCATTCAAGAGGGCAAGTAGTTTCGTAAAACTATCGTCACTCCACCCGTTATCTGCTTTCAAATTATACAGCTTTAGTACGGCTGACAATGCTGTATATTTAGTGCAACCAGCATACAATGGCGTCTTTGCACAAATTTTTAACTTCTCAAACAATTTTGGGCAATCATGAAGTTCATCTTCGAAGGTCCTTGTCATTTTCTCAATACGATCTTCATCATCATTCACATCTTTAATCATATCCTCCATACGGTCATCTTCATTGTTCATGTTTGTAATCATATCAGATGATCCATAAAACGCAGTGTCACCCCAGTCACTACCTACATTCGTTGTTTCCCCGTGTTTATTCTAACATTTATAACTTTGATCTATTCCGTGACAGATCAAGTGTTCTTCCAACTCATCTGGACTAATTTGTTTTGAATAATAACAGCGTAAACACGGACAAAGGATTTGAGAAGAGTCACATGCATGATCTATTGCAAACTTGATAAATTCTTTCACGCCTTCTTCATACTCTTTTTTCAACCGATTGGCATTCATCCATTCTTTATTTATATTCATCCTATTTAAAATCCATAGGATAAGTATATAGGTTAAAGGAGAAGGAATATGAGTATAATTTAGATAAAAAACAAGTTACTTCAAGGAAATAAAGGAATAAATAAATACCAAAATAAAAAATATATTGGGAACCACTACAATCCCCAAGCCTCACATCATCTAGATCTCTAAAACCCAGTAGTGCAGGACACTCAACCAAACAGGCCAAATACACAATAAGGACTGAAATCTCTCACCTATCCACTTTTCATAACAAATATAATCACTACTCAAAATCAATGTCCCTATTAGTAGTATCATAGACCTCACTACTATGTAATTTTTTCCATTTCAATAAAATACCACCTCAAGGTCATTTTTTTAATAAAAGTGGTGACATGAATTGGTCACCTAATTCATGCCCCAAAGGACTCAATTAAAAAAAAGAGTATAAGTACAAACACAAGGTGAAAAGAACTTACACCAGTAGGGATTGAGAGAAGTATAAACCAAAAACACCAAGGAAAATCTGGACAAATATCTAGAAGCAATGAATGATCCAAACAACCTATTATCAACTATTCCATGATCTCCAAAATGGGTTTTACTATCCATGGGGACAACACTAATCCATCTGGCTCGAAGGGAATCCAATGCCTTCATAAATTTTCTTCTCTATCAACTTGAGTTATGTTATTCATGCTGTTATATAGTTGTTATTTTAAAATTAAGGGCTGAAATGAAACCTGATAAATACCTTAATACATTAAAACCAATGTTTAGAAAGGAAAACCATTAAAGGTTTGGATCAATAAGATGTTAAGAATGAAGACCATCATTGCAACGTCACCATCCAACAGAAGCACATGATGTAGTGAAACACTCATCGCATGAGAGCATCATATTATTTATCAGTGTCTTACATGGTATAGCCTCATAATATTACATGGTAATATTCCATACTATAAATAGTCTCAAGAGATGGCTCATGTCCCATTTCAATATATAGGTTTTTTCTGGGTCAGTCTACACATCCAGCCTATCAACAACCTTACAAAGTTATACCCACCCAAGTAGTCACATCCCCAAGGGGGATGTTCACACACTTTAGGTTCAATTCAATAAGGCCAAGGGCTCTGATGTATCACTAGTTCCATGTGTGTCCTATGGGAACAAATACATAAAAGTCACAGAATGTATTCCAAGAGGTATCTGGGTTCCCCCTAACAAGGTCCTCTAAGTCACACTCACTCTAATAACACCCATTAAGGAATTTATAAATCCATAAAGAAATTACCAGGACCACATACCTATTTTATATGTTTCTACTATTTTAATTCCAAGTTGAAAACTTTTCCTAGGCTCGCTAAGCCTCGTCCATTTGTCTACCCCAAGATCAACTCATCAATATAGCTCCTTCCTCTCTCCAAAAAACCAAAATTATTAAATTATAACATTTATAATTAATTATCCAAATCAATTTAAACTTGTTATATTCACTAGAAACTCATCTTGTGGACTTTTCATGTTAGAACCAAGACAAAAAATCCATATAATAGGAGGAGGAGGCCGCGGTGGAGGAGGAGGCACCGGCGGCAGCGCAGAGGTAGGGCGGAGGCAGGGCGGAGGCAGCGGAGGCAGCGGAGGCAGCGAAGGAGGAGGAGGATGAGGCCGGTGGAGGAGGAGCAGGAGCAGGAGCAGAGGAGGAGGTGGCGGCCGCGGTGAGGAGGAGTAGGCGGCGGCCGCAGAGGCACCGGCGTGACCGCGGCGTGACAGCGGCGTGACCGCGGCGTGACCCAGCGTGACCGCGGCATGACCGCGGAGGAGGAGGAGACGTGGAGGCACTGGCAGCACCGGCGGAGGAGGAGGAGGCATCGGCAGAGGAGGAGGAGGCCGCGGTGGAGGAGGAGGCACCGGAGGCACTGGCGGCAGCGTGGAGGCAGGGCGGAGGCAGCGAAGGTAGCGGAGGAGGAGGAGGATGAGGCTGATGGAGGGGAGGAGGAGAAGGAGAAGAGGAGGAGGCGGTGGCCGCGGCGGAGGGAGGAGGAGGCAGCAGAGGAGGAGGAGGAGGCCGCGGTGGAGGAGGAGGAGGCCGCGGTGGAGGAGGAGGCACCGGCGGCAGCGCAGAGGCAGGGCGGAGGCAGGGCGGAGGCAGCGGAGGCAACGGAGGAGGAGGATGAGGCCGGTGGAGGAGGAGGAGGAGGACCAGGAGCAGAGGAGGAGGATGCGGCCGCGGCGGAGGAGGAGGAGGCAGCGGAGGCAGCGGAGGAGGAGGAGGAGGCCGCGGTGGAGGAGGAGGAGGCCGCAGTGGAGGAGGAGGCACCGGCGGCAGCGCAGAGGCAGGGCGGAGGCAGGGCGAAGGCAGCGGAGGCAGCGGAGGTAGCGGAGGCAGTGGAGGAGGAGGAGGATGAGTCCGGTGGAGGAGGAGGAGGAGGAGCAGGAGCAGAGGAGGAGGCAGCGGCCGCGGCGGAGGAGGAGGAGGCGGCGGCCGCAGAGGCACCGGCGTGACCGCGGCGTGACCGCGGAGGAGGAGGAGACGTGGGGGCACTGGCGGCACCGGCAGAGGAGGAGGAGGCATCGGCGGAGGAGGAGGAGGCCGTGGTAGAGTAGGAGGCACCGGAGGCACCGGCGGCAGCGCAGAGGCAGGGCAGAGGCAGGGCGGAGGCAGCGAAGGCAGCGGAGGAGGAGGAGGATGAGGCCGGTGGAGGGGAGGAGTGGCAAGAGCAGAGGAGGAGGAGGCGGCCGTAGCGGAGGAGGAGGAGGCAGCGGAGGCAGCGGAGGAGGAGGAGGAGGCCGCAGTGGAGGAGGAGGAGGCCGCGGTGGAGGAGGAGGCACTGGTAGTAGCGCAGAGGCAGGGCGGAGGCAGGGCGGAGGCAGCGGAGGCAACGGAGGAGGAGGAGGATGAGGCCGGTGGAGGAGGAGGAGGAGGAGCAGGAGCAGAGGAGGAGGCAAGCGGTCGTAGCGGAGGAGGAGGAGGCAGCAGAGGCAGCGGAGGAGGAGGAGGAGGAGGAGGCACCGGTAGTAGCGCGGAGGTAGGGCGGAGGCAGCGAGGCAGCGGAGGAGGAGGAGGATGAGGCCGGTGGAGGAGGAGGAGGAGGATCAGGAGCAGAGGAGGAGGAGGCGGTCGCGGCGGAGGAGGAGGAGGCAGCAGAGGCAGCGGAGGAGGAGGAGGAGGAGGCCGCGGTGGAGGAGGAGGAGGCCGCAGTGGAGGAGGAGGCACCGGCGGCAGCGCAGAGGCAGGGCGGAGGGAGGGCGGAGGCAGCGGAGGCAGCGGAGGTAGCGGAGGCAGCGGAGGAGGAGGAGGATGAGGCCGGTGGAGGAGGAGGGAGGAGGAGCAAGAGCAGAGAAGGAGGCGGCGCCGCAGCGGAAGAGGAGGAGGCGGCGGCCGCAGAGGCACCGGCGTGACCGCGGCGTGACCGCGGCGTGACCGCGGCGTGACCGCAGCGTGACCGCGGCGTGACCGCAGCGTGACCACAGCGTGACCACGGCGTGACCGCGGAGGAGGAGGAGACGTGGAGGCACTGGCGGCACCGGCGGAGGAGGAGGAGGCATCGGCGGAGGAGGAGGAGGCCGCGGTGGAGGAGGAGGCACCGGAGGCACCGGCGGTAGCGCGGAGGCAGGGCGGAGGCAGTGAAGGGCAGCGGAGGAGGAGGAGGAAAAGTCTGATGGAGGGGAGGAGGAGCAGGAGCAGAGGAGGAGGCGGCGGCCGCGGCGGAGGAGGAGGAGGTAGCGGAGGCAGCGGAGGAGGAGGAGGAGTCCACGGTGGAGGAGGAGGCACCGGCGGGCAGCGCAGAGGCAGGGCGGAGGCAGCGGAGGCAGCGGAGGAGGAGGAGGATGAGGCCGGTGGAGGAGGAGGACGAGGAGCAGGAGCAGAGGAGGCGGCGGCGGCCGCGACGTAGGAGGAGGAGGCAGCGGAGGCAGCGGAGGAGAAGGAGGAGGCCGCGGTGGAGGAGGAGGAGGCCGCGGTGGAGGAGGAGGCACCGGCGGCAGCGCAGAGGCAGGGCGGAGGCAGCGGAAGCAGCGGAGGTAGCGGAGGAGGAGGAGTATGAGGCCGGTGGAGGGAGGAGGAGGAGGAGCAGGATCAGAGGAGGTGGCGGCGGCCGCGGCGGAGGAGGAGGAGGCGGCGGCCGCAGAGGCACCGGCGTGACCGCGGCGTGACCGCGGCGTGACCGCGGAGGAGGAGGAGGCGTGGAGGTACTGGCAGCACCAGCGGAGGAGGAGGAGGCATCGGCGAAGGAGGAGGAGGCCACGGTGGAGGAGGAGGCACCGGAGGCACCGGCGGCAGCGCGAAGGCAGGGCGGAGGCAGGGCGGAGGCAGCTAAGGCAGCGGAGGAGGAGGAGGATGAGGCCGGCGGAGGGGAGGAGGAGTAGGAGCAGAGGGAGGAGGAGGAGGCCGCGGCGGAGGAGGAGGAGGCAGCAGAGGCAGCGGAGGAGGAGTAGGAGGCCTCGGTGGAGGAGGAGGAGGCCGCGGTGGAGGAGGAGGCACCGGCGGCAACGCAGGAGGTAGGGCAGAGGCAGGGCGGAGGCAGTGGAGGGCAGCGGAGGCAGCGGAGGAGGAGGAGGAGGAGGCCGGTGGAGGAGGAGGAGGAGGAGCAGGAGCAGAGGAGGAGGAGGCGGCCACGGCGGAGGAGGAGGAGGCGGCGGCCGCGGAGGAACCGGCGTGACCGCGGCGTGACCGCGGCGTGACCGCGGCGTGACCGCGGCGTGACCTCGTCTTGACTGTGGCGTGACGGCGGAGGAGGAGGAGGCCGTGGAGGCACCGGCGGAGGAGGAGGAGGCCGCGGAGGCACCGGCAGGCACCGGTGGAGGAGGAGGAGGCCGCAGAGGCACCGGCGGCATCGGTGGAGGAGGAGGAGGCATCGGCGGAGGCAGCGGAGGAGGAGGAGGATGAGGCCGGTGGAGGAGGAGGAGGAGGAGCAGGAGAAGAGGAGCAGGCGGCGGCCGCGGCGGAGGAGGAGGAGGCGGCCGCCGCAGAGGTCCCTATGTGGATATATATGGATACTTTCCTTGACTGGTCTCTATATGAAAGAATTCTAAAAGGCTCCCTCACCTTCCAAAGATATATTATTTTCTAGAAAATTGTTTTTTGGAGAAAGAATTAATCATATATAGTTGATGTCACTTTTAGATCATATGATTCCTTACTCATCAAGATAAATAGACAAGAAACAAAACCTAAGAGGCCTCAGGCCTATCCAAATCTCTAGAAGTGATGACTTCCCAGTGCTTATTAGAAAACTATGGAAGTGTTGACTTCCCACATGCACATCCCCCCTCCCCATATCTCCCCCAGTAGACTCCTGCACATCCCCCCTCCCATCCACTCACTACACCCCCCCCCCCCCACTTGCACAACCCCCCCTCCCCCACCCCCACCTTCACACCCCCCCACTTGTACACCCCCCAACCTCACCCACCAACAGACTCCCACCTACCTAGACCCCCCCCCCCAACTAGAACACTCTTTTCCCCACCACCCACTTGAACAACCCCCCTCCCCCCCCCCCCTCCCACTTGCATATCCCACCCACCCCCACCTGCACAGCCCACCCCCACCCCCACCCCCAACCTGTACACACCCCCGCCTCACACCCAATAGACCCCCCATTATACTCCCCACCTACACATGTTCACCCATTGCACATCTCCCCCACCTAAACACCCCCACCTGCACACCCCCCCCCCCACCCACTACACCCCCGCAGCACCTGCACCGCCCCCCCACTTCAAATAAAATTGATTCACACAAATCATGATAGTTGAAATATAGAACAAAAACAAAAAACAAAGCAAATTACAATTATTGGGCATAGCATACCGCACAATGGAGGAGGAGGAGGCCGCGGTGGAGGAGGAGGCACCGGCGGCAGAGGCGCGGAGGCAGGGCTGAGGCAGGGCGGAGGCACCGGAGGCACCGGAGGAGGAGGAGGATGAGGCCGGTGGATGAGGAGGAGGAGGAGCAGAAGCAGAGGAGGAGGCGGCGGTCGCGGCGGAGGAGGAGGAGGCGGCGGAAGCGGCGCAAACGAGGGCTTCCACGAGAGCTTGATTGTGTGCGGGGAGGAGGAAGAGGACCCGCAGGTTTTTAACAAATCCGCGGGACCCTTTATCAGCGCTAGTAAAAAGCGCTGATAAAGGGTGTATTTATCAGCGCTAAAATGAAAAGCGCTGATAAATACAACCTTTATCAGCGCTTTTCTGTTAGCGCTGATAAAGGAAGGCGCATGCCTTGCCCAGTTTTATGGTAGTGGATGGTTAATAGATTCTTTAGTGGACTAAGACCACAACTATGGATAAATCTAGTCAACTAAGACTGTGAAAACTATGAGGAGATTGTGAGGAGTGCTGTGAAAGTTAAACTGGAGTTAGGAGAGATGTAGTGGTCCCATAGATCAAATGAAAAGAAAATATATTTGGAACAAAAATTGTAGGGGATATTTGATTAGGGAAGAGGAGGAAAGAAAGAGTAACTTTCCACATGAAAAAAATGTGGTAAGAAGCACTCGGGGAATCACTTGCTCGAGAGTGGAAAATTTTACCAGTGTGGAAGAGATGGCCATATTTCTCATAAATTTCATAGTGAGGTGAAGCCTCAACTTCTTAACACTAACGACAAAGGGAAGATAGTGTGGGCCTGTAACGACCCGAAATTTTGAATAAATCTTGTTTCCTAATTTTGTGTGTTATTTTATTTTTTATTTTTTTTATACTCAACAAAAATGTTTCATTTGATAACATGAGTATAATTAAAATGAGACCGTTGGGTTTTGACTGTTATATGACCATTGGTCAATATAACCGCTAGAAACTAAACATTTTGATTATTGTCTCTAAATACAAGTAATCTTGGTTAATTATTATAGAAAGAAGATTCGATGGCCTCACCCAGTAGTCTTGGACCGATCGAAGCCCATCTAACAGAACTTGGGAAGGAGGTAGCACCACTGAGCTTTGCTCTGGACCAAACCCAAGCCGAACTTCATCGTGTGAAGTTAGAACGGAATCTCCTTCGCGAGAAGTTCAAACTAATAGAAATTACTACTCGTGCGATGTTGGCTGAGCCTCCCTCGTATTCTCTCACCTTAGGACACCTTACACTTAGGTCCTATGCTGGTGTGATAAGGGGCTATGTAAGGAGACCGTAATTGCCTTGTGTAATCCTTGGTTTTAAATAAAAAATATGATTTATTCTTATGATAATGTTTATGAATTTTCAAATGACAGGATAAATATAGTATGCATATTTTTTATGTATTTTAGAAAAAGGATATTTTAAAAATGTTTATGTAAACCTTAAATAATTAAAAATGTGTAATGATTTTCAAAAAATGGTCTTCTACAATTATGTTCAGTATGAAATTTAGAGTCTAATAAGATCAACCTAATTTTTGATGAATAGTAAATTATGAATAGTGATTTTATGCTTAGGATTAGTAATATGACCAAATAGATTAGTAATCTCACTTAAAGAAAGTATTAATATAATCTAGGCACCTTGATTAAGTAATGTGATTCAATAAAATGGTTAAATAACGGTTTCATATATTATTATTCAAGTATTAGTTTTTTTCAGGTGAATAGTGTTTTTTAATTAAAAATTAAATTATAAATATTTAGAAAATTATTTTTATAAAATGGATTTCATTTTTGAACTCAGAGCATCGATATTATGTTAAGGTAATTTTTGGGTTTTTTTCTGAAAAAATGAATTTTCGGTGAATAGAGTATTTATTTAAAAATTAAATTAAAAGTATTTCAAAAATTATTTTTATAAAATGGAGTTAATTTTTGAAATCAGAGCATTGATATTTGGTTAAGGTGAAATTTTGGGATTTTTCTGAGAAAGTTGAATTTTCAGTGAATAGTAAAAATACAGTTTTAGGGTTTCGGTATGTTTAATGACATCATAACTGTTTCATGATGATTTCATGAGATATTTTATGGTTTGGCCGACCAAAGGTGTTGAATTATTGTATTGGGGGCCCCATTTGGCCTACCTGCATTGGAAGTACCATGGGAGGGCCCATGCTTTTGAGAAAACCACTTTTGAGGTGTCCCTTGGCCATTAATGCCGTGTCCCCTCACTTTCCCTATAAATACCAAGTAATCCTCTCATCCTTTCGACTCCCAAATCTCCCCCCACGAAGTTCTGGTCTCATTACCTCCCAAGGAGTCCTCCCAAGGTTTCCCCAAGCCCTCAAGGTCCCAACCTTTGAGTTTTAAGAGTTACGTTTTAAGGTAAGGGATCCGACCTCTCTCTTCTTTTCATGTAATCTCTTTTATGTCATTTCTTTTATACTCCATGTTCTTATGTTGGAGGATGTTCTTATATATTTATATTACTGACCTTTTTATGTTCATATGATGAGAGACCCCATCTTTCTCTCATCAATTCGTTTTAAGAATGTTTAAGTGGCGCCGTTAGGCTGCCGAATTTTTAAGGGGATTCTTTCACCCTTCTCATTCTTTTCAAAGTTCTACTTTCATGTCAAGTCTTTCAAGTTACTTTTTATTATGTTGGGGTATTATCTCTAAATCTATCATACTGAACTTTTATTTTCATATTATGAGAGACCCTATTTGATCTCATCAATTCATTTTTGTTGAAGTTTAAGTGACGCCGTTAGGATGCCGAATTTTTAAGGGATTCTTTCACCCTTCTCGTTTTCAAGATCTATTTTCATGTCAAGTATTTCAAGTTCCTTTTTATTATGTTGGGGTATTATATCTAAATCTATCATACTGAAATTTTATTTTAATATGATGAGAGAACCTATTTGATCTCATCAATTCATTTTTGTTGAAGTTTAAGTGACGCCGTTAGGCTGCCGAATTTTTAAGGGATTCTTTCACCCTTCTCGTTTTCAAGATCTATTTTCATGTCAAGTATTTCAAGTTACTTTTTATTATGTTAGGGTATGATCTCTAAATATATAATACTGAACTTTTATGTTAATGTGATTAGAGACCCTATTTGATCTCATCAATTCATTTTTGTTGAAGTTTAAGTGACGCCGTTAGGCTGGCGGATTTTTAAGGGATTCGTTCACCCTTCTCTTTTTCAAGTTATATTTTCTGGTCAAGTATTTCAAGTTCCTTTTCATTATTTTGGGGTATGATCTATATATCTATAATACTTATCATTTATTTTAATATTATTAGAGACCCTATTTGATCTCTTCAATCCATTTTTAGAAGTTTTAAGTGATGCCGTTAGGCTGCCGAATTTTCATAAGAGAAATCTAATTTTTGTCTTGCTTCCATGTTTTTCATTTAAAATGGTATGTCCTTGAAATTTCATTACCATGTTCATGTATCCTTATTATTCTGTCCCTATACTGTTTTATGGGTCATTTATGAATGTTTGACCCATGTCCCCTCTATTTTCAATGTTTTCTAAAACCCCGAAACATAGTCGTTATGCTGCATAATTTTCATCTCAAAATGCCTCTCTCTTTTCTCAAAATTATTTTATGTTATAAATTGAATACTCAAAGCTCTTATTTATACAATTTTATTAACATATATACCAAAATTTTCTATTTTAAATTCTTGTATTTACATACATGAAACCCGCTCTCCCCTTCCGTGGGTTTAAAGTGACGTAAAGATCATGTCTTTAAAGCATTTTTTAAAACGTTATGATTATGAAATGAAACCCATTTATTTTATGAAATATGGGTTATTTATGAAATTTTTAATGATGATATATGTGGCTCACATGATAACAAAGGAAAATTTAAGGGTGCACCCTGATAGCGCTCCAATGCATTGGGTAATGATGTAACCACTATAGATTACAATTTTCACAATATCTTGGTGAATAACCTTGGTAATTTTCAAATGACACCTTGGGGATGGACCTTGGTGATATGTTCATGATTGTCTATGTTAAATGATGTAGCTATATCTTAAAGTTATGAAAAATGTTATTTTTATTATGATATGCCACATGATTTCTTTCTCATGCCTTAAAGTTCTTTTTCATGACAATGTTGATGTATCTCAATTTCACATGTTAAATGTTTCTCTTGTTCCCTTACTGGGCCTTCTGCTCACCCTTTCTTTCAATGTATGTCCCCAGGTTATGAGATTCAGTAATGATCCTAGGATGAATTTAAGGATAATCCTTTCAAGTGTTTAAGAAGAATGTTTTATGTTTTTTTCATGTATTATGTTCCTGGTTTCCAAGACACTAAACCTTAAAGATCCTCAGTTTTGTGTAATGTAATGAAAGTTTATGTTATAAAAAGGCGGGATGCTATAGTTGGTATCAAAGGATGGTTTAGTTATTTGTGGAAATTAAGATATGAAAACTTTAGGAAGAAGCCTATAGAAATGTTTATATATAGGAAATATTCTTGGTATTTTGGTGAGTATTGAGTAAGGGGTTTCCAAGCAAATACATCCCTGTCTGGATACGAGCAGGTAGAGGTGGCTCTGGCACAGATGTACATAGGGGTAAAACCCAAAAACACCGCTTTGAGCTAGACTCTAACGGGAACTGGTACATGACAACGAGCCTTGCTGCACTCTTGGTTACGACACTCCCGGGGCATATGCTTTGGTAAATTCATAAGCTTAGTATGAACCATTATTAAAGGAACAAAGATAAAATAAAATAAAGATTCACATAAGGATATATGATCATGGATAACCTAGTTTGAAACCTATGAGATCACAAGTTAGGGTATACTTTTATTCTACAAGTTATCCTTATATTATTTAAGTTCCTTTTCATGATTATTGGCTAAGTATTTAAGCCCCTAATTATACTTTCTCTTCTTAGTTAATGGTGGGAAATGGAAGAAAATGTCCCAACAACCAATGTGATAGAAAATGTGATGATTACCGTATTAATATGACAGAGATGATTAGGGGATTAAAAGATGATTATTATTTTGGAAGACGTTCACTATTTTGGGAACCTTATTTGATCGAGGTAAAGAGATTACTACGGTATTTTCTTTGAGGAGTAAAGGTTGAATTATATTTTGAAGAATCAACGAATTTAAGGTGAACTTATGGTATTACAGGTTACTTATGGAAATGATTGACCTATCTTGGGAAAATATGTTTAGGTTAGTTACTTTGGTTATAAGATGTTAGGAGTGGTTGATGTTGTTTGGAGATGAATGATAAAGTTTATCTTGGAAGACTATGTTATCAAGTCCTTCTTGTATTGGGTTTCAATCTTAGTTTGGGTTATTTTTGAGGAATTTTAAGGACAGTTACTTACGGAATGGTCTATGATGAACTCTGGGTAGTACCGTGGAACTTTGAAGATTTAAAAGTAGTTTCCTTTCCTATGGGAATATTTCTTTTTGAAGATTTGTTTTATCTTACCCTTTCTGTTTTTGGGATAAATGTTTAAAGATAGATAGTTTTTCTTTTTTGGAATACATGATTCTCTAGAAGATTATTCTTGTGTTTGGATGAGACCAATTAGTTTTGAATGCTCATCGTTTGGAGAAAAGATTAGTATTGGTAGAAACTTATTAAAGGATGAAACTCTACGTGAAGGTAGGTATATTTCCTTATATTTTTGTTCTATGTAGTAAATGAATCCCTCAAAATTATGAAAAGAAACATAAAACAAAAACTTTGTTGGTTTATATTTCCTACTAGGTAATCAAAGGCCGTTTACACACATCATAAGTTTGGGATTTTCTTATGGTTAACTTTCTCCTAATCATGTTCTCTATCACTCTCCCTCAGAACTTGACCCTTTGTTTTCTCCCCCATGTCCATGTTTTCCTACATGGAATCCTAGTGTGGGTTAACTCGGGTGACCTTTGTACTTCCCTTTCTTTCTTTTAAAGTAATAGTTTTACTGACTCATTTTCCGATGTGGGACTTTCAATGAAATTTCAAAACCCAATTTTAAAAATTGCGAGGACGCAATTTCTTAAGGGGGGGAAGATTGTAATGACCTGAAATTTTGAATAAATCTTGTTTCCTAATTTTGTGTGTTATTTTATTTTTTATTTTTTTTATACTCAACAAAAATGTTTCATTTGATAACATGAGTATAATTAAAATGAGATCGTTGGGTTTTGACTGTTATATGACCATTGGTCAATATAACCACTGGAAACTAAACGTTTTGATTATTGTCTCTAAATACAAGTAATCTTGGTTAATTATTATAGAAAGAAGATTCGATGGCCTCACCCAGTAGTCTTGGACCGATCGAAGCCCATCTAACAGAACTTAGGAAGGAGGTAGCACCACTGGGCTTTGCTCTGGACCAAACCCAAGATGAACTTCATCGTGTGAAGTTAGAACAGAATCGCCTTCGCGAGAAGTTCAAACTGATAGAAATTACTACTCGTGCGATGTTGGCCGAGCCTCCCTCAGATTCTCTCACCTTAGCACACCTTAGACTTAGGTCCTATGCTGGTGTGATAAGGGGCTATGTAAGGAGACTTTAATTGCCTCGTGTAATCCTTTGTTTTAAATAAAAAATAGGATTTCTTCTTATGATAATGTTTATGAATTTTCAAATGATCGGATAAATATAGTATACATATTTTTGATGTATTTTAGAAAAAGGATATTTTAAAAATGTTTATGTAAACCTTAAATAATTAAAAATGTGTAATGATTTTCAAAAAATGGTCTTCTACAATTATGTTCAGTATGAAATTTAGAGTCTAATAAGATCAACTTAATTTTTGATGAATAGTAAATTATGAATAGGTATTTTATGCTTAGGATTAGTAATGTTACCAAATAGATTAGTAATCTCACTTAAAGAAAGTATTAATATAATCTAGGCACCTTGATTAAGTAATGTGATTCAATAAAATGGTTAAATAACGGTTTCATATATTATTATTCAAGTATTAGTTTTTTCAGGTGAATAGTGTTTTTTAATTAAAAATTAAATTATAAATATTTAGAAAATTATTTTTATAAAATGGATTTCATTTTTGAACTCAGAGCATCGATATTATGTTAAGGTAATTTTTGGGGTTTTTTCTGAAAAAATGAATTTTTGGTGAATAGTGTATTTATTTAAAATTAAATTAAAAATATTTAGAAAATTATTTTTATAAAATGGAGTTAATTTTTGAAATCAAAGCATTGATATTTGGTTAAGGTGAAATTTTGGGATTTTTCTAAGAAAGTTGAATTTTCAGTGAATAATAAAAATACAGTTTTAGGGTTTCGGTATGTTTAATGACATCATAATTGTGTCATGATGATGTCATGAGATATTTTATGGGTTGGCTGACCAAAGTTGTTGAATTATTGTATTGGGGGGCCCCATTTGGCCTAACTCCATTGGAAGTACCATGGGAGGGACCATGCTATTGAGAAAACCACTTTTGAGGTGTCCCTTGGTCATTAATGCCTTGTCCCCTCACTTTTCCTATAAATACCAAGCAATCCTCTCATCCTTTCGACTCCCCACTCTCCCCCCACAAAGTTCTGGTCTCATTACCTCCCAAGGATTCCTCCCAAGGTTTCCCCAAGCCCTCAAGGTCCCAACCTTTGAGTTTTAAGAGTTACATTTTAAGGTAAGGGATCCGACCTCTCTCTTCTTTTCATGTAATCTCTTTTATGTCATTTCTTTTATACTCCATGTTCTTATGTTGGAGGATGTTCTTAAATATTCATATTACTGCCCTTTTTATGTTCATATGATTAGAGACCCCATCTTTCTCTCATCAATTTTTTTTAAGAATGTTTAAGTGGCGTCGTTAGGCTGCCGAATTTTTAAGGGGATTCTTTCACCCTTCTGATTCTTTTCAAAGTTCTACTTTCATGTCAAGTATTTCAAGTTCCTTTTTATTATGTTGGGGTATGATATCTAAATCTATCATAATGAACTTTTATGTTCATATGATGAGATACCCTATTTGATATCATCAATTCATTTTTGTTGAAGTTTAAGTGACGCCGTTAGGCTGCCGAATTTTTAAGGGATTCTTTCACCCTTCTCGTTTTAAAGATCTATTTTCATGTCAAGTCTTTCAAGTTCCTTTTTATTATGTTGGGGTATGATCTCTAAATCTATCATACTGAACTTTTATTTTAATATTATGAGAGACCCTATTTGATCTCATCAATTCATTTTTGTTCAAGTTTAAGTGACGCCGTTAGGCTGTCGAATTTTTAAGGGATTCATTCACCCTTCTCATTTTCAAGATCTATTTTCATGTCAAGTCTTTAAAGTTCCTTTTTATTATGTTGGGGTATGATCTCTAAATATATCATAATGAACTTTTATGTTCATATGATGAGATACCCTATTTGATCTCATCAATTCATTTTTGTTGAAGTTTAAGTGACGCCGTTAGGCTGGAGAATTTTTAAGGGATTCGTTCACCCTTCTCTTTTTCAAGTTATATTTTCTGGTCAAGTCTTTCAAGTTCCTTTTCATTATTTTGGGGTATGATATCTATATATATAATACTGATCATTTATTTTCATATTATTAGAGACCCTATTTGATCTCTTCAATCCATTTTTATAAGTTTTAAGTGATGTCGTTAGGCTGCTGAATTTTCATAAGAGAAATCTAATTTTTGTCTTCGTTCCATGTTTTTCATTTCAAATGGTATTTCCTTGAAATTTCATTAACATGTTCATGTATCCTTCTTATTCTGTCCCTCTACTGTTTTATGGGTCATTTATTAATGTTTGACCCATGTCCCCTCTCTTTTCAATGTTTTCTAAAACCCCGAAACATAGCTGTTATGCTGCAGAATTTTCATCTCAAAATGCCTCTCTCTTTTCTAAAAATTATTTTATGTTATAAATTGAATACTCAAAGCTCTTATTTCTACAGGGGTATTTACATATATACCAAAATGTTCTATTTTAAATTCTGGTATTTACATACATGTAACCCGCTCTCCCCTTCCGTGGGTTTAAAGTGACGTAAAGATCGTGTCTTTAAAGCAGTTTTTAAAACGTTATGATTATGAAATGAAACCCATTTATTTTATGCTATATGGGTTATTTATGAAATTTTTGATGATGATATATGTGGATCACATGATAACAAAGGAAAATTTAAGGGTGCTCCCTAATAGTTCTCCAATGCATTGGGTAATGATGTAACCACTAGAGATTACAATTTTCACGATATCTTGGTGAATAACCTTGGTAATTTTCAAATGACACCTTGGGGATGGACCTTAGTGATATGTTCATGATTGTCTATGTTAAATGATGTAGCCACATCTTAAAGTTATGAAAAACGTTATTTTTATTATGATATGTCACATGATTTATTTCTCATGCCTTAAAGTTCTTTTTCATGACAATGTTTATGTATCTCAAGTTCACATGTTAAATGTTTCTCTTATTCCCTTACTGGGTCTTTTGCTCACCCTTTCTTTTGATGTATGTCCCCAGGTTATGAGATGCAGTAATGATACTAGGATTAATTTAAGGAGAAGGCTTTCAAGTGTTTAAGAATAATGTTTTATTTTGTTTTCATGTATTATGTTCCTGGTTTCCAAGACACTAAACCTTAAAGATCCTCAGTTTTGTGTAATGTAATGAAATTTTATGTTATAAAAAGGCGAGATGCTATAGGTCCCATCCTGAAGTCCAATGCTTCAAGTGTGTATAGCTTGGGAACTTTTCCAATCACTATCCAAATCCAAATATAATAGAGGGAAATCACCATCAACCTCAACATAGGTCAAGAGAGAAAGTTCATGATTTTTCTATCACAATAGATAAATTTGAAGCTCCAAATGATGTGATGGAAGGTACTCTCGTTGTTCTCTCAAATCTAGTAAGTAATTTTTTTTTATTCTAGTTCTATGAATTCCTTTATTTCCTCCAAGTTTATAAAGAATATAGAATCAGTCCATAAACTTCTAGAAGTATAGTTATCTTCCAAGACTTTTAGAGGTATTATCCAAGTATCAATAGTGTATAGAAACTCTAGTATTCACTTTGGTGGGCACAATATCATCAAAAATATAGTATTAATTCCCATGATGAAATTTGAAACTATACTATGGATGGATTATCCCTAATATTATAATGCTAAGATCAACTGTAGAAGAAAGGAAATCTCAGTTTTCTCTAATGGAAAACCTATAGTTATTTTCAAAGGAGAGATATATCAGTCTGAGAATTATCTATAAGAACCTCTCATAACCTTCTTTTCAGAGATGATTGGTGAAGATGAAGAAGTAAATAAAAGTATATGAGTATAGAATGTCCCCATAGTTCAGGAATACAATGATGTATTTCTTAAGAATTTACTTGGACCTCCCCTAGAAAGAGAGGTATATTTCTCCATTTAACTAATGATGGGATCCAATACAATATCAAAGACCCCATATAGAATAAAAAATGTGGAGTTGGAGGAACTAAATAAACTTCAAGATATTTTGGAGGAGTTTATTCAACCAATTATGTATCCTTGGGTATAACTTGTTCTCTTTTTAAATAAGAATAATGGATCAATGTGGTTATATATTTATTATAGAAAACTTAATGGGATCATGGTGAAGAACAAGTAACCTCTTCCAAGGATTGATGATTTATTTTACCAGCCCTGTGGGGATCAATTCTTCTCCAAGATTGATCTTAGATCTAGTTATCATAAAAAAGGGTGAATAAATAAGATATTCCAAAGATTGTATTACAATCAAGGTATGGGTATTATGATTCTTTTTATGCCCTTCGGCTTGATTAATGATCCTGTTATATTTATAGATTTGATGAATAAAGTCATTAAGGAATACCTTGATAACTGTGTGGTAATTTTTATTGATGATATTATGATATATTCTAAATTTTGGGAGGAGCTTGAGGATAATATAAGGGTTATATTGAAAACTATGAGGAAGGAGATTCTATTTGGAAAGTTTAGAAAATGTGAATTTTGGTTTCAATAAGTTGCTTTCTTGAGGAACATTGTAACCAATGAAGGAATCTCAATTGATCCTACCAAGAAAAAGGTTGTGGAGGAGTGGTATCATCCTATAATAGTAACTAAGATTCATTGTTTCCTTGGATTATTGGGATATTATAAGAGGTTTTTGAAAAACATTTCATGACTTTCTAATTCACCAACCAAGTTAACTCGAAAAGGATCTAAGTTCATCTGGACAAATAAGTGTGAAGAAATTTTCCAAGAGATAAAGAAAAGATTAGTTACTGCACCTATGTTAACTATACCCTCTATCGGATAAATATTATTTATTTTTAGTGATGCATATATGAAATGGATTGGATGCATCCTCATATAAAATGACAAGGTGATTGCTTATGAATCTTAATATTTGAAGCCTCATGAGCAAAATTATCCTATGCTTGACCGGGATCTAGTTGTGGTTGTTTTTTCTCTAATGATATAGAGGCACTATCATTATGTGGAGAAATGTGATATATAAACATACCATAAAATTTTTAAGTATATTTTCATGAAAAATTAACTGAACGTGAGATATAGGATATTGTTGTAACTTCTTAAAGACTATGATTGTCCAATTCATTATCATACAAGAATATAAAACAAAGTTTCTAATGCATTAAGTATGAAAGACCCTGTTGTGTTGGAAATTATGAGAATTCAAGGAGATCCTTTGATAAAAGACCTATTAAAACTAGACATGGGAATTATAAGGGAAGTTACATCATCAAACCTATCTCAAATCATTTCTCAAACATTTTTAATAGAGAATATCAATAAATATCAAAGAGAATATCCTTTGTTATAGAAGAAGATGGAGATTTAAATAATGGGAAGTTTCTTGAGTTTAATATTAGTCAATAAGGTAACTAAAATGTTTTACAAGTATATGTGTTCCATCTATTCCAAAAATAAGTAAGGATATGATGGATGAAACTCACATCTCTATATTATTTATACATCCTAGAAGCACTAAAATGTATAGGAACCTTTATGATCATTATTGGTGGGATAACATGAAAAGGGAGATTGCCGACTACATTACAAGGTGCCTGGTGTGTCAAAAAGTGAAGGCAGAGTGACAAATTCTTAAAGGGGTATTACAACCACTACCCATACCAACATGTAAGTAGGATAATATCACTATGGAATTTGTCATTGTTATCCCAAAAATATCCAAAGGAAACAATGTGATATGGGTTATAGGGGATCGTCTCACTAAGACTACCCATTTTATCTTTATCCAAGAAGACCTATCACTTGATCAACTTTCCAATATTTATGTAAAGTAAGTTATGAGGTTTCATGGAGTGCCACTATATATTGTACCTATCAGTGATCTAAGGTTCACATAAAAATTTTGGAGAAGTATTCAATATTATCTAGGTACCGAATTGAATTTTAGTACGGGATATCACCCCCAAACTGATGGCCAATCTGAAAGAACTATTCAAACACTCAAGTACATGCTGATAACATGATCAATGAAATTTAAATGTGGATTGGATCAACATATCTCATTATTTGAGTTCTCATACAAAAACAAATTCTATTAGAGTATTCAAATGGAACCCTATGAAGCTCTATATGGGAAGCAATGTAGAACTCCTACTTGTTGGGACGAAGATGGTGAGAGGAAGCTTCTTGGGCTTAATCTTGTGTATGAGATGATAGAAAAGGTTCATTCCATCCAAAAACACATAAAGGATTCTCAGAGTCGGTAGAAGATCTATGCTGAAAACCATATAAGGGACTTGGAGTTTGATATTGGTGACAAATTATTTCTTAATTTCACCTTGGAAGAGATTCATGCAGTTTGGGAAGAAAGGGAAGCTCAACCCCAGGTACATTGTCCCCTATGAAATCCTTGATCGCATAGGAGTAGTGGACTATCGACTTTTAATTCCTCAAAATCTATCTCAACTTCATGATTTATTTCATTTATCTCTCTTGAGGAAGTACATACCTGACCCTTCACATGTACTGAATCCTAAGTTGGTATAATTGGTACATGACCTCTCTTATGAGAAGTAGTCGGTGGAGATCTTGGACCGTAGAGACAAGGTTCTACACAACAAGACTACCCACCACATTAAAGTTTTATAGAGGAACCACAAATAAAAAGAAGTCACATGGGAACTAGAGGAAACAATGAGACAAAAGTACCCACACCTTTTCTCAACTGAGGGAATGAGTTGACATTTTGGGGATGAAATTTCTTAAGGTGGGAAGAATGTAACAACCCAAAATTTTTTAATAATAATTTTTTCCTCAAAATTTATGTTATACTATATTATACACAACAAAACAAAATCTAATTAATAATGAATTGAATATAAATTGAAATGTGACCATCAGGTTTTGATTGTGATATGATCATTGGTCAAAATGACCATATAAAATAATTCTCTTAATAATAATTTTAACATTATAATTAGTATTATAAATAAAAATGATAATGGTTAATTAATGCAGAAAAAAGAAACTATGGCCTCAACCAATAGATTTTTATTGTAAAAAGACCATTTTTTAGAGAATGGGAGGGTGGTAGTGTCACTAGGCTTCACTCATGACCAAGCCCAAGCCGAGCTTTAACATGTTAAGCTTGAATGAAATTTCCTATGGGAGAAGTTCAAGTTTATGGGAATTATCACTCGGCGATGTTATTCGAACTGCCCTAAGAATATATCATTGTCACTCACCTTACCCTTAGGTCATATGTGAGTGTTATAAGGGGTTATATTTCAAGGACCTAATTACTTAAAGTGTAATGAAATTGTAAAAATAAAAAAAAAATCCATCAATTCCGTTTTAAGAATAGTTTTTCTTAATAAAATTGAGTTGGAATTTGATAAATTGATTTTTCAAAAAGAAATTTTACTTATAAAAAAATATATAAATATTATAATAAAATAATATATTATGAATAATACTTATTTTAATGAAATTTTATGGTTAAAACACTTGTATTTAAATATAAATGATAAAATATTTTTTTTCAAGTGTCAGAAATTTCACTATGTATTTTCTATTCGTTATAATTTTTAATAAATAAGGTTTTCTATATTTAAAAGTTAAAATTATCATATTTAGATAATTTTTATGATAAAATAAATATCATTTTTTAATTAATCAAATAAAAATCAGGTTAGGGTGAATTGATGATAATTTTCTAAAATATTTTGTTTCTTGATGAATAGTAATAATACAGTTTAAGTTTTTCGGTAAATTTAATGAAATTATAATTATTTCATAATGATGAAATAATTATTTAACAATAATCCAAGACTCAAATTATGTTATTTTATTAACATAAAGTATTTTAATATATTTTAATCAATTTCCAAATATATAATTTACTTTACAAATTTTAAAATGGAAACTTTAACTTAAAAATTGTTATTTTGTGGAAAATTTACTTTTCCTTGAAAAAATAGGTAATATAAAATTATGGTAGACTATTTTGTGATAAAATTACATAAAATATATTCCAATTTTCTAATACCATGGGAAAATATCATGGGAAATACCATGGTTTTTCATTTACCACTACCTAGGTGTCTAAGAAAATTAATAAACAAATCTACCTCTTTTTCTATAAATACCCACCCATTTCTCCATTTCCATTCACTTATAATTTATCATACACTAATATATGATATTTTTACCTCAAAATGAGTCCTATCAAGGTTTCCTCGATCCCCCAAGTTCCCGATCCTCAATTTTTAGGAGTCACTCTTCAAGGTAAGGGAAATCTCAACTTCTCTTTTCCTTTCAAGTTCCCTTTTTATGTGGTATGTCTTTAAAATTTAAAAAATATGTTATTATATATTTTTTATTCTATATCTTTACTTTATTATTATTATTTTATGAATTTTATACCTCTTTCACCTCTCTTTTCACTCTTTTATAAAACCGCATTTTATACTCGTTATGCTGTCGATTTTACTTCTCAAAATCTCTCTCTTCTCCTCAAGAAATTCCCTTTTATTTTATTTATGTGAATACCCAAACCTATATCTTTATAGAAGTATTGACCAAGATGTAAAAATTATTTATTTTATTATGTTAATGACATACATAAAATCCTCATTCCCTTTTTGTGGGTTAAAAATGACATAATGATCATAAACTTTAAACTCTTTTTTTAAAAGGTCATGATTTTGATATGAAGTCCGCTTCTTTTACTCTCCATAGGTTATTTATGAATTGTTTTATTATAATATATATGTATCAAATTAATTAATACATATGAATTTTTTTCCCTAATATCACGCCAATTCATTGGGTAAATAATTTCATCTCTAGAGATGACAAGTTTTACGATACCTTGGTGAATAACCTTGGTAATTTTTATGGCACCTCGGTGAAAAACCCTGGTGATATGTATATTCATGTATCATTTAAATGTCATATCAAAATTTCCATATTATTTTAATGTTATTATTATTATTATATTCCTTTTTCTCATTAATTATCATTATGACACATGTTCTTATTGATATTCCTCAAGATCACAAGTAAATTGTTTCTCTTGCTTTCCCTTACTGGGCCTTATGCTCACCCTTTTCTTTGATATATGTCCCCAGGTTATTAGATATAGTAATTATACTTAGTATGAACCTATAAAGAATCCATTAAAGTTTATTCGAATAATTTTTTATGTTTTCATGTATTATGTACCTTTTTTTCAAGAAACTAAACTTTAAAAGATCCTCTTTTGTATAATGTAATGTAAAGTTATGTAATAAAAAGTAAGAATGCCATAAGCACCTGAAAATTTTGATTTTGAATTAGTAGTAATACACCCTAATGGTTTTATGGTCACATATCAAGTATATAAATATTCTATGGTTGAAGTTTATTGGAATGATATTCCATCAAATCTTATTAGTCTGTCTCTAGTTGAATTTGATGTTATCTTAGGAAAGTATTGGATTTCTCTACATAAAGACCACATAAATTTATAAGTAAGGGAAGTCATTTTTTATATTCAAAACCATCCTAAGATCATTTATTATTGATTTGATAAATATGTACTTTTTATGGAAATCAAATCCATTGAATCAGCATTAATTTCTATTCAAAAGTGGTGTTTATCTCAAATGGTAGGAGAGAAACTCAACATCGATGATATGTCTATTATCCGGGATATTTTTAATGTATTTATAGAATATTTTCCAATTATTCCATTGAATATTTAATTTGAGTTTTTAATAGAACTCATACCCAGTGCTACACCAATTTAAAATACTTCCTATAAAATTGATCAGATTGAGTTGTAGGAATTGAAGAAGAAACTCCTTGAGAATATTGACAATGGATTAATTCAGACATGTGGGTAACCTTAGGGTACACCTATCCTTTATATTAAGAAGAAATATGGATCTATGATAATATTAGTTTATTATCAAGAACTAAAAAAGATCACAATCAAGAACAAGTATCATCTACCCCATATAGAACACTTTTTTGACCAACTATATGGAACTCAATGCTTTCCCAAGATTGACCTTCATTATGGATACCATTAATTTAAGGTCATGAAGGAATATATACCCAAGAAATCATCTTGTACATGGTATAGACACTAGTAATATATAGTGATGCAATTTTTTCATACTAATTCCCCTGCCATCTTTAGGGATTTAATGAATAGAGTCTTTAAAGATTACCTTGATTAGTTTTTGGTAGTATTTATAACCAATATTATTAAATATTTAAGGAGAAATAAAGAGCATTAAGATTACATAATAATTTTACTGATAAAACTAATTAAGTAAAAGTTATATTAAAAATTTACCATAAGTTAGTTAAGGAAAAAAATATTCATTTTTGGGTCATATAATCACAAGATAGGGTTTATTCGTGGATCCATCAAAGACCGAGGTTACTGAACGTTGGCCCAGACCAACCACTATGACTGAGATTCAACGTTTCCTTAGTTTTGATGGATATTATAGATAATTTTTGGATAATTGTTCACTACTATATCATGAACTCACCATGTTAACTCGGAAGGGACACAAGTTCCTATGAAAAGATGAATACAAAGAAAATTTCAAGGAACTAAATAGATGATTAATCATCGCACATGTTATTACATTATCCTATAATGTATAAGGGTTTTTAATATATTGTGGTGCATAAATTAGTGGATTATGATGTGTTATCATCCATAATTACAAGGTGATAGGTTATGCCTCATGAAAATTGAAGGTTCATGAGAAAATTTACTCATCTTATGATTTGGAGTTAGCTATAGTAATTTTTAAGTTAGAGATATAGAGGAATTATAATTCCAAATAAAGGTTTGATATATATACTGATTATAATATTTTAAAGTGTATATTCACATTGAAATATTTTATTATGTTCCAAATAATATGGTTGGAGCTAATTAATGATTATGACTGCTCAATACATTACCACCCTAGGAAAGAAAATAAGGTGGTTGATGCTTTGATTCGAAAGGATCATGCTTGCTTATCCATGATGAGGATCACAACAATTCCAGTATTTATATATTTTAAAGGGAAATATCAATAAATAATTAAGGAATAGGTAAAATCTTTTCTTTCTCAAATAAGTGTTCAACCATCTATACTTTTAATGATTAAATAGGAACAAAAGAAAGATTTAGAGATATAGAAGAAGGAAAAAAACCTTCCTGAGTTTAATATTGATCATGATATAAAGATAAGGTTCAATAAACATATATGTATTACATATATAACATATTTAATTAAGGATATTTTTAATGAGGCTCATAGTTATTAGTTCTCTATTTATCCTTGAGGTATAAAGAATTAAAGTGATCTGAATGAGAATTTATAGTGGGATAGAATGAAGAGATATATTTTTTAGTATTTATCTCAGTGTACGGTATGTACACAAGTTATTTTTGAGATAAAATAGTCTACAGGGATGTTACAACCATTACCCATACCAGAAAGAAAATGGAAATACATCCCTAGGTATTTTTTTCATCGAGCATCCCAAAAAATATAATGGGAACAATGTTATATAGGTTGTAGTTGATCGCCTTAAGAATTCATCTCACTTAATCACTAATAGAGATGATTTATATTTGAATTATATTTACAAGATATAAATTAATAAAGTGGTATTGTTTCATGTAGTATCATAATATATTTTGTTTGATCTAGATCTGTGGTTTACCTCAAAGTTCTGGTGATGTCTTCAGAAGGATCTAGATATAGATTTAAGTTTCAGCATTATGTATCATTATTAGATAGATGGTCGTAATAATATATCCATTCAAACCCTAGAGGATATTTTGAGATCTTTTTCTATGTATTTCAATGGTGGTTGGGATCAACAACTTTCTCCAGTTATGTTTTATTAAAACAATAGCTTTCACTTGAGTATTCAGATGACTTCTTATGAATTCCTCTATAGAAAGAAGTGTAGAACTCCAATGTGTTGGGATGAATTCAGACAAATAAAGATATTTTTACCTAATATGAAAGAAGATATGGAATAAAATTTTATATCCATTTAGAAACACATAAGGGTATAAAAAAGTTGACAGAAAAGTTAAGTTAATAATCATAGATGAGAGTTGGAGTTTGAAGTTAATGATAAGGTGTTTCTATGAATTTATCCATGGAAAATTCCTATGTGATTCAAAACTAAAGGAATTTTTAACCCCAAATATATTGTCCCTTTAAATATTATTGATAAATTTGTGATGGTATATTATGACTTGGTTCCTCCACCGAACCTCTCTTAAGTTCACTATATGTTCCATGTATCTCTCCTAAGAAAGTACATACATGATCCATAACATTAACTAATCTCAGAGGTAATAATAATAGATAATGATCTTTCATATAAAGAAAAACCTTTGGATATTATATATTTTAGAGATAAAGTGTTATGAAACAAGACCAATCGCATGGTTAAGGTATTGTGGTGAAAATACCAATTTGAGAAAGCTATATGGGAACCTCAAGATAAAATGAGGCAAAAGTATCCTCATTTTTTTATCAAAGTGATGGAATTTTGAGGGAGAAATTTATTTTTTTTTGGTATAATGTAACACCATTAAATATTTTTTTTCAAAATAAATTTATGTTTTTTTGTAGATTTCCTTACACACAAAACCAAGTTTTAACGAACTATAATATACTATTAGTATTATTATTTAAACATAAACATTATAAAAAAACCATTAAAATTGGAGGTATGAATAGGAAGAAGTGCATTTTTAAAATTAAATATAAATTTTTTAGATAATGAAAACAGATTGATAGATAAGAACTACATTTTTAGTATAGTCATTATATGCTTTGGAAATAAATTTTTCTCAAAAAATGATTTTATTTCTTTTTGTGACCAAATAATAAAATTAATTTTTTCCACTTTTAAAAGATTAATTTAAATAAATTAAAATCATTTTAGAAATAAAAATTTCAAAATTATCTTAAAGTTATTTTTTTAGACTTTTTTGAAAATATTAATTTTTCAATGAATAGTGAAAAATACTGATTTTTATTAAGAACTACCTTTTAATTTAAATAATTTATAGGTTCCAATTTTTCATATGGTTTTAAAAGATAAATTAGTTCAATTATATTATTATTAATCCAATTTAAGTCATTTAAATCAATTTCATATTCAATTTTGATATTAAAATTTTTTATACATGTGCAAACTTTTTCTTGGGAAAACTGCTTTTTCATCACGCCTATAAGTTTAATTTTAAATTAATTTCTTCTAATTCTATGAGTTAAATTTGGTAAAACATATTACATATTTTGAATTATAATAATTAATACTATAAAATAATTCCAACCTATTTTTTCATAATGAATAGTAAAAACTGAAAAAATTAATTATCACAATTAAGGTTAAAATGAGTTTACATATTTTTATGGAAATATTGTGACCTTATTTTATCCCAATTCTAATATATAGTCATTTAGAATAATTTTCCTTGGGAATGAATTTATCATTTTGTATTGTTTTGGGAAATTTCCAAGTGGTTTCCAAGTGGGTCATTTCCCCCACTTATAAAAGGACACCTCCTCTCCTCTCCTATTTACACTACCAAATCCTTTTTCATCAACCAATTCCAACCCAAATAACTTCTTTGATTCCCTACCCACATCCTATATACCTTATATTTATTAATAAACCCTCCTAAGAAGGATTTTGGTTCAAACGTAAATAGGATGTCCGAAGGAGAGGAATCGTTCTTGGATGAGTTTTTTTGTATTATTACTTCTTCAAATTACTTTAAATATTATACATATATTACGATATAATAAATTTTGTATCTACCATGTAACATAACTACCCAAACCACCGATTTTGTTCTGGAATACCACATAACCTCATGCGCTCCTCCCCGTACTCAAGAGGTTTCCAACTAGTAGTAAGTGTTTATGTCTGATAATGGGGAGACTATACCCTTCGTATCATGTCATAGTTCTAGATAATAATTAATAATAAAAATAGAATGAATAAAATAATGAGATTAAATGCAGAAACTAAATATGGCATTCAAGTTATATAAATAAGAGATCCTAAATTATAATGTTGTGCAAAGTAATAAAAGTAGATGATAAATGAAAGAACTATGGGGTCCTCTAGTGTTTGCCCTAGTCCACCCCAGCTCCATGCTCCACTTGCCCATCCATCCACCACAGGACCCTTTCCCTTCACCAGTTCTCTCATGAAATCTACAAGTGCATCGAAATTCCCAAGTAGGGTGTGAGTACAATAATAAATAGGACACCACCAATGCTTCATTGACCTGATGTTCTCAAGTATACAAGTGTATTCCATTATAATAATAAATTCAGGAAGATCAGAAACTTACAATCCAAAACTAAGAAACATTGCACTAACCAAGATTCCACAACCCCCGATCATACCTACTTCAGCTCCATACCTAAAGATAACTAAAGGAGTCATAAGAAACAAACCAGCCTCGGTACGGTGTCCTCATGATGTCATGGAGATGATACCTAATGTCATATATCCATCAAGTGGACCATGTCACCCATATCCTCTATACGAGAATAACTCACAATGACTACTCTATCTCATAGTGAATGGAACTTGGAATCAAGGTGTCCTCGAGCACACCCTCGACACGACACCACGACATCCTCTTACCTCTACCATGTGCTCAAGGATGCCTTGATGTCAATTTCCATTCACCATGAGATAGCCTGGTCGATGTGAGTTATTATTTTCTAGAGGATTCGGGTGACATGGTCCAATTAATGGATAGATTATGTCAGGTGTAATCTCTATGACACCGTGAGGACGGCATATAGGGGCTGGTTTCTTTCTTCCGACTCATTCAATTATCTTGTGGTATGGAGTTGAAATAGGTATGGTTGGGGGTTGTGGCAGCTTAGTTAGTTCACTAACACTCGGTTTTTAATTGTATGTTTATGAGCTTCCTGTATTTATTATTATTATGAAATACACTTGTATACATGATAACATAAGGTCAAGGATCCATTGGTGGTGTCCTATTGAGTCTTTTACTCATACCCTACTTAGAAATTCCGATGTGCTTATAGATTTCATGAGAGAACCAGTGAAGTTAAAGGGACCTATGGTGGATGGCTAATAAAGTGGGGAATAGAGTTGAGGAAGACTAGGGAAGACACTAAAGGACCCCACAATTCTTTTATTTATAGTCTACTTTCATTACTTTGCACAACTTTCCACTTTGGGAGCTCTTATTTATAAACCTTGAATTTCGTCTTTAGTTTCCTCATTTAATCTGATTATTTTATTCATTCTATTGTTATTATTAATTATTATCCATCATGATGACATGGTATGAAGGTTATAGCCTCCCCATTATCGGACTAAACCCTCACTACTAGTCGATAGTCTCTTGCTTACGGGGAGTCATGCATGAGGTTATGTGGCATTCCATCTTAGACCAAGTGGTTTGGGTTAGGATGTTACAAAATAGTATTAGAGGCAGGTTCTTACTAACTTGTTTATTCTCTTGTCTTGGGTTGGGACAGGTTAGCCAGAAGATACAAAATTAGGACTCAGGCAGGGGAACTATGTTAGTGTCTAGCCAGTACTGAATAGTGGACCTCTGAGTTTCCATAAAGTGGGAAATTTATATTTTATTGTTACTATTGATTCACCTTGGGTAATGTACATTATGTTATATGTTATTTAAGAGTTTTTTCATGTGTTAATTCATCATGAATAGTCACATAGGTTCACATGCCATATATATACCTATTGTTTTGAAGAATACTAGTTCATTAATTAAATTCCTTGATTTGTGCTATCAGTTTGGGATAGTTTATTTTGTGTGATATATCTTTATTGGAATTAATTAGTTGAACTGAGCATGATATTGTGTTAGTGTATATATAATGAATGTTACTAACATTTAGGGACTAAGACAAGGGTTAGTGCTAGAGGGGTATACCTTGGGTTAAGGGTAGACTCCTATAAAAACCTTTTTCGATCCCATAGATTGGTTTATAGAAAACCTTGTTTCATCTCATGGACTTTTTAGGACTTTTTATGTTCATAATCCTCTTTTTTTGTAGAAGATGCCACCGCATAGAAATTTTGTGGGACCGTCGGTTGACTAGGTTGTTCCTAAGAACATCCATACACCAGCTTTAGTGCTGCAAGCAGCGGTTCCTTATCAGCCACCACCAAGGTACATGGTTGACTATGTGAGGGATTTCCAACTCCAGCATCCTCCAGCCTTTTAGGGAACCAGTAGACCATATGATGCCAAGGATTGGGTGAATATCATAGAGGGTATCTTTGATATCATGGAGACACCATCAGATAGGAAGGTGAAGTTATCGGCCTTTATGCTATAGGGACCCGCTAAGCATTGGTGGGGAGTTATGGAACAGGTTGGACGACGTGAGGGTCTCACTTAGGAAACCTTAAAGACCCTATTTTTTAGAGAGTTTTTTTTTCAAAATGTTGAAGATAAATCGAGCACAGAATTTTATGGATCTCCATTAGGGTTCCATGATAGTATCTACATAATCTTCATGTTTTACCAATTTCATCCATTTTTTATCACTTCTGGCTAGTAATGAGGCCCAGAAGTCCAGGAAGTTTGAAATCGGTCTTCGACCTGATATTATATAGTAGGTATAGAGATTCGGCCTAGCTTCATACCTGGATGTTCTGAGGAAGTCCCTGACTATTGAAAAGATTCTAGAGGATGGATGAATAGTTGTATTTTTCCCACCTTTTTCTACTCATACAGGTGTATCTCCCATTGCTGTTGTGAATACCTCTTATAATGGAATGATGAGGAAGGACACAAACATACAATAGATAAGTGTTGTGCAAGTGTAGAATATATCAGTCTCTTTAATTCCTTTTGGTGGTGACCCATAGTGTTTTAACTGTGGGGAGTTTGGATACTATATACTATTGTTCATGGCACCCCAGATCCAGTGCCGACAATGCAGCATGATAGGACACCTCCAGCAGTTTTGTGCCAGAGTATCATCTAGGAGAGGGAGGCCAACATAGTTAGGGGGCCAGAGGTCAAGTGGATAACCCTAGAAGGGGATATAGACTCCCCTGATGATGATGACTAGGGAAATTTATAGATATGATCAAGGAGATGAGGTAGACCATGTCTATGCAATGGATCTAGCACTAACTAATGGTGATAAGAAACTTGTTACTGTAAGAGGTATGGTCTAGAGCACATCCTTTTGATCATCTTCCTTGTTTGATTCTGTTATTTTCCTTATATATATGATCTATGTATGGACTTGACTTACCAGTACAGTTATGTTTCCCTGCTTAACTTCCTCTAATACATCATTGAATAATGACATAAAACCCTAGTATATGAGAGAATGGTATTCGGTGCTTCATTTAGTGAGAGAGTAGTGAGGGAATCACTCTATAAATAGGAGTATTGGTGTATCATCTAGACCTCCCTTCTCGCTATTAAGGTATTCATAATGTGTTCCACATTTCTCAACTTTGTAGGTGCATGACCAGCCCTATGAATGTTATAGATTGTAAGGATACTGAGTTAGAACCTATTGCATAATATGATGTATGTCCAGTGTGGATTACAGATCAAAGTGATAAATGACTCTAAGGGTAAAAAATGATACCACTAGTCCAATTTCAATGGTATCATGGATGGATACAGGAAGAGATGTGAGAATGTGAGTCTGATGTTTGAGCTCAGTGGCCTGATTTATTCAAGAAATACCATTAGGGATACTTATTTAGGATGAGAAGTAGATAGAGGGGGATAATTTTAATATCTTAATTTTTCAATGATAATAAAAACCCTCTTATGATAAATTGTTAATATCTCAATTGGGAAAAAATGATTTATCAGAAATATAACCTAATAAGTGTGTTAATGGACTTAAAACCTAGTTAACACTTTGTAATATTCAATAAAATATTTTTGGATTCAGATGCTAAGTTTGTGTGAGATTCCTATACCTTCAAAGGCTTGGAGAAGATAGAATAAAATTATTAAATATATTATATTAAGTGGGTACATTTTATTCAAAATAATTTGATAACTCCAAAATGGTGCATTGTATGGGAAATCTGAGACCACGGTTAGGTATGAGATGTGGTCTTTACCCTATAGGGGGTATAACATTTGTAAGCATCGGATGTTTGGAGGACTCACTCGTGATAAAAACCTTTTTATTTTTAATTAATTATTTATTCCATTTTTTAAATAATAAATCATTAATATCTCTCAAATGGTGCATCATATGAAAAATCTGAGATCACTATTAGGTCTAGAACTGGGTGTTTACCCTAGACGGGACATAAATTCTATTCTTAAACGATGTTTTCAATTATTTAATATTTATGTTAAATAATTAATTAATTAATTTAAATGAAATTCATAAACATTGTACATCTTCCCTGAAACACATTTCCACCATTTCTAATGCCTCTATGAAATCAAAAACTTGGAAATTTTCCTTTTTTGATGATTTAAAATTATAAATTCTTTATTCACATGAATTAAAACCTTCTGTAGTCAATATTCAAGTTGAAACAGATTATTAAATGAGGTTTTGAGGTTACTTTTTTGTACCGTACAAGGGTTTCAAATAATCCATGATCTAACTATTTTTTTGGGTCGATCTTCTCATGTTCAGGGAACCTTTGACTACCATAATGTTATTGGTTTGAATCATTGATCTTTCTGGTTATATTTCTTAGTGTGGGTACCCTCCTCCTCCTCCACTTGTGCTATGTGTTTTCTAGGTTCTTACTTTAATTTTTTATTTTTTCTCTCCTCCCACTTATTTCTCTCTTATTTATTTTTTTTTAATTAATTAAAAAAAGAAAATAATAATAGAACCAAAATTATCAAGAGAAATTATATTAAATGATTAATAAAGAATAATTGTGTGATAATTATCGAATGATAATTATGAAGTTTTATAAAATGATAATTTCTTGAAATTATCAAAGGTTAGTTATTAAAGAATTTGTCACTAGAGAAATGAAAAGTTTTATTAAACAAGAATTTCATTATCAAAGAGTAATTTGATATATATATTTACATACACACACACACACACATATATATATATATATTTAAAAAAATAATATTTGTGCAGAATACCACCTCTATTATATAATTAATTTAATGATATAAATTATCAAATGAGGTTTATAATTTATTGGTGATAATTCTTGTGATTTCATGCTTTGACATAAAATGCTAATCCATAGATTATCTAGGAGAGAGAAAATGTCATCACATGTGATATTTTATTTCATTTTGAAATAAAATAGATGTTTTGGTTCTAGGAAACCTTTGATATATATTGATCATCAATGTGCTGATAACTTGATACTTTGACGTGTCTCCCTTGATGATAATAAAACCGAGAAGTGGTCTTCTCAACCTTTGAGGTAGGAAGTTCCTTACCTTCTTGGGCTCGCATTTACACTTATTTCTATGATGATTATATTTGTTGGAATTTTGATTGACCATGATTTATTGTGACCACACATGTGTGTGTCCATGTTTCCCATAAAAAAAATTTATGATTCCATGAGTGATATTAGTAAATATTTTGTCCATGTTTGAATATGATCACATGTTTTTGTGTATGCTGCTATATACTCATGTTGATATACTATGCCTACTTGTGTTCTTGCCTTGTATATCCATTACCATGCCTTGTTGGTTGTTATTATAATTTGAGATAGGTGGACTGTCGTAACTTATTTATTCCCTAGTGGGGGATAATGCTTGAATGCAACTATAGCGATGAGGGACTTGAGCACAGGGTAGAGGTACGAGGATGACATGGAGTTGTGTCGAGGGTGTTCTTGAGGATGCTTTGATGCCAAGTTCCATTCACCATGAGATAGCCTAGTTGATGTGATTTATTCTTGTCTAGAGGATTTAGGTGACATGGTATACCTGATAGATAGATTACACTGAGTATCATCTCCACGATACCGTGAGGACGCCGTACAGGGGCTAGTTTATTTCTTCTAAATCATTCAGTTATCTTTTGGTATGGAGCTGAAGCAGGTACGACCAGGAGTTATGGAAGCTTGGTTAGCACACTATAGCTCAATTTTGGATTGTATGTTTATAATATTCCTACATTTATTATTATTATGGAATACACTTGTATACTTGAGCACATTAGGTCAAGGATGCATCAGTGGTATCCTACTGAGTCTTGTACTCACACCCTACATGGGAATTTTGATGCGGTTGTAGATTTCATTAGAGAACCAGTGAAGGGAAAGGTCCTTGTAGTGTATGGATGAGGAAGTGGAGCATAGAGCTAGGGTGGACCAGGGCAGACACTAGAGGACCTCACAGTTCTTTTATTTATCATCTTCTTTCATTACTTTTCACAAATTTTCAATTTGAGAGCTCTTATTTATATACCTTAAATGTAATATTTATTTTTCACATTTACTCTGGTTATTTTATTCATTATATTGTTGTTATTATTTATTATTCAACATGATGAAATGATATATAGGGTATATTCTCCCTATTATCGGACATAAACCCTCACGCTAGTCAGTAGCCTCTTGCGTATGGGGAAGTGCGTATAAGGTTATGTGGAATTCCAGCTTGAACCCAGTGGTTTTGGTTTGGATGTTACATAAAATATACTAATATTATATTATGTTAATTTAATATCCTATATCTATATCATATTCAATAAAATGGGAAATTAAACAATCAAACTTGTGTATGGCGGACTACCGCCTCACAAACCGATGTCATTTGTTATCCATCGCCATCTCTCACAGGTGGATCTAATAATGAATTAAAGGAATATATATTATATTTAAGAAATAAATATACTTTTATAATAATAATATCTTATCTAACTTTTTACCTTCCAATCCATTGAAAAATGATAATATTTCTCATGCGTACATGTGGACTATCACCTCCATAACATGATGTTATATGATTTTTATTTAATTTTGAATTGGAAGGTAAAAAGTATGTATTTGATGAATATATATGATATATATGATATATATGATATAAAAATTATTTTTTAATGGTGAATTAATATTTACCTTTTTCCATCCATCAAGAAAATGGAAAAAATATTCATCGGTACATACGACCTAGCATCTCCATGAATGATGTAATTTATTTTTTAATATATACTTTTATGGATGACTATAAATATGTATATAATGAATATATATGGTATTTATATCATTATAAACATTATGGTTATTATTTAACCATAATAAAAGTACGAGGACCAAAACAACAGAACCAAAACATACATGAAAAATGAAGAATTTATCATGTGAAATAGTGTTTTTAATAAAGAATTGTTAATGAAAAGGTGGTAAAAGGTTATAAGTAAATAATAAATATTAATATATATATTATTATGGTTCTCTAATATATTTATAATAATCCTTTATTTATTATATAGGAGTATGGAATTTGTATAAATAAATTTAAGACTTGAGGTATGATATATTCTTCTTACTTGTATTTCTATAGGACACATGCCATATTAACTAATTATTTATATTTTGTGGTTAATATAATTCCCATGAATTTATATTTGGATGATTCTTATAGAAATTATGGGTATTTTAATATCCATATAGGTTTATTTCCTTCATGGGTATTATGATTCAAAAGTTATGAAAGTGGTAAAGGTTTTATGTTACAACCCCATTGTTTATTGAGGTTATTTATGATTAAGTTTTTAATGGTGAAATATTATGATATATTTATCAAGAAACTCATAAATTTTATTCTTATCTAGTTATTTCTAGAGAATACATATTTTCATTACATTTTCCTCTCATTATGAACTAATGTGTCTAAAATAATGTTTTTAAGTTAAATTAACTTTATTTCTCTCTTCGGTCGAAAATCCTTTTCTCTCTCATGTGCATGATTTCTAAAAATGTTTTCCATTTTTTTAATATTCTCAAATTATTTTCAAATTTAATTTTTACACATGTTTTAATTTTTATAAAAGGATTTAAAAATAATCTTCTTTCTATTTTATAAACAAGTTACTTTTGACTTTTTACATAAAATGTGAAAGGAATGTCTATTTTAATGTGCATGGAATGAACATAATCTTCCACCATCATGACCTTACAATGTTTTTAATCTTACATTAAAAGTTTCCAAGGTAATATTTAGAAAAATTATTTCCCTAATAATTGGGAAATTTTTAGATTTTAAATAAATTATTTTATAGTAGAAAGGTTATTTTCCTTAAGAAATATTCCAAGTGATCATTTAAAGGCATTTTTCATCTAATATGGAATCCTTTGATGTTACTTATTATTTACTGGGGATATAATCCAATTATACCATCAATATTTATTCCCATTATGGTTTATAATTATGATGACAATATTTTTATAAAACCTCTTTCGTTTTCATGAGTTATGCAAGTTTTAAATTCCTATAAAACCTATAACTTTTCAATGGGTTATGATACGATGAATTGATAAAATTTTTATGAAATCTATTCCTTTTATATAGGTTATTTCATGATGAAATTATTATAAAACCCATTAATTTTCATGGATTATGATATTCTGAAAGATTTAGGATATTTTGGAACACATTTGTATAATTTTCATTATGTTATGGGTGGGACCATAATAATATAGACCTCCAATGCATTGAATACATATTAATATCTCATGAGAATAATATGGATTTAATAGGGAGTAAACCCAATTCATTAAGGGGATTTTTCCACAATGATAGTATTATAAGTGAACCTTGACTACTACGATGGTTTGGGCAATGAACTCCTTCCTATAGGATAGTCTTGGAAATGATCCTTTACAACTAAGTAAATGATTTTATATGATTATGTGTATGACACAAATCTAAGTCTTATGCCAATGTTATGGTCTCATTTCTCATGTTCTTTGATTTCTTTATGATTCATCTCTCATGAACTTCCATTGTTTATGAAATTTCTTAATATTATGATCTATTATATGAATTCTATGGGTTTTAAATTTTATTCCCATGTTTTTATACCCTTGTGATCATATTATATGGATATCTTCCTTTTTTAACCTTATTGAGCATTTGATCTCCCCATTTCTTATGTTTTCATTCCCCATATTATAAAGAAAGGTATTAAGTATGAAATGTTGAGTAAGGGAGCTAGTTATGAAGGGGTTAGTGGTAAGTGATGTTTTTAACCTATGAACCAATGGTTTATTCATCCATGTTTACAAAGATAATAGACCAATATGATTCTAGAATGGATAGTTTTATTATGAAATGAATATTAATATTATAAGATGTAATATCTATGTATCTAAAGTATGAGTTGTTATATATGTGAGTTTTATCCATGTAAAATCTTTTATTCTTTCTTAATGATGTTTTTATTTAATTATATTTCTCTAAAAAAATTATTATTACCATATATGGTATTTTGATCATTCATTATAACATTTATGTCTTCCTCATGTTCTCCCCCATTTTTACAATTTATTACTCTATGATAATTATTACCCCTACTAATTTTTTGAGCTCGCCTATTTCTTATGTTTCCAATCCCTAGGTTATGAAGATGGATATTTCAATGAGATATCTAAAAATGGTTTAGAGGACCATAATTATTGAAATTTTTTCAAGTGTAATAATATATGATGTTTATATAGCTAATCTCCAATACACTAAACCTATCAGTCTTAGTGTTTTTTTAATATTTGTGATATGTAATATATAAATCATGGTATCAATGTATCATTTATATAGGTTTATCTTTGGTCCCTATATATTGCATCAAAGGGATGGTTTGGTAATTTTTTGGAGATTATTTTAGACAACATTATCTAAAACCCTAGGAAAATGTCAAATGGATGAGTATCGATATAGGATGATATCCTTAAATATTTTTAATTACTTGATTATAAGATTTTATATAGAAATAAATCCTTTTCATGATTCTTAATGATGATTTAGGCTCTAGAACAAATGTACCTTGGGGGTAATAACCTAAAAGAGTGTGTGATGAGTATTAACTCAATTGTCACCTGATGTGTGAAAAAGTAGCCTAACTGTACACCTAGTTTGACGCTCTTAGGGGATATTCTTTGGAAAATCATGTTATATTTAAAATCAATTCAGAAGGATATATTATGTTAAGGAATTAGGATACAAATTATGGTAGAACCCAACCTAAAGAAATGTAGATTTAACTAATAGTGATTTTGGTTGGACTAAAAGATAGTATGTTGGTTTCAAATAATAGCACATTTTTAGGATTATTTTTTCATAATTACATTATGATGTAAATATTGATCACTTAGTAATATAAATTTTGGTTTTAGAAAAGGATGGAGAAAGGAGAAACCAATTTAATTATAAATGTGATGGAAAATATAGTAATGAGAAAACAAATGTGATAGAAGCTGGAATTGAAAACCTTATGGTTATACTCACCAAACTATCTCGAGTTATGACTAATAACTTGAGTTATTCCAAACATTCAAACTCACAAAAGAAGATAAGGGTAGAGTTTTATATAATATTAAGTGTCAGAGATGATGAGGGAAAAAATATTTGACATCCTATATGTCAAAAATGTGGGAAGAAACATCCAAGGGAATGTCTCATAGAACAAGAAATTGTTGCAAGTGTGGAAGGATTTTCCATAGATATCATGATTTTTGACCATGGGTGAATAAGTTGGTCAATGAAATAGAGGTGAAGAATTTCCAATACCTCAAATTTCTAGAGTTTGTGCAATGTGAAAAATGATTCCCTAACCCGATAGCTAAGGAGGATAATATGCATCATCAACCTCATAAACTAAGGAAATAAGATAGATCCTATAATATCCTTACTGCTCAATGTAGGTCATGAAAAAATGGTAAAAGGTACACTCACCCTCCACTCAAGATTTCTGTATACCTAATTAGAATATATTTCTAGCCAACCTTATAGTCTTAGGATATTTTCTAAGAGTAAAAAAACACCCAAATGATTTTATATTTCCTTCTATAATAAGTGTATCCTAGTATGATGTTTTTAGAAATATTATTTATATAAATCTTATTCATTCTTACTTTGAGGTAATTTAATGTGATTTTGGGAATTGAATAACTCTCTTTACATGGATTCTTCATTAATTATGAGAATAAGGAACTCACAATTCCTATTTCAAATAAAATTATTCTCATGTTTCATTGAAAGGATGACTATGATCCCTCTTGGAAAACTAATTCCATTAAAGGTTTTATGATCCAAAATAATGAATGATGTTTAGTTCAAATGGTTAGAAAGAAACTCAATATTTGGATATGTATATTAGGGAGTAATAGATGAGATTAATAATATAACATGAATTAGTAAGGTTTACACCACTTTAGAATTTAAATCTTGATTAATATAAATCTTATCTATAACCTTAAATATCTTTGTTTTTAATAGATAATAAAAATTGTGAGGATGTTATTTACATGAGGAGGAAGAATGTAATTACCCAAAATTTTGGATCCTTTATGATGCACACTATTTTGTAAAACTTGTGTCACACACTATAAAAAAATTAATAAAACCATAAAATAATAACGTAAAATTAATAACAAATCTAAAATAAAGACTAAGATGGTATAAAATTAATTATTTTGTAGGTGAATAATTAGGAGATGATATTTAAAAAGGATATCTTTAATAAAAGAAAGTTTCTTAATATTAATTATTTTATTTGAAAATAAAAATTTTAAAATTATAGAATTTAAATTCAATAAATTCAAAATAATTTTGGAATTCACCACATCAAAATTTATTTAGTGTATTTTTTTCTGAAAAGGTTGATATTAAGTCGAAATAAATGGTTTTTATGGAAATTATATTTTTTATGATTTTATCATTATGTATGTTTATACTAGAAAATTATAAAAACGTGTAATTAATAAAATATTTATTTATATATAACAATCTTTATTTTATAATATTCTTGGAACTTATAATTTTATGTCAAATATTTTTTTAAACTAAATTAAAATATCAAATTAATACAAAACTATTTTTGGTATTTTCCTCTAATTATGATTTTAGATGGTGAAAAAAATTTCTTACCTTGAAATCCTGATACAATTTAATGTTAAATAATTCAACAATTTATTTCATTAAAATCAGTATCCAAAAATTATTATATCCTATATATAAACTTAATTCTAAAAATTACATTTCTAAAAACATTTTCTACATGAATAACTGTGTTTATTTTAAAATTAACTTTTCAGACGTTTAAAATTTTAATTTGTTAAAATTATTTTCAAATTTTATGTCATACAGTTCAAATTAAATAAAAGGATCATATCTTAATTATTTTCATTAATTTTATTTATAATGATTAAAAATTAATTACCAATGTAAATGTTAATTTGGGTAAAGGGTTAAGTAAAATACAAAATCCTTAAATATGTAACATCCTAGAAAATTTAGAATGTTAATAAGTTCTTATTAAATGAATTATTATATAATTTAAATAAATCAATATAAATTTATATTATAAGTTAAGTTAAATATTTAAAATTATATAATATTACTTATAAATAATATTATTTTTTATTATTTTTCCAAATAAACAATTCCTTTATTATAAATGATGATATACTAAATTATTTTATCAATTATTCTTTTTTGAAAAAATTATAGTTTTTAAATCCTATGTTATAATATATTTAAAAAATTATTATTTTAAAAGAAATAATATTTTATTTTATTTTAATATTCACAATTATAAAAAAATATTTTTTTATATAATTGTGGTATTATTTTGTTTAAAAGAATATTTTATTATAAAAATATTTTTTTTATTTTTTTTTGCAAAAAATATATGTTTTAATATAATAAATAGTTTTTGAAACTAAAATTATTTTTATTAATCAATGTTGGTAAACATATAATTTTAAAAAAATATTTTTATTGAATTATTGAATCATGAAATAATATTTTATTTTAATAAATAAATTATAAAAAAAATATTTATAATTATAAATACTTAAATTCAAAATAAATTAGTTTTAACAAATGATTTTATAAAAATTTATATTTAAAATCCAATTATGAATATTAAAGGTAATATAATTTATTTTAAATAAATAAAATTTTAAATGCAATATATTAAATATTATAAATTTATAAATATTTATGAATTATGAGTATTATTAATATATATGAACTTTTTATGATATATGTATTATTAAAATTAAAATTATAAAATATAAAAATCATTTAAAATAAAAAACAAGATATAAAAAAATAAAAATAAAGTAAATAAAATGTTTAGATAAGAGAAAACTGTTTTAAGGGAGGGATTCATTTTAGGAGAGTTGAAGCGGAAGCGTAGAGAAGAGGTCTCGGTCACGGATGAGGTCTCGAGCGTATTTGTGTTCAACCATAGGTATGAGCTTTGTTTATAAGGGAAGTTCAACCCCAGATGAGGGTTCAAGCCAAGATGAAGAAGGTCGGATTCTAGCAAGGAAGTTCGAGTGAGGTTCGATTGGTTGTGGGTTTCGACTGTGAAGGGGTTTCAAACATGGGAGAGGTGCGAGTTGTTCCTCATTATTTCCCTCCTATAATCTATTTGCATATTAGAGGTAGGTTTATGTGTTTATTTTATTTTTCAGTATCTGAATCTTTATAAAAATCCTATATCTTGAATCATTTTTGGTATATTAAACACCTCATTCATCATTTTTTTATAGTTTGTTCAATGTATATACCGATTTTATTAATTTATTGTTCGTTGTTTCCTTCAAATTTATTTCTTGTTCGACATTAGAAGACTCTTTGTTTTGTATTTTTCTTCCTCTAAATGTATGATTTTTAATGCTAGTTCTTAATTCATACCATTTTGTCAACAATTTCTATTGGTAGTACCTATTTCTGATCTATTTTTTATTCCTTATTGCGTTTTCTATTAAATTAATCCATGGTTGATTCATTGTATTAAATAGTAATTATTTTTCCAAATTTTTTATGGGGTCTATCCAACTCTTTGAAGTATCATGAAGTTTCTCAATTTAGGAAGGATTTGAATTGATTCAACGAATATAATATATATTCTTACTCGACAAGCATTTTACCTGAACCACTTATTTTGATATAAGAATCGAGATCTCTCTTGATTTTTTGTTTTCTTCATACAAAAAATTGACATAATATATATATATATATATTCCATCGTTGTATCATAATAGTAAGGAATATAAATATAAAAGCCTTCCATCAATGTGTAGATATGAGTTACAAACTCGTTTTTCAGTTCGGATTGAGGGAGAGAATAGAGAGAGAGAGAGAGAGAGTCACTCACGAAGAAGGAGAAGAAAACCTGGTAATAGAGATATTTCAAATATTTATTTATTTTAAAATTCTATCTATAAAAGAACAGCTATGTCCAGATTTAAATTGTGATTTTTTACTTTCAAATTAGTGAGGGATTATGTTTTCCAAAATCAATTATAATTCTATATAAGGGTTTTATTTTCAAACATTTATAGTTGTATTTCAATTATCTAAGGGAAATGATATGAAATTAAAACTATTATATTTTTTTCAAGAAACTCTATTTTTATCTATGATGTAAAATAATGACAAAACTTTGTTTTTTTTTATTTTTTAACTTTAATTTTAATGGGTGTTTGATTTTATCAAAATCACTATGTTAATATTTCTAATGAGAAAAGTTATTATTTTATGTCTATGAAATAAATTAGAGTTATCATTTTTGTGTGAAAATTTATTTATTATCTATGAATTCCATACATGATAGAAGTTATGGCTATAATTTAAACTTATTATTTACATTTCATGCAAGTATTTATTTTAATTTCAATAGAATTTATATTTAATTATTTTAAATTTATATAATTCTTATGGAAAATGGATTTCTCCCAAAAAAATCTTAAAAATGATTTATCAAAGCTTAGAAGTGATTTTAAATTATTTTATGCTTTTGAATAAATTCAAGTATATTTGGAAAGGTTTTAATGGGTTATTTATAAGAAATATGAATCTTTATAAAAAAAATGTTTTCCTTAAAATTAAAATTTGGAACTTACATATCAAATAAGATAATTAGGAATGAGGAGTGAACCCACAACCTCAACAGAATGTTGTCCTATCAGTGATACTGCTAAGTGGCCACAAGAGTTATATAAGTTCTATTAAGTATCATTTTAATCCATATAAATAATTATTATTTTCAAATAAATTTTTAAATATAAATCCAAATGTCTTTCAAAGATTATTTTTGAATGAATTTTTAAAATGATAATTATTTCTGAAATATTTTTTAAAACTATTTTATATATCATATATATATATATATATTTGATATAAATTTTTTAAAGAGTTTTTAAAAAAAATATTTTATTAATGTATTTTCACGGGTTTTAAAACCCCTTACTAGGAAATTTTATGGTCATCTCATGTCATTTTAAAATGTTTTTCACAGGTATATTAGATGTTCTAAAATGGATTTCTTCATTTAAGGAATTAAAGTACATGAATAAAACTAGTTATTTTATTTTATTTTGGTAAAAGACTTATAAATTGTATGGTTTGGTCTAATTCTACAGAACCTAGATTGGAAAAAGTTCTCGGATGTGTGATTCACTATTTATTTTTCAGTTTTATTTTATAAAAAAATACACAATATGTTTTTAGCACTGAATTCGGAAGTACATTTTTAGGTCTTTACATTTGGTATTATAGTAATGGTCAAGAAAAATTTTGATATTAGGTGTTGTATTTTAAAAAAATATAAACAATTAAATTTTCTTCGAATCTTATAGGTAATCAAGTTCCCTTAGAAGTTCTAGTTTTTCTTAATTCTTAAGATGGAAATTCATAATTTTCTTAAGTATGACGAATGAATTGCATGGTCACATTTCATTTGGGGGGAGAATGTAATATCCCAAGAAAATTTAGAATGTTAATAAGTGCTTATTAAATGTATTATTATATAATTTAAACAAATAAACATAAATTTAGATTACAAGTTTAGATAAGTATTTAAAATTAAATAATATTACTTTGTATTATTTTTAAAAAAACAATGGATTTATTATAAATGATGATATATTAAATTATTTCATCAATTATGCTTTTTTTTAAAATTTATAGTTTTTAAATCATATGTTACAATATTTTTTAATAAGTTTTATTTTAAAGAAACAAGATTTTATTTTAAATTAATATTCCAAATTATTAGAAAATATTGTTTTTTATATAAATGTGGTATTATTTTTTTTAAAGAATACTTTAATATAAATATATTTATTTGATTATTTTTATAAAAAAATATATCTTTTATATAATAAATCATTTTTGAAACTAAAATGTTTTTCATTAATCAATATTGGTTAACATATAATTTTATAGAAATATTTTTATTGAATTATTAAATCATGAAATAATATTTGGTTTTAATAAATAAATTATAAAAATTGATTTATAATTATAAATACTTAAATTCAATTAAATTAGTTTTAAAAATTTATTTTAGCGTAATTTATATTTAAAATCTTATTATGAATATTAAAGTTAATATAATTTATTTGAAATAAATGAAATTTTAAAGGCAATATATCAACTATTATAAATTTATAAAGTTTTATGAATTATGAGTACTATTAATATATATGAACTTATGATAATATATGTATTATTGAAATTCAAATAATAAAATATGAAAATCGTTTAAAGTAAAAACAAGATATAAAAAATTAAATAGAAACAAAGTAAATAAAATGTTCGGATAAGAGGAAATTGTTTTGAGGGAGGGTTTCATTTTGGGAAAGTCAAAGCCAAAGTGTAGAGAAGAGGTCTCGACCACGGATGAGGGATTGAGCACATTTGGGTTCCGCCATAGGTATGAGCTTCTTCTGGAAGGGATGTTCGACCCCAGACGAGGGTTCGATCCAATTCGAAGGAGATCGGCTGCTGATGAGGGATTCTGAGCATGGTTTGATCGGTTGGGGGTTTTGACTATGAAGGGGTTTCGAACACGAAAGAGGTGCAATTTGTTGCTCATCTATGTCCTCTTGTAATCAATTTACATATTCGAGGTAGGTGTATGTGTTTATTTCATTTTTTGGTATCTGAATCTTTACAAAGATCCTATCTATTGGATCATTTTTATTATATTAAATACCTTATTCTTCATTTTTTGTGGTTCATTCAATATATATACTGATTTTATTAATTTAATTTTCTTTTTTTCCTTTAAATTTATTCCTTGGTCGATGTCGGTATACTCTTTATTTTAGATTTTTCTTCCTTTAGATGTCTACTATTCAATTCTTGTATTTAATTAATACCAATTTTTCAACAATTTCAATTGGTAGTCTCTGTTGACGATCAAGTTTTTCTTCCTTCAAGCATCATATATTCAATATATTCATGGTTGATTAATTCTATTAAATCAAAATTTCTTTGTCAAATTTTTCTACGGGGTTTATCTCATCTCTTTGAAGTATCATAAAGTTTCTTGATTTGGTAAGGATCTGAATTAATACACTGAATATAATATATATTCTTTCATGATAAGAATTTTACCTGAACCTTTTTTTTGAAAGAATAATTGAGATCTCTATTTATTTTTTCTTTTCTTCATATAAAAAATTGATATAATATATAGATATATATATATATTCCATCGCTATATCCGAACAATAAAGGATATGGCTATGATGTCCTTCCACCAATGTGTATATATGAGTTACAAAATTATTTTTTAGTTCAGATCGAGGGAAAGAATGGAGATAGATAGAGAGAAAGATAAAGTCACTCTTGAAGAATAAGTAAAAACCCAGGTAAGGTAGATATTTCAAATATTTATTTATTTTCAACTTCTATCTATAAAGGAACAAGTTATACCCTGATTCAAATTAGGATTTTTAATTTTCAAATTATTAAGGGGTTTTGTTGTCACAACCCGTCCTAGTGGGGCCCGAGCCGCAACTCCCCAAGCCCTCCTTCAATAGGCCAGGGGCTGGTGACTAGCACCGAGTAGGCATACTACTAACATGGGATTCATTGCCTATAAACCTGTACACACGCACACACATATCCAACCTCACAAAGATGAAAAGTGAAAACTACTAAAAACAGAAAAGATGCATACATACACTAAAACCCAACCACAGAGTATGATAGGAAAGTAAAGTGCAAGAAGGTCAACCCTGGGCCAAAAGTACAATCCCACCAGAAATAAAGTCTGTAACAAAGTCCAACTTGTAAAGAAAGGTGTTGGGACTGCAGTCTATAGCCGTAGGAACACACCTCGGCCTGTCTGATCTCACTGTGTACTGTCCGGTCCTGGTCCACCTAAAATCATGTCAAAGGCTTGCTCGTCTGCACAAGACACGACACGTGCAGGCAAAGCCCGTGCAGGGGTGAGTATAACAATACCCAGTAGGATACCCCGAAACCACAAAAAAAAATACAACAAGGAAAAACCACAAAAGAAAGATACAGTCAGCTCCACACAGTATATGTCTAAATAACATACCATAAGAATATCCACATATACTCATGCACAATCGACTATCGCGAATACCACCACTAGGATCCAGCTCGAAGATTCCACTAAGCATGAAACCGGGAGAACACACTCCTAGGTTTGAAGAGAGAGGTATGAAGTACTCATTCCGGGAGAACACACTCCACAAGTACCTTGAAAACATGATGCTCAGATAAGGATCACAACTAATTCATGGGTTGATTCCGATAACTCAATCTGAGCTAATCCGCTAAGCAAAGGATCGGCGCCCAGGTAAAGTTGGTCACGTCGATACTAAGAACTCTACCTAGGGTTCCAGGAATGAATAGAGGATCCGGCTCTAAGTCTCACATAGGGTATTCCAACAACTCTATTTATGGAGTTTTGCTGAAGGGATCATACTCTTGTGTAAAGGAAATGATACTGGAACCTTCAGGGAAATGACCAAGGGTACGAACCCTAAGAGAACTAGTCCAAGTCACAGAAGACAAGTGGCTCAAGTCAATAAGAAAAGGTTACACAACATGTAGTATGGTTACACGCCGTGTTCCTTGACCCTGGGTACTACCCGTGTAAACGGCCCGTGTCATTCGTTCAATCCATGTAAAACCAAACTACACGGTGTGTAGAAAAGGTACACGCCGTGTTCCTTGACCCCGAGTACTGCTCGTGTAACTGTCCCGTGTCATTCGTCTTGTTGGATAGAAAGAAACTACATGGCGTGTAGAAAAATCACACGTCATGTCCGAGCACCTGGGCTCGCTCCATGTACACTGGCCATGTGCCCGTACATGGCCTATGTCCGTGTCTATATCGCCTTCCCGTGTACCAGTACACGGGGTATCCCGTGTATCTGGTTGGGTCTGGCCGGGGAGGGGTATACACGACGTGTCCATGGTTGTGTACCCTTCCCCTGTCTGTGTACTCCTGGAGTACACGTTATGTAATCCCGCTGATGAACACATGCCGTGTAGCCCATACTACATGTCGTGTAGTCGGGAAATTTACAGAAGCATCGTCTTCCTCTGCGCGCCTCGGCTGTTGTGCCAGATCTTGATCCAACCGTCTGATCATTACAAAACTTCGGATTTGGGGTCGTCCCGCCCCTATGAAACCGATTCCATCGGTTTCGGGCTTCCGATCGGTCTTTAAAATGCATCCTGATCCATCTGCACGAAATGCTCGAAGAACGGGAACTTCTGAACCGCATCGATTCATTCGCCGTCGTCGTCGTCGCACCTCCGCTAGGTCGCCTTGACATTGGATCTTTGATTTCGGATCGTTGCGTCAAAAAACGAATGCACAACGATTGATTTTCTCCAAGAACGCGTAGAACACAACGAAGAACGCGAGGGGGAAAAACAAGAATCAACAAGAGGGGCGAACCTCGATCGTTGTTTGTGACGATCCGGGTTTGCCGCCTTTAAATTGAAAACCAAAAAAATCTCAAGAATCAAAGCCTCAAATCCCCGCATGAACCCGTCCTACAAGAACGATCAACCCGAGGGCTAACCTGTTCATGTATTAGTCCGCGTTCATCATGGAAATTAAAAATGGGGAAGGAAAAATCAAGAAAAACATCCTACCTGGATTTCGCGGCGTTCGTCAGCGATGATCTGGTTGTTGCGTCGTCATCGCCGCGTTGGGAGGTTTCCTTTAGAGCCTCCAGAGCCTCCAAGGGTTTCATGGTTATGGAAATTGTAACCCTGATCCCCTGTGAAATCTTCATTTATAAAGATATGGGATTTCGCTGTAACAAAGATTTAAATAAAATATTTTAATTAAATATTTTATTACGGTTGCGTCCAAAAACCAGATTTTACTACCGACCTACGCCGGCTGATGTTAGGCCTATCCTAAGGTAAAAACTCTATTCTGAATACAATGGTTCCCTCGAATTTCTTATCTGAGCACCCGTTTAGGATTTATTCCACTTTTTCAGGAAAACCGCACGCGCGCGTTATTTAATTATTAAATTAAATTCAAACATTTTTTCCAGGCTCACCGGGCCTCGGAACTGCATGTCGTCTCAGAGCCTGGTCTCGAATTAATTCTTATATAATATTAAAAATAATACATGGAGAAAATATGGGACATTACATCACACCCACCTTAGGGCTTTTACGTCCCCGAAAAGCCAAAACAAAGGCTACTCAAAAAGATGTGGGTACTGCACGCGAATCTGAGCCTCCCGTTCCCACGTGCTCTCCTGGAGATTCCCATGATGCCACCGGACACACACCAAGGGAATAGCTCACCCACGAAGGATCTTCTCCTGTCAATCCTCGATCTCCACTGGGTACTCAGCAAAGGGCTCTCCATCATCGATGTCCAGCTCACCCCAGTCGATGATGTGCGATGGATCATGCACGTACCTCCGTAGCTGCGACACATGGAAGGCGTTGTGTACTCGGTCCATCTGAGGAGGTAGATCCAAGAAATACGCTACCTCTCCAACTCTAATAAGAATCTGGAAAGGGCCAACGAACCTCTGAGATAGCTTGCCGCCTCGGCCAAATCTTCGCAATCCCCGTCGAGGTGAGACCCGAAGAAACACATGGTCTCCCTCCTCGAACTCCAAGGGCCTCCACCTCCTGTCGGCATACGAATTCTTCTAACTCTGTGCGGTCTTCATCCGCTCCTGGATGACCTGTACCTTCTCTGTAGTAGCTCTCACCATCTCTAGACCCATGAGTGCTGACTCTCCCGGGTCAGTCCATCAAAGTGGAGACCTGCAAGGTCACCCATACAGAGCCTCGAATAGTGCCATACCAATAGTGGAATGATAATTTTTGTTATAAGAGAATTCCACCAGTGGTGGGTGATCCTCACAGCTACGAAAAAAGTCAAGTATGCAAGCCCGAAACATATCTTCCAGGACCTGAATGGTCCGCTCTGTCTGACCATCAGTCTAGGGATGGAATGTTGTGCTCAAGCGTAACTGAGTCCTAAAAGATTCCTACAATCCCTTCCACAACTGGGATGTGAAATGAGCATCACGATATGAGACGATCATGTATGGCACTCCATGAAGTCGGACTATCTCCTGCACATAGAGGCATCCCAAGCTCTCCACTGAACTCTGCTCCTGTATGGCTAGTAAGTGGGCCGACTTGGTGAGTCTATCAATGATCACCCAGAGATGGCATCGTGTCCCCTGGACGTACGTGGTAAACTCGTCACAAAGTCCATGGATATCCCGTTCCACTTCCACTCTGGCACCTCAAGGGGATGAGTCAAACCTGCTGGCACCTGGTGCTCATCCCTTACTTGCTGAAAAGTAATTCACCGAGAGACGAACTCTGCCACACCCTTCTTCATTCCTGGCCACCAGAACTGACGTCGGAGGTCCTGATACATCTTTGTTACGCCTGGATGCACCGTAAAAGGGGATGTATGAAACTCCTTCAGAACCTCCTCCCGCAACGTCATTGGTACTACCGTGCGCCCTCTGAAAATAACAATGTGCTTCCCACCTTCTAAATATCCATCAGCAACATCACCTGTGGATATCTGAGTACGTAGAGTCTCACAGCTAGCATCCTCGCGTTTTACTTCCCTGACTCATTATAAGAGTGGAGGGGTAACAACCATCGACTGAAGGTAATATCCCTCATCTCCATCCACGAAGGATAACTTTAAGGAGGCCAACTACCTTGTCACCTCATCCAGCAACTGCGAACTGGATTTCCTGCTGAGAGCATCTGCCACTAAGTTCCCCTTCCCAGGAGTATAAACGATCTCAAAGTCGTAATCCTGGAGGAACTCAAGCCATCACCTCTGTCTCAAATTCAGATCCTTATAAGAAAAGATATATCTGAGACTCTTGTGATCAGAGTAGATGGTAAATCGCTCGCCCATCAGGTAGTACCACCACATCTTCAATGCGAAGACTACGGCTGCCAACCCAAGATCATGGGTCGCATAGTTCTACTTGTGTAACCTCAACTGACGTGAGCCATAGGCAATCACCGCTTGCCTCTGCATCAGGACACAACCAATCCTAGTTTCAAATGTGTCACAGAACACTACGTACTCGACACCCTCCTCTGGTAACCTCAAGATCGGGGCGCTCGTCAAACTCTGTCTCAACTACTGGAAATCTTGTTTGCATCACTCGGTCATAACGAAAGGCTGCCCCTTTCGGGTCAAAGCTGTCGTGGGTGCTGCAATCCTGGAGAAATCAAGGATGAATCTCTGATAGTAGCATGCCAACCCAAGGAAACTCTACACCTCCATCACGCTCTGGGGTGTCTCCTATGCTAGCACTGCCTCCACCTTGGTTGGGTCCACTGCTACATTATCTACTGAGATAACGTGTCCCAAAAAGTGGACCTATTGTAACCAGAACTGACACTTTGAGAGTTTCCCATAAAACTGGTGCTCTCGGAGTGTGTCTAGAACCATCCTTAGGTGTCTCGCATGCTCCTCCTTGGACGCAGAGTACACAAGGATATCATTGATGAAGACCACTACAAACTGGTCTAGATAGGGCTGAAAGATCCGGTTCATGAGCCCCATGAACACCGCCGGGGCGTTCGTCATGCCGAAGGGCATCACCAAGTACTCATAGTGACCGTAGTGACATCTGAAAGTTGTCTTTGATATATCCTCCTCCCGTACTCAAAACTGGTGATAGCCTGATCGTTGATCAACCTTTGAGAAATGTCGTGCCCCTATCAACTAGTCGAAGAGGTCATCGATCCTCGGTAGGGGATATCGGTTCTTTACAGTCACCTGATTCAAGCGACAGTAATCCACACATAGCCTCAAGCTCCAGTCTGCCTTCTTGGAAAACAGCACTGGGGCCGCCCAGGGTGAAATGATGGGTCTCACAAAGCCCTTCTTCTGCAAGTCATCTAGCTGCACCCTCAGCACACGAATCTATGTAGGAGCTATCTAATATGCTTATTCTGATATCGGTGTTCCCCCGGGTTAAAACTAAATGCATAAATCTATCTACCGACGGGGAGGTAGCCTGAGGACATCCTCCGGAAAGACGTCCTCGTATTGATCCACTACTGCTGGAAACTGGAAACTCGTAGAATCTGTTGCGCCAAGGGCTAGTCTAGCCAACTGATGTGAAATCGGTTGTGCCCTCCCATGCACGAGTCCATCCTATGTTGCCTGGGTCTCTCTCTCACCGACAAAAGAGAACCCCGTTCCATCACTGCGAACACACCGCACCCTTCTCCTAAAACAGTCGATCTGGGCAAGAAATGTGGATAGCCAATCCATACCAAGAATGACATCGTAAGCCTCAACGCTACCACCAAGAGGTTCCAACCGAAACTCTCACCTCCAAGGGTCAGGTCACACTGTCTACAAAGGTGTTTGATCTATGAATCTTCTTCAGTCGGTGTCTCTAAGCGTAAGGGTCAAGTCAACGTCTCAACTGGAATCTCAAGGTCTCGAACAAGATAAGCATCCAGAAAGGAATGACCAGCACCTGTGTCTATCAATACGGCAGCCAAGGTAGAAAAGACACAGATAGTACCTCTAATCATTCTGGGAGTACCTGGGTCATAAGCATCTGCTGCCTGTAGTTGTCCCTTCCTCTATCCACCAGCTCTCTGAGCCTGGGGTGGACCTACTGGGGGTGGTGGTGATAAAAGATCAAAACTCTAACCACCTCCAGTTGCTCTCCCATCTCCCCTACCACGTCTGCCACCCCGCGGATCTTCCTGCTCCACATGTTGCCTCTGCCTCGGTGGTCCATCAACTACTCTTGTGTCAGTAGTATGGCGGGTCGGACAATCTTGAGTGAGATGTCCCCTTCCATCACATGAGTAGCATTGTCTCTCTTGAGGTTGACTGGATGCGCCATGAAAACCCTGTACGGCAGATCCCCTATCCTAGGATCTCCTCTGAAAACGTCACCCATGCCTGGGTCCCTGACATCGGCTCCCTACTGCCGAGGTCTCTACTCCAGCTCGCCCACTACTGACATATGTCGGTTGTCTCTACTCTTCCAAGAATCTCTCGACCACCAAAGCCTGCTCGAGCACCCCAGCATAAGTAGGAATGCTCATAGGGACGATGTTATCTTGGATATCTCTGTGCAAGTCTCGCTCGAAAGTCTGAGATCTGAAGTACTGATCTCTGACCATATCCATCGAGTACCGTGAGAGGTCGGTAAACCTCGACAAATAGTAAGCCACCGTCATGGTTTTCTGCTGAAGCTAAAGAAGCTCATGAATGCGTACTGATCTCAGGGTAACCGGTGAAAACTCCTCTCTGAAGAGACTCTCAAACTCCGACCAAGTGAGTGTCGCCTCGTCGTGAGTTTGGATAACCAAACTCCACCATCGTCCTACCGAGCCCTTCAGAAGGCTCGCTGCCAGGATCACCATCTGGTATACTGGTATCCTGACCAAACGGAAGACTCTGGCCACCGCCTCAAGCCAGTCCTCTGCTTCTTGAGGGTCAGGATCGCCTCGAAACCTGAGGGGTCTATGTATCTGAAACTCTTGGAGTGTGCTCAGACTGCGCTCCTCCTCCACTGGTACAGCAGGCACTAAACACTGCTCCACAGGTGGTGGGATAACTGGCACACCACCTGGTGGTAAAATTGGGGGATCTGGTCCCTGTATCGAAGCTTTATCACTGAGGGGGTCATCCTCATGATCGAGCTACGGGATCCTAGCGGGTGCGCGTTGCAGAGGAATCCGGTAAAGAAACAAGATGTATCTCAGTCAGTGAGTATATCTGGAGAGCTGACCCAAAAAGGACATGAAACCACAACCCATTCCTATATGATGCATGTACCATTATTTTCCCTGCAACTAGTGTTCTCATGTTCTGAGTTGAAAAGCAAGTTATCAGAGTCCTGGTGTATGGATACGCCGGCCGCCTGCACCAACACTGGGGTCCCTGGCCTAAAATCCGAACTCAAAACACTTAACATTGTTGCCCCAAACCAACTCACAGACTCTCGGTCCTAAGGTAGAACCGACCACCTTTGATACCACTCTATCACGACCCATCCCAGTGGGGCCCAAGCCATAACTCCCCAAGCCCACCTCCAATAGGCCAGGGGATGGTGACTATCACCGAGTAGGCATACTACTAACATGGGAGGCATTGACTATAAACCTGTACACACGCACACACATCTCCAAGCTCACAAAGATGAAAAGTGAAAACTACTAAAAACGGAAAAGATGCATGCATACACTAAAACCCAACCACAGAGTACGATAGGAAATTAAAGTGAAAGAAGGTAAAACCTGGGCCAAAAGTACAAGCCCGCCAGAAAGAAAGTCTGTAAAAAAGTCCAACCTATAAAGAAAGGTGCTAGGACTGCAGTCTATAGCCGTAGGAACACACCTCAGCCTGTCTGATCTCACTGTGTACCCTCCGGTTCTGGTCCGCCTAAAATCATGTCAAAGGCTCGCTCGTCTGCACAGGACACGACACGTGCGGGTAAAGCCCGTGCAGGGGTGAGTATAACAATACCCAGTAGGACACCCTGAAACCACAAAATAAATACAACAAGGAAAAACCACAAAGGAAAGATATAGTCAGCTCCACAGTGTATATGTCTAAAGAACATACCACAAGAATATCCAGATATACTCATGCACAATCGATTATCGCGAATACCACCACTAGGATCCATCTCGAAGATTCCACTAAGCATGCAACCGGGAGAACACACTCCTAGGTCTAAAGAGAGAGGTACGAAGTACTCGTTCTGGGAGAACACACTCCAAAAGTACCTTGAGAACATGATTCTCAGATGAGGATCACAACTAAGTCATGGGGTGATTCCGACAACTCAATCTGAGCTAATCTGCTAAGCAGAGGATCAGTGTCCGGGTAAAGTTGGTCATGTTGATACCAAGAACTCTACCTAGGGTTCCAGGAATGAATAGAGGATCCGGCTCTAAGTCTCACAGAGGGGATTCCAACAACTCTATTTAGGGAGTTCTACTGAAGGGATCATACTCTTGTGTAAAGGAAATGATACCGGAACTTTCAGGGAAATAACCAAGGGTACGAACCCTAAGAGAACGAGTCCAAGTCACAGAAGACAAGTGGCTCAAGTCAATAAGAAAAGGTTACACGACATGTACTATGGTTATACGCTGTGTTCCTTGAACCCAAGTACTACCCGTGTAAATGGCCCATGTCATTCGTTTAAGCCGTGTAAAACCAAACTACACGACGTGTAGAAAAGGTACACGCCGTGTTCCTTGACCCCAGGTACTGCCCGTGTAACCGGCTCGTGTCATTCGGCTTGTCGGATAGAAAGCAACTACACGGACTGTAGAAAAATCACACGCCGTGTCCGAGCACCTGGGAACGCTCTGTGTATGCTGGCCATGTTCCCGTACATGGCCTTTGTCCGTGTCTGTGTCGCCTGCCCGTGTACCAGTACACGGGGTATCCCGTGTATCTGGTCGGGTCTGGCTGGGGAGGGGTATACACGGCGTGTCCATGGCCATGTACCCTTACCATGTCTGTGTACTCCCGGAGTACACGTTATGTAATCCCACTGATGAACACACGTCGTGAAGCCCATACTACACGCTGTGTCGTTGGGAAATTTACAGAAGCGTCGTCTTCCTCCGCGCACCTCGGCTGTTGCTCCGGATCTTGATCCAACCGTTCGATCATCACGAAACTCCGGATTTGGGGTTGTCCCGCCCCTACGAAACTGATTCTGTCGGTTTTGGGCTTCCAATCGGTCTTGAAAATGCATCTCGATCCATCCGCACGAAACGCTCGAAGAACGGTAACTTCCGAACCGCATCGATTCATCTGTCGTCGTAGCCGTCGCACCTCCGCTAGGTCGCCTTGATGTTGGATCTTTGATTTGGGATCTTTGCGTCAACAAACAAATGTGAAACGATCGATTTCCTCCAAGAACACGTAGAACTCAATGAAGAACGCAAGGGGGAAAAACAAGAATCAATAAGAGGGGTGAACCTCGATCGTTGTTTGTGACGATCTGGGTTTGCCTCCGTTAGATTGAAAACCAAAACAATCTCAAGAATCAAAGCCTCAAATCCCCGCATAAACCAGTCCCGCAAGAACGATTGACCCGCGGGCTAATCTGTTCGTGTATTAGTCTGCGTTCATCGTGGAAATCAAAAACGGGGAAGGAAAAATTAAGACAAACATCCTACCTGGATTTTGCGGCGTTCGTCGGCGATGATCTGGTCGTTGTGTCATCGTCACCGCATTGGGAGGTTTCCTCCAGAGCCTCCAGAACCGCCAAGGGTTTCAGGGTTATGAAAATTGTAACCCTGATCCCCTATGAAATCTCCATTTAAAAAGATAAGGTATTTCGCTGTAACAAAGATTTAAATAAAATATTTTAATTAAATATTTTATTACAGTTGCATCCAAAAACCAGATTTTACTACCGACCTACGCCGGCCGATGTTAGGCCTCTCCTAGGGTAAAAACGTTGTTCTGAACGCAATGGTGCCCTTAGATTTCTGATCTGAGCACCCGTTTAGGAGTTATTCCACTTTTTCAATAAAACCACATGCGCGCGTTATTTAATTATTAAATTAAATTCAAACATTTGTTACAGGCTCACTAGGCCTCGAAACTGCACGTCGTCTCAGATCTTGGTCTCGAATTAATTCCCATATAATATTAAAAATAATACATGGAGAAAATCTGGGATATTACATTTTTTTCCAAAATCAATTATGATTTTATGTAAGGGTTTTATTTTAAAAAAAATAAATTTTTTGAAATTAAAACTTTTATTTATTTTTTAATAACCTCTATTTAAATCAATTATGTAAAACAATGACAAAACATTTTTTTATTTTTTAACATTAAGTTTAAAGGGTTTTTTTATTTTATCAAAATATCTATGTTAATATTTCTAATGAGAAAATTTATTATTATATTTCCTTGAAAAAAATTTGAGTTATCATTTTTATGTGAAAAATGATTTATTATCCATGAATTTCATACATGATAAATGTTATGGATATAATTTAAAATTATTATTAAAATTTCATGAAAGAACTTATTTTAATTTCAAAATAATTTATATTTATTTCTTTTAAATTTATGTAATTCTTTTGGAAAAGGGATTTCTCCCACAAATTTTCTAAAAAATTATTTATCAAAGCTTAGAAGTTTTTTAAAATTATTTTTTTTCACTAAAAATCATTCAATTGTATTCAGAAAAAAAAAATTAATGGGTTATTTATGTGAAATAAGGATCTTCAAAAAAATCTTTAAATTAAAATTTGGCACTTTCATATCAAATAAGATAATGAGGAATACGGAGTGAACTCATGAACTCAATGGGACGTTGTACTACCATTGATAAGACTAAATGGACACAATAGTTTTATATGATCTATCAAGTATCATTTTAATCCGTAAAATGAATTATTATTTTAAAATGAATTTTTAAGGAGAAGTCCAATTTTTTCAAAGATTATTTTTGAATTGTTTTTTAAAATGATAAGTATTTTTTAAAGATTTTTTAAAAGTATTTAATATATCAAATACATATATATATATATTTGATATAAAAAAATTTAAATATTTTTTTTAAAATTTATTTTATAAAATTATTTTTCACTGGTTTTAAAACACCTTACTGGGCAATTTTATGTTCATCCCATGTTTTTTAAAATATTTTTCACAGGAATCTTAGAAGTTCTAAAATAGATGTATTCATTTAAGGAGTTAGAACATGTGAAGAAAATTGGTTAATTTATTTTATTTTTGTTCAAATATGATAAATTCTATAGTTTTGTCTAATTATCAAGAACCTAGACCGAAAAAGGTCCTTTAATGTATGATGTACTGTTTATTTATCAGTTATCCTTTATAAAAAAATACACAACATGTCTTTAGCATTGAATTTGGAAGTTCAGGTTTGGGTCTTTACAAAATCACTCTTACCTTGTCTAAAAATGAATGGATGAGAGGATTTTCTACCTTATATTTTCCTACACCCCCTCTTTTTCCACTTTTGATTAATTGACCCTTGAATAGTGTCATGATATTATTGAAAAATGATGAGTATTTCTAAATATTTCCCTTCTTTATTCTTATAAAAGGTTACCACTTACACCCATAAAATATGAACTTAACCTTAAATTTCTTCCTTGAAACTTTTCCCTTTTACTCTCCTTATAACCCTCTCCCACAATCAAAAGACCCTGGTCACTCTTAGTTAGCTTAACTATTCAATTTCAAGTGAACTCCCAAAGAAAGATCAATTATACAACATAAATATTATTTCCTTTTATGTTTTTATTATTATTAATAATCACCCAAATATCTTATAATCATAATAATATGATGACTTAAGTATGATTATTATACTTTTTTATTAATTTTTAAACCCCTATTTATTCATTTCTATCTATTTATAAAAACAAACTTCATTTTTTTTCATTACCAACCTTCATGGTTGGTATTAATATAGGGAATAATGAATATATATGATATATATCAAGTAATTATTATTTTTAAATTTTAAATTAATATACACCTTCACACCCTCTCAAGTGTTGAGAAACGAGAACTCTAAACAAGTATACGTGAGGGCTCCCACCTCCACGATGAAGCGTTTTTTATTTTCCATCTTGGTTTTCATAAATTATATAAAAATATTAAAATATAGTTCATGATGTTAAATAAATAAAATTAATATCGTTAGTATTCTATTATAATGATACAATTCTAAAAGAAACACCTTCTTAACCATAGTCACTAATCAAGATAAAGCATGTTCAAGTTTGGGATGATTTAACCACTTATGTCAAAAAAATCTTGAAAATATGATTATGAATGGCTATGGAAACATTAAAAATAATTTTATTATAATAAATTAATAAAATAATTATTGGTATATGGAAAATTAAAAAATATATTAATTATTTCACTTATTACTAATGTTACGTTTTTATTCCCTAATATTACCAAAATAATGCGACACTAATACATTTTTCATGCAGACACAACGAGGAACTATAAAATAAAAAATAGCATATGATAAAAAATGGTTCATATTAAATTAAATATAGAAGTAAAAGGTTCCTATTAATGTATATAATAAATTTCATTTGGTTATTTAGGATGATAAGAACATTCCCTGAACAAATCTGGAACAAGGTAATGAATTTCATCTCAATTTTCCTTCATTGTGACATAGTTTATATTTATGAATACATTATTATTTAAGTGAAATGTATACTGATTAATTGATATAAAATTTAATTAATTATATTTTTTAAATTTTATTTTATTTTTAATTCCATTTTATCCCTTTTATGGGGTTTTTTATTGAATTTTTACCCAGGTCATAAGTGTTTTTTGTCTCAAGTTCACTTTTGTTGAGGCATGATTTCATGTTTTACACCTATTTTTATTTAATGTGATATAGATACTAACCTACTTATTTCAGTTGTGATAAATACCATTCCTTAAATTATATATTATGTTCCATTTCATGGTATCCCCCTCTTGTAATTTTTATTCTTATAATACCATTTCTATAATGGTTTCATCTCAAAATTTCCCTCTTTGAAACTAATTTTCTTTTATGTACCAAATTCCATTTATGTGGTATATTACTACATATTTTAGAAATTATATCATGAATTAAATTTTATTCATGATATATAAAGTTCAATTTTGATCTCTCTCTTTCATGAGGATTTGATTTAAATTCTCCTTGTGTTATAGGAGGTTTTTATTACTAAAATATTCTCTTTGGGTCATAATCACTTTTCATTTATTTTAATTCCATAAAATATAAAAAGAATTATTTCAAAAATAATTTTTATGGAAAAATGGGAAACCACAAAATTCAAGGTGTGTTACGTATAGTAATAACTCTAAAAGTTATTTAATATGAAACTAAAATTACTGGAATTAAACATCCTATATAACTCCGAGTAAAGTGCACTTGAGTTTCTGGATCATTGTCGATAAAATTTTTAAAATTATTGTCTATTTTGTCCCATGTATGGATATATTACTCTGAATTTATCTTCCTTTCGTTAAATCCTCAATCCAAAATGTGATCTTATTTATTTATCCACACACTTTTCTCCTCATTGTTATCAACTTGAATCTTTTTTTCATAAATTATATTAACCACCTCCTTTGGAGCATTGATCTGAAACTCCTTCAAACATTTCTTATTTAGAGTGAAGAATAAGCTCCAAGAAATCTTCTTTTTTCACTTACATTTTCTATTCCATTGAATTTAGATATCCAATAGGCACTTATTCTTGGTTCAATCTAATGAATTCACATTCAGGAGTTTTGTTGACCCCACTTGGTGCTTGCTTACCCGGCTCACCAGGCTCCTAATTAACCAATTCAAAAAAATTTGATTCATAAGGCCCTATTCCAATACCACCTTTATTTGCTTTACCTAAGGATCTGGTTATAATATTTTTTGGAAAATTTTAGTAATCTTTGTGAGGCCTTCATCCCCCCTACCCTGTCACACCCGGGTTTTTTTCTTTTCATGTCATGGTTTTGATCCGGTTCATTGAAAATCTTGATACTTTTATTGGGTTTTGGGTGAGATTAATTTTGAGTTTTAAAATATTATATATGTCTAATCACCCTAATTTTGGTTCTCCATTTCTTGTTTAGGAGTTTTTGGAGAAAGGGTGGTTACTTCATGATTTGGGCCAACCGTGATCTCATTTCCAGATTTAAAAACATATTTTGTTTCTTTTATAACTCATTCATTTTTTATCATTTTTGACTCATTCCACTTTCTAATTGTCCTAAAATGACATATTAAAACTACCATATCCTTTTTATCCCTTATAAGTTCATAAGAATGGTAAATTGGGGTTACTTATTTAGGTATTGGTCCATCCCATGGGCCCATTTCCAATTTTAAAAAAATAATTTGTTTCTTTTATATATAATTCAATTTTTAATATTTTTCAGTGATTCCACCTCCCACTCGAATCCAATACCCCTATAATCACCCCCATTATCTATTTAACCTCTTTTTAGGTCATATGAGTCTCTTATTAGGGAAAACTTCTCAATGTGTCTCAAATCGTCCAGAATTGCGAAGGTAAATTCTTTCATCCATAAATCATTCCACTCATACTATTTTTCCCATAAATCATCTTTACTTGGTTATTCCAGACCTTATAATACTCTCAAAAAATTTCAAGACATTAAAATTTCTCTAAGGGTGCATATATAATGGAAGATGAAGAGTTTTTTAGTTGAAAAGGTGATATTCCTTCTCCCTTCTCCTCCCTCTTCTTCCTCCTTTCATTATTTCTTGGTTTTATAATCACCACTAGTCATGATCGACCTATTTTTCTTCTATCATATGATTTTTTATAGGTTTTTTGTTTATTTGGGTCTTTTAATAATAGTTTTAGGGTTTTTAAACCCTTGGATGGTGATATTGAGTGTGTATTTTCATTACGCCAAGGATTTGCGGTAGGATATCCCTTGTACATGCCTTTATCTTTTAATATTCATCATTTTCTTATTTTTTTCATCTGATATATATTTTTATTATTATTTTTCAGAATTTGGGTTATTTTATTGGTGTGAAAAATTGTTTTTTAATCCTTGTTTTGTGAAAGGTAGTGTTGTTTTGTCATAAAAGTGCACACCAAGTGTTGTTTAAATGTTCCATTATCTTTCGAAACTATTTTGTAAGGTTTAGAACCTGGTTTATGGTATTTTTAATATTTTACATTATCTTGTATAAAATATGTCATGAAATTTGTGTTTTATTTCTTGTCAAGTGATTAAAATAAATTGTTTTGTTTAAAAGGCATGTCATGTGTTCGGTAAATTTCCTGGTTGGCTTTTATGAGTTATGTTTGGTTTAAAAATTATTTTTTTGGATTTATAAATTAATTTTAAGAATTATAAATGTAATTTTGGGTACTCATATGGCTTTACAATTTTTATTTGTTTTTAAAAACAAATGGGTTTTGGTTGAAAACATGTTTTGGCCCGAGTTTTCGGAAAATGGCCTGTTTCACATCCTTATGAAAATGGTTGTTTTTTTAATATGTAAAATGAATGTTTTAAGGGATTTATAAATGTGTTTTTATACTTTAAATGGTGTTTATACACCTCCTTAATAAAATTAAAATGCATACCTCGATCAAAGGATAGTTTTGAGAAGATCTTAACAGCTCGTTTCGGCATTTTTTTTGTAAAAATGTTTTCCATGTGTATTTCATGTTCTATCTTTTGGGGAAATTTTATGGTCCATGAAAAATAATTTATTAATTGTTTTTGGGGCTGAAAAATATGGTTTTTTATTTTATTGATGGGTTTGTGGCCTTAAAAGATCATTTTTAATGGATTTTGTGTGCAAGGCCTCGTTATGCTCCTTGAAATTGTTTTATGAATCTTTTTAGTGGTTTATTGATTCGTGAACGAAATGTGAAGCATGTTTGTGGGCTGTTTGTGTGTTTATGGTTTGGAAATGGAATTTTTGATGTGTAAAATGTATTTGATAATATGTGTAACTTTATTGGGCACTAAAGTGAATCTCATGTATCTAGGTGGGTGGACGTGTACTAGTATTCTAGTGATTCCGTGGGGTTTGGCCCCTATTTCACGTAGCAAGTTTGACGATGAACCCACTAACTAAACTATGATGATGATTTTGTTGGGGGCCACTATTTTATGGGTATTCTCCCTACTAGTGTCTTGTGTTCATGATAATGGATATTTATTATGGTTACTTTCACCGAGATACGAGGTACTTGGGGCTCACAACTAACTAGTGTCTAGGGGTGTTCCTGTGACTTATGCTCATTGGCTATTTTGTACTCATCGTCAGCATACGGTGTGTTTGGTTGGTAAATTCAGTAGTGTGTGTGATTTATTTAAAAGTGTAAATTCTTTAAATCATCCCTCTTGAAAACTATTTTCATTTTGAAGTTGCACCTCTTTGAAAATTGTTACTAGCATTCTTGTTTATAAAACATGCAAGTTTTTGTCTGGTAATTTTTTTTATATAGCATGGGACCCCATTTGGAAAACATACCTTTATATATTGTATTTAAAACTTTAAATTGATGTTTCTTTTATTTTAAAGGATGTTCATTGGGAATAGAATATCGGCTAACCTACTGAGTTTTAATACTCACGCATATAGTCTTCTTCTATTTTTAACCCTTGTGCAGGTTTCAGCTTGAGTTCGATCGCCTTGGGTGATGTGTGATCATTATGTTGGAGAGTTAATAGAAGGGTCACATGGAGTTATTTGGTTATTGTATTTGTTCAGTTGAGTTGTTGGTTTAGTTGTACTTTCAGTTTCTTGTACAAATAATGTTCAGTTCAGTTTTTTATATAAATTTATTTTGGGTGGTCCATTTATTTCTGTTGTTTGTTTGATTGTTTATATATGGGATAAATCATTCCCTTGTGTACTCTATTTATGCCCTTTGTTCTTGTCTTCATCCCGGGAGGATCGGGAATTCCTCTCAGGACTTGTCGCGAGCTAGCCCTTATGACCGGTTCAGGGTCGACTCGGGCTGGTTCGTGACAAAATGGTATCAGAGGAGATTGGATCTTAGAAAACCTTTCTTTTTAGAGTGCCCTTGTTATTTGGGGTTATGTAAAGGTAGATGGAGTAGTATTGTTAGGACTTGAGTGGTAAGTATGGGAAGAGCTTCGCGAACTCTTGCTCATTCTGATCCTCAAGTTTCCACAGGATGTCTAGTTTTATTAGTTTCCTTTGTTCTTGTTGATTGTTTGATGTTGGGATATGACAAAGGGAGTATGAATAATGGCCTTAATGAGCTTGCAGGGCCTGGTAAACCATGTAGAGATGGGGAATGGTCTTAATAAGTCTCTTTGTGTTGGTTTTGTGTTTGACATATGGCCTCCAACCATATGGTCAAGTCACCCACCGACACTAGTTCTCTTTTGTGGGTTTCTTGGACCTTTCTTGAATTCTGAATTTTTGTTTTGAAAATAATTGTATAAGAATTGTAAAAAATGGGTTTTAAAGGAAGTATTGTATTTTTAAAAGTGGAAAAATGGGTCTTCAAAAATTAAATATAATAATGGTTTTGGAAGGTTGTGTTTTTGAGAAAAAAAAAGAGGAAGTGGAAATGATTTAATGGGATTGGATTATATATAATCTAACCTTGTGGTTTGTTGGAATAAAATGTTTTGAAAGTGTGAATCATTTTAAGGTGATTCTGAATATTTTTTTTAAATTGGGTGTTTTGGGATGTTGAAAAGTGTTTGAATCTGATGAATTGGTTTTGGATATTGGTTTTGAGTAGTTGGTGTTTTCCTAGAAAGGGTATTGATCTCAATGACCATCAGATTATGAAAAGATACCTTACTGAATTTTAGAAAATTGGAAGGGGTTGTTTGGGGTAGCTTGGTTGTTTTAAAAGTTGTTAAAAATGAAAAGGGGTATATTTTTAAGAAAATGGTTCGTGATGAAGTGTGGTTTGTTTAGTGAAATATGAAAAGAGTTTTTGAAATGGTGGTTGGTGTTCCTTTTGAAGGTACATGATTTTTGGAATGATGTTGTTTTGTTTTAGACTTTGGTGTTTTCATGGGTGCACACATGCATGGTTTTACTGATATCTAGAAGGACGGCCTATATGGAAATGTGGTTGGGTGCCTGGGTGGCATGGAAATGTGCATGTGGGTGAGACTTGATGAAACACCATTGGTGAATGTAGAAACCCACCAAATTAGTTTGTTTTTCAAAAGTGTTTTGAGCTGAAAATTGTGGCCTTTGTTTATAAACCAATGGTTATGTGGATAGTTTTTCTATGTCTTAGAAGAGTTTTTTTATTCAATAATCTTCCTTGTGATCTAGAAGTCATTCTCTTGTTGTATCTTGAGATGAGATCTTGTTGGTGGCTTGGTTTTGGAGTAATGTTCATTGGGTTTCTAAAGATGTGTATGATGTTGTGATGTGGCCATGAATAGTTCTCTGTTGGAAATCTTTCCTATTGATCAACCTAAGGATTCATTTAAAATGTTAAATCCACCTATTTGAATGATACCTCAGCCTGTTTATTGAAATAGAGAGCTGTTTGGGCTCTATTTAAAGTGTCTTCCCTTTATATTGATTCTCTCGATTGTAGTATTTGTGCTTGGTGATGTTTAGTGGGTGTTTTTGTATGCCTTGTTCATTCTACTCCTCATTCGGAGTGAGAGAAAATAGTTTTGTGTACCTCCATGTTATTGTTTTGATAAAAATGTGTTGTTGAGGATGATAGTTTCATGTTTTCTCTTGATCTATTATTTCTTCCTGGGAGTGTTATATGGTACTGTGTGGAACTAAGGGATAAAGTACAAGTTGGGGATTATCAAAGCCTGACTGCGAGTCAAGAGATGCTTCATCCATCAGACCTCCATCCATAGGTTTCAGAGTGAATCTGGTGCATAGTCAGGAGTCCTAGGATTGTGGGTAGTATTTCTAAGATCATACCTCTACCATTTCAGTGAGGTAGTTACTTTGTTTATTTTTTGGTTTTAATGGCCCAATTATTGGGTCCCCTTCCCTACCCTTCCTAATTGGTGGGGGTTTGGATCCGTTCAGAGAGTGTTGGCCCAATTCTTGCCACCTCCATTTGAGAGAGGGTGGCTTAAATGTTCATGTTTTTCTCATCTCAACTTGGGTTAGTAGGTTGTTACATGATATTTTTGGTGGTCTTGTGTGAGTGAGGCCTAATTCTAGATTATGTTGAATTCTTGTTTGTTCATTGCAAGTTGGGTTATAATGGTGGGGATACCCACCATGGCTCTCGTTGATTTTTCCTCATAAGAACTCATCTAGTGATAGTTGTTTCTTAATGGTGGGGAGTCCATATCGTAATCCACTAGAATATTTGTTTTTAGTGAGTTCTATTTGGTTTGGGTCATTGTTGGGTTCATTTGTAGAAGACCCAACAACCGGGTGCATGGTTTGGTTGTGGAGGTAGTGACTCGATCTTTCGGTTGATTCTCAAGAAGTGGTTGAGAGTTGGTATTTTGGTTGAGTTAAGAGGATTAAGTTCCATTGATGGTTTATGGTGTTTCATTGGATTATTAGTTTAGACCATATAGATAATGAATCCTTAGGTGTTGATCAATCAGCTGGAATGTGCTATGTCTTTTCGGGGGCGGACAGCTTTAATGGTGGGGAGAATTGTCCCACCCGGTTTTTTTTTCTTTTCATGACATGGTTTTGATCTGGTTCATTGAAAATCCTGATCCTTTTATTGGGTGTTGTTTGATATTAATTTTGATTTTTAAACTACCATAAATTTCTAATCACCCTAATTTGGGTTCTCCATTGCTTGTTTAGGATTTCTTGGAGAAAGGGTGGTTACTTCTTGATTTGGGCCAACCATGAGCTCATTTCCAAATTTAAAAACATATTTTGTTTATTTTATAACTCATTCATTTTTTATCATTTTTGACTAATTACACTTACCAATTTTCCTAAACTGACATATTAAAACTACCATATCCTTTTTTACCCCTTATAAATTCATAAGAATGGTGAATTGGGGTCACTTATTTAGGTATTGGGTCATCCCATGGGCCCATTTTCAGTTTTAAAAAAATAATTTGTTTATTTTATATATAATTCAATTTTTAATATTTTTTTGTGATTCTACCTCTCTTTAAAATAAAATACCCCTATACTCACCCCCATCATCTATTTTACCTTTTTGGAGCTCATATGAGTCTCGGATTAGGGAAAACTTATCAATATCTCTCAAATCATCCAGAATCCTAAAGGTAAATTCTTTCATCCATAAATCATTCCATTCATACTCTTTTTCTCACAAATCATCTTTACCTGGTTTTTCCAGACCATAGGAGAATCTCCAAGAAGTTTCAAGTCATTCCCTTTTCTCTAAGGGTGCAGATCTAATGGAAGATGAAGAGTTTTCTAGTTGAAAGGTGAGATTCCTTCTCCCTTCTCCTCTCACTTCTTCCTCCTTTCATTATTTCTTGGTTTTATAATATTTACTAGTCATTATCGACCTAGGGTTATGCTATACTGTGATTTTTTATAGTTTTTTTGTTCATTTGGGTCTGGTCATCATAGGTTTAGGGTTTGTAAACCCTCGGATGGTGATATTGGGTGTGCGTTTCCATTACGCCAAGGATTTGAGGTAGGATATCCTTTTCACATGCCTTTATCTTTTAAGATTCATCATCTTATTATTGTTTTAATATGATATATATGTTTATTATTATTTTTAATCATTTGGATTATTTTATTGGTGTGCAAAATGGTTGTTTAATCCTTGTTTTTTGAAAGGTAGTGTTGTTTTGTCGTGCACACCAAGTGTTTGTTTAAATTTTCCACTATCTTTTGAAACTATTTTTTAAGTTTTAGAACCTGTTTTATGGTATTTTTAATATATTATAGTATATTGTGTAAAATATGTCATGCAATTGGTGTTTTATTTCTTTTCAAGTGTTTAAAATAAATTGTTTTGTTTAAAAGGGCATGTCATGTGTTCGGTAAATTTTACTAGTTGGATTTTATGTGTTATGTTTGATTTAAAAATTATTTTTTTGGATTTATAAATGAATTTAAAGAATGATAAATGTTATTTTGGGTTCTCATATGGATTTAAAATTTTTATTTGGTTTTACAAATAAATGGGTTTTGGTTTACAACATGTTTTGGCCCGAGTTGTCAGAAAATGGCCTGTTTCACATCCTTATGAAAATGGTTGTTTTTTTAATATGTAACCTAAATGTTTTAAGGGATTTATGAATGTGTTTTGATACTGTAAATGGTGTTTCTACACCTCCTTAATAAAAGTTAAATGCATACCTTGTTCAAAGGATAGTTTTTATAAAGGCTTAACGGCCCGTTTTGGCATTTGTTTTTTTTTTTGTAAAAATGGTTTCCATGTGTATTTCATGTTATATCTTTAGGGGAAATTTTATGGTCCATGTAAAATAATTTATTGATTTGTTTTGGGGCTGAAAATCTGTTTTTTTATGTTATTTATGGTTTTTTGGCCTTAAAAGATCATTTTTGAATGGATTTTATGTTCAAGGCCTCGTTATACTCCTTGAAATTGTTTTACGAATCTTTTTAGTGGTTTATTGATTCGTGAACAAAATGTGAAGCATGTTTGCGGGATGTTTGTGTGTTTATGGTTTGGAAATAGAATTTTGATGTGGAAAATGTATTTTATAATATGTTTAACTTGATTTAGCACTAAATGGAATCCTGGGTATCTAGGTGGGCGGACGTGTACTAGTATGCTAGTGATTCCGTGGGGTTTGGCCCCTGTTTCACGTAGCAAGTTTGACGATGACAACACTAACTAAACTATGATGATGATATTGTTTGGGGACCACTATTTTATGGGTATTATCCCTAATAGTGGATCATGTGCACGAGAATGGATATTTATTATGGTTACTTTTACTGAGATAAGAGGTACCTGGGGCTCACAACTAACTAGTGCCTAGGGGTGTTCCCATGACTTGTGCTCATTGGCTATTTTGTACTCACTGTTGGCATATGGTGTGTTTGGTTGGTAAATCAGTAGTGTGTGTGATTTATTTAAAATTTTAAATTCTTTAAAGAATCCCTCTTTAAAACTATTTTCATTTTGAAGTTTCACCTCTTTGAAAATTGTTACTAGTGTTCTTGTTTATATAAAACATGAAAGTTTTTGTCTGGTAATTTTTTGTATATATCATGGGACCCCATTTAGAAAACATACCTTTATATATTGTATTTAAAACTTGAAATTGATGTTTCTTTTATTTTAAATAATGTTCATTGGAAATAGAATATCAGGCTAACCTACTGAGTTTTAATACTCACACCTATAGTCTTCTTCTGTTTTTAGCCCTTCTGCAGGTTTCAGCTTGAGTTCGATCACCTTGGGCAACGTGTGATCATTATGTTGGAGAGTGACCAGAAGGGCCAAATAGAGTTAGTTATTTATCGATTTTGTACAAATAATGTTCAGTTCAATTTTTATATAAATGTATTTTGGGTTGTCCATTTCTTTCCGCTGTTTGTTTAATTGTTTATATATGGGAGAAATTGTTCCCTTGTGTACTCTATTGATTCCCTTGGTGCTTTTCTCCATCCCGGGAGGATCGGTAATGCCTCTCGAGACTTGTTTCGGGCTAGCCCTTGTGACTGGTTCAGGGTCGACTCAGGATGGTTCGTGACACACCCCCCTTTATGAACAAGGAAATTTCTAGGTATAAGATTTCCTTACTTTCCCTTGTTTTACTTCCAACGGACATGTTCACATGGGGATCCTGCTCCTAATCCATCACTTGTTGAGAATATATGTATTTATCACTTATCTCAGTGTCTTCAATGGACCTTGACCCGACGTGTTTCCTTTTCCATCTTGGTATAACAGTCTACCACCCCTTCAGAGTCGATAACTTCTTACTCATTTATAGATAAATATGTAAAGTGGTTTTAAAGTAGGATCATTCTTAGTGCATCCTGCTGACCAGATGATACCCATTCTAGAACATCTATTGAATTATTTCCTAGATACACCTAAAATGAGGAAGATAGACTTGAAATAGAGGTCTTATAATAATAAACCTTGAATCCAACACCAGGATCAAGATCATGTCCCTTGTTTCTGCTTCTATCATTCATGGTATCTGCAAAACAAGAAAAGCCAATGTATGGTTCAAACCATCCTCTTTAGAGACCTACATTTCCAGATTTTTAACATAAAAATAATTTTTCAAAATAGAAAATATATCACCACCTCTTAGATCAATATTCCCAGTTCTATTCTCCTTCTGAAGAGAAAGATCAAAGGAAGTTTCCTCAAGAACCAAATTTCTTACGAAGAGACCAACAACTCTTTCATTCAACTGTATCAATGAAATCCCAGCTGATTTAGAGGGATTCAAGATACCAAAAAAGTAATTGTTAAAAACAATTATCAAACAAACACCGGGAGAAAGATCCAACCTTTCACACCCCCCAAAAGACACTATTTGAGCATATGATAAAGAAGCGGCAGAGGGGTAGAACCATATCTCTGCCTCAACCAGCAAAATCTGCTTGACTCCTTAAAAATCGCACCTCAAACCAAAAAAAATATGTCAGCAACCTCCAACCCTAGTTGGATCATCCCAGCCTCATTATGAGGAGGATCAACTAATGAAAGACTTTCATTGATCAAGATACTAGAAGAGCGGCCCTCACAAAGATCAGATATCACACTGTTAATAGTTAGGACTATAGGCTTCCCTTGATAATGCATATGAAAATTCTTGGTGTGGGGTGCAGTGTGCACGAATAGAAGTAACACAACCACCCCAAATCCAGGAACAATGATTTATTTCTAGCAGAATTATGCAACTACAAGCAGCAGAATACAATGAAAATAAAATTAAAATAGAGTAATAACACAGGGATTTAATGTGCTTTGGTCTTGCTGGGACCTAATACACGGCAATAACACCACCCACACATGCCATTTTATTCATCTCAAAAGGAAAACTCGAAAGCAATATAGACCAAATAAACTAGCAAGAAGAAATGAACTAGGAAACAAGTAGGATTACAAGCTTTAAAGAAAAACTTGAAACATCAATTAAAACTTACAATTATGAATGAAACTGTCTGGAGGTCCAAATATTTTCAGGCGGTGGTTGATAGCGCAGCCTCTCGGAAGTTTTCCTATAGCAAGAGCTCGTAGCACAAGTAGGATGATGTTTCCCAACACCTCTTTGTCATGCAGCAAGATGATGCCAAGAAGATGATCCTCATCGTGAAGGTTGCATATCTGAATATTTTGTCCTTCGAATGAAGTCGCATAGACTAGATCGCAATATTGAGAGGAACTCTAGATCCTACACTGGGAATAACCACCTAGGTATGGATTTTTGAAGCTGAAGTAACCCTCTGTCGGGTGATCAGGTGACACAGACTTCAGACCACCGCAAGACCCTTGGTCTTTCACCTTTACCTGGTTCTGCCTCACCAACGAACCACACTTCCTCGCTAGGGTTTCACCGAGGGAAGACTGTGAGGACCACCCTGAAAGAGAGCTGAGAAGCTGAGGAACCAGAATCATCCTAGGGAAGCACTGGATCAGGGGTGATTAATCCCCCTTCAAGTGGAAATTCCCAAAACTGTAAGCCGAATCAAGGGTTTCTAAGAAACCAGCGTGAAACCAAAACCCAAAACAGAAGTAGCAGTTTTGAATTGATTTCCCAAACACGTAGATGGCTAGCATACAATGGGCGGCCAAGGAAATCAATGGTGGAAAATTAGTAGGTAGATAAAACAACCAGAGAGCCAGCAAGATTAAAACATAAAGCATGGTGTTATTAAAAAATTAAATGGTAGAAAATTAAAAGATAAATTTTAATATGAAAATAAAAACCGTGAAATTAAATATCCAATTTCACAAATCTACACCATTTTCAATTAAAATTGGTGATTTTATTTCACCTAAACTATCAATTGAATCGGGGAATCATGCTAAACAACCTAAGAAAAACAAAAAACGACAATAAACAGTGCTAGTCAAACTATTCACTGTTTATGTACAGCATGTGTATCAATGTGATACAAATTTTCCCTCGTCAATTCTATATAAACTACTACTTAAACACAATTAGAATTAAAACCTTTAAAAATAATTCATACATGCACTTACCTAAGCCGACTGCTGAGATCATGTCATCGAGGAAGTTGCATACGGCACAACAGTACCTGCAAACAAGTAGCAAACACAGTATTACTAATCCCCCAAAACCATGGAAAATAAAACTCAAAAAACTAGTACAACAATGAAAATGGTAGCTAAGAATACAACTCATGTAAAAGAAAGCAAACAAGAAAACAAGCACAAGACTCAGATCAAGAAAAACACTCACTCCACCTAGATTTAAGATAGACCCAGAAAACTCTCCACTTGAGGAGAAGGCACTGCCTAGAACCGTAAAACAGGGGAAGACACCTCCTAACCTCACCGCGGTATAACCCATACAGCCCCAGTCCTAGAGCCAACTCAAAACCAAGAGGAAACAAACCTCGCAAGCAAGGGCAGCCCGCTACCGACCTAGGTAAAACTCATCCTATTCTAGCTCAATGACATCGAGAACTTAATTCCCATGTTCCCCCATCTGAGATCGATAAAGAGATACCAGCGGTACTGTCATGAAATCTGGTGGTTATCCAAAATATCTCCCTATGAACCTGCTTCTCTAACCACTGCACATCACCTTACTATCCTCATACCTGGTTACTTGAGAAGACCGACCCTCTTATGACACGAAGAATGAAGACCGAGAGTTGAACCCACAACTCTTCCCTCACTGAAACACATTAGATAGATGCACAGTTTAAACCAAGCCAACAAGAGAGGTTCCTCAAAACCGGGTTCCACTGTAAAAATAATGCAGTCCCAAGAGTCCTAAGAGAAAACTCTAAGCCTACGAGAACACCGGTGATCCAAGGACATCCCACTACCGACTAAGAAATTCCATCTCAATCTAGATTTCTAATGATATCTAGGAACCACCTAACATCGCTAAAGGTATCCCAACAGAACTACCATGAAGCTTGATCATCACCGAACCTATTCACATGACATTGTCACTCTACACACTGGCCAGGCCCAATCACCACTCGTAGTGGGTCGCACCTAGATAAACCTGACCAAAACTAGAACACACTAGAGGAACAAACCTGAGCTAATTACCAGCTCACTCTCCTAAGGCTAAAGGCAGCAGTAGGTGACCAAAAAGACAGACATACCCTTCCACACACCCCACTGATTATTGATACACTATGCTCAGACCAACCTCGCACAAAACCCCTCCTACCCCAGAACCCAAGACACAAAGAGGAAAATCACGTGTGGCCTAAGGTCTCTCCCAAGGCAGACAAAAAAAGGGAAACATGGCAGATCGTACAATATGAGCTGCAAATTTCAAGCAGTGGGAAAATTTGCAAAATAATAAAAAAAATCAAAGCAGTATACAAAATGCATTAATTCAAGACAGCGATTGAAAATTCTTAGAAAAAAGAAAATCATAAAGGCTCTGATACCACATGTTGTAGGGTGAAGTGTGTGCGAATAGCAGTAACACAACAACCCTAAAGCCAGGAACAATGATTTTTTTCTAGCATAATTATACAACTACAAGCAGAAGAATACAATGAAAATAAAAGTAAAATAGATTAATAACACAGGGATTTAACATGCTTCAGTCCCACTGGGACCTACTGCATGGCAAGAACACCACCCACACATTCCATTTTATTCATCTCAAAAGGAAAACTTAGAATCAATACAACCCAACCGAACCAGCAAGAAGAAAAGAACCAGGAAACAAGTAGGATTACAAGCTTCAAAGAAAAACTTGAAACAGCAATTAAAACTTACAATGCCATAAGAAACTGTCTGGTGGTCCGGATCTCTTCAAGTGTTGGTTGATAGAGAAGCCTCCTGGAAGTTTTCCTACAGTAAGACCTCGTCGCACAAGGAGGAATATGCCGCCCAACACCACTTCATCACGCAGCAAGACGATGCCAAGTAGCTGATCCTTGTTGCAAAGTTCATAGATATGAATCTTATATCCTTCGAATGAAATCGTGTATCCCAGATCGAAATATTGATAAGAACTCTAGATCCTACGTTGGGAAGAACCACCCGGGTTTGGATTATTGAAGGTGAAGGAACCCTCTGCCGAGCGACCAGATGCCGTAGACTTTGGACCACCGTAAGACCCTGGGTTTGCCGCCTTTACTTGGTTTTTCCTCACCGATGAACCACACCTCCCCACTATGGTTTCACCGAGGGAAGACCGCGAGGACCACCCCAAAAGAGAGCCGAGAATCTGAGGAACCAGAATCATCCTACGAAAGCACTAAAGCATGGGTGATTAAGACCCTTATAAGTGGTAGTTCCCAAAACTATAAGCTGAATCAAGGGTTTCCAAGAAACCAACATGAAACCGAAACCCAAAACAGAAGCAACGGTTTCGAACTGATTTCCCAAACACATGGACGGACAACATACAATGGGTGGCCATGGAAATCAATAGTGGAAAACAAGTAGGCAGATAAAACAACCGGACAGCCAACAAGATTAAAACATAAATCTTGGTGTTATTACAAAATTAAATGGCATAAAATTAAAAGAAAAATTTTGATATAAATATAAAAAATCGTGAAATTAAATATCCAATTTCACAATTCTGTTGTAGGTGATCCAATGATAACATGATTCACAAAAGGAATACTAGGTCATGAACACCACTGGCTGATGGCATCATAGCTCTTCAACCACCTTGATCCATAAAGCATCAGCAGGAGGCTTGGAAACATCCACTACCACAAAAATTTAGGGTGTAATGAGGTGACATAAGGATATCAAACAATCATCAAAATATAAAAATATTTCATCAGTATAAGGACCCATCCTTAAACATTACTTATTATTGAATTAAATGAATAATTCACATTGAGGATCTTTTCAGGTTTAGAGTTTTAGATAATTAGGACATAACTATTACATCTTAAAGATTACAAAGTAGACACATCTACTCAGCTTCCATTTTTTTCACACAAATAAAAACTCTTGAACAAAAGATTCATGTCTAGTTCCTTGTTTTAGACAGCCTGACATTTCCTTGATCCCATCCTTGACCCTATTCAACTTTATTTCCTATGAAAAACATTTCAAAAAAACTTGGGATGAGCATAAAAAGATCAGTAAGGTTTATAACAATACGGAAAGAAAACATTAGTCCATGTATACATAAGAATCAATGAAATCATACTTTACTCATAAAACATAATCAATTTAACATACCTCATGAAATCATAAGATTTACGAATAACTCATAGAAATCATAAGACATAAAGGTAACTTGAGGCATTCATAACATTCTTATGTAGGGAGTAACCCTAATGGTTACGTTTGGAATAACCATCACAGTATATTCCCTAAATCTCTTTGGAGAAACCTTAGCATTTAACCCCTTCACGTTACCCAATGCATTGGAGAGCTATATCGGTCTCACCCGCCCTTAGTTTATCACAGAACCACCCGTCTTCATAAACAATTCCCAAGAACCGTAACATAATCATAGCACATAACTTAAGCATAACGGAAAGATAAAATTCCCACATTGCAATAACAATATAACATTTTAAGATATTGAAATAATGAATCCATTCTAAAAACCATTTTCAAAACCATTTAAAACATTTAATAAAGAGATTTTTGAATCAAAGTGTCCCATACCACTTTGAAGATTTTAACATTTTAAACCATTAATATCCATATAAATAAATTCTTAAAACCATTTTGAAAACATGGATATTAATGAGAAATATTTATAAGAATAAATCATTAAAACATTTAAAATGATATTTTAGTTAAAGGGTTTTTAACAAAATGAGAGACACTTGAATACAATAATTGAGGAATAACATTTAATCAGAACTTTATAATATCATGAGAATAAAGGGATTCATGATATAATATTCTAAAGGACAATATATACACCATATACGAGTGAATTAGTGCATAACAACAATGAAGTCTCAATAGAAATGTAAAATGAGATGAAATCCCTTATAAAGATGGTATCCTTAAATTAAGGATAAATCAATCTCATAATTATGTGTGAGAAATATAAATACACCCAATATAACTGGATATTAAGTGTAAAAAAAATCAAAGTTCATTCACACATATTTAAAGGATGACATATTCAATAACTACATGTTTAACCCAAAGATATCGAAATTGGGTTAAAAAGTTCCCTTGGTAAAATTCGACAGCCTAACAGCATCACTTTAAAATTCATAAAATTAGTTGATGAGAGAGAAAATGGTATCTCATCACATGGAAATAAAATTTACATCAATAAGGATATATAATAACATATCCCAACATAAAAATATGTAAATTAAAATACATAACAATATAAGTCTTTTAAAAAGAGGAGGGTGAAAGGTTCCCTTACCGATTTGGGCAACTTTTGAAACGTACACCCCATGAAAGAAGGGTCATACAATAAAGATGTAACTACCCAAAAATGAGATTATATTATACAAATAGTAAAATAATGGTCAGTACATACACCACACAAAATTAAATAGTGGCCAATGTATCATGAATCTCACGGGAATAAAAAGTGAGATGAAAATCCCCTTATGAAAATTCGGCAGCCTAATGGCACCACATAAAACTTCCAAAAATGGATTGATGAGATAAAATAGGGTCTCTCATCATATTAAAATAAAATTTACAGAAATAGTAATATAAAATAACATCCCCCAACATAAGAAAGATGAGCTTAAAGTAAGTTACATAAAAAAGAGTACTTAAAAAGAAAGAGAGAGGTAAGATCCCTTACCTCAAGTCTGACTTGTCTTGTTTGTTTCTTTATATTCCTGAATAATAAAATTTGGTCAATTTATAATTTCTTAAGTTACTCCTTTAAAGATTATTAATCAGTTCATATCACATATTATAATGTTATAATAATTGGTTAATAATGTGAGTTCATATCAGACGTTTTTGTCGAAGTTTGGTACATGAGTCAAAAATGAACTTGTTTGAAAATGATTGTCCATGTAGTTATAAGTAAATCATCTCCATAATTGTATTAATTATTTAAATATCATACATATTCATTTTATACTATTCCATAACATTTGGAGATAAAAAGAAATGAAATGCACCGTTCATGGAGACGATAGGCCGTACGTACGCATGAATGTTATTTTCATTTCTTTGACATATTAATGGAATTAAAAATAATTGAGAGATATATATATTATAATTAAATTATAATATATATGTTTTATAGGTCACATAATTTCATTAATTTCATTCTTTATACATTCCATGTATTGCATGAACGAGTCACATCACTTGAGGGGGCGGTAGTCCACACTTCCTCGTATGAAATTATCGCATTTGCACAACATGAAAAGCATAAAGGTATGTTTTAAATATTAAATAAAGAAGCATTTGGAAAACATAAATATCATATATATCATATATGAAATACATTGACATCATAATGGCCACCATGAAAGGTGTTAAGAGAATATTGAATAATCATCATTTCGTGAGGCAGTAATTCGCCATCCACAGAAACAGTATGTTCTTTAACGATTAGACGGAGGTGTGTGTAATTGTAGCTCGAATACTTCACATAACAACATCCTAGTATATTTAAGATACTGTTTTTGTTACAAAATAAAGTAATAAAAAGAGTTTAGTGGTTTGTAGAAGCAAAATAAAACAAAAGAACACAAGTGAAGACATTACCTTTAAATCGGGTAACTCCTCTTGGTTTGAACCAAAAGGGTTTCTTGAAGAGAATTCTGCCAAAGTTGAGGCTTCAATGATGAAGATAGTGATGTGTAGAGATGAAATGGGTAGGGTTTTTCCTATCCAAAGGCTTGAGAGATGTGGGTAAGGTGGTATAGGTGGGGGCCTTTTATAAGAGAAGAGGAGGGGCACTCTTGGAATGTTATAAAATATTACTTTATTATAAAATTCTTTTCAGATTTTAAAGGTCCCAAAAGGATATATTTCGAGTATAAGGTGATAAGGTTTCTAAATACACCCATACAATAGGTTTGTGACAAGTTTAAGACTTAGATTTCACCCTATCTTCTCATTTTATTTAAATCGTTCATTTATGAGGTAATCACTGCATCATCACGGTGTCATAAATAAAATAATTTATTTAATGTCTAAAAATTATAAAAAAAATATTATGATGTAGGAAATATTTTTAGATTTCTAATTAATATTTATAGTCAAAAATATTACTTGTATAACCCCATATAAAAATTGTTTTAGTAAAACAATACATGTTTGTGACATTTTAATTTTAACTTTAAATAAAAAGTTATTAATGTCATTTTCCAACCAAAGTTGCTCCATGGGGTCCCCAAGTTGACCCATTTATTGTATTGGTCGTCCATGACCCATCAAATAAGGGTAGGACATGTTTCAAGGTTATTTCATGTTATTATAACATTATCTTTACCTTAAATTACACTAATTACCTCTAATCGCGATTAATAAAACTTAAAAGTTACTATTCACCAAAAAATTATTTTAATCTCATTGAACCACATTTTACTTCCTAATGACAACCATTTATGTTGGATTTTTAAAAATCAAATCACATAATTGGTAAAGTTTCATTTAAATGAAAATCAGTTTCTTTAACTACAACTTAGTGGTTTCACTATTCATCAAAAATTGAAGTTTTTCAGAAAAATACCAAAAATTCACCCTAAGATATATTTGATATTCCAAATTCAAAAATGATTTATATTTTAAAAAATTCAAAATATATAAGTTGAATTAATTAATTTAATAATTCATTCCCGTTGTCAAAACAAATAGCGTGTTTTTAAGAAACAATATTTATTAAAAGATTGACACTAGTTTAAGTCCAATTTCAAAGTGAAATTAATTCCAATGACCACCATTGGATTAAATGGTAAAAATATATTCTAAATAAACTTTAATATCAATTAAAAAGATAATATATCTAATAAATAAATCATATTAAAATAAGGTTTTGAATTAAAATGCAACATTTTCACTAAAAATGATCTTTATCGGAAAAATAATAAAAATTTACACAAAGTAAATTTTGATGTCCAGATTCAAAAGAAGGATTTTATTTTGTCAAATACAACATATAAAATTTTCAAAAGTATATTTAAAAAGGGTTCTCCATCAAAAGGCGGTTAATCGACCTTTTAAAGAATATTAGAAGATTTATGCTTAAAATTGGATTCATTTGCATTTTAAGCCTCTAACATTTATTGGATAAATATAAAAATATTTAACAAATATATATAATCATTTTGTAGTTATTTCTGTTCATTCTCTCCATTACAACGGCTAGGCGTTAACTATTATAATATTATTATATTATTAGTGTGCAGCGTAAGATTTCAAAGAAACTCGTTGTTGCGTATTGGGTACGCCATCGAGCATAGCATTACCTTTAAAGTAGTATTAACATTTTATTAAAAAATATTGATAAAAATTATAATGTAATATTATTTATTTACTTGGGATGTTACAATTAGGGTTACCCTGCATTTTAATAATCAAGGGATTTTGTAAGGGAAAGGGAATTCTCATAAAACTTACCCAAAGTTCCATGGAAGGGGGATCTTGTTTCTAGTGAAATTAGTAATCCCATATGATAAAGAATAACTAAGATCCTTCATAGAAGAGGTAACCCTTGGACCACGCATAGGCAAGGTCATCAGCACTAGCGAATCGAAGAAGGAAGTGGTGGGGGTCCAACAATTCAACAATGGATTTCTCTTGGATGGGCTAGAAACCATTGATGAATCTATCAAAGCTATTGAGCGATGGGAATAATCGACTGAAACGAGTCACCAGGTAAAACCAATGAAGAGGTGACGCCTCCAAGAACTCTTGGAGGGAGAGAATGAGAGAAGGGGCCCTAATATTAACATATTTTTTGGTGAGATTTTATTAAAAGAAAAGAAATGATTTGATAGTTTATAAAAGAAATGAAATGAAATGAAATTATTGTGATTTATCTCCTTATGTTTGGATCAATAACTTAGTAAAAAGAAAGAAATGGTTTGGATTTCTATCTATCTTGTTTGGTGAATCTTTTTAAATGAAAATAAAAGAAATTATTTTGTGATACATGTAGAAAATAGGGATAAAATTGTAATTTTAAAATATTAACAACCCTTCACCATAATTTCTTTCCAAATCATCCCAATTTTGGGGTGATTTAAAAACAATAGCAGGATAGAAATCTATTTCTCTCCATTTATCCCCTTATCATTTCTCTCTTCTTAAAATTAGCTCTCCAAACATGAGAAACTAGTTTCTCCCCACAATATCATTTCTTTTCTCTTCGTATCATCTCTGCCAAACTAGCTCTAAGAGATGTAACTTTTGGGAAAAGGTTGATGTGTAAGAAGTTTGAGAGAAGTACAGGGTTAGTAAAAGTGGATAAGTCTTCCAGATCCTATCTTCTACATGGAATAAAGAGTTTGGGTGTATCTTCCATCATCGTTGTCCGTTAGGGTTCCATGAGGGGGGTCGAGCAGAATCATCACCCTGTTATTTTTCCCTAATAATCACTTTTCATTGACTATTATATTTTATGGTTGATTTATTATAACCTATTATGATTTTATTTTCAATTATCATTTTATTTTACATGGAAATAATGTTTCACACCAATGTTTTTTTCCTTATTATTCTATGGTTTTGTGAAAATAAATTTTTTTATGAATAATTCAAATTAATTTTAATGGATTTTTCATCCATGTCCATGGTTTCAATTCCCACTAATGTTCTCCTTTTTCTAGTTTAAAATAAAATTTCATTTATCTCTAATGATCCTTTTTCATCTAATTAATCATTTTAAATAAATTTTTTACTCCTTTTAATATTGTGGTTTTTGAATAAGGTTATTTCAAATTTTTAAAAAGGTTTTCCCATCATTTCTAAATAAAATTTTTTATCATAAACCTAACATTTTTTTTTGATAACTTGTATATCTTTTTTCTAGGTTTCATTATGAAAGATTATTTTTAAATATTTTTTTAAATTTATTTTAACTTCTTTTATTGAAAATTTATGTTTTTATTTGAGTTTCTATTATTAAATATTATTTTTAAAATTAAAATTTTTCAAATAATTTTCACTTCCTTTTATTAAAAACATCATGTCCTCTTCATATCTCCATTAATAAAGATTCGTTTAAAAGTAAATATTTTTCAAAGTAATTTCAATTATCCTTTTTGAGAACCATTATGTATTTGAAAGGATGTTTTATTTGGAAATATTTATATAAAGGTTTTAAAAAGTCTTCTCTTTCCCTTGACAAAAATGTTTTCGAATGTAAATTACACTTGAATGTTTTAAAAGTTTTTTTGAAAAAAAAATTATTTTCACATTTATTTACCCTTCAAGGTTAATATTTCTTGATGTGATTTTTTTTTCATCCTATATATGTTATTATTATATGATTTCTTTTGGAAAATTAGTGTTTTTATATTCTATGATTTTTTAAGTTCATATTATGTGATGTTTTTGAAAGGGTTAATAAATTTGTTCTTTTTCTATGGGTTCATAGAGATATTTATATGGTTGGTTTTAAGTGGAAGACATAAGTATGGATAATGATGGTTGGGGTCCTATATCTCCCTTGAATTAATTTTTTTATTTTTATCTCTCATGAGACCAAAATGGTATAGTGGAGGATTTATCTCAACACAAATAGTTCACTGGAGGATTTATCCCAATCTAATGAGGTACATGAGTGGATTTATCCCAATATAATGAGTACACATGATGATTTATCCCAATTCAATGAGTTATATAAGGGGATCGATCTTATACTAAAGGGTACATGGGGGGATTTATCCCCAAGAATAAGGTTTACACTAGAGGTTTTAACCCAAACCCAAGGGTACAAAGGAGGATTATCCCAAGCCTAAAAAGGTACAAATATTTTGTTTGTTATAATTATATTATGTTTATAGTTATACCGCATTTCAATTTTATTCTTAAAATTGTGTAAAATTTTAAAAATTGATTTCATTCCCATGAAATTCCATCTTTTTATAATTTTGACCTATTTTTAAAGTATTGAAAACTTTTATGGCATAATCAAATTTTATATGATTATTGAGATGTGTTTGAGCCATGTCATATCTTTTATTCTTCCTTGATATTGTTTTTATCATCTTATGTTACAATAACATTTTTTTATTATTATATAAGTTCTTTTGATATTTTATTGTGGAATTTATGTCTTCCTCATGTTCTCCTCTGTTTTAAAGACCTATTATGCTATGAAAAGTATTTCCCTTACTGACCATTTAAGCTCACCCCTTTCTTATGTCTCAAATACCCATATTTTAAATATGATTATTTCATGTAATGTATCTAGAAAATGGTGTATAGGAGCGTGATTATATGTAAAAAATTTAAATTATAGTAAAATATATTTTTTATGTCTCTAAGATCTTAGAAACTAAACTTATTGATTCATGATTTGAGCACTTATTTGTGATATATAATAATTAAATCATGGTATCAATGTATAATTTATGTATGTTTAGATAGATTTTCCATATAAAATCCTCTAATTACATAGTTTTTATTTATTCCTCTTTCCTCGTGTTCTTAATAATATTCCACCATTGATCAACTTTGTCTTCAATTAGATATACTATTAAGAAAACTTTTTTAGTCTGATCAATGAAGAATTGAAAATATCTCTTCCACCACATTGATCCATTTCTTAGAAACTAGTTGATCAGAAAACCCATAAAAGGAGGGTGGATGTTGTCACATAAAATTCATAATGGAATGTTTCTCTATCCATGATGCATTTAAATGGAAAACACTATTCACATTATTATTCTCAGATTGAGATATTTGAGTGAGCATAACCATAAGATATTGTATCTCAACTCAAAATCCATTTGTTTTCTCATGAGGATGGTCATTGAATTTCCCAGCATGTTAATTATTAGTATGGTTCCTTCTGTTTTATTCCATAAACTAAAACCAAAAATAGATAACATAATTATTGAGCAATATTAAACAAAGTAATAATAGGAAAATAATTCCTGAGATGTCATAATTTGTGACATGTTTTTATCAACCTTTGGAACTTTAGGTTACATCCTATATCAATTTTACTTAATCATGGGTTTTCTTAGTTTTTATCCTCATATTTCTCATAAAAAAATCTGAAAAAATAACTAAAATCTACAATTATACCAACAATAGCGACCCAAACATAACATTTAGAGATATTGTATCTCTCCCATTATTATTCATTATATCTCCTAAATAAACATGCCTGAGAACAATAAAGGTTTAGTGTACTTGGAGACTAGATACATAAACATCTTATTTAATTTAATTTTCATCATCTCAAATATATTTCATTACATAAAGTACACCTCTTCACTCATCACACTTATAACCTTCCATCAAAACCTGAGGAAGGAAAACATAAGAAAGGGTGAGCTCATATGCCTAGTAAGGGTAAACATTGGAGAAATCAATCATATGAGAGAATAAGATTAACATAAGGATATGGTAAAATAATAAATTTTATGTGCTAAATGTAAAATATTTATATCTAGAAAAATCATAGAACATAAATTCTTAAATCAAGTCATATCCTAAGGAAAGTCTAATAAGGGTGTCAAAGAAATTTTCATCATTCATGTTTTATAAAATAGGATTGTTCCATCATAATCATAGGAAATCATAATCTTGTGAGAATATATATTCATAATTATTTCCACTCATAATCTTATGACCGTGGCTATAAGTGATCACACTCACGTATAAAAATGTAAATATTACTATTTTCAATCATGTTAATGTGTAATCTTGTGAATATAGATAGAAGTAATCATACTGATGCACAAATTATAAAAAAAATATTCACAATAATGTTCATGATTATCATAATAAACTTATGAGATATCAATATCATGATACCCAATGCATTGGAGTTCTATAAATTATCTTTCCATTATATAATCATAATACATTCATATGTACTCCACAAGGTCATGAAAACAGTTATCATTTAATCATAGCATCACCCATGGAAAAGAAAAATGGTATTATCAAGATTTAATCATAATAATAAATAACCATCCAAAGAAATAATGTCTATGGTATAATTGGATCATTTACCTCGATAATCATAAGTAACATAAATGGATGTTTTCATAGATGAAAATACCATTAAAATATCACTAGAACATTTTTTGAGGAAAAAAATTTTCATTTTGAAATCAGATATTTAAAATAAAATAATTTCAAGAAGATTAAGAAAATAATTTTATTTTAAAATAACCATGTAATATTTTAATTCATTTTTATATGAAAAGAGTATTCATTATGGTGGGAAAATCCATCCATGGGTGCATGTTAAAAAAAATTCATTCACACCTTTAATAAAAAAATCATCATTTGGAAAACAATAAGAATGTTCCATTTATAAATTTTTATAGAAATTAAAATATGTTTAAAAATGTCTTTAAATCATTAAAAAATAGTAAAAAAAGTCTTGAAAATTTCTTGAAGAAAAATTAAACATGGAAGAAACAGATTCATCAACAAAGAGAAAATAAAGTATGTTTTTCTCCGAAACATTTTCTGGATCATTTTACTTACCATGTAAAGGAAAAATAGTAAAATTACATGAAAATACATAAAAATATATATGGGATGAAAATATTTTGGGTTTAAAGGATAAGATCTATATAATTTCCTACAATGAAAATTTAGCATAAACAATTCCGAAAATGAATGATACTGTAACATAAATCCCTTACCTCATGTTTTGTCTTACTTTGTATGTGTCAAAACCTCATGTATAATAAATATATATTTATTATAAATCTATTCTAGAATAATATTCATCTATAATTACTATTTTAAATTACATTATAATTCCATATTATCCTTTTATTAACAGTTCTTCCTTAAAATGAACATTCATGTTAAATAAGTTTGTTTTTAATGCATGTTTCAGTTCACTAGTTCTGGTCCTTTTACCATGGCCATGGTTTCATCATATACAAAATATTAATCATGAAATTCATATCATATTTATTAATCATGTACTCTTATATAATCATTTATATAAAAATGTAATGAAAAATGTATTACATCACTTCATGGAGATGGAAGTCCCTACATATGCATGAAAGATGTTTTCAATTTTTAATAGATATAATGAAATAAAGGTAAATTATAATCATATTTAAATACTAATTATTATATAATAAAATATATATATATATATATATATATTAAATATATCCAAGATTCCATCCATGTAAAGTATAAATGAAAAAATAATCACATCGCTTTATGGAGGTGGTAGTCCACACATACACGTGAATAATGTTATCATTTTACAATAGATGGGAAGGTAATAAGGTAGATAATAAATTATAAATCTGTATGAATAACTATGTCATTAATATTATATATAAAAATTAAATCAATCATAAAAACCAACCACTAATGATGATGATTGTAAATGAATCATATCTCTATGTGAAGGTGTTGTAACGAACCAACCCGAATACCCTCTCAAACTGGTACCCAACCCAACCCATAACATACCCAAAGGGTATTCCCGGTCCCCATGGGATTTCGACTAGAACTCGAGAATCACACAACTAGGGGAAATTATTTCACCCAACTTGAAGCAACAACATGGCGTATATATAGATAAAATAGAAAAGTGTAAAAGAGATATATACATGTCATAACTGAAACAAACAGCAGAAAAAAAACAACTCAAAGCAGCTAAAATCTCCAACCACAAGTTCAAACATCAAAGGACAATAAAATTGGAACTTTGAATCCATGTGAGGGTGGGAAAACCCCCACTATCTCACCACCATCTAACAAGACTCAACTGATAAAAAACCTCACTACCTCACTATGGAACCTTTCTTATCCCTGCATCGAAAGACATAACCAAGTCTATATATCATCGAAGGGGTACATAGGGTGTGATCTAACATACTTAATAAGTCCCCACCTAGGTGTTCCATAAAAATTCTTGCATGAACCAACCCGGGATGACCCTGAACCGGTCACCCGGTCCAATCCGCGATAAGGTCCGAGAAGTGTTCCTGATCCTCCTGGGATTGCAACAAGCACCAAGGGCATAATTAGAGTGAAAGATGGAATGATTTCCCCCAATAAAATAAACAAAAGCCACCAAATAACAGAAGAATGACTAAAGTAAAAATGGATGCTAACATTTCTATAGCATACATATCCAAATGAAAAGAAACACCATGACTAAAAAAATTACACAAAGAAACCCAAATGGAACCTAATAACCACAACGTCTCCATGTGACCCTGAGGGTCACTCTCCAATCAGATACTAAGAACTCCTGAGGTAATTGAACTCAATCCAAACCCATAGTAGGAACTAAAAACAAGAAAAACATTATAGGTATGAGTATTAAAACTCGGTAGGTATGCCCGACTAATTCTATTCTCAGTGCACATTATTTAAATAAAGAAACATTGATTTCAAGTTTCAAATGAAATCTATAAACTTAGTATTTCCTACAATTTTCATTTTAAAGTAAAAAAATCACAATCATAATCCATTTCCCTCCAGTTTAAAATAAGGCTCAAGAGGAATGGGGAAAAGGGCACCAAAAAGGGATTTTTCATTTTTCATAAAAGTGCCAAAGGAAATAATGCTTGTTAGTTCAAAACATTTTTTCAAAAAACATATTTTTCAAACCACACATTTACAATTTTTCAAGAAAACACAAAAACTAACGGTACTAGTGTTTGAGAAGCACAGGAAAACCTAGGAACTCATAGGAGAACCAGAACATACTATATATGTGACTCGTCCAGAAGGAATTCCCTACCCAATAACTTCATAATGCCCCAATGCCCGATCGTCACCCTACTTGTCCTGACCGAGGGGCTCAATCCCATATCAATAAACCAAAATATCCACCTTTTATGGGTCACTAGCTAGTACAATAACCTATACTAGTATAGAAAACGTTCTCAGAATTACTCTTTGTTATGCTACGTTCTCATGATATGTTTGTAAGGGGGTGTTCCAAACAATGAAAGAAACAAGTCACACATACATCATTACACATTCACACAGCTGACACCACCCCGACCACCTCATGGATCATACCCTTTCCTTAAATAATTATTACCCAAGTGGAGTCCCAAACTAAGGACATTTCCACCTCTTCATTCATCACATGGAAAGAGACTTTCTCCTAGAAGAATTTTCTAAAATAAACCACTTAAAAGTTCCAATCGGGCCTCACTTAAGTTTTCAAAAAAGTAATTCTTTTTTACAAAAATACCCATACACAACCATTTTTTAGAACCAAACACACATTTGGAAACTCATTAAACCAATGAAAACCACCACTTTAATTCTAAAACATTTTTACAAGGGCCAATTGAGGCATTCCACCAAGTATTTGGTGTGAAAACCTCATTTTGGAAACAAAAACCACCATTTTAGGCATCACAAATGCATTTATAAAATCAATACATGATTCTAAAAATCATAAACTACTTTCAAGAGCCAATCGGGCTATTTGACCAACATAAGGTGTTCAAAACCCAACAAAAACACACCTTGCATTCAAAATACATTTTAAATTCATACGCACCCCAATACATACTCCAAACATGTTTCACACCTTTTTTATAAATTTATAAACCATTAAAACAATTTATAAAACAATTTCAATAAGCACCCCAAGGATTTTTATATCGAAAACACACCCAAAACCCTCTTAAAAAACCAAACGCACACCCCAAACAATTTCAAAAACTTGATTCACACCACTGAAATAATTTAACAAATCATTTTAACAACTTATAAAATATTGGCATGAAACACACCAAACTTTTCATCCAAATATACCCAATTTCAATTCATTTACACATCAAATATTTTTGAAAACCACATTCTCACCACACACAAATCATAGAATATGCTAAAATAATCAAGCAAGAAAAATGATCTCACCAAAAAATTATTATCCATAAAACCACCCCATATCTCCCAAAATAATTATTCTAAAAAAATAATACATAACTAATTAATATTCAAGGAATGTTCAAAATGCAATAAATCAATGTATTTCTAAATTTAAAGGGGTAATTCAAAGGGACCCTACCTCAATTGATGAATATTTTTCATTGAATCGGTGAAAAACCTCAATCCCACCTCAAATGAACCCAATGGAGGCTATATTCGACCTCAAGGAACCCTAAGAGGGAAAAACCCCAAAAAAATTGAGTAACCCTAGCCACTAGAAACTCTAAATCTCAAAGAAAATCTTAAAATAGTGAGAGCTTATCGAAGGGTTGTGTGACAGAGAGGAGTGCACTGACGAGGCCGTAGTTGCCAGAGAGGAGGTCGGCCGGCAGGGGAATCGTGCCGGAGAGGGGAGTGTGGGCTAGGTGGAGCGCGAGCTGGGTGGTACATGAGCAGGGGTCACACAGGCTATGTTGTGCGTGCTAGAATAGGGGATCGTTGGAGTGGTCGGATATGAGAGGGGCTGCACCTAGTGGGGTCACGATGGGAGAGAAGATAGATATGGGGTAGGTGTGCCGACCGGCTAGGGAAAGAAGGGGTGTTGTGACGCAAGGGGGAGAGGTAGATAGGGAAAAAAGAAAAAAAAATAAATCCATAAAATAATATAACTAACTTAATAATTTTAGTAATAATAATAATAAAAAATAATAATAATAATAATAATATAACAATAACAATTTCTTTGATAATAATAATATTATTATTCACGACAAAATAATATTGTCTATATTATGGTTAAATCATTTATTTTAACTTAAATTTTATTTTTTTCTACTCATTTGCTTTATTTTATTTTATTTATGTGAATATCGCAACCACGTGGTCTGTGCACAACTCAGTCAACCATGTGTAGATCGTGCAGATCGTACGGTAGGTTCTATCTGATCTTGAATCGGCCACACGGTTACTCAGGCTAACTGCACAGCTTTCGCTATCATGCAGTGCTCGCACACAAGTGTAAATAATAATAATAATAATAATAATAATAATAATAATAATAATCCCAAAAATAATAACAATAATAATAATAATAACTTAATAATATTCTCAATAATAACAATAATAATATTATCATGATTATTATTATTGAAACAATACTTTTGATTTTATTCTAATTTTTCTTATTTATTTTCTTTTTCTCAATAGAACTCAAAATTTTAAATAGGGACTCACCCGAACCCTGAACTAAGCCATAACCAAGGAAAAATTAAAACTCGGGTATGAAAAATATCCCCATCATAACTATTTCTACCCCCGTAAATTCATAACAAGGTCATACCCCAGAATAGAAATTGATACTCCCTTACATTTCAAGAATATTTTCAAAGAACGACATATATGAAGAGAAAAAATCACTATCAACAAAGAAATAGGAATATAGAATAAAATGGGGAGACCCAGAATGGAGTCTCCTCCAAGGGTCACCTACCCCCAAAAGTTTAAACACCTCTAACAGATCAGTCTAAAAGATATAGGATTTTCACAACACTAAATCCTACCTTGAAACATGAACATTCTAAACATCACCAAGCAGAACACATATCATCCAAAACAATCGAAATACTCTCATCTCTCAATTTAATCAAAGTGAGAACTTAGAATTAGGTGGTTTCTCACAAAACCAACCACCACCAAACTGATACCAAGAACAAAACTGAGATATTGAAACGGGGAGGCTCGAATAGAACCTCCGTCATAAGAAATAGGCTAACACTAAATCCAGCAAGACCCGTGATGGGTCTCCCCACCATAAGAGCTGCCTAGATTAATCGAATTTGGGACTTCCCCACACAAACTAAAAACCCCCCACCACAGGGGGAGGGAAGGGGAGGGGCCCAATTAATGAACCAACAAACCACAACTAACACATTCCAACAAATTAATACCCTTGAAAGAACACAAACCAAGACACACTCAATTCACACAAACAGGTCACATAAGGCCCCCCTTTAATGAAGGTCTACACCTGGTGATACACGACTACTGGAATTTTAAAAGGATGAGGCAATTACACCTCCTCATAACTAAGGAAAACTTTTACACCCAAATAGGTCATAACGTAGAAACGAGGTTCCAACCCCACTTTCCACTGAATGGAACCAATTAAACAGAACAACTACACTAAAGGCTTAAATGTATCGATCTTTCATGATGAGAATAAAACTCAGACCAAAGCCTTCTCACACCGTTGGGGTTCCCCTAACCATGAAACAGTTTCAATCCAAGACCTATGGTCAGAGCTCTGATGATTGAAGCATCTCCTGCCTCATAGTGAGGCTTTCGAAACCCCCGAATAGAAAGCACATATCAAAATTTCACAAAACACACTTCCATTGAAATAGGAGTTCAAAAAGGGTTAAATAAAAACTATTCATACAACTAAATGAAAATAAACACACACAAAATCCACCATACATGACTATTACATCCAAAGAACATTACAAAGAGAAAACCCCAAACTAATCCAAAACATCGCCCTACTCTTATGAACGGGATGAGGCGACCTTTGAAGAGTTGGTTTTGGCTTCACGGTGCTTCTTGGAAACACCCCCGACAGAATCGATATAGGTGAACCAAGAATCCACAAGTGTAGAAGGTTCTTAGAGCACTCAGTCATGATGGATTTTTGTGACCCTTTTACCACACTGATGACATTTCATGACATTGCACTCTAAAAAAGTTGATTGCAGGTCTGAAGGCCTCTTAATTCCCCTACCATCACTACCATCATCAGGCCACTTCCCATTATTATCACCAACACCCTCTGCACCACTTCCAAAAATTGAGGGAGGATTCTCTATCCCAATTCCTCCTACTAACTCAGCTTCAGTATGAAAGATTTGTCTCACCATGTTAGAGAAGTTGGTTAGGTTGAGCTCTTCAACCTTCGACTGCAGTTCAGGACAGATCCCAAACTCAAAATGATGATCCTTGATGGGGTTGTTTTCCACATAACCTAGGTCATACCGAACTAGATCTAAAAATTGTCGATATAATTCTAATACTAATCCAACACCTTGCTGAAAACCACACAACTCTATTCTCTTTCTCACCTTCGTCATCTCAAAAAAGTATTGTTGGATGAATGAATACTTGAAGAAATCCTAGATAAAATCTTCCTAAGGATTTCTTCGATACACGAACTTCCACCATTTCTAGGTTGGACCTTCAAGCATAAAGGTATAAAACTTTACCTTTAATGTATTAGGCAGCATGAGGAGACTGAAGTCCTTCTCAATATTCCGCATCCACTCTTCCACCTCGAGAGGATTAGCTTGACTATAAAATAGAGGAGGGTTCAACTTTCAAAACACGAGGACGTAGTCTTTGGGTTGATCAACTGGAGTGTTTTCTAAAGATGCACCACTCAAAGCCACACCTTGGGGATCCATCGAACCTTCATGGGGGCGGACACTAAGAAACAAGGAAACATGTAAATTGATCAAAGAAAAGTTATTACCATTTTAAATTCAAATTTTCACAATTTCAAAACAAAACTTTACGAAGCAATTTTCAAAAATAAGGAAGATCCAAACAATTTACAAGGGGAAATTAGTATCAGTGGGTGACTCTGACACATGGTTGGAAGCCATATGCCAGTCATGCCACCATCATGGAGAGCATCCTAGGGTAATGTCCCCAAATCCACATGGCTTTACAGGACCTGTGAGATCACGGAGGACACTTTCCCAACTCTATTTTCACTTCCCAATACCAAACAAACCCCAAGAACCAAAGGACACCAAAAAACTTGGACATCCCCTAGTAACCTGAGGTTCAGAATGAGAAAGGGTTCATGACGTCCTTCCCATTCCTACACCTCAAGGATGAAAATCCTACTCCTTTTACCATGACAAACCCAAATAAAAATGGGTGCTCTAAAAGGCACGGTCCTCAAAATATTTGACTTGCTCTTATACAATTTTTTCATGAACCAACCTGGATCGACCCTAAACCGGTCACCCAAGACGATCTGCGGCAAGGCCTGATAGGCGTTCCCAATCCTCCCAGACTTGCAACAAGCACCAAGGTAATCATTAGAGTGATATAGAAAATGATTTCACCCAATAAAATAAAAAAATCATCCAAATAACAAAAGAATGACTAAAGTAAACATGGAAGCTAACATTTCTACAGCATGCATATCCAAATGAAAAGAAACACCATGACTAAAAAAATACACAAAGAAACCCAAATGAAACCTGATAACCATGACGTCTCCATGTGACCCTGAGGGTCACTCTCCAATCTGATACCAAGTACACCCGAGGTGATTTAACCTGATCCAAACCTGTAGCAGAAACTAAAAATAAGAAAAACACTATAGGAATGAGTATTAAAACTTAGTAGGTAGGCACGACTAATTTTATTCCTAGTGCACATTCTTTAAATAAAGAAACATTGATTTCAGGTTTTAAATACAATCTATAAACATAGTATTTCCTACACTTTTCATTTTAAAGTAATCAAATCACAATCATAATCCATTGCCCTCTAGTTTAAAATAAGGCTCAAGAGGAAAGGGAAAAAGGGTACCAAAAAGGGATCGTTCATTTTTAATAAAAGTTCTAAAGGAAATAGTGCTTGTTAGTACAAAACATTTTTCCAGAAAACCTCTTTTGCAAACACACATTTACAATTTTACAAGAAAACACCAAAACTAAGTACAAGGGATACCACTTCACATAACGAGGGAAATGCTACTAATGGTACTAGTGTTGGAGAAGCATGGGAAAACCTAGGAACTTATAGGAGAACCAGAACATACTATACATGTGACTCATCCTGAAGGCATGCCCTACCTGATGATGTCATAACGCCCTAACTCCCGATCGTCACCCTACCTAGCCTGACCGAGGGGCCCAATCCCATAGAAATAAACTCAAGTATACACCTTCTATAAGCCACTATCTAGTATAATAACCTAAAATAGTGTAGAAAACATTCTCATAATTCCTCTTCACTATTCTAGGTTCCCATGCTATGTTCGTAAGGGTGTGTTCCAAACAATACAAGCAACAAGTCACGCATACGTCATCACACATTCACAAAACCAGAACCACCCTCGCCACCACATGGATCAACCCCTTGCCTTAAATAATTAATACCCAAGTGGAGTCCCAAACCAAGGACATTACCACCTCTTAATCCATCACAAGGAAAGAGACTTTCTCCTGTAGGGGTTTTCTAAAAGAAACCACTTAAAAAGTGTCAATCGGGGTTCACTTAAGTTTTCACAAAAATAATTCTTTTCACAAAAAATATCCATACACAACCATTTTTTAGAACCAAACACAAATTTGGAAACTCATTAAACCAATGAAAACCACCACTTTAATTCTAAAACATTCTTACAAGGGCCAAAGAGGCATTCCATCAAGCACTTTGTGTGCAAAACCCATTTTGGAAACACAAACCATCATTTTAGGCATCACAAATGCATTTATAAAATCAAGACATGATTCTAAAAATCATAAACTACATGCAAGATCCAATCGGTCCATTTGACCAACATAAGGTGTGAAAAACCCAAAAAAACACACCTCGCATTCAAAATCCATTTTAAATTCATACGCACCCCAAGACATACTCCAAACATGTTTCTCAGCTTTTTTATAAATTTATAAACCATTAAAAAAATTTATAAAACATTTTCAATAAGAACCCCAAGGATTTTTATATATAAAATACACCCAAACCCCTATTGAAAAAACAAACGTGCGCCCCAAACCATTTCAAAAACTAGATTCACACCACTGAAATAATTTAACAAATCATTTTAACAACTTATAAAATATTGGAAAGAAACACACCAAACTTTTCATCCAAATATATCCATTTTCAATCCATTTTCATGTCAAATATTTTCAAAAACCACATTCACACCACCAAAAAATCATAGAATATGATAAAATAACTAGTCAAGAAAAATAATCTCACCAAACTATGATTATCCATAAAACCACCCTATACCTCCAAAAACAATTATTCTAAAAAATCATACATAACTAATTAATATTCAAGGAATGTGAAAAATGCAAGCAATAAATGTATTTCTAAATTTAAAGGGGCAATGCAAAGGGGTCCTACCTCAATTGATGAAGATTTTCCCAAAACCGGTGTGAAACCTCAATCACACCTCAAATGTACCCAAGGGAGGCTAGATCTGACCTCAAGGAACCCTAAGAGGGAAAAACCCCAAAAAAATTGAGCAACCCTCGCCACTTGAAACTCAAAATCTCAAATAAAATCTTAAAATTGTGAGAGATATTATCAAAGGACTTCGCGTTAGAGAGAAGTGTGTCAGTGAGGTTGTGGACACCAGAGAGGAGGTTGGACTAAAGGGGAATCACGCCAGAGAGGGGCATGCGGTCTAGGTGGAGTGAAGAATGTGTAAGAACTCGGATCTTCTTTTCTGGTATAGACCTTTATTTTGGGTTATTTTTTAAGAAAAAGGAAGAAATAGGGTTTTTCTGAGTACACATTTTGTACTTCCATGTACATGCCATGTCCCTGGTTACCGTGTATAGCCGCATACTAGTTGTGTAACGGCCAAGTACAAGGCTATGTGGTGACCTGGAAGACCGCTTAAGTCAGGGGCCGGTTGAGGCTAATACACAGCATGTACATTTAAAGAACATTTCGTGTACTTTCCTTTTTATTTGATATATCATAGCGGGGTCGCATCTTATGTTTGGATGTGTCTTATTCTTCCCATGGTTCGTACAAGAGAGCGATGGAATGGACAATGAACTTTGAACCCCTCCCGGTTCTCTATCTAAGCTCCGATTGAGACATCTTTGGGTGTGTTGGAATCCTATCGGTGAGTTCTCAAAACCCATAGAACCTTTCTTCCTGATTTTTCATCTCTTGTGAGTTATTAAAGGTTTGGAGTTTTTCACCTTTTTTTAGATCTACACCGATCTAGGCTGATTCAAGGGTTGATGTTCAAGTATATCGATCGTAGGACATCGAGGTAGGTGGTTTGTTTCTTTCGTTGTTCGTCTTTGGTTTATTTATGCTAAAAGTTCCACATACCCACATTTGGGATATTTCTTTATTTGAAATTTAACCCTGTTAAATACCTGCTATGGTTTGGTTGTTTGATAAGGGGTTACTACTTATGAGTAAGGTTGGATACCTTATTATGGGACACCCCATGGGTGTGTTTCCCTTGATTAATAGTTATGGCCAATTGGTCTAGGATTCCTATTAGGCTTGCCTTGATTTTCCATGCCTTTGTTGATTGAGATGGAGTTTGTTTGATTATATTAAATGCCTATGATATGCATTTTGAATTTTATCCATCTAGTAGTTATATATTACATGAGCTTCTTTGATATGTTATGTGTGCTATGTTTCCAATGGACCATGAGAGCCTTGGACTAGGAAAATTGTGGGGGTTTCCATGTTTATTTACACAGGACCATGAGAGCCTTGGTGTAAATGATTGAACCAGAAGTATTGAATGTGAGAGCTACCCAAGAGGTCATTTATAATTGATTTATGCTATGTTTACCCAGGGGTATTGACTATGAGAGCTACCCGGTAGGTCGTTTATAATATATTGATGCTATGTTTGACCTAGGGGTATTGACCATGAGAGTTTCCCAATAGGTCATTTGTAATTGTTTTAGTGCTATGTTAAACCAAATAGGTTATACCATGAGAGATTTCCCAGAGGTTTTTTTATGAATGGTTGAATGATTGTGACAAGTCTTCCAAGCCAAAGCACAAGCTTGGACTCAGTCTTCCTTGATTGTTTAGATGGTCTTCTGAGACATCTATTTTGTTACTATTACATGGGGAATACAGAGCTTAGGCTAGATCTCAGGGTTACATTATTCAACGGATTGAATAATTACTAAATGAAAATGAATGTATTTAAAAACTGTAGGATTATTTAATTTTGAGTACTTCCTAGTTTATTGTTTCATTTCTTCATATTACTTGATATATATATTCACTGATAGTTAGGCACAGATCATTTGGTGTTTGCCTACTGGGATTCATCTCACACTCTATTTATTTCATGTTTTGGACCCAAATAGATTATATGATTGTGGGTATAGATAGGGGAAATCACCCTTCTTTATCAGGTACTTGATTATTGTGGGAGCTGGAGAGAATGGGACCAAGTTTAGGTTTGCGATGCTGTTAGAGTTTACTTTTTTCTCTGTACCTTGGTTTCTATATTGTATTTCCAGCATTATGACTTATTTGGATGATTTCCTAGACACATGTGACATGAATCATTTATATATATATGCTCCATTTGTTTTATTACTATCATCCTTCCATTGTTTACTTCTGTTGTATGGTATTACTGCTTCCACTATTATTTACTGTCTATTTTTTGTTGTGTATACTCTGTCAATGAGAGCATGGTTTCCCTAATATCACACCTTGGCCCTAGCTGCTAGTCAGTAGCCACTGGCATTTGGGGAAATGTGCTTGAGGTTATATGACCAACCGGGTTTGGGGCACCTTTGGGCAGCACCCGGATCTGGGACGTTACAGGCTGGGTGGTGTGTGATTAGTGGTCATGCAGGCTATGCGGTGTGTGCTGAAACAGAGGATTACCGGAGTGGATGAAAATGAGAGGGGTTGCACTTAGTGGGGTTGTGACGAGAGAGAAGAGAGATATGGTAAAGGTGCACTAACTATCTAGGGTAAGAGGGGGGTGTTGCAACGTAAGGAAGGGGTATAGGGAGATAGGGGAAAAAGAAAAAATTAAAAATAAAAGAAAACCCTAAAAGAATATAACTAACTTAATAGTTTTAGTAATAATAATAATAATAATATAACAATAAAAAATTCTTTGATAATAATATTATTATTATTTGCACAAAAATATTATTATCTTTATTATGGTTAAACCATTTATTTAACTCAAATTTTAATTTTTACTACTCATTCACTTTATTTTATTTTATTGATTTGAATACTACAACTATGCGGTTCATTCACAGCTCAAGAGACCGTGCGCGGAACGTGCACGGTCCGTGTGGTAGCTTCTATCCAATTCGGAAGCGGCCGCACGGTTACCCAGGTTAACTACACGGCTTCCATTAACCATGAAGTGCCCATGCACCAGTGTAAATAATAATAATAATAATAATAATAATAATAATAATACCAATAATAATAATAATAATAATAATCCCAATAATAATAATAATAATAACTTAATAATATTCTTAATGATAAAAATAATAATATTATCATGATTATTATTATTTAAATAATACTTTTGATTTTATTTTAATTTTTCTTATTTCTTTTTCTCAATAAAACTCAAAAATTTAAATAGAGACTCACCTGAACCTCGACCCGAGTTGAAACCAAGGCAAAATTAAAACTCGGGTGTGACAAAGTCTCTATAAAAATAACTCAGATATTATCATTTTAAATAAAAAATGGCATGATAATCAGTAAATAAGTTTTATCAAAATCATGGTAAATATTTCCTTTTCCCCAACAATTCCAAAACAAAGGTAGGTATATCAATTCCAATCATAATTTCCATTATCATTTATCAAAAACCAAAGCATGTATATCATACCCAAAATAGTACAGAGCCAAGAAGAGGAAAATAATTCCAAGGAACTCAACAAATCAGGCTAGCAGACTACTCGTACCACAACAAATGACTAGTTCACAACAATTCCTTAGAATACAGGCTTAAGAATAAAAGGAACACCCCATTAGTGACCCCCCCCCCCTCGACAATGTTAAGATCATGTCCTTAGAACAACGGGCCTAGGGAGTAGAGAAAATCCCCATGATCATACCTCCTGACATTAATATGAACAATGACCCTAAGCTAAACCTTCCACCTATATACCCAAGGCTTCCCATGTGCTGCATTTTATAAATCATTTTAATGCTTTGAAAATACCTCTTATTCAATTTAACAAAAACCAGGGAAAATGACCTTTTACCACGAATCCATTTACACTCAAAAAAAATCATGCCAAATTTATTTATAAATCAATTTATAAAAACAAGAGAAATACATTTCATCCAACATAAGATAGTGATATAACGACCACCTCAAAACTTAGGTCTCACACACTCGCAATAGGATGCACTAATAAGAATCAACCCCAGGAACAAGATCACACAACGAATCTAGGGAGAAGCCAAAGGAAAGATAACTATGGATAAATAGACTAAATAACACAATCTAACATCATTATCTCAATAAAAGTAATGAAGAAGTAGAAAGGATTACTCTCCCGTAGATATGCGATCTAACTACAATGGTGATCGAACAAATTAATTCGGAACAAACAGAGACTCCCAAAATCACTAGAGAACCCTTCTAGGTCAAGATCAAGGAGGGATGTGGAAGAATGAAATAAAATATCACTTGAGAGACACCCTAAAATCCAACCTCCTAATAGTTACATGACATGTAACCCCTTTACATGTTTTGTAATCCATGATGCCCAAGTACACCGAAAATCCTGTCACCTTTTTATTAAAATTTGATCTTTAAAACTTACACAACATTTAAATCCTATATGATGTGTATTACTTTCATGCTATCTACAAAGTTCACGACTTGTGTATAGAGACCAAGTATACATTGTGTAAACAATTTACATGTCATGTAATCTCCCAACACACAGTACAAAACCCATATTATTACACAAAAACCCCAAACCAACTTAGGCATTCTACGTACTTAGGAATAACCCCGAAAAACCATTAATCTATTTATACTCAAGCTCCTTTAATTCAAACAAACATATATCACTTAACATTAGGTCATTTTCTTCAATAAATGATCTCCATCCATAGGAGTCCCAAGAAGCATCCACTCAAAGAGGAAAACTAGAAAGGAGAAGGGAAATAATTCAAAGATGATAATGGGATGTTACAAACTCCCCACTATAAGAATTTCCATCCCTGATAATTCATGTGGAAGAATGAAGTCCAGTAAAGAGGTGAGGTCATTACTCCCTCATCAATGAATCACGCTCCCATGTCTCATGAAAATCTGATCTGTGTTGTCATAAAACTATGACCAACGGAATAGACTTGCAAGTAAATACTTTCACTTGAGAGTCAATGATCTCAACAAGATATTCAATGACAAAAACGTATGTCTCTAACTCAATATCTTCCCAACTTAGAATGTGAGAGGTTTTGGGATGATACTTCTTGAGTTTTGATATGTGGAAATCTTCATGAATTCCTATCAAATGAGCTGAAAATTACAACCGATAAGAAACCTAACCAAGCCACTCAACAACCTCAAACAATCCAATATATCTTAGAGCTAACTTTACCTGTTTTCCAAGTTGATGGTGACCCAACTGAGGAGAAAATTTCAAGAAAATGAAGTCACCTTTGGAAAAATCCAAAGGAATATTTCATTGATCTGCATAAGATTTCTGTTGATACTACACTATAATCAGATGATGACATATATACTAAATCTTCATAGACATCTTTTGAACCAAACTCAGCCCCAATAAAGAAAATCCACCCACCTCTACACAAAAAATAGGTGACTTGCAAGGGTGGATATATAAATCCTCAAAAGAATCCATTATGATTGATGACTAATAATTTTTGTTATAAACAAACTTAATCAGTATCAGATTGAGGTCCCAAGTTCCACAGAAATCTAAGACATAGGCATGAAGAATATCGTCCAGAACCTGAATAATATACTTTTACTAGCTGTTTGTCTTTAGATGGTAAGTTTTACTCAATCTGACCTGGGTCCCCATCACCTCCTAGAGACTCCTCTAGAACCTCAAAGAAAAACTATGATCCCTTTCTGAAAAAAAAAATAAGGAACCCATGTAACCTCACAACTTCCTACACATACATCTTTCCCATATCTTTAACTTTTTTGGTGTCTTTGATTAGAAAAAATTGAGATGAATTTTTCATCCAATCAATCACCACCTAGATAGAATTCATCCCTCAAGGAGTCCATGGTAATATAAAAATAAATACCATGGATATCTCATCTCATTTCCAAACATACACTGGAAGAGGATAAAGAAAACCATATGGTTTCAGATTCCTTACCTTTATCTGTTAGAAGGTGTAACGGTGGGACACATAATCAAAAATTTCACACTTCATACCTGGATACCAAAATCATTGTATCATATCATAATACATATTCATAGTGATCGGATGAATGGACCATAAAGAACTATGAAATCAAACAAAACTTATCTCCTCACTGATGTTGGGACAACAAACCAATCCGCAAAACAAATTATACCATTTGAAGAAATATACCAACTCAAAACAGTTTCCCCACCGTATAGGGTTTCTAAAATTACTCTAAACTCGTCATCCTACTACTAACTCTACATAATAGACTCAAGGAGAGGTGAAGATAATTGAACACTATTCAATGACATTCCAAAATATCTTGTGGGGGTACTTTCTTGCTAAGAGTGTCTGCAATGACATTCCCCTTCCCTGAGATTTAGGTGATATCAAAGTCAAACATCTGAAGGTATTCCACCCACCACCTCTTTCTAATATTCAAGTCCTTCTAAGAAAAGATATAACCTAATCTCTTATAGTCAAAAAAGATTATGAACCTTTCCCTAAAAAGATAATGTTTCCAACACTTAAGTTCATGCATAACTGTGGAAAGATCTAAATCATGAGTTGTGTAATTCTTCTCATGTGGTTTAAGATGATGAGAACCATAAGCCACCACATGATTATCCTACATAAGAACACAACCCAAAACAGTACCAAAAGCATCATAGAAAACCACATACCCCTTACCAGGATCAGGTAAGATCAAAATAGAAGCTGATGTCAGAAGTATTTTCATCTCATCAAAAGAGGAAATACACTTTACATCCCATATGAATTTCAACCCTTTCCTGTAATGATAATTCAAAGGTGATACCAATTGTGAGAAATCCTGAAAGAACTGTCGATAGTATCTAGAAAAACCAAGGAATCTCTGAATCTCAAAGACGTTACGTGGCTCCTCCCATGACAAGACAGCCTTTACCTTCTTAGGATCAACTAATAATCCATGATCAGAAATCATGTTCCCCAAGAACTTCACTTCTTGAATCCAAAAGTTTCATTTCAAAATATTTCTATACAAAAGGTGACTCCTTGATATTTCCAAAACCAAACCTGGATGGGGTTAATTCTCACACTTAGATCTTGAGTAAACCAAAATGTAATCTATGAACACTGCCACAAAAGCATCGAGATATTGATGGAATATCTGATTCATCAAATCCTTAAAAACTGCAGGATCATTTGTCAGACCGAATGGCATCACAAGATATTCATAATGTCCATACATGCTACTAAATCCATCTTCAGAATATTAGACTCCCAAACTCTAAGATGATGATAACCCAACCAAAGATCGATCTTTGAAAACCACTTCTCACCCTTTAACTGGTCAAACAAATCATCCACGTGAGGTAAAGGATACTTGTTCTTAACTGTTACCCAGTTCAACTTTTGATAGTCCACACAAAATCTAAGTGAACTATCTTCCTTCTTGTAAAAGAGCACTGGGGTTTCCCAAAGATAAAATATAGGGAGAACAAAACCTTTTTCACCAAATCTTACAACCAAATCTTAAGCTCTTTCAGCTCTATTGGTTCCATATGATATGAAGTTATCGATATGAGATACGTACCTGGCACCAGGGAAAATGAAAACTCTACCTATATATATGGTGAAATAATAGATAAATCATCTGATAAAATGTTAGGAAAAACCCCAAACAACGGTAGGAAGAATAATGGTAGAAGAAACGTCATTGGGCTCAACTACAACAGATGAAAACAAACTCTTGAGCTTTGGGTAGGAAGGTCATGCATGGAAAAACCTTGGATCTCACTCTCCCTGAAACACCCGTGAGTTACCATTGGTCATAAGAAAGGAGGCACAAAAAAGATAAAAATCAACCTCAGCTTGATGAGCAACAAGTCAATCCATCATGATGGTGATGTCAAACAAATATTGATTAAGAATAACAAAATATCAGACTAGATATATATCAGATATTGATAGTACACAAGAAGGACACTAAAACCCCTACTCTTTCCTCTTCCCTGGAGGTGTTATGATATAAATGACAAAGGATGTGAGTTCTGTTGGAAGGTTAATAATGTCAACAACACAACAAGATATAAATGTGTGGGAAGCACTAGTATCAAATAAATAAATTGCTAATGAGGATTCAATAAATATAGTACCTCTCATGTTACTGGGCTCGTGTCTACCTCCATTGGAAACTCATCTACTGCATGAGGATGATTCACTCCCGAGGCCTGTGGCAGGAGCCCTGTATTCTTTGAAGTATCTAACTGCGCTGCAGTAGCCTTTGGGGCTAATGATCCCTAACCATATTGAGGAGTAGAGATGTCCTAATAGAAGCATTGCGGATGACCGTAACACCCACAAATGTTACACATATTTGCTGGTGTAGGAATATAATGTTGGGTGTGTCCTACCTTGCCACACTGATGGAAATTCATAGGCACGCTATTGGCTATAACTGAAGGTGCTGAGGAGGCCTTCCACAGAGAACCACCTCTTCCACTCCTGTGATGATCCCTCCACTTTTAATTTTTCCCTGGTGTGCCACTGAAGCTACCACTAGGTGGAAGAGAAGAGGATGAAGATCCAACACTGCCTGCCATATTCATTTTTTCCATAATAGTCCTATCCACTATCTCAGTATTGGTCTAAATATTCAACATAAATTCCTACGATCTAATATCCATTATTAAACCCTTTAAGTACTTTTGAGCCTTCAGCTGGTAACTCTTCACCACCTATGGTGCAAAAAGAACCAAATCAACATACTGATTGGTGTATGCTGATACTGCACGCTCTCTCTACTGTAAAGATAGGAACTCCATATACATCGCAATCATCAATGACTATTGAAAAAACTACTAGAAGAAGAGAGTCTCAAAACCCTTCCAGTCTAAGCCCACATAATTATTAGCTTGTACTATGGAATCCCACCACTTTTTACTATGACCCTTGAGTCAAAACACCACACACTTCACCTTGATACTCTTAGGTGTATCCAATAATTTGAAGATCTTATCAATCTTTTCTAGTCAGTCCTCCTCCTCTTGAGGTTCATTTGTACCCTTACAGGAAGGTGGATTCTCACACAAAACTCCCGTGATTGATCCCTATCTTCTCTACCTCATGGTTTTACCTCAATGACTGCATTTTGAACTTAAGGTACATTATGATCAATAATATGAATTGCCATAATAATAGTCTCAATAAGATTATGATATATCGGAGGATTTCCTTGAGGAGCATCAGCAACACCCTCCTGAAGGACTCACAAAAAATGTCTCGGAGGCATACCGATGCACACTGAAACTGAAGAAATTATAAGATGATAGAAGAATCCCAATTCAAACTAGAAAACCCATAAGAAAAAACTAAGAATAACATAAAAACTTAAAATGGGAGACACACATCCCAACATCCCATGGTAACTCGAGTCTCATCATGACAAGAGTTGGCCAGGCACTCACTGTAATATACCTCTCAAGTCTCAAAAATCCTATCTCCAGTCTACCAAATGTCCCAAGATAAGGAATTTTGAGTACAAAACACCTCTGATACCAAACTGTAACAAACCTAATAGAATACCCTCTCAAACAGGTACCCAGCCCAACTCATCACATACCCGAAGGGCGTTCCTAATCCCCACGAGTTGGCGAATAGCACTCGGGTATCACATATCAACTAGAGGGAATGATTTTACCCAACCAGAAGTAACAACATGGAATATATTTAGATAAAAGATACAACTATGGAAGATATATATATACCATAATTGAAACAAACAGCAAAAACCAAACAACTCAAAGCAGCTACAATCTCCAAGTACAAGTCCACACATCAAAGGACAACAAAACCAGAACTGCTACTCCATATGATAGCTTGGGAAAACCCCACAATCTCACCACCATCTACCCATACTTAGCTGATAGAAAACCTCACTACCACACTATGGTGCCTTGTCTTTCCCTACATTGAAAGACATAACTAGGTCTATGCACCTCCAAAGGGGTATGCAAGGTGTGAGTTAACATGCTCAGTAGGGTCCCACCCTGGTGTTTCATAATAAGTCTCTATAAAAATAAATTAGGTAAGATAATTTTAAATAAAACATGGCATGATAAGAATAAAATCAGTTTTATCAAAATATTCATAAATATTCCTGTTTTCCTGAAAATTCCAAAATAATTCCAGGTATATCAATTTCAAGAATAATTTCCATTATCATTTATCAAAAACCAAATCATGCATATCACAGCCAAAAAATTACAAGTCCAAGAACAAGTAGATCACACCAAGGAACTGAACATGTCAGGCTAGTAGACTAATCATACCACAAAAAATGACTAGTGAAAAATAAGTCCTAAGAACACAGGCCTAAGGAGTATAGGAACGCCCCATGAGTGAACCCCCTGACAATGTCAAGATCGTGTCCCTAGAATAGCAGGCCTAGGGAGTATAGTAAATCCCCATGAGAAAAACTCTCGATAGTAATATGGACAATGGAAATAAGCTAAACCTTCCACCTATATACCCAAATCTTTCCATGTTCTGTATTTCATAAATCATTTCAATTCTTTGAAAATACCCATTTTTTCATTTACCAAAAACTAGTAAAAACCTACCTTTTACCTTGAATCCATTTACATACACAAAATAATAATATCAAATTTATTTATAAAATAATTTATAAAAATAGGAGCAATAAAATTCATCCAACACAGGCAGATATGGATCCAACTACCTCGAAACTTGGGTCACACATGCCCATAATGGGATCTACTTACAATAATTGGCCCCTAGAACAAGATCGCATAATAGAACTAGAGAGAAACAAAAGGAAACATCACTACAGATCAACGGACCTAATAACACAATGCAATGGTGCTACCATGGTCAATGTAACTAAGAACCAGAAAGGCTTACTCATCCAGAGAGATTCTATCTAACCACAATGGTGATCCAACATTGAACAAATCAATATAGAGCAAACAGAGACTCCCAAAATCATTGAAGAACCCTTCTAGATTAAGAGAAAGAAGGGATATGGAAGAATGAAATAAAATATCATTTGGGCGAAACCCTAAAATCCAACCTCTTGATAGTTACACAATGTATAACCCCTTTACATGCCATGTAATCCACGATTCTCAAGTACGTCAAAAAACCCATTGACTTTTTATATAAAACCAATATTTAAAAACTTACATGATGTGTAACTCCTACACGACATGTATTACTTTCACATTGTGTACCAAGTTCACGACTTGTGTCTGGAAACACAACTCCATTAAGCCATTTATACCCAGAATCCGTTAATTCAAACAAACATACATCCCAGAAATTTAGGTCATTTTCCCCAAAAATTGTTCTCCATCATCAGGAGTCCCAAGATGAATCCACTCAAAGAGTAAAACTATCAAGGATAAGGTAAATACCTGAAAGATGGTAATGGTATGTTTCAATGGTAGTCCACACATATGTATGAGCGATGCTTTTATTTCCTATTTTTTGAAAAGAAAGTGGAAAATAGTTGGGTAATAATCATAATAATATCTTTGTATATTTATGATACTAGATTCATCATGTTATGATCAATTTAAAATGTTTATGAAATGTGGAAGATGAAAATTAAATTTAATATACACAGTTAAGAGTTATACCTCTTCATTGAGAAACATCTTTTCACTTATACCTTAAACCATGAATGGATGGTATTCTAATAAAAAAATAACTCTAGGATGTGGGGTGGATGTTAGAAAAGTATTTAGTTAGGGTGTGGTCTGAGATTAGTGTCACTTTAAGTGTGGAGAAGAAAATATAGTGAGTTTCCATTTATAAGTGAGAGAGAGGACACAATTTGAATTTTTCAAAATATTTTCATATATTAATGTCTTACTAAATCCAAATGATTTCAAATTGCTCATATTAAAATAGAAGATGAGATAGGGTAAAATATGACTATAAAATAGGATTTAGAAAATTTTTTTGGTCATTTGAACAGTTATCATTTTATTTTTAACCCTTTTAATCCATTTTAACTCTTACAATAGTTACTAGCATTTTCAAAAAAGATACTATTCATAATGAAAAAAAATGAAAGTGGTCACATTAACAATTTTGAACATGAAAATTCAAAAAATGGATTTCATTTTTTCAATTTCATTTTCTAAAAGTGGAAGAAATTAAATTTAAATGAAACCCACAAATCTTGATGAAAAAGCAGTTTTCTAAAAAAATGCCTTTTATGTATAAAAATGTTTTTATACAAATATCAAGTGTAATATTCATTAAAATGGAATTTATTGGATTATATTTAATAAAAAATAATTAATAAAATTTTTAAATCAATTCAAAAAATGGTACTTTGTAATTACTTAAATGGAAAACATGGTTTTCTATAAAATTGGTATTTTTCACAATTTACTAAAACATTAATATTTTCAGAAAGATACCAAAATTTCACCATAAGATTATTTTGGTTTGATGATTTATAAAATGATATCCTTTTTATTAAATAAAATTTCTAAAAGTGAAAGAAATTAATTATAATATATGATATCAGAATATAATAAAAACCATTTTTATAGAAAACATATTTTTGAAGCATAAATTGATTTTACTGAATATTAAGTACTTAATTATTTTGATTTAATAAATAAATTTTCATTATATAAATATTTTATACATATTTTTATAAATTTGGTAATTATTATTCATTTTTTCAATTTAAATTCTAGGTTATATTAGTATATTATATCGCTTCTCATTTAAACTCAGAGTTGCGTGTAAAACAAGTTGTTGAATACTTCATGTTTAGTGAAAAGTACTATATATATATATAATATTAGGGTTTTATGTAATGAATTACCATTTTATATTGAAATGAATTCATTTTATTAACTACAACATGAGAGAAAAATAGTTTATATGGGTCATCAAAGGTTTTTATTTATGGATCACAACTTTATAGATTAAAAAAAATATTCAACGACACATAAGAATTTGATATTTATCCAAATATATATTAAGATAATTAGTATTTTAGGTGGGTGAAAAAAATTATGTCACATTTGGGAAGAAAAAAATATCTACTAATGACAAAAGTTTATGGAAGAAATGCTCAATCATTTTTTAGCTTCCATATTTGAGATATCATAAATTGAAATATAAAATTTATCTTATCCATGATGAAAAAAATATGATATTTTTATTTGAATTCTTTTAGATATTAAAGGAAATAAAATGGGAGTTTTAATACATGATTGGGAATAATATCAATAGGAATATATTTTGAGTTAACTCTAACTATTAATAGAAAATGGACATACTTACATTCATATTTTTATGAATTATCCATGCGGGGGAAAATTTCAATTTTTAATAGTACATACATGAATTAAGGTGCCTTATGGGTATACATTAAATGTAAAAAAAATTATTATTAAATTATTTCAAGTTAATATGCATGAACTCTCATGAATTTCATATTGTGATACAACAACTGTTTCTAGTTTCATTACACATAATATTATTAATCAGTTTTATCATAGTTATTTTACAAGGCTAAATGCCATACTTATTAAAATATTACCCTTGGTGATGTGGAGGTGAGTCACACTTTTAAAGAAATGATTTTAAAATCTTAAAATATATTATAAGTCTTGGAGGATTCATAATGGCTTTACAAAATAAATAAAATAAACTTAAAATAACATTATTTTAAAGGGAAAATATATATTTGGTTTTGGATCCTATTTATATTACTTATTACATAACTTTTGGGTCATTGTGATGTCATAAAACACAAAGTATATCTATACAATATTTAATTTTTACCCAAAAATCTGACTACCTCCGAAAATTATGAAAAATTCACTGTTGGATAATTTTGATATCCTGATTCCAAAAATAATATTTATTTTATATAGATAATTTTATAAATATATGAATTTTCACTTTTAAAATAAAAACATTTATTGAAAATGACGGGTTTTTGACAATAACATTTTTTTAACCCTTATAAAAATTACATTTGACTTCATAAAAATTATATGATCATTTATATTTAATAAAAATTATTTAATAATAATATTTTATTAAATAATATTTTTTTTAAATTCTATTAATTCATCAAAATAGATTCCTTAATTAAATTTGAATATTAAACAAAAATAATATTTGTGTTTTATTGAATCAAAACAAAAAACATTTATAAAGTAACAAGAGGAGCATCCAAACAATGGGAGAAGGAATCATGAACTTCATGACGATGCTCTATCATCTGACTTAGGTTATGAATAGAAACTTGTATCAAGAGGAGCATCCAAACACCCATAATAGAGAACAAACCACAATTTAGATCTTCATGTGACAAAGGTCTCCTACTTTCAATGGATCATCTGATCCCTTAATCATGGAACAATGAATCAATTCCATTGAGAAGATCTTCTTAATCCTTAAATGTTATAAATAAGAGAATGTTCTTCTGGTTTTTTATCATATGGAGGGAGAAGTTGATCGGTGGTGGACATTGATCGTGAATATGAAGCCTGAGGAAGAGATCGAAGCAATGGAGTGGAAGGAATTTCCAAAAATGTTTTTTGATAAATATTTTCCTCGCACTCTCTAACTTAAAATGGAAAAGGATTTCCTCACCCTAAAGAAAAAATATGACGGATCTATCAGGGCATACAAGGCAAACTTCATGAGATTTACACGATACGCCTCTGGATTTATCGTTACCCCTGAATGTAAGGCTGGACGCTTATTTGGTGGGTTAAATCCTAGTCTAAGAAAAGCCCTAGCAATCCATGACTTTGATAGCTATGAGGAAATTGTGTTATGTGCCCTAAAAGTTGAAATAAAGATTCATGGATCCCAAGGGTATTATGAGGATAAGAAGTGGAAAGTGGAGTTTATTTCGGATGGTCCGATGGAGAAATCAATCGGTGCTAGGAAATTTCAGCATCCCACTTGTCAAAGGTCTGGAAAGAAGCACCCCAGAAATTGCCTAAGGGGGGCGAAGAAATTATTTAGGTGAGGGAAGGAAGGAAACCTATCTAATAATTTATGACAGGAGAAAATCGATAATTTGACATAGGAAAGGAATGCTCCAATCAACCCTCAGCGCATTATTCATTACTACAACTGCAAGGAACCAGGGAATTTTTCAAACCAATTCCCTAAGCCAAGGGTTTTTAGAGCCAACCAATAACCTCCAAGGCAATAAGGGTGAACTTTTACCATCACTACTACTGAAGTGAATCCCGGCAACAAAGTGGTGATAGGTGCGTTGGTTATTCATTCAAGAATAGTGAATGTACATTTTTATTCTAGTTTTACACATTCCTTTATTTCACAAAAATTTAGTAGAACTATTCAAACACCACTACAAATCATGGAAGTAGAGATGTCGATGAAAATGATAAATGGGGTAATTATTGCATCCCATCTATATAACTCCTACCCTATCACAATTTTTGGGATGAACTTCCCAATGAACCTTGTCATACTTCCTTTGGTGGAATTTGATGCAATTATGGGCATGGATTAGTTTTCCCTGTATAAAGCCAATATAAATTTCCATGAGAAGGAAATCGCTCTCCATATGAAAAATCGACCCCCGATTCTGTACGAGTGCAAGGAGGAGGAGGAATATTATTTAACACCATAATCTCAATCATGGATATTATTACCCTATAAGCATGCTTATCTAGCTCAAATGATTTAGTCTAAGGAAATGACCATCCTAGAAGATATTCCTATTGTGAGGGAATACACTGATGTGTTTCCCAAGGAATTTTCCGGTCTTCCTCCTAGCAGGGAGGTTGAATTTTCAATCGAGCTTATACCTAGGGCATTGCCAATATCCAAGACTCCATATATGATGGTTTTTGTAGAACTTGAGGAGCTAAAGAAACAACTACAAAAGAATCTGGATAGAGGAATTATATGTCCAAGTGATTCACCATAGGGTGCATCAGTCATCTTCGTCAAGAAGAAGGATGGGTCAATGTGTCTTTGCATTGATTATCATGATCTCAATAAGATCATGATAAAAAAAGTATCTTATGTCATGGATTAATGACTTGTTTAATCATCTACGTGGATCACAATACTTCTCAATGTTGGATCTTTGGTTAAGATATTATCAAGTAAGGGTGAATAAGGAAGATATCCCCAAGGCCACTTTTTGTAGAAGGTACGGGCACAATGAGTTCATATTGATGTCATTCATGCTCACTAATGCTCCAGAAATATTTATGGACTTGATGAATGGAGTCTTTAGAGATTACCTTAACAAATTTGTGATAGTATTTATAGATGATGTCCTAATATACTCCAAAAGAAAGGAGGAGAATGAGGAGCATTTGAACGTTGTGTTAAAGACCTTACAAAAGGAGAATCTTTATGCCAAGTACAGAAAGTGTGAGTACTGGCTGAAGGAAGTCTCATTATTGGGACATATCATCACAAGAAATGGGATATTTGTAGATCCTTCAAAGATAAAAGAAATCGAATGATGGTTGAGGCCAACATCTGTGACAGATATCCATATTTTCCTTTGGTTATCTGGGTATTATCACTGATTTGTGAGAAATTTCTTATGATTATCAAACCCTCTTACCAAGATAACTTGAAATAAAGTCAACTTTTCTTGGAATAATGAATGTGAAGAAATCTTTAAGGATTTAAAACGGAGTCTTATCACTGCCCATGTGCTCACACTACCCACAAGTGGAGAACTTTTCATATTATTCAGCAATGATTCAAATAATGGATTGGGCTATGTGTTAATTCATAATGACAAATTCATTGCCTACGCCTCAAGGTAGTTGAAATTTCATGAGCAAAACTATCCCATGTATGATCTAGAGTTGGCTGATTTGATCTTTGCATTGAAAATATAGCAACATTATCTCTATGGAGAGAAGTGTGAGATATATACTGATCACAAGAGCCTCAAATATATATTCACATAAAAATAGCTTAATATGAACCAATGAATATGGTTAGATATGATCAAGGACTATGACTTCTCAATTCACTACCATCCTGGTAAATCAAATAAAGTGGTGAATGCTCTAAGTATAAAGGATCATGTATCTTTATCAATGATGAGAATTAAAAAGGACTTGATCTTCTTAGATTTAAAAAGGATGGACATGGGAATCATAAAGGAAGGAACATCATCAATCCTTTCACAAATTATTGTATGACCGTCTCTTTTGGAAAATATAAAGGATGTGCAAAGGAATAATGTGAGAATTCAGAAGAAAGTGGAAACTATAAGAAAAAATAAATCCTCAGAGTTCAATGTTGATGAAGAATGAATTGTAAGATTTGGGTCAAGACTATATGTTATATCAAATCCTAAGTTAAAGAAGTAATTGTTGGATGATACATATAGTTCGACTTTCTCCATTCACCCAAGAAGCACGAAGATGTATCAAGATCTCTGTGAGCACTATTGGTGGGAAAATTTGAAGAAAGAGATCACTGAATATACATCAAAGTGTCTGGTATGTCAGCAAGTGAAGGCTAAAAGGTACAATTCTAAGGGGATGATGCAACCATTACTCATACTAACATGGAAATGGTAGAACATCACCATAGACTTTGTCACCAGACTTCCAAAGATATTCAGGGGAAACAATGATATATGGGTTGTTGTGGGTCATCTTACAAAGACATATCACTTTATAAAAATTCATGAGGACTTCTCACTAGATTAATTGGAATAGGTATACATCATATAAGTGTTAAGGCTACATGGAGTACCACTATTGATTGTATCTGATCGAGATCCAAGATTCACCTCCAAGTTCTAGAAAAGTCTCTAGCATTCTCTAAACACTGATATGAACTTTAGTACGGCCTATAATCCTCAAACTGATGGCCAATCTGAGTGGACTATTTATACACTAGAATATATGTTGCAAGCATGTTCTATAGACTTCAAAGGTGTATGGGACCAACATCTTCCTTTGTTTGAGTTCTCTTACAACAATATTTTCCACTTGAGAATCCAAATGGTTCCCTATGAATCCCTTTATGGGAAGAGGTGTAGAACACCTACATGTTGGGATGAAGTTAGGGAAATCAAACTACTAGGTCCTAAAATGGTTGAGGAAATGGTGGATAAGGTTAAAACCATTCAGCAACACATTAAAGTTGCTCAAAGTCGATAGAAGAGCTATGCTGACAATCATAAATGATACCTAGAGTTTGATGTTGGAGACATGGAATTCCTATACATATTTCCATGGAATAAAGTGATGATATTTTGGAAGAATGGAAATCTTAATCCAAGGTACATTATCCCTTTTTATATCCTTGATCGCATTAGAGTGGTGGCCTATCGACTAGCACTCTCACTGAACCTATCTCAAGTATATGATGTATTCCATGTATCCCTCTTGAGAAAATACATACCAGACTCCTCACATGTACTCAATCCATAGGTGGTACCATTGGAGAATGGTCTTTCCTATGAGGAGAAACTGGTGAAGATATTAGATCGTAGAGAAAATGTTCTACAAAATAAGACAATGCCCCTTGTCAAAGTGTTGTGGAGAAACCACAAGTTTGAAGAAGCGGCAGAAACCAAAGGAAGTGATGAAGTAGAGTTACCCTCATCTATTTTATTATAGGAAAAGGAAAAAATTTAGGGTGAAATTTCTTAATGGGGGAATATTGTAACAACTTGAACTATTATAAATAAAAATCCATTTTTTTGTTTTAATTAAATGTCTTATTAAGTAATATGGTTATAGAAAACACATGCACTTATTTTTTTTATTATATCTAATTGGATTTAATTGACCATTAAGAATCATTAGCATTGATAATATAATATTTGAATAGTGATCACATGATTAGTATAAATATAGGGTTTTAACAAATCCAATTGTCACAAACAAGGGAAGTGATGACCTCAACTAGTAGGATTGTACCCTATGAAGCCCATTTATCAGAGCTTCAGAGGGAGATAGGATTTCTGGGATCTTCCCTTGACCAAGACCAAGTTAATATCTAACAACTTAAGTATGAGTGAAACCATTTACAAGAGAAGTTCGAGCTCATCGAGATCACGACTTAAATCATGTTCATCGAACCATCCCATGAAAGTCCAACCATCGCGTACCTTACCCTTAGGGAGTTTGTTGGTGTATTAAAGAGATACGTAACAAGACCCTAAAAATATGAGTATGTATATTATTTTTTATATAATAATGAATATATTTCCATCCTATTATTTTTATTTTATAAATGATTTTTATTTTGATTCAATAAAACGCAAAATAGTATTTTTGGTTAATATTCAAATTCAATTAAAGAATTTATTTTGATGAATTAATGTATTTTTTTAATAAATAATATTTTAATAAAATATTATTATTCAATAACTTTTATTAAATATAAATGATCATATAATTTTTATGAAGTCAAATGTAATTTTTATAATGGTTCAAAAAAATGTTATTTTCAAAAACTCTTCATTTTTAATAAATGTCATTTTTATTTTAAAAGTAAAAATTCACATATTTAGAAATTATTTAGACAAAATTAATATTATTTATGGAATCAGGACATCAAAATTATCCAACGGTTAATTTTTCATAATTTTCTGATACTTTCAAATTTTCGGGTAAAAATTAAATACCGTATAAATATACTTTGTGTTTTATGACATCACAATGACTCTAAATTGATGTGATAAGTAATATAAATGGGATACACTAGAAAATATATTTTTTCCATTTAAAATAATGTGATTTTAATTTTATTTGATTTATTTTGTAAAGCCATTATGAATACTCTTAGACTTAAAATATATTTTAAGATTTTAAAATTATTTCTTTAAGAGTGTGACTCACCTCCACATCACCAAGGGTAATATTTTAATACGTTCATCTCTTGAACTTTTAAAATAATAAAAATAACTCCCCTTTGGCAGAAACCATGGGCTAAAACCATGGTAAGGTTTGTGTTTTTGGATATTTTTTTGTGTGGAAGTCAAAACCAAAATAATAAAGAAATCTCCCTCTTTCCCTATATAAACCCACCCAAGATCCCTTTTCTATTCACTCAAACTCCTTGGAGCACATACATACTCTTCCCTCCACTATCTAGAGTCCTCCCAAGGTTCCCCAAAGATTTCAATAATCCCCTCCCAAACCTTTGGAGGCACACACTCAAGTAAGAGATCTTCTAATCTCCTCTTTTATCAAGCACTCCTTTTATGTTGTGTCTTTTACTTTGCATTTAATTATGATGGGATATGATATTACATATTCCCCTTACTTTCCATTTGATGTATAAATTATGAGAGCTTACTTTCACTCTCATTAAGCCTCTCGTGATCCTTTATGTACACTCGTTACCATGTTAAAATTTTGTAAGAATTATTTTCTTTATTCATGTTTCTTCATTACCTTATGCCTTTTATTTCCAAATTTCTAATGTTGGGATATGTTTTCTCATTTCCCTATTACGTCCCATTTGATTTCCAAATAATGAGACCCATTTTCACCCTCATCAACCATTTTTATGAATTTTTAAGTAACACTGTTATGCTGCCGAAATTTTACCATGATTTTCCATGCCAAAACAATTATGTAGTGAATACCATACCCATTATTTAATCAATATCATTCACCGTTATGCACATATACTTATTGATTTAAGACTTACATTTATGCAATCTACATTACTTAATCATGGAATAAATTATGATGATGAATTAATTCATATTTTATAATCTATGTGGAACACTTAAGCATGAGAATGAAATGATTATGATGGGTGCGCCCAGATAGCACTCCAATGCATTGGGTAATGTTTAGTATCACGATACTTCATGTTGGGATAAGGGTGTACCTTATTCCTTTATGGGACTTTATCCACCATGAATTCTTGGTGGTTTAGCCTTGACCTATGTTCATGATTCAATGTTTTATGTTGTTGCCACATTTCTCATGTTATGATTATCATGTTATATCATGTCTTATTATTCATGTTCCTTTTTTTCCTCATTGATATGTCTATTGTCTAACATGTATCACTTATACCATGTTTATTCCCTTATTGGACTTCATGAAAATGTCACCAAAGTCCATCACCAAGGTGTTATAAAAATTACCAAGGTTATTCACCAAGGTATCGTGAAACTTTTCATCTCTAGAGATTAAATTATTTACCCAATGCATTGGATCGCTACCAGGTACCACCCTTAATATGTATTTATTTTCATGTGATACACATATATCATAAACAAACATTTAATAAATAACCCAAAAAAATAAAATAAATGGGTTTCATTTCAAAATCGTGATGTTTTAAAAGTGATTAAAAACTTGATTTCACTAAGTTATCCCATGTAGTTTTAAGTTCGAAGAAGTATTTTGATCATGTTAAAGAAGTTTTCAGATAGCACTCCAATGCATTGGGTAAAGTTTAGTATCACGATACGTCATGTTAGGATAAGGGTGTACCTTATTCCTTTATGGGACTTTATCCACCATGAAGTCTTGGTGGTTTAGCCTTGACCTATGTTCATGATTCAATGTTTTATGTTGTTGCCACATTTCTCATGTTATGATTATCATGTTATATCATGCCTTATTATTCATGTTCCTTTTGTTCCTCATTGATATGTCTATTTTCTAACACGTATCACTTATACCATTTTTATTCCCTTACTGGACTTTATAGATCACCCCTTTCTTATTTATGTCACCAGGTTATCCCATGCAGTTTTAAGTTTGAAGGAGTATTTTGAGCATGTTAAAGAAGTTTTCAATAAAGCACGTTACGGAAGTTTTTAATAATTTCATTATATCTTATGTTCAAGATGTTATGTTATGTACCTAATTCCAAAAGATGTTAGACTTATCAATTTTTTGGGTTGTATTAAGTGTAATTTTATGTAATAAATCAAGTATTAATGTGTAATAAAGAGTAGGGTTGTTATAAGAAGCATCTGAAACACTATATTGGTTAGTAGGGGGGCCATTTTGAAATATGATAGCATGGTATGGGTATGAAATTAATGGGTATAAATTTCATATCAAAGAACCTGATAAATTTTTCTTTAGGCTATACTACGACTTTTATTTCTAAAAAATTGTCTTCTAGATTACCCTACACTAAATGTCTCAAATTTGTATGGGTACCAAAAATATTTTCTATTAATCCAGTTAGACCCAAACTAGTCTGAGTACCAAAACAACCATATGCTTGATTTGTTTTATAGGAAACCTACCTAAAGAGTTCTAAAGTCACATGGTATATGGACAGCGGATGCTCAAGGAACATAACTGGTGAAATATCTAACTTCTTATCTTTTAACTCTTGTGGTGGAGGTACTGTCACTTTCGGTGACAACTCTAAAGGTATGGTTAAAGGTTTTTAAGAAGTAGTTATATTAACTTCTATTATAATTTATCAAGTACTATTTATAAAGGTATTACAACACAATTTTATTAGCATATCACAACTTTGTGATGATGGTATGAGTGTAAAATTGAAGATAATAAATGTCTTGTTTATAAATATAGTTTTGTTTTGTTTTATGATGATAGAAAAGAAAATATATATTCTATTGATTTTTTAGAACTAACTCGGTAGAATGTAAAATGATTAAATGTTTTAGATATAGATCATATTATGTAGAACATAAGGTTGGGACATGTTCATCTTCGACAGTTGTACAAGCTGGATAAATATGAACAGGTTTTAGAACTTCCAAAATTCAGTACATGTAAGTATTATGTATGTGATTCTTGTCTAAAAGGTAAGAAACACAAAGTCTTAAATCTGTTAATATGGTTAATACTTCTAGATGCTTAGAACTGCTTCATCTTTATTTATTTGGACCCATGAGAATTGCTAGTTTAGGTTTTAAAAGATAAGTGTTTGTAATTATTGATGATTTTAGTAGATATACTTGGACCATATTCTTATCTCATAAAAGTGAAACCTTAAACAAGTTTTTTACATTCTGTAATCAAATTCAAAATAAAAAATGTCATTTAATTTTTTCTATTATAAGTGATAAAGGAGGAGAATTTGTTAACTTAGATTTTGAAAAATTATGTGAAACTAATGGACTTTTTCATAATTTATCTGCCCCTAGAACACCACAACAGAATAGTGTTGTAGAGAGGAAAAATCAAACTATTTAAGAAATGGAAAGAACAATGCTTAATGAATTCAACCTTCCAAAATATTTTTGGACTGAATCAGTTAACACTAAGTGTTGTATCTTAAATAGAGTTTACATCATACCCTTGTTAAAGAAAACTCTATGAAAATTTTAAGAATAAGAAACTCAAAATTAGTTATTTTAAAGTTTTTGGATGTACTGTCTATATTTTAAATACTAAGGATAATCTGGACAAATTTAATTCTAAAAGCGATGAAGGTATCTTGTCAGGATACTCTAATAACAGTAAGACTTATAGTGTATATAATAAGATATCTATGAAAATGGAAGAATCTTTGCATTTTAATTTCATTGAAAATAATGAAAAACATAGTACTAATTCTATTAATAATAATGAAGATTTTAAATAATTCAACTTTGATGAAGATAAACCTAAAAATACTAATGCATCAGTTGAGGGGGGGCATATATAATCTCAATATTATCCTTTAATTTGGAAAACTCACAAAGATCGCTCTTTAGAAAATGTTATAGGAAATGTTCAATCTAGAATTAGGACTAGAAAATCTTTTTGAATTTCTGTGCTAATTCTACCTTTATAACTGATTCAGTGCCTGTTAATTTTAAATAAGATTTGAAAGATTCTAACTGGATTAATACCATGTATGATGAACTTGACCAATTTGATAGAAATAAAGTCCAAAATCTAGTTGAGTCACCTAAAGATATGCATCTATAGGAACCAAATGGATTTTTCAAAATAAATTGGATGAGTCTGGTAATATAGTTAAAATTAAGGAAAGATTAGTTGCCCAATGTTATCTTCAAGAAAAAGGAATTGATTTTAAAGATTCATTTGCACTTGTTTCTAGATTATAATCTATTCATATTTTATTAGATTTTGCAAGTTTTAAAAAATTTAAAATTTTTCAAATGGGTGTAAAAAAGTGTCTTTTTAAATGGTGTGATTTCAGAAGAGGTTCGTGTTAAACAACCACCTGGTTTAAAAAATAATGAATTTACAAATCATGTTTTCAAACTACCTAAAGCTTTATATGGTCTTAATCAAGCTCCTCAAGCGTGGTATAAAATACTAACTCTGTTTTTAATTCAAAATGATTTTGTTAAAGGTAAGGTTGATCCAACCTTATTTATAAAAAGAGTTTCAAATGATATACTAATTATACATATTTATGTTGATGATATTATTTTTGGTTCTACAAATGACCAACTCGATAATGAGTTTTTAAAATTAATGACAAATGAATTTGATATGATCCTAATGGGGGAATTAAAAGTTTTTCTTGGTTTACAAATTAATCAAAGGAAAGATGGTATTTTCTTAAATCAATATAAGTATGCAAAAGAACCCGTAAAAAGGTTTGGACTTGATTATTATAAAACTATGAGAACCCCTATGATCACAAATTATAAACTGGTTGCAGATGAATCTATAAAGTCTATTAGTGATAAATTGTATAGAGGTGTGATAGGAATCCTTATGTATCTTACTGCTTCTAGGATAGATATTATGTTTGTTGTTTGTATGTGTGCTAGATATCAGTGAAACCCCAAAAAAATCACCTTAAAGCTATTAAAGTATTAATAAGATATATCAAGGGTGCTATTTGAACTGGACTATTCTATTATAATGAGAATTGTTTTTATTTTTTGTCTTACTTTGATTCTGACTTTAGAGGTTGTAGACTTGATCAGAAAATCACTACAGGTATGTGTCACTTTTTTAGGAAAAAGCTTAATTTCATGGAGCTCTAAGAAACAAATTTCAGTAGCACTGTCAATAGCTAAGGCTAAATATGTTGTTGTTGCTAGTTGTTGTTCACGGATTATTTGGATAAAACAAACTTTGTATGATTTCAATATTAGTTTTGATAAAATTCCAATCTACTATGATAACTCAAGTGATATTTCAGTTTCTAAAAAACCTCTTCAACACTCTAGAACTAAACACATTAATGTTAGATTTCATTTCCTTAGGGATCATGTAAATAAAGGTAAAATATGTTTAGAATTTGTTCCTAATGAGAAAAAATTAGCTGACATTTTCACAAAACCCTTGGATTCTATTAAATATGAGAAAATGAAATTTGAATTGGGTATGTTAGAAGCTTAAAATATCTGTTAGTATAATCTTTGTCCTTAAACATTTTTTTACTTGAGTTCTCTATCTCATTATTATTTCAGTTCCTGCTTGTATTGTGGTTACCGCTTACCCTCAAAGCGACTCTTTTGAAAATAATATATATATATATATATATATATATAATTTTCATGTATCATACTGTGCAAAAATGCATTGTTGAACTATAACACTATCTTAATTCTTCTTTCTTTGAGTATTGTATCTTTTTGTTTACTCTCATGATAATATTTTACCCTGTTACTTTTACTGTTGTTGACTTTTGATTAAAAGGGAATATCTTTTATATATTAATATATCATTTGAAAAAATTCGAAAAGGGGGAGATTTTTGTTGAAAATTTAATAAATGTTTTTTTTTGTAATTTACAAAAAGGGTGGAGTTTGTTAGTATTTGAAAGTGGTTTCAATAACTTAATAGTTTTAGTTGTTTTGATAAATTACTCTAAATTATCCTTTTATTAAATTCCCAAGTGCTTTAATTAATTATCTCTATTTTTATGTATTAAAAATGTTTATGTAAATATTTTAAATTAATACTTCATGTTATTATATTTTTTATTTAATTTAAGTTTAATTCTCATAAGTAAAAAAATGACATCCTTTGTGAGTCACTTGGCTAGCCCTCAACCACTTAGGGGACCCATTGGGTCAACCCCATGGGAAGGCCCATCAAAGTCATTCCACAAGGATGCATTGGTTCTCAGTGTGCATGGTGCATGCATATCGTGTGTGGGGCCATGTATAAGGCCCGCAGAGCGTGCCTGCAAGCGCATGGGTTGGGAATAGGTTTCCCATTAGGTCGTAGGCCCATGCGTGCAACGTATAAATCGGTGTTAATCCTTAGTGGCTAGCTTGAACTGAGGATCAACATGCCCTTCTTAATATCTCACTCGGCCTCCATATCTCTAAACTGATTTGGGACTTGTTTTTAATATTACTGTTCATCCGTCTTTAAAATCTTGTACAATAGAAGTGAGTTCCTTAGCCATCGGATCTGATCTTTTCCACAGTTTGATCTCCCGTCCATTTATTTTGAACTCCCATGCCTTTAAGTTTCAATTTCATCCATCTTCTTCGGGCAACGACTCGTTTTCCAGTACGCCCACAACTTTTAAAAAAACTCCATTGCTTCTTTCTAAGTTTCTTCAAACCTGTTGTTTTATCTCATTTGGTTTAGGATTCTCTTTGTGCATCTTCTTTCAAGTTTCAACACATCGACAGGAGCCACTACTTCACTGGTTCGAAGCACTTTCCTTTGGTTGGTTAGTTGACATTGATTCACAAGTCACCGTTGGGATCAACGGTGAGTCAAGTCACTATCAGACATCAACGGTGAGTAGAGTCACCATTGGACACCAACAGTGAGTCAATTCATCATTGGGTATCAATGGTGAGTCATTCTCACTCACCCTTGGACTTTAGTGATGGGTTATTTTTACCCACCAGTTGTCTCGTCTTTGTTATACAGAGCCTTCATAGTAGGTTTATCAAGCTCCCACGAGAGCTTCTCCTTCTTCGATCGGATATTGTGGATGTTTCTTTCTATTTGAAGTTGTTTTTATTTTTTATCAGAAGTTTATTCATCTGTTGTTTCATTCTATATAAAGCAGCTTCTTTGGATTATTTTCAATTTTCCACCATTGGACTTCACCAATGGTAGCACCATCTTCAGGTGCAAAAAAGCTTGGCAGCAGATTCCTTTTTCATTCTTTATGTTTTCTTTTATTATTTTATGCATCATTGAGCAACAATATTTTTTATTTCATAAGTCATCATTGAACACCTCCAACGGTAGCTCATGATTCATCGATGGACACCTCCAACGATGAGTCATGAGTCACCGTTGGACATCCAATGATAGCATTTTTTTATTGCTTCTCCTGAAGCCTTTGGTTGCTCAGAAGCTTGAAATAAGTTTTCTTTTTTGTTGGATCCTTTTATTTTTACTTGAAATTGCAACGGTAGTATCTGCTTTATTTTCAGCGGTAGGTCATGAGCCACCGCTCTCTATTTTCAGCGGTAAATCATGAGCCACTGTTAGTTAAAATTTTATGTTTCTAAAATTTCATTTCTTATTTCAATTGATGTTATTAAAATATATTCTTTTGTTATTTTTTTATTATTTTATGTTGAAATATAATTGCAACGGTGTATAAAAAATAATTGCATCATTATTTTTTGTACACTTTTTTATGTAGATTGATATTCATGTGATGCATTGTTTTACAACATTTTGTTATCTTTACATTCTAGAAGAATATTTTTTTTATTATAATTGTGAATTTTTTAAAATTGATATACTTAACATATTAATTGTTTTTTATTAATATTTAATGAAGAAATATAAACTTCATTTATTCTATTTTTTTCAGTGCGCTTTTAACAAATAAAGTTAACATTCATATTTTCTATTGTTATACACTAAGAAGTGTCGTGCAAATATTGGTTATGGACACGCTCCTAGAGAATCGTGCTTTTAATGATCTAGAAGATCTCTTCAAGGAACAAAAACATATACCAATGTAGATCATTCAAAAAGAATGAGAATGAAACAATTTCTACTACTCTGAATCGATTAAGAAACTTCTTCGACTTCTGTTCTTTTGCTGTGATCACTAAGAATCTCCATCGCTTTCATCTTCCACCATTGGAGTGAACAAAGAACTTGAGATGCACCGAATTCTACACCATCTACTCATCTATTATTTTAATTGTTTCTATTATTTCTCTATTTTAATTCTTCTTACTATATGTTTGTCCTCTATAGTTCAATTTAATCTTTTCCCATCCAAAAGATATCTCTTTGGGTTATTCATCCCATCTAAAAGGAAGGTCGGGTTGTTCCTCCCATATAAAAGGAAGGTAGGTTGTGACTCCTTCAAAAGTCAAGGGTTATACCACCAAGTGTGACAAGGGTACATTTCATTTGTATGTAATTAGGTTGTCACTCATTCAAAAGTGAGGATCTAGTTAATACTAATCTCCTCGTAGAATAGAGGATATTGATGAGAGGACTAGGATCTTGGTGATCCAAACCTCTATAAAAAAAATTGTGCGTTATCTGTTTTTATGTTCGCTGCATTTTTAACATTGTTCTAACTTTGATATAATAGTATTTGTTTCAATAATTCAAAAAAGAATATTCACTCCCCTCTAGTCATTACTTCCATACCAAGGGATGTAATAGGGAACTCTCAAGTGTTACAAGGAGAATGAGATTTGAGGTCTAGTCAAGCATGGCCTTCTCTATCGGAGCTTGCTAAATCGATATCCTCATTTTCGATTGAGATTGATAAGGAAACCTTGAGTTGTGAACTTCCTTCGGTGGTTAAAGAGTTTCTAGAGGTGTTTCCAACCGAATTTCTTGGTCTACCTCCAAAGAGTGAAGTAGAGTTATTGATTGATTTAGTACCAGGGACCTGACCAATATTTATTCCTTCTTATAATATGGAGCTGACATAATTGAAAGAGTTGAATATTTTGTTGGATGATTTGGAAGTCAAGGGCTTCATCCGTCTAAGTGTATCGTTGTGGGCATCCCCAATGCTCTTTTCCAAGAAGGCTAATGGAACTCTTCATTTATGCATTGATTATTGAAAGCTCAATTGGGTGATGATCAAGAATGAGTATCCCTTGCCCCACATTAACATTTTTTATCAATTAAAGAGGTAAATGTGGTTCTTGAAGATTGATCTTCGATCTGGATACCACCAACTCAGAATTAAGTATTTGGATATTCTAAAGACTTCCTTCAGGATCACTTATGGTCACTTTGAATATCTCATGGTGTCATTTGGTCTGACTAATGCTCCTACAATTTTTATGATGTTGATGAACCGGATATTTGACTATTACCTAGATTCATTTTTTATGGTATTCATGGATGATATCTTTGTTTATTCAAGAAATAAGGAATATTATGAGCTTCACCTAAGAATTGTTCTAAGAACCTTGAGAGATTACCACCTTTATGTTAAGTTATCGAAGTGTCGCTTATAGATGAGAAGTTAAATTCTTGGGACATGTAGCCTTGGAACATGGCATCTCAGTTGACCCTGAAAAGGTGAAAGTTGTCGTGTCATGTGAAGATCCAAAAAATGTTTTTGAGATTCAGAGCTTCTTGGGTTCATTAGGGTATTACTGATGGTTTGTAAAGGATTTCTCGAAGCTAGCATCGTCATTGATAGCCCTCACTAGGAAGGGACTGATATTCTCCTACAATTCAAGGTGTCAGGATTCCTTTGATGGATTGAAATGTCGTTTGACTCTAGCTTCTATTCCCAACTTTCTAAAATCCATGCATGGATACATAGTGTTTTGTGATGCTTCAAATGCAAGTTTGGTCCATGTCCTTATACAGGGGGTCACATGGTGGTATATAGTTCATGTCATCTTCGACCGCATGAGAAGAACTACCCCACCCATGACAAACAGATTGTTACAATCATGAAAGCCCTTAAGAGTTGGTGACATTACCTTTTTTGGGAAAGTTTCACTATCTTTTCTGACCATAAGAGTTTGGGATATATCATTTCTCAGAGAGACTTGAACCTCAAATAGAGGCGGTTGGTGGAGTACCTATAGTTGTTTGATTTCAAAATCAATTATACCCCAAGAAAGGGGAATGTTTTTGTCGACGCCCTTATTGGAAGTTTCCCTCTCAGGCTGTGATAGAGTCCAAGTACAAATGGAACCTCATGGAACTTCTCACTAGGATGCACTTGGATGTAAAGGATGAAGGCACTAATGTTTCTATGTTGTGTATACAGTTAAAACAATCTCTTCTCGAGTTGATATTCCAATAATAGGAGTGGGATGGAGAATTCTAGGGTATTAGGAATTCTTCATATGGTGGGGAGACCATTGTTGAGTGATCTCTATCCCCCGAGGGTGTTCTTTTTTCTAGAACTAGTGTGTTGTTCCTTCACCCATGAAAAAGTTTATAATGGAGCAGTGTCATTGCTCTCAGTGATTCATTCACTCAGGAACTACTAAGATGTATTATGATATGAAGCGTCAGTTTTGGTGGCCCGGTTTGAAGTGGGACATAGCTGATTTTGTATCTCATTGTTATACATGTCAACAGGTTAAGGTTGAGCACCAAAATCCTTCTGATTTACTCCAGCTGCTCATTCTACCTCTATATAAGTGGGACGAAGTGTCCATGGATTTCATCATTAGACTGCCATTGAATTCCATAGGAAATAATTTCATATGGGTGGTGATTGAATGATTATCTAAGTCAGCTCATTTTATCCCAATATGGGATACTGCAAAGGTTGAAAACTTCATAAAGTTGTACGTGCAAGAAATTGTAAGGTTCCATGGGGTTCTGTCAACTATCATTTTGAATATAAACCCTCGATTTACCTCTCGGTTTTGGAAAGTCTTATAGGAGGTGATGGGTTCCTAAGTTAGATTGAGTACAGCCTACCATCCTCTAACGGATGGTCAAACCAAGTGAGAAAATCGAATTATGGAACATATGTATTGTGCTTATGTCCTAAACTTTAGTGGTTCTTGGGATTACCATTTGGAAGTGGTTGAATTTTCTTACAATAATAGTTATTAGTCATCATTAGAATGGATCCATTTGAATCCTTGTATGGTCGTCCTTGCATATCACCTCTCTATTGGTCTGAGGTTAGTGAATCTTCTTTGATCAGGTTGAGTATTATTCAAGAGACTACAACTAAGATCCAAACTATCCATTAGCTATTGGTGATGGCTCAGAGTCGGCATAAATCTTATGTGGATTTTCAGCATCGTCCTTTGAATTTTTTGGTCAATGGCCAGGTATTCTTGAATGTTTCACCTTGGTTGGGTCACTGACTACTCTAAAAGCAAGGGAAGTTAACTCTAAGATACATGGTTCCCTTTGACATCGTTGTGCATAATGGAAAGGTGGCATATCATTTGACATTTCCACCACTTTGATCTGAAATGTGTTTCATGTATCTTAGCTCAAGAAGTATCATCTTGGCCCTTATCACATTCTGAATTGGGAGGAGCCCGACTTGGATCGGGATGTGTCGGTGGTCGAACAACCAGCTCAGATAATTGATTTTCAAAAAACAAAGATCCTTCATGGAAGATCTATTTAATTAGTTCATGTGTTATGGAAGCATAGATTGGGTTCTTATGAAACATGGGAGCAAAAATCATTCATGAGGGAGCAGTGGCCTCACTCTTTTTGGACTAACCTTCTTCTACTTAGCTTTCTGGGGACATAAAGAAATATGGTGGGGATGATTGTTATATCCCAGTGTTACTTTCATGTATGAAAATTCTTTTATCTATTTTTCCTATCTTATGGCTGGTCTTAGTGAAATTTAAGACATTTTGGCGCTTTGAAAGAGCTATGGTACTACTACAGTGTTTCATAGCATGAAACATATGTTCACACCATGAACTATTTTGGGAATTAGTTGAGCATCTCAAGGAGGAGAGACTAAGTTACGTAACTCATGTTTCATGGCATGAACCACATGTTCACACCATGAACTTATCAAGCTTAAATGATGTGAATCGTGTTTCACATCATGAACATGTCAAACCAAGTTTTTAAAAGGTGTTTTCTTTATTTTCCCTTTGTGCAATTTAACCATATCATTGCCTCATTTTGGCTAGACCTGAACCTAGAAGCATCTCTCTCATACAGACTCCTTTCTCCCTTCACTTGTGGTGTGATTTTGGTAAGGATTCACCCTAGATCTTCAAGGGACATCACGGTAACTTGTTTCTCTCATATTCTGAGATCTTTGCCCTTCTCTCTTTGTCTTCCAATAACTATAGTGCTATGAAAGCTTAGGGTTTCTTAGATACATACTTTATTGATGAGGTTTTGTGGTTTATGGCTTCCTTTCATTGTCTAAGGGCACTATCTTCCATTAGTTTGTGGGTTCCATCCAATTACTGGTTGTTCAAAGTGTTTAAGGTGGGTGGTTTCATAAAAAGTCTTTGTCATATGAGGCATGGTTATGATTTCCTGAAATCTATTTTGAAAGTGGAAAATTAATTGATGTTGAAAATGGTTTTGGAGGCATGTTTATGCTTGGTTTTGGGGTTGTTTGTAGTGTTTTCATAAAGCTGGATGTTGAGGGATAAAATGCCCCTTTGAAATGGTTTGAATTGTGAAAATGGAGACATCTCATGGGATCCTATGTATTAGGTGGGTAGTCTTGGACAAGCATGGCTAGGTATGGTTAGCCTCCCATGCATTGGATATATACAAAAACTTTAACTAAATATTGGTAAGGTATGGGAGACATATGATAGCAATCTCTAGTCCCTAGGCCTGAGTGTCAGGGGGAGTGCACACCCATTTATTTGTTTGCCTTGGTCAATTGAGGTGTGAGGAACCTAGCTATCCCTAACCAGAATTACCTTAGGACTCCTTATCATGATGATAAATTGTTTTAAATGGTTTTTTTCATCATTGGTTATTGATTCATATTTGCAAAATGATTTATACATATATTACTTGCAAGCTGCTGTGAAATTATTGATTACCGCATTCTGTTTTAAAACTATGAAAAGTTATTCTTCATGTCTTACGTTTAAAACTATTGAAAAGTGGTTATTTCCTTATCTTATGCAAGATCATGAAAAGATTATCTCATATTGTTTTATTTCTATAAATTGAGCATAATTAATTTATTTAATAAAGCCTTCTTATGGAACAATTGGTGGGACTATACTGGGTTGTTGAGCTCACACCTTGCATACACCCAATGGAAGTATGAAGACTTCTTCATGTTTGATGCAGGAAAGGGAAAGGAGCCACTTGGTGGCAATGGGTATTTGAGCTAGTTCGTATTTGTGTTATGGTGGTGGTACGATGGGATGTTGACCCGCATGTGACTTAGAGATTTATTGCAGTCTTCTATTTTGTTTCGTTTTACCCCTAGACCAATACTTGTATTGTCATTATGGCACCTCTTTCTTTTCTTGCTTTATATTTGGATGTCTTGTTATGTTGTATACTTGTTTGAAGTTTCTTTTATTTATGTTGTATGTTGGGATGTTTTTTATCCCCTTCTTGACAAATCCTGGTTTTTGTATGTCCTTGTAGGAGAAATCGTTCCCAAAGGTTGTTCTTGGATACCCAGGCGCCTATCGCTATCCCGTGAAAATCGGGAATACTCTTCAAGGCTTGTCGTGGGCCGAATCGGGTGTCATGTTCGAGAATGACCCTAGGTTGGTTCGTGACACATAGGATGAATCCGACTAATAGCATGAGTTACATGTTCAAGGAAATGTTCACCTATTTTTATATTCAGCTTATATTTGTCTCTACTATGTAAAGGTTCAAATCAAGAGATACCATTATTTATGAAAGCTCTTTCCAAGAGAGCATGATGCTTGATCTTCAAAAGGTGTTTTTAAATATTTTAAAATGATGGGGGTTGTTGGATTTTTAATGTTTTTAAAATATTTAAGTGTTTGTTTTGGTTTTATTGGGGGGCTTTTTTGGAATGGACGCGTTCGTTCACTAACGAACATATCTATTCGCTCACAGGTGTAATCTGGACAACTTGTTCGATCAGATGCGATCGGATGGACCTGAATAAATCTAGAAAAGACATGTCATTCAAGAATAGGTATCTACCCAATTCAAAGGGGTATGATGCCTTATCCAAAGGGGGTACTCCAATGCCTATAAATTGGAATCTCCATTAGATGGAAAAATTACTTCTAAGGATTCCAATTACCATTCCAAAAACTCCACTTGAGATTGAGATTCCTCTCAAGCCTTGTACAAGCATCAAAAGGTTTTTTTTGTGCGCAACAAAAAAAACGTTCAAAGCTCACTTGTTTCCAAAGTTTCTTTAAGGGTTACTCTCCACAAAGTACAAGTGTAGTGCAATGAGCCACCATTGCATCCTAAGAGGATTCACCGACAACCCATTGTACAACCGATTTGGTGTGGGTGAATCTATCCTTAAGGAGAACGAGGACGTAACGTGCCTCGATGGGCTCCATCTACTACCATCCAAGAACATCCATATCCATACCTACCTATATATCCCCAACAAAAACCATGGTATGGTGTCGTAAACCACATCATGGTTTAGGATAATCGTTGAAGATACAAAAAAACTACATTGCCTTAATTCTCTAATACCCCTGAATATCTGAGATCATTTCTTTATAAAATTATGTCTTTGACCAAAACCACAGTGTAGCCATTAAACCATTATATGATCCCATTAATGTCTTCTTTAAACCATGACACAATCACAATGAAGTTTTAGTCAAACCATGCCTTTTTATAAACCAAAATTGCAACCATGACATGCATGAACACCCCATTTTTTTCGAAACAATACCATAACACATATCCAAACTACACATTAAAAAACAACCAATTCTTATAATGCATATCGTAGTGGATAGCCATGATGTAATTCCACACTAAAAACATCCAACCACAACTCGAGAACCCCTCCTCAAGAACCCTGACCACTAAATCATGAGGTGTTCACTAGCCACAAATAAGCTAGAAACTGCACTATAGTGAGGATTATATTATTTTTTATGATTGCACATTTGTGATGGATAAGATTTTTAAAATGTTTTAGTGGTGAGATTATATATCCATTATGCCACTAATTTTTAAGCAATAAAGTAATTTTTTCTCCTTTTTAATTGATTGTTACTATTACCATCCATCATAATTATCATGTTTTTATATATTTTGTGAGGCTTTTAAATGTCATTGAAAATGTTTATTATTTCAAGAGGTTTTTGTTATGAATTTGGGAAGTCATAAATAACTCTTTTTAAGAAAATGGCCATCATGAATTTTGAAAGGCATGTCCAAATTTTTGTGATGGTATCAAAATCTATCCAAAAAAGTCATATTTGAGAAAATATTTTATACTTTTTTTCTGAAACCGCATTATGGTTGTCACAAATATTCTACATTATTCCACAAAAAAAATGTATGGGGTAATATTGCCAAGAATATGGGTCGTCACTAGATCTATTTTCTCCCCCCCTGGTTTTATTTATTTATCACATGGAGTAAATGTTTATTTTTTTCATAATTATTTATCACTTGTTTTTTAAGAGTAAACTCAAATTTTATTTCTGTCATTTTTACCGCTCAGTTTGCTTTCTACATATATATTTTTTATACTAAAAAGATTATATAAATAATATAATTTTAAAAAGTAACAGTTTACCATAATACGAAACAATATGGGTTGTACCATGGAAAAAAAATATAATAAGTTATAAAAATAAACGTAGGTAATTTGATTTTTAAAAAGAAAAAAAAAATGAATTTGTAAAATACATTTATAAAATTAATATATGATTAAACTAACTTAACATGTTTCAATAATAAAAACACCAAGTATTTTTAAATATATAATATTACATAATAAATATATTTCTGTGGTTAAAAATAAATAAAAGAAAAACATGTAGATTGAAATATATTATTATATTAACTATATAGCAAATAAAATATAAATATATAATAAACATACAAGTCATAATTTTTATAAAATAGTTTTTATAATACCTATAATTGTAATAAAATAAAGAAAAACAATATTAGCACATTTGTAAAATGTTATCCTTTATTTATGAAATAATAATTTTTAATACATCTAATTAATATTTATAATCTTTATAAAAATTCAAATAAATATAATTAATTAATATAAAATAAACATGATATTTACTTTATACTATTTTTCAAACATTTAATGTTAAATGCAAAGAATATATGGAATTTTTAATTACATAGAAATTGTTAATTTAATAAATAAAACAATTAATCGATATTATATAAAATAATAATTAAAAACAAATAAATATTCATATATTTAAAAAAATAGGTATATGAAATTATAAAGCACAAGCATGCACACAGTGGCTTGGAAGTCCAAGTCGCATTGGCTCAACTTTCGCAAATCGTGCACAATGACGCACAAATATCTCCAGAATTGGAGACCGGTAAGAATTGATCTCCTATTTCAAGCCTTCGGAACCTCCGGTTGAAGTCATCCCTCTTGTTGGTGATGTGTTTATGCCAATTCCGAAGCTCCGTATAAGACGAGGGACTTATAAACACATCACCAAAATCACTCTATAATACTCAATGACACCGTACAATGTAGCTCCTTGTGTAAATGTGTGACTCCTCTGTTTGCCCTCCTCAATAGGTCCTGCCACTATTCCTCCAATTGAGCCATGATTTTCTCCTTATATTTCCAAAAATCTTCTCCAAAGTCAAATTCAAGTTAAATCCTACCATAAAAGATTAAAACCACTCTAAATTAGGGAAGTTTAACTCATTTTTAAATAAAATTATCAATGAAAACGTCTGCATAAATTTGAATAAATTAGATACAGTGCATGATTTTTCAATTAAACTAAATAAAAAATACATTACTCCTCCAAAATCATCAATCACCCTCCTCTTAATATGTTCAAAAACCTAAACATCGGTCAAGTTTGGATTATCATCAAAGCGTCCAAGATAATCCTACTATTTCAACTTTTCTTCACAACTGTAGAGGATTCATGTCAGCTCAATGCCTGATATTTTTGTGAACCTTTATCCCAATGAACAAGAGATGATACCCCCGCACTACTCTCATTCATTCTCATGACCACAAATCCCAAAATCTCCATGAATCACCCCCCAACTCCCTCTATAAGCGTAATTAGCTTTTACATGTGTGTTCCCCACGGGATTTGATTTGAATAGAAATAAAATATAAGACCGACTTGTCTAGGAATACTAATGTGAATGTTTTGAAAAGAGATAACATGAAAAAGGGAAAGTCATCAAGATTTTCATAGAAATACCATATCCACTTCAGTCAATGATGCAATCCTATATTTCTAATATACTCCCCTCCGTAGCACAGAATCCACCATTTTAGAACCTTTGTTAATTACACACCTCCTTTTCCTAGATGTTCACCAACCCCCAAAATGACCAAAAAAATATGACATTATACATCAATATAGTCAATCTGTTTTTAAGTGTTGGATTTAATCATACTGAAAGCAATAGATTGTTAAAATGGATTGTAAAATTTCCATAAATACTCTGAATCCAGATCAATAAAATCTCTATAAATTCCATTTGTACATTCATCATCGATGTCATGTCATAAATTCTTTTGCATAACAAAAATAGCAAAACCAAAATTATGCTATTAGTGATTATTTGGTTTAGAAAATTAAAACTTGATTCCCAATTTAATTTCAGTAACTTCAATTTCTGCTTTTATTAAAATATGTGCATAAATTTTTAGAATTAGGTTTTCAAGGATCATAAATGTTATAATTTAAATGGATTGAAACTAAAATCCTGAATACAAAATCGTATGTATCAAAATAGAAAGAGGCCACTATGAGTGAAATGTCATTTTCAAATAATAACTACAATCAATTATAAATTGTTTATTAATTAACAATTTAATTAGTATTGGAAAAGGAAACGGTGAGTTTAAAGCATAAGTATTCACCCGTGGGATTCCTTTTATAGAACATGTATTGCCCAATTCAGGGGTCTGAATTTTTTATTCATGGATAGCATTAAAGGCATGCTTCTAAAAAATGCAGAATGACTTCTTTCTAATATTACACACTTGATTAGTAATTTGATTGACAAGAAAAAGAACATATTGAATTACTGAGCTTCTTTTTCTTGTCAATTAAATTACTACCCTTAATTCTCTCAAGTAGATAATTCACCTTTCATAAAAAGGAATAACCAGATAAGCAACAATAGTAATGGAATCTAATCTATATCCAATCATCATGCTATGGAGCCACAAAATCTAAATATGTAGTTTGAGCAGCAGATAAAAAAAAATCAATAAAATAGTTGAGCAAATTTTATGAGTCTGTTTTCTCGAAAATATTATCAACACTGTCAGCACAATTTTCAGATTGTTTTTCTATATTAGCAAGCCTAACGTAATATCATTCCAACTATTGGATGAAAATGATTTCACATTGACGGACTTTCTCAACTGATAAACTACTAAAAATAGAGGGATTGATGACTATTTGGTTGAGGATAGATGGACAGTTTTGGTGGAGATTGCATGATAATTCACGCAGTGATTCTAGATCTTACACAGGTTAATGTACACACTGATGCCAGATGCAGAAAATGTAATTCCATATTATATTACTGAAATAATATCTTCTTGATGAATACTTAACTATCCACACACAGCTTGTCAATGCTATCAAGCAATGATTTTAGATTTTACTCAGATTAGCACAAACATTGTTGGATTGGTGTTGCCCGATCCGGTTGGGCCGAATGCTTGTGGCCCGCAACTATCGCGGGTCGAGCTCCGCGGTGAGCTCGTTGGGGGTTGCAGGGGGCAACGCGCCCCTGCTCCGGGGGTCCGGGGGCCGAAGGCCCCCGGCCCAATTTTTTTCGGCACTGTAGCATCTCTGACCACTGTAGCGGTGCGGACTTCGGGGTCAACAGTACTGTAACGCTTTTGACTTCCAGCCGGCAGACACTGTAGCACTTTTGACAAAGTGAGCCGCCGATCACTGTAGCAACGCGGACTACTATTCAGAACAGTAGATCGTCTTCTTCATATGTAGCCCATTTCGGGCTAGGGTTGGTAATGTTGGAAAATCCTCTGTAATTGCTCCCGAATCATAGTGAAAATCTGCCTCTCCCGTGGACGTAGGGATTTTTCCCGAACCACGTAAATCGCCGTGTTCCTTGTTGCTTTTCTTTCTTTCGTTTTCTCGTTTTCTGTCGTTCTGTCTCCCGGTGATTCCGCAACAAACATAACTAACAGATTACAGTAATTGAAATAAATAATACACATCATATAATATACTACAAATAGAGATTCCAGATGTTAAACTGCTTATAATAAAAAGGATATAATTCTCATATCATTTCATTGTTATTACAGATTATTAGTAGGAAATTTATAAAATAGAGGTTATAATAATCAAATATGAAGAAAACACTGAATTGATATCATCAAAAGGATTGAATTCAAACCAAATATGTGGAAAATTAGCTTCACATGGATGCATATGCATGCTC